>CM053793.1:80608591-81899091 GCA_028749045.1 Cupressus sempervirens | reverse complement strand
AATTTATATGGTATAAATAAAAGGTCAAGTTGTGAATTCTTAAGTATGAATGATGAATGGATGAATGAATGAGTGACCATGCAAGTGAGTTGATTGTGTGAAGTGAGAGTGAATCTTGAAGAAGGATTAGATATCCTTGAGGAATAGCAAAGGTATATTTGATCAGAGAGGATCTAGTGAAGTAGAACAAATATCTATAACAAAAAATATTAGTTGCATCTCATTTAGGTCACTTTATTGTTACTTTTCATCATTGTAGTAGTGATTCTAAAATCTCTTAATAGATTTGGTTTAACAACCATTTTTGTAAACCTTCTAACAAGGTGGATAGTTCTATTGAATTGTTCTAAAGTTCTCTATCAAGGCCACTCCTAGTAGAGTGATTAAATCCTTTAACAAGGTCACACCTCATAGTGTGTTTTGTAACTTTCAATAAGGTTGGCTCCTAATAGGGCTCAGTTCAAAAGAGTGAAAATTAGTAGCTAGTTACTTGGTGGTTTTTTTCATATCGGGTTCCCATGTTATATCTGGTGTCTCTTGTGTTGATGTTATTTATTTAATGCATGCATGTTAAATCCTTGTGAATGCTTAATAAGTTAACCTACATCTATTGAGTTACAACATTTTTCTATTTGGCTACTAAGCGACAGTAGTAAATAAGTTTATAAGACATCTAATGGATCTTTGGATTTATTTTTCTTGTAACTGATTCACACCCCCTCTCAATTACTCCATCTATATTTTCAACAATTGGTATCAAAGCTTTTCGTACTTTTAGTAAGGATTTCAAGGATCTAAGCTAAAGATCAAGATGTATTACAAGAGGGAAATTCCAAGGCTTAATAGGGATAACTTTTTAGCATGGCAAGGTCTCATGAGACTCCATTGGAGATATAGTATTGAAATATCTTGATGAAGAATATGTAACACCTTCTAGTACACTATCTATCAATGAGATTGCTGAAAACAAGACTCATAACACCATGATAATAGACATTGTATCTTCGCTAAGCTATTAAGAATTTGATGATGTCAAGGAATGCTAAACTGCCTTTGAAATGTGGAACAAGTTGAAAGATATCTATGGAGGTGATGATAATGTGAGAAGAGCCAAAGAAGAAAGTCTAAGAGGACAATTTGATTAGATGAGGATGAGAGAGGATGAAAACATTGCCAAATATGTTGAAAGAATCAAAGTAGTCATCAATGGAATCACGGCTTCTGGAGGAGACATTGAGGAGGAAATAGTTGTAAGTAAAGTTCTTGGAACATTACTTCCCATTTATGTAATTAGAGTTTCTAAGATTCAAGAAAGAAGATGTGAAGCAAATCATAAGATAAATTTAGAAGCAATAGTAGGAAGATTGACTACATTTGAGCTAGATAACTATGACAAATATGTTTTAGCTTCAAAGAATATTGAATCAACATTTGAAGCCAAGCTTTCACTCAAACAAAAGGGAAAAAAGATAAAGGATTCTTAGTTAAAAAGTGAAGAAGAATTAGAACAAAGTTTTGATAGTGATCTTAAGGTGGTTGAAGCTCAATTAGTAAGGAAATATTATAGAGGGAAAGGGAAATACAAAGTTTAGGTTCCTTTGATCTATTTTTCATGTGAGGAAATTGGACATATTGTTTCTTGGTGGCCAAACTAGCAAAATAAGGATGAGAAGAAAGGTCACAAGTGGAATGGCAAGAAAGATTTCAAATCATTCAAGGACAAAGGTAAGAAAACATGTTTCATGGCTAAGGATTCTAATGATTTTGATGATGGTGAAGATGAAATTATTTACATTGCTATGAAAGATGAATCTAATAATGATGACAAAGATAAAATGGCACTTATCTCTCATGTGAGAAAAATGATACATGGATCATATATAGTGGTTGCTCTCATCATATGACTAGTGAAAAAACTAAGTTTGAACATTTTGAAGACTCTGATGGTGATAGTGTGAGATTTGCAAATGATGAACCTTGTTGCATAAAAGGAAGAGGAATAATCTCACTAAGCAAAGAGCTTGTATGCGCTAATGCCTATTGGGTTGAAGGTCTAAAACACAATTGGTTGAGTGCGGCACAACTAATAAATAATGGATTCAAAATGGAATTCATGCATGGAAAAGCAAGACTATTGGATGACAAAGGAAAGCTAATTAGATTAGTCATACAAAGAAAAGGTACCTTGTTCTATCTTGAACTTGGTGAATGTTCATGCTTTATTTTTCAAGTTGAAGCAATTTGGTTATGGCACAGAAGGTTATGTCATGTGAACTTTGACGACCTAGTGAAAATAAGCAAATTCAGGAAAGTAAGAGGCATTCCTAGTATAAAGAAACTTGAGGTTGGTCTATACAAGAATTTTCAGATTGGTAGGATGGGAAAGAGTAGCTTTAAAAGTAAGAACTATTGGTTTGAGGAATTTATAGAAATTGTGCATACTAATTAGTGTGGACCTATTGGAATTGAAAGTTATACTGGAGAAAAGTTCTTTATTCTTTTTGTTGAGTTTACTCTAGAATGATGACTATCATGTATCTAAGAGAGAAATTAGAAGCATTTGAGAAGTTCAAATGTTATTTGGCTAGAGTAGAGAAGGAAACAGGGAAAACACTAAAATACTTGTGGTCAGATAGAGGTGGTGAATTCATCTCCCATGAGTTTAGTAACTTTTGCATTGAAAGGGGAAACAAAAGATAGGTATCAACACCTGAAACTCCTAAGCAAAATGGAATAGCTAAAAGGAGGAATAGATCTATCATTTACTGTGCAAGAACTTTATTGATTAAAAAGAACATTTCTACCAAACACTAGAAGGAATCTATCAACACTGCAGTTCATACCTTGAACCGAGTATAGCTGAAGAAGGACTCATTCAAAACCCCCTATGAGTTATGGTATGGCTATAAACCTAATGTAAGTTACCTAAAAGTATTTAGAAGTAAATATTACATTTTGAAAGAATCTAGAAAAGGTAAATTTTATGTGAAGGGTGATGAAGGAATATTTTTGGAATATTCTTGCAAGAGTAAAGCATATAGATGTTTGAATTTGTCTACTCACAAAGTCATAGAAAGTGCATATGTGAAATTTGATGAGTTTGTAAAAAGGACTGAAGAAGAAAGAAAAAAGGAACCACAAGGTTATAGGAGATTTTTTTTCATTGAACCTGATATAGTGCCAGACACATTTGTTAGTCAAAAAATTTCTACTCCTGAGTCTTCAGTCACTAAGTTGCAAGAAGTTCAAACCAAACTAAAAGAAGTTGAGTCAAATTCAGATTCTACCAAAACAATGCCTATTAAGTCTGAAAGACCTAAGCAATAGATAGAGAAGCCAAAAGCTGAAGTCAAAATACAAGATGATGACAATAAAATTCATTCAAAAGGAAAGGAACCTGTATTAGCCAAGTATGTTAGGAGACATCATGCTCTAGATCAGATCATTGGAGAAAAATCTATGTTAGAAATGCTTTAGAATAACTGAGAGGGGTGGAAGGGGGTGACTCAGTTATTTAAGGTCCAAATGTCCTATTCAAACTTTTCACTAGGTATAGTGAGCCCATTCATTCATTCATCCATCCAAGCTTTAATTTTTCTTACCAAAAAGTTACTATAATCAAAACACAAGAATAACACTTAAGAAATCAACACATAACACCATGATTTATGTGGAAACCCAATTTGGGAAAAACCACCAGTAACATGTTACTCAATTCTAACTCTTCTAAAGTGATGCCTTGTGAAAGGCCTACCCTATTAAAGGCTTACAATAGACTATTAAATGTGACCTTTTTAGAGGATTTAACAACCCTATTAGAAGTGGGCTTGGTTAGAGGACTTTAGAACATTCACTTGGAATGCCACCCTTGCCCTCCTTTCAAGCTTAGTCTCCTTGAGTCTCCATTTTCAATGTACCAATGCAATCATCTCTTCATGACCACTTGTAGAAGCAAAGCCTCTATGCTCTTCCTTCTCCTAGATGCCTTCTTCTTAACACTCTTAACCACTTTGTAGTTTGGCTCTTTGGCAATAGTTGCTTCAATAGTATTTTCTTCTTGGTCTATGACTCCTTAAATAGAAGTCTTGGAGTTCCTTTCTCCCTTGATCCTTTCATTCTTTAATTTAAATTCATATAGATAAGGTAGGATTCATTGCATCTAACCCATATTTTGTTTCCTCTAGAAACTTCTTGAATAATCCTCTTGAATTCACCTAAAAATAGTTTACATAGAATTATGTACCACCAACTCATCATCCTTAACTTCCAAATAGTTTACGAAATTCAAAGCAACCAATTTGTTGGCTCAGATTTGGAAAATATTTTTCATTTGAATAATACAGTAGCTCAACACTATTGAAATACTAGTGCCTGACACATACTGTGTTACTTGGCTTCAACTGTGTTTTTCCTGATGCTCAGCACTTGAAGATCACTCGACACCAACTTAGATTTTTTGATGCTCAGCACTTGAAGATCACTCGACACCAACTTAGATTTTTTGATGCTCAGCACTTGAACTTCACTTGGCACCTAAAGATCACTTGGAACACACTAGAATTTCCTATTTCTTGTCTCCAATTGAGAACTTTCTCGGCTTCAACTAGCTTGCTCAGCACCCACTAATGATTTTAGTTTAAGCTTTGCAGTCAACCTTGTTACAAGTTTTTCCATCAATGTTTCTAAGTGTGACCAACCTCTATATCTTTGAGTATGTTAACAATACATCATTTTACCATTATCTTAACTGATCCTTGCACTTCATTACAACATCATAACTCAACCTTTCCCTTAGGTGCTCTTGTTACATCTTGTTGATCAAATCTTCTTCATCTATCTACTTGTTGATCTAATTTTTTTCATAATAACTTTTCTTAAACTCATGGTATCAAAAATTAGATGTGAGTCCATTTATTAGATCCTAGAGTTTCAAGTGTTGGTCTTGTATTTTTGATACCCTTTAAAATCTGTGTGAAACCATAGGTCTTGCCCTTTTAAATTTAACTTGGTGTGAAATATTTTAATAGGACCGAATACTCTTTTCCAACTACTTTCAAGTCATTGTTGAGTCCTTTTTGAAAAGTATTGTCTCACCATTGGATCTTTTTTGGATACACAGATGTCATGTGCTCATTATAAAAATTTGCAAGGCTATTTACTATAGTGATATAGCATCCCTTAGAAAAATCTATTATGGTACTAAAAAATGAGGTCCAGTGCTAGAGAAGTGTATCAATTTGAAAATGTTATGGTCACATTCTTTGTCCCAAGGTTGTTAGTATCAAAAAGGATGCACATGGAGCAATTTACAAGTGGTGTCACTGAGACTAAAGTTTTTTTGGTAAGTCACTATGTCATAACCAAAAAATCTATGCACCCTACCAGTAGTGACATAGTAAATTCTCAAAATTTAAAGAAAGTGGTAACCTTTTAAAGTTGATGGTGACCATGGAATTCCCATGCAATTTCATAAATGTGCACGACCACTATTTTTGATAGTAGTATTAATTGGTGAAATTTCAATTGATGTGTTATGTTTTCTCCATCACTAGAATTTAGTTCTCATCAGAGGTCACTATGTCATGACTGGGAAATCATTGTGCCTCACCAGTAGTGACATAGTGAGTGCCCAGATAATACAAAAGACAACACTCTTTTGTAAGGGGTGGTGATTATGAGGATCCCAAGAAAGTTTTTTTGCAAAGAATACCTTTATTTTTGTAATAGTCATGTTATTTATGGTTATTTTTTTTTAATTTTTCCTAGCACTAATCTTTGTGGATCACTAGAGGTTATTATGTCACTACAAGAAAGTTAATGACTTTCGCCAGTAGTAATGTAGCAACCTGCCTGAAAAATAATAAACACAATGAAGTCAAGGAGTTTTGATGTCACTAGGGATTAAAATAATATATATGTGCTAGCATGTTAAGCCAACTCAACATCACCAAGAAATGTGGACCCACTTCCAAGTTAGAAGCTAGGTAAAGAATTGTGATCAGTTGATTAAGTTGAGATCAATGATAATCGCTAACCCGCTATGGGGAATTACTCAAAGATTATGTATAGTGATATAGCAAGCAAAGTACATAAAGATGGGGCCCACCATGTTTATATTGTATAATGCATTAAATATTCTCCACTCAATCAAAGGGAAATCAATGATCATCACTTTGTCGCTATTGAAAGTTGCTCACCTTTTATGTGTAGCAACATAGTGAACAAGGAAAGTACACAAGGGACCCACCATTATAATAATAAGAATGTAGTGAAATGTCTTCCATCAGATTAATATCAGATCAAGGGTTATTGCTTCCTCACTATAGCAATGTTCTCACTCTTTATGTATAGCGAGGTAGCGATTCAATGACACATGTCCTCAAGGAAAAATGGATCTAGTTCAAAGTGGCAACAGTGAAGGAAAAGTACAAGTGGAAGTATTTCATTGGTTTGACTACTAGCATGTTGAGAAGAAGGATGAGTCATCCCTATTTTCATCCCTAGATTGTAGGATTTTTCACAGATCAATGACACAAATTTAAAAGGAAAGGTGATGCCACTCTATTTTTCTATTCTATGCATTTATGAGGAATGAAAGCTTCACATGTGGAAAAAATAGAGTATAATTCAAGAGATTTCATCAGTTCCAGTCTTACACAAACAACAATTTCATGTTTTTGGAGCACAAGAGCCTACTGAGAATATTGTGTTAAGCCTAGCAAAAATGTGAAGCAATCTCCCATATGTTCATGAGCTATTATAGAAGGTTTAGAGAAGAACAAGTTTGGAAAATTAAGTAAGTGCTCATATTGTAACCTCTGTACTATTCCAATTCCTATGAATTATTATCAAGTTTCCTCCTAAGAAAATTTTTTTTGGGCAAGTGAATTATATGGATAGAAATGTTCATGAAAATTTACTAGAATTACTCCCAGAGTCCACCACTAGAAATGTACAGGTTAAAAAGTTAATTTCCTTAAACCCTAGGCTTAAGATTGTTGATGGCCTATATTACAAAGGGAACTGGGCTAGGGATGCAACAACTATGCAAACTAGTCTTGTTTTGTTCAAAAAATGGTTTTCAGAGAGAAATTTGTTTGCCCTGCATGCTAATATATGGAATTTTGATTTGGGAAAACTAGTAGTTCCAAGTGTTTTCATGGATTATGATTTACTTGAAGCCATTGCCAAGAATTATGACCAAGCTGTTAGCATGGTGAGAAGAACTAATGGTGTGCCTCTAATCTCAATTAGTCTTGAGGACATTAGAGAAGTCTTTTTCCTAGAGCCATTGATAAATTATCATGTGCCAATTAATTTGCAAGAACTAGAAAATGAATACAAGGAAAAGATGGATGTGATTAGGGAAGGTGCACTGAGGGCACATATTGGCACAATAGGAACTTTTCCAATAATCATTGCAACCTCTAGGGAACCTTTTAAAATGAGTCTTTTCACTTCTCGGGCTATAGAAATATACAAGACCCTATGTCATATTTTTGGTGAAGACAAGCAAGATTTCATGCCCGTCAGCCTTATGTATATGATGGTTCAAATTAATTCTTTTGGTGTAGATGTTATTTTTTATTTTGGTTCCTATTTGGTTGAAGAAATTCATACTAGTTTGGTTGGAATTGCAAAAGGGAAAGTAGAGAAAACTTTTGGCCATTATTCTTTGTTGATTCATATGCTCTTATTTAAGGGAGTGGCATATTTTGGTAAATATATGGAATTGAATAGAGAGGAGGATGGGGAAGCACTACCAATCTAGCTATGGACTGTAGATATGACCTAGGATGTAGAGAATGCTAGCTTTGTTAGGTTTGACAGGTATTTTGCTTCTAAGTTGAGATGCCTCGTATTGAGTTACAATGAAAAAATCCCCAAGGCACTAATGAATCTTATTAGGCCTATGGATAATCCTAGTGGTTTGGAAGTTTCACATAATTGGGGAGATATTTTCCCATACTCTATTTCTACTATTTTCAAAATTAACAATTTTAAGGGGAGCCCTCATGTGTTGCCCTACCAAGTACCTTTAAAGGTAGGAATGGCTGAAGTTTTGTGGTAGTTAAGAGGAGTGGAGGAGATGTTTTTGTTGAAAAGGTCATTGGGGTCAATTTTTCCTACTTTTACTATGGCACACCAGTTTGTGATTTCTAAAGGGGGTTGGCTCTTTTTGCATAAAATTTTGGATCAGTACAAAATGGTTGTTTCCCATCCCCCCTTTTGTGATATTGAGGGGTTTTATAATTAGACCTTGAGACATAGGATTAAATTAGAAAAGGTCCAACATGACTCATACTATCTAGAGGACATTATAAGGAATGAGTTCTCATTACAGGAATAGGAAACCAAAAAGGAAAAGTGGATAGTCTATTCCTGGGTTTTTAAATTCATTCATTTTTTTGATTAGAAATATAGTCCTCTAGATAATGCTAATATAGAGGCTGATAAAATAAATATGCTCATGAATACCTTCCCTAAGATAATGGAAGCTATGAATGAAAAGAAATATTTTTTTATTGATTCGTACCGAGATAAGGCCAGAGAGGTCATGAGGAGGTTGGCTTTCACTCCTAATATAGGAGCTAGTCAAATAATTGTTCAAAAGAGACTAGGCTATACTAGAATTCAAAATAAAAAGGCCACTATAGATAAGGGAAAGCAAATAATTGGATCCACCAATGGAGTCCTAAAGGAGAGACCTAATGAACCTTCTCCCAAGAGGCAAAAGATAATAAAGGAAAAGAGTCCTCAAGTTGAGGAATATTCACCCACTCAGTCCCCTTTAAGGATTGGAGAAGAACAACTCATTGATGAGAAGATTGAACAAATAGGATTACAAGGAGGTGTATTTATCATCCAAATAGAACTAGATGAGGGAAACCCTCAAGAGCCTCCTATACCAAGTTTGGATTTGATAGTTGTGAACTATAGAGATAGGGAATTGGACCCTATATTAGAATAGGCTAGCTATCAATTTTTGTCTGATGACAGTTTTGTTAGATCTAGGGCTTTACTCCAATTTTCATGGAGGGCCAATATGGGTAGATTTGAAGAAAAGTGCAATAAGCTAAGAACAGAGCACCCAAAAATGGATGAAACTTCCCTACAAAATTAGGTAAAAGATGAAATGATGAGGGAGTTTTAGAGTATAAGCCCTAAGGAGGGAAGGAAAATGGTCAGAGCATCAAACATTTTTTTGTTTCCTAATTGGGACATTGTTGATGCTTTGGTGTTTAATTCTATTTCAAATAAGCTTGATTTAAAAGACCAAAATAAGAAAGACTTCTAGGGCACTGCTTTTAGTGAAGACTAGGCTACCTTGGTTATCTAGTCATTGAGGAGAGGATCAAGAGCCACCTCATCACAACCAGATGATTTTGGTTTGATGGGAAGTATTTTTGTAAGAAGGGTGGCTAATAATTCTAATGTGTAGGCTACACATTGGAATGTAGATTCATCTCAGTTTGTTTTGGCCACTGCAAAGAAGGAAGAAAAGGCCATGTTTGAGTTACAAAGTAAGTATGAAACAATTTTGGAAGACTATAATAAAGATGTTTAGAAGAGGATTGAGTTAGAAAATAAAATTATGGGAAGGTCAACCAGGCCAAAAATAACATATCCTCACCCTCCAGTGGAGCCTTTTAAATCCACTCCTCTTATTGAAATAATAGACACCCCACAAAGGCCTCAATATTATACAGCACAAGATTTT
This sequence comes from Cupressus sempervirens, assembly GCA_028749045.1. Taxonomy (NCBI): domain Eukaryota; kingdom Viridiplantae; phylum Streptophyta; class Pinopsida; order Cupressales; family Cupressaceae; genus Cupressus; species Cupressus sempervirens. The sequence continues at coordinate 81,889,370 of CM053793.1, read as the reverse complement.
GAGGAAGAGAAAAGTAAACTTTGGGCATTACATGTAGAGATGGAAGTACAATATGAAGATAAACTTAGAAAGGCTCTAATGTACTTAGTAGATACAATTGAATGACCCTTGTTCTATGATCGGTTGGCAAGAGTAATAAGTATATGGGAAGAACTAAAAACCCATGATGAAGCCCTCAAGCCTATTGTTAATAAGTGGAGAAAGAGGAAGAAAGAAATTACTTTTTTATGTTATTCAGTTATAAGGTCTTCCCATGACCATAATGAAAAAACATATGATGTTGCTAATGATCTATCAAATTTTGATAACAGGAGAGTTGCTTTGCAAATAAAAGTTGTTTCTTATTTAAGCAAGTACAAGAATAAAAAATTTGATTTGTTTCCTCATGCCTTGGATACAAAGAATAAATTGAAAAATAAGGATGAATGGGCTAAAGAATTGGATGACCTATTTTGCCTAAGGATGAATAAAGTTGTAAATGAAAAAGCACATGCTTGGTGGGCCACCACGATAGAGGAAATGGTTAAAGTCCAATTATTTTTTGATTCTTTGAGACAAGAATTTGTTGGTATTGATAATGAGGCTAACTATATACTAAAGAAGCAAAATGATATTTTGCAATTCAACTAGCTAGATGATACACATTTTGACACTTGGATGGCAGATATTGTTTCTTGTGAGCAGTTAGAAGAGGTTGGTACAAATGATGATGAAGAATAGGAAGATGAGGTGCAAATAATTGACACAATATCACTAGATCCAAAATATGAGGGAGATCAATGTCACCAAATGGTTCTAGCTACAAGCTCAGAGACCCAAGATGTGGACATGATAGAAGATCAACTAAGGGTAAAAGTGGTTTTGATAGTTCAAGATGAAAATAGTGAAAACCCACGAGTAGGAGTTGATTTGCAAACATTACCACATGATTCATCATTGGCCAGCCTGGTGACTACATATTTAGAAGAATCAAAATAGTGGTGGTGAATCAAAAGAGCCAATAATTGGTTGCGATGTAATAGAAATGGGACCTACCAAAGTATATATTGATTTGTTTGTTACATTAAGTTTTGTTTTTTCTGAACACTTGTCATTTTTCTCCAAGCCTAAAGCTTTTTGCATCTCACATTATATAAGTAAGATCCTAGGGTTGGAGAAAGGGTCAAAATACTTGTATAATTTTCAACTTTCAAGAAAAGTACAGTCAATCTAGTCATGTGTAGTTATTTTTGAGCTTACTCCTGGTTATATACTTTTTTGATGACAAATAGAAATGACAGTATCAATATGAATTCATGGATTCTTCATTGAGTTTCTATTGGTTCTTGTATTAGTCAACAAAAGGATAATACAAGAGGGTATTTACACTAGATCTGTGTCATCATTTTCTATCTCCATTTCATGAGTTTATAAATTTTGAGATCATTTGAACAAGGTTCTTTCGATTGAATGCAATCTGGATGGGTTGTATATTGGTTTATTGTTGCTTTTAATTCAAGGGATTATGTAAATGCTTCAATAGATCAGTAGAATACATGAGTCTATGAAAAGGATATCTCATAAGAATGGAAATAGGTGATTATAGTTGATAAATTCAATTACAAGTTAATTGAACAAGATCTCCTACTAATAGTTGATTCTTTGCCCCCATGGATAAAGCACTGGTCATATATATTAGAGGTGTTTGAGAGAAAATTATGCTTCTACATGTCAAATTTTTTTTTAAATTCAAATTCATTTTCATTCCATTGTGTTGAAGACTATAATGTTGGTCACCACTCATTTACATTTAAATTTTGAGCCTTAGGTAGCTACTATTTCTAGGAATACTTGTAAATTCTAGGAGAAATATGACTAGATCTACTTATGAGGGATGTATATAACTTGAAAGAATTAAGGAAATTGATAAATTGTGTATATACCTAAGGGTAAAAGAGGAAAATTAGAATGAAACTAAGATAATTTTCATACAATAGTTTGTATTAGAATCATCCCTAGGTATACCCACCTTGGTTTTGCAGAACCTAAAGAGTAGGAAACCATCCTTGGTTTTGTTGACATTGGGTCCAAATGGTTTACTTATGTAATTGTTAATGGTAAATGGCTAATCCTTAGGTTATTTGAGTGTTATCATTTCGGTATTGAGTATTTTGTTGATTCAGTAGTTTTAAACACCAACAAAATGACGACTCTACTGGGGACAAGTGTCAATATTACAATTGTTAGATCCTTTTCGGGTTACCTATGGTTTTAGTAGACTTTTCTAGTTACAAACCTTGAGAATTTAAAAAGAAGAGAAACAAAACCCCACTCCACAGGTGTACACTAACATGTATGGTCCTTGTAAAGGTGTCTTATCCACTAAGACAAAGTTACAGTCCCAAAACAAACTCTGACTAGTTGCATTCTATTTTCTAGCTTTCCCATGATATTTTACTTTGTCAACAAGATTATTGCATTAATTTTCCCCTAGGTGGGTGGTGACTCGGAAATTTTTTAACTACTGTCAAGTTTAAGAACATTTTACATCATGGGAAGTGTGAAAAACACACAGGCAAATCCGAAGAAAAACCCATCTACTAAGTTACAAATTGACCTTCCTCCTAGAGGGAAGAAAAAATGGGTTGTGAAAGGAGCCCAAATGCAAAAGGGAAATTATTCCTAGGAGAAAATGGAAAGAGAAAATAACACCTACCTATTTTCTGCTGAAAGGGAACCTTTTTGCAAGGATCCTAGATCTCATCCTGGTTTATCTAATGATGATTTCTATAATACTCCTAAAATGATATGTCAAGAAAAGGATGTGAAACCACATGCACTCAGTCTAGAGGATAGGACTAGTAACAATCTTTTCCAATGTGTCAAAAATCCTTTCATGTCAGATTATTCTCCCAAAAGGGAAAGACTAAAACATTTAGAGCCTGAAAGTTTCAATGATGAGAAGACCTCTGCTTCTGAGTTTACTATTCCTAACCCTAATGAGAATGAAATGTTGAGAATGTAGCTTGTTGAGCAAGAAGCCATTGATAGGAAATTTCAAAAGGAAAGGGAGCAAAATATCATGAAAGCTTATGAGGAAAAGCAAGAATTACTTAGGAGAATTGTTGCTTTGAAAAATAAGAATGGGATAGTAGCCAGTGCTTGGCAACCTAAAATTGTGGGTCAAGTTGAATAGCTTAAATTAAAAGAGTAAAAGATGTTAAAGGATCAAGATCTAAACCAAGAGGGCCCTATAATACAATAGATTAAGAATTATAAGACCCTAGAGGTTAAATGAGATGTGAAGCATGTTGTTGGTGTCTACGATAAAGGAAAACAAAAAGAAGTTGGTATTAGGATAAATGAACCCACAAAGCCTATCTAGATCCATGATTCTTTTTCACTTTTTGATGTGGAGTTAGAAAAAAGGAGGAAAGAGAAGGATTCTTTGGCTAAGAAATTAGAAATTGTAGAGAATGAAGCAGCCATAGTTGAGATCAATAACAAGATTAAGTTTCAAGAAAATGCAAAGAAACAATCTATATTTTCTCCTGAATATAATGATAGAAAAAATATTGTGAATCAAAATAATCCTAAATTGTCTACTTCTTTTTTGTCTTCTTCATTATAGAAAAGGGATCCCAATAAATCTACTGTAGATCCTAGTACTAGTAATGCTTTTAAAAATAATGAAAGAAATGTTGTCAATGCTTCTAAGGTTGATTTACAAAGACGACCTATTTAGTTAGAAGGCTATAGGAAGATATGCTTTGAAGGTATCCCTAGTTTTCCTAACCCTATCCCATAGGAAACGAGAAAAAGATTGCCCAAGTTTGCTAGAAATAATGCTATTACTTGTGAGGATCACTTGAGGAATTTTCTTGACATGATGAGTGATTAGGAGGTTGAGGATGAAGATGTTATCATGAAGTTATTTTTTCAATCATTAACTAAAGATGCTAGAGAATGGTTCAAAAGGCTCCCTAAATCATCCATTGCAGATTGGAAAGATATTGAGTATTTTTTTAAGGAACAATATGGTGGCAAATAAAATCCAAGTTATATTCTAAGTGAGTTCAATAATATTAAAAGGTTGCATAATGAATTTGTTACTAATTTCAACACTAGGTTCGAGAAGAGGATGTATAAGATAATGCAAGTCATGTGAGTTGATGACAAGGTATGTATGATCATTTATTTGAATGCCTTTGATAGTAAAATGGCATATTAGTTTAGGGATAAGGAGCCTATAACTTTAAGAGATGCTTTCAAAATTGCTATCAATATAGAAAATAATCTAAGAATTTTAGGGAGATTGGAGAACAAAAGAGATGATCCTAGGTTATTTGGGAGTAAGGGAAATAGAAAAGAAGAGCACAAATCTATAGGAGGAAAAAAAAGGAGCCCAGTGAGATGAGTCAAGTTTTGAATGCTAGAAAAGGTTTGAATCTTCCTTAAGGAAAAATTGATAGGAATCCCACTAAAAATAAGGTCCCTTATCAGTCTAATTTTGGTAGATAGAATAGACTACAAATTTTCCCTTATAACACTACTTGGAAGGATGGTCAGCCTAATGTTCCTCCTCCTAAGAACACTAGTAACAAGGTTAACCCTAATGCTTTATCCAAAAATTTCATAAAGGTGGTAGATGAACCTAAAACCACTACTAAACCCACATGGTGTTTTTTTTGTTAGTTACCTCATTCTAGTGAATATTGTGCAATAGTTTTGTCATTTTCTAAAAATCAAATAGAGGTAGAAGAAAATCAAGAACATGAAGAGAGTAGTGATGATGTAGGATGTAATATGTTTGAGTCACATTATGACCATTATGATATTGATGACCATGATAGAGGTGTAGTGGAGCAAAAATAGTTTCAAAGTCATATGCTACAGCAAGTATTTTTTGATGAGGAGAGTGATGTCAAGGACAATGTATGTAACATGGCATCTACCAGAGAGAAGGTGATACTAAGGAAGCCTTCTAGAGAAGAGTTCGATCAGATTAGTGCTAGCATGGTAACTCAAGTCCAAACTAGACATATGGCTCAAAATGCTAATAATGGTAAGGTGGCTAGTATATTTATCAAGAAAGCTGACCCTAAGAAAAAGAAAGTTGTAAAGCCTAAAGAAAATCCTACTATGAAGGTCAAAATTTCTAGTAAAAAATGGGAACCAAAGAAAGGGGGAAATCCTAAGGAGTTAGAATTCTCAAATAATTTTCCCAAGAAATTTGATGAGAAGGTATCAAAAGTGATCACTATAAATGAAAAGAATCATCAAAATATTTCTGATAAACATCATGAGAAGAAGGATATGACTATTGATAATTCCTTAGATTCTTCTATAGATATACTTAATGTTTTATCATAGATCACTATTACAGTTCCCTTGTCTGAATTATTAAGGATCCTTGAACACTAAAATAAATCCATAGCATGGCTGGGAAATACTAATGTAAGGAAAAAACAAGATTGAAATAAAATTCATGATCCCAAGCAAGGAAGCAAAGAAAAGGTAAAAGAAAAGGAAGCTGAAGTTGTTGTGTCTCAAATACCTCAGATGTTTTTTCATAGCTGTGTTAATGAATGCTTGAGAAGTGTTGAGCCATTTTTCTTGAGTATTTTAGTGAATGGTAAAACATTAAAAAATTGAATGATTGGTTCTAGTACCTCCAATACTTTTATGCCTTTTGAAATAATGAAGGAACTAGGTTTGAAAGTTGATACTAGTTAGGAAAGATGTTGTGCTATTGATAAAAGAGAAGTAATAGTAATAGGTACTATTAATGCTTTACCATATAGACTCATAGCTGGCCTACACAAAGAACTTACTATGAGTGTGTTGGTTGTTGATATTCCACCTTAGTATGATATGTTATTATCTAAAAAATGGAGTGCTACCATGGGAGGAGGTTTGCAATGTGATCTATCATTTGCTACTTTAAACATTGATTGGAATTTGGTAAAAATAAATAGAGAACCAAAGAGCATATATATGATAGAAGAAGATATTAAGGATGATATGACAAACATTGTGGATATAGATGTCAATGCATTCAAAGTAGAGGTTCTGACTTTGAAGAAGGGTAAGCCATGTGTCAATTGATGTACTTGTAAACCAACAAAGAATTTGATTTCTTCAAACATTGACATCTCCAATTCATGTTTCATTTAATCAGCAAAACCTTTTCATAAAACATCTTTTCCTCCAAATATTATATCATCAACAAAGATTTAGGATATCAAAATGTCTTTTTTTTTAGCTTTGATGTACAAATTGCTGTTGTAATCTATTCTCTCAAATCCTATCTTCACAAGATATTTGTGCAGTCTCTCATACCATGCTCTAGGTGCTTACTTCAATCCATAAAGTGCCTTGTGTAGTTTGCAAACCATGTTATTATTTTTATCATTAACAAATCCCTCTGGTTTTTCTATGTAGACTTCCTCTTCTAGTATACCATTTAGAAAAGAAAACTTCACATCCATTCAATAGAATTTGAAACCTTTAGATGCAACATATGCAAGTAATGTTCTTACTCCTTCCATTCTTGCAATAGGGGAAAATGTTTCCCCATAATCTAGTCCTTCTTCTTGTGCATAGCCTTTTCAAACTAGTTTGACTTTATTTCTTGTTATCTCACCATTCTCACCAAGTTTCTTTCCAAGCAACCATTTGGTACCAATTAAATTCTTGTTAGTTGGTCTAGGAACTAGGGTTTATGTTTGGTTCTTTTCAATTTGATCTATCTCATCTTCCATGGCTTTATACCAATCATCATCTTGTAATGCATCTTTCACTACTTTTGGTTTAACCTTGCTTAGTAGACATGATTTATTACTCAATCTATTATTTTTCATTGGTTTAGCATCCTTGTCACCAATGATTTTTTTTGCAAGGTGATGTCTTCTCACATACTTGGCTAATCTTGGTTTTGTCCTTCTTTCCATGTTTGATCCTTTAGCTTTAGAGTCTTTTTTTTCTTCTTCATCTAGCTCTTCATCATTTATCTCATGTAGACTATTTTTAAAACTATAATATGCATTTTCTACATTCTGTAGCTTGGCTTTTGAATGTAGCTCGCCATTCACTAGTTGTGACTTGGTAGATGCTAAAATTTGTTGCTGACTCCCAAGTTGATTTGCAACATTGTCTTTAATACTCATTCATTCATAGAAGTATACAAAGGATTTATAATCCTCTAATTTCTTAGTTTCATCAACTTGAACTTTTACATGCTCATCAAAATTTACATTTTCACTTTCCACAATCTTGTTAGTGTTAGTGTTCAAACACTTATATGCCTTACTTCTAGTGGAGTATCCAAGGAATATGCCTTCATCACTCTTTGCATCAAACTTGCCATTTCTAGTATCTTCTTCTAGTGGAGTATGCAAGGAATATGCCTTCATCACTCTTTGCATAAAACTTTCCATTTCTAGTATCTTTAAGAATATAGAATTTACAACCAATTACTTTGAAATGTTTAACATTAGGTGAATGGCCATACCAAAATTTAAAAGGTGTTGCATTTTACCTTTCTTGACTTGAACTCTATTCAGTGTGTAGACTGTAGTACTCACAGCTTCCCTCCAATACATTAGTGCAACATTTTTCTCCATCATCAAGGTTCTAACATAGTCAATCACTGACCTATTCCTTCTTTCAAAAATACCATTCTATGGTGGAGTTCTTGGTACTGATGTTTTCCTTTTGATACATTTGTAATTGCAGAATATCTCAAACTCTTTTGATGTGAACTCGCCTCCTTTTTTTGACCTTAGGCATTTCAGGTTGTTTCCGATTTCCTTCTCAACTCTGGCCAAATACAACTTAAACATTTGAAATGCATCATATTTTTTCTTTAAAAACATATTTGTCATCGTCTTGGAATAATCATCTACAAGTAGCATTATGTATCTATCTCCTAGGTAGCTTTGAACTTCTATTGGTCCACATAGTTCTGTATGGACTAACTCTAATACTTCTTTGGAAGTGTATGTTTTTCTTTTGAAACTAGACTTAGTCATCTTCCCTAGTTGGCATTGTTTGAACATTGTGTTTTTAAGTTTCTTCAGTTTGGGCAACCATTTGACCTTGTTCTTTTTGCTAATGTTGATTAGATTATCAAAGTTAACATGACACATCCTTTTATGCCACAACCACATATCATCAAGTGTAACAACAAGACATGTTGTATCTTCCATATCTAGGTAAAATGTATTACTCCTAGTTTTTTCACCTTTTCCTATTAGATTTCCATCAGTGTCATAAATCTTCGCAGCTTTGTTTCCAAACTCTACTTTGCAACTTGCATTACCTAACTGTCATACACTCAATAAGTTGTAGTTCAATCCTTCAACATAGTATGCATTATCATATGAAATTTTCTCTGTGATTTTAATAGAGTCCTTTCCTCTGATTTGACATGGAGTATCATTACCAAACCTAACACAATTTCCATCATATTGAGTAAAGGTAATGAAGTTACTTTTATCTCCTATCATGTTATGCGAGCATTCTCTATCTGTGATCCTCTTGTCATTCTTTTTCACATAGGTAAGCAATGATGTTGCTTCATCTTTGTCTTTATTTGATTCATCCTTCATGGCCACATAGAATACTTCATCATCATTCTCATCAAAATCCTCTTCAACAATGTAGCATCTCTTTCCTTTTTCTTCATAGTCCTTCCTATCATCTTCTCTTTTGTTCCTATACTTTTTTCCTTCTTTAAAGTTCTTCTTCTATGTATATCTTGTAGTAATATTGTAAGGAAACTCAGGTGCAGAAATAGCTTCCTACACTAATATCTTAAGAGAAATATGGTGCAAATCCTAATAAAATATTTTACACTTACTGATTCAATACCATGTAAATAACAATATTTTACAAACCAAGCATAAATAAAATAGATAGAGAAAGAAACACATAACACAAAGATTTTTCGATGGGGAAAAATCTTTCAATAAAACAACCCCACCCCTCCAAAACCTGCATAATATATTATCTTCAACACAAGGTTACAATACACTTGCAATCCAAGTTCAAGAGTGACAACAAAAGACTCTAGTAACAACTCACAGTACCAACAATACACTTTCTTGCATACTCCTCTTCGCTACCCTAAAAATGCTTATAACATGTGCTTCACTTTTAGGGTTACTCCCAAAGGTAACCGTATTAGGGTTTTACCATTCTCTAAGAAAATAAGAACCCTACAAAATTTTATTAGTTGCCACTTGTCTTCACCTATCATTGAATCTTCCTAACATAGCTCTTACGTGTCATAGGAATCCATCATAACTATTTGAGCTATGATCTCCTTATACACAATTCAAGATGTCGACACATCAACATTATTTGCAAGAAATATATTTTACAAAACAAATAATAAGAATAGGAATTATCCAAGGTTGAGACACCTTATTCCTAACATTCTCCCACTTGTCAAACACCTTATAAGAGCAACAACAACATAATAGGAACTAACCGCTATAGGCCAAAAGGCCCATAGACTCTGAACACCATCTGAACTTCTTAGTGCCCACTGGTTTTGTTAATACATCTACAAAATTCCTCACAGTATCTACCTTCTCCAAATTTACCTTTCCATCTTCCCCCATATCTCTCACAGTGAAACTGTACATCAATGTGCTTCATTTTGGTATCGAAAGTTGGGTTCTTTGCAAGGCAAATAGCACTCTAACTATCACACCAAATAGTAATCTATTTTGCATCAACACCAACATTAGAACACAATCTCTTAAGCCAAATAGCTTCCTTACAAGCATGAGTAGCAGCCATGTACTCAGCAAATTGTAGTGGATAAAACAACCGCAGGTTGTCACTTGCTCATCCAACTGATGGCACCACCAAACATAGTGAACACATAAGCACTAGTGGATCTCCTGGGGTCAATATCACCTACCCAATTTGAATCCACAAACCCATGAATACAAAGTAAATGCAGAGATCTAGAAGAGTTACCATGATAAAATATGGAGTAATCTAATGTACCCCTCAAATATTTGAATACTCACTTAACTGCATCCCAATGTACCCATCCAGGATTAGCCATAAACCAACTTAGGAATCCCACTAAATGGGCAATGTCTGGTCTAGTATAGACCATAGCATACATAAGACTACCAACTGTACTAGCATAAGGTACTCTACTCATGTCCTCCATCTCACTAGGAGATTTTGGACAATCGTCTACAGATAACTTTGTTCCCATAGAAATAGGAACACATAGTGGTCTACAATCTGCCATGCTGAACCTATCCAACATAGACTTCACATACTTACTCTGACTCAACCAAAGTTTTCTATTAGACCTGTCTCTACTGATTTCCATACCCAAGATGTACCTAGCTGCCCCAAGATCTTTCATCTCAAATTGTGTGATAACTAAGATTTAAAATTAGAAACCATACCCTTACCCTTCCCAAATAGCAACATATCATCAAAATATAATGCAACAATAAGAAGGTGATCATTTTCAACTCTGAAATAAACACAATGATCTGATTTCAATCTTACAAATCCAATTGACAACACAAAGACATCAAACTTAAGGTACCACATCCTAGGAGATTACTTCAAACCATATAGAGATTTCTTTAATTTGCAAACTAAGGATTCTTTACCTTTAACAATGTAGTGCTTAGGCTGTGACATATAAATCTCTTCCTCCAAATCATCATGAAGGAAAGCTGTCTTCACATCCATCTGTTCTATCTCTAAATCATATGATGCAACAAGAGATAATAGAAATATAATGGATGTCAACTTTGCAATAGGAGAGAATATTTCAACATAACCTATTCCCACTACCTATGAATACCCCTTTGCAACCAATCTAGCTTTGTGCCTGTCAACACTGCCATCTGCACAAAATTTCTTCTTGAACACCCATTTACAGCCAATGGATTTTCTCCCTTTAGGCAAAGGTACAAGGTTCCAAGTTTTTTTTTTCTCTAATGAAGCCATCTCATCATCCATAGTCTCAATCCAAGAACCTGCATCTTCCATGCCCAAAGCCTCTTTCATAGATCTAGGCTCATCAGTGTTAGTAATCAAAGCAAAACAACAACTAGAATCTAACATAGAATAACCAAACCTTTCTAGTTGCTTTCTTTTTCTCCTGGATCTCCTCAAGGGTTTTGATTGATGTTTTTCTTCCTCTTCTTCTAAACTATCAAAGATGTTAGAGCTCTCCTCATCATTAGACCCAACGTGGTCTCTCTGTTCAGTCTTCTCAGGGGTAGGAGGCAATTGAACACCATCTTTTTCCTTTTCCTTTTCATTTGGTTGTAGCACAATAGGAGAAGATGTTAGTTCTCTAAAAATAACATTTCTACTATACAACACCTTACTAGTCATAGGATCCCAAAGCTTGTATCCTTTCACACCAGTATTGTACTCGATGAAAATACATTTAATAGCTTTGTTTTCCAAATTAGATCTTTTCTCCTTTGGAACATGTGCATAGGCTTCACAACCAAAAACACGAAGATGTCTAATTGAAGGCTTCTTACCAAACCACACCTCCATGGGTTTCTTACCAACAAGGGCTGATGTAGGAGATTTGTTAACCAAATAGCAAGCAGTGGCCATAGCTTTGGCCCAAAACCTTTGTTCTAAACTAGCTCCACTAAGCATACTCCTAGCCTTCTCCATCAGTTTCCTATTCATTCTCTCTGCAACTCCATTTTGCTCTGGGGTATAAGGAGTTGTCTTATGCCTCTCAATACCTTGTTCTTTATAGAATTGTTCAAACTCTACTAAGAAAAAAACACCACCATTGTCAGTTCTCACACACTTAATCTTCTTACTAGTCTGATTCTCTACAAGGGCTTTAAATTCCTTGAATCAACTAAAGACTTGTGTCTTACTTTTAAGGAAATAATTCCATGTCCTTCTACTATAATTTTCTATGAAAGATACAAAAAATATAGACTTGGAGATTGAAGGAACTTTTACAAGACCAAATACATCAGAATGAATAAGATCCAAAACATCAGAAGATTTGTGAGAGCTAGATGAAAGCTGAACACAATTTTGTTTACCATAGACACAGTGTTCATAGAAGTCAAACTTGAGATTGCAATCATTTAACTCCTCAATGAGATTTTTATTTTTCAAGGTTTTGAGACCCTGTTCACCAATGTGACCAAATCTCATATGCCATAACATTGTCTTTTATGCATGAAGCTTACCTTCTAAAGTATTTGCATTGCCATTGAAGCCAATAACCATAGTATTCTTCACTGCTCATTTAGATGGTGAGGATGAAGAACTATTACATAGAGGAATACATGCATCTAGCTGAAATAAGTAACCTCTCCTAGTACCCCTTGCAAGCACTATTGATCCTCTCATCATCTTGCATACTTCTTTCAAAAAAAAAAACTTGCACACCTACATCATTCAACATACTTAGAGATAAAAGGTTTCATGCCAAACTTGGAATGTGCATAACTCCATTAATTCCCTTTAATCGTCCATTGAGAAATTTGATAGTGACCCTTCCACATCCAACTATCTTTAGGTGAGAATCATCACCCAAATACACCTTTCAACCATCAAACTCTTCATATTTTGAGAACTAGTTTTGATGAGAGGTCATGTGAAAAGATGTACCTAAGTCAACCAACCACACATCATCAGATGCATGGGCTACCAAAGCTACAATGAATGCATCGCCATCTTCTTGAGATCTTTCTGAAGCTGAATCTGACCCTTTCTTCTTCTTCTTTGGCTCTTTGCAATCTTTATGGAAGTGCCTAGGTTTATCACAGTTCCAACATTTTTCCTTGGATTTATTCGAAGTCTTTGACTTCCCACAGGATTTGGATCTACCCTTATTGTCAGAATTATTGTCATTTTTCTTCCCTCTTTCTGTGGATCTCCCACAAATAGCAAGGGCTTCTTTTTTTGAAATAGAAGCCCTTCTTCACATCTTCTCTAATAGCAGCAAAGACACCATATCATCCATTTTGAAAGTGACTAATGTGCTTTTGAGAGCCATCACAAGATGGTCCCATGAATTTGGTAAAGAACACAAAAGTGTGTAGCAACGATCCTCCTCTTCTAACTTGACACCAGCTGATGTCAACTATGCAACTAGTAGATTAAATGCATTTAAATGATCTATTAAGGATCCACCTTCCTCTAGTTGTAGGGATTATAAATTCTTCCTTAGGAACAACTGGTTCTCCAAAGATTTGACCTAATACATGGCCCCAAGTCTTTCCCACAAACTATATGTAGTTTTCTCTTCTAGAACATTCAAAAGGACTACATCAGTTAAACAAAGTCTTATGAGACCCTTAGCTTTATGGTCTTTGATATCCCAATCTGATTGAGCTATAGTTTCTAGTCTTGTAGCATTTTAAGTCACTTCCCATAGGTCATGATCTTCCAACATGTCTTCCATCTTGAGTTTCCACAACTTGAAATTAGTGCCATTAAATTTCTCCACCTCCATTCTTCCATATGATGAACTCGCCATCTCAATCTACAAATAAGATTTAGGATGCTCTGCACAAGACTCCAACTCAACTTGAGATTAGCTTAAAAAACCCTACCCAACAACTAGGATCAAAAGTTGATTAGACTTTGATACCACTTGTAAGGAAACCCAGGTGCAAAAATAGCTTCCTACACTAATCTCTTAAGAGAAGTATGGTGCAAATTCTATTAAAATCTTTTAGACTTATAGATTCAATATCATGTAAACAATAATATTTCAGCAAACCAAGCATAAAGAGAATAGATAGAGAAAGAAACACATAACACAAAGATTTTTCGATGGGGAAAAACCTTTTGATAAAACAACCCCACCCCTCCAAAACCTGCACAATGTATTATCTTCAACACAAGGTTACAATACACTTGCAATGCAAGTTCAATAGTGACAACAGAAGACTCCAATAACAACTCACAGTACCAATAATACAATTTTTTGCATACTCCTCTTCACAACCCTAAAAATGCTTATAACATGCGCTTCACTTTTAGGGTTACTCCCAAAGGTAACTGTATTAGGTTTTTAACATTCTCTAAGAAAATAGGTACCCTAAAAAAATTTATTAGTTGCCACATGTCTTCACCTGTCTTTGAATCTTCCTAACATAGCTCTTATGTGTCATAGGAATATGTCATAACCATTTTAGTTATGATCTCCTTATACACAATTCAAGATGTTGACACATCAACATTATTTGCAAGAAATACATTTTACAAAACAAATAATAAGAATAGGAACTATCCAAAGTTGAGACACCTTATTCCTAACAAATATGATGTACTTCATTGCAATTGAAACATATGATAGGGAGCTTACCTTGAATGTACCTTTGCCTCTATGAAATCTCCTAGCCAGTAGTGCTTCTAACTGTTCCACATCTTCCTCATCTGCACTGCTATCATTGGATGCATTTTTTCCTTTTCTTCTCTTTTTACTTTTATTTTCCCCCTCAGTGTCTTTTATCATCATTTTGGCCTTGAAAGTAAATTCAAGGTTCACAGGTCTATAGTTATCAAAATTGGATATCTCAAATGTAGTAAGTCTTCCCACTATTTATTCAAAGGTTAGTGTGTTTCCTTGTACACACCTTAGCTCTTGGATGGCTGAAACTCTAATAGCATAGATAGGGAGCAGAGTTCTAAAGTATTTTTTGATGATAGTTTCTTCTTCCAATTGACCACTTAGACTTCTTATTGCACTTACCACTTCTTTCAATCTTGCAACATATTGAGAAACATTTTAACCTTCCTACATTTTCATGTCATCAAACTTTCCTATTACGCTTTCTCTCTTTATTCTCTGGACATTCTGATCTCTTCCATAGATATTTGAAAAGGCTTTCCACATCTTGAATGCAATGTCACATTCTTTTATATAATCATATTCTACATAATTAAGTGTAGAGGCAATCTGTAGCATTTCTTGTGTTGGCACTAAAAATTGCGTGGTCAATTTTTAGCACTTTTGCAAAAATCAAGCCCTTAAACGCTTTTAAAATGCCTATGTACTGGGCTACCCATTTGAGGCCTAAGAGGTGCTCAATGCTTCTAGCACCTTTCATTCAGCATGCCTAAGCATTTCATAATGATAAATTGACTTTCTGAGCCATTTAGTGAAGTCTCGTTTTGAGAAATTGTCAAATCTGCTTTTTACCCTAAGTCAAATAGCGATAGTAAGCTATGTTTTCCATTGAATATCTTTTACCCAGGAACGTGTCATGACTAGCCACTTTGGGAGTATTTAGTGTCCATAACAGAGAACCTATGTTTCATTTTTTAAGTCATTTAGAATCTGTTTGACTAGGTTTCAAACTCCTCAAAGTTGGTCATTTACTCTTTTGTGCATTTTTGTAGTTGTTCACAATTCTAGGAAGCCCTGTTCGACTAATGATATCTTTGACCCGGTTGACCCAAATTAAGAATTTCTTTTTGCATCGTGTTCTAGAGATTAGACACTTTTTGAGATCATGATGAATCCATTTGGTCAGTTTGCTAATATTACCACATTTTGTTCGCCCCGCCAAGTTTCCAAATTCAAATGTTACTTGTCTAATGGCTAGTTCCCAAAGCTAATATTATTTTAATGCCGACCTTATAAAAGTTTCCATGGCCCACAGGTTTTCTATCCATCAGATCTGCAGAGATTGATAGTCAGTGCTATGTCACTTATTTGAAGTTGCATGAAGAATATGATGGCGACATAACGCCCTTCGGCCACGTGTCCGATGAATCTCAGATGTCAGCACAGGAAATACAGACAGTTGGTACGTGGCCGGTTTCTATTCATCGATGCACTAAGGGGCAGTATCCATCTTGCTTGACATTAGATTTAAGGAAAATTAACAAATGGCGCCATGTCTCCATGGTGAAGTTGGATGATCTTTACCATAGCGACATGGCGCCCTTTTACCACGTGTCATCGGGGCCCAGTTGCAATAGGGTATGCTGGTCAGTATCGCCAGGTGTCATTTGGGGTGGCATAGTCACTGAAGTGGTGCCAGATATGATGGCCTGAGGTGAAGCAAGTATGACACATGATGAGTCTTTGCGATCGTCAGATCTACAGAGATCGACAGCAAGCATCATCTCGCTATGAAGAAGTTGTGTGATGTATATGTTGGCGACATAGCGATTTCTCGACACGTGTCTCACTAGCCCGATTAGGCTTGGCGGTTAGCGGCTGACCGTCATAGTTAGTGATAATAGTTCAAAGGTGGCACAGTTAGTCTGATGTAAGGAAGGTCAACCACAAAAGACTCCCTAGGTGGCAAAATGAAGAGAGATGATTGGCCTACATGGCCCAACTGGCTCGTATAGCCTGTTTGACTTGCTTCGACCCTGTTGATTCATGAACCAGGAAGAAAATGTAATCGATTTTATCCTGCGATCCAATCTTCATGATCAATCCCAACCTACCCAAAATTAATGCAGGGCAAAAAAGAACACTCCACCATCTTAGTTGATTCATCTACTATGTTAGGATCATTCATTGGCACCGTTTTTGTCTACTCGAGGCATTTCTTCAGTCAAATATCTGATTTTGTACCTCAGAACCATGCTCGAGTGTGATCTTTGATCAAATATTTTTGTATGGGAGCTTGATGGCAGTAGTTGAGTAGTTAATGCAGAGCCAATTTCCTCAGTTATGCCTGAACTATAAAGGCAATTTAGTAACCATTTCTTAAGTTGGACTCTTTTCTGATTTCTCTGATATTGCTCTACAATTCTCAGTGTAAAATTCCATATGCCTCTGAACTGTATGATTTTTTGTTTCATCTCCTTTAGCCATCAATGTGTATGTGCATTCCTTTTTTGCCTCTCATCAATGTTTTGTTGAGATCTATACAACTTGCATACTGTATCTATTTTTTGCCTACTGGATAATATATAAGTGAGATTCCTCTTTCCTTGTGTTATTCAGTTTGGTTTTCCTGATCTGCATGTGGTTATTAGATCAAAACAAGTCTGTATGTATATATCCTTAGATTCATTCTAGTTCAATAGTGCATACATGGGTAGAAATGGGTCTGAACACTCTATTTTGGTGCATCACCTCCGTAGTTTAGGTAGGGTAGAGTTGTCTTTTGCATATCCTTCTTCCCCTTTTCCTTTCGAGAGTAGTTAGGTGCGCCTTGATAGTAAGAGGAAGCCAGCCTTCTCTGAAGACTCAACCTTATAGTTCAAGTCCCACAGCTTGGAGGTTTTTTCCATGTTTCACTAGGTTGTCCTTGCGCATAGGCCTTGGACAAGGGTGCAAACCTATGTGACAATAGTTTTTGGCATGCTCGGTGGGACTCCAACAACAAGATTTACAAAGATTTAAAGTCCACTGGTGTTAAAGAAGAAAGAGTTTCAGAGATTAATGTTGAAGGGGTAGTGCTAGCTTCAGTATTCAAGCCTTCAAGAGGCTGATTCTTCAAGTACTTGGTGACTCTGAACATCAACAGATCTAGTTCCAGGGAAAAGTTGCAGTGATTCATGCCCAGAGCTGAAACAAGGGCATCTTCTACAGGTAAATTTCAATATCAAGAGCTTTCTCTTTCAAATCCTAGAGGAAAGAGGACTAGGACTTCATTATCACCAGTTAGGGGTGCAATAATAGTTAATATACCTATAAGGTCTATCTCTACTCCTCCTACGGTTCGAACTCAGCCTAGATTGCCATCAACACTCATCAATAGAACACTTGTTTACATGGCACAACCAAGTGTTCATGCCTTTGCCACCTTTAATGGTGGGAGTCCTCTATTGTTAGCCCAAAGGCATGATATACCAGTATATGCACTAAAAAGTATGCCTGGTTTTACTGGTGAAACTTCCATCTCCCCTTTAGAGCATATCTAAGAAGTAGCAAATGTCTATAATATTCATGGTATTATAGAGGATGATGTTGCTGTCAGAATTCTAGCCTCATCTTTATAAGGAAAAGCATTACAGTGGTATAGAGGCTTAGCTTATGGTTCTATAACTAATTGGGATGAACTAGGAGCAGGATTATGCAAACATTTTTAGGATAGAAGTGACCATCTGTCACTATTAGAGCAGTTGACTACAATAAAAAGAGCCCCCCATGAGTGTATGACTGATTTTAATTATAGATTCCAAAAGACATGGGATAGAATACCTGCTGCAGTGAAACCTACCCCTGGTAATGCCTTCTCGCATTACCTTAGAGCTTTTAACAGTGATATTTCCAATACAATCCAAACTATGGGAGGAGATACCTTGCCTAATGCTTATGAGAGAGCCATAAAAGCTGAGAATATCCTAATACAAGGAGGAAAATTGTCTCCAAGGCCCCCTATGCCTTTCTTTCCTGATGTTCCTAACCACCAACCAGCAATGGCCCCTCTTCCTACAAATTCTACATCACAAGCCCTTAGTCCAGTCCCTCAAGCTTCTACATCCTCAAATGGGATAGATGAGCTCAAATAAATGCTCTAAGGTCTAGTGCTGAATACAGATAAAAGAGAGAAGACCTTGGATAAAAATTGCAAGAGCAGGGGAGGGAGTTGAAGGACCAAGGGAAGAAATTAGAGGATAGCCTCTCTATGATACAAAAAATGAGTAACAAGATGGTGGCCTTAGAAAGGCAGTAAGCTCAAAGTGGCAAGCCTCCCCAACTACAATATCAAGCTCCAAGTGGTGGTAGGCTTCCTAATCAGTGGAATAGCTCCTTTGATCAGGGTAGGCAAAATAGTCATGCTTTTGCTTCAAGCTCAAATCATAATAGAGCTATAGTGCCTCAAAATAACTTGGCCCAAGATCAAGATTTCTGTCCTTCTTTCAACTATTCTTATACCTATTGCATGTGCCAGAAGGAAGAATCTTATATGGCCCTAACTGTCCAAGAACCTATAGCAAAGAAATCATACAAGGAGGATCATCCCAAGGAGGCCTCATATATTCAAGGACGTGATGATTTCTCTTTCATAAATCATCAGGTTGGGGAGCATTGTAATGTAAACCAAGATTCCATTGTTCATAACACAAGAAGCAGGAAGAGAGCTATGGAACATGTTGCCCCTCCTTCTCCTAAGCAGGCCTCAACTTCAAGTGCTACACCTCATATACAAGCAGCAAATGAACAAACAAGTACTGCACAATAGCAAAAGCAAGATTCTAGAATGAAAGATGCAAGTGATCTTTATGTTACCCCATCTCAACCTCTTATAAGTACAACTCCCAAAGTCTCTACCAAAGTTCCTAATGCACCTTTCAGTGTGGTAGAGAAAATGAAGAAGACCAATGTGAATATCTCCATGTGGGATGTTGTTGCTACCATACCAATGTAGAAGAGGATGCTGCAGCAAGAATTAGAGAAGATTGAACTCAAGGATCAGCCATCTATCATGGAGGATGCCACAAGTCTAGTACAACCAGTAGGGGATGTGGAGATAAATAAAAAGGTTAGACATCCTCCATTCTATGTTTCTCTGATTATAGGAGGCAAGTTAGTCCACAATTGCATGATAGATTCAGGGGCTAGTAGCTCAGTAATGCCTAGGTGTGTTGCTGATGCTTTAGGAATGAAATATGAGCCCATTGTTAGGGATGTGTTACAATTAGATGGTAGTACTATCAAAACTATAGGTATCCTTAGGAATGTGGAGATGGCCCTACATGCATGCCCTGGTTGCACTATGATTCAAGATATATCTGTCGCTAAAGTTAAGCCCTATTTTGCCATCTGTCTTTCAAGAGACTTCACTGCTCAAATTGGTGGATTTATATCTGCTGATTGGTCATATATGTCATTTAAGACCAGATATGGAGCCAATGCCTCAATTACAGCAGAACCTCAAGCCCTTCATCACACTGAATCTTACACCCCCAATTCCATCAACATGAATTGCTCTATTCTAGAGATGGATGAAAATGACATAGTAAATGAGCTTGTCACTTCCATAGCAGAGATTCCTGATTTCTTCTTGGATGAGTGGAAAAATGCATATCAGTTTGAGCCTATGTCAGAGACTCTTGAGACAGGCCTTAGTACATATTGCATAATAGAGAAAGATGCCCAAGTTCCTAATCTTGTTGGGACTAATGATGATATAAATGGAATATGGAATATGTACTTTGATGGCTCAAGGACTAGAAATGGGTCAGGGGCTAGTGTTGTGCTGATCTCTCCCGCACAAATAAGATACTACTTCTCATTTAGGCTCCAATTCAGTTGCACCAATAATGTGGCCAAGTATGAATCCTTGATTCAAGGTCTCCTACTTGCCCAAAAGAGAGGAATTCAAGCCTTGAAAGTATATGTAGATAGTGAGTTGGTAGTCAATCAGGTGAGGAATTAGAATATCACAAAAAATGGCCTACTCAAGTCTTACAAACATAGAGTCTAGGATTTGCTTGAGGGCTTCAATGCATTTAATATTTAGAGCATTCCTAGGAAAGAAAATAAACATGTTGATAGACTTGCAGCAGTGGGTGCAGCTTATGATGTACCAGGGAATCTTGAGGAGGAGAAGAAGTGAAAAATTAGGGTGGTAGTGAGGCTTGCCATCCCTGACAACAACACTCATTGGCAAGTGTTTGACTCTAATGAACAAATTATGATTTTCTTGCAGAATGAGGTAGAATTCTTAGATAGAAACCAGTCAAGGCTGTAAG
The DNA here is from genome assembly GCA_028749045.1 of Cupressus sempervirens. Classification (NCBI taxonomy): domain Eukaryota; kingdom Viridiplantae; phylum Streptophyta; class Pinopsida; order Cupressales; family Cupressaceae; genus Cupressus; species Cupressus sempervirens. The sequence continues at coordinate 81,868,730 of CM053793.1, read as the reverse complement.
ATCGGTATGGTGATTAGATCATTCACCTTAGTTCTAACAATTTGCCCAAGGGTCTCATTACCTTGGAGAGTGTCTTTAATCTTGATGATCAAACAAGAGGCAAAGGGATGAATCTAGCTGTAGAGAAAGATGATTATGCCCCAGTTACAATTGCTGATGGAAAATCTCTAAATATGGGGAAGGTATGTTCTGAAACTGAGCAAGAAAACTTCATTCATTTATGTCAAGAATTTAATGATGTATTTTCTTGGACATATGATGACTTAAAAGGGTTTGACCCTAGTTTGTTTTAGCATACCATAGATTTAATTGATAAGGCCAAACCAATAAGGAAAAAATAGAGACCAGTGAATCCTAAGATTGAGCCCCTAATGAGAAAAGAATTATCCAAGTTGATAGGGGCCAATATAATATTTCCTATCAAACACTCACCATGGGTAGCTAGCCTTGTCCCTGTAAGGAAGAAAAATGGAGAAATCAAATTGTGTGTGGACTTTAGGGTTCTTAATTAGGCTTCTCTTAAACATCACCATCCTCTCCCTTCCATGGAGAAAATTCTATCCAAGGTCAGTGGGTCAAGGAGATTCTCTTTTCTTGATGGATTCTCTGGTTACAACCAAGTGCTGGTTAAAGAATTTGATAGACATAAAACAACATTTACTACTAAATGGGGCACCTATGCTTATTGCAAGATGCCATTTGGACTAACAAATGCAGGTGCCACATTTCAAAAGGCAATGGAGATGGCCTTCAAAAAATTAATTGATAGGTTTGTCTTAGTATACCTTGATGATATAACTGTATACTCAAAAAATGTAGAAGATCATTTTGATCACTTAAGGCAGGTATTTCTAAGATGTAGAGAGTTTGGGGTTTCCCTCAACCCAGCCAAGTGTTTCTTTGCTACAAGCCAAGGAAAGTTATTAGGACACATTGTATCTAAGGATGGGCTGACCATTGATCCAGAAAGAACAAAGGCAATACTTGCCCTTCCTCTTTCTAAACACAAGAAGGGGCTGCAAAGTTTCCTTCATAGAATAAACTTTGTGAGAAGGTTTATCCCTAATCTTGCTACTATGGTGAAACCTCTTACTGCTATGCTTAAGAAAGGTATGGTCTTCTCATGGACTAAGGAAGGGAAGGAGAGTTTTGAAGAGATCAAGGCAGCCATAGCCTCAGCCCCTACTCTCATGAAACCAAATTTTGAGATGGATTTCATCCTCTACACTTTAGGTGGTGAGTCAAGTATCTCTATTGTCTTGACTCAAAAAAATGCTAAGGATGAGGAGCAGCCCATAGCCTTCTTTATTGAAGGGCTCAAGGAATATGAAGATAAGTATAGCTTTGTTGAGAAGCAAGCCCTTGCAGTCATCAAAGCCTTGAAGAAATTCAAACACCTCTTATCCCAAAATAGGATCCATTTGTTGGTGCCCCATGCTAGTGTAAAAGACTTCCTATTAAGCAAAGATATCAGTGAAAAGAGAGCTGCATGGATCACTAGGGTAATGGAGTATGATGTTGATATTCAGATTACCAAGTTGGTAAGAGGGAGAGGATTGTGCAAGGAAATGTTATCAGACCAGGACTCTGATGAAGAGACTGCTATGGTAGTAATAGAGCAGCAGGAGGAAGGAAATGCTAATGGTCCAAAGAGCTGGATAAATAATATGAAGAGCTTCTTATCAAGGAATGGATACCCTCAAGGATTGGACAGAGCTAAAAGATGACAATATAGACTGCAGTCCATTCCCTATGCTATAATTGATGGTATCCTATTTAAGAAGGATTTTAATGGGACCCTATTGAGATGCATTGAAGAGGATCAAGCTGAGAGGATGATTAAAGAACTTCATGATGGTCCTGATGGTGGCCATTTCTCTGCAAGAACAACTGACATGAAGATCATGATGGCTGGTTATTATTGGCCATCTCTGTTCCATGATTGTTATGGATATGTAAGAAAATGTGAGAAATGTGCTTTCTTTTTAGGCAAACAAAGGCTTGCAGCTCTCCCCCTTCATCCTATTCAGGTAGATCAGCCCTTTACCCAGTGGGGGTTGGATTTTATAGGCCCCATTAATCCCCCATCTAGTGCAGGTCATAAATGGATTTTGGCTGCTACTGATTATTTCACTAGGTGGATAGAGGTAGTTGCCTTGAAGGATTCCATAGAACCATCAGTTTTTGAATTCCTTGATGGGATTGTATCTAGGTTTGGGCTCCTTCTACTATCATCTTAGACAATGCCAAGTCTTTTGTTGGAACCCAAATTTGTGCATGGGCAACGAATCACAATGTTTACCTGAGCACATCATCAAATTATTATCCCCAGGGTAATGGTTTGGCTGAGTCTTCCAACAAGAATCTAATCAGAATCATGAAGAGGACAATAGAAGAAAATCAAAGGGTCTGGCATAAAAAATTAAGAACTGCTCTGTGGGTTGATAGGATAACACCCAAGAGATCTATTGGGAATTCACCTTTTGTGCTAGTATATGGTAGGGAGGCCAGAATCCCAATCTCATTGGAATTCTCATCCTTGGAGTTGGCTCATTAGCTAGAATTAATTGAAGATAGTGCCATGTTAGTAAGAATGGCAGAGTTGATTGAACTAGAAGAAAAGAGAAACAAAGCCATGCAAACCCTGGAAATGCATTAGCAGCAGATGAAAAGGAGTTTTGATAAGAAGGCTAGGGTCAGAAATTTTAGAGAGGGAGATTTAGTCCTCAAGTGGGATTCAAAAAGAGCAAAATTAGGAAGACATTCTAAGTTTGACCCACTATGGAGTGGCCCCTATCTGATTGCTAGTTGCAAATAGGCTAATGCATTCCAACTGAGCAGACCCAACAGTGAAGTTCTGCCCATCCCAGTCAATGGGATTTGTCTTAATGCTTGCTTCTAATGAAGATTTTGAGTCCATGTACATAGTTAGTCTAGTCTCTTCTCTATTATTTCCTACTTTTCAAGAAGTGCACGTGCACAGGGTTCTCTTTTTGAGTTGCCAACTTCTAAAGTTTTGACAGTCTCAGGTTGCAGAGGAAGTTCTATTTTTGTTTCTAGTTGCAGTTATAGAGCTAGGGTTTTCAATCTCTCATAGGACGGGTTAGGGTTTTGTAGTTCTCAGATTCACACTTTTTGACCCTATAGCCCAATGGAGTTTTTTGCAGGCACTGGTTTTATGCATCGAGCAGGCTCATGCCCCCTGCGAGTCGCTAGAAATATTACCACATTTTGTTCGCCCTGCCAAGTTTCAAAATTCAAATTTTACTCATCCAATGGCTAGTTCCCAAAGCTAATATTATTTTAATGCCGACCTTATAAAAGTTTCCACGGCCTGCAAGTTTTCTAGCCATCAAATTTGCAGAGATTGACAGTCAGCTCTATGTCGCTTATCCAAAGTTGCACGGAGAATATGATGGTGACATAACGCCCTTCAGCCACATGTTCGGTGAATCTCAGATGTCAGCGCAGGAAATACAGACAGTTAATACGTGGTTGGTTTCTATTCGTCGATGCACTGATGGGAAGTATCCATCTTTCTTGCCATCAAATTTAAGGCAAATTAATGGATGGTGCCATGTTGCCATGGTGAAGTTGCACAATCTTTACCATAGTGACATGGTGCCCTTTCACCATGTGTCAGCGGGGCCCAGTTACAATAGGGTACGTCGGTCAGTATCGCCAGGTGTCATTTGGGGTGGCGCAGTCACTCAAGTGGCACCAGATATGATGGCTTGAGGTGAAGCAAGTACGACACATGACGAGTCTTCACAATCATCAGATCTACAAAGATCGACAGCAGGCATCATCTCACTATGAAGAAGTTGCGCAATGTATATGTTGGCGACATAACAATTTGTCGACACATGTCTCACTGGGCCGATCAGGGTTGGTGGTTAACGACTGACCATCACAGTTAGTGATAATAGTTCAAAGGTGGTTCGGTTAGTTCGACGTAAGGAAAGGTCAACCATGGAAGACTCCCCAAGTGGAAAAATAAAGAGAGATGATTGGCCCGCATGGCCTAGCTGGCTCGTATAGCCTGTTTTACTTGCTTTGACCCTGTTGATTAATGAACTAGGAAGCAAATGTAATCAATTTTATCCTGCGATCCGATCTTCATGATCAATCCTAACCTACCCAAAATGAATGCGGGGAAAAAAAGAACACTCCACCATCTTAGTCGATCCATCTACTATGTCAGGATCATTCATTGGCACCATTTCTGTCTACTCGAGGCATTTCTTCAGTCAAATATCTAATTTTGTACCTAAGAACCATGCTCGAGTGTGATCTTTGATCAGATATTTTTGTATGGGAGCTTGATGGCAGTAGTTGAGCAGTTAATGCAGAGCCAATTTCCTCAGTTGTGCCTAAACTATAAAGGCAATTTTGTAACCTTTTCTTAAGGTGGACTCTTTTCTGATTTCTCTAATATTGCTCTGCAATTCTCAGTGTAAAATTCCCTGTGCCTCTGAACTATATGATTTTTTGTTTCATCTCCTTCAGCCATCAATGTGTATGTGCATTCCATTTTTGCCTCTCATCGGTGTATTGCTGAGATCTATAGCCTGCATATTGTATCTATTTTTTGCCTACTGGATAATATATAAGTGAGATTACTCTTTCCTTGTGTTATTTAGTTTGGTTTTCCTGATTTGCATATGGTTATTAGATCAAAACAAGTCTGTATGTGTATATCCTTAGATTCATTCTGGTTCAATAGTGCATACATGGGAAAAAATGGGTTTGAACACTCTATTTTGGTGCATCACCTCCATAGTTTAGGTAGGGTAGAGTTGTCTTCTGCATCTCCTTCTTCCCCTTTTCCTTCCAAGAGTAGTTAGGTGTGCCCTAATAGTAAGACGAAGCTGGCCTTATCTGGAGACTCAACCTCATAGTTCAAGTCCCACAACTTGGAGGTTGTTTCCATGTTTCACTAGGTTGTCCTCATGCATAGGCCTTGGACAAGGGTGCAAAGCTATGTGACAATAGCTAACATGATTAAAAACCCATTTTACATTGTTTTGTTATGGCTAAGGTATTTAGATTGATCCATACCCCTGTTCGACATGTTATAACTTTCATCCCGTGATTGGTGAGCCCAAATTGATTATATCATTGTGTTGTCTCCTAAAAATCCTTGAAGTATGCCAGTTCCCAAGTCATGAAAAATTCATTTTCATACTTTCATATGTCTGCACATTTGCCAAAAATTACTTTTTGACACATTTCTCAGTCAAAATTCCCAAGTGCCTGTTTTCAAAAATTCACCAAATGTGTCCTGTGATTTGTCATGAGCCCAAAACATGAAATTATATTCTCTTCATGGAAAATAACTTATATCCTAGTTTTTAGAACCCCAAGTGATCAATAACTCAGTTTATAATGCCGAACCTAAGCCCATTTTATAATTTTTTAACATTGTTAGCCTGTAGGGTAATTGAAGTATGGATGTTCGGCAATTAAACTCTCTTGACTGGGAATTCATCATGGGCCAAAAATTTGCAATGTGATAGAGTATGCAGGATTGAACACTCATGCCAATTTTCGTGGCCTGGTTACCTGATTGAATCAATTTTTAAGGCCACCTAGCGAGTCTCCAGATGCAAATTCACAATTTGCAAAATTGACTAAAATTGGTCATGACGAATGTCTTATTCAGCAAAAGTGTTTTCTATCCAATCACAAGTCTCCATTTTATGGATTAAAAAAGATATTATGAGAATGAAGTACAATCCTCTTCCTATTTTTCTACATCTGCAATAGAGAGAAATAGGTGGTGATTGAGCTCTCATATGGTTTGGTATAAAATGCTTTGAGGAAATGGCATTTTTATTTTAAACAGCACGTTATATATTTCAAGAATAATAAATCATTTGGATAAATGATTTTATTTAAAAATGTGCTAATGTTTATGATAAATAAACATTGAATGTATACAATCATCAGCCCTTTATATTGGATGCTTTTTTTTTAATATAAAGAAAGAATCCATAGACAAGCCAACACAAATGGTAGGAGCCCCATAACAGAGGCAGAGCCATAGCTTTCTAAGAAGGCTTATTCATGCTTTTAAAGGAATCTAATTAGGATAGAAATTGCTGCTAACAGAGAAGCTGTTGAAATTTTTTTTTAAAAAGGAGGAGAGCACCTGCGTGAAAGAGGTAGGGGAGCTTGATGAAGAGAGGAGCCACCTCAAGTTTTAAAAAACTAGTAAGGAAGTCTAAAAATTTTAAAAGGCAAAACTCACAAATTTTTAAGGAGCTCTGCCCATGCCAACTCCAAGTAGCAAGCAGGGATACCCACGTGAAGTAGCCGGCAAAGATGAAAAGCTGAAAGAAAGCTGCAGGGGAGAGGAAGACCACATCCAGAGAAAATAAAAGCCGTAGGAAAAAAAGTTAAAAGGTAGATGCCTTGCATAGATGAAACGTAGCAACATAAGGCTGAACCACATTAGAGCAAGGAGGCTCGGCATGTAAAAAGACCATAACTAGAACTTGCAATAAAAACGTGAGTCTCACACCAGAAAGACAAAGAAAATCTCCATGCGAAGGTAGAGTATAGCATGACTTAAGAATATCCATAGTTCCTCATGCAATAAAGAGGAGTATCCACGACAACCAAGTCAAGGGGAATGAACACATACAGTTGCTCATGGAGGATGAGATCGAGCAGATGCGTGGAGTGTTCTGAGTGCAATATCCCACATTGGCTAGGAGATGAAAGTTTTAAACTTTAAATACAAATCAACACACCACTCAATATGAATTCAAGTGAGAGCCTTTTCAAAAGGAAAGTGTCATGTGCAACGTGGGGCCTGTGGATGATGTTAGTAGGTGGACATAACAACATAAATTTTAAACAAAAATACAAAGATGATGACATGGTGCCAAGATTTGAGGTTGAAGGAGATTTTGCCAAGTGTCCAAATCTGGTGGTGCTCGCATTCTTGCATTATCAAGTTGTGAGGAGGATAAAAAATGCGGGGAAGCGGGCTATTGAAAAATGGCAACGTAGGTCCTAGGTGGTGTTGATGTGGCGTCTAATGTAGAGGTGGACCAATCAAACAGTGCCATGTGGCAACTGGTCAAACTTAGTTTGACCTCAAATTCAAAAAGCAATGGAGAAAATTGAAAGTGATGAAAAATATTTTTTTATTATTTTCTCAAAAGGAATGCACGTTTATTTTTTTCAAATTAAATAAGGTCAGACTCTTTTTAAATTTAAAAGGGCTTAAATGTGAAGTTTGATCTTTAGAAAAGCTTTAAATTTTTGAAAAATTTAAAAAATCAAAGTTGCAAGTTAGACTTTTCTAGCAGAGGAAATGTTTTCAAACTGAGTTTCAATGGGTTTCCTGAAGGCCAGGTAGGTGATGTTATATATCGCCACCGGAATCGGGAGAAGATGAGCTATCTGATTCTGTAGTTGGTTTTTGCACAGGTAGTAGTCTGTTTGAGCTACAACAGGTTTTGTCCGATGTTTCTAGATTGTAACCGTTTTCAAGTATCAGAGCTCAAAATTGATTTCTAGCATGGAAATGACTTGAATATGCGTAAAGGGTAGTGAAAATGCAGTTAAAGTCAAATTTTGATTAGATTCATGCAGTAAAAACTCAATTCTCACTGGCATTTCATGAAGATATCAAATATTTTGGTGATTAAGAGAATTTCATCATGGAACTAGGATATTTTCCAATTAGCTAGAGTGTAATGATGAAACTAAAAAATCATATCAGATGGGTAAAAAGATGAAAGAGGTTTTCAGTTGCACCAGATTGAATTCCTAGTGGATAGATGTCAGTTTTAGTTTCAATCCGAGAATTCATATCCTTGCTATATTATTCTTTCTTTCTTCCATTTGAGGGGTTCTAGTTTTTGGGAAGTTCCAGTTCTTTGGAGAAAATCTGCACATTACTATGATACCAAGGTCTTGGATCCAGTTTTGGTTGCATTCCCATGACTGTGACACCATTTTCCTTTAGCAATTTCTTCTGATGTGAATAGAAGTAGTGCAGATAATACAGATAGTTCTAATATGTTTGATATTTTCATGTTTTCATTTCATGTATCTGAATGTATATTTTCAAAGAAAATAAATACGTATGAGCAGCATTTCATTAGTTTCATTCTGGTTCTCGTCTCCTGTCTCATTAATCTATAGTCTTGAGTGGTCTTGGAACAAAGAGCTAAGATCAATTTTCTTCCCCTTAAGGTTGTATGTTTGATATATTTTGTTGTTGGAACAAAGTGCCAAGTAAATGCTTAATGTGTTTGACAGGGTTACTGGTTATGTTGAGAAGGATATTTTGTGATAATGAGATTTGAATGAACATTGATGTCTTAATCACAAGGTGATTAGATAGATCTGATGTCTAGGTATACAGAATATGTCCTGATGTCATAGATGTATGTTATGGATTCATGAAATTTCCCAATGGATTAGGCACTAATCAGTTACAGGATCATTAGGTTTTGTTGCATGTTTGAGGATTTGTTGGACATCAACATCAATAATCAAACGCTTTTCCCTTTTCATGTTGAAGAGCTATAATAAAATGCCCTCACTCAGCTTATGAGGCTCCTAGATCTGCATTTAGCTACTGTAGATTGATGTTATTTCATAAGCTATCAGGAGAAATAAGGGTTTTATCTACTTCATAATAGATTCAGTGTATTCTTTGACAACTGGTACCATATAAAGAATCTATAGGTCCACCCACCTAGGTTTTGCAGAGCCTGAAGAAGAGGAAGGGTCATGCCTTATAGTTGGCCTGGTGTCTGAATGGGCATGTTGAAAATTGGAGTTAGCTGCCCCTAGATATGTTTTGTTCTCATCAGGGTAATTGGAAATGGGTAACACTTTCAAACACCAACAAAATGGCGACTCTGCTAGGGAGTCATGAAGAAATTAATTGATAAAAGGACAAAGATATTTGGTGTAATATATTTCAGTGCAAAAATTTGCATACTTAGTTTTGTATGCAAGGTTTCATGTTTCCCAGTCAAGAATATGTTCTTTCACTTTGTTAAGGCTATGATGTTCCAAGGTTGTGTGTGAGTTTTCAAATACCTGTTATAAATTCTGGACCAGCTTGTTGTCTTATGCAAGCTAGGAAAATCTTTTCTCATTTAATGAGTGGCGACTCTAAAGTATATCTCTACACCAGTGTAATTTTTGAAGCGAAGGGTATTGTGAAAGTTGCAACAGTTGGAATGCAGATTTGAAGCAGTTGTCTCAGGCCCTTGGCAGTGGTTGAAAGAAAAGGGTGATGTTATGCAAGGGTTACTAAATCAAGTATGATTTGAATCTGTTGTTCTTTACAACATTGGAGAAGTTTGCAAGCATCACGATTAAGGTATTTTCCTCTTTCTTGAATTTCTTTTTCAAGAAAGTAAGCTATATGAAATTTTTCTCCATCAAGTGATTTTAAGCACTATGTAGGAGAAATGTTTTATGTATCTCAGCATATTCTATGAAGGATTGTTTCATAAAGTGTATTTACATCTTGGAATATGTTTGGAGATTTGAGTTGGTAGATAAAGTTTTCAGATCTACTGCAAGTTTTAAATCTAGAAAGATATTTGGTGAAGTTGTTAGTTTGCAAGAGATGGCAAATTTCTTTTCACCTAGTATGCAGTCCATTGACCAAAATCATAGATCCTTTTCTACCAAGAGAGACATGCTGTTATGTTTTGATGGTATCTATGGTTCCCTAATGTCATCCTTGATGATATTAGAAAGCATTTGTCTAAATTTAGTAGAAACCATAATGTTTCAACTAGTCAACATGTTCAAGTTTTCAGTGACTTGATTGGTGACTCCCCATGAAGATGTACACATGAAATTATTTGTTCAAACTCTAGAGGGTGATGCTAGAGATTGGTTTTCATTTTTACCTGCATGTTCTTTTTCATTTTGGAGTGAGTTGCATGCAACTTTCATGGAGCAATTTGGAGAGAGGGTGAGCTTATCTGATTCATTTGATAAATTTTTAAGGATTCATATTGAGGAAAATGAGCTTGTTCCTCAATTTAATATCAAATTTGTAAGAACTCTAAATGAGATCCCTAAGAAATGTAGACCAGAGGATAAAGTCTGCCTAATAGTTTACCTTGGTGCATTTGATAAGAAAATGAGTTATCGATTGAGGAATAAGGAACCTCAAACATTATATCAGGCCTTTATGACTACCATGGACATTGAGAATAATTTGAAGTATGGAATTAATAGGAGTCATTTCTCTAGGGTTGTCTGCTTGCATAATGAAGATAAAAATCAAGAACAATATTATGTTGAGTGTTCCAATACTATTCAGATTGTCAACACCCCTGCTATAGGTTTTAATCAGATTGAGAATTTAAATTAGAATGTGTGTATGAGAAAGGCTAGTCTAGTTGCAAATAGAAACACACATGTTCGTGATGCTATAGCAGTGAATAATATTTCAGACTCTGATAGGTTTCAACGACATGTTTATTTTATAGATTAGATATTGGTTACAATAGAAAGTTCTTCTCACAATAGTTATGTGTATGATGATATTACTAATGTTTCCAATTTTGAAGTTGCTTAACCTAGATCTTAGTGTTTTGCAAGTGAGAAGGCTGAAAGTTATCTCTCGGATCATGAGTTTGATGTTGTTGATCTGGCATGCCATGGAGAGTTAACACAAAGTGAAGAGCGTGAATCACAATCATCTCAGCCACAATCAGAAGAACATAATGCACATGTTGATAATGTTTCAGCAGTAAATGAAGCTGTAAGTCATCTTCAAAATGATGACAATGAAGTTGTTTATCCGATGTACAATGAAGAAGCATCATATGAAGGAAATGATGAGAGTGGTTGCTCAAATCATAGTGAGGAAAAAGACATTGTATGTTCACCTTCATACGAATCTGATTTTGATTGGGAGGAAGAAAGCAATGATGGCAGTGAACATTCATCTAAAGTTGAAGGTATGAATTCTTCCTCTAATTCTGAAAAGGAACTCAATTTTTTCATCATACAAATTAGTTAGCCAATGAAGATTTTAATAGTGATCTATCCCCAAGGTATGAAGATAAAATAATGTTGACTCTAGTTCAGGTTAATAATTCTGAAGACTTCAATAGAAGGTTGTCAAATGCTTTTACATCAGACAATAAAAATCCAACATGTAGTGAGGTGTTTAGGAATTAATCATAGTTAGTTGGTAATGGTTATCCTAAACAAGTTGATAAAGAGGATGTAAATATAGACACTATATATTTGGTAGAAGAAATAGAAAAGGAGTCTTCATACAGTTCAGACTTTTCTTCATACGCTGAAAGTTTCCATGAGGATAGGGTGGGTAATGAATTTCAAGTCTATAATAATGTTTTATATGATGATTCTTGTGAGGATGAGCATCCCATGTTTTGTCCTAATGTTCAGAAAGGATCACTACATGGATTCATTAACCCATTGTTTGAAGACGACATGGAGGTTTCAAGTTTAGTGTGGTTAGATGCAAATGATGATACACTGTCATATTGCTGTAGTAAATTAGATTATTGTTCTTCTATTTTTGATATTGACTCTTCTAATGATGCTATATTTGGTAAGTGTGAAGATGAAGTGTGCGATGGAGTCGTCTTTGAAGAGAAATCGACACTTCATGGTAATTTCTATGATCATTCAAATGAGGTAAAAACCAATCAGCACTTTGATTATGAAGATAGATCAGGTGGTTGTGCAGTGATGTCATATTTTGATGATGATGTCATGTGTGAATATAAATCTGACTACTCTTTTGACATTCAGCCGGAGATACTTGAAGAAATGCAAAGTCAAGGCAAGTTAAAAATGCATGATATATATAACTTTTTCTGTGAAGTTGAGAATGAGCTCTTTGCATTTCTGATAGACAACATGCATAAATCAAGCAGTAGGGATGAGTTTTAGTTTGATTTTGGTATTCAAGAGCATGTTGATGTTCTCTTTCATAGTGGGTAGGAGGTTAAATTTGTGCCTAGTTTTTATATGCATTGTGAAAGTGAGGGTGTTAATCTCATTTTACCAAGTGATTTGTTGCATGATGTTGATCTGATTGGTGAAATGGGTAGAAGAAATTTCAGTTTAGCTCATGAAAGTTCAGATGAGAATCATGTTTATGACAGAGGTAAACAATTTTGTTGAAGTTCGGTGGCCCAGGGTCATCGTTTGTAAATAGTAGAAGTAGTTGTTTCCTTGCTTTCAATAAGCTGTTCGAGAGAAGTTTTGTTGTTTCAGGTATGTGGTCTGCTTCACCTAGAGATCTAGAATCTTGCCATGCCCGCAAGGTGCATGCATCCCCAGATAGAGCCACTATTGGCACTAAAAATTGCATGGTCAATTTTTAGCACTTTTGCAAAAATCAAGCCCTTAAACGCTTTTAAAATGCCTATGTACCGGGCTGCCCATTTGAGGCCTAAGAGGTGTTCAATGCTTCTAGCACCTTTCATTCAGCATGCCTAAGCATTTCATAATGATAAATTGACTTTCAGACCCATTTAGTGAAGTCTTGTTTTGAGAAATTGTCAAATCTGCTTTTTACCCTAAGTGTCAAACAACGACAGTAAGTTGTGTTTGCTATCGAATATCTTTTACCCAGGAATGTTTCATGACTAGTCACTTTGGGAGTGTTTAGTATCCATAACAAAGAACCTATGTTTCAGTTTTCAAGCCATTTAGAATCCGTTTGACTAGGTTTCAAACCCCTCAAAGTTGGTCATTTACTATTTTGTGCATTCGTGTAGTTGTTCACAATTCTAGGAAGCCCTGTTCGACCAATGATATCTTTGACCCAGTTGACCCAAATGAAGAATTTCTTTTTGCATTGTGTTCTAGAGATCAAACACTTCATATGTTCCAATTTTGAGATCATGACAAATCCATTTGGTCAGTTTGCTAACATGATTAAAAACCCAATTTACATTGTTTTGTTATGGCTAAGGTATTCAGATTGATCCATACCCCTGTTCGGCATGTTATAACTTTCATCCCATGATTGATGAGCCTAAATGGATTATATCATTATGTTGTCTCCTAAAAATACTTGAAGTATGCTAGTTCCCAAGTCATGAAAAATCCATCTGCATACTTTCATATGTCCACACATTTGCCAAAAATTACTTTTTGACACATTTCTCAGTCAAAATTTCCAAGTGCCTATTTTCAAAAATTTTCCAAATGTGCCCTGTGATTTTTCATGAGCCCAAAACATGGAATTATATTCTCTTCATGGAAAAGAACTTATATCCTAGTTTTTAGAAACCCAAGTGATCAATAACTTAGTTTATAATGTCGAACCCAAGCCTAGTTTATGTTTTTTTAACATTGTTTGCCTGCAGGGTAATTGAAGTATGGATGTTCGGAAATTAAACTCTCTTGACTAGGAATTCATCATGGGCCAAAAATTTTCAGTGTGATAGAGTATGTAGGATTGAAGACTCATGCCAATTTTCATGGCCTCGTTACCTGATTGAATCAATTTTTAAGGCCACCTAGCGAGTCTCCAGATGCAAATTCACAATTTGCAAAATTGACTAAAATTGGTCATGGTGAATGTCTTATTCAGCAAAGTGTTTTCTTGCCAGTCACAAGTCTCCAGTTTGCGGATTAAAAAAGATATTATGAGAATGAAGTACAATCCTCTTCCTATTTTGCTACATCTGCAATAGAGAGAAATAGGTGGTGACTGAGCTCTCATATGGTTTGGTATGAAATGCTTTGAGGAAATGGCATTTTCATTTTAAATGGCACGTTATATGTTTCAAGAATAATAACTCATTTGGATAAATGATTTTATTTAAAAATGTGCTAATGTTTATGATAAATAAACATTCAATGTATACAATAATAAGCCTTTCTATTGGATTATTTTTTTTTAATATAAAGCAAGAGTCCATAGACAAGCCAACGCAAATGGTAGGAGCCCCATAATAGAGGCAGAGCCATAGCTTTCTAAGAAGGCTTATTCATGCTTTTAAAGGAATCTGATCAGGATAGGAATTGCCGCTAACAGAGAAGCTGTTGAATTTTTTTTTTTTAAAGGAGAGCACCTGCATGAAAGAGGCAGGGGAGCTCGATGAAGAGAAATTTTTAAAAAACTAGTAAGGAAGTCTATGAATTTCAAAAGGCAAAACCCATAAATTTTTAAGGGAGCTCTGCCCACACCAACTCCAAGCAGCAAGCAAGGATACCCACCTAAAGTAGACGGCAAAGATGAAAAGATAAAAGAAAGTTGTAGGGGAGAGGAAGACCACAGCCACAACAAATAAAAGTCGTAGGCAAAAAATTTAAAAGGTAGATGCCTTGCATAGATGAAACACAGCAACAGAAGGCTTGAAGCACATTAGAGAAAGGAGGCTCGACATGTAAAAAGACCATAACTAGAACTTGCAATAAAAAATGTGAGTCTCACACTAGAAAAAAAAAAAAAAATCTATGCGAAAGTAGAGTATAGCATGACTTAAGAATAGGCATAGTTCCTCATGCAATAAAGAGGAGTATCCACAACAACCAAGTCAAGGGGAATGAACACATACAGTTGCCCATGGAGCATGAGATCAAGCAGATGCGTGGAGTGTTCTGAGTGCAATATCCCACATTGGCTGGGAGATGAAAGTTTTAAACTTTAAATACAAATAAACACACCACTCAATATGAATTCAAGTGAGAGCCTTTTCAAAAGGAAAGTGTTGTGTGCAATGTGGGGCTCGTGGGTGATGTCAGCAGGTGGACATAACTGTTAGAAAAATTAATCTTCCCTTGGATGTATTTAATTGAGATATTCCAAGGATCCTTAAATGTAGTTTGTCCTATTATACACATGTGGAGGACATGTCATTATTTGTCCTTTATTCCACATGTGAGGACAACTCATTTTTATAATTCCTTTATTAAGGAATTTAGTTTATCCTCTTTAAGAGGATTGTGAAACTTTGCATACACCTATTATGAATGTGGCATTCATAGAAATGGGAGTTACACATGCAACTCCTTTCTCATCTCTTTAAAAGAGATGCGCCTCTTTCTTTCTTCTTTACACATCATTTTGATGTTATTGTATTGAGCTATTTTGCTCCAACACTCTCTCTCTCTCTCTCTTCTCTAGGCATTTGCCTTCATTCATAATATTCACAAGGGGTTTTCTTTGCTTTCCCCTTATAAATCATTGTCTCCATTGTTGAACTCTTGGTGTATGCTCTTTGATTTTGCTTATCTCATGGTAACATTGTTTCACACTTAACTTACTTGGATTGTTTCTCGTTCCTTGCTCTATCTTATCATTTCTTTCATGGTATCAGAGCTTGGTTACTAATCCTTTTTTTAAGTTTTGTGTTGAAGGTTGCCATTCATTGGAGAACACCTTATTTGGAGACGTTATTGAGAGAAGAATTTTATGTTGTTTTTTTCTCATACTAACATCTTGTGTGTCTAGGTTTTATTTTATCATCATTTTTTTGACTAACCCTCTTTGGAAGGCTTGTTGCGAAAGGGTTTTCTTATCAATATTGCAAAAAAAAAATTTGTTCTTGTTTTGGAAAGCATGCCGCCAAAACAAGAAACATTTATCACATAACTCTCATTTATTATACAATTTTCAATTTTTAATATTTTAACCATTTATTTTAGTGTTTGTGATGCAATAGCATTTAATTGTGCAATTTTTGTAGATTAATTATTATTCTTTCATTAAATTTTTTTTTCTTCTTCAATAATATTAAGGATATAATTATTCTATGTGAGATTATTAAAAATCTTAAGATTAGTTTTTCACAATTCTTTAAAATATTATCTATTCATTTTTTTAAAATTTAAATCATATTTTTTTTATAAAAAATCTAAAAAAAAATTCCTATTTAAAAAAAAAAAATCTCTTAATTTATATATTTATTTATGAGATTTTAGTATCTTTGTTTTCAAAATAGGAACCTCTCTGTCGATCCCATTTGAAGTGATCGTCTTGCATTTTTTTTCAGAATCTTCCATTTTTCAACTGATATTTCAATATATCAATATCATTTTGTCCTAAATCTCAGTGATTTTCTGTCAGAACGCTCAGAGGCCTTCAACTGCATGCTATGTATAGTAGGCGAGACATTCATCAGGAGGCAAGCTGCGAATAGCAGCCTCAGTATTTGCATTCTGAGCTTGATACGCAGACTGAGTTTGTCCACCATACTCTTTTTATCTCACTTTAGATAGACGTCTCTCTGATTTCCTTGGCCCCGGCTTTGACCCACCCACCAGGCCTATTAAAATCTTAAATCTTGAATCTTGCTTTTTTTCGGGGTTCAATCTTGAGCTTTATTCACTGCGCACTTTTGTTTGCTTTGCTCTTTTCACCCGCTCGGAGATCTCCTTAGGGTAAGTTTGCACCGGGAATGGTTCCAATTTGATTCCAGATTTGTGCTACCTCTTCCTAGATCTCTTCTTCTTTTCATTGGAAATCTCCTTAGGCGGCAATCTTGTTTTTCTTCTCCCTTGAAGGAGGCAGGCGATCTCTCTCTGGTAAACTAGGCTTCATAGAGAACTTTACCAAGTTATTAACTTCTACTTCAGAAGGAGACCTCAGAGGGGTGTAGACTCTCATCTTTGATTAACCAAGCTTCATAGTGCACTTAGTGAAGAATCGAACGCAAGACCTCAAGGTTACAAACTTTATTAAAAATTTGAAGTCTCGCCAAACTCACAGGTTCACCTAGTTCTGATCCTTGGCTATCCATTTTGTTTCTTTCATATTTCTTCCTTCCAACAGAGGCAATATTTTTCATTCTTGCCCTGTGAGGCCTTTTGTTTTTTGTACAATCAATTATTTCATTCTTGCAGAGATGTTTTTTCTACAGACATTTTCTTTTTCTGCAGTCGTTCTTCTTTTTTTAGTCTTTTTTAAAAGAAAAACGTGTTGGGCTATCTAAAACATGAGCTCCACCAAATAACGTGTTGCTAAGACGTTATAAAAAACCGTTTCTTTTGCAGATGTTTTTTGTTTTTTTTTAGGCATTTTTTTTTCAAAGAGAAATGTGTAGTGTGTTGTCTATCCAAACTTTTTTTCTCAACTTTTCCATTGTTTTATGATTTCATTTATTTTTCTTTTAGCCCCGTAATTGTTTCTTTGCTCTTATCTTGCATAATCTAAGCTTAGTTCTAAAGATACGAGTCTTCTCTGTGATAAAAAAAAATTTGTTATCAACTCTGCTCTGTTTCTAACATTTGCTTGTAGGGTTCTATTATTTTGTTTCAGCTTAAATCATTATATTCTAACATCTTATTTTGCAAGATTGTATCTTTTATTCAGACACTTAATCATAGTTCTATTAGCAAGCTTTAATTTAATTAATTCCAATTAATTAAGGGGGACATTTTTTTTCATAAACATGTCAACCTTAATTCTAGAAATAAAACTTAATCATTCTAATTATCATTCCTAGAAAACTCATTTTTCGTTCATTTTTCGTTTTAAACACATCTTTGAGATAGCCACTGATCCTTTTGTTGAACTTGGTTCAGCGGCTACCCAAGATGAAAAAGATACTTGGAAAATTAAAAATGAAGAAGCTTTAGGGTTAATTGGTATTTCCATTATTCCATATTTATATGTGTTAATTGCACACTGTTCTAAAGCTCATGGTGCCTAGTCAATCTTGCAAACCAAGTATGACAGTGGAGATGAATACTGCAAAATACAGTTGCAGGATCAACTTGAAGATCTCAGGTATAAATATTTTAAGACTATGGATGAATTTCTATTCAAATTTGATTCTATTAAAAGCCAAATTATTGGTTTAGGTGTTCAGTTAGATGGCATTCATTTAATTCATCTTATTCTTAAAAAATGTTTTCCTAGACAGTTTCAACAGTTTATAACTAATGTTCATGCACAACTTGCTATTCCTACTTTAACTACTTAGTTAACTTATGTTATTTTTCAAACTTTATTAAGACATGAAGAAGCTAAGCTAATTCAGTTTGGTACCCTTAAATCAACTGAACATGCATTTATGTCTCAAAATTCAAATAATAATAATTTTCGTTCAAATAATAATAATAATAACAACAAACACTATAATAATAATTCTAATAATTTCAATAATAAATCTCATGCAAAATATAACAATAATAACAATAACCATAACAATCATCATAATAACAATCGTAATAATAATAATCAAAGGAATCATTCAAATTCCAAACCTCATTGTTCTTATTGTGGCAAAGATGGTCATGTTGTCAATAACTGTTTTAAAAAGCAAAATGATAAAAAACCTATGAACAACAGTTACCATAATCAAAAATCAAATCATAAAAAAGGTAACTCTACTGGTTCTAATTCTCGTCATGCTTTTACTTGTAGCTTAAATCTTTGTAGACCTTTAGAGTGGATTGTTGACAGTGGTGCATCACAACATGTAACTTCTCATAAAGAAATTTTTGATTCTCTGCAACCTGATATTGCTAACATTGCTATTCAGTTAGCTAATAATTAGACTTGTAAAGTTGAAGGTTAAAGGGGTGGACCCACAATAATGGGTTACACTTTTTTGCCTAAACTGACACTGAATGATGAATTTTCAAGAAAACTTTCACATTTAGATGCGAATTTCAATTTAACGGTAAGGAATTTGAAGATGAAGTAAACTAGAGTCCTTTAGGATTTTCTATGTAGATTCTAAATATATATTTTTAATTGATTTGATTGAATTAATTTTTCTCCCAAGAAAATTGCTATGTTATCAAAAACCTGATTTTTAAAAAGCGACATTATTTTTGACACACATAGCTTTTTTTCTACAATAGATATCAATATAATTCTTTCGAATTTAGTTTTTTAACATCCATACCAAAATCGCAAAGGTGATTTGATGTCTTTATCATTAGTATTTCATATTTTATCAGAGTTTAAAGTTGACCTAACACTAATTTGGACATACATGGCTTTTGACACATGTAACTTATTATATATTTATCCAATTTCAATTTATTTATTTTTTATTGAAAGAGGACTCAAATATAGAGACCGTAGTTATTTTTCAGAATTTTTATTCTCTTATTTACTATTTTTCCATGAGCGTTCAATATATAGGTTTATTTTTTATAATGAACCTCTGTTCAATTAACATAAAAAAAATGTATACTAAAAAAATTCAAAATTTATCAAATCCATATTCATTAGAAAGCTCATTCTTAGTACTTGAGTCATGGAAAATGACATGTCTTTAGTGCTCCATCTGAACCTAGAGATTGAGCTTGGAAGCCATGAAAACAACTAAGAATGTTATAGGCTTTGTAAAAGCCATCTACTTTACTAGTTTCGATAGAAACTAACTTTCTATTGAAACTTTTTTAATACTTTCGATAGAAACTATTTTTAGTTAGTTTCTATCGAAACTAATAAGGCCGAGTTTTCATGTAAAAAATAGTTTCGATAGAAACTAAATAGTTTCTATAGAAACTAAAAAATAGTTTCTATCGAAACTATTTAGGATTAAAAAAATTTGCGTAGTTAGTTTCGATTGAAACTACCATCAAAAGTCGTTTCGATAGAAACTTTTATACTTTTTATCAAAACTAGATGATTACATTCTATCGAAAGTTTTTCGGCAAAAAATCTGACTTTCACGATTTTGGAGGAATTTCTTCCTCCAAAAAAGTGTAACCCACTATTGTGGGTTCACCCCTAGATGAACTTGGATCTATTTTTTGCATAGCAAGGATCAAGTTCTTGATATATTCATTGAATTCAGTTATATGTTGAAAGGCAATCTGGTTTTAAACTTAAAATTCTCAGAACTAATAATGGAAAAGAATATGTGAATAATGCCTTTCATTCTTATTTGAAATCATGTGGAATTAAACACAAGCTTACTATTCCTTATACACCATAGAAAAATGGTGTGGCGAAAAGAAAGCATCGGACCATTGTTGAAATGGCTAGATGCATGTTGCATGCTAAAAATCTGCATTATAAATTTTGGGCTGAAGCCATGTTTTGTGCAACTTATATTTTTAACAGGACTCCTACCAAAGCTCTCAAGGATATTACTCCAGAAGAGGCTTGGTCTGGTAGGAAACCTGATTTACATCATTTGCAGATTTTTGGATCTATTGCTTATGTTCATACTCCTAAACATGAAAGGCATAAATTAGATGTTAAGTCTTATCCTTATATGTTTGTTAGTTATGATGAAAATACTAAGGGTTATCATGTTTATGATTCCACTACTAACAAAGTTCAAGTTGATAGAGATGTTTGTATTGCAGAAAATGGAGTCCATGATTGTTCTACTACACATGATGTAGAATTCAGTGGCACTAAAATTGTGCTGGTGGAGGACCAACCTCCTTCTCTTAACCCTACTCCTACTCTTAACCCTTCAACTCAAGCACCACCTATTATTTATGCTTCTACAAGTAATGATATTCAAGTAGCTACTAATGATTATTTTATTGATAATGATTCTTCCTCTAGTGATGATTCCATTGCAACTAAACATAAACCTAAATGGGCTCAAAACTTAATCAATGAAAGTGATGACTACATTTCTAGATTTGGTGGAATTAAACATAGAAGGATTAATTATTGTAATTATACTTTGATGACTACTATTATGAATTCTAATGATCCTAAGTCTTTTGATCAAGCTAACTCTCAACCTCATTGGCAAAAGGCCATGCAAGAGGAATATGACTCTTTAATTGCTAATCAAACTTGGGACTTAGTCAAGTTACCTCATGGCAAGAATATAGTTTCATGTAAATGGTTATACAAAAAAAAATTGAATGCTAATAATGAAAATAGTAAATTTAAGGCTAGATTAGTTGCTAGAGGTTTTTCACAAATTGAAGGATTAGATTATAATGAAACTTTTGCTCCTGTTGCTAAAATGTCTACTATTAAATTAGTTCTTTCTTTAGCATCTAAAATGAATTAGCCTATTCATCAAATGGATGTTAAAAGTTCCTTCTTAAATGGTGATTTACATGAAAAAATCTATATGGCTCAACCTCCTGGATTTGTTAAGAAAGGTAGTGAAAATCTAGTTTGCAAATTGAAAAAATCTATTTATGGTCTTAAACGATCCCCTAGAGAATGGTATTCTAAAATTAATTCTTTTTTTATTTCTCAAGGCTTTTCTAGAAGTAAGAATGATCCTAATTTGTATATTAAACATACTGAAGATGATATAATCATTTTTATTGTTTATGTAGATGATCTAATTCTCACTTCTAGTTCAGATGCTTTAATTTCTAATATTAAGTTTCAACTTAAACAAAAATTTCAGATGACTGATTTAGGTATTTTACATTACTTCTTAGGTATGCAAATTTTCCAAACTCCTAAGGGTATCTTTCTTTCTCAAAGAAAGTACACTCATGATCTTTTAGAAAAATTTAAGATGAATGATTCTAACCATGTTTCAATTCCATGTGAATTAGGAACTAAATTAATGGCTGATATGAATACTCCGGTTGTTGATGAAACTTTGTATAGGTAGTTGGTAGGAAGTTTAAATTATTTAACTCTTACTAGACCTAATATTACTTATAGTTTTAGTTTAGTTTCTAGATTTATGTCTAAACCTCAACAAACTCACTTTAAAGTTGCTAAAAGAATCTTAAGGTACATTAAAGGCACTATTAATATCGAATTATTTTATGATGCCAATTCTAAATTTATTTTACATGGCTATACTGATTGCGATCTAGGTGGAGATCCCAATGATGTGAAATCCACTTGTGGCTATTGTTTCTTTGTTGGTTCAGGTGCAATTTCTTGGAAAAGTAAAAAGAACACTCTATTTCCCTTTGCTCAACTGAAGCTGAATACAAAGGTTGTACCAATGTAGCTAAGGAAGCTTTATGGATTAGAAGACTCCTTGATGATTTGGGTCTACCTCAACAAGCACCTTACCCTCTACAATGTGACAATCAAAGTGTTATTTCCTTGGCAAAGAATCCAATTTTTCATGCAAAGACCAAACATACTTCACTTCAACATCACTTCATTCGAGAACAAGTTGAAGACAAGCAAGTTACTCTTCTTTATTGTAAAGGTGAACATCAAGTGGCTGATATTTTCACAAAACCACTTTCTAAAGAGAGATTTCAATTTCATTGTAAAAATTTGGGTTTGCAACCCTTTGATGTAAACTCCCCAAGTAAAGATTAAGGGGGGATGTTAGAAACATTAATCTTCCCTTGGATGTATTTAATTGGGATATTCCAAGGATCCCTAAATGTAGTTTTTCCTATTGTACACATGTGGAGGACATGTCATTATTTGTCCTTTATTCCACATGTGAGGACAACTCATTTTTATAATTCCTTTATTAAGGAATTTAGTTTATCCTCCTTAAGAGGATTGTGACACTTTTCACACACCTATTATGAATGTGGCATTCATAGAAATGGGAGTTACACATGCAACTCCTTTCTCATCTCTTTAAAAGAGATGCTCCTCTTTCTTTCTTCTTTACACATCATTTTGATGTTATTGTATAGAGCTATTTTGCTCTAACACTCTCTCTCTCTCTTCTCTAGGCATTTTCCTTCATTCATAATATTCACAAGGGGTTTCCTTTGCTTTCCCCTTATAAATCCTTGTCTCCATTGTTGAACTCTTGGTGTATGCTCTTGGATTTTCCTTATCTCATGGTAACATTGTTTCACACTTAACTTACTTGGATTGTTTCTCATTCCTTGCTCTATCTTATCATTTCTTTCAAACAAAATAAATTTTAAATGAAAACACAAAGCTAATGACATGGCACCGAGATTGGAGGTTGAAGGGGATTTTGCCAAGTGTCAAAATCTGGTGGTGCCCACATTCTCTCATTATCAAGTTGTGGGGAGGATAAAAAATGAGGGAAAGCGAGTTGTTGATATGTGGCGATGCAGGTCCCGAGTGGTGTTGATGTTGCGTCTAATGCAGAGGTGGGCCAATCAAATAGTGCCACGTGGTGACTAGTCAAACTCAGTTTGACCTTAGATTCAAAAAGCAATGAAGAAAATTGAAAGTGATGATAAATAATAATTTTTTATTATTTTCTCAAAAAAAATGCATGTTCAATTTTTTCAAATTAAATAAGGCCAGACTCATTTTAAATTTAAAAGGGCTTAAATGTGAAGTTTGAACTTTAGAAAAACTTTAAATTTTTGAAAAATTTAAAAAATCAAAGTTGCAAGTCAGACTTTTCTAGCAGAGGAATCATTTTCAAACTGGGTTTTAATGGGTTTCTTGAAGGCTAGATAGGTGATGTTAAATATCATCGAAATCAGAAGAAGATGAGCTATCCAATTCTGCAGTTGGTTTTTGCATAGGTAGTAGTCTATTTGAGCTATAGGGGGTTTTGTCTGAAGTTTCTAGATTGTAACCATTTTCAGGTATCAGAGCTCAAAATTGATTTCTAGCATGGAAATGACTTGAATATGCATGAAGGGAAATGAAAATGTAGTTAAAGTCAAATTCTGATCAGATTTACACAATAAAAACTCAATTCTCACTCGCATTTTATGAAGATATCAAATATTTTGGTGATTCAAAGAATTTCATCATGGAACTAGGATATTTTCCAATCAATTAGAGTGTAGTGATGAAATAGAAAATCATATCAAATGGGTAAAAAGATGAAAGAGGTTTTTAGTTGCACAAGATTGAATTCCCAGTGGACAGATGTTGATTTCAGTTTCAATCCAGGAATTCATCTCCTTGCTATATTATTCTTTCTTTCTTCCATTTGAGGGGTTCCATTTTTTGGGAAGTTCCAGTTGTTTGGAGAAAATCTGCACATTATTGTGATACCAATGTCTTGGATCCAGTTTTGGTTGCATTCCCATGACTGTGACACCATTTTCCTTCAGCAATTTCTTCTCATGTGAGCAGCAGTAGTGCAGATAATATAGATAGTTCTAATATGTTTGGTATTTTCATGTTTTCATTTCATGTATCTTCATATGAGAAGCATTTCATTAGTTTCATTCTGGTTCTTGTCTCCTGTCTCATTAATCTATAGTCTTATGTGGTCTTGGAACAAAGAGCTGAGATCAATTTGCTTCCCCTTAAGGTTGTATGTTTGATATATTTTGCTATTGGAACAAAGTGCCTAGTAAATGCCTAATGTGTTTGACAAGGTTAATGGTTATGTTGAGAAGGATATTTTGTGAGAATGAGATTTGAATGAACATTGATGTCTAGGTATACAGAATGTGTCCTGATGTCACAACTGTATGTTTTAGATTCATGAAATTGCCTAATGGATTAAGCACTAATCAATTACAGGATCATTAGGTTTTGTTGTATGTTTGAGGATTTTCTTAACATCAACATCAATAATCAAATGCTTTTCCCTTTTCATGTTGAAGAGCTATAATAGAATACCCTCACTCAGCTTATGAGGCTCCTTGATCTGCATTTAGCTACTATAGATTGATGTTATTTCATAAGCTACCAGGAGAAATAAGGGTTTTATCTGCTTCATAATAGATTTAGTGTATGCTTTGACAACTGGTACCATATAAAGAATCTATAGGTCCACTTACCTAGGTTTTGCAGAGCCTGAAGAAGAAGGGTCATGCCTTATAGTTGGCTTGGTGTCTGAATGGGAATGTTGAAAATGGGAGTTAGCTGCCCCTAGATATGTTTTGTTCTCATCAGGGTAATTGGAAATGGGTAATGCTTTCAAACACCAACAACTTGATTGTGCTTCTTCTTTTTATTCAAATCATCTACAATCAAAGGTCCGATTGGATTTACATTTTTTGTTCCAATTGAGATTCGTGCATAGTCACATATTGATCCAAGGTGCAATTTCATTAGACTCTACCATGTAACAAAGTTATCTTTATTGAGCTTGGGAACTTCTCTCTTAGACATCTTGATCTTTCTGCTTCTAGTACCTTGAAATTAAATCAATAGATTGCTCTTATACCAATTGTTAGAAATGCTTTAGAATAATTAAGGGGGGGGGGGGGGGGGGGTTGGTGAATCAGTTATTCAAGGTACAAATGTTCTATTCAAACTTTTCACTAGGTATAGTGAGCCCATTCATTCATCCATCCAAGCTTTAACTTTTCTTACCAGTAAGTTACTATAAATCAACATCCAAGCATAACATATAAGAAATCAATAGATAACACAATGATTTACATGGAAATGTAATTTGGGAAAAGCCATCACTAACATGCTACTCAATTCTCACTCTTCTAAAGTGATGCATTGTGAAAGGTCTACCCTATTAAAAGTTTACAACACACTGTTAAATGTGACCTTGTTAGAGGATTTAACCACCCTATTAGAAGTGGGCTTGGTTAGAGGACTTTAGAATATTCACTTGGAATGCCACCCTATTAAAGGATATACAAATGGCTATTAAACCAACCAAAGTCCATAGGATTTTCTCTTATCTAATATAATTGCTAGAGAGTATTTGAAAATCTTTGACCTGACTGCAACATACAACTTATCTTGTAAATCATAGATGACTTCTCAGTTCATACCATTGATTGGCCTTCAATCTCTACAACTCTGACAGCTTGCCCTCCTTTCAAGCTTAGTCTCCTTGAGTCTCCATGCTCAATGTACCAGTGCAATCATCTCTTCATGACCACTTGTAGAAGCATAGCTTCTATGCTCTTCTCCTAGATGCCTTCTTCTTGACACCCTTAACCACTTCACAATTTGGCTCTTTGGCAGCAACAATTTTAGTAGCATTTGCTTCTTGGTCTATGACTCCTTAAATAGAAGTCTTGGAGTTCTTTTCCTGCTTGATCCTTCCATTATTTTATTTCAATTTTTATGGATTAGGTAGGATTCATTGCATCTAACCTATATTTTGTTTCCTCTAGAAACTTCTTGAATAATCCTCTTGAATTCACCTAAAAATGGTTTACATAAAAATTTGTGCCACCAACTCATCATCCTTATCTTCCAACTAGTTCACAAAATTCAAGGTAACCACTTTGTCGGGTCAGATTTGGAAAATTTTTGTCATTTGAAATAATGCAGTAGCTCGGTACTATTGAAATATTAGTGCCTAACACATACTATTTTACTCAACTCCAACTATATTTTTCCTGATGCTCAACACCTAAAGATCACTCAGCATCAACTAAGATTTTATGATGCTCAACACTTGAACTTCACTCAACACATGAAGATCACTCGACACACACTAGAATCTCCTATTTCTTGACTCCAACTGAGAACTTTCTTGGCTTCAACTAGCTTGCTTGGAACCCACTAATGATCTTAGTTTAAGCTTTGCAGTCAACCTTGTTATAACTTCTTCTTTCAATATTTCTATGTGTGACCAACTATTGTATCTTTGAGTATTTTATCAATACAACATTTAACCATTGTCTTAACTGATCCTTGCACTTCATTACAACATCATAACTCAACCTTTCCCTTAGGTGCTCTTGTTACATTTTTTTCATCAAATCCTCTTCATCAATCAACTAAGTGATAGTAATTGGATGTTATAAGAAAATGGCATTCCTTCAAATAGTAAGTTTGACATCAATGACAAAACAATGATTGAAAACATTATTTTAACAACAATCTTCCTACTTTGCAATAATCTCCCTCTTTGATCTTCAATACTGAGATTTTTAATTAGATTTCCAACAATATAAAGGTACTATGACAAGAAGTAAGCTAAAAGGTACTTGTTTACTTGCTTATTTTGAACTTATAAATGTCAAAGATGCATTAGAAAATGAAAGTTAGATTGAGGCTATGAATGAAGAGATAGAGAAAATAGAGAAGAACAAAACATGGACAATTGTACCTAGGCCTAAAGATAAAAATGTGATTGGAACTAAGTGGTTATTCAAAAATAAGTTGAATGAAGATGGTAAGGTGTCAAGGAAACAAGCTAGACTAGTATGTAAAGGATACTCTCAAGAAGAAGGAATAGAGTATGGAGAGACTTTTTCTCCTATTACAAGATTGGAAGGTGTCAGGACCTTACTTGCATATGCTACACACAAAGGATATAAGGTATATCATATGGATGTCAAATCTATATTTCTCAATGGAATACTAGATGAAGAAGTATAAACTAAACAACCTCAAGGTTTTGTTGATCTAGAAAAGAAGGACTATTGGAAATGAGAATGGAGTAACTAAGAGGGGGAGAGGGTGAATCAGTTACCACAAAAACATTTTACAATCCCTTAGATGTCTAAAATCTTGATCTTAGTTACAGATTACTGAAACTTGATAATGCAGAAAATACTAATAATTATTAAGAACTGATAACCAAAACAATTTAGCAATCATGAACACTAGAGACACCAGATTTAACATGGAAACCCAATATGGTAAAAACCACCAATGTAACTAGTTACTATTTTTCACTCTTTTGAAGTGAGCCCTATTAGGAGGCAAACCTGTTAAAGGTTACAAAACACATTGTTAGGTGTGACCATGTTAGAGGATTTAATCACCCTGTTAGGAGTGGCCTTGCTAGAGGTCTTTAGAACAATTCAACTGAATTGTTACCTTGTTAGAGGATTTACAATAAGGCTATTAAACCCACTCTGTTAAGAGATTTGAAATCATAGCTCCAATTATTAGAAAGTAACAATGAATGATCTGAATATAATGCAACTTATCTTTGTTGATACAGATCTCTGTTCTACTTCACTAGATCCTCTTTGATCACATAAAAGCTTTATAGCTCCACAAGGATATCTGATCCTTCAAAAATTTTCTTGCACCTTCACAATTCGCACATACATCTTATCCACACATGCACACTTGAATTCACAACTTGATCCTTCATATATACCTTTTTGATTATCAAGTTGGCCTTAAATACAAGTTAAAATTATTAATAATTATACCGTGAGTCAGCTACATTCATCACATAAATCAATTTTAGCCTTAATTCCACACTTTTCAAAAATCCTTCGCTAACCAACCCAGCTCGGTAAACACTGTACCATAATGATCTTTAGTGTTAACCAAGTGAGGCTTGGTAAGCATTGCAAATTGTCCAAAAATCCTTTGGACACCAAATGAACTTGATAAACACTGACTTTCCTTTTCTTACCTTCCGAGCCCGGTAAACACTAACTTTTCTTCGCTTACCTTCCCAGCTCGATAAACACTAACTTTTCTTCGCTTACCTTCCTGGCTCAGTAAATACTCTATCATAGTTTCCTTCAATCACCGAGTGAGCTCGGTAAGTACTGAAATTCCTTCATTAACCAAGTTAGCTTGGTAGAAGCTATCTTTACAGTGTAATATACAGCAACGCTCGGTAGACTCTGTAAACTACTATGCTTACCTTCTGAGCTTGGTAGACTCTGTCTGATGACTGATATGACATTTGTGTAACATCAAAGACAACACTCAATTAACCAATTGTATCCAACAATCTCCCTCTTTGGCATTGATGGCAACACAACATGTCATTGCAGAATGAAATTTGAAAACAAGTCTTTCTCTTATAGTGCAGCACAATATGTCAACATAATACTTCTCCCTCTTAGAAAGAAACTTCTCCCTCTTTTAGTAATCTCTCTCTGTGAAGGAATTGTATAACAAAAAGATATGACAGTTTTATTCTCCCTTTACAAATGCTTACAAATTTCAGAATAGATATTACAGTTTTACTCTCCCTCTTTGACAACACATGCCAAAGACAATACAACACAGTAAAAGCTCTTCTCATATGCCAAAAGTACTCTCAACTAGATTACAATGTACCTTATGTACAGATTCATATGCAATGACTTCAATACTCTGCTACATCAACTTGATAGATTTTCAACTTGTCATAGGTTGATGCATCACTTAAAACTTTATTTTAGTGAACTTCAGATAGGGGAGTGACCCCTAACTTACCTCTAAGATACAACAATGTATCCTTAGGTAATGGCTTTGTGAATATGTCAACAATTTGTTCGTTTGTATGCACATATTCCAGTTTGATCTCCTTGTCCTACACCAATTCTCTGACAAAATGATATTTTATTGCTATGTGCTTGGTTTTGGAATGCATCACTGGATTCTTAGATATATTGATTTCACTAGTATTGTCACAAAACATAACAACTAGTTCTTTGATTTCCATCTTCATTCCTTGTAATAACTGCTTAAACCAAACAATGTTGGAATAGTTTATTGTTGCAGCAACATACTCTGCCTCTACTGTAGATTGGGATGTACAATTATACTTTTTGCTTGTCCAAGAAACCAATCTCTTTCCAAGAAAGAATGCTCCTCTACTTGTGCTTTTTCCGTCATCAAGATTCCTTGCCCAATTAGCATCAGTAAAAACTTTCAGATCCAAATTACCTCCAAATTTGTACCATAGTCCATAATCTTCAGTTCCTTTCAAATATCTCATTATTCTTTTAATTGCCATTAGGTGAGTTTCTCTTGGTTTTGCTGAAAATCTTGCAACAATACCAACTGCAAGAGCAATATCTGGCTTGGTATGAACTACATACTGCAACTTTCCAATCATAGATCTATACAATGTTTGGTCTACTTCTTTGGATTCATCATCTTTGGTAAGTTTCAATCTAGTACACATGGGAGTTCCTGGTGCTGAAACCTGTCTTTTAATACCTCTTTCAATGTAGAAGTTATTGAATTCATGTGAAATGAATTCACCACCTCTGTCTGACCTTAAACATTTCAGCCTTTTCCTTGTTTCTTTTTCAACTCTTTCCAAATACCATTTGAATTTCTCAAATGCTTTTGATTTATTCCTTAGATACATGACAGTCATCATTCTTGAATAGTCATCAACAAAAAGAATGAAAAAAATTTCTCCAGTATAGATTTCTATTCCAATGGATCCACATAAATCAGTATGCACAATTTCTAATATATCTTTAGACTGATAGTTTTTACCTTTAAAACTAGTTTTTCCCATTTTACCAATCTAACAATTCTTGCATAGACCAACCTCAGGTTTCTTAATGTTAGGAATGCCTCTTACTTTCTTGAATTTGCTTGTTTTTACCAAATTATCAAAATTGACATGACACAACCTTTTATGCCATAACCAACTCTCTTCAATTTGAGCAATAAAACATGAGCATTCACCAAGTTCTAGATAGAACAAGTTACCTTTAGTTTGGGTGCCAGATCCTATCAGTTTTCCTTGCTCATTCAACAGTCTCGCCTTTCCATGCATGAATTCTACCTTGAATCCAGTATTTAGTAACTATGCAACACTTAGTAGATTATGTTTGAGACCTTCAACCCAGTAGGCATTATTACATATAAGTTCTTTGGATAGACAGATTCTTCCTCTTCCTTTTATAAAATGAGGTTAATTATTACCAAACCTCACACTACCACCATCATAGTCTTCAAACTGATCAAACTTAGTTTTATAACCAGTCATATGATGTGAGCAACCACTGTCTATAATCCATGTATCATTCTTACTTACAGGAGAGATAAGAGCCATTTTATCTTTGTCATCACTATCAGAGTCATCTTTAACAGCAATATAAACAATTTCATCCTCACTATTATCAGAATCCTTAGAATTTTTAGCCATGAAACATGATTTCTTACCTTTGTTCTTGGATGATTTAAAGTCTTTCTTGCCATTCCATTTTTTATCTTTCTTTTCATCATTTTTTTGTTTGTTTGGGTACCTTGTTGCAATATGACCAATTTCATCACAAGAAAAATAGATTAGAGGAACCTTACCTTTGTATTTTCCTCTGCCTCTAGAATATTTCTTGGCTAGTAGAGCTTCAATCACTTCGAGATCACTGTCTAAACTTTGGCTTGATTCATTTTCACTTTCTGACTATGATTCTATCTTCTTTTTGCTTTTCTCTTTGAGTGAGAGCTTGGCTTGAAATGCTGATTCAATGTTTTTGGAGGCTAGAACATAGTTGTCAAAGTTATCTAGTTCAAATGCAGTTAGTCTTCTGACTATGGCCTCAAGATTTATCTTATGATTTGTTTCACACCTTCTTTCCTATATTGCAGAGACTCTGATTGCATAAACAGGAAGCAAGGTTCTGAGAACTTTTCTTACAACTGTTTCTCCTTTGATGTCACCTCTAGCTGCCCTGATTGCACTTACACATGATTTAACTCTTTCAACATACTTTGCAATATTTTCATCCTCTCTCATCCTTATTTGATCAAATTGTCCTCTTAGACTTTCTGCTTTTTCTCTTCTCACATTATCATCCCCTCCATAGATCTCCTTTAGCTTGTTCCACATGTCAAAGGCAGTTTTGCAGTCCTTAATGTCATCAAATTCTTCATAGCTGAGAGTAGATGCTATGTCTATCATCATATTGTTGTGAGTCTTCTTTTCAGCAATATCATTAACTGACAATGTGCTAGAAGGTTCTTCATATTTTTCTTCAAGGTATTTTAGTCCAGTATCACCAACAGTAGCCAGATGAAGTTTCATCAATTCTTGCCATGCTGAGAAGTTATCTCTGTTAAGTTTTGGAATTTCTCTTTTGTAAGACATCTTGATCTTTGGCTTAGAACCTTGAAATCCTTTCCTGCAAGCACCAAAAATCTCTGATACCAATTGTTGGAAATGAGAATGGAGTAACTGAGAGGGGGAGGGGGTGAATCAGTTACCACAAAAATATTTCACAGTCCCTTAGATGTCTAAAATCTTGATCTTAGTTACAGATTACTGAAACTTGATAATGCAGAAAATACTAATAATTATTAAGAACTGATAACCAAAAAAATTCAGCAATCATGAACACTAGAGACACCAGATTTAACGTGGAAACCCAATATGGGAAAAACCACCAATGTAACTAGTTACTGTTTTTCACTCTTCTAAACTGAGCCTTGTTAGGAGCCAACCCTGTTAAAGGTTACAAAACACACTGTTAGGTGTGACCTTGTTAGAGGATTTAATCACCCTGTTAGGAGTGGCCTTGCTAGAGGTCTTTAGAACAATTCAACTAAACTGTTACCTTGTTAGAGGATTTACAATAAGGCTGTTAAACCCACTCTGTTAAGAGATTTGAAATCACGGCTACAATTGTTAGAAAGTAACAATGAATGATCTGAATATAATGCAACTTATCTTTGCTGATACAGATCTCTATTCTGCTTCACTAGATCCCCTCTGATCACATAAAAGCTTTGTAGCTCCACAAGGATATCTGATCTTTCAAAAATTTGCTTGCACCTTCACAATTCACACATACATCTTATCCACACATGCACACTTGAATTCGCAACTTGATCCCTCATATATACCTTTCTGATTATCAAGTCAGCCTTAAATACAAGTTAAAATTATTAATAATTATACCATGAGTCGGCTACATTCATCACATAAATCAATTTTAGCCTTAATTCCACACTTTTCAAAAATCCTTCGCTAACCAACCTAGCTCAGTAAACACTGTACCATAATGATCTTTAGTGTTAACCAAGTGAGGCTTGGTAAGCACTGTGAATTGTCCAAAAATCCTTTGGACATAGAGTGAACTCGGTAAACACTGACTTTCCTTCGCTTACCTTCCTAGCCCGGTAAACACTAACTTTTCTTCGCTTACCTTCCCAGGTCGATAAACACTAACTTTTCTTCACTTACCTTCCCAGCTCGGTAAATACTCTATCATAGTTTCCTTTGATCACCTAGTGAGCTCGGTAAGTACTGAACTTCCTTCATTAACCAAGTTAGCCCGGTAGAAGCTATCTTTACAGTGTAATATACAACAACGCTCGGTAGACTCTATAAACTACTATGCTTACCTTCTGAGCTTGGTAGACTTTGTCTGATGAATGATATGACATTTGTGTAACATCAAAGACAACACTCAATTAACCAATTGTATCCAACAAGGACATGGTCTACAAATTACACAAAGCATTATATGGTCTGAAACAAGCCCTTAGAAAATGGTATGAAAGATTGCATAACTATCTGATTCATATTGGTTTTCAGAGACCTAATTATAATAGTAGCTTGTACACCAAGGAAGGACCAAATAACAAGATTTCTTTGGTAGAAATATTTATGGATAATACTTTGTTTACAAGAAATGATGATCTATGCAAAGAGTTTTTAGAACAAATGAACAAGGAATTTGAGATATCAATGTTTGGTGAGATTAAATTCTTTTCTTGTCTTCAAATTCAACAAAGTAAGAATGGTATCTAAATCACTCAATCTAAATACATTAAGGAGATACTCAAAAAGTTTGGGATGGAAGATTGTAAACTAGTTCAAACTCCTGTGTGCACTAGACTAAAGCTTACCAAGGATGATGAATCAAAGGAGGTAGATTAGACATTATATAGATCAATGATTGGAAAGTTGCAATATGTAGTTCATACAAGGCTAGATATTGCTCTTGTAGTTGGTATAGTTGCAATATTTTTAGCAAAATCAAGAGAAAATCACATGATGGCAATCAAAAGGATCATGAGATACTTAAAAGGCATTGAAGATTAGGGATTATGGTGCAAATTTGGAGGTAAGCTAGATTTGAAAGTGTCTACTGATACTGATTGGGGAGGAAACATTGATGACAGGAAAAGAAAAAGTGGGGAAGCTTTCTTTCTTAGAAAGAGGTTGGTTTCTTGGACAAGTAAAAAGTAGAATTACACATCTTAATCTACAACAAAAGCAGATTATATTGTAGTAGTAGTAAATTGTTCTAATATTATTTGGTTCAAATAGTTATTGGAAGGTAGGTGGAAATAAAAGAACCTATTGTTATGTTCAGTGACAATACAAGTGCAATCGACATATCTAAAAATCTAGTGATGCATTCAAAAACCAAGCACATTGCAATAAAATATCACTTTTTTCAGAGAATTGGTGTAGGACAACGAAATCAAATTGGAATATGTCCATACAAAAGAAAAAATTGTTGACATATTCACCAAGCCATTACCTAAGGATGCATTCTTGTATCTAAGAGGTAAGTTAAGGGCCATTCCCCTATTTGAGGCTTAATAGAATGAAGTTTTAATGATGCATCAATAGGTACCAAGTTGGAGGTCTATCAATTGATGCAATGTAGTCATGGAAACATTGCATATGAATTAGTACTCAAGGTACATTGTTACTCATTTGGTTTTTGTTGTGTTGTCTTTGGCATGTGTTGTCAAAGAGGGAGATTATACTATCATATCTTTCTAAAATTTGAATTTGTTTGTGGAGAGTTTGATGTTTGAAAAGAAGCTATGTAATTCCTTCACAAAGAGAGATTACTATATTTGAGAAGTTTTTGGCATAAAATCTAAGAGGGAGAAATATTCTGTCAGAAAAAAACTTGTTCTCAAATTTCATTTTGCTATGACATGTTGTGTTGCCATCAATGCTAAAGAGGGAGATTGTTGGATACAACTGTTCAATTGTGTTTTATCTTTGATGTTACACAAATGTCATATCAGTTATCAGACAGATTTTACCAAGCTCAATTGGTTACCAAGGAAATTCTCAAAGTCTACCACGCTTAGATGGTCAGCAAAGTAAATTATAGAGTCTATCGAGTGTTCCTAAATATACTCTATGGAAATGGTTTCTATCGAGCTCACTTGGGCATCAAAGGATTTTGTGACAGAAGATAGTTTCTACCAAGCTCACAAGGTCAGCGAAGGAAAGTTAGTGTTTACTGAGTTCACTTAGTCTCCAAAGGATTTTGCAGAGTTCACAATGTTTACTAAGCTTTAGTTGGTTAACAATGGAAATCATTTCTAGTGCAGTGTTTACTGAGTAGGGTTGGCCAATGAAAGATTTTGTTATTTTGGGAAATAAATTTTAATTGTTTCATGTAATGTTTGTAGCTAGTTTATGTAATGATTATTGGTAGTTGTAAATGAGCTAACTAGATAATTTGTATGGTATAAATAAAAGTTCAAGTTATGAATTCTAAAGTATGAATGATGAATGGATGAATGAATGAGTGAGCATGCAAGTGAGTTGATTGTGTGAAGTGAGAGTGAATCTTGAAGAAGGATCAGATATCCTTGAGGAGTAGCAAAGGTGTATTTAATCAGAGAGGATCTAGTGAAGTAGAATAGAGATCTATAATAGCAAAGATCAGTTGCATCTCATTCACATCACTTCATTTTTACTTTTCAGAATTATAGTAGTGATTCCTAAATCTATTAATAGAGTTGGTCTAATAGCCATTTTTGTAAACCCTCTAACAAGGTGGACAATTCTATTGAACTATTCTAAATTCCTCTAGCAAGGCCACTACTACCAAGGTGATTAAATTCTTTAACAAAGTCACATCTCATAGTGTGTTTTGTAAACTTTAACAAGGTTGGCTTCTGATAGGGCTTACTTTAGAAGAGTGAAAATTAGTAGCTAGTTACTTGGTGGTTTTTCCCATATTAGGTTTCCACATTAAATCTGGTGTCTCTTGTGTCGATGTTATTTTTTTTATGCATGCATGTTAAATCCTTGTGAATGCTTAATAAGCTAACACACATCTACTAAGTTACAACATTTTTCTATGTGGCTACCGAGTGATAGTAGTAACTAAGTTTATAAGACATCTAAGAAATTTGTGGATTTATTTTTGTTATAACTAATTCACCATGCCCCCCCCCCCCCCCCCCCCCCCCACCCTTCTTAGTTACTCCATCTATATTTCCAACAACTGATAGGAAAAGTACAAGTGGTGGGGATTTCTTTTTAGAAGAAAGACTAATTATATGGTTAAGCTAGAAAAAAATGTGCATATAACAATATACTACTGAATCTTAGTATTTTTCTATTGCAATTAACTATTTAGATATTTTTTTGGATTAATTAATTATTAAAAGGCATGCAAGAAGAAGTGACTGAGATTATCACTATCTATTATGATAATACAAGTACAATAAACATATCCAAGAATCCTATGATGTATGCAAAAAAGCATATATCTATCAAGTATCACTACTTTAATGAGAAAGTACAACAACCCCAAGTGAGACTAGAATATGTAAAATCTAAGGAGAAACTTATAGATATATTCACTAATCCATTGCCTAAGGATTATTTTGAGTATCTAAGAAGTAAGTTAGGGGTCCTTCTCCTATCCAATATTAACTAAGAAAGGATGCATGTTACATCAATTCA
Organism: Cupressus sempervirens; assembly: GCA_028749045.1. NCBI lineage: Eukaryota > Viridiplantae > Streptophyta > Pinopsida > Cupressales > Cupressaceae > Cupressus > Cupressus sempervirens. The sequence goes on along the minus strand of CM053793.1, from coordinate 81,832,662 downwards.
TGGATGAATAGATATATCTTTCTAGATTTGATGCAAGAGTTCACTCTTTAGGGACTATTTCTTAAAGTTGTGAAGGTGATTGTAATGAAATAGATGTCAACAATTCATGCAAGATAAAAGGTATTACTACAAGTTTTATGAGTTTTATATTGGAACTCATATTTATCTTTGGCATTTTTGTCAAAGGGGGAGATGAATAAGAGAAATAATAAGGGGAGAAGATGTAATAGAAATATTGAAGATGTTTCTAAATAGAGAAGCACACCCAAAGGGGAAGAAATTATCAAGATGAAGATGATAAAGTTAAAAATTGAGTAAACCTAATATTGAATCTATCATTAAGAACTTGAATGAAGCTAGAGAGATGAGAAGTCTCATTGTTTTCAATACATACATTTTATTATCTTATGTTGTAAGGTTTTTTAATGTAAAATCTTATGTTTATTAGTTGCCTTGCCATCAATGCCAAAGGAGGAGATTGTTTTCCCCAATTGATAATGATGTTAATGTATGTGAAAGTATCATATAAATTTTTATATTGTCATTGATATCAATCCTTAATTTGTAAGGAATTATGATAATTTATTAGAGTGCCATATAATTTGATTGATGAAGAGGATTTGAAGGAAGTATGATAAGTTAGAGTGTCTATAAGTATGACATTCAATGGGTAGTTGAATGAGTTAGATCTTGATAGTGTAATATTGGTTTGCTTGTTTTAAAATCATGTAATATTTGTGAGGAAGTATTTAAGATCATGTATGTGTTAGAAACAATAGTCCACCAAGATAACTGAGAGGGGGGTGGAATCAATTATCCAGTAATTAAAACATTTATCTTCTTTAAACAAACTTAACCATTCAACCAATGTAAAAATAAAATAAAAAAAATTCTCATAGATAATTAAACTAGATATGTTGACTAGGAAAACCTTTGATCAGAGGGAAAACCTTAGTGGGAATGATGCCCATAGGATGATGTACTAATATAAATTTTCCTTGCTAGAGGATGGACCCTGTTAGGAGTCTATTACAAAATTTAGCACAATGAGTCCCTATTAGGAGATTCTAACACTATTAGGAGTTTCCCCAACCCTGTTAGGAGTTGTGGTATAATGTATAAAAGAAGAGTCCACTGCCCAAACATGCAATTTCAACTACAAGAAGAGATCACTACTCAAACAAGTAATTTGTTGTTATCTTCTCATTTCCTCTACTATTTCCCCTATCCTATCAACCAAACGAATTATTTTCAGACCTTTTAAACTAGGTCACAAACCTTGGATCCAAATACCAAACCTCAGATTACTCAGAAAAACATCAAAAATGAAGTTTCCTTTACTTTTGCACTGCTCTACTCAACTTCACATTTTTCACTTTCTATTGCTTATCATCAATTCACATTTTGTAAATTCAATACCTTGATAAAGGAAAATGTTCTTCCATTATATCAAGTCCATAAAAAAACTCCCTAAGTTAGAGTTGTAAGACCTTTTGGATTAATTATTATAGGACTACATTACACTTAGTAATAACATTAATCTTTCACCTTGCAACTTGAATAACTTTCTATAGATACAATATTATGATGAGAAAAATTAGCCATGTCATCCTCAACATGTCTTCTCTATGTCCTCAACCTCAATCCTCAAGATATCAACTCTGCTAAGAGATATGACAAGTTTACCAAAACATGCCTCTATAAACTCTATCTTAGAATAGACATCACGAAAACTTACATAACTTCTTCTAGACCTATCCTTTCTTCTTTCAACATTATCTACATATCTCCCATGACCTCAAGTGGTTATAATACACAACTAGCCATCTATACCAACTTGATTTCTCCACTATTCTTTTGTCAGATACCATAGAAAATTGCTATGTTGATAGAAATGAAAAACTTAGTCATGAATGTAACATATCATCATAGTATGACTCCCCCATAGGAATATCATTAGTATTCATGCTTCCAACAATCTTTCCAATCTTTCAAAAATCTCCCCCTTTGGCATTGATGTCAACATAGATAAAAAAAATCTAGTTCCAAGAATACCAATGAAAGATTGTCCATCTTCAAATCCTCTTCATCAATCATTCTCCCCCATTGATATACCTTAATATGCTCTATACCAAACTATTATTCTACAGTGTGCTTATGCCAAACATCTTCCTTAGAATACTATCTTTTCATTCCAAACTTCTCCCCCATTGACCTCAATGTCAAAGGTTTTAGTAACCAAAATATCTACATCAAATTCTATAACAGTTGATACTTTCTTGACTGTCAAAATACATTATTCAAACTAACAACCAATAAGATTCCTAGATGACTCTATCCATCATAGATACTCCCCCATATAGGAAGCATCAACATTCAGTCTAGACAAACAATGGTGCTTTATTTTCCTAGACTAATGCACTCTTGCATCTTCTATTTTGATGTAGGAAAGGGTATAACCCCAAGCATACCTCACGAATAGTCAAAAGTCTCTTTGGGAAGAGGCTTAGTGAATATATTTGCAATCTTCTCTTTAGTGCTCACATACTCCAATCTAATTTCTTTTTCTACAAATTTCTCTCTCAACATGTGATACTTAATAGGAATGTGTTTAGTCTTCGAATGCAATACTAGATTCTTAGACATATTTACCGTACTTATGTTGTCACAATGTATAACAATAGGTTCACTAATTTCTATCCTTATATCCTTCAGCATCTACTTCATCCGAATGAATTGATTGCAATTATTTGCTATTGCTTCTTCTACTATACTTTGAGATGTACAACCTTTCTTCTTGTTTAACTAGGAAACCGATCTTCCTCCAAGAAGGAAAGCTCCTCCATTGGTGCTCTTTCTGCCATCCATACTACCTACCCAATTTGCATTAGTATAAGAACTTAAAGTGAAATCATTAGATCTTTTAGACCATAATCCATACTTTGATGTTGTCTTAAAATATATAAATATCCTTTTTACTACTGCATAATGTGCTTCTGTAGGATCAACCTAAAATCTTACAACAATTATAGCTACATTTGCTATATCTAACCTTGTGTGTGTCAATATTGCAATCTTCTATGTTGAAAATTCGCTAATAATGATACATAATTTTTGTCATTTATGCCAACATATGATGTACATGTTGTTTGGTAATCAAAAAATTATCTAAGTATATAATATGGTTTACATCAATGTATTGTTTTGTTTATAACTTGTTGTTGAGATCATATTATGACTAGTGAAGTTACATGGAGATTGTATACATGTTGATGATGACATGTAGCACCTTGGAAGTTAGTACAGACTGTATGAAATATAGATAATCAGGTTTTTATGATGTAGGAAAATAGATTTAAAAGAAAGAATTGTTTTGTTTACAAAATAATTACTTGTCCAATTAGAGCTAACATCCTAGATTTTTCCCTAACTTGGAAAAGTAAATTTTGGTCTTAGAAAAAAAAGAAATAATTTTTTTAAAGGCATGGGATTTATGTAAAGGAATTCTTGTGATAATAAGTGTGCTATCTTGTAAGATTGTGTAATTATGAATTGCAAATTGTGATGAGCGAACTTTTGTGAAAGTGATATATGCAACATTTAATATCAGTCATTTGGTGATCCAAGATCAAGCTGAAGATCAAAGATAAGTCAAAGAAGAAAGATAATAGTAATTTACTTGTTTGAGTAGTGAGCTCTTATTGTAGTTGAAATAACATGTTTAGGCAGTGGGCTCTTCTTGCATACACTATACCACAACTCCTAACAGGGTTGGCACAACTTTTAACAAGGAGTGATTATACTAGATTTTCTCATAAACTCCTAACAGGGTCCATCCTCTAATAAAGAACTTATATATCAGTATATTATCTAGTGGGTATCATCCCCACCAAGGTTTTCCCTTGGCTAGGTTTTTCTTAAATAAAAAAAATGGTGTCATGAGTTATCTTTGTGCATTGTTACTATTACTATTCAATATTACTTTATTGCTTTGTTATGAATAGTTTAAAGTGAGTAATAATATCAAATTCGAGACTAAATTTTGTAGATTATTGATTCAACCCCCCTTATTAGTCATCACTATTTCTAAAAATTGATATTAGATCATAGTTACTTTGAAGAGGCTTAACAACTTAAGTAAGATCCCTATTGATATGGAATAGTTAATGAAGAACTTTGAAGAAGCTCTTGAACAAATTGATCTCGTTACTAAAGAAAGAGAAAAGTTTAATGATAGATATGAAGACTCCAAATTATACATTGGTAAGTTGAAGGAAAATATTGAACATCTCAATTCAAATCCTGGATCTACTAAATCTAGAACTAGTGATGATGATTATTCAAAGTTAAAGAAAGAGTACAAAATGTTGAAGCATGAGTTGAAAATTAAAAATCAAAAGTTGACTTTGAGAAATGATCCTAACCAAAGTTCAATCTAATTTGAAGAATGAAATGAAAATCTAAGATAGAGTCTAGCAAGGAAAACATCTGAGTTTGAAACATTGAAAAAAGATTGTAAAGAACTCCATAATTACAATACTATTATTAAAGGTGAATTGACACACTACAAACAATAGCTTGAGAAGCTTTATTCTAGTAGAAAAAAGATTGATGATTCAATGTCAATACAAAGATCCACTTATTATAAGATTGGTCTTGGTTACCTAATTAACATGTCTACAAAGAAACCTAAGATTAGATTAGATACAAAAGAAAAAGACAAATCTAATGATAAGATTGAATCAAGTCAATCTTCTGAGAAACCTAAAGAAGTTGAGCAAAACAAGGAAGTTGAAATCTTGGATGAACCAAAGCAAGTGGAAACTCCTAAGGAAACCATGTATGAATTTAGAAGTAAGTGCTTTTTATGTAATGAAATAGGTCATATGAAAAGAGATTATACTAATTAGTCATTTAATCATGTTAAAGACTTTTATTGTCATAATTCTCATGGTATGGGTCATAATGGAATTTATTGTAGGAAATCTAAGTGTGATAATGATAGAAGAAATAGTAGAATGTCTAGAAATACTAACCCTATAATAGATAAGAGAAGGTATAATGAAAGGACATAAAGAGAAGGAAGATCTTATGATGACAAAAGACAAATTGTGTATTACAAGTGTAACAACTTAGGACACATTGCTCAAAATTGTCTTGCACCTAATGATAAGAAGAATCCTAGAAGTAGAGCACCTATATGTTAGTTATGCAACAACTTTGGATACATAGTGAAGTACTACAAAATAGATATAAACTTTTGAGATAGAAGGAACAATGGAAGAAACTTTGAGAATAGAAAGAATGATAGGAAGAACTATGAAAGGAACTTTGAAACTAATAAAGACAATGAGCAACATAGAAACATTGTGATTGAACTTTGAGAAGAACTTAATGAAGCATTTGTGAAAGGAACAAATATCTCAAAAGAAAAGTTAGATGATGATGAGACATGAAGATTGAAGGTACTTGTTGAGCTTGATTCAATTAAGTTGAATTAAACTTGTTCATAGCATTAGAATTTGAGAACTTCATTCAAAAATTGAGTTAGAGATAGCAAAGTTGGAGAAAGATGTATCTAGTTATGTTTAGATGGTACCTAAGCTCACTTGTAATTTGAAGCTCATCTAAACAAGTTATGATGGAAATTATAGTTACTAGTATTGCAGTAAAGGTTGATTATACAACAAAAAATGAAAAGTATGATTTTGTAGAGAATTTCATGATGCAAAGTCTTAAGGATGTTTCTCATGATGGAAGGGGGCTATAGTAAACCTTGGGTGACATATAAGGATTAGATAGATGATCTTGAATAATTAATTGATTATAGAATGCAAGTAACATCTTTTTCATATTTGCAAAGTATGAAATTAATGCAAGTTCAAGTTGAAGGGATAAATGAAGTACAAAGTTTAGTTTCACTTCATTATGAACACATCCAAAGTGAAGAGCATTCATAAGTGACTTGTCAGAGTGATTTTGTAGCAAACCCTGGAAAGAAGTATTTTATCATTTTTTCCACAAATTTTTTTAGTAAAAGTTATTGTTTGATAATACCATGGATATGGCAATACTGCATAGTGTTGAGAATGAGGATAGACCTAAGCTTAAGAGAGTTTCCATAAAATCAATTGATCAAAACCATAACTTAGCTATGTCTATCACTCCAAATAATGTAGTTTATCTTGAAGATGTAGGAAGTTATTTGAATGGAAAGTTTGAATTGATTGGTAGTGAATTCATGAACAAAGACATGAAATTGGTTTTCAACCATGACATGATAGTGAAGCTTGAATTTGAACATCTAAGGGAATTGGAGTTGTTTAAGTATCACTTCTACCATGAGTTAGACATAGCTGAATGGACATCGATTATATTGAGTAGGATACTATTGGAATTATGAGTGAAGTAACTGAGAGGGTGGGTGAATCAGTTACCACAAAAATAATTCTGATCCCTTGGATGTCTTAAATAACTAGTTACTATTGTCACTTGGTAAAAACATCATAGAAATTTTGTAACTTGATAGATTAACTTGTTACTAAATTTTAGCATTCATAATTATTAGCATGCATGCAAAAGTAGAGCACAAGAGACACCAGATTTAACGTGGAAACCCAATATGAGAAAAACCACCAAGTAACTAACTACCAATTTTCACTCTTCTGAAGTGAGCCCTATTAGGAGCCAACCCTATTATGGTTACAATAAACACTCTTAGGTGTGACCTTATTAGAATATTTAATCACCTTGTTAGGAGTGGCATTGCTAGAGGTCTTTAGAACAATTCAACTAAACTGTCACCTTGTTAGAGGATTTACAAAATGGTTGTTAAACCAACTCTATTAAGAGATTTGAAATCACTACCACAATGATTAGAGAGTAAAAATGAATTGACCTGAATAAGATACAACTAAATTTTCTGATTATAGATCTCTATTCTACACCATTAGAACCTCCTCAATTTCCTCAATGATCTTTGATCATTCTTCAAAATTTGCTCTCACAATAATCTGTCCTTCTTAACATTCACATTACACCAAATCCACACACTTAGAATTCACAACTTGACCTCTTATATATACCATTCAGATTATCAGGTCAGCTCATTCACACATTACATTTACCAATAAACCATACATTAGTCGACTACAAATATTATATTAAATAAATAAACTTTATTTCACAAAAAAATGAAATCCTTCATAGGTCGACCCTGCTTGGTAAACACTGCTTCTAGAAATAATTTCCTGAGTTAACCATCTCAACTTAGTTAACTCTAAAAAATCTACAAAATCCTTTGGTTGCTAAGTTAACTCGGTAAGAACTAGATTTCCTTCACTGTTCATGAGAGCTCAATAAGAACTGTCTCCTAGACTATTTTCTTTTGATGACCGAGCAAACTGGTAACAACTAAATTTCCTTTGCTAACCTTGAAATCTCGATAATAACTATCTATACAAGGTAAAGCCTAATAATGCTTGGTAGATTCTGTAAACCTTCTTTGGTAACCTTGTAAGCTCGCTAGACTCTGTCTTTTTCCTTGTTGACCAACTGAGCTTGGTAGAATCTGTTTGATGATTGATATGACATTTGTGTAACATCAAAGACAACACTCAATTGAACAATTGTATCCAACAATCTCCCTCTTTGACATTGATCACAACACAACATGTCATAGCAGAATGAAATTTGAAAACAAGTGTTTTCTAACAGCATGCTTTAGCCTCGTATACAAAACTCCTCAAATATATTAATATCTCTCTTTCATAATAATCTCTCCTTCTTACATAAACTCTCTTTTCTTGCAAATTTTAGAAAGATATGATAGTAAACTCTTCCTCTTTGACAACACATGCCAAAGAAAACATAAATCAAATGAACAACCATGTAACTTATGTATTGATTCATATGTAATATCTTCATTACTTTGTTGCATTAATTAATAGATCTCAAATTCTATTTTTGTTGAGGCATCACTAAAATTGTATTTTAGTGAGCTTTAGATAGGGGAATGACCCCTAACTTACCTCTTAGATACAAGAATGCAACCTTAGGTAAAGGCTTTGTGAATATGTCAACAATTTGTTCTTTCGTATAGACATATTCCAATCTGATTTCCTTATCCTACACCAATTCTCTAACAAATTAATAATTTATATCAATATGCTTGGTTTTTGAATGCATCACTGGATTCTTGGATATGTTAATTGCACTTGTATTTTCACAAAATATAACAATATGTTCTTTGATTTCTTTCTTCATGCCTTCCAATAATTGTTTGAGCCAAACAATGTTTGAGTAGTTTATTGCTACTGCAACATATTCACCCTCTGATGTGGACTGAGATGTACATTTTTGCTTTTTACTTGTCCAAGAAACCAACCTCTTTCCAAGAAAGAAAGATCCTCCACTTGTACTCTTTCTATCATCAACATTTCATGCCCAATCTACATCAGTGAACACTTTTAAATCTAGATTTCCTCCAATTTTATACCATAATCCATAATCTTTAGTTCCTTTCAAATATCTCATGATCCTTTTGATTTCCATCATGTGATTTTCTTTTTCTTTTGCTAAGAATCTTGCTACAATTCCTACTACAAGGGCAATGTTTGGTCTTGTGTGTACTACATATTGCAACTTTTCAATCATAGATCTATACAATGTCTAATCTAGTTCCTTTGATTCATCATCATTGGTAAGTTTCAATCCAATACACATAGGGGTCCCAACTAGCTTACAATCTTCCATACCAAACTTTTTCATTATCTCCTTGATGTATTTGGGTTGAGTAATATAGATGCCATTCTTACTCTGATGAATTTGAAGACCAACAAAGAATTTGATTTCACCAAACATTGACATTTCAAATTCCTTGTTCATTTGTTCTAAAAATTCTTCACAAAGATCATCATTTCCTATGAACAAAGTATCATCTACAAATATTTCTACTAAAACAATCTTATTATCTGGTCCTTCCTTGATGTACAAGCTAATGTTATCATTAGTTCTTTGAAAACTAATCTGAATAAGATAGTTATGCAATCTTTCATACCATGCTCGAGGGGCTTGTTTCAGACTATACAAAGCTTTATGCAATTTTCAAACCATGTCCGTCTTGTCTGAATCAACAAAACCTTTAGGTTGTTCAATGTAAACCTCTTCATCTCGTATACCATTGATGAATGCTAACTTGACATCCATCTGATAAACTTTGAATCATTTTTATGCAACTTATGCAAGTAAGGTTCTAACACCTTCCAATCTTGCAATAGTAGCAAAATTTTCTCCATAGTCTACATCTTCTTCTTGACAGTATCCCTTGCATACCAATCTAGCTTTGTTCCTTGACACCTTACCATCTTTATTTAACTTGTTTTTGAATACCTACTTAGTTCCAATCACATTTTTGTCTTTAGGCCTGGATACAAGAGTCCATATTTTATTTTTCTCTATCTGTTCTATTTCTTCATTCATAGCTTCAATCCAACTTTCAGTTTCTAATGCATCTTTGACATTTCTAGGTTCAAAATTAGCAAGTAAACAAGTGCCTTTCAACTTACTTCTTGTCATTGTTCCTTTAGATTTGTCTCCAATGATCTGATCTGGTGCATGATGCTCTCTGACATATTTGGCTAGCATAGGTTCCTTTCCTTTTGAATGAATTGCATGGATATCCTTTTATGTTTCAACTTCTGATTCTGATTGTTCAGGCTCGATAGCTTCTATTTGCAACTTAGGTCCTTGTAGCTCGGTAGGCATTAGCTCGGTTTGAACTTCTTGCCACTCAATTATAGAAGATTCTGGAGTAGAAGATTTCTAATTGACAAGTGTACTTGGCACTCTATCAGGTTCAATGAAAACAAATCTCCTATAGTCTTTAGGTTCCCTTTTTCTTTCTTCCTCATTTCTTTCTACAAACTCATCAACTTTTACATGTGCACTTTCTATGACTTTGTGAGTAGAAAAATTCAAACATCTATATGCTTTACTTTTGCAAGAATATCCCAAAAATATTCCTTCATCACCCTTCACATCAAATTTACCTTTTCTTGATTCTTTCAAAATGTAACATTTTCTTCCAAATACCTTTAGGTAACTTACATTAGGTTTGTAGCCATACCATAACTCATAGGGGATTTTGAACTCAGTTCATGGTATGAACTAAAATGTTGATAGCTTCCTTTCAGTATTTAATAGCAATGCCCTTTTTAATAATTAATTTTCTTGCACAGTCCATGATAGATCTATTCCCTCTTTCAGCTATTCCATTTTGTTTAGGAGTTCTAGGTGCTGAAACTTGTCTTTTGATTCCCCTTTCAATGCGAAAGTTATTGAGCTCATGTGAAATGAATTCACCTCCTCTGTCTAACCTTAAACATTTTAGTCTTTTGCCTATTTTTTTTTCTACTCTGGCCAAATACCATTTAAATTTTTCAAATGCTTCTAATTTCTCTCTTAGGTACATGACAGCCATCATTCTTGAGTAATCATCAACAAAAAGAATGAAGAACTTTTCACTAGTATAACTTTCAATGCCAATAGGTCCACACAAATCATTATGCATAATTTTTAAAATTTCTTCAAACTGATAGTTCTTGCTTTTAAAGATAGTCTTTCCCATCTTGCCAATTTGACAATTCTTGCATAGACCAACCTCAGGTTTCTTTATGTTAGGAATGCCTCTTACTTTCCTGAATTTGCTTATTTTTACCAAGTTATCAAAGTTCACATGGCATAACCTCCTATGCCATAACCAACTTTCTTCAACTTGAGCAATAAAACATGAACATTCACCAAGTTACGGATAAAAGAAGTTACCTTTTGTTTGAGTGCCTGATTCAATTAGCTTACCTTTTCCATCCAACAATCTTGCTTTTCCATGCATGAACTCCATTTTGAATCCATTATTGAATAGTTGTGCCACACTCAATAGATTGTGTTTTAGTCCTTCTACCCAATATGTATTATCACATACAAGTTCTTTGGTCAGTGAGATTCTTCCTTTTCCTTTTATGCAAAAAGGTTCATTATTACCAAATCTCACACTACAACCATCATAATCTTCAAAATGTTCAAACTTAGTTTTATCACCAGTCAACAACCACTATCTATAATGCATGTATCATTTTTGCTCACATGAAAAATCAGTTCCATTTCTTCATCATTATCAGACTCATCCATACAACAATGTAAATAATTTCATCTTCTTCTTCATCATCAGAATCATTAGAATCTTTAGCCATGAAACATGTTTTTTTACCTTTATACTTGAATTATTTAAAGTCTTTCTTGTTGTTGCACTTATGACCTTTCCTCTCATCCTTGTTTTACTTATTTGGGCACCTAGTAGGGATATGTCCAATTTCTTCAAAAGAAAAATAGATTAGAGAAACCTTACCTTTATATTTCCATTTGCCTCTTGAATATTTCCATGCTAGCAAAGCTTCAACTACCTCAAGATCACTATATGAACTTTGTTTTAAATCTTTATCACTATTTGATTGAGGATCCTTTGTCTTCTTGCCTTTCTCCTTGAGTGAAAGCTTGGATTCAAATGTTGATTCAATTTTTTTGCCAGCTGGAACATAATTATGATAGTTTTCTAACTCAAATGCAATCAATCTTCTAACTATGGCCTCTAGATTTATCTTATGATTTGCTTGACATCTTCTTTTTTGAATTGCAGAAAGTCTGATTGCATATATATGAAGTAGAGTTATAAGAACTTTACTTATAACTATCTCCTATTTGATATCTCCTCTAGATGCTTTGATTTTACTAACACTTTCTTTAACTCTTTCAACATATTTTACTATGTTTTCATCCTCTCTCATTCTCATTTGATCGAATTGTCCTCTCAAATTTTCTACCTTGGCTCTTCTTACATTATCATCACCTCCATAGATCTCTTTTAACTTGTTCCACATATCAAAAGTAGTTTTGCAATTCTTGATGTCATCAAACTCTTCATAACTAAGAGCAAATGCAATATCTATCATCATGTTGTTGTGAGTCTTATTTTCAGCAATATCAATAACAGATAATGTACTAATAGGTTTTGCATATTTTTCATCAAGGTACTTCATCCCTGAAAGACCAATAGAAGCTAGATGTAATCTCATCAATCTCTGCCATACTAAGAAGTTGTCCTTGTTAAGTCTTGGAATTTCCCTCTTGTAAGACATCTTAATATTTAGCTTAGATCCTTCAAATCTTTTCCTGCAAGCACCAAAAGCTTTGATAACAATTTTTGGAATTATGAGTGAAGTAACTAAGAGGGGGGGTGAATTATGTTACCATAAAAATAATTCTGATCCCTTAGATGTCTTAAATAACTAGTTACTACTATCACTTAGTAAACACATCAAAAAAATGTTTTAACTTGGTAGATTAACTTGTTACTAAATTTTAGCATTCATAATTATTAGCATGCATGCAAAAGTAGAGCACAAGAGACACTAGATTTAATGTTGAAACCCAATATGGAAAAAAACACCAAGTAACTAGGTACTAATTTTCACTCTTCTGAAGTGAGCCTTGTTAGGAGCCAACCCTATTAAAGGTTACAATACACACTATTAGGTGTGACCCTATTAGAGGATTTAATCACCCTATTAGGAGTGGCCTTTCTAGAGGTCTTCAGAACAATTCAACTGAACTGTCACCTTGTTAGAGGATTTACAAAATGGCTATTAAACCAATTCTATTAAGAGATTTTAAATCACTACCACAATGATTAGAGAGTAACAATGAATTGACTTGAATAAGATGCAATTGAATTTTTTGATTATAGATATCTATTCTACACCATTAGAAACTCCTCGATTTCCTCAATGATCTATAATCATTCTTCAAAATCGCTCTCACAATAATCAGTCCTTAACATTTTCATTACACCATATCTGCACACCTAGAATTCGCAACTTGACCTCTCATATATACCATTCAATTTATCAGGTTGCCTCATCCACATGTTACATTTACCAATAAACCATACATTAGTCAGCTACAAATATTACATTACACAAATAAACTTTATTTCACAAAAAACTAAAATCCTTCACTAGCCAACCTTGCTCAATAAACACTGCTTCCAGAAATAATTTCTTGATTTAACCATCTCAACTTGGTTAACACTGCAAAATCTACAAAATCCTTTGGTTGCCAAGTTAACTCAGTAAGAACTAGATTTCCTTCACTATCCATGAGAGCTCGGTAAGAACTATCTCCTACACTATTTTCTTTTGATGATTGAGTAAACTCGGTAACAACTAAATTTCCTTTGCTAACCTTAAAAGCTCAGTAACAACTGTGTACACAAGGTAAAGCTTGAGAACACTTGGTAGACATTATAAACCTTCTTTGCTAACCTTCTGAGCTTAGTAGACTCTGTCTTTTTCCTTCTTGACCAACTGAGCTCAGTAGACTCTGTCTAATGACTGATATGACATTTGTGTAACATCAAAGACAACACTCAATTGAACAATTGTATCCAATATATACATGATTTAAATTATGATAATGTGATTAAAATTTCTATCAACCTTATTCATGAGGTAACTGGTCTGAGTAAACAAGACAATGTACCTATAGGTGAGAAGTTGGTCAAGAAAAAATTTAAAAACTATACTAAAGTAGTATACAATGGAAGCTATGGTGATCAACACCATCAAGGAAGATGATGTGAGATTTCTTAGTATAATTATTGCTTATTATGTTTGTGCAAGTTTTAAGATTGATGAACTTTTAGTAGAATTCATATATGCAACATTTAGGATATCTGTAGAGAAAAAGAAAGTAAATCTGAGTGAAATTTTGAGATTGTAACTCCTAGAAAACTTGGAAAAGATTAAGACAACCAAGAATGGTGTGTTTAGATTCCAATCATTGATCAATCACATATTATTTCATGTACTTATGATATTTCCTTACTTATCAGTCACAAACATAATGAGTAGTAACAGAAGCACAATGGAAAAAATTACACAGGTATGTAGAAGGCATCCTACATACAATATATTAGATAGTGGTAATCTAATAAAGAGGACATTTCAAAATAAAATGAAATAGAGATTTAGAATTGCACCTACAATTGTGGATAGATTCAAGGAAGAAATTTGTATATTAGTTGATACAAATCATACATACATTCAAGTAGTAGAACCTCAGGAGATATTTGTTGATCACTTGAGTTATGAATTGAATGGTGATATTGCAGTTGGTTATATTGATTTGTTGTTAAATTTAGACAAAGATAAAGTAGAGTATAGATTTGGTTCATATGATGAGATCACACAACAAGCTAATCAAGCAACCTTGGAGAAGGCATCACACAAGAAGGTTGAATCTATAATGAAGAAGACACTATCAGAGGCCAAAATGATAGAGAGTAAATTTGAAGCTATGAGATAGATAATGAAGAAAGGTATATTGAACATACAACCTTTGATAGTATCAGTTGTAGAGACATCTTTAGAAAAAATCATTCCATATGTGGCAATGTTCAATGTTTAGCCCAGTGAATAGAAAAGAAAATCTAAGAGATTGGTTGAAGCAATATCCATGAAGACACAAAGAGTCAAACAATAAGCCACCAAACCTAGAAGATGACAATTGAATCTAGTGATGAAAAAGATGGGGAACAAGAAACCAAGTAAGTAGAAAAAGTGACTCGACCTAAGCAAGTAGTAGAAAAAGGTTGGCAATCTTGGAAGCTAAAGATAAAGAAGATTAATACAACAACTGCAAATGAAGGTAATTTTTTTTAGATGAACAATTTTTATGATTTGTACAAAATTTTTGAGAAAGATCGGATAGATATATCTATTGTGGGATATATTGTGTCAAATAATCTAAAATTGAAGGACCTTGAGAGAATTATTAACTAGAAAGTCTTTGAGAGACTCATTAAGAAGAAGGCTCCTAAAAGGGAAGAAGACCTTGAACTTTGAAAGTCTATGCTCAGAACCATTTGCAAGATTGATGATGAAGATGAAATAAAAAGATTATTGAATAACCTTGCACCAAACTTGAGGACTAAATTGAGGCTATTCCTATTTATGATTGGTGAAAAGGATAAGTTGAGAAGAGAGACTACAACAAAAATTAGTTAGATGATGTCAAAGACGCATGTGACATCTCCTCCAACTCCTAGAACCTCAGAAGTGTTAGTAAGTGGTGAAACTATGTAAATTGATCAAACCAATGTTACTATTGACATTGATGATACCAATGCATTTAGTGGTTCTAAACCAAATGAACCAGACACTGAGGATATAGAGGATAAGTTGACACAAATTGTAGAATAGAAAAAGATACTTGAAGTAGAAAAGAAGAAAGTAGAGGAAGCCAAGAAGAAACTACTTGAGGAGGATAAGAAAAGATGGAAGAGAAAGATAAGAGAAGGATTGCAGAAGAAAAGAGGAAAAAGAAAACTGAGGAAGATTAGAAGAGAAGAAAGAAAGAGAAGAAATGGAAAATAAAGAAGAAGAAGAGAGAAGAACAAAAGAAGCAACATAAAAACATAGGGAGGATGAAACTACACCATCTCATTCATCTACTTTTCTCTCTCTTTCAAGTTTATCTAATAATGATGATGATCAAAAAGATCTAATCTCATCCCTAACCAAGCTAATTGAGAAAAAATAGGAAAGTAAAGAGTTTACAAAAAACATTAATAGAAGTGACAGATAGACTACACAACACATTGGTAGTTTAACACACTAAACTAGATCCTAAATAGAGAGCACATGTAGTGCTAAAATCATTTGATGAAGAGTTTACAAATTTGTTGAAAGTTGCTGAGGCGAATGCACAAATTTTCCATGATGCTAACTTGTTTAGTACCATCTATTAGAATATCAAGAATGACTTAGTTAATCTTGATAATTGTATAAAAGAACTTTGGAAATACTAGCAAGAAGGGAAAACTTTTCATATTAAGTGTACCCTATCACATAAGCTGACTAAAGACATCAATAGTCAAATAGAGTTAAAGATGAGTGAGCTAGAGGCTTTATCTAGCTATAGTCAACATCCATCTTGCAAAGTAGATGATTTTGAAAGTCAATTTTCCAGTATTAAAAGTGACATTAAGAAATTGGAACTTTGGAAAGAACATATTTTGAAGAGGATATTAAATTTTAGAGAATCCATTGCTCTGAAATTATCTTTTGTTGAGAAACAACTAGAAGAATGTGTCAGGGCCAAAGACACATATTCAAACTTTTTGTTAGACATTAATGCAGTTGAGATTGCATCATATGATTTATGTGAAATTCTCACTTTAGTTGAGCCTACCAAGGAAAAATGGACCAAATTTATGGATATTATAAAAGCCAATTTTGATGATTGTATGAATATTATTTAGCATAAGGAAGGAGAATAGTTTTGGATAGTTTTTGGACAAAATGTTAACATTTTGACTTTTGTCATTGTTGTCAAAGAGGGAGAGGTACATGTGAAAATTTTATACATGTCAAAAAGGAAATAAAAGTGTAAAGTATATTATAAGGGGGGTCATATATAAAGTTGAATAAGTTGTAAAAGATGTAAGGTTTAAATGATTATTTTTGTCACTTAGACAATTTTCTCTATTTTGTTGCCATCAATGCCAAAGGGGGAGATTGTTGAGAATTAGATAATATTAATATGTAATGTTAGAAATGTTTTATAATAATTGAGAGGGGTGGGGGGTGAATCAGTTATCCAAGGTTCAAATGTCCTACTCAAACTTTTTACTAAGTATAGTGAACCCATTCAACCATTTATTCATTCAAGTTTTAACTTTTCTAACGAGAAAGTTACTATAAATCAACATGCAATAATAACACATAAGAAATCAACACATAACATAGTGATTTACATGGAAAACCAATTTAGGAAAAACCACTAGTAACATGCTACTCAATTCTCACTCTTCTAAAGTGATGCCCTATGAAAGGCCTACCCTGTTAAAGGCTTACAATATATTATTAAATGTGACCTTGTTAGAGGATTTAACCACCCTGTTAGAAGTGGGCCTAGTTAGAGGACTTTAGAACATTCACTTGGAATGCCACCTAGTTAAAGGATTTTAAAATGGATATTAAACCAATCTAAGTCCATAGGATTTTCATATCTAACACAATTGCTAGAGAGTATTAGAAAATATTTCACCTAACTACAACATACAACTTAACTTTGCAGATCTTAGATCACTTCTCAGCTCATAACATTGCCTAGCCTTCAATCTCTAAAACTCTAATAGCTTGGCCTCATTTTAAGCTTAGCTTAGTTGAGTCTCTATATTCTTAATGTACCAGTGCAATCATTTCTTCTTGACCACTTCACAGTTTGGCTCTTTGGCAGTAGCAGCATTAGTAACATTTTCTTCTTGGTCCATGAATCCTTAAATAGAATTCTTAGACTTCCTTTCCCACTCAATTCTCCCATTCTTTAATTTCAATTTTTATGGATTAGGTAGGATTCATTGCATCTAACCCATATTTTTTTCCTCTAGAAACTTCTTGAATAATCCTTTTGAATTTGCCTAAAAATGGTTTACATAGAATTCTATGCCACAAGCTCATCATCCTTATCTCCTAAATAGCTCACAAAATTCAAGGTAACCAATTTGTTAGATTAGATTTGGAAAATCTTCATTATTTAAATTAATGTAGCAACTCAACACTTTTGAAATACTAGTGCTCAACACATACTATGTTACTCAGCATCAACTATATTTTTCTTGATGCTCGATACTTGAAAATCACTTGACACCAACTAAGATTTTTTGATGCATAGCACTTGAACTTCACTCACACTTGAAGATCACTCGGCACACAATAGAATTTCCTATTACTTGCCTCCAATTGAGAATTTTTTGGGCTTCAACTAACTTGCTCAACATCTAGTAATGATCTTAGTTTAAACTTTCTAGTCAACCTTGTTACAACTTATTCCTCCAATGTTTCTAAGTGTGACCAACCTCTATATCTTTGAGTAAGTTATCAATACATCATTTAACCATTTTTTAAACTAATCCTTGCACTTCATTACAACATCATAACTCAACCCTTCCCTTAGGTACTCTTTTTACATCTTGTTGATCAAATCTTCTTCATCAATCAACTAAGTGATAGTACTTGGATCTTACAAGAAAATATCATTCCTACAAATAATAAGTTTGACATCAATGAAAAAATAATGATAAAAAACATTCTTTTAACAAAAATCTTCTTTCTTTGCAATAATATCCCTCTTTGATCTTCAACAATGAGCTTTTCAATCAGATTTCCAACAATCTCCTTCTTTGGCATTGATGGAAAACCAAATTGATCAACCATTAGACTAAACTATTCATCCAAAGACTAACTAGGTTAGAACAACAAGTCAAATGCCAAAAATTAATTTGTGACTTCACATCTCCCTCTACTATCTTGATACCATCATTTTTTCTTCTCCCTCTTAGCTATTGTATCCTTGTTCTTTCTTCTTCTTCCCTCTATATTACTCATCTTCTACTATTTTTGATCAACTTTTGATTATTTCTGTCAATTTCTCCCTCTATCTTCATTTGATCACATGTTGTTGATCAATTTCTCACAACTTCTTCCTCTTTGACAACAATGCCAAAGACATATTAGCATCTTAATATGCAAGTATAGCTTTTGCAGGTTCATTCAATTTCTCCCTCTGTCACCTTGCTTGTGACAAATTTGGAATTTCAGCACTTCTACTACTTTAGGCATGAATCCTAAAGTAAACATCCTCTGCATCAATGTGTAAAATCTTTTAACAATCAGCTCATTTGATGTAGGGCATTCTTTCTTTTGCTTCAAGTAGCCTTGGCTAGGGGTATCACCCCTAACTTTCCTCTAAGATACTCAAAAGCATCTTTAGGTAGTGCTTTTGTGAAGATGTCAGTAATCTATTCCTTTGAGCTAAGACATTCCATCTTCACTTGTTTGTCTTCCACCAACTCTCTTAGATAGTGATAATTCATTGCAATGTGCTTAGTTTTAGCATGCATTACAAGGTTCTTTGGTATGTTGATTGCCCTTGTATTATCACAATAAAGTATCACAAGCTTAGTACCTCTTCCTTCATACCTTGTAGAAAATTTTTGATCCATACAATATTGGTGCAATTTATAGTAGTTACAACATATTCATCTTTAGTAGTGGACTATGAGGTATAGCTTTGCTTTTTGCTAGTCCATGTAATCAATCTTTTTCCCAAGAAAAGTACTCCTCCACTACTGCTTTTTCTATCATCAATGTTACCTCCCTAATCTACATTAGTGTAGGTTTTAAGTTCAAATTTCTCACTCTCTTATAGTACAAATCAAAATCATCAGTTCCTTTTAGGTACCTCAATATTCTCTTTACTTCCATTAAGTGATTTTCTCTTGGATTTGCAAAAAATCTTGCCACTATTCCAACAAATAATGCAATGTCTAGTCTATTATGTACAACATATTATGGTTTCCCAATCATTGATTTATACAATATTTGATTTACTTCAGTAAACTCATCATTCTTGGATAGCTTGTGTCCTATTGCCATTGGTGTGCTAACTAGTTTTGAGTCTTCTAATACAGATGTTTTGAATATCTCCTTGATGTATTTGGCTTGGGTCACAAATATGCCATGCTTCAATTGATGTACTTGTAATCCAACAAACAATTTGATTTCTCCAAACATTGACATCTGAAACTCATGTTTCATTTGATCAGCAAAATCTTTGCAAAGAACATCTTTTCCTACAAATATTATATCATCAACAAAGATTTTTGATATCAAAATGTCTTTAACTTTTTTAGCTTTGATGTACAAATTTTTGTTATCATCTATTCTCTTAAATCCTATCTTTACAAGATATTTGTGCAATCTTTCATACCATGCTCTAGGTGCTTGCTTCAATCCATAAAGTTCCTTGTGTGGCTTGCAAACCATGTCCTTGTTCTTGTCATCTACAAATCCCTCTGGTTATTCTATGTAGACTTCCTCTTCCAGTATACCATTCAAAAAAGTAGACTTTACTGAAGCCTTTGTATGCAACATATGCAAGTAATGTTCTTACTCCTTCCATTCTTGCAATAGGGGCAAATATTTTTGATGGAGAAGCATCTAGTGGTGTAAGGGCAATCCTCTATCACCCAAAAAATGCTTAAAGATAGTTTATCTTTAATTTATTTTTATTTTTGAATACCCATTTGGGTCAAATGAAGGTTGTAACTCTCATAGTTCCACTATTAGTTTTTGGGTTAGAGTTTTTAAGCACCCTAGGATACGTGTAATGCATAAATGGGTTATTTTGTAATTGATTCAAAATTATTATGAGTTAGAGGGTTTAATTTTGAGGGATTATTATACTTTTAAATTTAAGTGCTCCAAAAAAAGAATTAGGTCAAAAGACTTTACGGTTGGAAAGTTATTGTAGTTTTAAGTTTCCTAGAGACCTCCTAAGAACACTTCAAAGTCAAATATAGGGCACTAAATGGCCTTGTTTAGGGTTGAAAAATGGGAGATGAGAAAAGCTGGTCCATATGGCTATATAACACTTTGAGAGATTTCTAGAAATGTAAATAGTTTGTCAATCGTAGTCCCGGTTCAAAAGTTATGCCTCTCAGAAGTTGGACTACCATTTATGGATTCTTCAAATTTTGCACCAACTTCTAATGTGACTTCTGGAACCTTCTATTTTTGTCATAGATGCCAACTAGCATATTCTAGAATGTATTCCTAACCCTAAATGAATTGGGTTCTATCTAAGAACATTTTTGGAATTGTAAAGGGAGTTCTTAAAGGAGTTAGAGAGAAGATACTGTGTAGAGGATTTCTTTCTCCAAAATCACACTATTGTAAGCCCATAGGGAATTTTTATTTCCCTTTTCTTATCTATTCATTCTAGTCTTTGGTTGTGTCTCCATCAGTTTCCCCATAATCCAATCCTTCTTCTTTTGCATAGCCTTTGCAAACTAGTCTAGCTTTGCTTCTTGTTATCTCACCATTCTCATCAAGTTTGTTTCTAAACACCCATTTGGTACCAATCACATTCTTATTAGCAGATCTAGGAACTAAGGTCCATGTTTTGTTCTTCTCAATCTGATCTATTTCCTCTTCCATGGCCTTATGCTTGTCATCATCTTGTAGTGCATCTTTCACTATTTTAGGTTCAACCTTGCTAAGGAGACATGATTCATTCCTTAGTCTATTCCTTGTCATTAGTTTGGCATCCTTGTCACCAATGATTTTTTCTATAAGGTGATGTCTTCTCACATACTTGGCTAATATTGATTCTGTCCTTGTTTCCATGTTTGATCTTTTAGCTTCAGAGTGATTTTGTTCTTCCTCATTTGGCACTTCATCACTCCTCTCATGTGTACTATTTTTAGAACTAGAATGTGCATTTTCTACATTCTGTAGTTTGGATTTTAAATGCAACTCGACATTCACTAGCTGTGACTTGGCTGATACTAAAATTTGTTGCTGATTCCCAACTTGATTTGCAACATTGTCTTCAATAATCATTCCTTCATAGAAATATACAAAAGATCTATAATCCTCTGATTTCTTGGACTCATTAACTTGAACTTCTGCATGCTCATCAAGATTTACATTTGCACTCTCCACAATCTTGTTAGTGTTAGTGTTAAAACACTTATATTCCTTGCTTCTAGTGGAGTATCCAAGGAATATTCCTTCATCACTTTTTTCATCAAACTTGGCATTCCTAGTGTCTTTAAGAATATAGAATTTACAACCAAAGACTTTGAAATGTTTAACATTAGATGAGTGACCATACCATAATTCAAAAGGTGTTGTATTCATACCCTTCTTGACTTGAACTCTATTTAGTGTGTAGACTATAGTCCTTACAAGTTCTCTCTAGTATTTTAGTGCAATATTTTTCTCCATCATCAAGGTTCTAGCACAATCAATCACTGACCTATTCCTTCTTTTAGAAATACCATTCTATGGTGTAGTTCTTGGTGCTAATGTTTGTCTTTTGATACCTTTGTCATTGTAGAATATCTCAAATTCTTTTGATGTAAACTCACCTCCTTTATCTGACTAGAGGCATTTTAGGTTTTTTCCTATTTCTTTTCAACTCTAGTCAAATACCACTTAAACATTTGAAATGCATCATATTTTTTCTTTAAAAACATAGCAATCATCATCCTAGAATTATCATCAACAAGTAGCATTATGTATCTATCTCCTAGGTAGCTTTGCAGTTCTATTGGACCACATAAGTTTGTATGGACTAACTCTAGTACTTCTTTGGAAGTGTATATTTTTCTTTTAAAGCTGGACTTAATCATCTTCTTTAGTTGACATTGTTTGCACATTGTATTTTTAGGTTTCTTTAATTTGGGAAACCCTCTGACCTTCTTCTTCTTGCTGATGCTAATAATATTATCAAAGTTAACATGACACAACCTTTTATGCCACAACCACATATCATCAAGTCTAATAACAAGACATGTTGCATCTTCCATATCTAGGTAAAATAGATTACTCTTTTGTTCACCTTTTCCTATCAGATTTTCATTAGTGTCATAGATCTTAGCAATTTTGTTTTCAAATTCAACTTTGCAACCTACATTGCCTAACTGTGATACACTCAACAAGTTGTAGTTTAATCCTTCAACATAATATGCATTACCACATGAAATTTTCTTTGTGATTTAATAGAGCCTTTTCTTTTTATTTGATATGGAGCATCATTACCAAATCTAACACTATTTCAATCATATTGAGTAAAGGTAATGAACTTACTTTTATCTCCTATCATGTGATGTGAGCATCCACTATCTATGATCCACTTGTCATTCTTGTTCACATAGGTAACTAATGTTGCTACTTCATCTTCATATTTATTTGTTTCATCCTTCATGGAAACATAGACTACTTCATCATCATTCTCATTAGAATCTTCTTCAACAATGTAGCATATTTTTCCTTTTTCCTTGTAGTCTTTTCTATCATCTTCTCTCTTGTTCTTATACTTGTTTCCTTCTTTGTAGTTCTTCTTCTATGTACATCTTGTAGCAATATGACCTACTTTATTGAAATGAAACATATGATAGGGAACTTACCTTTGAATTTACCTTTGCCTCTATGAAATCTCCTTGCTAGTAGTGCCTCTAACTATTCCACATCTTCCTCATCTGTGTTGCTATCACTAGATGCATGTTTTGCTTTTCTTCTCTTCTTTCTTGATATCTCCTCCTCAGTGTCTTTTATTTTCATCTTGGCCTTGAAACAATATTCAAGGTTCTTAGGTCTATAGTTACCAAAATTGGACAATTCAAATGCAGTAAGTCTTCCACTATTTGTTCAAAGGTTAATGTGTTTCCTTGTACACAACTTAGCTCTTGAATGGCTAAGACTCTAATAGCATAGATGGAGTAGAGTTCTTAAGTATTTTATGATCATAGTCTCTTCTTCCAATTGACCACCTAGACTTCTTATTGCTCTTACTACTTCTTTCATTCTTGCAACATATTGAGTAGCATTTTCACCTTCCTCCATTTTCATGTCATCAAACTTTCTTCTTAGGCTTTCTCTCTTTTCTCTTTGGACATTCTAATCTCCTCCATAGATATCTAATAAGGTTTTCCACATCTTGAATGTAGTGTAACAATCTTTGATGTCATCATATTTTGCATAACTAAGTGCAGAGGCAATCTCCAACATTGTTTGATTGTGGTACTTTTTATTCAAATCATCTGTAGTGAGAGGTCCTGCTAGATTTACATGTTCAGTTCCAATTGAGGTTTGTGCATAGTCACTTATTGATCCAAGGTGCAATTTCATTAGACTATGCCATGCAAAAAAGTTATCTTTGTTGAGCTTGGTAACTTCTCTCTTGGACATCTTGATCTTCTTGCTTCTAGCACCTTGAAACTAAATCAGCAAATGGCTCTGATACCAATTGTTAGAAATGTTTTAGAATAACTAAGAGGGTGGGGGGGGGGGGGGGGGGGGGGGGTTGGGGGGTTGAATTAGTTATTCAAGGTTCAAATGTCTTACTCAAACTTTTTCCAAATATAGTGAACCCATTCAACCATTCATTCATTCAAGCTTTATCTTTTCTAACTAGCAAGTTACTATAAATCAACATGCAATCATAACACATAACATAGTCATTTACGTTGAGACTCAATTTGGAAAAAATCACTAGTAACATGTTACTCAATTCTCACTCTTCTAAAGTGATGCCCTGTAAAAGGCCTTCCCTATTAAAGGCTTACAACACACTATTAAATGTGACCTTGTTAGAGGATTTAACCACCCTATTAGAAGTGGGCCTAGTTACAGGACTTTAGAATATTCACTTGGAATGTCACTATGTTAAAAGATTTACAAATGGCTATTAAAAAAACCCAATTTTATAGGATTTTCATATCTAATACAATTTCTAGAGAGTATTAGAAAATCTTTGACCTAACTACAACATACAACTTAACTTTGTAGATCTCAGATCACTTCTCAGCTCATACCATTGCCTAGCCTTCAATCTCTACAACTTTGATAGCTTGGCCTCATTTCAAGCTTAGCCTCTTTGAGTCTCCATGCTCAATGTACTAGTGCAATCATCTCTTCTTGACCACTTGTAGAAGTAGAGCCTCTATGCTCTTCCTTCTTCTAGATGTCTTCTTCTTGACACCCTTCTAATCACTTCATAGTTTAGCTCTTTGGCAATAGTAGCATCATCAGAATTTGCTTCTTAGTCTATAACTACTTAAATAGAAGTCTTGGGGTTCCTTTCCTACTCAATTCTTATATTCATTAATTTCAATTTGTATGGATTAGGTAGGATTCATTGCATCTAACCCATATTTTTTTTCCTCTAGAAACTTCTTGAATAATCCTTTTGAATTCACCTAGAAATGGTTTACATAGAGTTATATGCCACCAGCTCATCATCCTTATCTTCCAACTAGTTCACAAAATTCAAGGTAACCACTTTGTCAGCTCAAATTTGGTGAATCTTTATTATTTAAAACAATGTAGAAGCTTGGCACTATTAAAATACTAGTGCTCAGCACATACTATGTTACTCGACATTAACTATATTTTTCCTGATGCTTGGCACCTAGAAATCGCTCGACACAACTAAGATTTTTTGATGCTCAACACTTGAACTTTACTTGGCACCTGAAGATCACTCAGCACACACTAGAATTTCTTATTACTCAACTCCCATTGATAATTTTCTTGGCTTCAACTAACTTTCTCGATATCTACTAATGATCTTAGTTTAAACTTTGTAGTCAACCTTGTTACAACTTATTCATCCAATGTTTCTAAGTGTGACCAACCTCTATATCTTTGAGTAAGTTATCAATACATCATTTAACCATTATCTTAACTAATCCTTGCACATCATTACAACATCATAACTCAACCCTTCCCTTAGGTACTCTTGTTACATCTTGTTGATCAAATCTTCTTCATCAATCAACTAAGTAATAGTACTTGGATCTTACAAGAAAATTACATTCCTACAAATAACAAGTTTGACATAAATGAAAAAATAATGATTGAAAACATAAGTTTCACAATAATATTCTTTCTACAATAATATTCTTTCTTTACAACAATCTCCCTCTTTGATCTTTAATAATGAACTTTTCAATCAAATTTTCAACAATGTAATTGTTGTCATTTATGGCAACACATGATGTACATGTTCATAGGAAACCTCAAACATAATAATACTTAGTGTTTGGTAATTAGAAAATTGTTTTAGTATAGAATTTTTTTTACAATAGTGTACTATTTTGTTTATAACTTTTTGTTGACATCATATTATGACTAGTGAAGTTACATGGTGATTTTATACATGTTAATAATGATGTGTATAGTCTCAAAATTTAGTATGGACTTTATGGAATAGAGATAATCATGTTTTGATGAAGTAGGACAATGAAATTAAAGGATTATTTTGTTTATAAAACAATTACTTGTTCAATTAAGGCCAACATCCTAGATGTTTACCCTAAGTTGGAAAAGTTAATTTTGGTCTTAGTTGAACCAATAGTGATTTATGTAAAGGCATGGTATTTATGTAAAGGACTTCTTTCGATGAGAAGTGTGCTATCTTGTAAGATTGTGTAATTATGAATTGTGAATTGTAATAAGTAAACTTTTGTGAAACTAATATATGTGAAGTTTTATATGAGCTATATGTTGATCCAAGATCAAATTGAATATTAGAGATCAGTCAAGGAAGAAATATAATAATAAATTAATTGTTTGAGTAATGACCTCTTCTTGTAGTTGAAATTACATGTTTGGGCAGTGGGCTCTTCTTGCATACATTATACCACAACTTTTAACAGGGTTGGCACAACTCCTAATAGAGTTGGAATCTCCTAACATAGATTCAAGGTCTCCTAATAGGGATTTCTTGTACTTAATTTTTTCATTGAACTCTACTAGGGTTCATCCTCTAACAAGGAACTTATATATCAATATATTATCTAGTGGGTATCATCTCATTAGGGTTTTCCCTTGCCCATGGTTTCCGTAGTTAATAAAATATGGTGTTATGAGTTATCTTTGTGCATTTTTATTATTACTATTCATCATTACTTTATTGCTTTGTTATTCATGGTTTAAAGTGAGTAATAATATCTAGTTGACAACTAAACTTTGCATATCACTTATTCACCCCACCAGTAATCCCTGTTTCTAGCACTCCAATCATAGATTTGTACTTCTTATGCTTAATAAGAGGTGTCTCATCCTTTGTAGATAACTTGTGTCTAGTTACCATTCGTGTTCCAATAGGTTTGCATGTTTCTAAGTACTTAGTCTGAGAAAAAAAGATTCCTTCTTTATTTTGTACAATTTGCAATCCTAGTAAATATTTCATCTCTCCAATCATACTCATTTCAAATTCTTTCTTCATTTCATCTAAAAACTTTTCACTTTCTTCATCATTTCCTCCAAATATAATGTCATCACCAAATATTACCAAAATCATCAAACCATCATTAGTTTCTTTCCAATATAGATTACTATCTGCTATACCTTTGCTCTATCGAGGTTTTGTCAAATGTTTGTCTAATCTTGCAAACCAGGTTCTTAGTGCTTGCTTCAATCCATACAATGCTTTCCTTATTCTACACACTATTTCCTTGTCATCTATCAAAGGACATCCTTTAGGCTACTCAATATATAGTTTTAATTTCTTATGTGCTACATGGGATAAGAATAATGTTATTGCTTCTATTCTAGCCACTAGAGCATAAGTCTTCTCATAATCTATTCCTTCTTGTTGTGAGCAACCTTTACATACCAATCTTTCCTTTTTCCTTACAAATTCTCCTTGCTCATTCATCTTGTTTCTAAATACCCATTCAGTTCCTATCACATTCTTGTTTGCTAGTCTAGGGATCAATTCTCATGTCTCATTCTTTACTACTTGATCTAATTTCTCTTTCATAGCTTGCTTCAAATAGTCATATTTACATGCTTCATATATATTCTTAGGGTCAACTTGAGATATCAAGCATCATACTTCATTTACTCTACTTCTTTTCATCACACCTTTATCTTTTCTTTTGATGATCTATTTGGATGGGTGATTCTTTATCATGTTCTTTCTTGAAGTAGGAGTTGTTGTCTCAACTTTTGGCTCTATTGAAGGTTCCAAGCTTTGTTCCTACCTTGGCTCTCCTTCATTCTACAAATAATTTTTAGTCTCAAGAAACACCTCATCAATCCTTGGCTTAGTAACAACATCATCATCTAAATTGTAATCAACTATTCTCTCTTGTATTTTCAATTTCTCATAAATTCTCACATTTGCACTTACCATAATAGTCTTAGTTCTTTGATTATAAAATATATAAGTTTTTCTTCAATGAATAACCAAGAAATATACCTTTATTACTTATAGCATCAAACTTAGCAATGTCATCATCTCTCTTTATGCAACACTAACTTCCAAAGATTCTAAAATATGTAACTATAGGTGAATGACCAAACCATAGTTCATAAGGTGTTTTGTTAGTGTCCTTTGTGACTTGCACTTTGTTCATAGTGTAGACTATTTTGTTCACAATTTCTCTCCAAAATGTCTTGGATAAAGCATTCTCTACTAACATAGCTCTTGTAACTTCAGTAATTGACTTTTTCCTTCTCTCTACAATGCCATTCTGTTTAGGGGTTCTCAAAGCTGATAGCATTCTTTTAATTCCATTATCTTCACAAAATATGTTAAACTAATTCGAAGAAAATTCATTGACTTTATGTGATCTTAAACATTTAATCTTCATACTGTAGACACCTAAATCTGATTACACCACTTCGGTAAACCTATTTAGCTATCTCTAAAGGCATCATTAATTAAATTTTTATTTAATTAATCCTTTTCCATCCCTTAGCTGATTAATTTAATTAATCATCTATAGTCCTAATTGATAAATCAAATAATCCATTATTTATCAATTAATCTTATTCTCCTATCTAATTCCAAAAATCCCAAATTTATTAAAATCACTTTAATAAATAAAGCCCTCAAATCCTAATAATCCTAAAACTATCCTAAATCCTCCCATTAGCTTAATCCACCCCATCCACCCATACTAACGAAGATTAGCCACTAACTCACCCACACTCATCAATACCATCCACTTGCACATCTCTAACATTCCTAATCTAATCCTAACCCAAGCCTAATCCATTCCCTAATCATTTGCACATTCCTAAGCAAGCTTAAGACTTTTCTAAACCAAACCAAAGTCTCCTCTCAAAAATATCCCACCCACCTAGTCAGTAAGGAAGCCCACTACCCCTTAAATGCCCTTAAATTCTCTTACAAGAACTTATGAGGGACATTTAAAGCCTTGAGCCTCCCTTGTTGACTCATCCATGCCCTTTCCTCCACCCACTCTCCCTATGACATGTGTCACTCTCTAATTGGCTATAAAGAAGCACAATCCATGTGCTCTCCTCTCATTTAATCTAAGCCCTCCTTAATCATTTTCCCATCCTTGAATCTTAGCCCTCCATCCCTCAACCCCCTTGCCTATAAATTGGATCTCCTCCCAAGCCATTTTAATCACAATCCATCAAGTAAAGTCATAATGCCATTTTGAGAACAAGTTTTACATTTGCAACCATTATCCACATCCAAAATCCAAGAATCTCCATTGAAGCAAATTTGAGCACCAAAAACCTTAATTAGACATAGCGAATCAACAAGGAGCCATTCCTATTGGGAGAGTCTTTCAATGGCTCATATTCCCAATTAGGAACCCTCTTTTGTCTATCTTGAAGTTTATGTTTGTTCTTAGTTTGTAGAAGCTTTATTTAAATTTGGTTTCTCCTAACATGCTAACAACTCACATATACATTTTGGCATGCCCGGTGGGACCCCACAACGGTCATTTTAATCTTCATTAATGCTAGTTTTACATACTTTTTCATGTTTTGGCTAACCATAGAAGAATAACATTTTATGCTTTAACTTTTGTGTCTTTATCTTGTGGTTTTTGATCGAAAGGTACAATTGACTACCACAAGAATGCACACACAACCCTCTTTGCAATTCTTACACAGTCAACTCTTGAAAAACTTGGTTTTTTTCATCCTTGTAGTCATAGGAACATGAACTCAAGACCGTAGGAATGTGCCATACTTTGGTGAGATCGCAAACCCATATCCCTGAGAACGTAGAAATACCAGTGGGAATGCTAGCAAACCAGTTCCAATCAACTCGCATGTGTTGATAAACCCAACCAATGAACCCATCGGCCAATATTTCAGTGGGAACGTGCCTCAAAATAGTAGGATTGTCATTCCCACTTGTGGGAATGCTAAATTTTTCCTGTCTTAAACTTCTCAAAATTGTAATAAAAATTTTGTCCACGGAATCACCATTCTCTCTTGTGGGAATGTTGTAAGGCAATAAATCCACAAGATCACTCTGTCAAAAAGAGCTCTTGAGTTTTTGGCTCATGTTTTTAAATATTTTTTGCACAGTCTTTCCTGTCATTCCTGCGATCCAGAATCATGGTGGGATTGTCATTCTTGCGAGTGGAAAGTCTGCAAGATCATGAACCCGCCTATGGGAATGTGGGTACCCTCATGGGAATGTTGTTTCTTGCCTTTTTTTGGCAAAAATGTTGCCTAACTTTGTCTATCATGTTTCGTCATTATTTTGAATGCTTCTAAGTTAGAAGAAATTGACTTGTTTGCATAATCACTAGGTACAAATTGCACATTTCATTTGGTGCTTTAAAAAGAACAAACAAATCTCTCTTTTGCATGCAACTTAGGAAAATTTGATTTTTGAACACTTACGAAATTTATTAATTTAAAAACAAACCAACAAAAATCAAATTGAGTAGTTTTTCATTGGACTCACTCTTTTCTACTCACCCATCAATTCAAACCCTTTGGTTGCAATCTCAGCACCATACTTGAGGCGATGGGTCAAATTGAAATAGGTGTTAATTGTTCAACAATCAGATTCTACTTAATTAGCTTTTGAGGGTTTGTCTTAACTTATAAGATTTCTTGAATGTCCCAAAATCTAGATTAAATTGATCACACTTCAAGCTTGAGTTTTAAAATTGAACAAAAATCAATTGACATGGAGGGCCTCCAAGCGTGCAAGATTTAATTTGGAGACCCTAACTCTTCTTCTTGCTTGCATTCTTCAACTAATGTTACTTTTTTTGATGCATCTCAAAGTTGGAATTGAACATCTATATCTTAATCACTTGTGTTTTCAATAGATCAGACAATCTAAGAATCAGTTAGTGAAAGAACTCTACTTTTCAGCCCAAGGTCATCTGAATCTTCTCTTCCCTTGTCACCTTTGTAGGCCATCTTGGGTGCATAAGACTAGAATCCAAAACATTGTTTTTAGTTTTAGGGGGCTTACTTGGGGATTTCATCACCCCTTGGGATGACCTCAACTCTAGCGTTCTTGCAAAGTATAAAGATCGGGAGGGGAATCCAAAGAAACCTCTCTTGGGATCAAGATTTTGTCACTCAGGCTAAGCCTCAAGGAACTTTATACCCTTGAGAAGTGAAAGAGGAGAAGTGGGTTACCACTCCTCTTGATTGTGTGAAATCTTTTTGGTTTCATCTATGGATTTGGGCCTCACGTACCTTGGGTATATTAAGGACTCCCTAGATAAACCAATTGTCAGCTTTGTAGCCAACCATCTAGGATGTTCATGTTCTTGGAGTGATTTCTTGAAACATTTGTAAAAACATACACACTCCTTGCCATAAGTACCACATTCTAAGAATCAAAACTTCTATCTGGTTGTTCCTATCTATTGCTTGATCTTTTACTTGTTGAATGAATGTTTTCCAAACTTGGTCAATCCTAGCTAAGGGCACTTAGCGTAGTCACTACCTTCAAAAACCCCATAGTTGTGATTTTAATCCTTGGAAATATCTCATGTCAAGCCATCCCAAGACTAAGTTTAAGAAGGCTAAGCTTCCTCAAATACTAGCCTATAAAGAAATCGAAGTAGAGCATAAAAAACATACCCCTAACCCTAGGATTGCTAAATTGGATCAAATTGAGAAAGATAGAGCTGAAGTAGCATTACAAATTGAATGGGACTACAAATTCCAAAACCTAACCCTTCAACATGTGCTAATATGAGCCTTATTGACAACTCTACTGTTACTCATTCTAATTAGGTCCTTCCTTTTTTCACACACACTTACACACTTATAGGTTTAGTCTCTCATCTAGGAATTGCACTATCCCATTCAAGTATTTGAAGTTAGACCATCTCCTCTCATCTTAGGTTGTTAAAGAAGAATATTCCAACTACATTGTTAAAATCTTAATGTTATTTCCTCACTCACTTAGAAACATTTTTGCATCACATCTTTCATCATCTTGAGTATCCTTGAAACACAACACTTTGCTAGGAATAGGTTTTTTTTGGTGTCCCACATCACCTTGAGCCAAAGGTTAGGGTCACACTTTTCTTTGCATCACCATCACATTTCTCACATTCATATTTTAGGGAAACACAAGTTTCTTGCACTTAGCACCATATCATTTAGACACCCTTAGTATCATCCCTCGCTGCATTTTCATCTTTAGGAGAAGCATCCTTTCATGCCACCCACCACATGTTTTGGTAGGCACACATGAAAAAAAGACATGGATCCTAGTCATAGTGGTAACACATCCTAAGCTCAACCATACTCTTTAGTATCCCTAACACCATTAGACCCACCATCGCAAATCCTAGAAGAACCAGGATCATCCATAGATATTGAGGCTTTCATGAACCAACCGGGTCATGCTACCATCATAAATGCCATCATAGATCGCAACAAGAAAACTTTCATGGAAAATTTCTTACAAGACAATGTTGGTGTCTTTGAGTTTGGATTTCCACCACCTATCAACATAAAAAATCATACTCACTCATTGTTTGGATGGCAACCACCTCAGGTAGAACTAGTAGACCCAAATATCCCCTCAACCCAGGTGCTAGTTCCCATTCCATAGAATGCTCATCTCATTCTCACTCAACCATTAGTGCATACTAGATCTCAACCAACCTCAAGTATACCATTTGCATCTATTTCCACCACTCATTTTTCCACTCTACCAAATCCTCCATTTGCATCTAGCAACACTACCTTTTTGCTTCCATCCCATATAGCATCTAGTCCATTTGCTACTCAAATACCACCATTAGGGTCCAATACCTCATCTTCCATCCCACCAAACATCACTATTGACCCCTTTTAAACTAGCCAAAGCTCTTTAGACACATTTCCTTTGGGACCTTGGAATATTAGTGCGAATAGGCACCTATCACTAGTCTTCCCCCTAGCACTGCAGTCATGTCCGCACCTCTGACACTATAATCCACTACTTCACATAGCTATTCACTCCCACCCCTGACCAACTATTTCTCCATGCCACCTCTATGAAAAAGCCCAAATCCATCCTCACTGTAGTTCCCTACAGTAAACACTTTGCCACAAATTAACTACCTTGTGCCTACTCCAAATCAGTCCTACTCTCAAGTAGGCACACAACCCACATATATCGGGCATGGTATGTATTCCCAGAGCATAGCACAAGCATTATTTGCATTACCACCTTTGCAGCCACAGTATTCACATCAGTAGTATGCCCAAGCACCCACATAGAACTATCTCATAGGGTAGTAACCTCATAGTTATCTACCACACCAACCTTAGTAGATGCAATAGTATGCACAAGCCACATTCTAGAAAATCATAGTATCTACTCCACTAGTTATGCAAACTATTTTTCCACAGATGCCATATGGTCATCAAAGTTCTCCATATCACACTTTAGATTCTAGTACATATCCTACACCAAGGGCACCTAGATTGGGGGCACCCACTCCTCCACCTATAAATTCTAAATTGGAAGAGATGAAGAATTCTCTAAAAGCCCTCAAGGATGGGATAGACACCAAAACTTTTAAATTTGAAAATGATTGCCCATACCCTTTTGATAGGACTATCACATTGACTCCATTTCCTCAACATTTTGAGATCCCCAAGTTTCAAAAATTTAGGGGGGAAATTGATCTAGTCACATATATTAAGGAATTCTATATGCATTGTCAGGAGGTAGCTTATAATGATGTGTTCCTCATGTGGCTCTTTCCCAAGAGCCTGGCAGAACCAGCTTTGGAATGGTTCTGTCGTATACCTCAAGGTACTATTAAAACTTTTGCAAAACTTTCTAAGGCCTTTGTTTCTCAGTATACCCATCTCATTGAGACTAAATTATCTATAGTAGACCTTTTCAACACCAAAAAAAAGGGAGGGGAAAACCTTATAGAGTACTTACAATGCTGGTAGATCCTCACAACAAGGATCTCTTGTACCATCCCTGAGCACCATCTTGTAAAGATGTTCATAAAAAATGCACACCCTAGCCTCACTCATCATATGGTTATGAACTGTTTGCAAACATACAAGGACATCAAAGGGAAAGGAATGGGCCTCAAGCAAGGCCTCATTAAGGATGGTGTCATCAAATTGTACAAAGAAAACACCCAAGACTATGGTTTGAGCAATGAAAAAACCCAATATTGGAACAAAAACAAGAATACAGTGACAGATGGTTTCACTGACACTTGACAAGTCCATATTATTGGGGTGGCTACTAGTGTTCCCACCACTTTTTTCCAACAAAAAACTCATCAATAGCAACCTTTTGTGTATCACCAGCCACCCATGCAAACTCATCAGCAAATACATATTCCTCATAATCAAACTAATGCTATCACACTATCAGCAGGAAGGAAACCCTGTGTTCAGAGGCAACCATGAACATACACCCCATTGGAGGAGCCTCTTGACACAATCTTCAAAAAATTGGCCAAAGATAACCTCATTCGATATCCACAAACGCAACCCTTGGAACCCAATAAGTCTAGAGCATCCTGGTACAAAGATAACGAATATTGCAAATTCCATCGTGTCAAATGGCACACTACCCTTAAATGCATGCAACTTAAGGATTATGTATAGGACCTCATTGATTAGAAAGAGATCA
Source organism: Cupressus sempervirens (assembly GCA_028749045.1). Classification (NCBI taxonomy): domain Eukaryota; kingdom Viridiplantae; phylum Streptophyta; class Pinopsida; order Cupressales; family Cupressaceae; genus Cupressus; species Cupressus sempervirens. The sequence continues at coordinate 81,798,114 of CM053793.1, read as the reverse complement.
TAGTAGGGGAACAACCCTCACCTAATGCAGGATTAATGATGTATCAAAATGCTTTCCCTCCTCATAACACAAACCTAGGAAAGGCACCTGCAAACCCTCCTATCAACAAACCTAACAATACTTTGGGTAAACAAGGTGACAACCGAGACACATCTCAAAATTATACCTCAGCATACTTAGACTATAGTAGCTTAATTGGTTGAAGTTGAACCATCTATCAATGTCATCAATATCAAAGGCCTAGACACTCAGTGTGTAGTTGCTACCCATCAAATGTGACTCAATATAGCTGGTCCACCTATATCCACACATATCAGACCACCATCAGCATGACCACCTCCATCTTGAGCATCTCCATTAGAATCACCTTTTCTAGGGCTATAGTATAACATTTTGGAACACCTTGGAAACACGTCGGCCTAGATCTCCATCTTGGATCTCTTACGGACAAGCCCACTTTATCAAGAGATCCTTGACAGCACTCTACATGAGTCCAGTGTCCCCTCTAACATAAATGCCACTGAGTTTCGCAACTTGGTTGGCCATCTTTTAGCCTCCTATACCTTATCTTTCAAAACTACTAATATCCCAATAGTTAAACCCGATCACATCCTCCCACTTTGCATCGTTGCTATGGTTTCTAATGTTATAGTTAAACATGTCATGGTAGATAATGGATCGGCCCTAAACCTATGTACTCTAAAGTTCATCAAGCAGGCAGGATATACTGAAGCAGATATCATCAATGAGGTGATCACCATCAAGGCATTTGACAATTTGGAGGGTACTAATGAAGGAACCATCTTGCTCCCTATCAAAATTGGCCCAGCCACTCAAGAAACACTTCATCATGTAGTTAATCTTAATCTTCCATATAACATCATCCTCGGTCATCCATGGATTCATGCCATGAAGGCCATTCCATCCACATATCATTAGTGTGTCAAATTTCCACATAATGCCACTAAGATAACCATCCACGCAGATCTTGAACCCTTTTCTTATTGCAATGTGGTTGAAGCTTCATACACAAATCACTATCCTGGGATCAAAATTGGCACCACCATGGCTAGTTCCTCTGGCACCTGCCACGATCCGAATACCGTTTTAGCCTCTAGTCTTGCCATAGTTAAGATCAACTACCAAAGTTGTGGTGAGTATAGTCTCATAGATGCTTTTATTGTTGGTGCTCTACCACTTGACCCACATACTCAAGGATGCCCAATACATCAAGGGCCTGTACCAAAAACCACCTCTCAACTTCACCAGTTGGGCCCTACCACATTTTTCACCAAAGGTATCCTTGATGGAGCATAAAAAACAATAGACATTAACACATGGCTATACAAAGAGCCACCTCCTAAAAATGAAGCACTTCTTGATCACTTTAAACAAAAATATCCCTAGTCACATTGCTTGACCACGGAGCAATGGGATTATCAAGAAGGTGGTTTAGGCTACAAGGAATCAGGTATGAGATAGCCTATAAAAGCACACCAAGGGTAGAAAACCAAAGGCTTGGGATATGGACTCCCCACAACTAGGGGCACTACAATGGAAGGCCATGCCTTTATGAACATCCAAAACACTCTGGTCGAGGTTGAATACATCCCTAAGGAAGTTGAAAAGAAATCTTACGATGATATTTTCCTTGATGAAATAATCCTTGGAGCCTCTATGCTCTGCTAGTTATCCTTGAATCTCATAGACCTCCCCTTCGCTCACCCTGAACTCATAGATTGGGACCAACCAAGTGTTTTTCATGTTGATGAGTTCTCTATCGAGCATGCACTCCTTAACTTCATGGGGGCAAAAATGCCACATAAATGGCCACCTCCACCATCGGTGTATGTCTACAAGAAGGATCCTATGGGTTACTTCAGGGAGGATTAAATCTAAATTCTAAAAGGAAAAAAAAAGAAAAAGGATAAAAGAAAAATATCCCATGGTGAAAACTCCTTTGGAGCGCCATTGGGTGACTCAAAAAATGAAACAAAAATAAAGGACATATCCAATGGTAAAAACCTCTCAGAGGCACTTGAGGATGGAGATTTCATCCTCCTCTCACAAGAGCATCGACTTCCTATATCTTCAATTTTCATAGAAGAAAATTGGCCTATAAATATCAATTTGACAAAGATACCACATATCACATACATCGCAACCTCTTTAACACCTGAGCAAGCAGAGCTTCTTCTTGAAGTTCTCTGTGAAAATATGGGCCGCTTTGCATAGTCATATCAAGATATGCTAGGGTTGGACCCCAAACTAGTTGTACACCATCTAGAAGTGGATCCAAGAGCCAAGCTCATAAAGCAAAAACTTCAAAAAATGCACCCCAAGGTGGCTTTATTAGTCAAAACAGAGCTAGAGAAGTTGTTAGAGGCCAAAATCATTCGACCAATAGATTATTTTGAATGGATTTCTAATATGGTACCTATTACCATACCCTCTAGTGATATCAAAATTTGCACCAATTTTAGGGATCTTAATAAAACTTTTCCAAAGGATGAATTTTTGCTACCAAATATCGACATGATTGTGGATCTCACTGCAGGTCATGAACTCTCGTCACTAATGGATGGTTTCTTTGGATATAATCAAATTCATATAGCAAAAGAAGATCAGCATAAGGCATCATTTACTACACCTTAGGGCACATTCTACTACAATATGATGCCATTTGGGTTAAAGAACACCAAGGCAACCTATCAGTACACGATGATGGTCATCTTCCATGACCTAATCCATAAGATACTTGAGGATTATGTGGATGATATTCTAGTCAAATCTCTCAATGCTTTGGATCACTTATCTCACCTCAAGGAAGTGTTCAATCGATTGGCAGAATATCATCTCATGATAAATCCAAAGAAATGTGTCTTCGGTGTTACTTTAGGAAAGCTCCTAGGCTTCATTGTGTCACAGCATGGTATTGAGATTGACCCTAAGAAGGTCAAAGCCATCATGGATATGGCTCCTCCTAAAACACTCAGGCACCTTTATTCTTTGCAAGGAAAACTCCAATCAGTTCAGCAGTTTATTTCTCAGCTTGCTGATAAGTGTCAACCTTTCACTCACCTGCTTAAGAAAGATCAAAATTTCAAATGGGACTCAGCTTGCCAGTGCAATTTTGAGCTCATCAAGAGATACTTAGCTAATCCACCTATTTTGGTTCCTTTAGGTGTATGGTGCCCCCTCATATTGTACATCATTGCTACTCCCACAGCATTGGGTGCTCTTCTAGCACAACTTGACAATGTAGGAAAGGAACGAGCTATTTATTACATCAGTCAAACATTAGTGGGCTATGAGCTCAACTACATGCCAATGGAGAAGGCATGGTTAGCAATGGTGTTTGCCACCCAGAAGCTATGTCACTACCTGTTGAGTCATACTGTGCAACTGATATTAAAGATTGATCCATTGAAATATATGCTTTCTCGTACAGTACTCATCGGATGCCTGGAAAAATGGGTTATGCTTCTCAATGAGTTTGACATTCAATATGTTGACAAAAAGGCCATCAAAGGCTAGGCTATTACAGGTCACTTGGCTAATTCACCCTTAGTTTCAGATCACCCACTCATCATGAAATTTCCAAACGAATACCTCTATTTGATAGAAAAAAATCACTCTGAAAGTTATATTTTGATGGCTCCTACACATCTCATGGCTCCAGTGTGGGCATACTTTTGGTTACACCTCAAGGTGATTATATTCCTAAATCTTTCAAGCTATAATTCTAGTGTACAAATAACATTGCAGGGTATGAGGCCCTTGTTGTAGGACTAAAAATCACCATTGAATGGAATATCATAGAGCTTCAGGTCTATGGTGATTCTTAGCTTATCATCAAATAAGATAAACCAAGGATGACAAGTTACTACCTTACAAAGATCTAGTTGATCAATTAAAGGAGCATTTCACTCAGATCCAGTTCATACAGATACCTAGGCTCTAGAATAAGGTAGCTGATGCTATGGCTACTATTGGTTCTCTCTTGGAAATACCACACAAAGCTACGCAATATGAATTCTTGGTTGAGCAGCTGCATGAACTTGCATATGATAATGATGAATCAACATGGGTCTGTATCTTGGTTGGTCCCCAATCTCCATGCAAACATGAAATTCATGCTTACCTACTAAATGGTATCATATCTCCTCACCTCACATGAAGCCAACACCAAAAACTTATTTGTAAAGCTTCCTGTTACACTATCATTGCCCAAACCCTATATCATCGTGGTTATCATGATACTCTTTCTCAATGTTTAGATCAAAATGAGGCTGTAATGGCTCTCAAAGAGGTACGCACTAGAATTTTTAGTGCCCACACAAGCGGGATGGTGCTAGTAAAGTAGATCCTTCAGGCTAGATATTATTGGCCTACTCTAGAATAGTATGCATGTGAATTTGTGAAATGATGTTTACCTTGTCAACAACATGCTAATTTAATCTAGGCTCTAGCATAGGACTTGCAACCCATTACACCACCATGGCCTTTTTCCTACTGGGGATTTGATCTTTTAGGTCTTATTGTGCCACTTTCTTCAGAAGGGCACAAGTGGATAATCATTGCCACTGATTATTTCACTAAGTGGGTCGAAGCAATTCCCCTTGTTACTGCCATGGGAGTTCAGGTGTCCAAGTTTATATTGTATCATATCATATGTCACTTTGGTATCCCAACTACCATTTTCATAGACCATGGAGGAAAATTTGAAAACCTAAATATGGAGGAATTTACGCACTTCCCTTCACATCCAACATTGCTTTTCTAGCCCGTATTTCCCACAAGGTAATGGTCAAGTAGAGGAAACTAATAAAACCCTACTCAAAATCCTCAAGAAAGTTGTTAATGACTCTGGCCATGATTGGCATTTTCAAATTAATCCTGCCCTGTGGGCATACTACATTTCATTCCGTACAGCCATTGGCACAACTCCATACTCCCTGGTCTATGGTGCTAAAGTAGTCCTACCTATTGAGGTTGAACTCCCATCACTCTGAATTTCTCTTTGAGGATAGATATCTGATGAAGAATATAGAGTGGCTTGACTTACTCAACTTGATCTAATTGATGAAAAAAGGCAATAGGCCTATGACCACCTCATGGTGTATCAAAGTTGCCTCAAGCGCAATTTCAATAGGAAAGTCCATCTGCACAATTTTTAGGAAGGTGACATCATCCTTAAAGAGAATATGAAGGTTCAAGTTGACAAAGAAAAGAAAGGCAAGTTCGAGCCCACCTCGCTTGGTCCTTATGTGGTCACGACATCTTTTGGCTCAAGAGACTATAAGGTATCTACCCTTGAAGGTGAAGTCCTAAATGATCCTACAAACATTATTCACCTCAAGAAATTCTACGCCTAAGGACATAATTTGCAAATCAAGGAAAGAAAAAACTCACAAAATAAATAAAGCATCCAATGGTGAAAACTTGGCAATTCAAGTGCCTTGGATAGGTCCCTGGTGAAAACCTAGAAAATAGGTACTAGGTGTACTATAGCTCTTCCATTATCTATCACCAACACACACTCATTTATCACCCCTCCATAATATATCACTCATCTCCCCTGCTTTTCCAAGGTGTTCCTTATTGTTATTTTCCATGCTTCGCAACATCATCCTCTAGCACTTTGCACTATGCAACATCCCACCTCATTCCTATATTATAACATCCCATGTATCATACTCGATATATCCTACCATTTTACTCTACTAGATGTACCCTATAAAGTTCTTTTTATCTGTATACTTTACCATATGTAGCATATACAACCCATATAATATGTGTCTCATACCCTTGCATTAACCCTCGTCTCCCATGTACCATACTTATGTGAATACAACAATATTTGAACCCTTGTACATAAATCACACTTTATATAGTCCCACCTAAACAAATCCATGTATTATAACAACACTATCTCCTCATCCTGAGCTTTCCTACGCCATGCATATACCTACTACTGTGTTTTGTTATTGCAAGTTCTCATGTCCTTAACTTGTCATACTTGTACATACTATCTAGGTCTTGTTGCAACCTGTTAGTAGCTCATCAGTTGATCTCTTTGGCAAAAGGTTACTTTTTCACTTTGCGGAATCTTTTTTGTGTTTCTTTGTTGGTTGATTATTTCCATGTATCTTTCGTTGTTTCCTCCTCAAGATCACCATGATCATTTCATATCATGGTGTGTTTTGACTAGGGAAACTAAAGAATTTGGTTTCGATCATAGTCTTTTATTGCTTGGAAGTTAGTTTGATATTATCCTTGCATATTTCCAACATGTTTTCATCTTTTGATGAAACATGATACACTTTGGTAATCTTGTTTGCTTGTGGATCATCCAACATCATTCCAACACTAATCTCTTTGAGACTCATGTGTGATGCTGGGGTAATCCTTGCATGCCTATTTGAGTCAGTCTTATGGAATTTTGGAAAAAAGGCCTTGACATTCTTAGTAACCTTGGAAGATCCCTAATAATCCTATATCAAATAAAGTATTCGCACTACATAGTGATACTTCCTCATAAAGTACCCCATGCTCAAGCTTCCCCTACGCCTCACTTTTACTTTTATTTTTAGAACCCATGGTATCCTCCTCCTTTTCATCACCCCTCTCCCTTAGACTATCACTTTTTCCATGCTCAGAATCATTCGATTCAAAACCTCGAACATCAAATCTTATTCATTCTCATAATGATGTGATCCCTGTCATAAGTTACTATCCTTGCTATAAAAATCTCTGCTATCCTCCTAACTGCGAGTTTGTTGGTCACTCTTTTTCCAACATTATTCTCCTTAGAATCAGTATCTCCTATGATCACTTTTCATATCATAAAAAAACTATCATAAGTTATAGCATTGGTTATCCTATTCCACCATCATTGTTTGTCTTGCATCTCCTTGAATCTTGTATGTTGTATTATCATAGCTTGTATCCTTTTATCAAATCATGGAATATCATTGCATTTAGTCTTTTATGTTATTCTTGCATGCTTATCATAAATCTTAGGTGTATCTTTTAGTTTGTGTTCTTTTTAGCCTATCATAAATTTACTATTCTCTCTTCTAGTTCATTTTGGCATAGTCATTCATCATTAGATTGTGGTTCATTTTAACATAGTCATTCATCATTAGATTAGTAGTCATTTTACCATAGTCATTCATCATTAGATTTTGATTCATTTTAGCATTGTCATTTATCATTAGGTTAGGTTTCATTTTAGCATTGTAGTTCATCATTAAGTTGTACTTCATTTTTTATTTTTTATTTTTCATCTTTTATTTTGTAAATTTTTTTTTTTAATCTTTCATCCATCTTTAGTTTGTGTTAACATATCCTAAATATCATGACATTATTTTCATTTTCCATATCATAAATCTGTTGTTTGTCCTTTAGTTGGTGATTCATTTTACATTTTTTACTTATTTTATAGTTTGTACTTATCATCTTACAACATCATATCAAATACTCTCCAAAGAAATCAATTCTCTGGGATCACATCACATCCATCATAAGCCACATCACATCATCAAGATTCTATCAAAAAAAATATCATATCGCATAAACATCTATCATATAGAAAATCTCATCATCATCACATCTACAAAATCATAAGGAAAAATATGTCATCTAGGATCACATCAAATCACATCACATTTGTGCTATCATAGATAAAAATCACATCACATCATATCTGCACTATCGTAGCCAAATCACATCAAAATCATATTGTATCATGTATACAATATCATCAAAAACCACATCTTGCATCAAAAATTGTTAGAACAATCATAAAATCATAGCACATATCACATCCTACACCACCAATCGTCAGCAATATCATCAAAACATCACTTTCTATCCAACACGTATCAACCACTATACATAGCATCACCAGTCCATAACACATATCTCACCTGAATCATCAGATCTATATATATCAATGAAAGAATGAAAGAATAATAGTCCATCAGTGTACAATGTCCATATCATACAAACAGGTCTGAGCCCACACAAAATCTCCATATGTCTCAAAAAAGCCGATGTATATAGAGTATTCAGTATCCCAAAAATTCACCTACTCATCGATGGTCAACCCATCATCCTTGCATCATTAGTCTCCTCCTCTGCCCCTCTCTTGGCCCTCGGTGCTGGTGGTGGTGGAGGTGGTGGCCTCATTAGTCCTCCCCCTATCCTGGAGCTCTTTGCCTCCTCCCTTCTCCCCTGCCGCTAGCTCAGCCCTACCCTCTAACTATGCCCTATATGCTAGGACTTGCTTGTACTCTTCTCCCCTCCCTACATCTCTATGTGGGTACCTACTATCCTTGACCATGTAGGTCACCTGTAGTGCTCAATCTATGATGTTGGCACTATGGCATGGTACCTCCCCTGGTAGAATCCAACCCTCTCCCTCAAATCCTCCATCTCTACTTATATTCTTCATAGCTCATCCAAACCCCCTCCCACTACGACCTACACCTGTAAGCTCACCACCTCCACCACTAGCCTATCTCGCTCTTGCTAAAAGGTGTCTAGTCTCAACTACACCCCTTGCCACTCCACAGTCATGGCATCCAACCTCCCCTCCACTTGGCCCACTTCAGTCTGTAGCCTCCCCACCTCCACACCTACCCTATTTGCTTGCCCTTGGGCTGTATCCTGCTCTTGTCTAAACAGGTCCCACTCTACTTGGAGCTGATCTCTCTCCTATTATGTATCATGGAGTAGCTAGCTCATCATCACATGTGCCTACTCTAGCAAGGCATACTGGGCTACCAATCTGTCATCTCCTCCCCTCAAACCAATCCCACTACTGGGACTCTAGCTCCAGCCATGCCCTCAACAACCCATCCCTCCACAAGGTTGGCTTGTACATCGACACTAGCTCGTGTGTGACCCACTAATACTAGTGCAGATCTCCTAATGCCACCTACTACCACCCAAACTATCACAGTGCCTTATCTAGCCTATAATGCTCTGCCACATACTCCCACCTCTCGAACACAAAACATGGAGAAATAGTGTATGGGAGATGTTCTCCCTCCTTTGCCCATGGTCCTAGGCCCATGTATGGCCTCCACACCACTATCACTATCTCATCAATCTGCACTCTCCAATAGTTCACTGAATCTATGTGGTGGTATGTCAATGGCTCAGCCCAACTGTATGCCACTAGCTCCTCTGCCTACCTATCTCTGCATCCCAATGGTCTGGGCACTACAATATGCTCCCATGCCCATAACTATATAGTGTAGGGAACCCAATACTCCTCCCCTATTGACCACCACCCTGGTATACTATCTGATGTAGGTCCCGGTATAACTCAGCCAAAATCAGCAAACCCCATGCCACTAGGCATCCCACATCCACAATCTACATCACTACTAGAATCAATGCTAGTGTAACCCCTATACAACCTATATCTAGGGCAATGTACCCTAACACCAGCCCTAGCACATAGAAATAGATTTGCCTCTCTACTATCACATGATCTAGATGCTTGTCTAGTGCAAACTATCCTCATCGAATCTTGTACTCCACTCCAAGCCCCACCAATCTCTACATGATCGCCTCTACTATCATCTCTCTGGTCACCATGACTAGCATCCCCCGCACTAGCAGTCTAAATATGTGGTACACATCCTCCAACATCACCATTATCTCCCCCATTGGTAAGTGGAATGTCGTTGTCTCACTATACCAGCTCTCACATAGTGTCGTGACCATCATCATGTAGGTGTGGGTATGAGGCAACCTCGCCAGGTAGCCTAGTCTAATTGCCTTGATCTACACCCAGTCAGGCGATGTCAACATCTCTCCTATGCACAACACTATTGCTCGCCACTCCCGTGACACTAATGCATCCAAGGACCACTGCACACCACCAAAACAAATCCAAACGTTAGTTTTCTATCTCATTGTTTATCCTCCCACCCTCCCTTTCCTCAACTCTAGATTTTTTTGCCTTTATTCTACAAAAATTGCATTCTCACAAAAATAGCGTTCCCACGAAGCCTAACCTCTCATGTTCCTACAAAATTATCTTTCAATGGGATCACAATGTTAACTCTGCTCTTACCCTTGACCTTTTACCCCGATCCCACTAGCGCATTCCTACGATCTCTCCAACTATCGGTCCGACCAATCCTTGGTCTCATGGGATCGCGTTCCTACCCTATGCCCATTCTTCCCCCTTTCTTGGTATGCAAAGACCTTAACCTGTGGGTACATGTTCTCGCTACATGAATCATGTTCCTCTTTGTGGGGACACGATCTTATTGACTCCACCCCATTCTCACATAATTTCCCACCCCGAGATTGCTTTCCCACAAATACCTATTTGGCTCCCTACACAACTCCCACTCGATGCTTTTTTAGTGGGATCATGATCCCATTGATCCCACTTGCATTCCCGCTGGACCCGTGCTTGTGGAATCATGTTTCCACTTTCATAAGAATGATCTAACAAATACCTACTGAAAAAACACAAAGGGGTTTTAGACCCTACCAATCGATCGAGTGTCCCTCATACTCATACTCTTCGCACTATGTCCGTTCGATTCTCTGGTCACCCAATACCCACCATCATAAATCTCTACTGTAGAGCTCCTAACCAATAATATCTCCTCCTCAATCTAATGACAAATGACCCCTTCTAGCCCTCTCTTTGCCACTTATAACCCACCCTGGTGCCTTGACTACCCCTCTCGATCATCACACCCTTCCAAAACATTCCCATCTCACAAAAACAACACAACACAACTCTATACACTTGTAACATATCTTGGTCTGTTAACTTGTACATCCTCTTTCACTTAGTATCATTGTATCTATCCCAGGTTTTGTGTTTGTTCATCTTTTATTAACATCTTGTACACATTGCACCACTCTTGGTTCACTATTCCCATGCATCCTTTAGCTAGATCTATTGTCACCAACATGTTATCCTTCTTAGTTTAGCTTGCAAGACACATCACTCATCTAGATCCATCAACTTAGGTGTTCTCCGATCAATCCTTATAAGATATAGCTTTCCTCTTATCTGATCTTGGTCTATTAGTACCTCATCTTATCCATCTCGTTGGCAAATGATTCTCTTTTGAATTTTTGCTTTCCTTTGATTTTGACTCTTCCTTTTTGGGTCTTGACGTATCTTTTTCAAGCAATCTTTTTGTTCCCTCCTCAAGGTTTCCACAATCTTCCCTATCCTGGTATACTGTGAATGGGGCAATTTGAGGGTAAGGTCTTACTTAGGTCTTTTTTCTATTTTTCTTTTCTGCTTGTGGGTTACCCAATGTCAGTTCCACGCTGCTTCCTCTGGGATTCATGTGCGATGTTGGGGCAATCCTTGCTTGTTTATTTTGAGTCAGTTCATTGGTCCTTTGGAATGTTGGTGAACTAGCCTTTCTATTCTTGGTAACCTTGGTACTTACCCAAAATTCCTATATTAAATCTAGTGCTCAAACTACATGGTGGTACTTCTCTTTGAAGTATCCCCCCACTCAAAATGCTTCAATGGATTCCCTTCATCTCCATTATCCCCCCTCCATATCCAACATCCATCTCTCCCACACTTGAGACCCTGTTGCATCAGCTTTATCTTTCCATCATCCATCCCCTCCTCATGGTTTCCTTTTATAGAGCTCCACTCCTTCATCCTCTCCCCAATCCTGGAATGCCTTTAGTTTGCTTCCTTTTTTGAATTTGACCTCCCTTTATCATTCTCCCATAGTGAGAGTTTGAGCTAATTCAGCCCCTTCTCTTTGCCACTATGTGTATCTGCTCATCTTGAATTCGTATGCTTTTCAAGAAGCCATCAAGCCTCATCTTCTCTCTTTGTTGCCTTCTTGAGGGGGCATCTCGTAGTCTAGTCTCTCCTTTTCTTATCTGAGACTAGGAAAACTTTGTTGCTAAAACATCTTCCTCATGTTGTTTATATTCAAACTTCTTTGAAATAGTGTTGTCTCAACACTATGTCAAAGAGGGGCAAAATGTAGACACCTAAATCTGATTACACCACTTCGATAATCCTTTTTAGCTATCTCTAAAGGAATCATTAATTAAATTCTTATTTAATTAATCCTTTTCCATCCCCTAGCTGATTACTTTAATTAATCATCTATAGTCCTAATTGATTAATCAAATAACCCATTATTTATCAATTAATCCTATTCTCCTATCTAATTCTTAAAATCCCAAATTTATTAAAATCACTTTAATAAATAAATCCCTCAAATCCTAATAATCCTAAAATGATCCTAAATCCCCCCATTAGCTTAATTCACCCCATCCACCCAAACTAACTAAGCTTAGCCACTAACTTACCCACCCTCATCAATACCATCCACTTGCACATGTCTAACATCCCTAATCTAATCCTAAACCAAGCTTAATCCATCCCCTAATCATTTGCACATTCCTAAGAAAGCTTAAGACTTTCCTAAACCAAACCAAAGTCTCCTCTCAAAATAATCCCACCCACCTAGTCATAAAGGAAGCCCACTATTCCTTAAATGCCCTTAAATGCTCTTACAAGCACTTATGAGGGCCATTTAAAGCCTTGAGCCTCCCTTGTTGACTCATCCATGCCCTTTCCTCCACCCACTCTCCCTATGACATGCGTCACTCTCTGATTGGTTATAAAGAAGCACAATCCATGTGCTCTCCTCTTATTCAATCTAAGCCCTCCTTAATCATTTCCCTATCCTTGCATCTTAGCCCTCCATCCCCCAAGCCCCTTGCCTCTAAATTGGATCTCCTCCCAAGCCATTTTAATCACAATCCATCAAGTAAAGTCATAATGCCATTTTGAGAACAAGTTTTACATCTACATCCATTATCCACATCCAAAATTCAAGAATCTCCATTGAAGCAAATTTGAGCACCAATCTTGAGCATACATCCCTAAAACACAAACCTTAATTAGACATAGCAAATCAACAAGGAGCCATTCCTATTGGGAGAGTCTTTCAATGGCTCATATTCCCAATTAGGAACCCTCTTTTGTCTATCTTGAATTTTATGTTTGTTCTTAGTTTGTAGAAGCTTTGTTCGTACTTGCATGCACCTTTATTGCAATTAGAATCCACAAATTATACTTTTATTTATACATTACAAATTGTCAAGTCAACTCATTTACAAGTTACATTTACCAGTAATTAATACATCAATTGACTACAAGCATTACATAAAACAATTAAAGTTTATTTTTCAAAATAATGAAATCCTTCATTGGCCAACCCTGTTCAGTAAACACTACTCCAAAAATGATTTCTAGTATTAACCAAGTGAAGCTTAGTAAACACTGTGAACTCTACAAAAATCCTTTGGTAACTAAGTGAACTCAATAAGACTAATTTTTCTTCCCTGAACTTGTGAGCTTGGTAGAAACTAACTTTCCTTTGTTGACCTTGGGATCTCGGTTAACACTAATTTCTATCTCAAAATTCTTTCACGCTTGCACGAGCTTGGTAGAAACTATCTTTGCAATGTAGAATTTAGAAACACTTGGTAGACTCTATAATTCTCTTTGCTTAGCTTTTGAATTTGGTAGACTCTATTTGATAAATGATATATGATATGACATTTTTGTAACATCAAAGACAACACACAATTAAACAATTGTATCCAACAATCTTCCTTTTTGGCATTGATGGCAACACAACATGTCATTGTAGAATAAAATTTTAAAACAAGTCTTGTCAAAAAATTCCTCCCTCTTAGATTATATTCTACAAACTTCTCAAATATAGTAATCTCCCTCTATGAAGGAATTACATAACTTCTTTTCAATCATCAAACTCTTCACAAATAAATTCAAATTTTAGAAAGCTTATGACAGTATACTCTCTCCCTCTTTGACAGTACATGCCAAAGACAACACAAACCAAATTAAGAACAATGTACCTTACATACTGATTCATATGCAATGTTCTCATGATTATTCTACATTAACTAAAAGATCTTCAATTTTTTACGTGTTGATGCATTACTAAAATGTTGTTTTACTGAGCTTTAGATAGGGAAATGACCCCTAACTTACCTCTTAGATGAAAGAATGCATCCTTAAGTAAAGGCTTGGTGAAGATTTCAACAATTTGTTCCTTTGTATGGACATATTCAAATCTAATCTCCTTATCCTACACCATTTCTCTGACAAAATGATATTTTATTGCAATGTGTTTGGTTTTTGAATGCAACACTAGATTTTTGGATATGTTAATTGCATTTGTATTGTCATAAAACATAACAATTGGTTCTTTGATTCCCATCTTCATGCCTTCCAATAATTTCTTGAACCAAACAATATTAGAACAATTTACTGCTACTACAACATACTCTACTTTAGTTGTAGATTGGGATATACAATTTTGCTTTTTACTTTTCCAAGAAACCAACCTCTTTCCAAGAAAGAAAGCTCCTCCACTTGTACTCTTTCTTTCATCAATGTTTCCTGCCCAATCTGTATCAATAAACATTTTCAAATCTATATTACCACCAAATTTATACCATAATCCATAATCTTCAATGCCTTTCAAGTATCTCATGATTCTTTCGATTGTCATCATGTGATTTTCTCTTGGTTTTGCTGAAAATCTTGCTACAATACCAACTACAAGAGAAATATCTAGCCTTGTATGACATACTACAACTTTCCAATCATTGATCTATACAATGTATGATCTACCTCCTTTGATTCATCATCCTTGGTAAGTTTCAATCCAGTACACATAGGAGTCCCAACTAGTTTATAGTCTTCCATACCAAAACATTTTAGTATCTCCTTGATGTATTTAGACTAAGTGATGTAGATTCCATTCTTACTATGCTGAATTTGAAGACCAATGAAGAATTTGATCTCTCCAAACATTGACATCTCTAATTGCTTGTTTATTTACTCTGAAAATTCTTTGCAAAGATCATCATTTGTTGTGAACAAAGTATCATCCACAAATATTTCTACAAAAATAATCTTATTATTTGGTCCTTCTTTGATATACAAGCTACTATTATCATTAGTTCTCTAAAAACCAATCTAAATAAGATAGTAATGCCATCTTTAATACTATGTTCTAGGGGCTTGTTTTAGACCATACAATGCTTTGTGTAATTTGCATACCATGTCCTTCTTGTCTATATCAACAAAACCTTCAGGCTGCTCAATGTAGATTTCTTCTTCTAGTATACCATTGAGAAATATAGATTTGACATCCATCTGATAAACCTTAAATCCTTTATATGTAGCATATGCATGTAGGGTCCTGACACCTTCCAATCTTGCAACAGGAGAAAAAAATCTCTCAATAGTCTATTATGTCTTCTTGAGAGTATCCTTTGCATACAAGTCAAGCTTTGTTTCTTGAAACCTTACTAGCTTCATTCAACTTATTTCTGAATACCCACTTAGTTCCAATCACATTATTATCTTTAGGCTTGGGTACAAGAGTCCATGTTTTGTTTTTCTCTATCTGCTCTACCTCTTCATTCATAGCCTCAATCCAACTTTCATTTTATAATGCATCTTTAACATTTCTAGGTTTAAAATCAGCAAGTAAACAACTATCTTTCAATTTACTTCTTTTCATAGTACCTTCAAATTTGTCTCTAATGATCTAATCTGGTGTATGATGTCTCCTGATATACTTTTGTAATACATGCTCCTTGCCTTTTGAATGCATTGCACTATCATCCTCTCACACTTCAATTTTAGGTTCTGGCTATTATGTCTATTTCTTGGGTCCTTTAGACTCAGTAGGAATTGGCTTAGTAGCATAAGAATATGACTCAATTTATTTCAACTCGATTTGAAATTCTTGTAGCTTGGTTATAGAAGACTTGAGAGCAGAAGATTCCTAATTAACAGGTGTATTCGGCACTGTATTAGGTTCAATGAAAAAAAATCTCTTGTAATCTTCCAATTCCCTTTTTCTTTCTTCTTCAATTCTTTTTGCAAACTCATCAAATTTCACGTGTGCACTTTCTATGACTTTGTGAGTAGACAAATTCAAACATCTATATGCTTTACTCTTGCAAGAATATCCCAAAAATATTCCTTCATCACCCTTCACATCAAATTTACCTTTTCTAGATTCTTTCAAGATGTAACATTTTCTTCCAAATAATTTTAGGTAATTTATATTAGGTTTATAGCCATACCATAACTCATATGGGGTTTTGAATGAGTCCTTCTTCAGTTGTACTCAGTTCAAGGTATGAACTGCAGTGTTGATAGCTTCCTTCTAGTATTTGGTAGCAATGTTCTTTTCAATCATTAAGGTTCTTGCATAGTCCATGATAGATTTGTTATTTTTTTTAGTTATTCCATTTTGCTTTGGAGTTCTAGGGGCTGATTGTTAGAATTTCTTTAGAATAACTAAGAGGGGGGGGGGGTGTGAATCAATTATTCAAGGTCCAAATATCTTATTCAAACTTTTCACTAAGTATAGTGAAATAATTCAACCATTCATCCATCTAAGCTTTAACTTATCTAATCAACAAGTCACTATAAGTCAACATGCAAGTATAACACACAAGAAATCAATACATGACACAGTGATTTATGTGAAAACCCAATTTGGAAAAAACCACTAGTAACATGCTACTCAATTTTCACCCTTTTGAAGTGATACCCTATGAAAGGCCTACCCTATTAAAGGCTTACAACACATTGTTAAATGTGACCTTGTTAGAGCATTTAACCACCCGATTAGAAGTGAGCCTACTTAGAGGACTTTAGAACATTCACTTGGAATGCCACCCTCTTAAAGGATTTACAAATGGCTGTTAGGCCAACCTAAGTCCATAGGATTTTTAGATCTAATACAATTGCTAGAGAGTATTAGAAAATCTTGACCTGACTACAACATACAACTTATCTTGTAGATCTTAGATCACTTCTTAGCTCATACCCTTACTTGGCCTTCAATCTTTGCAACTCTTAATAACTTGCCTTTTCTTTCAAGCTTTGTCTCCTTGGGTCTCCATACTCAATGTACCAATGCAGTCATCTCTTCATGACCACTTATAGAAGTAGAGCCTCTATGCTCTTCATTCTCCTAAATGTCTCCTTCTTGACACTCTTTCAACCACTTCATAGATTTGGCACTTTAGAAACAAAAATATCAACAACTCTTTGCTTCTTGGTTTATGAATTCTTAAATAGAAGTCTTGGAGTTCCTTTTCTCGCTCTATTATTCCATTTTTCAATTTCAATTTTCATGGGTTAGGTAGGATTCATTGTATCTAACCCATATTTTTTTCTCTATAAACTTCTTGAATAATCCTTTATAATTTGCCCAAAAATGGTTTACATAAGATTCTGTGCCAACAACTCATCATCCTTATCTTCCAACTAGTTCAAAAAATTCAATGCAACCACTATGTTGGCTTAGATTTTGTGAATCTTCATCATTTAAAATAGTCTAGCAGCTCAACACTATTGAAATACTGGTGCTTGACACATACTATATTACTCAGCATCAACTATGTTTTTCTTGATGCTTAGCATCAACTAAAATTTTTTTTATGCTCAACACTTGATCTTTACTTGGCACTTGAAGATCACTTAGCACACACTAGAAATTTTTGTTACTTAGCTTCTACTAAGAATTTTCTTAGCTTCAACTAACTTGCTCAACACTTACTGATGATCTTAGTTAAAGCTTTGTAGTGAACCTTAAAACTTCTTCTTCCAATGTATCTATGTGCGACCAACCTTTGTATCTTTGAGTATGTCATCAATACATTACTTAACCATTGTCTTAACTGATCCTTGCACTTCATTACAACATTATCACTCAACCTTTCCTTTAGGTGCTCTTTTTACATCTTGTTGATCAAATCCTCTTCATCAATCAACTAAGTGATAGTGCTTGGATCTTATAAGCAAATATCATCCATAAAAATAGTAGGTTTGACATCAATGAAAAAATAATGATTGAAAACATTCTTTTACAACAATCTCTCTCTTTGATCTTCAACAACAATGAGCTTTTCAATCAGATTTCCAACAATCTCCCTGTTTGGTATTGATGGCAAACCAAACTTATCAACCATCAAACTAAACTATTCCACCAAAAGCTTACTAGGTTAGAATAGTAAGTCAAATGCCAAAAGGTAAATTGTAACATCACATCTCCTACTACTATTTTGATTATTTCATTTCACTTCTCCCTCTTTTCTACTGTATCCTTTATCTTTATCTTTCTCCCTCTATATTGTTCATCTTCTATTGTTCTAATCAACCTCTGAAATCTCCATCTATCTTTATTCCAGTTGTCTACTATCTCCCTCTTCTTTTCTAATCCTTTGTCTTCAACAATTTTTGATCAGTTGTTCACTTCTCCCTCTTTGACAACAATGCCAAAGACATATTAGCATCTTAATATGTAGATGTAGCTCTTACAAGTTCATTTAATGTCTCCCTCTGTCACCTTGCTTGTGACTAATTTTAAGTTTCAAGACTTCTACTACTTTAAGCATGGATCCCAAAGTAAACATTCTTTACATCAATGTGTAGAATCTTCAACGTTCAGCTTATTTGATGCAAGACATTTTTTTTTTTTGGTTCAAGTAGCCTTAGCTATGGGTATCGCCCCTAACTTACCTCTAAGATACTCAAAAGAATATTTAGGTAGTGCTTTTGTGAAGATATCAACAATCGATTCCTTTGAGCTAACATATTCCATCTACACTTGTTTGTCTTCCACCAACTCTCTTACATAGTGATACTTGATTGCAATATGCTTAGTTTTAGCATGCATTACTCGATTCTTTGATATATTGATAACACTTTTATTATCATAATAAAGCATCACATACTCAATTACTTCTTCCTTCATACCTTGCAAAAAAATGTTTGATCCACACAATATTGGTGCAGTTTATAGCAGCTGCCACATATTCAACTTCAATAGTAGACTGTGAGCTGTAACTTTGCTTTTTTCTTGTCCATGTAATCAACCTCTTTCCTAAGAAAAGCACTCCTCCACTAGTCCTTTTTCTATCATCAATGTTACCTCCTCAATCTACATTAGTGTAAGCTTTCAATTCAAACCTCTCATTCCTCTTGTAGTATAAATCAAAGTCATTAGTTCCTTTTAGGTATCTCAATATTCTCTTCACTGCCATTAAGTGATTTTCTCTTGGATTGGAAAAAAATCTTGCTACTATTCTAATAACTAATGTAATGTCTTGTCTATTATGTACAACATATTGTAGCTTTCCAATCATTGAACTATACAATGTTTAATTTACTTCGGTAGATTCATCATTTTTGGATAGTTTATGGCCTATTGCCATTGGTGCGCTAACTAATTTTGAGTCTTCTAGAAAAATGCTTTGAGTACTTCCTTGATGTATTTTGATTGAGTCACAAATATGCCATGCTTCAATTGATGTACTTGTAATCCAAAAAAGAATTTTATTTCTCCAAGCATTAACATCTCAAATTCATGCTTCATTTGATCAGCAAAATCTTTGCATAAAACATCTTTTCCTCCAAATATAATGTCATCAACAAAGATTTCTGATATCAAAATTTCTTTACCTTTCTCAACTTTGATGTAAAAATTGCTATTTTCATCTATTCTTTCAAATCCTATCTTTAGAAGATATCTGTGCAACCTTTCTTACCATGCTCTAGGTGCTTGCTTTAATCCATAAAGTGTTTTGTGCAGCTTACAGACCATGTCCTTATTCTTCTCATCAACAAATCCTTTTGGTTGTTCTATGTAGACTTCCTCTTCTATTATACCATTTAGAAAAGTAGACTTCATGTCCATCTAGTAGACTTTGAAACCTTTATATGTAGCATATGCAAGTAATCTTCTTACTCCTTCCATTCTTGCAACATGGGAAAATGTCTCTCCATAATCAAAAAATCCTTCTTCTTGTGCATAGCCTTTGCAAACTAATCTAGCTTTATTTCTTGTTACTTCACCATTCTTATCAAGTTTGTTTCTAAACACCCATTTGGTACCAATCACATTCTCATCAGCTGGTTTGGGAACTAGAGACCATGTTTTGTTCTTCTCAATTTGATCTATCTCTTCTTTCATGGCCTTATACCAGTCATCATCTTGTAGTGCATCTTTGACTATTTTTGGTTCAACCTTGCTCAGTAGACATGATTTATTCCTCAGTCTATTCCTTGTCATTGGTCTAGCATCCTTATCACCAATTATTTGATTTGTAGGGTGATTTCTTCTTACATACTTGGCTAATTTGGGTTCAGTCCTTTCCATATTTGATCTTTCAGCTTTAGAGTCATTTCATTCTTCTTCATCTAGAATTTCATCATTTCTTTCTTGCATACTATTTTCAGAATTAGTATGTGCATTTTCAACATTTTGCAACTCGGCTTCTAAATGTAACTTGGCATTCACTAGTTGAGACTCAACAGATATTGAAGTTTGTTGCTAATTCCCAACTTGATTTGCAACATTTTTTTCAACTATCATTCCTTTGTAGAAGTATACAAAGGATCTATAATCCTCTATTTGCTTCAACTCATCAACCTAAACTTCTACATGCTCATCAAAATTTACATTTGCACCTTTTTGCTTCAACTCATCAACCTAAACTTTTGCATGCTCATCAAAATTTATATTTTCACTCTCCACAACTTTGTTAGTGTTAGTACTCAAACACTTATATGCCTTACTTATGATGGAGTATCCAAGAAATATGCCTTCATCACTTTTAGCATCAAACTTACCATTTCTAGTGTCTTTTAGCATATACCATTTACAACCAAACACTTTGAAATGTTTAACATTAGGTGAATGACCATACCAAAATTCAAAGGGTGTTGCATTTTTACCTTTCTTGAATTGAACTCTATTCAATGTGCAGACTACAGTATTTGTAGCTTCTCTCCAATATTTTAGTGCAACATTTTTAACCATCATCAAGGTTCTAGCATAGTAAATCACTGACCTATTTCTCCTTTCAGTAATACCATTTTTTGGTGGAGTTCTTGGTGCGGATCTTTTCCTTTTGATACCTTAGTCATTGCAAAATGTTTCAAACTCTCTTGATGTGAACTCGGCTCCTCTATCTAACCTTAGGCATTTTAGGTTCTTTCCCATTTCCTTCTCAACTCTAGCCAAATACCACTTGAACATTTAGAATGCATCATATTTTTTCTTTAAAAACATAGTAATCATCATCTTGGAATAATCATCTACAAATAGCATTATGTATCTATCTCCTAGGTAGCTTTGCACTTCTATTGGGCCACATAAGTTTGCATGAACTAACTCTAGTACTTCTTTGGAAGTGTATGTTTTTCTTTTGAAACTAGACTTAGTTATTTTCCCTAGTTGACATTGTTTACACATTGTGTTTTCAAGTTTTTTCAACTTATGCAATCCTTTGACTTTCTTTTTCTTGCTGATACTAATCAAATTATCAAAGTTAACATGACACAACCTTTTATGACATAACTACACATCATCAAATCTTACAACAAGACATGTTGCTTCTTCCATATCTAGGTAAAATAGATTACTCCTAGTTTGTTCACTTTTTCCTATTAGGTTTCTATTAGTGTCATAAATCTTGGTAGTTTTGTTTCCAAATTCAACTTTGCAACCTACATTTCCTAATTGTGATACACTCAACAATTTTTTGTTCAATCCTTCAACATAGTATGCATTATCACATGAAATTTTCTCTATAAGTTTTATACAGCATTTTTCTTTGATTTGACATGGAGCATCATTACCAAATCTAACACTATTTCCATCCTATTGAGTAAAGGTAATGAACTTACTTTTACCTCCTATCATGTGATGTGAGCATCCACTATTTATAATTCACTTTTCATTCTTCTTCACACATTTTATTAATGTTGTTACTTCATCTTCATCTTTGTCTAATTCATCCTTCATGGCTACATAGACTACTTCATCATCATTTTCATTAGACTCCTCTTCAACAATGTAGCATCTCTTGCCTTTCTCCTTGTAATATTTGTTGTCATCTTCTCTTTTGTTCAAGAGTTTGTTTCCTTCTTTATAGATTTTCTTCTATGGATATCTTGTAACTATATGAGCTACTTCATTGCAATTGAAACATCTGGTAGGGAGCTTACCTTTCAATTTTCCTTTACCTCTATGGAATCTCTTGGCCAATACTGCTTCTAACTATTCCACATCTTCCTCATCTATGTTTCTATCACTAGATGCATGTTTTCCTTTTCTTCTTCTCTTATTTGATGTGTCCTCCTTAGTATCTTTTATTGTCATCTTGGCCTTGAAAGTAGATTCAAGGTTCTCATGTTTATAGTTATCAAAACTGGATAGCTCAAATGCAGTAAGTTTTCCAACTATTCCTTCAAAGGTTAGTGTGTTCCCTTGTACACACCTCAGCTCTTGCATGGCTAAAACTCTTATAGCATAGATAGGGAGTAGAGTTCTTAAGTATTTTTTAATGGATGTTTCTTCTTCTAGTTGTCCACCTAGACTTTCTAATTGCACTCACCACTTCTTTTATTCTTGCAGCATACTGAGTAGCATTTTCACCTTCCTTCATCTTCATGTCATCAAACTTCCCTCTTAGGATTTATCTCTTTGCTCTCTAGACATTTTTATAACCTCCATAGATATTTGATAAGGTTTTCCACATTTTGAATGTAGTGTTATAGTCTTTGATGTCATTATATTCAACATAGCTAAGTGTAAATGCAATTTTCAACATTGCTTGGTTATGCTCCTTTTTGTTTAAGTCATCTGCAGTGAGGGGTCCTGCTAGAGTAACATGCTCTATTCCAATTGAGGTTTGTGCATAGTCACCTATTGATCCAAGGCACAATTTCATCAAAATCTATCATGCAGCAAAGTTGTCTTTGTTGAGCTTGGGAACTTCTCTCTTGGACATCTTGATCTTCCTACTTCTAGTACCTTGAAACTAAATCAGCAAATGGCTCCAATACTAATTGTTAGAATTTCTTTAGAATAACTTGGGGGGGGGAGGGGTGAATTAGTTATTCAAGGTACAAATTTCCTATTCAAACTTTTCACTAAGTATAGTGAAATAATTCTATTGGTGTTTGAAAATGTTACTGGTTTCCAATTACCCTGATGAGAATATGACATATCTAGGGGCAGCTAACTCCAATCTTTAACATATCAATTCAAACACTGGGCCAACTATAAGGAATAACACTTCTTCTACTTCAGGCTCTACAAAACCTAGGTGAGCGAACCTCAGATCGAATCAATATGGTACTAGTGCAAAAAATATCCCTAGATCTAACAAAGCAAATTATGACCCTTATATCTCCTAATAACTTATGTAATAACACAGATCTACAATAGCTAAATGGAAATCTATGAAATGCATAAAATGACTAAGGGTTATACTATTATAGCTCTTCAACATGGTAGGGAAAAGGCTTTTGATTAATAATGTTGAATTCAACAAACCCTCAGATATACAATAGTAAGACTTAATGATCTTGTAGCTGACTAGTGCCTAATCCATTGGGCAAATCCATGAATCAAATGCATACATCTAGATATTTGATACTTATTCATATATTTAGATATATGATCTATCTATTTACCTTGTAAATAAACATCTATGCTCAATCTAAACCTCATTCTTACATGGTATCCTTCTTAATAAATTAACAACCCTATTGATTCACTGAAGCATTTACCTAACCCCTTGAATTACAAGCAACAATAAGACAACATATAGCCTTAAGGGACTGCAACTATAACCTAAGCTCTTTGTGGCTCATTTAGAAAGGAGACAAGACTTAAAATGAAAATCATATGTTGTTCTTTGTATTTATTTCCTTGAAACACTACATTCATATGCATGAAATGAAAACAAAAAAAAATCTAATAGATCTGAATTATCTATGTTTATCTTCCTACTACTGTTCATACAAGAGAAATTGCTAAAGAATGAAGGTGGAATCATAGATTTGGATCCAACAAAGTGGTCTCATAGAAAGACTCAAAAATTCCAACTAACAATGGTCTCACAATGAAAAAACTAGAACCCTTACAATGATTGAAAGATAGAAAGATTTAGGAGAAGATGAATTCTCAGATTTGATCTATGGCTAACATGTGTCCACTTGGAATTCAATCCCTTGCAACTAAATAACCTCTCTCTTCCTTCTCCCCTTTTGATCTAATTTGGTTTCATCATCATCCTATAACTGATTTGAAAATATCTTCTATTCAATGATGAAAACCCTTTGAGTCACCTAAATCTGATCTACCTCAAGAAATGTTGATAAAACCTTGATTCAACTGACTTGATAGTGGTTAAATTTTTACCCCAACTGTATTTTCATCGTATGTTACTAATATTTAGGTAATTTCCATGTTATGAAATAGTTTTGTACTTTGAGACTAGCATACAACTACCAGCTGGGAATATGGGAGAAAACCTTAAATAACTTGAACATGCTACTTTCTATATAAAAACTAACCTCAAAATCAAAAAAATTAGTTTCTCCTAATTCTAAGAATATATAATATTGCATATTTAGCCTCTAAGAAACTCCTAAAATCTCAATTTGAAAATTGCCCCCTTTGGTATAACGTTTAGGTCTGCAACTTAAAATTTGCAAAAATTTAAAATATTCTAATGTTTGAACTTTAGAATATTATCCTTTTGAATTTAAAATACCTAAACATGCACTTTTTTGATAATAAAAAAGAATTATTTTTTATTATTCTTTCAATTTTCTCCCTACCCTCAGAGTCTGGGGTCAAACCTCTGTTGACCAAGCACAACATGGCATTGTGTAATTGGATACTCGATTTGCATCATCTGCCACATCACCATCTAAGCCGGCCTAATTCCATATGTTGCACGCCTACTTGACCACAATATTTAACCACCTTTGATCTTTGTTTTGCAGGATTGCATATACCATTGGATCATGACACATGTCATGATTTTAACACTTCCCACCTGAACCTACTCTTGAGTGCCACATCACCATGCATGGGACCCACTTTCCACAAAATCTTGCATTCCCATATTATTTATCAGTTGAGCACTTTGGTTTTGTAGGTGTGTGTCATCCATAGGATGTGGACATGTGGCATGATCTCATACAATCTTTGTTTTGCATGCCACATCATCTCACATGTACATTCATTCAAAATTTTGCTAGAGTCACCCTCTAGCTAGCACATCTAAGTTAGCACCCACAACATAGCACATGCCACTTGCTTTTCAAAAAGGATTTTTCTTAAGACATTACTCATATAGTATATATTTGTATTTAAACTAAAGAAATCTTCTTTTCCCTGCCCATATGGGATATTGCCTTTATGTTGTTTTCTCCCTTGTGATTGAAATTTTTTTACATGTTCTTCTACTCCTATACTTGGCATAGTCTTATTTTGAAGACCTTTGGCTTGGTGTTGACTATCCAAAGATGCCCCTACTCTTTTCCATGCATGGGTTCTTTCCCTATTCCTTCGTAGGCTCCTTTTATGCAGCTTTTTTGTGCATTGGATACTACTCCAAAATTGGGATTGATTACAGAGTTTTTACTATTATATGCATGGAGATTGCCATGGATTTGGCATTTCCTTTTATTACATGCCACTAATTCTAAGTGACGCTCTCTTTAAACTTGGTGGCTCATACTTACACTAGCTGTTCTCCTCTAACATTTCCTGTGCGAGTCTTTTATTTTATTTTCACACAACTTTCATACATGTCATGGACTGTGGTCTTGACTATGTTTTTGTATGCCATGTGAGCTTTTAGGGCTCCCCCTATGACTTTTCCTCTTTGACTTGCATGGGGACTACCTGCATTTTTCTTTATATATGTGGGAGCCCCCTTCTTTAACAATGGCTTGTCTTTCCTTTTTTAATTGCCATAGCTTCTATGTTTTGGATTGGCATGTGGTTTGGCTATGTCATGATCTTCTTACTATATGGCTCCTCCTTCCTTGTCATGGGTTCCTTCTTTGAATCTACTACCTCTATGCTATGAAATGCAAGAATGTACTCTTCTACCATCTCTTGCAATTTGGCCCTCCAAAAGCATTTAAAAAATGTTTATCAACCATGTTGGATAAGAAACTTTAGCTATTTCTACCTTTTCAAATAGCCTTAAAACCTCCTCTATCCAATCCACTTCCTTGAAGGAACCAAAATCAACCATATTAACAACATTCATAGTCCATTACTTTTCACTTCTATTCAGTATTCTACATTTATTGTGAATACATGCACAGAATATGTAGCAACTACTTGAGATTAATGCACTCAATATTCAACCTCTTTTGATGCTTCCACTTACTGTCCATCTACTTTTTTCTTCACTTCTTTATTATTCAATTGTATATGATTGGTTTGTTCTTTACATCTTAAATGAAGGCATACTCAATCAATAAAACCTTAAAAGTAAACTCGCCATCCATGGACTAATATTGGTTTGGTGAAAACAAGTGAGCCCCAAAGTGGGTCTAGCTAATTTTTTTGTTTTTTGTTTTTGAACACTTGAATTGTCAAACAGATCCACCAATCACCTGAAAATAACTAAAATCATTTTGCATCATTGATTCAACCTTTTAAAACTCATTTTCACCTCTTTTTGCAAACCATCAATTTCATGCTAGAAGGTCCTTTGACTAGCCTTAACAACTGATCCAAACACCTGATCAAGCTCTAAAAACTAGCATACAAATTTTTTGTTCCACACCCTTGCACTCTATCAAATCTTGTCTCATGATGAATTCAGGGCCAAAGATATTGACCATCAAAGTTGACCCTTCAGAACTACTTGCAAGTAAACATGTCAAAAAATAGTAAATCGGGTTCGGAATTGGCTTCAAGAATTGGGCAAATGAGCACATGGGGAAACAAAACTCAAGGTGTTGGTTCTATGTCATGAGAAAAATATGGATTTGCAATTTGGGCTTATGAAGAATAATTGCCAAGCACAAATGGCAAGCGGTCAAAATGGGCTACTTCGAATTTTACAAACTGGAAAAACTGACAGAAAATGTATTTTTTGCAAACAGAATGGACCTAGAAAACTGTGTAGACGGATTCATCATGACTTGCAAATTGGCACACTTAAAGAATTTTTTGAGGAAAACATAGTGGTTCAATCCATTTGGTCTCACCTATCATGGATATTAATATATAACATCACAAACAAGGGTACTGATCAATCTGCACTTATTGACACTAGTAAAAAGATAGAAAACCCATTTGGATTCACATTTGTAAATTGATCAAATGAATTTGTCATAAGCTGAAAATTGAAACATAATAATTATTTGACCTCTATAATGCAACATAAAAGGAATTTTAACATTTGAGTCAACTGGGTCAAAAATATAACATGTCAAACAGGGCCTCCTAGAATTTAGAACAATTTGCAAATGCATGAAAATAGTAAACTACCAACTTTGAGGGATTCAAAACCTACTCAAATAGACTCAAAACTACTCAAAATCTAAAACATAGGTTCTTGGGTATGGACACTAAATACTCCCAAAGTGGAAAGTCATGAAACATTTTTGGGTGCGAGATATACATATGCAAACATGGGCTTATGTTGCTGTTTGACATGGGTGAAAATGTAGATTGGACACTAGCTGAAAACAAGACACCACGAAATGGCTCAGAATCTCAATTTAACTTCACAGAATGTTTAGACAGGCTGAATGGAAGGTGCTAGAAGCAATAAACACCTCTTAGGCCTCAAAGGTATAGCCAGGTACAATCTCATCAAAAGCATTTATGGAGCTGTATTTTTTAATGGTACTCAAAATTGGGAAGGTAATTTTGAGTCCCAACACATTCAACCATTCATCCATCCAAGCTTTAACTTATCTAATCAGCAAGTTACTATAAATCAACATGCAAGTATAACACACAAGTAATCAACACATGACCCAGTTATTTACATGGAAACCCAATTTGGGAAAAAAACACCAGTAACATGTTACTCAAATTTCACCCTTCTGAAGTGATGCCCTATGAAAGGCCTACCCTATTAAAGGCTTACAACACACTATCAAATGTGACCTTGTTAGAGAATTTAACCACCTTGTTAGAAGTGGGCCTGGTTAAAGGACTTTAGTACATTCACTTGGAATGCCACCTTGTTAAAGGATGTACAAATGGTTGTTAGGGCAACCTAAGTCCATAGGATTTTTAGATCTAATACAATTACTAGAGAGTATTAGAAAGTCTTGAATGACTACAATATACAACTTATCTTGCAGATCTCATATCACTTCTCAGCCCATACCTTTGCCTAACCTTCAATCTCTGCAACTCTTAACAACTTGCCTTTTCTTTCAAGTTGTGTCTCCTTGAGTCTCCATAATCAATGTACTCATCTCTTCATGACCACTCATAGAAGCAGAGCCTCTGTAGTCTTCCTTCTCCTAGATGTCTCCTTCTTGACACCCTTTCAACCACTTTGGAGATTTGGCACTTCAACAACAATAGTATTAGTAGCTCTTTGCTTCTTGGTTTATGACTTCTTAAATAGAAGTCTTGGAGTTCCTTTTCCCACTCAATTCCTCCATTTTTCAATTTCAATTCACATGGATTAGGTAGGATTCATTGTATCCAACCCATATTCTATTTCCTCTAGAAACTTCCTGAATAATCCTTTAGAATTTTCCCAAAAATGGTTTAGATAAGATTCTATGCCAACAACTCATCATCCTTATCTTCCAACTCATTCAAAAAATTCAATGCAACAACTATGATAGCTTAGATTTGGCAAATCTTCATCATTTGAAATAATGCAGTAGCTCAACACTATTGAAATACTAGTGCTTGACACATACTGTGTTACTGAGCATCAACTATGTTTTTCCTAATGCTTGGCACCTCAAGATCTCTCAACATCCATTGAAAACTTTCTAATGCTTGGCACCTAATCTTTACTTGGCATTTGAAGATCACTCAACACACACTAGAAATGTTTGTTATTTAGCTTCTACTAAGAATTTTCTTGGCTTCAACTAACTTTCTTGGAACTTACTAATGATCTTAGTTAAAGCTTTGCAGTCAACCTTGTAACAACTTCTTCTTCCAATGTATCAAAGTGTGACCAACCTCTATATCTTTGAGTATGTCATCAATACATTACTTAACTATTGTCTTAACTGATCCTTGCACTTCATTACAACATCATAACTCAACCTTTCCTTTAAGTTCTCTTGTTACATCTTGTTTATCAAGTCCTCTTCATCAATCAACTAAGTGATAGTGCTTGGATCTTATAAGAAAATATCATCCCTACAAATAGTAGGTTTGACATCAATGGAAAAACAATGATTGAAAACATTATTTTACAACAATCTCCCTCTTTGATCTTCAACAACAATGAGCTTTTGAATTAGAATTCCAACACTGATACCTATCTTTTGATTCCCCTTTTAATGCAAAAGTTATTAAACTCATGGGAGATGAATTCAACACCTCTATCTAACCTCAAACATTTCAGTCTTTTTCTATTTATTTTTCTACTTTGGACAAGTACCTCTTGAACTTCTCAAAAGCTTCTGATTTCTCTCTTAGGTACATGACAATCATCATTCTAGAGTAATCATCAAAAAAAGGAATGAACTTTTTTCTAATATAGCTTTCAATTCCAATAGGTTCAAACAAATCAATATGCAAAATTTCTAAAACTTCTTCAAACTGATAGTTCTTACTTTTGAAGCTAGTTTTCCCATCTTACCAATTTGACAATTCTTGCATAGACCAACCTCTGGTTTCTTTAGACTAGGAATGCCTCTTACTTTTTTGAATTTACTTATTTTCACAAGTTTATCGAAGTTCACATGACACAACCTTCTATGTCATAACCAACTTTCTTTAACTTGAGCAATAAAACATGAACATTCATTGAGTCCAAGATAGAACAAGTTACCTTTTGTTTGAATGGCTAATCTAATCAACTCTTCTTTGTCATATAGCAGTCTTGCCTTACCATGCATGAATTTCACTTTTAATCCATTATTGAGTAGTTGTGCCACACTTAACAGATTTTGTTTAAGTCCTTCTATGCAATATGCATTATCACATACAAGCTCTTTGGTTAGTGAGTTTCTCCCTCTTCCTTTTATGCAACAAGGTTCATTATTACCAAACCTCACACTACCACCATCATACTCTTCAAAATGTTCAAACTTAGTTTTATCACCAGTCATATGATGAGAGCAACCACGATTTATAGTCCATGTATCATTTTTTCTCACATGAGAGACAAGTGTCATTTTCTCATCATTATCAGAATCATCTTTTACAACAATATAAACAATTTCATCTTCTTCTTCATCAAAATCATTAGAATTCTTAGCCATGAAATATGTTGTCTTACCTTTGTCCTTGAATGATTTCAAGTCTTTCTTGCCATTACACTTGTGACCTTTCTTCTCATTTTTTTTTTCTTATTTGGACACATAGTAGCAATATGTCCAATTTCTTCACATGAAAAAAATAAAGGAACCTTACCTTTGTATTTCCCTTTGCCTCTATAATATTTCCTTGCAAGTAGAGCTTCAACCACCTCAAGATCACTATCTAAACTCTATTCCAATTCTTCTTCACTTTTTGACTAAGAATCCTTTATCTTCTTTCCTTTCTCGTTGAATGAAAGCTTGGCTTCAAATGCTAATTCAATGTTCTTGGAAGCTGGAACATAGTTATTATATTTATCTAGCTCAAATGTAGTCAACCTTCCAACTATGGCCTCTAAATTTATCTTATGATTTGCTTCACATCTTCTTTCTTGAATTGCAGAAACTCTAATTGCATAAATAGGAAATAATGTTCTAAGAACCTTACTTACAATTATTTCCTCCTCAATGTCTACTCTAGAAGCCTTGATAGCACTGACAACTACTTTGACTCTTTCAACATATTTGGCAATGTTTTTATCCTCTCTCATTCTCATCTGATCAAATTGTCCTCTTAAATTTTTTAATTTGGCTCTTCTCACATTATCATCACCTCCATAGATTTCTTTTAGCTTGTTCCACATTTCAAAGCTAGTTTTGCAATTCTTGACATCATCAAATTCTTCATAACTTAGGGAAGATGCAATGTCTATCATCATGGTGTTATGAGTCTTCTTCTCAGCAATGTCATTAGCAGATAATGTGCCAAAATGAGTCACATATGCTTCATCCAAATATTTCAATCATATGTCTCCAATGGAAGCCAGATGGAGCCTCACGAGACCTTGCCATGCTAAAAAGTTAGCCTTGTTAAGACTTGAAATTTCCCTCTTGTAAGACATCTTGATCTTTAGCTTAGATCCTTGAAATCTTTCGTACAAGCACCAAAAGCTTTGTTACCAATTGTTGGAATTATAGATGGAGTAACTGAGAGGGCAAGGTGAATTAGTTATCACAAAAACAAATCCATAGATCCCTTAGATATCTTAAATAACTAATTATTGGTGTCACTCAATAGCCACACATAAAAATGTTGTAACTCGATAGATTAACTTGTTACTGATCTTTAAGCATTCACAATTATTAACATGCATGCAAAAGGAAACAATATGAACACAAGAGACACCATATTTAACATGGAAACCTAATATGGGAAAAACCAGCAAGTAACTAGCTACCAATTTTCACTCTTCTAAAGTGAGCCCTATTAGGAGCCAACCCTATTAAAGGTTACAAAACACACTATTAGGTGTGACCCTATTAAAGGATTTAAACACCCTACTAGGAGTGGCCTTGCTAGAGGACTTTAGATCAACTCAATAGAATTTTCCACCTTGTTAGAGGATTTACAAAATGGCTACTAAACCAACTCTATTAAGAGATTTAGAATTCACTACTACAATTGTGAGAAAGTAACAATGAGTGACCTAAATGAGATGCAACTAAACTTTGCTGATATAGATCTCTGTTGTGCTTCAATAGATCCTTACTGGTCAAATACAACTCTACTACTCCTCAAGGATATCTGATCCTTCTTCAAAATTTGCTCACACTTCCTCTTCACAATTAACTTGCATGCACCTTCATTAAAATTAGAATCCACAACTTGACCTTTTATTTATACATTACAAATTGTCAAGTTGGCTCATTTACAAGTTACTTTTACCAATAATTAATACATTAGTCAGCTACAAACTTTACATAAAACAATTCAACTTTATTTCCCAAAATAATGAAATCCTTCATTGACCAACCCTGCTCAGTAAACACTACTCTAGAAATGAATTCCAGTGTTAACCAAGTGAAGCTCAGTAAACACTATGAACTCTACAAAATCCTTTGGAGACCAAGTGAACTTAGTAAGAACTGATTTTTCTTCATTGACCTTGTGAGCTCCATAGAAATTAACTTTCCTTTGTTAACTTTGGAAGCTCGGTTAACACTAACTTCTATCTCAGAATCCTTTGACACTCGAGTGAGCTTGGTAGAAACTGTCTTCATAGTGTAGAATTTAGGAATGCTTGGTAGACTCTATTATTCTCTTTGCTTACCTTCTAAACTTGGTAGACTCTATCAGATAATTGATATGAAATTTGTTTCACATCAAAGACAACATACAATTAAACAATTGTATCCAACACTATGTGTACAATCTCCAACTTTTCTCTAGTAGTGAACTTCTCATTGGGAAAAGAAGTTCTATTATGCTTTGCCAAAACACACTCCTTGAAAATTGTGTTTAGGCATTACAATCTTCGAAAAATCTCTAACTACAGACATTCTACTAGCCCTCACAATACTATCAAAGTTTATATGAAAAAATCTCTTATGCCATAACCAACAATCATCTATCTTTGTGACCAAACATGTCATTTTTGTAGGATTCAACTGAAATACATTACCTCTAGATTTGGTTCCTATTCCAATTACCTTTATATCTTTATCTTTAATCATGCATGTCTTTTCTGTGAATTGCAACTGATAACCTTTATCTACTAGTTGTCCAAAACTCAAAAGATTGTTCTTTAAACCATTAAAAAAGTATTCATAATAAATATTAGTTTTACCATCAAGAGGTATAGATCCAATACCTTTAACATGGCATGTTGCATCATTTCCAACTTTGACAATTCCTTCATCCTAACTTTTGAAGTCAACAAACTTGTTCATGTCACCAGTCATATGATGTGAACAACCATTTTCAAATATCTAATTATAATTTTTCTCAACTTGTGATACCAAAGCTACCTTCTTTGGAATTTCTTCTTTATTTCCACAAATCCAATTCCATCATCACTAGCACTTAATCCTTTTTCATTAGAATCATTATATTCATTTGCATACAAACATTTTCAATCTTGTCTAGGCTTATGATTTCCCTTATACCTTTTCTCCCTTTTAAGACACTTAGATGTATAAAGAACATATTCATTACAAGTCCAACATTTAAAGATTTTCTTACCTCATTTTTCTCTTGTTATCATAAGGGCTATTGCTTCATCAATATTTCTATATTCCTTAGATTTGTTGTTGCTAGAAAAATCTCCTCTAACACTTGTGCTCCTTGATAAGTTAGGTCAAATATTCAAGGCACTAAAAGCTATCTCTACTCTAGTTAATTCTCTGGACTATCTAAGTTCATTCTCAACTACTTCAAGTCTTCCAAGAAATTGTATCATCTAAACTACTAACTTAAATGGTGGTATTTAAGTCTTTAATATCTTCTATATAACCTCATCAGCTTCTTTGGTTGCTCCTGTGCTTTAATACCTGTAGTAATTTATGATATCCTACCTATATATATTCTTATAGATTCATCTTCCATCATTTTAGCACCTTGAAATGCACAAACCCAACCATGTAGCCTCAACTTCTTAGAATGTGCATCACCTTCAAAACTATTTTCCAAAGCTTTCCAAATAAAATGTGAAGTAGCGAGTGATTTTACCTGATTGTACTCAATTTTAGGAGTACAGTCAATAGTGCTTCCCTAGCTCTTATGTCAAACATGAAAATATCTCTCTCTCTCCCTCAGTGCAAGTTTCCAAATCCTTTTCAACAATAATTTTCTTTGCTAATTTTATCAAGATCCAATATTCTAGACCCATACACGACAAATGAGTCTTCGTATTTTCTTTCTAGCTATCATAATTTGTTTCACCAAACTTTTAACTATATTTCCTAAACATGTTCTTTATGGATTTCCCAAAGTTTTTAAACTTTATCTTCAAGGACTCAATGTTCTAATACCAATTCTTAGAAATAATAGTCCACCACAATAACTAAGAGGGGGGGTAAATTAGTTATCCAATAATTAAAACATGTACCTTATTTAAATAAACTTAACCATTCAACCAAAGTAAAGAACAACCATAATAAAATGCTCATAGATGATTAAACCAAATATTTTGACTAGGAAAACCATTGATTAGAGGGAAATCCCTAGCGGGAATGATACCCACAAGATGGTGTACTAATATAAATATCCCTTGTTAAAGGATGGACCCTGTTAGGAGTCTATTAATAGATTTAGTACAATGATTCCCTATTAGGAGACTTTAAATCCTTGCTAGAAGATTCCAATCCTTTTAGGAGTTGTGCCAACCCTATTAGGAGTTGTGGTATAATGTATACAAGAAGAGCCCACTACCCAAAACATGCAATTTCAACTACAAGAAGAGCTACTCAAACAAGTAATTTACTATTATCTTCTCCTTTCCTCTGCTCTTTCCTCTATCCTTTCAACCAGAACAATCACTACTAGACCTTGTATAGTCTAGGTTACAAACCTTAGATCTAAATACCAACCTCAGATCACTTAGCAAAACCTTGATAATGAAGTTTCCTTTACTTCTACACTACTCTACTCAACTTTGCATTCCATACTCTCTACTACTTATCATCAATTCATATTCCATACATTCAATACCATGATAAAGGAAAATGTCTTTCCTTTATACTAAGTCCACAAAAAAATTCCCTAAGTTGACTATTAGACCTTCTCAATTAACTATTATAGGACCACATTAAGAACATGTTACACTTAGCAATAACATTAATCTTTTGCCTTGTAACTTGAATAAATTTCAATACATGCAATATTATGACAAGTGATCTATTGATGTTTTAAAATGTATAGTTATAAAGCCTTCTAGAGGGAAACATAAATGAGAATGTTTAAGGGTTAGCTACTTCCCCATCTTCAACAATACCCCAAATGCATCTAGACCAACTTAATGAAGCACAATGCTTCCTTCACTTTTAGCTATGCAAAACCAAGGTGGGAGTACCTAGAGATCCTACTGTGTAACCAATGTAAGTAGCCATAGTCAAGAATCTAAACAAAGTAGATTAAACCCTTATTTATTCTATTGACTCATGTATTAGCATAGATCTATAATAGCTAAATGCAAGATAATGCAATTCATAAGCTGAGTGAGGGCATTCTATTTTAGTTTTTCAAACATAAAATATAAAGATGATTTGAATTTGATTTGATTTTATATGGATGGGGAAAGTGGATGAAAACCAAGTATGGACAACAAACTAATGATCTTGTAGCTAATTAGTGCCTCATCCATTGGGCAATTCACAAATCTCTCATGCATTTTGGATATCTAAGAGACATATCCTATTCCAAGACTCTAGATCTATCCATTTACCTTGTAAATTGGATATCAATATTCAATCTAAATCTCATTCTTACCTGATATTATCCTCAATAAACTTGCAACCCTATTGATTTCCTTGAAGCATTTGCATAACTCCTTGAATTATAAACAATAATGAAACAACATACAACCTTAAGGGACTGCAACTATGATCTAGGATCATTATTTAAAGTTCATAAAATATTACAAATCGCTAAAAAAGGATAAAAGATTTAAAATGAAACTCAACACCTACTATTGTTTGTATTGATTTCCTTGAAATAATACATGAAAATTTCTAAAATTGACTCACAAAATACCAAATAAATCAGAATGAACAATATACATATGCTATCATACAAGAGAGAAAATGGTGGGAATGAGAAACTGATGGGATAAGAAGGGGGTATCATATCCAAAGCATAGCTTCATGGTCTGTAACCAACACATCCTAGATACCTTCCATTTAGACTTCATCAATTCCATAAAATAATTCTGCTAAATGTTTTTATTCCAGAATTTCCTTTCCAATTTCCAACTCCCCATTTTTCCTCTTTTTCCAACCTCCAAAATGAAAGAAAAAAAATACATATATAGGATGAAAGAATTCAATTCTAATCAAGAGATATTTTACATTTCCTCTTTCATTCCAAAAAGATCTAATTTTTCAATCATGACTCCAACTTCAATCCCAAAATTCATTACAGTCAAAAAACAAAAATTCATCATAACTAAAAATTGGAGCAAAATTATACCATAATGGCATAATATTCTCAATACTAAACCAACAGACCTTTTACCATGTGTTTTTTCTAGGGCTATAACTATATTTTCAATTTTCACCAATTTCACTAAAAAGACCCAAATTTCACATTTTTGCCTATAACTTGAACTAGTGAAGACCTATCCAAAATCTGATTTCATATTTAGATTCCTCATCTCGAGACCTTTTCAACAGTATACGATGCTTGATATGTTAGATAAAGATAACCCTTGTGGCATCCAATAAAGATTTCGGTTCCCAACTATGAATTGTTAGTTTAAATGAATAAAATTAAAAAATTAAAAATATTTCGATGGTATAAACTATACAAAATCATTTTTTTTTTTTTAAATTGAAACTCTCAAACTGAATGCTCAAAATTGAAAAAGATAATTATTTTAAAATTTTAACATCCCCTTATATCTCCCTTGGCCATTCATGTGATACCACGTGTTAGATTCTAAATGGCTCCCACAACTCTGAATAGCCCCATAGCCTTCTCACCATATTTCTCAACTCTCCAAGAGGTTGCCATGTCATCACTAATGAAACACCCCTTTTTTTGATGGTGACATGGTGATCATGAAAATCTTCAACTTTTCTGGCACCTTCTCTGCTTTGTAAGTTAAAATTTACATTACCATCCATTGGTTGGCCAAGTGGGCCCCTCTACTTGAGCCTTGCCTTATAAGAGGTGCTATATTTTAAGACAAAAATCAATGGAAATGGAATAGTATTTAAAAATTTGAAAAACTCTTCCTCTCATGAATATGGGATTAAAGAATTAGAAGAACTCCTCTTACTCCTCTTCTCATGCCAATTGCACCACTGATGATTGTCTTCAATCATAACTGGTGCACTGCCAACTCCAATTTCTCCTCCATGAGCATTACCACAACTAAGTAAGCATTGGATAATGATCCCTTCAACAAATTTCTATGAGATATTGAATCCTTCCCATATCAAGAACTACATTGTATATTATAGCTGACCTTCCTATGGATAAGAATTTCCCCAATATAAAAGAGGTCTATGGTTTAGTCACCAAAGATTATTCCCACTTTAGACCCTGCTATTAGTAACTCCTCCAACAAAGTCAAGCTACACCATGTTATTGCAAAGGAAATAGAATCCACCTTCAACCATCTCAAGTTTAGGGGAAGAATGTCTAAGATATCTTCTATGTGCACTTTCTCCAAATAAAGATAGCAAAGACATTCACTATTTATTACCCCTATTCTTAATTTCTACAATGTTTTTTAAATCAACTCTATTGCTTTTAATGCTGAAATGATAATGTCATAATGGGAACTTCCCCTTTGACTATGGCTTTTTTTCAATGATAATACTGTAGGCACCTCAACACCAACTGTGGAATTTGCAAACATCTTTCACTGCTCCACCATGGGGTACTTTGCTATCATTATAGAGCTAGTGTTCTCTTCATGTGTTGCCTCCTCTTCATGTAGTGGCTTCCTACTTTGTGTGTGGAACTCTTCTTTGACCATGGCCTTGCTAATGTATGTCACCTCCCCTTTTAACATGTTGGCTTCTTTCAAATGTAAAAATTCCTACATTGTAGTAGTGTCCTCACTCACCCTCAACATTGTCTTGTTCCTAACATGTGAACACTCATCCTTTAATTAAATATCCCCTTCTTTGGCACTGCCTATTTGAGGCTCTATCCGTGATCCATGGTACAACTTCTAGTCAAAATTTTAGCTAATTTAGAATTTGTATCCCATGGGTCCTTGAGAAGAAGAGGAATATTTTAGGCTAATATGCATTCAATACCACTACTAGCAATATTAGTGCAATTGAGGAGGAGCATAAAAAAGTAGAGGGAGATCAATGTGGCAAAACAATGTATAGAGTCATGTTGATCTTATCTCTTTCAATGCATCCTAAAATAGACCAATAGTAGCTCTTATCCTGATCACTTTGACCATCATTATGATTATGAGATACAATATAATATTTGCAGCTAACATGAAGAAAGATGATTAACACTAGAGCCATTAACTTACCCTAGGACTCTTCAACATGAGGATTTTCCATTCTAGGTATCAAAAAGAAGGGCTTCCTTTTGAGATAGCTGCATAGTCACTTTGTTTGGAAGGAACCTGGAAAGAAATTTCATTTCTTTTGGGGCCTCTTTGTTTCATTCATGTAGCCTCAAGTTATCCTCTAAGGTAATCTTCCAATTATAGCTTCACCCAGATCAAATGTTCTATTAGTGGCAACAAGAACTAAGACTCTCTCTTTATCTTTGGTATGCAATCTATCCCAATTTACCATAAACTCATTCTTCATCTTGTGCATGGTCTCATGTTTCTCTAGGATTTTCTCTCTGGCCTAGAATACTATCAACCTCATCAACAAATATGATACTCAGAGAAATTTTACTCACTAGTGAAAATATAGCTTTGACATTCTTTTCACCTTCACCAAACCACTTTGATGTAATACTTGACATTTAAATGTTTATGAAATTTGCACCAGCTTCTCTTGCAATAGTCTAACAAGCATTGTTTTCCTAGTTCCTAGAGGGAAAAAGAGAAGAATACCTTTGCATGGCTTTGTCATCTATCCTTTACAAAATAGCTCAGGTCTTTCTAAGGGAAGCATCACCAACTCTTTACTTGTGTCTTTCACATTTCCCAAAGTTCCAACCTCCTTAAAGGTAACTCCAATATCACTAGGCAGAATCACATCTCCTAAGAGTCTCTTCTCAAACTCATTCTCAGTAGAAACATACTTCATAGACTTCTTAGAACTCTGTGACTCATTTTGGATTCCCTATAATATTCTAAGACCACAATGAATACTTTCATTAGAGATAACAAGTTTTCCATCCCTAGAATAAGGTTCTATACTATTCATGAGATGGTGGCTCAAAACCCATCTAACAATTTTCTCTATACTTTCATACTTTGTTGGAGCAAGTGGGTCCTCATGATTCATCATGAATAGACCTGCTCACTACCTTGAGCTACAATGGTTAACTTTCCTTTCCCAATACTTATCAGTTTGACATAATTAGCCAAGGTCCAAAGTGGGTCCGACTAAAAAATTTTCAAATTCAAACACTAGCAATTATTTGAAACAAATTCAATCACTTGAAACAAAATTACAACTCATTTTATACATGTCTACAAACTATCAACTTCATGCCAAGAGGTCCTTTGACTAGATTTAATAGCTAACAAAAACTACTGACCAGGCTCTAAAATCAAACATGTTGATTCTCTATTCCACATACTTGCACCATGTTGAATGTCATCTCATGATGAATTTTCACTCAAAATATATTGACTGTCAAAGTTTCCCTCTTAGAACTATTTACAAGAAAACATGTTAGAAAAACATAATTTGCATTTGGATTTGGCTTAAAAAACAAGGCAAACTGACACCTAGGGGAATAGAAGTTGGGGCATTAGTTCACTACCATGAGGATAATATAAATCTATGATTAGGGCTCATGATGAGTAATGGGGTGCATATGGAAAATGGTCAAAGTAGACTACTCATAATTTGAAGACTGGAAACAATGGCATAAAAGCATTTTTTGCAAATAGAATGAACTTAGGAAAATGTGTAGATAGATTTGTCAAGACTTAAAAATTGGCACACTTAAAATGTATTTTTAGAGAATAACATAGTGGTATAATCCATTCAATATCATGTATCATAGATTTTGAGATATGACATCATGAAAAGGGGTACTGACCAATCTACATTTCTTGACACTAGAAAAAAGTTACAAATTACATTTGGAATCACATTTGAAAACTGATCAAATAGATTTTTCATAAGCTCAAAATTGAAACACAGCAAGTCTCTAACCTCTAAAATAAAACACAAAAGGAATTTTCTCATTTTAGTCAACTAGGTCAAAATTATAACAAGTCAAAAAGGGCCGCCTAGAATTCTAAACAATTTGCATCAACATATCAACAATATATGACCAACTTTGAGAGATTCAAATCCTGGACAAATAAATTCAAAACTACTCAAAATCTAAAACATAGGTTCTCCAATATGGAAAATGAACACTCCCAAAGTGGTGAATCATGAAACCTTACTAGGTGCAAGATATTCAAATGTAAATACAGCCTCCTATTGCTATTTGACACTTGGAAAGAAATGCAAAATTGGACATTGCTCAAAATTGGACTTCATGGAGTGGTTCAAAATGGTAGTTTATCATCATGGAACACATAGACATAATAAATTCTTGGTGTTAGAAACATTAAACACCTCTTAGGCCTCAAATGGATAGTCAGGTACATATGCATCAAAAAGTACTTATAGGGCTTGATTTTCTTAATGGTACTTAAAATCAGGGCTTCAATTTTGAGTCCCAATAGTGGCTCTATCTGGGGATACATGTTCCTTGTAGGCATGGAAAATATTTAGATCTCTAGAAGAAGTAGACCACACACTTGACAAGAAAAACTTCAATTGCACAGCTTTACTAAAAGCAAGAAATCTACTTCTATGTACAAATGATGGTCCTCCTTACCTCTATCATATACCTTATTCTCACTGACATATTCTTGAGATAAACTAAAATTTTCATTCTCCTTTTTTTTCACCCAACACATCAGCACTTTCAATCACTTTGTTGGGCAAAACAAAATTATTTTCACATACAAATTGGCATTAACTTCTACATCATGCTTACTATGAAAATATGAATCAGCATGATCATAACTACTAATATCAAACTAAAACTGATGATCACTAACTGACTCATGGATACCTTCAACTGGAAACACAAAAGTTTGGTATTCTACTTAATTCAATGAGTTACATAAATCA
Source organism: Cupressus sempervirens (assembly GCA_028749045.1). NCBI lineage: Eukaryota > Viridiplantae > Streptophyta > Pinopsida > Cupressales > Cupressaceae > Cupressus > Cupressus sempervirens. The sequence continues at coordinate 81,756,932 of CM053793.1, read as the reverse complement.
ATTTTTAACTCACCTTCTACATCTAGATGTGAAGGGAATCTAAAATCTGATTTCTCCTCATTTGTAATTTTAGTACTCCATAAATCAGATTGAATATATGTTGCAATTTTTTCACATTCCAATAATTGATTAGATACCAAATCACAAGAATCACCATGGAATTGCATTTTGGCAATATGTTGATCCCAATTAATTTTTTCCTCAAGTAACTCATTAGAATGAACCACTTCATTATTATTACTTTCCTCATCATATGAGCAATCAAAATGTATCTTAGCTTCATGAAAACAAGAAGAAAATGAACTAGCAACAGATGTTATCTCTACATCTTCATTCTCAACATAGAAGTCATCATGTGTATTAATGTACAAAATATCATCACACACACCTCCAAAACCTAACATAGCACATTTTGAAACTATATCTTCTTCATCATCAAACTTAGGGGAAATGACCTTACCATATGAGAAGGCAAAATGTGGCAAAGCACAAACATCCTTGGATAGATTTGCATACCTTTCAAAATCATGAGCCAACAAACCAGAAATCTCATCAACATTTAACAAGACTTCATCACTAGTTTCTTCTCCTTGGTTGTGATTATTATATGGATAACTTGACACATTTACAACCACAGACTCATTAGTACTACATTCTGAAAAAATAGAACTCTAATCATCACATATATATTCTTCTTTAGACAACACCTCAAAAACTGGTATCTTAGCACATATTCATCACTAGAAGAAAGATTCTTATTGTTGTTACACTTTGCCTCCTCTTTATAATCATCATCATAACAATATGAATCCACACTATGCCTATCATCAAATTGCTGATTACTCTCCTCGGATTCATAAAGCTGAGAATCTTCATCTTCAACATCATTTTCAATGGATTAATTGAATTCATTAGCATTCAAGTCACTTTTAATCTCCATGATAAAATCTTTGTATTCACAAATCTTTTCTAACCTTGACATTTTTGACCAATCAACTGAATATGGTATAAAAACTTCTAAAAGTATCATTGGCCATGAATGCTCCTTAGGTCTATAATACTCCTCAAGATTCCTAAATTCTAATTTAAACTTCATGTAAATTCAAAAATTACTAAGATCCTTAATATTACCAATTTCATATCTTATGCGAATGATGGTATTATTATGAATCTTTCTTTTTAGCCTAACACTATTTGCACAAAGACTTTTAGGAGTTGGTGCATCATTTTTAGACCTATACTCTAAATCCATTTTTTAAATTTTTTAACTCTAAATTTATTTTATTAGTGCTAGAACCACTAGATGGAAGCAACCATTTTTACCATTCAACTTTCATGAAAGAAAAATACATGAAAGCTAGAAATACCTTTATGTGTTGCTACATGAAACTTCTGACCTGCTAATTGGCACTATGTAAACATGAAATCTTTCACACCATAGATAAAATATTTTTAGAGCCACCACCTCCTTGAAGAGGAAAATGCAATCACAATAGTGATTAATCTTGAAATCAATTATTTTAGCATATACAAACAACCACATAAACTATCAAATAGAAACTTATACTTCCTCTTTCTCAACAAACTAGATCTACCCATAAATGTTGGAAGCCTCTAATATTAAAATAAACCATGTAGTGGCACAAAGATTTAGACTAGAGTCATCACTCACACTTTGTGAGAAAGATTTTGAAACAATTTACCACTCATAAATTCTAAACTAGACTTTTAATATAGGAGAAACTTGTAGATCATTAACACTTGGAAAGAGAATACACTTTATAAATCAATTCTTGACTCTAAACTTTCTCAACAACATTTGCAAAAACTAACCAATTGAAGATAGAATTATAATAGTCATAAAACATAATTTACATCTAATTCTCACAACATACTATTGTTCATGAATAACTAGGGAACAAAAAATTCAGAAAGGATATGAAAAGAACACCAAAACTCCTCACTACTATAGCAAATTCTTCCTGTTGTATTGAATCCTTTTGAAATTCTCAAGGTTTTTCTATCATATAGATTCAATATAACTCCCCAGTAGAGTCACCATTTTTTTGGTGTTTTAAATGCACAATGATAAAACCTTCTAGAGGACAACATAAATGGGAATGTCTAAGGGTTAGCTACTTTCCTATCTTCAACAATATCCCAAATGGATCTGGACCAACTTAATGAAGCACAATTCTTCCTTCACTTTTGGCTCTACGAAACCAAGGTAGGAGTACCTAGAGATCCTACTATGTAACTAGTGCAAGAAACCATAATCTAGAATCTAAACAAAGTAGATTAAACCCTTATTTCTCTTATTGCCTAGTGTAATAACATAGATCTACAATAGCTAAATGCAAGACAATGAAATTCATAAGCTGAGTGAGGGCATTTGGTTTTAGCTCTTCAAACATAAAATATAAAGATGATTTGAATTTCACTTGATTTTATGTGGGTGTGGAAAGTGGATGAGAACCAAGTATTAACAAAATACTAATGACCTTGTAGTTGGTTAGTACCTCACCCATTGGGCAATTCACAAATCTCTCTCATGCATTTTGGATATCTAAGATACATATCCTATGCCAAGACTCCAGATCAATCCATTTACCTTGTAAATTGGATATCAATGTTCAATCTAAATCTCATTCTTACCTGATATCCTCCTCAATAAACTTGTGACCCTATTTATTTTCTTGAAGCATTTACATAACTCCTTGAATTATAAGAAACAATGAAACAACATACAGCCTTAAGGGACTGCAACTATGATCTAGGATCTTTGTTTAAAGATCATAAAACATTACAAATCACTAAGAAAGGAGACACGATTTAATATGAAACTCAACACTTGTTATTCTTCGAATTGATTTCCTTGAAATAATACATGAAAATGACTGAAATTGACTCACCAAATACTAAATAAGCTAGACTGAACAATACACATATGTTGTCATACAAGAGAGAAAATTATGGGAATGAGAAACTAATGGGATGGGAAGGGGGTATCATAGCCAAAGAATAGCTTCATGGTCTAGAACCAGCACATCCCAGATACCTTCCATTCAGACTTCATCAATTCCATAAACCACTTCTGCTAAATGTTTTCATTCCAGAATTTCCTTTCCAATTTCCAACTCCCCACTTTTCCCCTTTTTCCAACCTCCAAAATGAAAGAGAGAAAATAAATATATAGGATGAAAGAATTCAATCCTAACCAAGATTTATTTTCCATTTCCTCTTTCATTCCAAAAAGATATGGTTTTTCAATCATGACTCCAACTTCAATCCTAAAATTCATCATAGCTGGAAAACAAAAATTCATCATAACTGAAAATTGGAGCCAAATTATGCCAAAATGGCATAATATTCTCAAAACTAACCCAAAAAACCTTTTACCATGTGTTTTTACCAAGCTTGTAACTATATTTTCAACTTTCACCAATTTCACTAAGAAGGCCCAAATTTCACATTTTTGCCTATAACTTGAACTAGTGAAAACCTACTCAAAATCAATTCCATATCAAATTCCTCGTCTTGAGACCTTTCCAATAGTATATGATACTCGATATTTTGTATAAAAAAAACCCCTATGGTGTCCATTTGAAGATTTAGGTTCCCAATTATAAACTGTCAGTTTAAATGAATAAAATTTAAAAATTTAAAATATTTCTATAGTATAAGCTATAGAAAATATTTTTTTAAAACAAATTTTCCAAACTCTCAAACTAGCTACTTAAAATTTTAATATCCCCTTATATCTCCCTTTTCCATTCAAGTGACACCACCTATCAAATTCTTAATGGCTCCCATAACTCTGAATGACCCCATAAACTTCTTGCTAGATTTCTCAATTCTCTAGGAGGTCACCATATCATCACTGGCAAAACCTCACATTTTCTAGCAATGACATGCCGACCTCTAGAATCTTCAATTTTTTAGCACCTTCTCTACTTCATTGGTCAAAATTTACTTTACCATCCATCGGCCCACTAGGTGAGTCCCTCCACATGAGCCCTACCTTATAAGAGGTGTTGTCTTTTAAGACAACAAACAATGTGAATGGAATAGTATTTAAACATTTGAAAAATTCTTCCTCTCATGAATATGGGACTAAAGAATTAGAAGAACCCCTCTTACTCCTCTTCTCATGCCAACTGCACCATTGATGACCATCTTCAATGATAATTGGTGCTTTGCCAATTCCAATTCCTCCTCCATGAATGTTACCACAAGCAAGCTGACATTGGATAATGATCCTTTCAATGAATTTTTGCTTGACATTGAATACTTCCCATGTCAAGAACTACATTGTATATTACAGTTAGCCTTCCTATGGATAAGAATTTCCCCAATGTAAAAGAGGTCTATGGTTTAGTCACCAAAGATTACGCCCACTTCAGACCCTACTATTAGTAATTCCTCCAATGAATTTGAGCTACATCACATGATTGCAAAGGAACAAGAATCCACCTTTAGCCATCTCAAAGTTAGAAGAAGAATGTCTAAGATATCTTCTATGCGCACTTGCTCCAAATGAGGATAGTGAAGACTTTCACTATTTATTATCCCTATTCTTAATTTTTGCCACGTTTTTAAAATCAACTTTGCTAGTTTTAATGCTGAAATGATAGTGTCGTAGTGGGAACTTCCCCTTTAACTATGGCTTCTTTTCAATGAGAAGACTATAGGTACCTCAATGCTAATTGTGGAATTTTTAAACATCTTTCACCACTCGACCATGGGGTACTCTAATATTGTTGTGGAGCTAGTGTTCTCTTCATATGCCACCTCCTCTTCATATAGCAACTTCCTACTTTTCATGTGGAACACTTCTTTGACTGCAACCTTGCTGATGTATGCTACCTCCCCTTTTCACATGCCAACTTCCTTCAAGTGTAAAAATTACTTCATTGTAGCAGCATCCTCACCATCCCTCAACATTTTCTTATTCCCACATGTGAAAACTCCCTACACTTAATATCCCCTTCTTTAACACTACCTACTTGAGGCTCTTCCCTTGATCCATGTTGCGACTTCCAATCAATATGTTAGCTAATTTAAAATTCATATCACATGGGTCCTTAAGAAGTAGAGGAATTTTTTGGGCCAAGATGCATTCAATACCTCTATCAACAATATTAGCACAACTAAGGAGAAGGAAGAGCATAAAAAAGTAGAGGGTGATCAACATGGCAAAACAATGTAGACAGTCATGTTGATTTTATCTTTTTCAAGTCATCCTAAAATAGAGCAATAGTAGCTCTCATCCTAATCACTTTGACCATCATTATGATTACAACATACAATATGATACTCTGAGCTTACATGAAAAAAATGTGGTTAACACTTGAGCCATTAACTTACCCCATGACTCCTCAGCATGAGGATTTTCCATTCTAGGCTTCAACAAGAAGGGCTTCCTTATGAGGTAGCTATACAGTTTGTTTAGAAGGAGCCTAGAAAGCAATTTCATTCTTTTGGGGCCTCTTTGTTTCACTCATGTAGCCTCAAGTTATCCTCTAAGGAAATCTTTGTATTACAACTTCATCTAGATCAAATGGTCTATTAGTAGCAGTAAGAACTAAGACTCTCTCTTTATCTTTGGTGCACAATCCATCCTAATTTACCATAAACTTATTCATCATCTTGTGCATGGCCTCATGTTTCTCTAGGATTTTCTCTCTGTCCTAGCATACTATCAACCTCATCAAACATTATGACACTTGGAGAAATTTTACTCGGTAGTAAAAATATAGCTTTGACATACTTTTCACCTTCACCAAACCACTTTAATGTAATACTTGACATTTAAATGTTTATGAAATTTGAACTAGCTTCTGTTGCAATAGCTTTAGTGAACATTGTTTTCCCTATTCCTAGAGGGCCAAAGAGAAGAATACCTTTGAAGGGCTTTGTTAGCTATCCTTTGTAAGGGAAGCATCACCAACTCTTAGAGTGTGTCATTCACATTTTCCAAAGCTCCAATATCCTCAAAAGTAACTCCAATATCACTAGGTGGAATCACATCTCCTAAGAGCCTCTTCTCAAACTCATTCTCAATAACAACATCCTTCAGAGACTTCTTAGAACTACATGACTCATTTTGGATTCATTATAATATGGTAAGCCTATTATGAATAATTTTGTTAGAGATAACAAGTTTTCCATCCAAAACCCATCGAAAAATTTTCACCATACTTTCATACTTTTTTGGAGCAAGTGGGTCTTAATGATTCATCATGAATAGACTCCACTCACTACATTGATTTTCAATGGTTAACTTTCCTTTCCCAATGCTTATCAGTTTGACATAATTAGCTAGGCTCCAAAGTAGGTTTGACTAAAAAAAATTTGAATTCAAAAACATGGACTTTTAAAATAGTCCATTCACCATATGGCACTAATTTGAAACAAATTCAATAGTTAGAAATGAAATTACAACTCATTTTATACCTGTCTACAAACTATCAACTTCATGTCAGGAGGTCTTTTTACCGGCTTTAAAAATTGACAAAAACAATTGACCAAGCTCTTAAATCAAACCTATTGATTCTCTATTTTTCATACTTGCACCATGTCAAATCTCCTCTCATGAAAATTTTTTAATCAAAAGATATTTTTTTGTCAAAGTTGTCCTCTTAGAAATGTTTGCAAGAAAACTTGTTAGAAAATCACAATTTGTGTTTAGATTTGGCTTTAAAAACAAGGAAAATTGACACTTGGGGTCACAAAAGCTAGGGCATTAGTTCATTTCCATGAGGATAATATAAATCTATGATTAGGACTCATGAATAATAATGGGGTGCATTTGGTAAATGGTCAAAGTAGGCTACTCAGAATTTGAAGATTGGAAACAATGGCATAAAAGCATTTTTTGCAAATGGAATGGACCTGGGAAAATGTGTAGATGGATTCATTAAGAATTGAAATTTGGCACACTTAAAGTTTTATTATATTAAAAAATAGTTTTACAATCCATTTGATCTCACTTATCATAGAGTTTGAGATATGACATCATGAACAAGGGTACTGACCAATCTACATTTTTTGACACCAATAAAAAGTTACTAATTGTATTTGGAATCATATTTGAAAACTGATCAAATGGATTTTTCATAAGCTAAAAATAAAAATATATCAAGTCTTTGGTGTCTAAAATGTAAAAAAGAAATATTTTTTTCATTTTGATTAACTAGGTCAAAATTATAACAACTCAAAGAGGGCCTCCTTGAATTTTGAACAATTTGCATCAGCATGACAACAATAAATGACCATCTTTGAGAGACTCAAAAACCATTCAAATGGATTCAAAATAACTCAAAATCTAAAAAATAGGTTCTTTTGTATGGCCACTAAATACTTTCAAAGTAGTGAATCATGAAACATTATTTGGTGCAAGATATTCAAATGCAAACATAGCCTCCTATCATTGTTTGACACTTGAAATGCAGAATTGGACATTGGTCAAAATGGGACTTCACAGAATGGCTCAGAATGGTAGTTTATCATCATGGAACACATAGAGGTACTGAATGCATGGTTTTAGAAACATTAAACTCCAATTAGGCCTCAAATGGACAATCGGGTACATATGCATCAAAAAGTACTTATAGGGTTTGTTTTTCTTAATAGTACTCAAAATTAGGGCTTCAATTTTGAGTCCCAACACAATCTTAGCCATGTCACCCTCAACATGTCTTCTCTATGTCCTCAACCTTGATCCTCAAGATATCAACTCTGCTAAGTGATATAACAAGTTTACCAGAACATGCCTCTGTAAACTCAATCTCAAAACAAACATCACCAAAACTTACATAACTTCTTCTAGACTTATACTTTCTTCTTCTGATGTTAACTACATATACTAGATACTCAAAAGTATCTCCCATGACCTTAGATGGTTATAATGCTCAACTATTCATTTTTACCGACTTAATCTTTCCATTTTTCTTCTATCATATACCATAAAAAACTACTATGTTATCATCAATGACAAAATCAATCATGAATGTAACATATCATAATAGTAGTACTCCCCCATGGTAATATCATCAATATTTATTCTTCTAGGAACCTTCCTAATCTTCCAATAGCATGTTCAAGTTATACTGATTGAACTACATAATTAATAAAGGAATGCACTATTAACTGAGATACTACAATTGTCACTAAGTGCCTGATAATTATGGGTTTAGTGTTAATCAGTTCATTTCAGTTTTAATTGAGTGATGTATTGCTTGATTAAAGTTTTAGTATTCATGGAGTATGAACATGAAGAACAAGTTAAGACAATATCTCATATCAGACCAATATTTGATGGAAATTAAGAATGTTGAAGAAGACTAAAAGAAAAGGACAAAGTTAGTTATGGGATCAACGACCAAAATAGTTCAAATAATACCCAATGGAGAAGATTTAACAATATGAAATAAAGTTAAAATTTTGAGAAGGAAGTCTAAATTTTGAGTGGATAAATTCATTGATTATTGGAAGACTGGGGAGATTGGTAGAAGATTGGTTGCAAGAATTAATTATGATAATATTCCTATGGGGGAGTATTGTAGATATGTTACTATGATGATGTGTTACATTTATGACTGAGTTTGTCATTGATATCAACATAGCAATTTTCTATGGTTTCTAATAGAAGAACAATGAAAAGATCAAGTTGGTACAGATGGTTAGTTGAGTGTTTACACCATCTGAGGTTATGGGAGATACTTCTAGGTATCTAGTATATGCAGTTAATGTTGAAAGAAGAAATGATAAGTCTAGAAGAAATTATGTAAGTTTTTGGTGATGTCTATTCTAAGATAGAGTTTATAGAGGCATATTTTGGTAAACTTTTCATATCTCTCAATAGAGTTGATATTATGTGAATCCAAGTTGAGGACATGAAGAAGACATGTTGGTGATGATGTGGCTAATCTCACTTATCATAATATTGTGTGTACAGAAAGTTATTCAAGTTTTAAGTAAGAAGATTTATGTTATCACTAAGTGAAACATATTCTTAATGAGGTCGTATAATAATTAATTGAGAAGACTAATAGTTGACTCATGAAATTTTTTTATGGACTCAAAATAAAGGAAGGACATTTTCCTTTGTCATGGTATGTAATGATGTGGATTATGAATGATTGAGAAGTAGCAGAGAGTGTGAAATGCAAACTTGAGTAGAGTAATGTGTAAGTGAAGGAAACTTCATTGCCAAGGTTTTGCTGAGTGATATGAGGTTTGTTATTTGGATATAAGTTCTAGAAATGATTGGTCTAATTGAAAAGATAAAGAAAAGAGGAATGTAATAATAAATTACTTGTTTGAGTAGTGAGCTCTTCTTCTTGTTGAAATTGCATGTTTGGGAAGGGGGCTCATCTTGCATACATTGTACTACAACTCCTAACAAGGTTGGAATCTCCTAATAGGGATTCAAAGTCTCCTAACATGGAATCTATGTACTAAATGTTTTAATAGACTCCTAACAGGGTCCATCCTCTAACAAGGAATATTTATATCAATACATCATCTTGTGGACATCATTCCCACTGAGGTTTTCCCTCTGATCAAGGATTTCCCTAGTCAACTTATCTGGGGTAATTGTCTATGTGCATATTATTATGGTTGCTATTTACTCTAGTTGAATGGTTAAGTTTGTTTAAAGAAGATAAATGTTTTAATTTTTGGATAGCTAATTCATACCCCCCCACCACCCCAATTATCTTGGAGGACTATTATTTCTAACAATTGGTATCAGAGCATTAGGTCCTTGAAGATAAAGTTTAACAACTTTGGGAGATCCATGAAAAATATGTTTAGGAAAGATAGTCCAAGGTTTGATGGAACAAATTATGATAGATGAAAGGAAAAGATGAAGGCACATATATTGTGTATGGATCTGGGATTTTGGATGTTGACAAAATCAGAGAAGACAATCATTAATAAAGAGGATATCAAAAATTCCTACAGGTATCAACACTCAAGGAGGAACCAAATAAGATGATGAGGTTATATGGAAGATATTTAAGACTCTAACATCACCATTTAAGTCAAAAGTTCAAATAATACAATTGTTGATATCTTGTACCAAATATTTCACAAAGGAGACATTTCTTGGAAGACTTGAAATAGTTGAGAATGAACTTAGATAGTCCAAAGAATTAACTAGAATAGAGAAAACTTTTAGTTCCTTGAATAATTAAGCTAATTTATCAAGGATCACAAGTACTAGACAAGATTTTGCAAGAAATAGCATATTTGAGGAGGACAAAAATATTGAGTAAGGAGCAACCCTTCTGGTAAGAACAGAAAAGGAGGTAAGAAAATTTTTTAATGTTGGACTTGTGATGAATATGGTCATTATGCATCTAAGTGTCCTAAAAAATAGAAAAAGTATAAGGGAAATTACAAACCTAGAAAGGATAGATAGTTTTTGTATGCAAATGAAGATAATGATTCTGATGAACAAGCATTAAGTGCTAGTGATGATGAAATTGGATTTGTGGCAATTAAAGAAGAAAGTCCAAAGATAGTAGCTTTGGTGTCATAGGTTGAGAAGAAATATAATTGGATAATTGAAAATGGTTGTTCACATAATATTATTGGTGACATGAACAAGTTTTTTTACTTCAAAAGTTAGGATGGAGGAATTGTTAGAGTTGGAAATAATGCAACATGTCAAGTTAAAGGTATTGGATCTATAACTTGTGTGGTAAAACTAACACTAAGGATGTATACTTCTTTGGTGGTTTAAAGCATAATATTTTGAGTGTTGTAAAATTAGTAGAAAAAGGTTATTAGTAGTAGCTCATAGAAAAGACATGCATGATCAAAGATAAATATGGAAAGGTAACTAGAATACGAACCAGATCTAGAGGTAATGTATTGTAGTTGAATCCTACTTAAATGACATTTTTGGTTTCAAAGGTAGATGATAGTTGGTTATGGAATTAGAATATGAGTTTAACATGTTTGTGAAGAAAATGGAATTAAAAGAAAACTATCAGCCCCAAGAACCCCATGACCAAAATAGCATTGCAAAGAGAAGGATCAAGTCAATTAGAAAAGCCACAAGAAGTATGTTTACAAAGAATGATGTATCCAAGACATTTTGGAGAGAAGCTATGAATACAATAGTCTACACTATGAATAGAGTGCAAGTCATGAAATAAACAAACAAGACTCATTATGAATTGTGGGTTGGTCACTTACCTATAGTTAAGTATTTCAAAATTTTTGGGAGTAAGTTTTATATCAAAATAAATGATGTTTTTGATAAATTTGATGCTAGAAGTGATGAAGGTATGTTTATTGGTTATTCATTAAAAATCAAGGCTTATATATATGTTATAATTAGAGAACTAAGACTATTATGGAAAGTGAAAATGTGAGAATTGATGAGAAATGTAGAATACAAGAGAGAATAGTTGATTACAATTCAGATGATGGTGTTGTTACTAAGCCAAGGAATGATGAAGTATTTCTTGAGACTAACAGTAATTTTTAGAATGAAGGAGAGCCAAGGTAGGAACAAAGCTTGCAACCTTCAGTAGAGCCAAGAGTCAAGATAGAAACTCCTACTTTCAAAAAGAATATGATAAAGAATCACCCATCTGAACACATCATCGAAAGAAAAGACAAAGGTGTTTTTGTTGTTTTTAAACTATTGAGCAACAAAATACTCAATACCAAGAAAATAAAATAAAAAATAATATGAGGATTAGCTATTTCCATTAAAAAATTATTTGTGTTTTATATCTAGACCTAACTTCAACAAAATCAAGATAGATTTTCTACTCTTTATGCTTTGCAAAACCAAGGTGGGTATACCTTAGGGATGGGAAATATTTCAACTTGATACTAAATACATATTTAGTTCATTTCATGACATTTTACTACAAACACGCACCCTTACAATAGATTTGGTCCAATTCTTCTTAGGTTTACAAGTGCTTCTAGCAATAGTAGCTAGCTAAGAATCAAAGATCAAATGCAAACAAGTGCTAACCAACATTGACATACTTCACACAATAATTTAAAATTTATTTTGAATTTAATCTTGATCCTTATTTATGATCTTTCCATCTATAGAATGAATCAATCAGATCAGTACCTCATCCATTGGGACTCGGAGTCCATTGAATTCTTAGATATAATTGATTGCATTACATCAATACTATTAGTAATTCTCATTGAAACTCATTCTTATAATCATCCCTCCTATTACCATGGAAATCCTATCAATCTCACTGAAGAATTTACTTAATTCATTGAATTAAAAGCAATAGTGAATTCACATAAAATTTAATTTAATTGCATTCAATTGAATAAGCTTTGTTCATACAACATGAACATAACCAAGTAATGAAATGGAGACAAGATTCAACTAGAACAGATATGCGGATAGTTCTATTTTTTATTAATTTTCTTTGAAAATTTTGTACAATTGAACAAGACTTAGAATGACTCAAGATAGAACATCTAAAACCTACCAAATAAATGTATTCTCATAAACTTGTAGAGAAAAAATGTCAAAAAGTGTACATTAAGAAAATTGGGCTGAACAAGTTTTTTTAAAGACTAAAATATGCAATAATTCAAACCCTCTCTCTAGTCTTAGAATCTCACTTATATAATGTGAGATGCAACAAGCTTTAGGCATAGAGAATTGACAACTATCCTTTTTGACAAAAGATATTTACATTTGTTTCTGTCACAAAGAACAAAAATTTATGTAACAGAAAAACTTTATATCAAAGTATTCTTTTGGTGCGTCAATTTTATATTACATCTTCAAATGCTATGGATTCCATGATTGGCTCTTGTGCTATTTTGATTCCTCAGAATACATAGCTCTCAAACTTGCTAATGATGCATGTGGTTCTAATGTTTTCAAGTTTACCTCAACTTGGGGATCTCCACTATCCTCATCATGAACTATTAAGGTAACAACTATTTCTATGTCCTCAGCTACCACCTATTCTACAGACAAAATTTCTTCCTTCCATTTGTTGAAAATATTGTCATCAGGCCAATCAAAATTTAGGAGTTACTACTACTTTTTTATTACAAAATTCCCAATCTTTTCAATTTCAACAAAATCTTTTCTAATAGCATTATAGAACAATTGTATCTTGACAAATTCTTCATTAGTCATTTCCCATAGTACATGCCCCTTTCATTTATAACATTGTTCATTTGGTGGCATAACAACTCATCTAATTCCTTTCTCCATTCTTCCTTTTCTTTTCTTTTATCAATCTTTTCAAGTGCATTGGGAAAGAGATCAAACTTCTCTACTATATACTTAGATAAAGAAATTGTTATCCTCTTCTAAACAGAAACCCATTTTTCATCAAATTCTGTCAAATTATGAACTATATCATAAATATTCTCTATCTAATCATATGATAATTTGATGAAAAAGATACACATGGAAGTAACATCATTATCCCTTTCCTTCCATTTCTACACAATGGGCTTTAATGTATCTTCATCTCTTTTTATTTCATCCCAAATCTCTAGGATTCTTGCCAACTAATCATAGAAAGTTGGCCAATCAATCTTGTCTACCAAATACAAAACTATTTTCCTAAGTTTTTCCTCATATTAATTATTTAATTCAACGTGCATTTCCCATAGCTTATTCTTCTCTTCTTCAAACTCTTCAGTAGTATAAAACTCAGGTCTTTGTGGCGTATTAGGTAATTCAACAATGGGGGTAGATTTGAATGGCTAAGTTGGGGGTTGAGGATATGCAATTCTTGGGGGTGAAGCTCTAAGAATCTACTCCTTTCTTTCCTAGCTACCACACCTCCAAAAGCTAACATTTCTTGGGCCATTTTGGTGACTTCTCCACTATCAACTTCATCTGATTTGTACATTGGAGTGTACTAGTATGCTCAGCACCTTAAATCTCTTACATCCTAGTCTTATTTATTTTTTCAATAGACCATATAACCAAATCTTGGTGATAATTACTAAATTTTACCCCTCTATGTGCTTGTAATATTTCCTCTTCAGTCTTATATTGCACATCTTTCTCCTTTCTAATGAAATAAAAAATCAAAGCATTAGCTATGTCCCATTTAGGAAGAACCAAAACTCTTGATTCTTTAACCATCTCCCAACCTCAAGTGTTAGATGGGAAAAGTCCTCTAAAAATTTCGCTTTTACCTCTTCCTCAATTTTAGAGTCCAATTTGTTTTGTTTCTCTACTTTTATCATTTTACACTTTTCCTCAAAATTTCTTGTATTTCTTCGCCACAAATTTTTTTCAAAATCCCTAGATTTAAAAAAAAATTCATCATCTATAAACTTTTGGGATGCTTGTGCAATGATGGGATCGATCTCTTTACCTTTGTAATCAGCAATGATAAGCTTAAAAGGATGGCATAGGAGGCTCCTCAGGCACTTCTCTTTCTATATCAGTAGTGGTGAGAATGATATCTCACTCCCCTCCCATTTGCCTCAATTTCTCTCTTAGAGATGCTTCATCATATATTTTGAGTGGGGTTTGGGATGGTTAATAGTCTCCTACATGAGAAGAGGATCCCTATTCTAACCTTTGTCTCTTAGATGCATTGGTGTTAGGTGGACTCTCTAATCTTAGCCTTTTGTAGGGGGAATGTGCTATATACTTTGAGCCACAATATATTCAACCCTCCTCTATAGCATATACTAGCCTAGAGTAACCACCATTCAGCTATTTATCCTCCTCTCCATCTCTACAGACTTATCTAGATATGCTTTAGCTATGGTGCTCTTCTTCTCATTCAAATTTTTCATTATCATAGGAAAATTATTCATCAGTGCGTTCATTTTGGCCCCCCCATTACTTCTTATCTGCCAAGGGGTTATAATTTGGCTCAAAAGCATTGATAAATTCTAAAACTTTACTAAAAGCTATCCACTTTTCTTTTCTAACTTCTTGTTCCTATAATGAAAAAAATATTTCTAATAACATCCTCTAGAAAATATATAGCTTGGTCAAAAGCCTTAGGCTTAGTTCTTTCCCTAAGCAGGTCATAAAATCCCTCTAGATCAATGTACCTAGTATCTGATTGGGCTAAGTGATATTTAGTCAAAAATAAACTTAAATTTCTCCATCCCTTCTTATCAAAAACAAAATCATGTATAATAGTCACAATAGGGAAGAAATTGCCTTTAACTTTTTTGAATATGTCCCTTTCCTCAACTGACCCAATCTTCCATAGTAACTCTGCAATTCCTATCTTCAAGGCACATGGAAAGGTAATACATGGGGTTTTCCCAAGAAACCATAAACTCTGATTATAGTAGAAATAGGGTATGGGATTATATCCCCCCAATTATGATTTACCAATAGCCCCTTGGCATTTTCCTTGGGTCTAATTAGCTCTAATAAAGGTTGTGGTATTCTTGGACTATCCCCTTTCAAAATAAATCTAAGCCTTCAAGCAAAGTATCTATCAAATTTGACATAGCTAGCATTTGTGACTTCCCATGTCATGTTAGCACTCCATAATTAAAATGGGAGCTTCCTTCTATCTGTTTCTAGTTCTAACTTCATTTCCTTGAAGAAAAAAGTAACTCCCTTGTAAAGACAAATGTACATCAATAAAGAATACTAGCAAAAAGGCCTATTCACCTTATCCTGACCTATTCCCACTAAACCATTGTGAATTTCCTCTTCTAGGAAACTAGCAAAATCAAGAATTGTGCTCATTCCAAATTTCAAAGTCTGACCCATAATGAGAACAATAGAGACTTGGATATATTATTTCTCATCCATCCCAAATATTTTACAAAGAGTAAAATATTGGGCTTGTGCCCTAGGATTAAAGTATTTCTTCATCAAAGGTTCTGGGGTATTAGGTGTAACCATAGGTAATGACCCAATTTTCACAACATGTTGTTGTAGTAACCCTATCCTCAAGTATACCCTCTATGCATCATATCTTACCTAAAATTCATCCATATAAATTTTCTCATGAATTTCCTAGTTGGGGTTAAGCTAGAATACCTCTATAATCAAGGAAAGTGAAACCCTAAGGAGATTATCCCTAGCATGGTACTTCACAATTCTAGTGATGGGGTCATACTTCTTGGCCATACCAAATAATAGGTCATTGTTGAAATAAAACCCAAGATCAACCAATTTGCCAATGTCAAACTCCCAATTATTACTCAATGGGGTGTCCAAGTTGCATTCTAAAAACCATTTTTTGAACAATTCTAAACCCCCTACTAAAACCTGTGCATCTCTTACCCAATTAGCTCTATCATAGAAACCCTCACCTTCAACCAACCTAGGGTTTTTAGGGATGAGTTCTCTCCCTTTTCTTAATTCATTTACATACAAAGGCAATTGTTCAAGGAAATCATCATGAACAAATCTTTTAAGGTAATTAGTTTGGCCAAAAAAGTCCTTTTGAGGAGGCATCTTAAATTCTTCTTAGCACAATTATAAATTTTTAACTTTTTAGGAGTTATAGACCACTTACCCACTAATTTTTGCTTCTTTTTCTCTATGAATTTGCTCTATAAATTGCCAAAACCTTATAGGATCTCATGCCTTAGCTCTGGAACCCCTTACGTTTTGAGAAATTTATGATTATGTGGCTTACTAATGGTGAATTTACAAGTTATATCTTAGCATTAAGGTTGCATGAAGAAGCCCTAAATAGCATTAATGCCTTTAGCAGTCATTTTGTGTTGTACCTCAAATTTAAATTTCATTCATTGATCACACAACATTGAACAACCTTGTTTAAAAATAAAAAATGTTGCTTTAAATTTTTAATTTCCTTGCCACTTGTCAAGTAGGCATTTCCCCTCTTTAGCTAAATCCCTTACATTTCTATGATGTAGTGAAGTGTTGATCATCAATCTTTCGTAGATCAACAATCATGAAAAATTACTATATTTTTCCAATAAAGCTTTATAAAATGTGGCCCAACTAGTACATGCATGTCCAACTTGGAATGTACATGTCATTTTCACCAATTACTATACTACAATTCATCACACCTTTCCAGCCTGGTGTGACTTAGAAACTCCTTTAAAAATTGGTCCCAATATGCCACATGGAACATAGGCACTTTTGCACTTTTTTTAAAGTTTAGTCATTTTGGCAAAGTGGGTAAGTGTTATCTGTTGATCTATCTAAGATCAATGGTGTTATGAAATTGTATCCTTTTGAGACCCACTCAGCTAGGTTAGCCAATAAAATGTATCCTTTTTCTGTCAACATGTCTGACAACTACCATAGTATAGACTTTGTTATTTCATTTTGAAAGAAGTGGGTCAATGACATCATCCTATGCCATGTGTCCTATTGGTGCTTCCTCGCTTTGTGTAAATGTCAAGCATTTTCTTCTAGTAGTAAAGTGCTACCCATTGATCTTCCAAAGATCAATAGTAGACAATTTGTGTATTTTAAACTATGTGAAATATCTGTTGTGATGTCACCAGGGATAGTTATCACCTAGGTGCTTTCCCACTTTGGTTAAAAACCTTGCATATTCCCAAAATGGTAAAGCACTTGTTGTTGATCTTCCAAAGATCAATGACCAAATGAAATGTCAGTAAGAAGTAACCTCAATACTTGGCTTACCCAATGATATTGCAAGAAAATGAAACATGTACTAATAGGTATTGACAATTTTGCAAAAGGTCTGATGAAGTACTAACAAACTTTGATTCTTTGCTACACATTGAAAACCCACTATCAACAAGGGCTACGTGTCATCATGGTGGTTGCACACTTTGATTAAAAACCATGCTACTTCCCATTGCGAGCATGCGCTCACCATCGATCTTGCAAACCAACACAATTAAAAAGATTGATAAAATATTTAAGAAATATAACTGTGGTTAGGGAAATCTTAACAAATAAAAGGATTTATTTGTGTAAAATAAAATAAAAATAAAGTAATCTTTGTAGAGAGAAAACTTAAGATAAGCTTTTCCTACATAATTTTCCTTGAAATATTATTTCCAACAATTTTTCAAAGTTTATGGCAAAATAAACAAGATTTTAGAGAATTCAACAAATTTCACCCAAGATTTTGACCTAATTTTTTAAGATTTTAGAACATAACACTAGGGATTTTCACTACTAGGTGCAACAAAATATAAATGGTGAAAACTAGGCCAATAGGTGCGATGAAAAGAAGTAGAGTTAATGAAGAACTATGCTTGATAGCTCAAGTTGAACCAAAGAATGTAGATGAAACATGTAAAGATGATTTCTGGAAAAGCTATGAAAGAGGAATTGGATTAGATAGTAAAGAATGAGACATGAGAATTGGTCCCTAGACAAGCAGACAAGAATATGATAGGAACTAAATGGGTATTTAGGAAAAAGATGAATGAACAAGGAGAAGTTATAAGGGACAAAGAAAGATTGGTATGTAAAGGCCACTCACAACAAGAAGGAATAGACTATGATGAAACCTATCCTCTAGTGGCTAGAATAGAAGCAATAAGATTATTCTTAGCCTATGCAATATAGAAGAAATTCAAAGTATATTAGATGGATGTCAAGCCAACATTTTTGAATGAAGAACTTGAAGAAGAAGTGTACATTGAGAAACCTAAAGGATCTCCTTTGACAAATGACAAGGACATAGTATGTAGACTAAGGAAATCATTGTATGAGTTGAAGCAAGCACCCAAAACCTGGTATGCAAGATTAAACAAACATTTGACAAAACTTGGATATAATAAAGGTATGGTGGATAGTAAACTATATTGGAAAGAAATTGATGATGGTTTAATGACTTTGGTAATATTTCTTGATAATATCATATTTGGAGGAAATGATGAAGAAAGAGAAAAGTTTGTTGAAGAGATGAAGAAAGAATTTGAAATGAGTTTGATAGGAGAGATGAAATATTTTATAGGATTGCAGATTGTATAGAATAAAGAAGGAATCTTTATTTCTCAAACTAAGTACTTGAAAGATTTATTGAAAAGATTTGGATTGAAATCATGTAAACCCATTGGAACACCCATGGTAACTAGACACAAGCTATCTACAAAGGATGAGACACATACTATTGAGCAAAAAATGTATACATATATGATCGAAGTATTGTAATATTTGACTCACAAAAGGCTAGATATAGAAAATGTAGTTGGAATTTTTGCAAGATTCCCAGATGATCCCAGAGAAGCACATAATGCAATAGTAAAAAAGCATATTTAGATATCTAAAAGGAACTTTAGAATTTTTATTGTGGTATGGTAGATCTAATGATTTCACTCTAAATGCTTCTACTAATGTAGATTGGGTAGGCAATATAGATGACAAAAAGAGCACCAATGGTGGAGCCTTCTTTCTTGGAGGAAGATTGGTTTCTAGGTTAAGCAAGAAGTAGGATTATACATATCAAAATACAAGAGAAGTAGAGTATGGTGTAATTTCAAATAATTGTAATCAAGTTATTTGGATGAAGCAAATGTTGAAGGATATAAGGATAGAAATAAGTGAACATGTTGTCATACATTGTGACAACACAAGAATTGTAAATATGTCTAAGAATCTAGTGTTGCATTTGAAGACTAGACACATTTCTATCAAGTATCAAATGTTGAGAAAGAAAGTTGCAAATAAAGAAATTAGACTAGAGTATGCAAGCACAAAAGAGTAGATTGAAGATATATCCACTAAGCCTCTTCCTAAAGAGATTTTTGAGTATTTGTGAGGTATCCTTGGGGTTATGCCCCTCCCTACTTCAAAGTAAAAGATGAAAAAGTACATCATTATAGTGTAACATAGAACCATTATTATCTAGACTAACTATTGATGCTTCCTATATGGGGGAGCATTTGTGATGGTCAAAGTCATCTAGGACTCTTATTAGATATTATTGTGAATAGTGTCTTTTGACACTCAAGCTAGTAAGAATTAGTTGTTGTAGATTTTTATGTAGAGATGTTGGTTGCTTAAACCTTGAACATTGATGTCAATGGGGGAGAATATTACATGAAAAACATTATGTTGAAGGAGAAGTATTGCATGAGAAGTAGCATGGCATGATAGTTTGATAGAAAGCACATTGAGATATATCAATGGGGAAGAATGATTGATGAAGAGGATTTGAAAAGATGTTTAACAATCTTTTGTTGGTATTGTTGGAGCTATATTTTTTCATCTATGTTGCCATCACTGCTAAAGGGGAAGATTGTTGGAAGATTGGGGAGATTGTTAGAATATTGATTGCGAGCATGAATGATGATGATATTCCTATGGGGGAGTATTATAGATATGTTACATTCATGACTGATTTTGTCATTGATGTCAACATAGCAATTTTCTATGCTATCTGACAGAAGAACAACAAAAAGATCAAATTGGTACAGACAACTAGTTGAGTATTTACACCATTTGAGCTTATGGGAGATATTTTTGAGTTTCTAGTATATGAAGTGAACATTGAGAGAATAAATGATAGGTCTGGAAGAATTTATGTAAGTTTGAGTGATGCCTTTCTTGAGATAGAGTTTACAGAGGCATATTTTGATAAACTTGTTATATCTCTCAGTAGAGTTGATATTATGTGAATCAAGTTGAGGACATGAAGAAGACATGTTAGTGATGACATGGCTAAGCTCACTCATCATAATATTGTGCATACAAAAAGTTATTCAAGTTGCAAGGTATAAGATTTATGTTTTTGCTAAGTGTAACATGTTCTTAATGAGGTCCTATAATAATTAATTGAGAAGGACTAACAACTAGCTTAAGGAATTATTTTATGGACTCAGTATAAAGGAAGGAAATTTTACTTTATCATGGTATGTGATGATGTGGATTAAGAATGACAGAGAAGTAGCAGAGAGTGGGAAATGTTAAGTTGAGCAGAGAAGTGTGGAAGTGAAGAAAACTCCATTGCCAAGGTTTTGGTGAGTGATCTGAGGTTTGGTATTTGGATCCAAGTTTCATGACCTAGTCTACAAGGTCTAACAGTGATTGATCTGGTTGATAGGATAGAGGAAAGAGGAAGATAATAGTAAATTACTTGTTTGAGTAGTGAGCTCTTCTTGTAGTTTAAATTGCATATGTGGGTAGTGGGCTAATCTTGCATACATTGTACTAGAACTCCTAATAGTGTTGGCACAACTCCTAATAGGGTTGAAATCTCCTAACAGGGATTCAAAGTCTTCTAACAGGGACCCTATGTACTAAATGTTATAATAAACTCCTATAAGGGTCCATCCTCGTAAAGGAATATTTATATTAGTACATCATCTTATGGGAATCGTTCCCACCAAGGTTTTCCCTCTGATCAAGGTTTTCCCTAGTCAACATATCTAGTGTAATTGTCTATGCACATTTTATTATGGTCATTTTTTACTTTGGTTGATTGGTTAAGTTTTTTTTAAGAAGATAAATGTTTTAATTGTTGGATAACTGATTCACTCCCCCACCCCACCTAGTTATCTTGGTGGACTATTGTTTCTAACAATGTGAGATCTACAATTGTGGTTAAGCAACAAAATTTGGAAGAACTTGAATGAAAAAATTAGTTTTTTTGGGGATGAAAAATAATGTTTTTGCTACTAATAATTGGTGATTGTTTCTAATGTGAATTAAAGTGAACAAGGAAGATATAAATTTTATAGAGAAGAAAAATATTATGAAGATCAACTTGAGGAAGTGTTAACAGAAAATGTGAGTGTGTGAATCAACTAGAAAGAGATTAGAAGGAAGAGACAAAGTGAAGAAAAATTTGAACAAGTAAGGTATTACTAAAACCTAATAAATCACTTGAATGTTACTTTCTTACTATTTTAGAAGATAAAATATCTTAACCAAGTGCACTTAACAAGTCTTTGAAATCCTATATGGTAGCATCCAATAGTGATTTTTTGTAAGTCCTTGAGAGTAGCCCACTCTTTAGAAATGTCAACGAGTGATAAGGTCTAGATAACATTTCATGATAAACCTCTAACAAGATCACACTAATAATGTGCAT
Source organism: Cupressus sempervirens (assembly GCA_028749045.1). Taxonomy (NCBI): domain Eukaryota; kingdom Viridiplantae; phylum Streptophyta; class Pinopsida; order Cupressales; family Cupressaceae; genus Cupressus; species Cupressus sempervirens. Next base: position 81,734,967 of record CM053793.1, on the reverse strand, counting down.
GTAGGCTTTAACAAGGTTGGCTACTAAGAGAGCTTAAATTAGAAGAGTAAACTTATTTGGGTTTCTGGTTCCCAGGTGGGTTTTCCCTTTATAGGGTTTCCACATTAAATATTTGTGTCAAATGTGTGATTTCTTATTATGTTACAAGTTAATTTTCATGTTAATTATTTAATGCCACAACTCAGTATATGATAAGTGATTATTTTAATATTTGGTATGGTAAGGAACAATAAGATGACAATTTGATGGAAATACTTGTCAAATGACAAGGTCTTTCAGAGGATGGGGAAATATGGATGTCAAAGAATGATCTAATCAAGCATGGATTCACTTTATAGGAGTTCTCAACTTAAGGGACTTGATTTTTCAAGTCACTGGGAGTATGACATACGAGCATCATGCATTATGTTATCATTTCCCCTATATTTTTTAGTGTTTTGTCACTATATGTATACATGTTTGGCTATTTCATGCATTTGTGAGTTATTTCATATCAATTTGGAGTCATTAGACATGTCTTACATTAATATTGCATTAGTTTCTCATTGATCAACCTAAGTCAATATTGGTCAACAAATAGTCAAAGGTGAATTTTTGCATGTGTTGTAATGTAATAGTGGTATGTTTTGGGGTTATTTGGTCATGTTATTTGGTGTCATCTATTTTATTTGTAAAGAGTTGTAAAAATAATTACAAACTTGCAAAAAAATGTTGCAAAGTTGCAAACTACAATTTTTGCAACTCTTGCAGAAGTTGAAGAGTCATGGTAGTTTTGGGTTGAGTTGATGCACATTGAGAGTTGGAAAGTCATATCCCATGATGAATAATGGTCTAAGAAATTTTCTAAGGTTAATGAAGTGCTACATGAATTTTTGATGAGAAATTGCATGATTGCAGTACTTGGTATGCATAAATTCATGGTAACTTCCAATTTCCTTGAACACTGGTAATGGATAATTCATTAAAGGTAAGGTAGTTGTTATAAAATTCAATTTTATTAAATTTATTAATTTAAATTAGTCAAATTTTTGTGGTTAGAAAAATTATTTTTTCTTGTTAGCCATATTCTAGCTTGTACCTAGGGTTTTAGTTAGAATGGAATATTTTGCTTGATTCCACTATTGAAAATTTGAGATCTTCTAAAAAAAGAGGGGTAGGAATGTCCATTATAAAAAATTATCTCCATTTTTCCTTTCGACTTATCACTTAGAAAAATTAAATCATCTTGAGGCTAGACATGGACATGTGACTAGCCTAGAAAATAAAATAATACATAACAAAAATAGATAAATAAAGTGTAGGATGATATTGTGATGTAGTAAAACATAGGAGAATCCCCAAAGGATATGTCCAAGCCCCAAAAAATTAATTACATATTAGAATATACATAACAGAATCATAACATTTAAATCTAACATGCCTGATTGTAAGGCCTTCCAAGTTATGGCTAAGTCCAATACAATTAAAACAACAATTTTTCGAGACCTAACAATATCCAAACTCCTATCTAACTCAGATTTGTGATCTAGAAGAAAATAAAAAGAAGAATCTAAAGTTGTACTTTCATACCACCAAGAATCTTTCTTGTTTGCCAAGCCCACACTTAGCTACTAGCTCTTCTCAACTTCACTCCTCTTAGTTATTCCATGCTGAACTAAATCCCCTAATGTCTCAAGACAAGAAAATTCCCCCTACTTATACTAAACTAGGCCACAATTTAGTCTATAAAGTTACATTAAATAAACATTCACATTAAATACATCTTCAACTCACAAGTCAACTTGGTAACACACATTAAATACATGAAATAAAAAATTACTTAGGACAAGCCCCAAGTTTACAATGCATAACCAACTTAGATGACAACATAAGAGTATGTGCCTCTAGGCATAGGTCCATGATCCATCCAATGATCCAAATTCAAAGAGAATACACACTAAATCCCTTTAATCAAATCTCACAAATACAATCTCCAATGTCTTCTAGTTAATCAGGGACATGTTAATAGTAGTCACAAAAAATGCTCTAACTTCAAGATCATAAATCCAAACTCTATGTGTACTTAGGAAATGGTTTCCCAAATTTTCTTAGTAAAAAACCCAAGTGCACAAACCATAAGTCCACAATTATAATCTTGGTTCTCTTGTATACAAGATTATTGAATACCCTAGGATTATCCTGCATTAGATGTGAAGAAAATATATTCTAAGTAGCTAGAAGAACATCTTTAAGGGTTTAACACATAAATCCCAAACTGGTTCTTCACATACATTTCCTCCCCCACATCAACTTGTACACTCTTGCTTTTGTTCAACTTCTACAAATGTTTTCCTACAACTATCATTTTCACATCTTCCTTTAACATGCATAAAATATATTTTGCATGCTAATCTCTAACCATTTGAGAATCTCTTAAATCAACTTGGCTACCAAAACTTAGGATCCTCCTACCAAGTTATACATTATTCAAAGAAATTAGAGAATTCTTCGTGCTTCCCTTCTCAACAATAAACACAATCTTGAAAATTTTTGCATAACTCTACAATCATACTATCAAGGTCTACCAAGTAATATATGTCAACTTCTCAAGTCCATAATATCACACAAAACTTGATCAAATTATTATCCAATCTAAAAATTAACAAGACATTGCTCCTTCATTTCTAAAGCATGTTCATCTTGTAAAGAACTAATCCTATAAGGACAAGGATGTTCTTTTGTCGACTAAAGACCCTTTTTGGATGGATAAAATTTAGGGTGGTAGGGTCTAGCCGCTATAATTCCCCCCCCCCTCCCACCCCCACCTCGGCCCATCAAACCAAGTTTTTGAACCATCTTCTCCTAAACTAGGTTATTAGTACTACCACCATCCACACTTACATTCCAACATTTATCTCTATATTTACAATGAAGTCTTGAACAATTTTCTTCCTTGACAAGGTTCCAATAACTTCTTGCCAAGAAACACTCATCAAACCAACAAGTTCTCCTCCACCTCATGCTCATTCATTAAGTGATAACATTCATTCACTATAATATCTCTTCTATCACCAAAATTTTGATCAACATTGAGACATTTAAAAGCTCTATGTCCCTCTTCACCACACTTGAAATAATAACCTATAAATGCAACCTTACCTATTCTTCTCTTCTGCTCAATAGGTTTTGGTTCATCCTCAACAATTGATATATCCTTCTCAAAGTGTTTCTTCTTCTCCTTCCCTTGAGAATTACCTTGATACCTTCTCTTCAACTTATCCTCTACCATTATAACATATTGACAAGAATCGTCAACTGAAGCATTATTCAACATACCAATCTCATCCTGAATATTGAATCTTAGTCCATTAATATATCTAGCAACCTTTTCTTTGGACAATTATCTATGTCCATACCAAATAGTCAATTGGTAGAACTCCTTAGTATAATATTTCATAGTTATATCCTTCTACTTAAGATTTTGCAACCTCTTAAACAATTCAAGTTTATAATTATTAGGAATGCACTTAGCCTTCAATTTTGTCACCACCAATCTATAGATCTTCATTTCACCTTCTCTATCTCTTTGCAATTCCTTCCACCATAAAGAAACATGTTCATCAAATTAGTTTGTGCCAACCTTACTCTCAATGAATCTCTAATATCCTTTAACTCAAAGTAGTCTTCTAGTTCACCAATCTAATCATTTAGGTCTTTGAGATTCAAAGTACCCAAGAAATTTGAAACATTCATCTTATTCTTTAACATCAAATGAGCTCTAGATCTATCCAACTGTCTAGCCCTATCTTCCATAGGCCTTTCCATACAATTAGCTATATCTTCACCACTAGTTCCAAAAACTTCAAAATCTTCAACAACTTCTTCACAACCATCTTTAATACTCACATTCCTTGATAAACCAGATATGGTTCTTATGATTTGAGAGACTATATCATTCTTCATTAGCTTCATCTTAGATATGAAATATTCTTTAACCTTCTTTGAAATATTAGTCTACACAACATCAAAGACATTTGAAATTTCCATAAGGTCCAACCTTCTTAGAAGTATCTTCTAAGGTCTTCCCAAATCCAAAGTGAAAAATACATAAGATCAACTAGATTTGACCTTCACTCTGATAATATTCAACTAGATCAAACCTTCACTATCATAGTATCCAACTAGATCAAACCTTCACTTTGATACTACTTGATGTAGTAAAAGGAAGGAGAACCCCTAAAGGAGATGTCAAAGCCCCCAATAATTAATAACACAATATAATATACTCAATATCACATATATTTATATCTAAAATAATACTAATTCACATAATAGAATAATTTAGTTTTCATCCAACATGTCTGACTATAAGGCCTTTTGGGTTATGGCCAAATACAATACAATTTCAAAAAAGTACTACAAGACCTCATAAGACCAATACTCCTAACTAGCCTAGATCCACAATTTGGAAGAAAATCCCAACAAGAATATGAACTTGTGCTTTCAAGCCACCAAGCAACCTTCTTATTTCCCAATCCCAAACTTAGGTACTAGCTTTTCTTAACTTCACTCTTCTCAGCTACTCCACACTAAAATGAATCCCTTGATGTAGCAAGACAATACAAGACCCCCTACTTATACTAAACCAAGCCAGAAGTTAGCCTAGAAAGTTAAATTAAATTAACATTCACATTAAATACATCCTCAAGCCACAATTAAACTTGGAAACATACATTAAATACATTAAATAACTAAATAATTAGGACAAGCCCCATGTTTACAATGAATAACTCAAATGACAATATAGGAGTATGTGCCTCTAGGAATAGGTCCATGCACCATCTAATGATCCAAATCCAAGAGTGCACATACCAACTCCCTTGAATCAAAGATCATAAAGATAATCTCCAATTTCTACCACTAAATTAGGGACACATTACCAATAATCACTAAAAATGCTCTAACTTCAAGATGATAACTCCAAAATTTATGTACACTTAGGACACAATTTCCCAAAATGTCTTTAACACAATCCCAGTTGTGCAAGCCATAAGTCCACAAATCTGAGCTTAATGCTCCTACATATTGGACTAGTAACTACCAAAAAATGCTCCTACATCACATTAAATGGTGGAAAATAGGTAATTAAGGTATTCTTTAAGTGTTGGTGATGGTTTTTTAGTTGGGTTACCTTTGAATCATTGGATTTGAGGAAGGCCTAGTTGGATAGGCTTAAAACATTTATTAATTGGGAAATTTGGGGATTTGTGCCTTGAAAGTAAGTTGGGAACTTGAAACCTTTTAATATCATAGAGATTAAAATTGGGTATCCATATATCAAATTATTTAAGATGGCTTTTTGGGGATAATCAAAGTTATTTTCCAAAAAATAAGATTGGAGGCCTAAGTGTCAATCCATGTTGTGGGTATTGGAGTTTTAAATTGAGTCTTTGAGAATAGTAAGAAAACATATTGCAAAATATGTCCTAGGAGGTGCTTGTGAAGGTTGGGGGGAGATAAGGAGTCAAATTGGAGTTGCCAATGTGGGAGTGTTAGGTAGATTGGAGAGAGACTCCATCACCTATTACCTTGTGGAATGACCAATATTATGGAGTGGATTCCCCTTGTAACTCATGTAGACTAGTTAGACTTTGCATAGCTAAATCATTCTTACTTGCATCAAATTGGTATCATATCCATACCAACTGATTTGTGATAAATCTTAAAATTGATAGGACAATATGCCTTCTAAAGGGGTTAATAAATTTGAGAATGTAGTTGAAATAATGGAGAAAAGGATAGAAGAGAAATGGGAAATGAGATTTAAAAGATAATGGATAAGCTATAGACCAAGGAGAACTATTCTAGTGGTGAAGAGGAATGAGAAGAATAGGAAGAAGGAGGGTAGCAAGATTAAGAACCTAAATCATCAAATAATAGGGTTTAAGATGAGGCAAGAAATAATCAACAAATACTTCATGATGCTATAATAGACTCCAATAAAGAGGACTTCAAGGTTAGAGATAACTTTTAGAAATCTCCGCCGAAAAGAAATTTGTTAAATGCTAATGAATGTAACCTTATATGACTAGGAAAATTTTTATCTCGAGGGTGATTTTTTTATTCCACAAAAAGAATTAAAATATTAAATAATGGAAAAAAAATTCTTTCAGTGACAAAAATAATTTGAAATGTGGTGAATTAAAAAAACTCCTTACTGGCACATGAATAAATGTTGGCAATTTTTTTTGGTTAACCCAAAATGACTTTGAAATGTGAGAGGCAAATTAATTGTTTAGTAGGAAAACAAAAAAATATGGTTGTGGCTAATGTTTGGTGGTAAACTTAATTTTATTTTTTTAATTTGATGGCAAATTTTCCAATTGTAGTGGCTAGTGACATTTAAAGATTTATAATTTCCAAGTGTAGTGACTAATGTCCATTATGAATAATGTCGCCAACTTTTCCACTCTCAATTTGGTATCATTAATAAATTATTTGATCTATAAACTAGGATTTACAAGTTTTATAGCTTAGATTTAATCCCTAATCTAGGTAGTAATTGTGTGGTATGTACCTTAAAATTATTAAAATTACAAGAATATTAAAGCTTAAACACTTAATTGAATAATGTGTTTAATGTAAATAATAAAAGAAATCTAAATGGATGAGAGAATAAGAAAGATATAATAAAGAGACACAAACACTTTGATAAAGGAGTTCACATTGTTAGGACTATGTCTTCAAGTTTGCTTCTCAATCTAGCGATTGCTTTATTAAATTTGCCAAGAAAAATTTTATTTGTTACAAATTCCCAACTTTGAGCATTCACAGCCTCTCCTATGCACTTGAAGACAATACATAATGCCTTTGTGCTTACAAAATCTCTCACAAGGAAAAATTATTCATTCCTTTACAAAACTTCTATCTGAAAATTATCCAAGACTATTTTTTTCCCCAAGGACTAATTACTTGAATATTTTCTTCAAATAACCTTTAGCTACCAATGCCCAAACTCACACCATTTTATAGTATTACATTCACTTATTATGGTAGAAACCATAATATTTTACAAATATTTCAAAATCTCCCTTACATAGTAAAAATATTCTAAAATTCACTCATATCTATTATTTAACCCCCTTTTCCTAATTAAATACATAACATTTTTAGATTTAATTTTGTTTAAATGACTCACATTATTTTGAGCACAATTGAGGCTAATTGAAATAGGGAATAAAGCTCCAACATAATTGACCAACTAAATAAGTATAGCAATGACCACATCTAATCCTGAAAGTCCTACTAGTGCAATCGGTTGTGGATGGAAATAGAAAGTTGATAGTTATGGGTTCAACTCATGTTGTTGCTATTTTTTCTACTAGCAACTTGGGCCTTTTGTGATGCATTAAATATGACAAACACAAAAAATATCCCAAATTTCATACAACAATATAACAAACAATTGTTATATCTTGATAGCAATACCACAATTTGACTTGTTGTGGAAATTATCCCCTACTTATCAATATCCCAAAGTTAATTTGTGGTGCAATGGTAATATTGCATTTTTGTCCTTTTGTGATTCATTAAATATGACAAACAAAAACAATATCCCAAAGTTAATTTGTGGTGTAATAGTAATACTGAATAATAATAGCATTGGGGTTAGAGGTTTGAATCTCTCTAGGGAAATTTTGTCAAGCAACTAAATGCCTTGTGCCATTCTTGTGTTTATTCTATATTGACACATGTCAACTTGTTACTAGTCTATACCATATGTCAATGCCATGTCATCAAGTTGACTAGGATGCTAGCATCATTATTTTGACTTGCTTTTCTTGCTATTTCCAAATAAGCATAACTTCCACATACAACCTCTATTTTTGATGAAATGAATGTCATTAGAAAGCTCTCAACAAGCTCTTTAATTCAAAATCCATTGTTGACCACTTTGGAGATGGTCAAATTTTACCATTTTGGTCAACCCCTATTTTACCTATTTGACCTAAACTTTGACCAAGCATAACTTTTGCACATGAGCTCCTTTTTCACCCATTCAAATTGCACCAGGTTCAATTTTACAAGCTCTTTGTATGCATGCTGAATTTGAGAGATTTTAAGACTATTAATTTTTCAAATTCTTTTGATCCACTTGGATCATTATTTTTATCAACCATTGATTAGTTGGAGATCAATAATAGATAATGAATTTTGGGAATGGTAACTCAAAAAAACTAGAAGCCACATGATATTCTCCATAGTGGAGACACATGGGCCTGTAGCAAGTTTTGCATGACAACCATTAACTGGAATGCGATGAGCATCATATTTTACATAACCATTAAAATCATAAATGAGAGGTTGACAATTATAATTAGTATATTCTAGATAGCTTGGAAGGAACTCCAATATTAATGTGAGTAAATTTTCCATACTTTTGAATTAATTGAAATATAGAAACTAAAGATACAAAAGATCGCAAATAATTTAATACAACTTCTATTTAAAGAATCTCTTCAATTCCTCTATCACTATCAAATTATCAATTTTATTTTTTATTCTCACTTTAGGCAGTTTGTGTAGGGATAAACTACGGTTCAAATATTAAGGATAATCTATAAGATTAAGAGTTAGTTCATATCACATTTAAATGTCAATCTAGTGTCATAAAATTGTGAAAGGTATAGTGGCTATATTTTCAAGGGATAAAGATAGCATGCCAAGTGGGGATGGATGCAACTAGAACACATGGAAGGAAGCCTACAAAAAAGTAAAACAAAACTAGTAATACAAACTATCACTAACATAGTGCAAGGTAAGAGAATCCCCAAAGGATATGTCCTAGCCCCCAAAAAAATAACCAAACAATGGAAACACAACACAAGATACAAGATTTGACACCAAAAATAACTCTTTATTCATAAAATAACTGATTACATGCAAAGTGTCAGGCTACAAGGCCTTCCCAGTTATGACTAAACACTAAGAAATTAATAGTTTTGCAAGATCCCTCAAGATCTAATCTAAACCCTAGCCAGTCCAAATCCACACTCTAGTAGAAACCTCCAAGGAAGATCTAAACTTCTATTGACAAGGCCACCAAGAAATCTCTTGGTTTCCTAAGCCTCAACTACTAGCCCTTCTGAAAGTTCACTCCTCTACTTCATCATCTTCTCCAAGCTTGATGATTATTACTAAAGACTCCACAAGACCCTTTACTTATACCCAACTAAGCCACAAGTTGACCTATTATGTTAAAAATTAAATAAACCCTTGTATCAAATGCACATTTGAACCACAAGTCAACTTAAAATAGAAATTAAATACAACCAAATCAATTTCCAAGGTTAACTCACACTAGAAACCAAACATAGACAACCTAGGAAAATCTAGAATCAAGATATGACTAAGAATTAGAAAACCACTTTTGAGTATCAAAAACTATCTAGTTCACTTGGCATATGAAGGAACACTTGTTTAACACTACAAACTCAGTCAAAACTGCAAAATTGGTTAACATTAAACTTGTCTAACACTACTAGTTAACAATGAACTTGGTAAACACTATTGGTTAATCTAATGCCCTTCTTGGAGATCATTGAAACAAGGATGAAATACAAGCCAAGATTATTTGTTTTTAAAACAAGTATGAGTGCACATGACAACATTATACATGAATCACATAGATTGTAATAGAAGACTTAACCACCATCCCAACAATGAATGAATCTCCAAATGCCACTACCAAAATTGACACACACACAATAGGAAACAAAAACCCAAAATGAGAACAACACAAAGAATCTAAGATCTATCAAGGCATGGAATGTTAAGTAAACCCAAAGGGCACTAGAATCACCAAAAATTGGTCCCCAAAAACCATCGAAGATGACCCCTATTTTTTGCACGAGGACCAATAGTAGAAATATTTTTGTGTAAAGATGTGTAGCATGCCATGCGAGGAAGTACCTTCCATGTGAGGATGTGCACCTATCAGCATGAAAAGATACTTGGGTAAATAGTCAAGACACCTAAAAATAGTGTTGAGTTTCACATGAGAAAGTGCCAAATGCCATGCAAACAAACCCAACACACAACACAAGATCTTGCATTCTTGTGTGAGAAAGAATGATTTTACACGAGATCTCAAGACAAAGAACTAGAGAACAAAAAAGTAAAAAGTTAAGGAATGAATTTCCTCCACACCAGGGAGTACCATAGCCACATTTCAAGGCATAAACACTCAAACACAATACTAAAAGATGAAAACAACATCTAACCATCTAAGAAGTAGTGAAGGGAAAGTACAAAAGGAAATGTTGTAGTGTACTAAAACAACATCGCAATGAATAGTACAAAGAAACTAAGTATGTGATTCCTCTCAACTATAATAGCATGATAAGACCATCATGGGCCCTATCCATCCCTGGCACATTACATCCCAAGCTACCAATCAGATCATTGGTACTATTATATAAGGATGTCACTACTAAAATGTGCTACAACATAAGCATAAGAAAATCTAACATGCTAGAAGTAAAGCATAAGATAATCCTATGAATATGGATAACATCATCTATCATATGCTAATCATCATAATAAGAAAATTTGTTAATAACTAACATCTTCAAAAAATGATATATACAAGCATTCCAATGAAAGCATAAATCACAAGAAAGCATACTCTAGAAACTGAAGTACTAAGTGAAAACCTCTAGTAGTGGTTCTATTAGGACAAGAAACTATCTTTGTACATTGGTCCCTAGTATTGGTATAGGTAGCTACACATCCCAACCATGTAGTGTTGAAAATAGAAATGGAGTAACTGAGAGGGGAGGGGTGAATCAGTTACCACAAAAATATTCCCATAGATCCTTAGATGTCTTAAAATAAGATTGTTGCTGGCATTTGGTAACCGCACAAATAGATGCTCAAACTTGGTAGATGTTCTGTTAACTTATTAAGCATTTAAAGTGATTAACATGCATGCATAGAGAAATAACATGAACACAAGAGACACCAAATTTAACGTGGAAACCCAATTTGGGAAAAACCACCAAGCAACTAGCTACCAATTTTCACTCTTCTGAAGTGAGCCCTATTAGGAGCCAACCCTGTTAAAGGTTACAAAACACACTATTAGGTGTGACCCTATTAGAGGATTTAATCACCTTGTTAGAAGTGGCCTTGTCAGAGGTCTTTAAAACAATTCAACTGAACTATCACCTTGTTAGAGGATTTACAAAATGGCTGTCAAACCAACTCTGTTAAGAGATTTTGAATCACTGTTACAATTATTAGAAAGCAAAAATGAAGTGATTTGAAATATATGCAACTTATCTTTGCCGAATACAGATCTTTGTTCTGCTTCACTAGATCCTCATTGATCGAATGCAACTTTGCAACTTCATAGGGATATCTAATCCTTCCTCAACATTCGCTCATATATTTTCTTATTTGCACTTTTATGCATCCACACTTTTTCTACACTTTGAATTCACAACTTGACCTTTCATATATACCTTATAGATTGTCAAGTTGGCTCAATCATAAGTTACAACAACTGAAAAACATAAAATCAGTCAGCTGCACAAAATAGTTAAAATTAATTCTTTGGAACAATAAAATCCTTCGATGCTCGACCCAGCTCAGTGACCACTACTCCAGAATGTTTTCCTTGGTGTTACCCAAGTGAAGCTCGATAGACACTGCAAACTTTTCAATTTCTTTCAAAGACTGAGTTAACTCGATGAGTACTGACCTTTCTTAGCTTACCGAGTGAGCTCAGTAAAAGCTAACTTTTCTTTGCTTACCAAGTGAGCTCGATAAAAGATAACTTTTCTTTGCTTACCAAGTGAGCTCAGTAAAAGATAACTTTTCTTTGCTTATCGAGTGAGCTTGGTAATAGCTAACTTTTCTTTTCTTACCGAGTGAGCTCGATAAAAGCTAACTTTCCTTCACTTACCGAGTGAGCTAGGTAAAGGCTAACTTTTTTGTGTAATGTTCAAAAATTCTTGGTAGTCACTATAAAATGCTTTGCTAACCGTTTGAGCTCGATAGACTCTATCTGATGGATGATATGAAATTTGTGTAACATCAAAGATAATACACAATTAACAATTGTATCCAACAATCTCCCTCTTTGGCATTGATGGCAATACAACATGTCACAGCAGAAATGAAATTTGAAAACAAGTCTTTCACTTATACGGCAACACTCCATGTTAATATAACAATTCTCCCTCTAAGATAGAAAACTCTCCCTCTTGAAGTAATCTCCCTCTGTGAAGGAATTACATAGAAAAATCTTTATATTTTGAACAAATTCTAGAGAGATATGACAGTAAAACTCTCCCTCTTTGACAACACATACCAAAGACAACTCAAACTCAAATGAATTTCAGTGTAGCTTTAGTACTGATTCATATGCAATGTTTCCTGGTTATTTTACATCAACTGATAGATCTTCAATCTAGTATGAGTTGATGCATCACTAAAAAATTTATTTTAGTGAATTTCAGATAGGGGAGTGACCCCTAACTTACCTCTTAGATACAAGAATGCATCCTTAGATAATGGTTTTGTGAATATGTCAGCAATTTGGTCCTTTGTATGAACATATTCCAATCTAATCTCCTTATCTTGCACCAATTCTCTGACAAAATGATATTTTATTGCAATGTGCTTAGTTTTGGAATGCATCATTGGATTCTTAGATATGTTGATTGCACTTGTATTATCATAGAACATAACAACTGATTCTTTGATTTCCATCTTCATGCCTTCCAACAATTGTTTAAATCAAACAATATTAGAACAGTTTACTACTACAACAACATACTCTGCCTCTGCTATTGATTGAGATGTAAAATTTTGCTTTTTGCTTGTCCAATAAACCAATCTTTTTCCAAGAAAGAATGCACCTCCACTTGTACTTTTTTTGTCATCAAGGTTTCTTGCCCAATCAGCATTAGTAAACACTTTCAAATCCAAATTTTCTCCAAACTTATACCATAAACCATACTCTTCAGTTCCTTTTAGATATCTCATTATTCTTTTGATTGCCATCATGTGATTTTCTCTTGGTTTTGCTGAAAATCTTGCTACAATACCAACTGCAAGAGCAATATCTGACCTTGTATGAACTACATACTGCAACTTTCCAATCATAGATCTATACAATGTTTGATCTACTTCTTTTGATTCATCTTCCTTGGTAAGTTTTAATCCAATACACATAGGGTCCCAACTAGTTTACAATCTTCCATTCCAAACTTTTTCAATATCTCCTTGATGTACTTTGATTGAGTGATGTAGATACCATTTTTATTCTGTTGAATTTGAAGACCAAAAAATAATTTGATCTCACCAAACATAGACATTTCAAATTCCTTGTTCATTTGTTCTGAGAATTCTTTGCACAGATCATCATTCCCTGTGAAAATAGTATCATCTACAAATATTTTTGCTAAGACAATCTTATTATCTGGTCCTTCCTTAATATATAAGCTACTGTTATCATTAGTTCTTTGAAAACCAATATGAATAACATAGTTATGCAATCTTTCATACCATGCTCTAGGGGCTTGTTTCAGACCATACAATGCTTTGTGTAATTTGCAGACCATGTTCTTCTTATTTGGATCAACAAAATCTTTAGGTTGTTTAATGTAGACCTTTTCATCCAGTATACCATTAAGGAATGTTGATTTGATATCCATCTGATAAAATTTGAATCCTTTGTGAGCCGCATATGCTAGTAAGGTTCTAACTCCTTCCAATCTTGCAATAAGAGTAAAAGTTCCTCCATAGTCTATTCCTTCTTCTTGAGCATATCCTTTGCATACTAGTCTAGCTTTGTTTTTTGATACTTTACCATCTTCATCCAACTTGTTTCTAAATACCCACTTAGTTCTAATCACATTTTTGTCTTTAGGTCTGGGTACAAGAGTCAATGTCTTGTTTTTCTCTATTTGCTCTATTTTTTCATTCATAGCTTCAATCCAACTATCATTTTCCAATGCATTTTTGATATTTCTAGGTTCAAAATCAGCAAGTAAACAAGTACCTTTCATCTTATTTCTTGTCATGGTTCCTTCAGATTTATCTCCAATGATCTGATCTATTGAATGATGTCTCCTGACATACTTAGCTAATACAGGTTCCTTGCCTTTTGAATGAATTTCATTATTATCTTCTTGCATTTCAACTCTAGGCTCTGTCTATTCTAGCTTGGTAGATATTTGCTGAGTAGATGTTAGCTTGGTAGATACTTGCTCGGTAAACACTTGCTCGGTAGACACCAAATTTAACTTAGTTTGTTGTGGCTCGGTTTGAACTTCCTGTAACTTGGTTACAGATGACTTGGGAGTAGAAGTTTCCTACTTTTCTGATGTAACTGGTACTATATCAGGTTCACTAAAGAAAAACCTTTTATAATCTTTTGGTTCCCTTTTACTTTCTTCTTTAGTCCTTTTTGCAAACTCATCAACTTTCACATGTGCACATTCTATGACTTTGTGAGTAGAAAAGTTCAAACATCTATATGCCTTGCTTTTGCAAGAGTATCCAAAGAATATACCTTCATCACCTTTTACATCAAATTTTCCTTTTCTAGATTCTTTCAAAATGTAATATTTACTTCCAAATACTTTAAGGTAACTTACATTAGGTTTATAGCCATACCATAACTCATAGGGGGTTTTGAATGAGTCTTTCTTCAGCTGTACTCAGTTCAAGGTATAGACTGCAGTGCTGATTGCTTCCTTCCAGTATTTGATAGAAATGTTTTTATCCTCTCTCATCCTCATTTGATCAAATTGTCCTCTCAGACTTTCTGCTTTGGCTCTTCTAACATTATCATCTCCTCCATAGATTTCTTTTAGCTTTTCCCACATTTCAAAAATATATTTGTAGTCCTTAATATCATCAAATTCTTCATAACTCAGAGCAGATGCTATATCTATCATCATAATGCTATGAGTCTTCTTTTCAAAAATATCATTGACAGATAGTGTACTAGCTGGTTTTGCATATTTTTCATCAAGGTACTTCAGTCCTGTATCACCAATGGATGCTAGGTGAAGTCTCATCAGTCCTTGCCATGCTAAGAAGTTATTTCTGTTGAGTCTTGGGATTTCCCTTTTGTAAGACATCTTGATCTTTGTCTTAGATCCTTGAAATATTATCTTGCAAGAACCAAAGGCTCTGATACCAATTGTTGAAAATAGAGATGGAGTAACTGAGAGGGGAGGGGTGAATCAGTTACCACAAAAATATTTCCACAGATCCTTAGATGTATTAAAATAAGATTGTTGCTAGCACTTGGTAACCAAACAAATAGATGTTGAAACTTGGTAGATGTTCTATTAACCTATTAAGAATTTAAAGTGATTAACATGCATGCATAGAGAAATAACATGAACACAAGAGACACTATATCTAATGTGGAAACCCAATTTGGGAAAAATGACCAAGCAACTAGCTACCAATTTTCACTCTTCTGAAGTGAGCCCTGTTAGGAGCCAACCCTGTTAAAGGTTACAAAACACACTATTAGGTGTGACCCTGTTAGAGGATTTAATCACCTTGTTAGAAGTGGCCTTGTCAGAGGTCTTTAAAATAATTCAATGGAACTGTCACCTTGTTAGAGGATTTACAAAATGGCTGTCAAACCAACTATGTTAAGAGATTTTGAATCACTGTTACAATGATTAGAAAGAAACAATGAAGTGATCTAAAATATATGCAACTTATCTTTGCTGAATACAAATCTCTGTTTTGCTTCACTAGATCCTCATTGATCGAATGCAACTTTGCAGCTTCATAGGGATATCTAATCCTTCCTCAACATTTGCTCATATATTTTATTATTCACATTGTTATGCATCCACACTTTTTCTACACTTTGAATTCACAACTTGACCTTTCATATATACCTTATAGATTGTCAAGTCGGCTCAATTACAAGTTACAACAACTGAAAAACATAAAATCAGTTAGTTGCAAAAAACATTTAAACTTAATTCTTTAGAACAATAAAATCCTTCGCTGCCTGACCTAGCTCAGTGACCACTACTCTAGAATGGTTTCCCCAGTGTTAGCCAAGTGAAGGTCAGTAAACACTGTGAACTTTACAATTTCCTTTGAAGACCGAGTTAACTCGGTGAATACTGACCTTTCTTAGCTTACCGAGTGAGCTCGGTAAAAGCTAACTTTTCTTTGCTTACCGAGTGAGCTCGATAAAAGCTAACTTTTCTTTGCTTACCGAGTGAGCTCAGTAAAAGCTAACTTTTCTTTGCTTAACGAGTGAGTTTGGTAAAAGCTAACTTTCCTTCGCTTACCGAGTGAGCTCGGTAAAAGCTAACTTTTTTGTGTAATGTTCAGGAATTCTCAGTAGTCACTGTAAAATGCTTTACTAACCATCTGAGCTTGGTAGACTCTGTCTAATGGTTTATATGACATTTGTGTAACATCAAAGACAATACACAATTGACAATTGTATCCAACATGTAGAACCCATAAGCCCACTCCCACTGTATTGATGGAGATAATGAACCAACCACAAACACACATAAAGAAAACATCCATGGCTAACACTTACGTTAGATATTATTATTATTGAAACCAAGAACATAGACAATGCATAAACTAGAGGTCCTGGTTAGGCACTTAATGGGCTACTAAGTAGGGGTTGATATCATGGAGAGTCACTTGGCATTAACAAGCCCAAGCTTGGATCGTATAGATTCAACTCCCTCAACAAAAAAGATCTAGCACATATTGTTATCTTAAGTTTTATTACCACCTAGTGTATTATTTAGATATCACTTATTTAAAACTTCCTTTGCCAACCCTTTGGATACAATTTTTCACCAGGCTGCAAGATAGAAGTCCCCTCCATATGCTACCCTACCCTACCCATGCTTAGCCAATGATGAGTGCTCATAGGCATGCAAATTCCTGAAGCAACCCTAATGATCATAATTTCTAGAAGTACCATGAAAGATCAGGCCTTACGAGTCACCAAAAAAATGTATGTGCACGTACTTGTGTGTGGTCTACCACCATCATGAAGATCATAACATAAGGAGTAGATGAGAACATAAGCATAAAGACACTCGACCAAAACCAAAATTGGTAGGACAAATGTGGCACACATCTCAATGCATCATATAAGTGCAACAAAGGTCTGACTAACATCCAAATAGATAATCTAGGTCCACAACCAAACTCATGCCAAGAAAACCTAAGAGAATAGGGAGGCACAAAAAATGAAGTAAAAACCTTAAAAATTGGAAAACTTCAAAATTAAAACCCATTTATCCTTTGGATACAAAAAGCCCAAAAATCCAATTATATTTGGGTTTGGACACTGTATGCAAAAATGGCTAGTATAACAACATCAAACTCCAAAACCCCATCTCAAAAATAAGAAAAATGTTCATACCCAACCAAGCATGTAGAACTAGGAAATAAAAATAAAAAGGAACACTACTTATCAACCTATAGATAAGCAACTACTAAAAATAGAAGCTGATATGGAGTAGAAACAATAAAATTGGAAAGCCCTATCTATTAGCAAAAGGGGTAGAAATTGAAAAGAACACAATAAAATAAATCACCTATTAAATCTATTGGAAATTATTGCAAGGAGAGGTCTACCCAAAATGGATCCAACAAGACTAATCTCACAAAAATCCCATGCTTATAACTCTCAAAATGAGTAGGAAACCAATCCTTCAAGAAGAGGAATTTAGAAAGGCTCTCCAATTTTCTAATTTGCAAAATAGAAAAATGTGAGGAATTAAATTCCTCTTTCCAAACTTATTCACTTTTTGAGTGAATAGTCAATTAGGGAAAATAGCCAATTAGACTAGCTAGACTTTGAATCAACCTAAATTAAAACAAGTTATTTCTCATAACAAGAATTCACCTAAGGCAAAGCTGCCAAAAATTAAATTCGAGAAGATTTAAAGTTTGAAAACCCAAAATCATAGAAAATTACTTAACAACATTCATGACAATGCAAACCACTAAATAAACAAACATGCTCACTAGTCTAATCACATAATGTAGATGAGTTTAGATTTAATGATCATTGGAAGGTTTAATTTTTAAATTTAAATAAGGATACATTGATAATATAGGGATGAAATTCATAAATTTTGAATAACTAAATCACTAACTCCATGTGCCACTATCAAGGATATAATTCCTGCACACTAAAACACACGATCAAGTGCAATTGCATATAATATCATAGCCAAAGAAATAATGCATTAAATACCTAATTTAACCATTTATTTGATTATACTTAAAAATCCATTTACATCACTCATGTTTTCATAAAGCATAAAGAGACAAGAATGAAGTAAATTACTATAGCATAAAATCCATCATATAACATAATTAGAAAATATGTCCAAATACCAAATAATCATATATCATCATAGATCTATTGTTATCTTAAAATTGCATCAACATGAAAATATGATAAATTGAATAGCATAGCAATATAATATCTATGATATTGAATCAAAGTATAAAATTTGACCCTTAGGTCACCTCAAATTACATATAATATGAGTTCCAAGTATCTCTTGAATAAAAAATAGACAAGGTATAGACTGGAAACATGAGAGGCACTACAGTTAACTCTAAACCTTGTTAACATATCAACTTAGTTAACATTATAGGTTAACATAGTAACTTGGTGAAAATTTCAAGATAAAAAAAAATGTAGGTAGGATTACAAGGAAACCTAAGATGCTCCTGCATCAAAGACCCCAGGTGCAAAAAGATGTTCTCCAAAGCTAGAATAACATCTTCTAGGATTCACCACATAAATCCCAAACTAGTTCTTCACATACATATTCTTGAAGTCTTCAACTTGCACACTCTTTCCCTTGTTCCACTTTTTCTTCTTCACATCCATCCTTGGTGTGCTACAAGTTTTCTTTCCACACTAATCTTTAACCTCTCATAATTCTTCAACTCAACTCAATTGCCAATACTCAAGGTCCTCCTACTAAGTTCTTCATTTTGGAAAGGAATCAAGGAATGTTTCCTAGCACCTTTCTCAATAATAATCACTTTCTTGACATAATCATTCATAGCCCTATAATCATACTACCAAGGTCTACCAAGCAATATATGAAAACTAATCATGTACACAATATCACACACAACTTTATCCTTATACTGTCAAATTTGAGAAATCAACAAGACATTTCTCCCTCACTTATAAAGCATGTTCATCTTGCAATCATCTAATCTTATAAGGACAAGGATGTCTCACTCTTCTCAAAACAAGTTTCTAAATTATCTCCTCAATTAAAAGGTTGTCAATACTACCACTATCCACAATCACATTCTATACTTTGCCACTAGACTTATAATGATTCCTAACCAAATTACTCCTCTAACAAGATTCTAGTATTCTTTGACTAACTAGTACTTACTAAGCTAGTAAATCATCTTCTTTCTTAGGTTTGTTGATATGGTTTTCAGCCTCATTCACAATAACAACTCTTCTAGCCTCATTCACAATAACAACTCTTCTATCACCAACCTTATATGCTTTATGTCCTTCTTCATGACATCTAAAACAAATACCCTTAAACTCACCTCTACATGTCCTTCTCTTCTGATCAACATGTCTTGGTTCATCCTATGCACTCAATTTAGCCTTTGCCAATCATTATTGCTTCTCTTTCCCTTAAGAAGTACTTTGAGTCTTCCTCTTCAACTTGTCTTCTACCTTTGGGGCATACTAATAAGAATCCTCAATGGAAGCAATACTCAACATACCAACCTCATCCTAAATATTAAATCTCAAACCATTAATATATCTAGCAACCTTCTCCTTAGACAATTCTTTATGTCTAGACTAAATAGTCAACTTGTAAAAATCCTCTGTATAATCTTTGATAGTCATATCCTTCTGCTTTAGATTCTACAACTTCTTAAACAAATCAAGTGTTGGAAAAATGTTTGGTGCTCCCCTCGAGATTCATAATAAGGGCTTTTTTGGAAATATTCAAGACTATGCTAAGTTACTGAGAGGGGAGGGGTGAATTAGTAACTTCTAAAACTTCAACAATTTCAACTCTTAATCCAACAACCCAATTAGCATTTAATCCATCACATATAATCTGATCTAATTTCATGCATAAGAAACTAAACACATGAAAGAATTCATAACACTTTGACACAAATATTTGGTGACCTAAAAATCTTCCAAATACAAAGTAAAACTAGGGTAGGGATGATACCCACAAGCTTTAGTATTATAGTAAAAAGTTAGCATGTTAAAGCTTACATTGATCACTTTTGATGATCTACCCTATTAGGAGCAATAAGGACTGCTAGGTTCACCTTGTGAAAGGATTTACAAACATACAATTGAGTATGCACTTAGTAAAGAGATTTACAAAAGATTGTTAGGTCTACTTTGTGAAAGGATTTGACTGATCAACCTATTAGGATTAAATGGTAGATTATATCTAATCTACAACTTGGTTTTTTGAATGAGATTCCTTTAAGTATAAATTACCATGCTATGATAGATATGACTTTTTTGCTCCTTATACTATTATAGGCTTTGTAATTCTCTCTTTCTACTCTTCTCTAATTAATTCCATAGATACACACCTTCATCATGCTTGGATATGATACAATACATTACATATATAGAAATCCGATTATACAAATTACAAAGTTGAACACAATACAAGTTTACACAAATATTACAAATTCAGCCCAAATGAAGACACTCAGGTTCTAAAGATTCTCTCTATGAAGTTTTGATACTCAGCATCCACTATCAATGCTTGGCATTTTCATGCACTTGGTAGATGTAGAATCTTGATCTATACTAATCACTTCCAAGTACTCTTGAACTTGGTCTACACTGGTGACTTGGTAGATACTTTGAAACTCCTCATATAAACTAAATCACTTTTTTACCATGGCAAGACTTAGTAAACACTATCACCTCTAGCTCAGTATAAATTAAGTCACTTGATTAACAGTATGAAGGTTAGTTAACATTGGACTCACATCACATACACTACAAACTTGGTGAAAATTGTACAACACGGCTTGCACTGGTAAACTTGGCATACACTGAGATGCACAGTTTACACTATTGATCTTTACTATAACTGCAAATGCTCATTAACCTCTAGGATTTGTCCAAAGTACTTGGTAGCAACTATATAACTCGGCAACAATTGAAATACTTAGAAATCATTGATAGTTTTACAATAAGATCATAGCTATATACAATCTGAATAAGTGTGTGTCACTAACAAAAAACTTGACTGATATGTCAACAATCTCCCCCTTTGGTATTAGTGACAAATACACTTATCATCAAAAAATGAATTAAAAAAGTTTCCTGAATACCTTATATCCATCACCTTGTGATACTAGCTTGATAGAGTATACTATTTTTGAGATTTTTTAAAATTGATTTTGTAAGATATATATTTGTACATGGTAAGGTTCTTTCATATAGTATACTATACATCTTCTTGCTATATACAACATATCTTTCTATACATAACTTACTCCCTCATTGATTTTACAACTTATTGCATGTTCTCCCCCATAACATATGTCTTTCTCCCCCTTTTTGAGATTAATGCCAAAGATTTATTCTATTTGCATAGTAACACCAAAGTGACATAAAAAATTTAAATATAACTTGAGGATGATTGCCAAGGTTTTATCAAAATTCTCTTGCAAGACCTTACATCTGTGAAGTGCAATTGGGACTTCTACTGAGAATTCTATCATATGGTTGGCTATGGGGAAATTATTGTCATGGATGAGAGTTTTTGAATGTACAATGTGCTTCTATAGTGCATCCATGTTGGGAATAACCATATTTTGTATATCTATCAATGTGAATCTAATCCTTGCTCCTTCTCTAAGAAATTCTACTTGCATATCTGAAAAAAATCCTTGTTTTCTTGAAATGTGTAGAGCTTGAACTAGGGTTAAGTTGTAGCTATTAAGCACTTGACTTTGGATCTTCATCTATTTTGGACATTGTCCTTTATTTCCTTAGTAAACTCAAGAAAAATCACACAGATTTCCAAAAAGTGATGATACATTTGTACAAGATGCTTCTAAAGAACCCAAAATTGGAGAAAGTTCTACTTGATATATAGCTATTTGTTCAGTATTGTGCTCTAGTACTTTATTATCAAACTTATTTTCTGCCTTTTGTACTAGATTAACTTGTCCATCATTATCTTCATTAAACTTTTATACTACCTCTGCTAGTTGATACAAAATTGGTTATGAAGAATCAACCTCAATACCAATGGCCTCTACCAAACTATTCTTTGCATCTTCAATTATTTTAAATTACTTATCTCTCTCCTCTCTTAATCTTTGCTATTTAGCCTTCTTCTGTAGGAGTTCACTAAATGACTACATTTGGTCTAAATTAAGTTTGGAAATGTTCTAATTTGGGATTACAATTTCTTTTTTAAAATCTATTTCTTCCTCTATTTTTTTCCCTTTAACCAAAAATTTTGTGCTTAGTTGAACCTTGGGCTCAAGTGTCCTTACACTTATTACTTTTGTACCTAAAATAGAAATAGTAGTAAACATAATAGGACATTCTATGAAAATTGATATTGTACTTATTGAAGGAATATTTATAGAAATATCTAAAGAATCCAAAATTGATGTGCTCAAAATTGAAGTACTCAAAACTAAGGTAGCCAACTTGGTAGAAGAGGGAAGAGTCTACAGTTTAGAAGATGAAGTGGAGGTCACTTCTATCAATGATATGTTGACCTAAGTGGGATAAAAGAGTGATTGGATGCTAGGGTTGGAACTGGTGGTCACAATCAAACTTGCTAGGGCTATCTCTACACTTGATGTTATCATTGGTTTGCTTGGATAGTGAGGAAGTGAGGCAATAACTACTACAACTATCTTAACTAGATCAGTTTCCTCGTCATCTTGCTTTTCTTCCTCCATAGCTTCTTTTCCTTGTTCCTCTTTATCTTCTTCATTATCAAAATGAGTTACTTATTTAATATTTTCTTCTTCATCTTTCTCCTTATTGTCTTCATCATCATCATCTTTTACATCAACTAGAAAAACACTTGGTCTATATAATAGATAGATATTCTTCCAAGTGTTTGTTTCATTCTTTACAACATGTTCAATATCTTTTATCAAAATTAGGCAAGTATTGAACTTTAGAGTCATTTTATTCTATTTTTGTCAGTGACTCTTTTACCTCTACATCTGATATGCTTGATATTAGCTACCTTAAGATTTGCCCATTTATGTCTTTGATAGTTTGCATGCAAAAATCCCATCTTGGCTAGATTTTCTCCAACAAATCATTTCGAATCTAAGAAGCAAGATAGTCTAGTGAGTAAATTCTATTTTTCCCATCTTTTCCATCACAAAATCTTCAATCTACTTCTTCTCCTTTGCTATCCTTATTTCATACTTTAATGATTTAAAATTTGTTATTCTGGCTCCTACTTCTAGATCTTTCAATCTATCTTGGAAGGTGGGTGGAATTTTTCTAAATATAATATCTCCTCCTTCCTTGTTAGATTTCTTCCTTGAAGACTCCTTGTGAATACTATAGTGGATGGCTCTTGTGGCTTGGTGATAATCATGTTGCCCTTCTTCCTTAAAGGCTCTTCTTCCTTAGATTGTGCTTCATCCTTTGCTTCCTTATCTTCACCTTTTCCCTTGGTCAAAAAAAGGGTTGAACTAGATTTCAATTTAGCAATTCTTTTCTTTTCCTTGTTAACTGCCTAAGCAAGCTTTATTTCAAGTTCAATCCTAGCTTTTGCTTCATCATATGTGCCAAAATATGTAGCATTAGGATCAATTGACTCATTCACAAGAGCTTCAATGATATCTTTGGTTTGATCAATATTAACCTTGTATCCAAGAGGTTTTACCCATTCAACTCTAGACTTAACTACCTGAATGTAAACTTTGTCACTATCCACCATTAAACATACATCATCCTTATAATCTTTAAAAGGTTTCTTAGGGATTCAATATCTATTGTTCATTTTCTCTTCGAATGCATCAAAATAATTTTCCATAATAATATTATAGTTTTCATCCATTCAGCAATAAATTCATTTATCTGATATGGCATAGACACATCTTTTCTCCACATAATAGTGCCTTTAGAAGGGAAGAATATTTTAACATAAAATAATAGAAATTTAACAAGGAACCAAACTTACATGGTTTATTCTTTGATGTCCTTATTCTTTCCATATTTTTGTTAAACTATCTCAATAATAGCTCAACAAGGTCAAAAGATAAATTATTCTTTACCACCTTCTATGCCAAATCCATAGCTTCACACAGCACACTATTCAACCTACTAGAGTTGTAAATCTTATGTGCAATGAAGTGAATACCAAACTTCAATTCCATATTTGAAACACTACTAATTTTCATTCCTCTACCATCCCATTCTACTAGGGTTTTCTTTTCAAGTTTTGCCCAAACTAGGTTTTTTGTCATTTTGGATTTGGCTAGCATTAGGAGACTAGTGATTTGATGAATCATCTTCTTTGTGATCAACACCTATTTTTCCAACCACAACTATCCATTATGCACCTAACTGAGGATAAAACTAATCCATTTAACTTGAAATTTGTGGGGCATGTGAGGGATGTGAGTTAACCCTATGGTTTCTAGGTGTTGGTGCTTAGGTTTCAAAACTCTAATCACACATAGCTTGTTTAGGACATCATCCATTTCCAATGTACCAATCTCTTGAATAATAAAATTCAAATGAGTGTAATATCATTGATCAAAAGTACCTTTGGAGGGATTTACGACTATGCTCCACTTGGATTTAGGGTTTCGGTGACTATAGGAGTGAGCTTGAAATTTGGTGCTTTCCATTCCACTCCATGAACCAACATGTTAAATCCTCCCTTAACCTTGCTACTATTGGATGTCATCTTCACTTGATAGGGTTTGAGAGAATTCAAAAAATTTTGCTAAAAATTAGCTCAAATTGCTTGGAAGGCTTCTGAAGATCGCACTTTCACAATAACACTTGAAATTTTCATGGTAAGAAATGACTTTGATTTCATGCCTTTTGTTAATTTTTTCCATAAATGTTTAGTATGAATGGTAGATCAGCTAACATCATTTTTATAGACTATCATCCACTACTTTGCATTGAACACTTAATGAAGTCTTCGTGAATTAGTAACCATATGCATCTTCATCAGTCCCCACCTCACTCATCAAAGTCTATGACCTAGCCTTACTTGGTAGGGAAGATAACTCGGTAGACACTGATCCCTATGTATCCTAAATATAAATTTGGATCATTTTGTTCTTTTAATTTGGAACTGTTTTGGATGTCTTCTTTGATAGCATAGTTCCAAGTTATCCTTTGAGAACTTAAGTACAAATGGTAGAGTCACCTAATTCTTGAGTGACTTGATCATCATTGCTTGGACTTGTATCCTCAGTAGACTTTGGAACCCATTGTTGTCTCATCTATTTTTAGATGTTATTAGCCTTTGCCTTCTTCTCATCTTCAATTCTATCAGTATTCATGTAATTCTTGGCAAGATGACCAAGTTCTATACAAATGAAACATCTTTTAGTAGTAACTCTTTTTCTCAAATGATGTTTTACACAATTTATACCAATGTGGCCAAATTTTCTACAGTAATGACATCTGTACTAGGTTTTATAGTCCCAACAAAATATTGCTTTCACAATTTTCTCTATTGGATTCAATATCTTGGTTTTGCATTCTACTAACTTGTGTCCGTGTTTCTTACATTTGTGACATTTGCCTTCAAATCTTGGTTTCTCTTTGCATTCATTAGCCTTATGTCCATGCTGATTACGATTGTAGCACTTTCCATTCAATTTTTCTTTTCTATTGCTCCAAAATTTGTTTGATGTATGACCTATCTTACCATAGTGATTGCAAGTAGGTCTTTGATTCTTTTCATCTCCTTGTTTGGATGATTCTCCTTCTTTTGTATATCCAATTCCTACTTTTCCTTTTTGTCTATAGAGATTTTTCTCATTCAATTGATTCATGTCTACGTAGGATTTCTTCATTCTTTTATTGCTTTGCCTTTAAGACTTTAGATCATTTCACAATATTTCATTGATTTTCCTTTCAAAATTTAGATCATTTCTTTTTCTTTCATTTTCAAATCTTAGACTCATGATTTCCTCATTTGCATTAGATAGTTGATCAATAAGGTTTGCTTGATAAATGGATTGGTTTTTGATTTCATTGTTCCTTCCAACTATCTCTTCTTTTATCTTGTTTTTCTACTCCATGACTTCACATATGAATTTCTTGCTCTCTTCTTAAATTTTTTACTTCTTCTTATAGGGAACCATTCTTTTCTAGGAGTTATTTAATTCCTTCATTGGGTTCATCTAAATTACTTGAATGAAGTTCTTCAATTATTTCTTTAATGAAGTGATGATCATTCATTTGAATCACAAGTTCTTTTCTTCTTTTTAGGGATTGAGAGAGTTGCTCCTTTGCTTTCTTGAGTTGGGAAATGACCATTTCCAAATCTAGCTTCTCATTGTCAATAGCTTTGTCAAGTTTGAATAATTCCATGGCCTTGATCTTTACTCAAGCTATTAAGCTTTTCTCCTAAGAACCACAATGCTTTGATACCAATTGTTGGAAATATTTAAGACTATGCTAAGTTACTAAGAGGGGAGGGGTGAATCAGTAATTTCTAAAACATCAACAATTTCAAATCTTAATCAAACAATCCAATTAGCATTTAATCCATCACATATAATCTGATCTAATTGCATGCATATGAAACTGAAAACATGAAAGCATTCATAACACTTTGACACAAAGATTTGGTGACCTAGAAACCTTCCAAATAGAAAATAAAACTGGGGTGGGGTTGATACCCACAAGCTTTAGTATTGTAGTATAAAGTTAGTCTATTAGAGCTTACATTAATCACTTCTGGTGATATACCCTATTAGGAGCAATAAGGACTACTAGGTCTACCTTGTGAAAGGATTTACAAACATATAATTAAGTATGCACTTAGTAAAAATATTTACCAAAGACTATTAGGTCTACCTTGTGAAAGGATTTGACTAATTCACCTATTAGGATGAAATAGTAGATGATCTCTAATCTACAACTTGGTTTGCTAAATGAGATTCCTTTAAGTACGAATCACCTTGCTATGATAGATATGACTTTGTTGCTCCTTATACTATTGTAGCCTTTGTAATTCACTCTTTCTGGTCTTCTCTAATTAATTCCATGCATACACATCTTAATCATGCTTGGATATGATATAATACATTATATATATACCAATCTAATTATAAAATTACAAAGTTAGCCACAATACAAGTTTACACAAATATTACAAAGTCAGCCCAAATGAAGACACTCAGGTTCTGAATACTGACTCTGTGAATTTCTTATACTTGGCATCTATTATTAGTGCTTGGCATCATCATGCACTTAGTAGACATAAAATCCCGGTCCATACTAATCACTTCCAAGTAGTCTTGAACTCAGTCTACACTGGTGACTTGGTAGATACTATGAAACTTGTCATATAAATTGAATCACTTGTTTACCATGGCAAGACTTGATAAACACTATCACCTCAACCTCGATATAAACTTAGTCACTTGGTTAATATAGAGAAGCTTAGTTAATAATGGAATCACATCACATACACTACAAACTCAGTGAACATTGCATAGCTTGGCTTGTACTGGTAAATTTGATATACATTGAGATGCATAGTTTAGACTACTAGTATTTACTATAACTACAACTACTCAGTAACAGCTAGGATTTGTCCAAAGGACTCAGTAGCAACTGAAGGACTTAGCAACAATTGAAATAGTTGGAAAACACTGATAGTTCTACAATAACCTTGGTAGCTATATAAAATTTGAATAAGTGTGTGTCACTAATAACAAACTTGATTGATATGTCAACATGCTTAACTACCTCTTGTGTACTATAAGTTGATTGGTTGTATCAGGAATTGATAGATTGGTCTTTTGGTGCAATAACAACCCCACTCTAACAAGTGGTATTAGAGCTTGGTCATAGGTTCAAATCCTCAAACCCTTGGGTAACACTGAGGTGGAGATTGTTGGAAAAATGTTTAGCAGTCCCCTTAGTATTTGTGATAAAGGTTTAACCACATCCTATGTACTATAAGTTGAGTGGTCATATTAGGCTTTGACATATCAATCTTTTGGTGCAACAACAACCCCACTCTAACATCAAGTTCATAATCCACAAGAATGGACTTATCTTTCAGTTTAGTCACCATCAATCTCTATCTACTAATTTTCATTTCACCTTCCTCTTTTCTATCTTGCTATAATTCCTTCCACCAAAGACAAGTATGTACCTTCAACTTAGTCTATGCCACCCTCACTCTAAGTAGATCTCCAATATTGTCTAACTCAATCTCATCTTTTAGTTCACCAATCAAATCAATTAGGTCTTTAGAAATCAAAGTACCTAATAAATTAGAAACCTCCATCTTATGCTTTAGGTTTAAGTGAGATCTAGGTCTAGTAAACTGACTAACCCTATCTCCCATAGGTCTCTCCACACGATCACTCCTATCCTAAATACTCAATCCATCAACCTCAAAGATTTTAAGAAACTTCCTCATAACCATATTGAGTACCCACATGCCAAGGTACACAACCTATAGCTCTTATGATCTCAA
This sequence comes from Cupressus sempervirens, assembly GCA_028749045.1. Classification (NCBI taxonomy): domain Eukaryota; kingdom Viridiplantae; phylum Streptophyta; class Pinopsida; order Cupressales; family Cupressaceae; genus Cupressus; species Cupressus sempervirens. The sequence goes on along the minus strand of CM053793.1, from coordinate 81,706,228 downwards.
TGATCATATCACTCTTCATCATCGCTATCTTAGATATGCATTTTTCTTTAATCTTCTCTAAAATCCTTGCTTCCATAACATCATAGAGATCTTTAATCTCTCTAGGGACCAGTTATCTTAAATTAATCTTCCAAGATTTTTGTAAACCCTCCACAAAAAATCAACCAAATCCAAACTTTGATCAGATAATCTTTACCCCAGTTCCTAGTGCAAACTACCTTTACTTCAGCAATTTGTTTGCATGATTAGGAAAACCTTCACTTTTATACTATCTGACATAGTGCAAGGTAGAGGAATCCCCAAAGGAGATTTCCTAACCCTATAAAATTACCACATAATAGAAATACAACACAAGATATAAGATTTGATACCAAAAATAACTCTTTATTCATAAAATAATTGATTACATACAATGTGCCTGACTGTAAGGCCTTCCCTATTATGACAAAAAAGAAAACAAGTAATAAATATTCAAGATTCCTCAAGATCCAATCCAAACCCTAGCTTGTCTAGATCCACACTTTGGTAGAAACCTCCAAGGAAGATCTAAAATTATGCTCACAAGCCCACTAAGAAATCTCTTGGTTTCTTAAGCTTCAGCTACTAGCCCTTATCAAAATTCACTACTCTACTTCATTATCCTCTCCAAGCTTGATGTATCTTACTAAAGAATCCAAAAAATCCCTTACTTATACCCAAATAAGCCACATGCCATCTTATTATGTTATAAATTAAATAAAATCTTACATTAAATGCACATTTGAGCCACAAATAGGCTTACAATAGAAATTACATACAACCAAATAAATTGCCAAGGTCAACTCACACTAGAAACTGAACATAGAAAAATTGGGAAAAGTTAGAACCAAGACATGACTGAGCATCATAAAACCACTTTTGAGTATCAAAAACTATTTGGCTCACTTGACACATGAAAGAATATTAGGTTAAAACTACAAACTTGATCAATATTGCAAACTTGGTTAACACTACTAGTTAACACTAAACTTGGTTAACACCCTAACTCAGTTAACATAATAACTTGATGAAAATTGGTAGAATGTACAAAATAAAGGTAGGATTATAGGACAAGCTAGGATGCTCCAACATTAGTCACTTCCTAGCAACAAGAGCTAAGCTGCAACCTACAATAAATAAAAATAGAACTGACAAAAGGAACTGTCACTTCCTACAACAAGAATTCAAATTTTAAATCTAAAAGCAACCTATACTAAAAACTAGAAAGTATTAAAAAATGTAAAACTTAATCTAGAATTTAGCATTGTAGAATATAAATAAGAAACCACACAAATCTATATTTACACCTAAATATTAAACAATACACGAATCAATAATTATTTACAATAACATGAATTAAAAAAGTAGGCTAATATAATAATTTAATATAGGAAATCAAATCAAAACATACAGAAAATAAAACATGCTCTAATCTAAAACAAATCACTAGTCATTCTGAGAAGTGGATCTCGTCTCCTCAGCATGCCTAGTGAGGTAAAATAAATGCTCCGCTATGTTTCTTTGATAAGAATAATGTTATTTTAATACTTCAAATTCATGAGATAAATTCCATACAATGTTCTTCTATAGGAAAAATCAGCTTGTGAAAATTTGTCTCACCTTCCCTTCTTAATAATTTCATTTACAATATATAAGAGAGCTCAAATTCTCTATTTTTAGCATTCCCATTTATAAAAATGTGTTTTTATAAAAATCCCAAAAACATGCACATTTGAATAGTTGAGAAGTAGGTGTTATAAATGGGAGGTTAATGGTTCAAACCACATGCTATCCACTTTTCTTATAATAGGTTTCTTTCCTTATAATAGCCATTTTTAATATTTTAAATATGGTATGTTGTGATTTTTAGAGTCAGGTTTCCATTGCACCAAAAGACCAATCTCTCAATTCATGATACAAGCACTCAATTTATAGTACACAAGAGGTAGTTAAGCCCTTTTCATGAATCCCAAGGGGAGTGCTACACAAACCCCTTAGCGTTACCCAAGGGTCTGAGGATTTGAACCTATGACCAACCTTTAATATCACTTGTTAGAGTGGGGTTTTTGTTGCACCAAAAGACTAATTTTTCAATGCCTAATACAATCACACATATTATAGTACATAGGAGGCCATTAAGCCCTTGTCATGAATACCAAGGGGAGCAGTGAACAAATTTCAAATAGTGAGTTTATTCCCAAAACATGCTTGGTTGAGTGGTTATGAGAATAAATAGGATGGGAAAGGTTATGAGTTCAATTCTCATCCCATCACATTGTAGACAAATAATTTTCTCCTTGATTTTAGCCACAAACTCCTCATTGATTCTAGCCACAATCTTCTCCTTGCTTTTAGCCACAATCATTTCCTTGATTTCAGAAAAAAATCTTTTTTTTTTAAATTTTAGAAAATAATCTTCTCTTTTTAGAAAATAATATTTTCCTTATTTTCATAAAATAATCTTCCCCTTGATTTAAAAATAATAATATTCTCCTTTATTATAGCCATAAACAAATAATATGATTTTTTTTTTCAAATGTAGTGCTCCTCACATACTTGGAATTTCTCCTCCACATGAAGCATTAATTTTATTGGCACGATAAATGTTAGTAAGTACAATAAAATATTATTCATATATTTTATCTAACAACTTATATATATATACACACACACACACACACACACACACACACACACACACACACACACACATATGTATATATGTATATACATGTATATACATATGTATATATTTATATATACATGTATATGCAAATATACATATTTATATATATACATATATCTATATGTATATATACATATCTATATATATACATATAGATATATGTATACATATAAATAAATAAATAAATATATATATATATGTACATATACATATCTATATGTATATGTACATATACATATATATGTATGTGTGTATGCAACATAAAATTAAAATATGGTAAAAGAAGTGGAATATAGAAATGGAAATGAAGGCATATAGGAGGGATATAATTTAGGACATAAATAGATCTCATAATTCCCCCCAACTTATCATATTTCACATCCTCACACAATCATTATGATCAAGAGGTGTTTGAGTTATTAGCCCCTTTTAAATGTATGACTTTGGCTTGTTGTTTCACCCTTAACTAAATAATAGATCATGTAAAACCATTTTTTTTTTTTGAGCTTCTCATGAAAATCATTTTTTCTTTTATTATTTTTATTTTAAATTTTCATGTTGATCTTTCATAGCATTATGTTTCAAATGCTTATATATAAGAGGTATTTGTGAACTACAGACAAGATGATTTGGAATGGGTGAAATGGTATGCAACACAAATGATTATGCAAGGACATAATAGGTTTTATGTATGATGGAATGGCCTATAATTGGTTTCATGATGGGATGAATAAGGATAAAGTAAGATAATGGGTGAAAATGTATGTAATAAGCATGGTAAGCCTCACCCCAACTTAAAGTGTTGACTATCCTCAAGAAACTAGGCAAGAAAAAGTAGCTATGTTGCACATATGGTCAATATAATAAGTAATATAAATAAAGTTAAGACATAAAATGATGAAAAATAAAATTCCTAGTTTCACCAACTTACTTGTCAAGAAAAGCTAAGGCATCTTGATAATATAGTTAATGAATCTTCAACAAGGAACCAAGGAGTAAGCCAAGAACTACAACACCAAGAATATCTCTATTTGACTGGAAGCACTAGAGAGAAACCACTTGAAGGTACCAAAAATGTTGACTTGAATGATTGTGGTATAAAAGACCACTATCTAGAGGAAATAATACATAACACAATGAAGGGAGATGGATCTATTTTCCATGGCATCTCAACTGAATGTTTAGCACATACTATAAGTGATCAAAATCATGGTGCTCAACAAAAATTGTAGCACAACAACAAAATGAAGCATAGGAGATGCAAGAAACACTGAATTAAAAAGATCCAAAGAATCAACTAAGGGTGGTAGAAAAATGGTTGGTTTGACCCAATTATTGCATTGTTTATGTGTATTTTATTCTTCATTTTTTTCATTTTTTTTTTCATTTTTGATAATGGCAAGTGACCATTGGCAAGCTAGTTTTCAATCACTTACTGCTTCATGGTGCTATAAAAATAGTTTTCACTAGTAAGAATTTATTTTATAGTTGATATCTACCAAAAACTAGCTTTTAGATAATAACTAGCCAACAACATTGGAAGATTTTCATTGTTGGATATTTTATTGTTTTTTTTTTCCTTTTTTCATTTTTTTTCAATATCTACATAGAATGATCATAGGAAAAAAAATCCTTATATGGATGAGGAAGAATTATCCCATCCAAAATCTTGGGTCCTTGGATGTCCTCACAAAAGACACTATTGAAAGTGAATTACATAATGAACTTGAAATAATGACTAAGAATAACCTAAGCATGATAACCTCTTTCCATCGAAACAATCTTGATCCATTGATCTGATACCACTAAATCTAGAGTCTTCTTGTAGAACTCCAAAATACATACTTCATGCTAGAGATAGGGTGATAGAGTGAAAGACCAACTGTATTCACTAATGTGTTCATAAAACTATAGAAAGGTGGAGACACATCTATAGAAAGAAATGTGATGATCTGCAAAATACTCAAGATCCTTATGCATCTCTTCAAGATTCTTTTTGATGGGTATATCTAGAAAAGATCATGATAATATTTATGAATCTCATAGAACTAATGTTGTACTATTATTCATTGCTACAAATGTATTGGATAACCACAATAAGAGACATGTAACCATATTCTCGAGACTGATCATATGAAGTATAGTAAACCAATACCATCCATTCAATAAAGCTACTATTGTGTATGTAACTTATTTTTTAAAATGATAGGTAGATTTATCAATATGAATATATAATTGATAATAATAAATAGATAAAAAAATAAATTCTTGTATAGATATAATATCAAGGCAAATCAACATAAGAACACATACCTTGAATTGGTTGAGATCTGACATGTGGGGTTTTCTAGAAAAACCAATGAAAGAAATTAATGAATCTTGATTAGGAATCAACCAAGAACCAAAAAATTGGAAGGATTTTTCCCTAAACTAACTTAATGCTATATGGGACTCATGAGAACATTAAGATAATCCAAAGAATGAAATAAAGTAGGAAACACATTTAAGGATTTATTTCAGTTTAGTAAATGATAAATCATCCAAATATTTCAAGAATTCAGCGGATTTGTCCTTATTACAAAAGCATCAACATTCAAATCATCCAAATAACCAAGAAATTGGTCTAGCAACTATTATCAATGAATGATAATCTTAAGATGCAAGGACCAAGAATGAGAAATCTATACATACCTTGATCCTTGTTAAATAAAGGAATCATCCATAATGTATTTGGTCATATTAGGAAAATGCAAGAGGAATAATTATCATCAATTTGGAACACATATTATTTGGTCATCAATCCATTCAATTATTTACCCATCTACTTTATTGGACCCAAATCAATAAGTGTGTGAGGAATACACATATTTTTCATAGGCCTACCAAGATCTTGATGTTTGAATATTAAAACCTTTTTAAAGAATAGATCTTGTAAGATATTGTTCGGTATCACACACAAAACTTGAATGATTAAGGTATACAATAGATAACCTTTTAATGTGTGATTAATTTCAATACACACACACACACATTTTTGATGATGAAATCATGATGGGTTACTTCCTTATGTGTGTAAAAAAACTCAGAATTCTATGATTCAAGAAGTAGATAAGAAGAACTAAATTAAAGGGTGATAATTTGATCAATATGTTCCTGTAATTCTTTTTTTTTTAAATCACATTCATTATCCATCACCAAATTCATGCAAATTAAGATAATTTAAAAGGATTAGGGAAATCTCATAATTATATATAGTTTGATCCACCTTATTATATAATGCTTCATGAGGAATTATGAATTCCATTGGTAGAAATGTTGGAGTGGATTGTGGATAAAATAAATGGAATAAGGATAATCGAAAGGGTTGGATTAGATATATAGTAGGTGAGTAGAATGGGAATGGTAGAATATAAGATGGATATATGGGTTTCTATGAGCATGCATTATTACATTCATTCTACATACTAGGTGCAAAATAATATTTTGAAGAAACATGTTGGGTAAAAGCACAAACCTGTGTCGCACATTGTGATATCAAGAGGGGTTATGGCTGAAATGCTAACGACCATACATACATGGCAGGTTTCCTTGTCGACATGGCTTGTACCATTATGGCCAGAACCCTTTTGATCAAAAGGGTTTTTTTCCATAACCCTACTATTTTAAAAAAATGCTGAAAAGCACTTTTTCGCTATCATTTTTGATGTAGTAGTTATGAGATTCTTGGAGAGTGGTTAAGATGTTCCAGCTATAATAGGTTAGCAATATTTTTTTCATTTTTTTAATGTTTTAAAGTGTTTTTGATTAGTAAATGTTAATGGTAGTCAAATTAATTATTTTTTACGTGTTTTATTAGTGAATTATTTAGATTTGTTAATTTTTTAATATATTTAAATTATTTTTTAGATTTGTTAGTAAATTATTTAAAATATAAGAAAGAATGTAGTCAAACAAATTGGGTGTCTGATGTAAGAGCATCCAAAGGTATAAGGGCAATCCTGTGTCACCCAAAAAAATGTACTTAGACATAGTTTCTATTTCATATGTTTTCGTTTCTAGATACTCATTTGGGTCAAATAAAGGTTCCAACTCTCACAGTTCCACTATTAGTGTCCTAGGTTAGAGTGTTTAATCACCTTGGGATATGTGTAAATGCCAAAAAAATAGGAGTATGTAATTGAGTCATCATTTTGGAAAACTAGAAGGTGTAAATTGGTCAGATGATTGTCATTTTAATTTAGAGCATTCCAAAAAAAGAATCAGGTCAAAAGGCCCCACAGTTTGAAAGTTATTACAGTTTTTCAATCTTTGGAGACATCCTAAGAATGCTTCAAAGTCAGGTTAGGGGCATTAAATGACCTCAAAAAGGGCCAAAAAATGGGGGATGAGCATAGCTAGTCCATAGGGCTATAGGGAACTTTGAGAGCTTTCCAAAAATGTAAATGGTTTGTCAATTGGAGCTAGGGTTCAAAAGTTATGCCTCCCGAAAGTTTGGTTACCTTTTTTGGATTCTTCTAATTTTGTGCTAACTTCTAATGCAACTTCTAGAGCCTTCTATTTTGTTGGTGGATGCCAACTAGCACTTTCTAGAATGTATTCCTGATTCCTAACCCTCCAGGGTCTATTTAAGAACATTTCTGGCACTGTAAAAGGCAATTCAGAGTGGAGTTTGAGAGAAGGTCCTGGGAGAAGAATTTATCTCTAGATTTATGCTATTGTAAGCCCATAGGGCATGTTTTGGATTTTGTTTCTCCACACTAAGTGTACTAGCATATTTTCACAATTAATAAATTTTTCCCCTTTCCTATTGTGTCCATTATGTGCTTAGGTTGTGTCCCCATCAAGTGGTATCAGAGCTAGTTTTCTTGAGTGTGTAGACAGAGCACCGACTGTGAGGCAGTTTGCACTAGGACTGTGTGGTTGTGGGATTGAGTTAAGAAGATGTCTCCACAAAGAAATCATGGAGGAAGGGCCATAGCTATTAATCCTAAGGAGGTTATATCCCTCCAAAGGTAGGTCCAAGCATTGCAAAAGGAGCTCCATAGGGGAGAAAATGTTGCTGTAGGTGACGAAAGTGAGGATGACAATGAAGAAGAAGAAATTAGACTAGAAGGGGAACTTGGTGGGGGAGTTCTATATCAGGTAGAGGAGAGGCTTTTTAGGCCATTACTAAGTTTGGAAAAAGACCTACAATTAATTTGGGTGTATTTTTAGGAAATCTGAAACCAGATGAGTTGATCAACTAGATCAATGAACTAGAAGAGTACTTTGAGTATGAGGATATCAGGGATCCAGATAGGGTTAAGTTTGCAAAAGCCATACTGAAAAGCCATGCCAAAATTTTGTGGCAAGAGGTTCAATTGGAAAGAAATAGAAGAGGAAAGGAGAAGATCACAAGGTGGGATCATATGGTGGACAAATTGAAGAAGCAATTCATTCCTGTTGATTATGAGCTTGATTTGTTTAAGAAGATGCATGGGTTAAAGAAAGCTAGAAAATCAGTCCAAGAATATATGGAGGAGTTTTACTGACTTCTGATTAGAGCAGGGCATGCAGAAGCAAATAAGGAGAAAGTTTCTCATTATATTAGTGGGTTACGACCAAGCATCCAGGAGGAATTAAGTCTGGTAAGAATGACCAATGTTGAGGAGGCATACCAGTTTTCCCTATGAGTTGAAGAGAAGCTAAATAAAAGGTTTGAAGGGAGACAAAGAGGGCATGGTCAAGGAGGAAGGGGTAGTGGTAGGTCATCTAGAGGCTAAAATGAAACCCAAAAGAAAAATGAAGAAGTGGGTACTAGGTAGAACTAGAGGAACAAGGGTTTCAACCACTCTCATGATCAAGACTTTGGAAATTATAGAGGAAGAGGTAGAGGATGAGGACAAGGAAGAGGAGACTTCCACGGTACCTATTTCCATTGCAATGAAGAAGGTCATCATGCCTTTGAATGTCCTCAATGACAAGGAAGGACAGATAGGAGAGCTAAGGGTCAAGCTAGGGTTGCTCATGTGGATGAGGATGTACAATCATCACATTAAAAGGATGCAGAAAGATAAGATACTTTAGTAAATGAAAGGGTCCTACTAAGTGGTGAGATTGAATCAAGACAAAAGAGGAGTTTATTTCATACCAGCTGCAAGTGTGAGGATAAATGTTGTGATGTGATCATTGATGGTGGTAGCACTAATAAATTAGTATCAAAGGAGATGGTCTCTAAGATGAAGCTCAAGAGGGAGAAACACCCCTAGCCCTATCGGATTGCTTGGGTGAAAGATGATCATAAGGTCCCAGTAAGTGAACAATGTTTAGTGAAGTTCAAAATTGAGAGTTACCATGATGAAGTTCTCTGTGATGTTATTCCAATGGATGTTTGCCATCTATTGTTGGGTAGACCATGGTAGTTTGATAGCCATGCAGTACATGATGGTCATGCAAACACATACTCTCTAAAAAAGGATGGAGTTTGTGACAAACTGAAGCCCATGAAAAAGGAAGGTGAAAAGGTATGTAGCAGTGCTAGGATTTGTCTTGTTGATGGAAGGAAGTTTTTAGATGGCATGAAACATTAGTGTATGTGCTATGCTTTGATTCCTAGGAAAGATAAAGAAGCTAGTAGTGAAATACTACTTGAAGTTTTAGATTTACTAGGTGAGTTTGGAGATATCATCTCTGATAATGTTCTAGAAGGATTGCCACCAGTAAGGAAAATTATTCATTAGATAGATTTAATCTCAGGAACTAGTTTTCCTAACAAGGCTACTCATAAGATGACTACTATTGAAGCTGAGGAGCTAAATAGATAGGTTTAAGAACTATTGAGGAAGGGGTTGATTCAGGAGAGCCTGAGTCCATGTGTAGTACCTGAAATACTAGCACCAAAGAAGGATGGAGAGTGGAGGATGTGTACAGACTCTCGAGCTATAAATAGGATAACCATCAAGTATCAATTTCCTTTGCCAAGAATGGATGATCTTATGGATTTTTTGAGTGGAGCTCAATATTTATTTCCAGATATGGATATTAGAAGGAGATATGGATATGAGAAGGAGATAAGTGGAAAACAACCTTCAAGACCAAGGATGGTCTTTATGAGTGGTTAGTCATGCCCTTTGGATTGATGAATGCCCCAAGCACCTTCATCCAGCTTATGAATGAGGTACTTAAGAAGTTCTTGGGAAAATTTGTTATTGTCTATTTGGATGATATTTTAATTTTCAGCAAGACTTTGGAAGAACATTTATTGCATATTCATAGTGTCCTTGAAAGGTTAAGGGAAGAGAAACTGTTAATTAATCTAAGGAAGTGTATCTTTGCAAAAAGGGAGTTATTCTACTTGGTGTTTGTTATATCACCTGAAGGTCTCAAAATGGATCCAAAGAAAGTAAAAGCCATATTGGAATGGCCTACTCCAAGGTTTTCTACTTAGGTAAGATGATTTCATGGTCTGGTTAGTTTTTACAGGAAGTTCATTCAAAATTTCAGTGGCATATGTGCACCCCTGACTGACACAATAAGAGGGGATAGAAAAGAGTTCAAATGGACTATGGTAGCTATGAGAAGTTTTGAATTTCTAAAGAAGAAGGTGATAGAACAACCTATGTTGACACTTCCAAATTTTAGAAAAGTGTTCCAGGTGGATTGTGATGCTAGTGGTAGTGCTATTGGGGTTGTATTAAGCCAAGAAGGTAAGCCTATTGCATATTTTAGTGAAAAAATGAATGATGTGAAAAAGTTATATTTTGTTTATGATCAAGAGTTCTATGCAATAGTTTAGGCCTTAAAGAAATGGAGGCATTATTTATTGCCAAAGGAATTTTTTTTGTATACTGATCATCAGGCATTACAGTACCTAAATAGACAAGGTAAATTGAATCGGAGGCATATGAAGTGGGTAGACTTCTTGCAAAGATATACATTTGTGTTGAAGCATAGAAGTGGAAAATCTAAGAGGGTTGCAGATGCACTAAGTAGGAGATAGTTGTTGCTTATAGTAATGCAAGTTGAAGTAGTTGGGTTTGATGAACTCAAGAATCTGTACCCTGAAGATCCTAATTTTTTTGAAGCATGGAAAGCTTGTAAAGAACCTATTGCTATAGACAGAACTAAGTGGTTAGACTATTTGATTCAGGATGATATGTTATTCAAGGGAAGTCAATTATACATTCCAAGGAGTTCCATGAGGAAAAATATGATTAAGGAGAAACATAGTGGAGGGATGGTAGGGCATTTTGGTTGAGATAAGACTACTGCCATTCTCAAAGAACATTTATTTTGGCCTCAAATGTCACAGGATGTGAAGAAGTTTGTACAAAATTGATAGGTTTTTCAAGTGGCCAAGGGATTTCGTCACAATACTGGACTATATCAGCCATTGCCCATTTCATCAAAGCCATGGGAGGACATAAGTAAGTATTTTTTTATTGGATTTCCAAGGACACAAAGGGGTAATGACTTAGTATTTGTGGTGGTTGATAGGTTCTCCAAAATGGCACATTTCATTCCATGCCACAAAACTCATGATGTTGTCCATATTGTAGACTTGTTTTTTAGAGAGGTGGTAAGACTACATGGTCTGCCAAGGAGTATAGTTTCTAATAGAGATACTAAATTTATGAGGTATTTCTAGAGAACATTGTGGAAGAAGTTGAGAATAGACTTGAAGTTTAGTTCTACACATCACCCACAGACTGATGGATAGACTGAAGTGGTAAATAGAAGTCTAGGCAATTTACTGAGATGTTTAGTTGGGGATAAGCCCAAGGGGTGGGATTTGATTCTACCACAAGTAGAGTTTGCTTACAATAACTCTGTAAATAGGAGTACAGGTAAATCACCATTCTAGATTGTATATGGAAGTATCCCAAGGACTACACCATAATTGAGGAAGATGGAGCAAGGGGAGAGGACAAGTGCTAAAGTAGAAGAGTTTGTTAAACATATCAAGTGTCTACCTAAGGAGGTCCAGGCATACATTACCAAGATGAACCACTAGTATAAAGCTAGGGCTGATCAAAGAAGAAGACATAAGGAGTTCTAAGTAGGGGATCTAGTCATGGTACACTTAAGAAAAGAAAGATTTCCAGCCGATACTTACAACAAGCTGAAGATGAAGAAATTTGGCCCTTGCAAATTTTTGAAGAAATATGACTTAGTAAATGCATATGAAGTAGAGTTGCCAAATGGAATTCACATTTCTCCTAGTTTCAACATTGCAAACTTAACAAAGTATCATGATGTTGGTGCAGATGAGGAACTGATGTTAGAGCCATGTCCAATTCCTAATTCTAAGAAGGAGGAGATAGAGGAGATTCTAGATAGTCATGTGGGTAGGAGTACCAGAAATAGGTAGTATGAAGAGTATCTAGTTAAGTGGAAAGGCCGATTGATCAAGGAATCAACTTGGATATCAGCAGCTGAGGTTTCTCATTAGGGATTTCCTCTACCATCCATAAAGTGATGACATCACTTTTTAATTTACCCTAGGTGTCTAATGCAGGAGCATCCAGAGGTATAAGGGCAATCCTATATCACCCAAAAAGAATGTACTTAGACTTAGTTTTCATTTCATGTGTTTTCATTTCTAGATACCCATTTGGGTCAAATAAAGGTTCCAATTCTCATAGTTCCACTATTAGTGTTCTAGGTTAGAGTTTTTAATCACCTTGGGATATGTGTAAATGCTAAAAAAATAGGAGTATGTAATTGAGCCATCATTTTGGTGAACTAAAAGGTGTAAATTGGTCAAATGATTGTTATTGTCATTTAGAGGATTCTAGAAAAAGAATCATGTCAAAAGGCCCCATGGTTTGAAAGTTATCACAATTTTTCAGTCTCTAGAGACATCCTAAGAATGCTTCAAAGTCACATTAGGGGAATTAAATGACCTTGAATAGGGCCAAAAATGGGGGAAAAGTATAGCTAGTCCATAGGGCTATAGAGCACTTGGAGAGCTTTATAGAAATGTAAATGGTTCGTTAATGGGAGCAATGGTTCAAAAGTTATGCCTCTTGAAAGTTCAGTTACCATTTCTGGATTCTTCTAATTTTGTGCTGACTTCTAATGCAACTTCTGGAGCCTTCTATTTGGTTGGTGGATGCCAACTAGCACTTTCTAGAATGTATTCCTAATCCTTAACCCTTTGGGGTCTATTTAAGAACATTTTTGGCATTGTAAAAGGCAGTTCAGAGTGGAGTTTGAGAGAAGGTACCAGGAGAAGAATTTATCTCCAAATTTATGCTATTGTAAGCCCATAGGGAATGTTTTGGAGTCTATTTCTCTGCACTAAGTGTACTAGCATATTTTCATAGTTAATTAAATTTTCCCCTTTCCTATTGTGTCCATTCTGTGCTTGGGTTGTGTCCCCATTAATAAAAATGTAGAAAAACATTAGGTAAAAATAAACAAAACTAACTTTGTTATAGTCAAATTTGAAATTGAAACCTATCATTAATTTCTAAAAAATTATACAAGACTTGTACATTTATATGAAACTTAGAAACACTTGTACATTTATATGAAACTTGGAAAAATTGTTTAACCCTGTAGCTAAATCAAAATCTAATTTAGTAAAAAACTTAAGTTTCATGTATACACTTATTTATAATTTAATCAAGAACTTTTATTTATCGCATATACATGTACACCTACGAACATTTATTTTTCACATTTGCATGAGCATGTTAAAATACATTACCTATGGTCTCTAAGATAATTTGTTTTAAAATACATATACATGATTGAATAACACCATACATTTAATGTTGTGTATTTATATACATGTGTTTTAAACTAAATTTAACTTTTAATTATTTTAATTTATGCACTTGTATGTTTATATGTGTATATATATGCATATGTAGATCTCTAGATATTTATCAAATTTTTTCTCTTGTAGCTTCACACTCATATCCTCATACATTATATACATGTGTACATTATGGCATCTAGTTTAGGGGATCATGCTTCTGCATCCTCAAGGGATGCTACTATCCATAGAGGGGGTCAGAGTGCTGAGTCTGGCCCAACACGCACATCCATATCCTCCACTAAGGATAGACAATAGTTATTTAGATATACACTTGCTAGATTATCTTGTGCTATAGATGTTCCAGACTCCTCATTTTTCTGTTTTACCACCCTCCCTAATAGGAAGAAGATTATAGCGATGTGAGATGAATTCTTTTGTATGATACATACCATTGAATCATACAACCCTTTTGATTATATCAATATTGAGACATTTTATTCTTCTCTATCTCACAGTGTCATTGGCACTATGAAGTATAGACAAGTTGACACTGAGGTCTCCACTACCATGGTGAAGACCATGTTTTCACTTTATATAGATAGAGTTAGAGTTAGAGGCTACTCTATGAGAAAGAGTACTGATGAGCTCATTGCACCATTTTTATATCCTTACTAGTTGGCTACTCCTCATAGATGGCCACAGAAGGATGAGTTCCCTCAATATTTCTACAAACAATTATTTGCAAAATTTTATTTACAGCACGATGTTGATTACATAGATTATCTAGGTCATGTTGGGCAGGGTCTGGGTATACTTTTAGAGAAATTCAGAACCATGGACACACCTCCACCTGTTAATAAATGGGTGATGGTGGGTCCAAACCTTTTGGTTATGCCAAGAGGTCTAGAGATGGTTGATGCAGGCCTAATTGTTCCTGATGACACACTCAGGACACAAATTTATTTGAGCATTGCCACCATCGCTACATAGTTGTAGGAGATTTCTTTTGATTAGTGAGGTAGATAAATGTTACAGTCTTGAGGTACCATTCCCAAAACTACATCATATAGTATAGGTGTTGATGATGCATATGGAGTAGTAGACATACCTTCTCCACTAGAGGTTTTTGCAATTTTAGATGTGGATGCATCACATTGTTTTGGACCTTGTTTAGCATCTAATCTTTTGAATTCATATCAAGAATTATCTACAGACACAAGGATTCCACTTCATGACATCAGCAATGAGATTATTCATATTCTATCATGTACAATAGGATCACAGGGTTTATAGAGGTAGGAGGATATTCCTACACCTTCTACTACACCTGTTGCTACATAGGTCCCTACAACACCAACCCTAGCTACCCAAGACCCTATAGCACCATCCCTAGCTACTCAAGACCCTACAACACCCCCTACTTAGGATTCCACTACTAGACAACTTGATCTATTCATCTCTATGTTTTCAGATGACATTATCGACTTGGATGTTGATAATGCTTTCTCATTGCATAATTTAGATATCAGTCAGATTGGTAGAGCATTACATGATGCTATGGATATGTCTATATGTTTAATTTTTTTTTAATTATGGTAAAATTTACACTTAAACATATAGGAACAAATGTATATTCTTGATACAATCTAACTTGTGTGTACATATATATGTATATATATGTGTGTTTGTGTATGTGTGTTATAGGGTTTGACTGATAGTATGTTATGTTTTGGTGATCTACAAACACTGATAGATCCTACATGTTGTGAGTCTCAGGCATGTTAAAATTTAAATATATATTTGATTTATATGTATGATATAATTTTTCTATACATAATTTGACACTATCATTTGACACAAGGTTCAGATGTAATTGATAGACCCTTTTGGGGACATGGATCAGGAGGGGGATATAGTTGATTAGATGTTCTTATTTTATATGTTATTTTGGAGACATTTGATATAGTATTTTGGATGTACATGTTTATAAGGACACTTTGATGTTTTATATTTTATTTAGATACATGTTTATATGGAGACTTTGATGCTTTATATGTTATTTGGATACATGTTTATCTAGATGTACATGCTTGATATGATATTTTGAAGCATCTGATACACGATATTTTTATACATTTGATATGGGCACATTATTCTCTAGATATATTTTATTATATATATGTACATGTCTTAGAAGTTATTTCATAGATTTATGTGTACATATGTTCACGTTGAATGTGCATGCATGTTTTCAATAGTCACATTTTTATTAATGTTTATGTACATGCTATTGATTTTTTAATGTCAAGATTAATCTTTTATGTTTATGTATGTGTTATTCATGTTTCTGTATATGTTATTCATCTTAATGTGTTAATCTAAGTGTAATTAACTATATTTAATGACATGTCTTAAGGGGGGATCCTAAATTATACATAAGAATGTAGGTTAAAATGTACATATTTTATTTCATAGATATATGTATATATGTTAATGTTAAATGTAGACATGTATATTTTCAACATTCATGTTTTTGTATATCTTATTCATCTTAATGCCTTAATCTAAGTCTAATTAAATGACATGTCTTAAGGAGAGATCCTAAATTATACATAAGAATGTAGATTAAAATGTATTTTTTATTTCATAGATGTATGTATATTTGTTCATGTTAAAAGTATACATGTATTTTTTCATTATTCACATTTTTATGTATATGTTATTGATCTTAATGTCTTTATCTAAGTGTAATTAACTATATTTAATGACATGTCTTAAGCGGAGATCCTAAACTATACATAATAATGTAGATTAATGTATATTTTATTTCATTGATGTATGTAAATATGTTCATGTTAAATAAAGACATGTATGTTTTCAATATTCATGTTTATGCATATGTTATTATTTTTAATGCCTTAATCTAAGTATAATTAACTATATTTTATGACATGTCTTAAGGGGAGAACCTAAAATATACATATATAAGAATGTAGATTAATGCATAGGTAAGAATATAACATATCCATGGACATAAGAACATATAAAGAGTGTGACCTAAAGAATACATGTTACAACATTTAATTAATAAAAGTTAATACAAAAATACATAAAAGAATTAACAGTTATAAGAAAACATAAACAATGTAAATAAATACTTACAAATACTAAAGGTGTTGTCTTAAGGGGAGGTTAGGTAATAGGTGGTCCTAAGGGGAGGTCCTAAGAGGTTATCTTAAATGAGATATCCATGTCTAATTTTGCATATCCAAGATAAATGATCCAATGTATACAAATTTATAAAACAAATATTCTGTCAACATTAAATGTGAAAGTATAAGAGCTATATAGACATAGCTAAACTAGAGCTTTGCAATAAGTACATAGGTAAAATAGAGCTCCACAAATATTGTATTGTTAAGATACTCTCTAATTTTTATTATCTCTACAAGTTTTTCATGTTCTTCAATAGACAGTTTCCACTTTTGATTTTCACAACATCCTCTTCTTTGTATTGTTTCAAATTGTAACTTTGTTGCTATAACATGTTACTGTAATGCAAGACTTTTCCTCTAGGCTTGTATTCAATAAATTCAATACCACTATCAGTTACCCTTATTTGTTGATAATAAGTTCCTTAAATAACAACTGATCCAATTGGATATGATTGTTTGTCAACATCTATAGTTTCTTCTAGCAAATTGTGCTTTTCTTTTGTGCATCTTAAAAGATAATAGTCCACATTTTCCACATTATCAGCTAAGGCTTGAACTGCAAAAATATCTCCTACATGTATATAAAAATAGATAAATATAAATCAATTGTAAAATGAATATACATGTATATTAATGTGTGTGTGTGTGTGTGTGTGTGTGTGTGTGTGTGTGTGTGTGTGTGTGTGTGTGTGTGTACACAAACCTGCCATAACTAAATAAGAAATGCGCTCATAATAAGTTGAATATATAGGTTCATGAGTGTCAATGTCAATGTTAGCATCTTCAACAGGAGGCATTCTAACTATCTACTTCAAATTCCAATGTGAAACATATCCTTTCACAATATTTTTGCATACACTCACTGGATTGTCCTTAATGCAGTCATCACAAAAACATGTTTTCTCTCTTACTTTAATTATTGAAGGTTTATGGTTTCCTATATTCATCACTCGATGTAAACTTCTAATACTAGGAATCATTTGACAATTGTAAGGATTAGATCAATCTATATCTGTTACAAAATACAAAAAGTAGTTGTCATATTTCAAAATAAATATTTAATAAAAATTTGAATTTGAAAAATGCATTAAAAATAAATATAAATTTCACCTTTCACTTCCCAAAATTAATGCTTATTGTATTTAGTATCTTGAGTAGAAAAATGAGCTATGAACTATTCAACAATTTGATTTGCACTCTCTACCCTATTCCCCATATGTACATACAACATGCATATATATAATTTAAAATATATATATATATATATATATATATATATATATATATTATACATATGTATATATATACATATATGTATATGTATATATATACATATATATATATATGTATATATATGTATATATATATACACATACATATATATATATATACATATATGTATATATATATATATCATATATGTATACATGTATGATATATATATGTACACACACATATATATATAGATATATACATATATATACATATATATATAAATATAATATGTATACATATATGCATATATATAGACACACACACACACACACACACACACACACACACACACACATATATATACACATGTATACATATATGTATACATATATGTATGGGGAAACACCCAAGCCACTTGGGCCACGTGGTTCACTTAGGAGGCATGGGAAGAGTCAGTTTTGGGGTTATGACATAGGGCCAAGGTTGTATGGGGTGTAGTTGAACTTAGAGGTAGGGGTAGTAGTTAGAAGTTTTAAGTTTTTTAAGTTAGAATGTTAGTTACCTTTATTTTAGTTTAGTTGTTTTGTCATTTAAAATTTAGTTTTAAAAAAATTGGTAGAATTTTAATATGTACATTTTAAGAATGAATTAATATTAGTTAGTTAATGTTAATAAAGTTTAGATTAGTTTTAGTTTATGTGATAGTTAGTTTATATTAAATATAGTTTAGTTGTTTTCTTTTAGTTTGATTTAAGTTAGTTTTAGATTTATTATAGTATTAATGTATTATATTATAGATTGTGAGATTAGTTAAATTGAACTTTATATTGGCATTATTAATGTAGATTTAGATTTATAATAATTTTAAATAAAGTTTAGTTTCACTTATAGATTTAATTGAAATAATTCTAGTCTTAAATTTTATTTGTAATTGATAGATTAATAAATTAGAATGTTATAAGTATGTTGGAGAGAATTATAAATTAAAATGTACATAGTTCATTTGAAAATAAAGTTTACATCTATTGTACATGTATATCTAAGGTTAGTTTAGATTCTGGATTAAAATTTTAAAACGTAGTTAGCATGAGTTGAATAGTTAAATTTAATTGATCTTTTAGAGTTCTAAATAATCTTAATGTTAGTATTCTAGTAATTGATAAGTTTTGTTTAGGATAAATTATGGATCGGGATGTAATTATCTTAGAATGAAATTGAAAGAGGTTAATTAATGACATTAGGCCTAAAGTAAATGATTAAATTTGTAATGTCATTCAAGTTATTAGGTTAATGGAAGGGACTAGTTAATTAGTTCATTATAAGGTTAGTGGTATGTTGATCATAATTAAATTGATGCTAAACAAGGTTATGTAAGTAAGAGATAGATGTCATTTTAGTTAGTAGGTCATTTGACATATTGAATAAGTTGTTGTGTTAATCTATTGTCATCCTTAGGAGGTAATATTTTAAGGAATTATTAAAATGATTGAAGGATTAGGACTTTAGTTAAATGGAATTAGTCATTTAATTTAATTTAATTGAGTTGTAGAACATTAAGTTCACCCAACCTATCTCTTTTATGATATGTTTCAAACTAAGTTGTCACCTTTCTATATCAATGGTGAACTTGCATCTATCTTCAAATTACCTATGGTTATCTAAAATTGAAACTACTTGAACAATTAGTTCCATTATAGTTAAACATCGAAATTTTTTTTGATCGTATCATCTCATTGAATCAAAGCTCTTCTTTATAAAAAAAAATTGTGTGTTTTGCCCTTATATTTTGGGCATGACATTTTGGTATCAGAGCACATGTTTCAACACTAGGAACCTAAAACTATTATGCTTCTAAAACTTAAAACTAACTTTAAATTTTGTAGGATGCCTTCTGTTACTCAAAGCAATTGATGAGACAAAGGTCATAGGGTGAGAGGTGGGAGGGCGAGACAAGAGGATGGACCAGCTCCACCACCACCTAACCTAAACCAGGACATTATAGATGCCCTTCAGACATCGATTGGTGTAGTTTAGTAGAGGTTAGTACATGTAGTTTAGCCTAGACAATAGATTCCCATAGTGGTAGCAAAGGGACCTAGATGAGGCAGGCTTGAAGGCAAAGAGTGGACTAGGAGTCCCCCACTGAGGTAGTTAGAGGGATAGGGTGAGCACGAAGGTGATTCAATACAATAGAGGGGACCCCCACTTGACAGACCTCCTAGGCATATAGTAGATGATATTAGGGAGTTGATACAACTCGAACCACCATTATTTATTGATTCCACTAAGGGGATAGTAGCAAAGGCATGGTTACAGAGCCTACAATGGTGCTTTGGATAACATCTTTATGGGAGTAATCTAAAGGTATGTCTAGCAGTCCATCAGCTGAGAGGAGATGCCTCCAATTGGTGGCATCAGGAGGAGAATATAGGAGGAGTGAGGATGGATACCCTCACATGGGAGTCATTCTTGCAGAGATACTGAGAGAGGTATCTATTAGAGCACTTCAAATAAAAGAAAATAGAGGAGTTTTATTCTCTATATCAGAGGGGCCTTACAGTAGCTTAGTACGAGAGCAAGTTTCTCAAGCTCCTTCCTTATGTTGAATACATGAAGGATGAGAAATTGTGAGTGCATCACCTTATCATGGGTCTAAATTTCTCACTACAGGGTCTAGTTTGTATGGCCTTCCCTACCACCTTTAGATGGGTAGTGGAGATAGCACTAGTTGCTAAGGATACTTGAGGTAGGTAGAAAGTCACAGGATCGATCTTAGAACTGAAACTCTACCCAGTAGAAAACCCCTTGGAAAGGGAATTAGAACTATACACCAGGGTCCTCTAAGGGCCAAAAATCTCCACAGAAGTAGCATCAGGAACCCTCATAGGGTTATTAGGGCTCCAAGCCCAAGTAGTGGCAGTGACAGTAGGATCAAAAAATACATGCCCCACAGCCACAGTCAGAGAAGACTCAACAGTCCTCCAGGGGTGGATATAGTGGGTCTAGTAGGTCAAGGGGCCCACAATAGTCTAGATCATAGGATGCATGATCTTATACCTAAGCACCATGCTACACTTATGGTGGCATGGGTCATATAGCTAGAGAGTGTCCGCAGGGATAGTCATCCAATGGTTAGAGAGGGGCTTTCTTAGAGTCGACAATTGGAGACATGGGTAGGTCCCACAAAGTTTTTGCAGTAGTTGACAACTGCCAGATTGAGCATCAGGCTATATTTATTGTGGCTAAACATGGATTCAGATGGCCAATTAGTGTTGGAACCTATCTATATTGTTGCCTAATGGACCCTAGCACTTCGAGGTCGAGAGCTAGACTAGGTTAGAGTCTAGTGGAATTGCTATGATGAGGTTACCACTTCATGGGAGGATGTGACACAGATGTGATCTCAATACCCATATCTTTTTTATGAACTCTAGGATGAAGTTCATGCCTAGTGGGGGAGGATGTGAGGCCTCACTTTGACCCTTCATAGCATAGTTGATACCTTATTATTTTGATACTTATGACTCGATATGTCAGAACATTATTTGATGCACTAAACATTATTATGCTATTTATGACGTGTGATACTTTACTTTCATATATTTGATTTTGTCATTTAAAGCTTTATGAACATGTACAATGATGAAGTGAATGAATGCATACCTAACACTTTGATTTTTCCAATGTTAATGAATAGAATGAGATAAACAATTGATTTGTAGAAAAATGGATGTTTTAATTTACATGAATTTCTTGATACATATTCTTACATATATATACATGTGTTTCTTGAACTACTGATGTGTGCAATGAGTGTGCCAAAAATTTAGCTGAGAAACCCAATGGAAAGACATAACTAAAACACCTTGTTAATTTGTGCTATCTTTGCATTGTCTTTCTTTAAAAGTTTTTAATTGGTCTTACTATTCTCCTAGTCTTTTTTTTTTTCCTATTAAGTCTTTAAGGTTTAAGAACATTAAATTTAAGTTCCCTAGGGGTAAGGGTATGGGTGGGGAGTACTTTCCACCACCTTAGCCTCTTTGTTTGACTTTTAGGGTCACTCAAAAACCCTATTTTTGATTGATTGTGAAAATTGATTGTCTCCTACTTGAGTTGGTGACTCAAAACTCATTCTTTCAAAATGTAACATTTGCTTCCAAATACTTTTAGGTAACTTACATTGGGTTTGTAGCCATACCATAACTCATAGGGGATTTTGAATGAGTCCTTCTTTAGTTGTACTTGGTTCAAGGTATGAAATGTAGTGTTGATAGCTTCCTTCTACTATTTGATAGCAATGCTCTTTTCAATCATTAAGGTTCTTGCACAGTCCATGATAGATCTATTCCTTCTTTCATCTATTCCATTTTATTTAGGAGTTCCAAGTGCTAAAACCTATCTTTTGATTCCCCTTTCAATGCAAAAGTTATTGAACTCATGTGAAATGAATTCACCACCTCTATCTAACCTCAAGCATTTCATTCTTTTGCCTATTTCCTTCTCTACTCTGGCCAAATACCATTTGAACTTCTCAAATGCTTCCAATTTCTCTCTTAGGTACATGACATTCATCATTCTTGAGTAATCATCAACAAAAAGAATGAAGAACTTTTCACTAGTATAACTTTCAATTCCAATAGGTCCACACAAATCAAGATGCACAATTTCTAAAACTTCTTCAGATTGATAGTTCTTACTTTTAAAGCTAGTCTTTCCCATCTTGCAAATTTGACAATTCTTGCATAGACCAACCTCAGGTTTCTTTATGTTAGGAATGCCTCTTACTTTTCCAAATTTACTTATTTTTACCATGTTTTCAAAGTTCACATGACACAACCTTCTATGCCATAACCAAATTTCTTCAACTTGAGCAATGAAACATGAACATTCACCAAGTTCAAGATAGAACAAGTTACCTTTAGTTTGAGTGCCTAATCCAATCAGCTTTCCTTTTCCATCCAAAAATCTTGCCTTCCCATGCATGAATTTCACTTTTAATCCATTATTGAGTAGTTGTGCCACACTCAAAAAATTGTGTTTTAGTTCTTCTACCCAATATGCATTATCACATAGAAGTTCTTTGGTTAGTGAGATTCTTCCTTTTTCTTTTATGCAACAAGGTTCATTATTACAAAACCTTATGCTACCACCATCATAGTCTTCAAAATGTTCAAACTTAGTTTTATCACTAGTCATGTGATGAGAACAACCACTATTTATAATCCATGTATCATTTTTTCTCACATGAGAAATAAGTTCCATTTCCTCATCATTATCAGATTCATCCTTTACAACAATGTAAACAATTTCATCTTCTTCTTCATCATCAAATCATTAGAATCCTTAGCCATGAAACATGTTTTCTTACCTTTTTCCTTGAATGATTTGAAGTCTTTCTTTCCATTGCACTTGTGACCTTTCCTCTCATCCTTTTCTTTCTTATTTGGGCACCTTGTAGCAATATGTCCAATTTCTTCACAAGAAAAATAGATTAGAGGAACCTTACCTTTGTATTTTCCTTTGCCTCTTGAATATTTTCTTGCTATCAGAGCTTCAACCACCTCAAGATCACCATTAGAACTCTATTCTAATTCTTCTTCAGTATTTGACAAAGAATTCTTTATCTTCTTTCCTTTCTCCTTGAGTGAAATCTTTCCTTTAGATGCTGATTCAATGTTCTTGGTAGCTAGAATACAATTATCATAGTTATCTAGCTCAATTGCAGTAAATCTTCCAACTATGGCCTCTAAATTTATCTTATAATTTGCTTCACATCTTCTTTCTTGAATTGAAAAAACTTTGATTGCATAAATAGAAAGTAATGTTCTAAGAACTTTACTTATAATTGTTTCCTCCTTGATATCTCCTCTAGATGCTTTGATTGCACTAACACTTACTTTAACTCTTTCAACATATTTTGCAATATTTTCATCTTCTCTAATCCTCATTTGATCAAATTGACCTCTCAAACTTTCTATTTTGGCTCTTCTCACATTATCATCACCTCCATAGATCTCTTTCAGCTTGTTGCACATTTCAAAGGCAATTTTGCAATCCTTGATACCATCAAATTCTTGTAACTTAGGGTAGATGCAATATATATCATCATATTGTTGTGAGTGTTCTTTTTAGCAATATCATTGACAGATAATGTACCAGTAGGTTCTGCATATTTTTCATCAAGGTACTTCAATTGTGTGTCACCAATAAAAGCTAGATGAAGTCTCATAAATCTCTACCATGCTAGAAAATTGTCTTTGTTAAGTCTTGGAATTGCCCTCTTGTAAGACATCCTGATGTTTAGCTTAGATCCTTGAAATCTTTTCCTACAAGCACCAAAAGCTCTGATACCAATTGTTGGAATTATAGATGGAGTAACTGAGACAAATCCATAGATCCCTTAGATGTCTTTAAATAACTACTTACTACTGTCACTCAGTAAACATTCACAAAAATGTTGTAACTCAGTTGATTAGCTTGTTACTGATCCTTAATCATTCACAATTATTAAGATACATGCAAAAGTAAATAACATGAATAAAAGAGACACCAGATTTAACATGTAAACCCAATATGGGGAAAACCACCAAGTAACTAGCTACCAATTTTCACTCTTTTGAAGTGAGCCCTGTTAGGAGCCAACCCTATCAAAGATTACAAAACTAATGGTAAGGTGTGACCCTATTAGAGGATTTAATCACCTTGTTAAGAGTGGCCTTGCTAGTGGTTTTTAGAACAATTCAACTGAACTGTCCACCTTGTTAGAGGATTTACAAAATGGTTGTTAAACCATTTCTTTTAAGAGATTTAGGAAATATTTCTACAATGGTGAGAAAGCAACAATAAGTGACCTGAATGAGATGCAACTGGACTTTGCTGATTCAAATCTATGCTTTGGTTTAATAGATCCTTTCTGATCAAACAAAACTCTGCTTCTCCTTCAAGGATATCTGATCCTTCTTCAAAATTTTCTTGCACTACCTCTTCACACAATAAACTTATTGCATACTTGTTCCTTACAATTAGAATCCACAACTTGACCTCTTATTTATACATTACAAATTATCAAGTTGGCTCAATTACAAGTTACGTTTACCAATAAACCATACATTAGTCAGCTACAAGTATTACATTTAAACAAATAACCTTTATTTCCCAAAATAATGAAATCCTTCATTGGCCAATCCTACTCGGTAAACATTGCTCCAAAAATAATTTCTTGGTTAACCATCTAAATTTAGTTAACACTACAAATTCTATGAAAACCTTTGGCTACTGAGTGAACTCAATAAGAATTGAATTTCCTTCGCTAACCATGAGAGCTTGTTAAGAACTCTTTTCTACCACATTTTCTTTTGATGACTGAGTGAGCTCGGTAGACACTAAATTTCCTTTTTTAACCTTGAAAGATCGGTAACAACTGTCTGCACAAGATAAAATCTAAGAATTCTCGGTAGACACTGTAACCTTCTTTGCTAACCTTCTGAGGTTGATAGACTCTATCTTTTGCCTTGCTGACCAACTGAGCTCGATAGACTCCAACTAATAACTGATATGACATTTTTGTAACATCAAAGAAAAAACACAATCAAAAAATTGCATCTAGAATATGTTGTCAAAGCAGATGCTTTATACATGCTCTTGCTCCATTATGCTCCCCTTTTCCATGGCCACTTTCAAAGAAATTCCATAAAAACCTAACATTGATTCTAGCATGTTGCATTGCTAAACAATTAAATACTTTTGTAGATTTGAATTGTTTTGTAAGCATAAAATGATAAGTAGAAACAATTATTTGTGTACATGTATCAAATTGAAATAGGCATGTACAAATAAATATAGGTTAAAATAAAGTTAAATAAATGTGTGAGCTCATGTATACTAACCTGCACAACCATCAGACCAAATCGAGTGCTTTGAAACATTTATTCCATGATTTTTAAAATCTTCAGAGAACATTGCAAAACAATAAGCCACATAACTCCTATCATAAACTCTATCATCACTAATATAGAAATGAACTTCTTTGATGATTATGCATTCATTTTCATCCAACCTTTCTATCTCATCCACCTCAAATTGTGCATGTCTATAGGTCACTTGCACAAATATTGCAACTTGTTCAGAATAAAAATATTGCCCTTGAAGCTCTGTTTGAGGTGCAAATGTATAATTCTCAAAAAAATTTACAACTTAAAGTATACAACCAGGTGGAAAATAGTTTTTTGAATCATGAAACTATTTAGCTTGCCATTGTGTGCAATGACAATGTTGGATATGTAGATATATCAATAGACAAAACCTTGTCATAAACTCATCATAACACAATTCACTTTCCTTCAATACAATTTTTTTGGATTCATCTCCTATCTTATTTTGGTATGTCTTATATTCATATCTCATCCATGAAAATAGTGTCAATTCATTAATATTCTCAATTTGCATTGAAAATTCACGTAAATCTCCATAATCTTCGCACTAATTTTTTATGCATTGCACTTTGAACTCATCTAAATCTTCTAATTTCTCACATAATATGGACTTCAAAAATTCTATTGTACTACTAGGGATGATCAGATTAAGATCAAGTACTAACATAACATTTTTATATGATTGCAAGTGTAGACCAAATTCAACATGATTTTGAGAACAAGTTTCACATATTTTATTTATGCACACAAAGGAAGGAGACAAACTCTCAAGAATTCTCTGACATATTTTAACATTTGAAAATTATTTCTTGAATGTTTGAAATAATTCATTTTGCGTTATATCTATGAAATGTTTTGGATGTTCAATTTTGGCCTTTGTTTCTTGATCTTTAATTTGTATAGTATCATATTTGTTGGAAGAAACACAAGAACATGTGGTCCAAAATTTAATAAATTGTCTTTTTAAATCTTCAAAAATTATGTCTTTTTGAGGAAATCTATAAATATTCACCCAATTATTCTCAATGTTATCATCTAGCATATTTCTCCTCTTGATGTATCTCTAAATAGTTCTTCTAGATATATGTAGTACATCATAAATTGCACATACCTATTTTCTATGTGTCAATTTTCTACTAGATATAGTAGTCATCAATGCTCTATGTACATTACTCAAATCACCTCCTCAAGTTGTGTTGTCAATTTTTTTATAAGTATTTTTCAAGTTTTCAACTATTATTTTATTAATATTATGCACATGGGTTTTCCTGTTATCAACACCCAACAACTCCAAAATAGGTCTCACATCTCTTCTCATAAATAATTTGACAAATAATTGTGGCTACCCAAATATACTTTTATCTTTGAAATATTCATCCATGTTTTGACAATTCTTTCTAATAGTGTTATCATTTATCATATGTTTAGATAGAATTTGGTTAAAAAGTAGTTCCTCATCCAAATCCATCAAATTTTCTATGCCTTTTAATTTGTTTCTATTATTAGAACTGTCAATTTCTTCCTCTTCATTACTTTCATCCTCTTCATGAATCTCATCCTCTTTAAGAATTTTAGTAGGTTGGTTTTGGTTACATTTTGTATGACCTTTCATTTTGTCATCTCTTTTTCTATCATATTTTCTTGATCTTTTCCTTGCACTACCCATTGAATACTTTAATCTATAGAAGAAGAAAAATTAATTTAGATTTCACTAAATACCAGCTAATGCTTCAATATAGAATACATAAAATTAAGTAGATGTCAAAAAAACACCTTAAAAATATTTGATCCTTTGCAATTGTGATTGAATTCATAAAATAGTTGCTGAAAATGGCTTCAAAAGTCACTGTCTTTTGAAAATGCTCTTTTATTTTTCATTGTTTTCTATATTTATTAAAAGAAAGAAAAAAAAAAATTTATTTTATATGAAATAAGCACATTAACCACTAGTGGTTTGATAGGCCAACGAGGATTATACCCAAAACCCTTTTGGTTAGAACTATTCTGGTTGGAAGGGTTTCAATGTTAACTATCTATGTGGCATCCTAAGTGGTAGCCACATAAGAAAAAATAAAAACTTCTACAAACATCTCACTTTGAAGGCCAATTTGACCTACTAAAATGAAGTTTTTTTAAACACTAAAATTATACTTTTGTATGTCTCAGTGTCAAGATTATGATCATATAAATATTTTATTATTTTGATTATGGATAATACACTATAATTTAAAATTATTATAAGTAGGTATTTTAAGATTCAGGAAGATGTCTATTCAAAAATAGAAAAAATAGTAAATCATGTTCTAAAATTATTATTTTTTAATGTTGCACTAGAGGAGAGAGTCTTCTTCAAGAATATGTAATTGTAAAAAAAAAAATGTAGATTTGATAGAAAAAATTTGATGGGAGAAAAAAATCATCAATTTTTGATAACTTTGAATTCGACCAATTATAACTTGAAAAATATTAGCCAAATTTCAATTTTTCTTTTTTTGTGCACTAGGTATACATATCAACTCTAACATATTGCATAATCAGACAAAAACATTATCATTTGCATATATTGGTTTGACGAGAAAAAAACTCTATATTTTCAACATTTAAAAAAAAAATAGACTTTAAAAATTCAAAAATAAATTAAAAAATTTCTCAATTTTTTAAAAAAAAATTACAGACATAATCTCATCCAATTTTACACATTTCATTAGTTTACATCATCCTCAAATTCTAAACACAAATGCCACTTTTATGTCATTAAAGTTGAAGAGTTTAAATTCTGATATCACTTTCCTTTATAAAAGGTGACACAAGTTTGTGCTTTTACCCTCTTATCTTTGTAATGCAGAAGAGTGATTATTCATACCTCAATCCCCTTGATTTATTCTTTGAAATTTTTCACTAGTTATAAACAATACTTTTTCACTTGCATCATGAGTATGGTGAGGTTCTCAAAGACCTTTTACTTCGTTCTCCTTATATTCTTCATTATTTGGGCATAGGTATTGGTCACCTTGTCTATAAAAAATAGAATAACAAATGGTTAAATTGTCATTCACAAAATCACATTGTTCTAAAAATTCATCAATAATATCCTCTTGTTCAGAAATAGAAATAAAAATTGGACATATCTATGACAATGGAAGATCAAGATCATTTAAGTTGCATTCATTAGGTAGAGAGCATGTAAAAACATCACCTTTGGTTGATGCAATTCCTCCACCAATTATTTCTTTCAAATTTGATGTGTTTGGCTACCTTTAAAATTCATCAATTTAAACATTTTTCTTCAATTTTCCCTTTATTTATCAATTTCTCAAAACAAAAAATGATAACATAAATAATGGATCTAACTTATACAACCTACTTGTGAATTTGAAAAGAATGCATGTAAATGATTTACTATAGTGCAAGCCTAAGGTACTGGACTGAGAAAGGTCGACATGTCATCAAACACTCTCAAAGGTGTGTTGTTCCTAACTTGACTTACTATAGTTTCATGCCTTTAATAACTTTCCCTGACAATAGTGCTAAAAATGTAGGGATAAGGTATGGTTCAAATATTAAGGATAATTGATCTAAGATTGAGAGTTAGTTTATCACACATTTAAATCTCAATCTGGAGTTATAAACTTGTGAAAGATATAGTAACTATCTACTGAAAGGATGAAGATGGAATTCCATGTGGGGATGGATGCAACTAAAACACATGGAAGGAAAACTACAAAAAACTAAAACAAAATTAGTGATAGGAACTATTACTTCTTAGCAACATGAGCTAAGTTGAAACCTACAATAAATAAATAAAGAACTGACAACATGAACTATCACTTCCTATGACAAGAATTAAAATTTTAAATCTAAAAGAAAACTATTCTAAAAACTAGAAAGCATTATAAAATGTAAAATTTAATCTATAATTTAACATTGTAGAACATAAATAAGAAACCACACAAATATGAATACACACTTAAGTATTAAAGAATACATGAATCAATAATTATTTACAGTAACATGAATTAAAACAACTAAGATAATATAATAATTTAATATAAGAAATGAAATTAAAACATGCATAAAATAAGACACGCTCTAATCTAAAATAAATCACAAGTCATTCTGAGAAGTTGATCATGCCTCCTCAACATGCTTGGTGATGTAAATAAACACTCCTCTATGTTGCATTGATCAGAATAATATTATTTTGTTACTTCAAATTCATAAGATAAATTCCATACAATATTCTACCACATGAAAAATAGGCTTACAAAATTCTGTCTTACCTCCCCTTTTCAATAATTTCATTTACAATATATAAGAGAGCTCAAATGCTCTATTCTCAAAATTTCCATCTATAACAATGTGTTTTTATAATATCTACCAAATACATGCATGTTTGAATGGTGGAGAAGATTTTGTTATAAATTAGAGGTTAGTTGTTCAAACCAGTTTTGTCTACTTTTCTTGTAATAGACATCTTTCCTTATAATAAGAATTTGTTATATTTTAAATATTATAAGTTGAGGGTTTGTTACAAAACTTTTTTTGGTTGAGTGGTGATGAGAATAAATGGAATGTGAGAGGTTATAAGTTCAGTTCTCATCCCATGACATTTTAGACATATAATTTTCTCCTTGATTTTAGCCAAAGTCTCCTTGTTGATTTTAGCCACAATCTTCTCCTTTCTTTTAGACACAATCATTTCCTTGATTTTAGAAAATAATCTTCTCCTTATTTTTAGAAGATAATATTCTCCTTGATTTTTAGAAAAAAATATTTTCCTTTATTATAGCCATATGTATATGAGCAAATGTTAGTATGCTAATAGAAACCAAATTTAAATAAAGCTTCTACAAACTAAACAAAATTCATAAACTTCAAGATAGACTAAGATGAGCTCTCAATTGAGAATATGAGCCATTAATGGGCTCTCTCAATGAGAATCTCTCTTGTTGAGTAGCTTTGTCTAAATAGATAGGATGTATACTCAAGATTTATGCTTCAAAAAGGGCTTCAAATGGAGTTGGAATTTGGGTGTGAGTGTATGGTTTTGATGTAAAATGGCTTCTCAAAATGGCATTATGACTTTACTTCATGGATTGTGTTATTTTGCAAAGGGGAAGGATCCAATTTATAAGCAAGAGGCTTGAGGGATTGAGGGCTAAGATGCAAGGATGGGAAAAAGCTCATGGAGGGCTCAGATTGCATGAGAAGAGAGCACATGGATTGTGCTTCCTTACAGCCAATCAAGGAGTGACACATGTCACACGGTGAGAGGATGGAGGAAAGGGGAAGGATGAGTCAACAAAGGAGGCTCAAGGGATAAAATCTTCATAAAGACCCTCATAATGACTTGTAAGAGCAATAAAAGGGCTTGTAAGAGTCATTTATGACCTAGTGGACTTCATAAAGTTTTATGGTTGAGATATTTTGAGGGTGATGAGAGCAATTTTGACTTGGGTTTGATTAGGAGGGTTTTAAGCTTGCTTAGGCTTGTGCAAATGATTAGAGGATGGATTAGGATGGTTTAGGATTAGCTTAGGGATAGGCAAGTGGATGGCATTTAATGAGGGTGGGTGAAGGAGGAGATATTTGTTAACTTTGGCTTGGGTTAGTAAGTTTTAACCCATGTTTAGGGAATGTGACAAGGTTAGGAGGGGATTAGGATTAGGTTTAAAGACATCTTCTAGAAGAGTCTAGACTTTGGATGAGGATAAAGACTTTCTAGAATAGTCTAGAATTTCTTAGGATGAGGATGAAGACTTTCTACAAGAGTCTAGAACTTCTTAGGATGAGGATAAATTAGATTTTTAGGAAATAAATAAAGTTTTATTTATTTCAAGGGTTTGGGTTGAGGAGATATTTATTAAAACTTTTTTAATAAACATGAGGATTAATATTTAATCTTAATTAAATATTTTGAATTGGGATTAGGGGTAGGAAATGATGGGATTAGCCTTTAATCGAAATTAAAGAAGGATTAGAAGATTTTGGAAGAATTTATTGGTCATAAGGAAATTGGCCAAGTTTTGGGCAAAAAATAATTTTTTTATTTATTTTAGGATTTTTGGTCAATTTATTAATTAAATAATTAATAAATAAGAAAATAATGTTTAAATAAGATTTAAACATTTTTGGGAGGGATTCCTTAATTAAATATTTTTAATTAAGATAAAGGGATTTAATGGCATAAAAATTAATTAATTAATTAATTAAATAATTAATTAATAAATGATGATGTCATCAGGGATTTTTTCAAAAAATAAAAATACTTTATTTTTTAAAGGATTTTTAGGTGTCTACATTTTGCCCCTCTGTGATGTGATGCTGCAAGTGGCATGGCATCAAAGATAAGAAAATAAGATGCCCAAGGCTAGAGCAAAAGAGGAGAGAATGGACTATAAGATGCCCCCTCAAGAAGGCAGCGGGGAGAGAAAGCGAGGCTTGATGACTTCTTGAAAAGTATAATAATCTCAGATGAGCAAGGAAACTCAGATTGGCAAAGAGAAGGGGCTGAATTACCTCAAACTCTCACTATGGGAGAATGATAAAGGAGAATCAGATGCATAAGAGGAAGCAAGCTTAAGACTTTAGGGAAGGTGGAGGATGAAGGAGCGGAGCGCTATAAAAAAGAATCCAGGATAGGGAGATGGATGAGGGGATTATAAAGCTGATGCAACAAGATTTCAAAGAGTTAGATTGGCGAAAGATGGGTTTTGGAGATCCCTAGGACTAGGATTGCGGATCTCGAAAGATGAGGATTGGTGGGTTGATTTGGATTGGTGGATCCCTAAGACTAGGATTGTGGATCCCTAAAGCTAAGAGTGATGAGTGATTCAAAGAGATACTGATGCATTAGCTGGGGTAGGAGAGACGGATGCTAGATATGGATGGGGGATAATGGAGATGAAGGAAAACCATTGAAGCTTTTTGAGCGGGGGGATACTTCAAAGAGAAGTACCACCATGTAGTTGAGCACTAGATTTGCTATAGGACTATTGGTTAATTGCCAAGGTTACCAAGAACATCAAGGCCTTTTCACCAATCGTCCAAAGGACTGACAAACTAACTCAAAACAAACACACAAGGATTGCCCTAGCATCACACATGAATCCTAGAGGAAGCAGCATGGAAATGACACTGGAGAACCCACAAGCAGAAAAGAAAAACAAACGAAAGACCTGATCAAGACCTTACGCTCTAATTGCCAAATTCGTAGCATACCATGATATGGAAGATCGTGGCAACCTTGAGGAGGGAACAAGGAGATTGCTTGGAAAAGATACTTCAAGACCCAAAAGGGAAGATCCCAAATCAAAAGAAAGTGAAAATCCAAAAGAGAGTGATTTGCCAATGAGATGGGTAGGACAAGGTACTAACAGACCAATATCAGACATAAGGAAAGCTATATCCTGCAAGGACCTAACGGAGAGCACCAAAGCTGGTGGATTTGGATGAGTGATGCGTCTGGCAAGCTGAACTAAGAAAGATAACACTTTGGTGATAGGAAATCTAGCTAAAGGATGCGTTGGAATAGCTAACCAAGATGTGTGATGGGTGCAAGATGCTGATCAAGGACGAACTGACACGAACGCTGGATAGATACAATGGTACTAAGCTAAAGAGGATGTACAAGCTGATGGACCAAGATATGTTACAAATGTACATGTTTGTTCATATTTTGGTTTTTGTGAGATGGAAATGTTTGTGAATGATGGGATGTCTATAATAGGTGATAGGTGGATAGGTAGATGGTTTGCGAAAAGCTTAAGTGAAAATGGGGTTTTGTGTGTGCACGTGATAGTATACAAGCTAGGATACAGGATTATTTATAGGCTGGAATATGGTACAAACCTTGGACAAGATTTGGATAGACAAGGTATGGTACAAGATTTACAAGGTGTAATACAAGCTTTGGTACAAGATTTACAAGCTGTACAGGAGGTATTTACAAGCTTCATCAGATTTTGGATATTTGGTTGGAACACCAAAGGAACAAGCAATTGTGTCTTATGGGATGGTGGGTGAATGGATGAGGGATAGGATAGTGATAGATAATGGATTAGTCTTTAGTACACAAGGCACCTGAATTACTAGGTTTTCACCAAGGTACCTATCCAAGGTGCTTGAATTCCCAAGTTTTCACCATTGGACGCTTATTTCTCTTTACTATTTTTTTCTTTTGTATTTTTCAAAAGCTGGGTATATGAAGGATCTTCAAGCATAGAACTTCTTGAGATGAATGATGTTAGTAGGATCATTCAAGAGTTCTCCTTCCGGTGTAGATAGCTGATAGGCTCTGGAGCCAAAGGAAGCAGTGACAACATAAGGACCAAGCCATGTAGGTTCAAACTTGCCTTTCTTTTCTCGATCTGCTTGGACTTTCATGTTTTCTTTAAGGACCATGTCACCTGCTTGAAAGTGTCGTGGAAGCACCTTCTTGTTGAAATTTCTTTTGAGATGAGTTTGATAGACTGTGAGATGATCATAGGCTTGTTGTCGCTTCTCGTCTAAGAGATCTAGCTGGGTGAGTCGAGCTACTCTATATTCTTCATCTAATATTTGCCCTTGCAAAGATATGCGCAAGGAGGGAAGTTCAACCTCTATAGGTAGTACCGCTTTGGCACCATAGACTAGGGAGTATGGAGTTGTGCCTGTGGATGTACGGAAGGAAGTTCGATAGGCCCATAGGGCTGGATTTATTTGTAGGTGCCAATAACGGCCGGAATTATTGACAACTTTCTTTAGAATTTTGAGGAGGGTTTTGTTAGTTGCCTCTGCCTGGCCGTTACCTTGTGGGAAATATGGGCTAGAAAAGCAGTGATGGATGTGAAGGGAAGTGCATAATTATTCCATGTTGAGATTTTCAAAGTTACCTCCGTGGTCGGTGAAGATGGTGGATGGGATGCCGAAGCGGCAAACAATGTGGTACAAGATGAACTTGGAGACCTGAACTCCTGTAGCTGAGACTAGGGGGACTACTTCCACCCATTTAGTGAAATAGTCTGTAGCTGTTATTATCCATTTATGTCCATTAGATGAGAGGGGTGTGATAGTTCCAACTAGATCAAGGCCCCAACAAGCGAAAGGCCAAGGTGGTGCAATAGGCTGTAGATCCTGTGCCGGAGCGTGCACAAGATTTGCATGCTGCTGACATGGGAGACACTTTCTGACAAAGTCACAGGAATCTTCTTCAATGGTAGGCCAATAGTAGCCTGCTCTAAGGATTTGTCACGCTAGGACAATACCACTCGTGTGGGCACCA
Source organism: Cupressus sempervirens (assembly GCA_028749045.1). Taxonomy (NCBI): domain Eukaryota; kingdom Viridiplantae; phylum Streptophyta; class Pinopsida; order Cupressales; family Cupressaceae; genus Cupressus; species Cupressus sempervirens. Next base: position 81,671,154 of record CM053793.1, on the reverse strand, counting down.
CAAAGTCCAGAGTGTACTTCCTTTAACACCATCACGGCCTCATTTTGGTCTAAACATCGAGAGAGAGTATCGTGATAACCCCGACGATATAGAGTATTGGCTATGATAACATAGCGGGATGATTTTTGGATGAGGTTTTGGTGTTGGGTACGTGTGAGGTGAGGGGATATGATACCATCGTTAAGGTAAGCATGAATCTCATGGTACCAAGGGGATTGGGGACCAACCAAGATACAAACACGGTTTGAATCCTCATTCGCATAGGCGGGTGTGAGGAGCTGCTCCACTAAAAACTCATATTGTGTAGCTGCTTGGGGAATTTCCAAGAGCGAGCCTATAGTAGCCATAGCATCGGCTGTTTTGTTCTGTATTCGAGGCACTTGTGTAAACTGAAGCCTTGTAAAATGTTGGGTTAGCCGATCAACTAGCTCCTTGTAGGGTAATAGCTTTTCATCTTTGGTTTGATATTCATTTAGGGCTTGCTTGATGATGAGCTGAGAACAGCCAAAGATTTGTAGCTCAACAATGTTCCATTCTGCAGCTATCTTTAATCCTGCTATGAGGGCCTCATATTCAGCTATATTGTTGGTGCTAGGGAATTGTAGCTTGAAGGCTTTTGGAATGTAATCTCCTTGAGGTGTGACCAACAATATTCCTGCCCCTAATCCATGAGATGTGTATGAGCCATCAAAATAAAGTTTCCATGGGGGTTGTTCTTCAATTAGACAAATATGCTCATCTGGAAATTTTGTGATCAATGGATAAGCATCTATTAGAGGTGCATCAGCTAGGTGATCTGCTATAGCTTGCCCTTTGATTGCCTTTCTATCCACATACTGGATGTCAAATTCACTAAGGAGCATAACCCATTTGGCCAAACGGCCTGTAAGTGTTGTTCTAGAGAGCATATACTTGAGAGGGTCAATCTTGGAGACTAGTTGGATGGTATGACTTAGCATGTAATGGCGAAGCTTTTGAGTTGAGAAAACAACTACCAAAGAAGATTTTTCCATAGGAGTGTAATTGAGTTCATAACCAACTAGGGTTCTACTGATGTAGTAGATGGCTCTTTCTTTGTTGTAGTCATCAAGCTGTGCTAGAAGTGCCCTTAGAGTAGTAGGTGTTGCTGATATGTACAAAATCAAGGGACGACCAGGAACTAGTGGAACCAAGATAGGGGGATTGATGAGATACTGCTTGAGATGGTCGAAGCTACGCTGACATAAAGGATCCCACTTGAAGTTCTCATCCTTCTTCAGTAAATGTGAAAATGATGTACACTTATCTGCAAGCTAGGAGATGAAGCGCCAAACAGATTGGATCTTTCCTTGAAGAGAGCAAAGCTGTCGCAGTGTCTGGGGAGGAGGCATGTCTAAGATAGCCTTGACCTTCTTGGGGTCAATCTCTATACCTCATTTAGAAACTATGAAGCTTAGAAGATTGCCAGATGTGACCCCAAAGACACATTTCTTGGGATTCAGCATGAGATGATATTTGGCTAACCTATCAAAGACTTTCTCCAGGTCAGCAAGATGATCCATGAAGGTATGAGACTTGACCAAGATATCATCCACATAATCCTCCAAAATGCTATGGATGAGATCATGAAAAATGGTTGTCATAACTCTTTGATAGGTAGCCCCAGCATTCTTTAGGCCAAAAGGCATCATGTTGTAGCAAAAGGTTCCCCAAGGGTTAGTGAATGCTGTCTTATGCTGATCCTCTTCTGCAATCTTGATTTGATTATACCCAGAAAATCCATCCATGAGGGACAAAATTTCATGTCTAGCTATAAGATCTACAATCATATCTATGTTGGGCAAGGGAAAATCATCTTTTGGACAAGCTTTGTTAAGATCTCTAAAATCAGTATAGATTCTGATGTCACCGGAAGGTTTAGTAACAAGGACCATGTTGGAGATCCACTTTGAGTAGTCGATAGGTCAGATAACCTTAGCAGCTAACATTCTTTCTAATTCAGCTTTGACCAATAATGCCACCTTGGGGTGCATTTTTCTAAGCTTTTGTCTGACGGGCTTGATCTTTGGATCAACTGCAAGATGATGAACTACAAGCTTTGGATCAAGTCCTGGCATGTCCTGATATGACCATGCAAATCAGCCAATGTTATCTCTTAAGACCTCAAAGAGGAGGTCAGCTTGGTCTTGTGATAGGGATGCAGCAATGTGAACACGTCTGGGGATCTCTGAAGAACCAATGTTGACTTCTCGAGTATCCTCAATTAGAATAGAAGACACCTCTGGTCGATTATCTTGAGGAGGCAATGCTAAATCCTCATGTTCTTCTAGATTTTCTTGCTGAGGGGTTCTCTTCATTGCCTTAGCTAGTCTCAGATTCACCTTAGTTCCAGTTTTGGGTGTATCGGAACTAGGTTGGGGATTTTCTCCAAAATACCCCTTGGGATCTAGCTTGTAGATATAGGTAGAATCTGGCTTTTTTTTCTTGTGAGGAGTTTCAGCTCCCATGAATCTTAGAAGTGCCTCCTCTGATGTGAACTCATCGATGTGTATGACACTTGGTTGGTCCCAATCTATGAGTTGTGGATGGGCGAGTGGTAGGTCAATGAGGTGGATGTATAGTTCTTGGAGAATAGAGTCTCCAAGGGAGATTTGGTCTAGGATATCATCGTAGGATCTCTTTTCAACTTCCTCAGGAATGTCTTCAATTTCGACAAGGTTGCGGTGAATGTTCAAAAAAGTGTGATCGTTCTCATTGGTGCCCCCAGTTGTGGGTATGCCAAAGCCAAGACCTGAATTCGATTCCCACTTGTGTGTGTCGATCGGGCACTACATGCCTCTTTCTTCTAGTCCTAGACCACCACCTTGATAGTTCCATTTGTCAGTGATGAGCTTATGTTCTTGGGGATACTTTTGGCTGAAGTGATCAAGGCGTGCTTGATTTTTTTGAGGTGCATCCTTATGTAACCATTTGTTGATATCTAGAGTGAGCTCCTCATGAAGAGGGATTTTTGAGGATACAAAGGTTTTTGGGCCAAATTGTTTGTATCAAGGAGGTGGAATCTCCTTAACTTTGTGATATGTCGATCATCCATGGGCATGCGGATCAAGTGGGAGTGCCCCGACAACAAATGCATCTGATAGACTATACTCTCCACAACCTTTGTTATTGATCTTCACGGTAGACAGGGTAGAGGCGAGGATGGTTTTTGGGTCATTATAAGTGTGGGATGAGCTGGTGATGGATGTTCTAATATAAATTCTAGGGCAATGGTTTGTATATGAAGATTCAACTGCATTGCAGTAAGCAAAGGGTTCTGGATCGGCATGGATGGTTACCTTAGTGCCTTGATGCAAAAATTTGATGCACTGATGGTAAGTGGATGGAACAGCTTTCATGGCATGAATCCATGGGTGACCAAGGAGGATGTTAAATGGTAGGTTTAGATCAATAACATGGTAGAGTGTCTCTTGGATGATTGGCCCAACCTTGATTGGTAGCAAAATAGTTCCTTTTGTGGTTCTTTCCAAGTTGTCATAAGCTTTGATGGTGATAACCTCACTGATGATATCTGCCTCAGTATACCCAGCTTGTTTTATGAATTTTAGGGTGCAAATATTCAAGGCTGATCCATTATCTATCATTACTCTTTTCACAGCAAAGTTGGATACCATGATGGCTATGCGAAGCGGAAGGGTGTGATCTGGCTCGACCACGGGTATTTCGGTGGGTTTGAATGATAGGGCACATGAGGATGAGAGGTGTCCAACAAGATTACAAAAATCAGTAGCATTGATATCAAAAGGGACACCGGATTCTATGAGAGCACTATCAAGGATGTTCTTGTACACAGGACTAGTGCGAAGAAGGTCTAAAATGGAGATTTGGGTTGGTATGTTCCCAAGGTGTTCCAAGATATTGTACTGGCTTTTTGATGGAGCTGATGGTGTTGGTGTAACAGGTGGGCCTACGATGTTAAATTGCGCTCTTTGAGTGGTGACTGCACACTCATTGTTTGGTCCTTGGGTATTGATAACATTGATGGAAGGCTCTTTCTCAGATATAAAACCTATAAGACTACCATAGTCTATATAGGATGAAGTGTGGTCATTGTTCTTCCCATGTTGTTAGTTTGGCTGATGGTTGTTGGTGTTGTTGGTGTTGGTTTGGATAGGTGCTTTTCCAGGATTTTGGTTGTGGTGTGGAGGAAAAGCATTTTGATAGATCTATAAGCCTGCATTGGGAGAGGTTTGGGCACCAACAGTGATTTCCTTCTGATCAATGAGGTCCTGCACATAGTCTTTCAGTTTCATGCATCTGAGGGTAGTGTGACCTTTTACCCTATGAAATTTGTAGTACTCATTATCTTTGTACCATGCAGCTTTGAATTGGCTTGGGTCAATTTTCTAGGTAGGAGGAAATTTGATGAGGTTTTCCTTGACTAATTTCTCAAAAATGACATCCAATGGCTCACCAAGGGGTGTATAGTTTCTAGGTGTAGGTTGGAATCTAGGCTTTTGTCCTGTAGCTACATTGATGGCATTAGCTTGATTGCTAGACCCTTGGAAGTTGGGTCTTGGATTGTGGTTTTGATAGCTTTGGTTATTTTGTTGTTGGTAGTTGATAGCTTGTTGATTGTTTGGTTGATATCGTGGGTTGGACTGGTTGTGAGAAGGACCAACAATATTCACATGTCTGGTGTCAGTGACGCCATCTGTTGCAATGTGCTTGTTTTTGTTCCAATACCTAGACTTGTCATTGGAATGTGATTGATTTTGGTTGGCTTCCTTGTAAAGCTTGACCACACCATCTTTAATGAGTCCTTGCTCAAGGATCATTCCTTTCTCTTTGATATCTTTGTAGGTTTGCAAACAGTTCATGGTCATGTGGTGAGCCAAGCTAGGATGGGCATTATCAATAAACATTTTCACCACATGGCATTCTGGCAAGGTGCAGGATATGCGGGTGGTAAGGGTTTTCCATCTTTGTAGGTATTCGGCAAGGCTTTCTCCACCTTTTTGCTTGGTGTGGACAAGATCAACTATTGATAACTCTGTTTCAAAAACATGGGCATATTGGGCTACAAATGCCTCAGATAATTCAGCAAAGTTTTTAATTGTGCCATAGGGGATTCTATAAAACCATTCAAGAGCTAGTCCAGCCAAGCTTTTGGGAAAAAGGCGCAAGAGGAAGACATCATTGTATGCTACATCCTGGCAGTGCATGTAAAATTCTTTGATATGTGTGACAGGGTCTCCTTTTCCTCTGAATTTGTCAAATTTGGGTACCTCAAAGTGTTCGGGAAATGGTGTCATGGTAATGGCTCTATCAAATGGGTAAGGACACACATTCTCAAACTTGAATGTCTTCGGATCATTCCCTTCTTGGATGGCTTTCAGAGCTATCTTAATTTGCTCCCATTCTGAATTGATAGGTGATGGCTGGGGTGCCCCCAATGTAGGAGTTCCTTGAGGTAGGTATGCACTAGATGGGGCCACTGAATATGGATGGCTATGAGGGATTTTTTGGTAGGGATTGTACATTGTTTGGGCAGCTACATGGTGGATGACAGGTTGCTGAGGGGGAGGTGGCACATATTGCTGCATGTGCTACGAGGCTTACTGTTGATATGGGATTTGAGGTTGGGATTGAGGAACATAAGCTGGCTATGGGATAAATGGATTGCTTTGTGGAGGTAAGGTATAAGATGGTTGAGAGGCTTGGGGAAAGGATTGGGGGGCTTGTGGGGTTTGACCAATATATGTGGGTTGTGCCTCCATTTGGGATGGTATCTGCAAATAATTGGTCATTGGCTGGGGTGTTGGATTACCTCCTAGAAGTGGCATTGAAAAGTAGTTGGTAATTGGAGGTAATGGATTAGTTGGTGGTGGAGGTGGTGGGAATTGAAAGCTTGGGAATGGAACTGATGGGGTTTGATAGCTTTTTGGTTGGATTTGGAAGCTTGGTAGAGTGGTGGCAGGGGCTGGGGTCACTTGGGAGCTTGGTAGAAAATTGGTAGTAGCTTGTGGGATTTGATAGCTTTGTGGAGTGAGGGTAGTAGCTTGTAGATTTGTGGCTAATGGTATTGAGCTCCCAAGACCTAATGGAAATGATGGGATTGTGCTTTGGGCTATAGTGAACAAGCTGGGGGTGATTAAAGGTTGATTACTTGGCCCCATGGGTGGCATCCCTATTGTATATTTCTAAGGTTGGCCAAAGATGCTAGCACTGATTTGGGAGATGGGTGGATTTGGAAGGCTGGATTGGGGAGCAGCAGCAGCAATAGTGAAGGGGGTGAACGGTGAGTTGTTTTGGGTAAAGGGGGTTTGGAGCGGAGAGGTATGAACCAAGGATGGAGTGGTGGTGGCTGGGTTGGCTTGCAGCATGGAGATTTCAACTTGGGTGGATGATGGTATGTTTGGGTCTGTTGGATCATATGGATTGGCTGGAGGCTCTTCTTTTGGCATATATTGAGGGTAATTTGGATCATAAGAGCCTATGGGTGTTGGTAGCTACCCAAACAATGGGTGAGATGGATCTGATAATGGAGGGGGTCTTCCAAAGTCAAAGGTTCCTACATTTTCCCTTCAAAAATTAGCCATGATTGTCTCTTCGTTCTTGTCTATAATGGCATTTACCAATACTACATTTCTTGGTTGGTTCATGAAAGCTTCAATGTTAGTACATGATGGCATAGCTTTCTCTGGGCTGAAGGATGGCTGAGTGCTCAAGAGGGGTGAGGCTGTTTGATCCAAATGAAAGGGCTCCATTATTTCTTTCGTCTTGGCTAAGCGAGTGACGAGTGGCATGAAAAATGCTCCTAGGGATGAGATGCAATAATGCTGATGGATGCAAAAGGGGGAAGGCTTCTCTATGCAAATGATTTCCTAGGTTAAGGCAAAGCTATATGACAAAACCTAAGGAGGATTGGGTTGGAGATTCTAACTTCAAAGATATGTTGCCAAAGCACGAAAGGTCTGCTTTCCTATGTGCAAGCTTGGTGGTGATTGTGTCAACTTAAAGATAGACTGATGATCCTTTAGGAAGAACACAAGATTGACCACTTGTGGATCCCAACCTTTAGCTCAAGGTGATGAGGGATAACAAGTGACAAATTTGGATTACCCTAGACAAAGCTCTATCAAAGGGATAACCTTGGTGAGATTGATGGATTTGGAAGATTTTAGGAGTGGCAAACTTTTGGCAAAAGTGACAACAATTTTGAAGGCTTGGATGTGAGGTTTTGATTGCTGGCTAGATGGTTTGATTCTAAATGAGATGGATGAGCTAATAATGCTTAAGGGGATAACCTAAGATGGCTGGCTTTTCTACAAAGATGACTCTAAAGTGAAGCTTATCCAAGAAGATGTGGAGAAACAAGGGTGTCTAATCATAGAAATCATGCCTAGTTGGTAAGGCATAAGTAGGATTAACTCCTGGATGTTGGCTAAATTTGATGTTGCACTCTAACCAGGCCTCTTGAAGTGCTTCATCGGTAGCTTTGTCCTCTGCTTTGTGGATTTTGACAATTCGTGGGCTTGGTGTTATTTCTTTTCTCTTGGCTGAAAGTTCTTGGTATGCTAGAGATGGTTTGAGTTTAACTTTGTGGAACTTCTGTTTGGGTTTGGGTTGCTCTGACATCAATTTCTGACTCAGCTTGGCTTTGAGAGATCTTGGTTGTTTTGCTTCAACTCGTTCAACTTCTGGAATAGGCAGTGACTACGCTAAGTATGCCCTAAGCTAGGATTGACCAAGTTTGGCAAACATTCATTCAACAAATAAAAGATCAAGCAATAGATAGAAACAACTAGATAGAAGTTTTTGATTCTTAGAAAGTGATACTTGTGCCAAGGAGTGTGTATGTTCTACAAATGTTTTGATCAGTCACCTCAAACACATTAACATCCTAGATGGTTTTCTACAAGGCTGATAGTTGGTTTAGCTAAGGAGTCCTCGATATACCCAAGGTACGTGAGGCCCAAATCTGTAGATGAGACCAAAAAGATGTCACACAGCCGAGAGGAGCGGTAACCCACTTCTCCTCTTTCACTTCTCAAGGGTATAAAGTTCCTTGAGGCTTAGCTCGAGTGAAAAAATATTGATCCCAAGAGAGGTGTCTTTTGATTCACCTCCCGATTCTTATACTCCGCCAGAACGCTGGAGTTGAGGTCGTCCAAGGGGTGATGAAATCCCCAAGCAGGACTCCTAAAAAGAAGCAAGGTTTTGGATCCTAATCTTATGCACCCAAGATGGCCTCGAAAGATGACAAGGGGAGAGAAGACTTGGATGACCTTGGGCTAAAAAACACGCTTGTTCTTTTACCAACTGACTCTTATGTGTGCTAATCTAGACTTTGCAAGCACTCATGTTTAAGAGACAATGTTCAATTCCAACTTGAAGCGCCAACAAAAGTAAATCGATCGAAGAATGCAAAAAATAAGAAGAGTTAGGGTCAACAAAAGAAAACTCGCATGCCCAGAGGCCCTCCACATCAAGTATTGATTAATTTTCTTTAAGGCATTCAAGATTGAGTGTGAGTTTGTTTTAAGCCCAAAACAAAAGTGTGTGAGATTCGATTTCAAGAGCACGCCCGAAGGCTCTCCACATCAGTTGTTGTTCAATTTGAGTGCCCAAACTTGAAGTGTGATCGATTTAATCTAGAGTTTTGATCATTTAAGAATTTTGATAAAGTTAAAGCAAACATTCAAAAACCAAGTGAGTGAGTTAGATTGTGGAACATTTAAAACCTTTTTCAAGTAGACCCATCCCCATAAATGGTGCTGAGATTGCAACCAATGGTTGAATTTATGGGTGATTAGAAAAGAGGTGAGTCCAAGGAACTAATCAAATTTATTTTTGCAAATTTGTATTTAACTTAACAAAGTCTCTTAATATCCAAAAATCAAACTTTACCTAAATTGCATGTGGAAAAGATATTTGTTTTGTTCAATTTTAGAAGCTCCAAATGAAGTGTTTGATATTGCAATGGTTAATTGATCCTTAGAATTCAAGATTGGATTTGTTGTTTTAATCATGCATTCAAGGAAAATTTGATTTTAATCCATGGCATTCAAGAGTGATTTTAGCAACATGCATTCAAAGACAAGTGGTTAAACATTCAAGTGTTTTCTTTTGAGCATTCAAGATTGAGATTTTGTGTGTTGTTTTAAGAGCTTTGAAGTGCTTTGTTTTAACCTTAGATCATTCAAGATTGTTTTGGACTCAAAAGTGAAAATGACTCTTTGGACTTTGGTTTTCATTCAAGATTTTGTGTTCTAGTTTGCATGTTTTAAGCCCAAAAATGATATTCCTAGATTGTTTTGGTGCATGAAAAACCTAAGAAACATTCAAAATTTTGCAATAAGACATTTGTTTGGAACAAATAACAAAGCTTTTAGGACAATTTTTGGCAACCATTTAGGACTCTTAGTTTTCATGAGATTTTTTAAAAGAACTTTAGTGTGCACTTAGTGTTGATTTTGAAACTTTTGAAATGGAAACTTGAAGTTCTTTTTAAATTCCCAAAAATGAAGTGTTCCTAATTTTGCATGAATGTATCTAAAACCTTGATGTTGCAAGGATGCAAATGATTAGATTGGTTTAGTTTCACTTGTTAAAAGATTTTTTCTTTTTTGCAAATTTTTAATTTTTCAATGGATTTAAGTATGATTTGGGGGTTCATTTTAAGCACTAAAAAGAAGTGTGTATGATTTTGCTTCCTTAAAAAAAAAAATGGCCAAGATCTCCCACAAGAAGAAGAAGAAGAAGTATATGGAATAAGAAGAATATAGACAAGAAGAGGAAGAAGAATTTCAAGTTCTTTGTCCACCTATAAGCTTGAAAAATCTGCAAACACTATGAGATAGATTATGAGTTCCTTTGTCTTCTTCATGCTCATGTGGACCTACAAAATCAATTTATACAATCCTACCAATCACAAAAATAAGAAAAATTAGCCAAAATCAGCAAATAACATACAAAGCTTGACTAAAAAAGCTAATGAAGATGACCCATGTGGGGTCCCACCGGGCGTGCCAAAATGTATATGAGCAAATGTTAGTATGCTAATAGAAACCAAATTTAAATAAAGCTTCTACAAACTAAAAAAATTTAATAAAATTCAAGATAGACTAAGATGAGCTCTCAATTGAGAATATGAGCCATTAATGGGCTCTCTCAATGAGAAGCTCTCTTGTTGAGTAGCTTTGTCTAAATAGATAGGATGTATGCTCAAGATTTATACTTAAAAAAGGGCTTCAAATGGAGTTGGAATTTGGGTGTGAGTGTATGGTTTTGATGTAAAATGGCTTCTCAAAATGGCATTATGACTTTACTTCATAGATTGTGTTATTTTGCAAAGGGGAAGGATCCAATTTATAGGCAAGAGGCTTGAGGGATTGAGGGCTAAGATGCAAGGATGGGAAAAAGCTCATGGAGGGCTCAGATTGCATGAGAAGAGAGCACATGGATTGTGCTTCTTTATAGCCAATCAAGGAGTGACACATGTCACATGGTGAGAGGACGGAGGAAAGGGGAAAGATGAGTCAACAAAGGAGGCTCAAGGGATAAAATCTTCATAAAGACCCTCATAATGACTTGTAATAGAAATAAAAGGGCTTGTAAGAGTCATTTATGACCTAGTGGACTTCATAAAGTTTTATGGTTGAGATATTTTGAGGATGATGAGAGCAATTTTGACTTGGGCTTGATTAGGAGGGTTTTAAGCTTGCTTAGGCTTGTGCAAATGATTAGATTATGGATTAGGATGGTTTAGGATTATCTTAGGGATAGGCAAGTGGATGGCATTTAATGAGCGTGGGTGAAGGAGGAGATATTTGTTAACTTTGGCTTGGGTTAGTAAGTTTTAACCCATGTTTAGGGAATGTGACAAGGTTAGGAGGGGATTAGGATTAGGTTTAAAGACATCTTCTAGAAGAGTCTAGACTTTGGATGAGGATAAAGACTTTCTAGAATAGTCTAGAATTTCCTAGGATGAGGATGAAGACTTTCTAGAAGAGTCTAGAACTTCTTAGGATGAGGATAAATTAGATTTTTAAGAAATAAATAAAGTTTTATTTATTTCAAGGGTTTGGGTTGAGGAGATATTTATTAAAACTTTTTTTAATAAACATGAGGATTAATATTTAATCTTAATTAAATATTTTGAGTTGGGATTAGGGGTAGGAAATGATGAGATTAGCCTTTAATCGAAATTAAAGAAGGATTAGAAGATTTTGGAAGAGGTTATTGGTCATAAGGAAATTGGCCAACTTTTGGGCAAAAAATAAATTTTTGATTTATTTTAGGATTTTTGGTCAATTTATTAATTAAATAATTAATAAATAAGGAAATAATGTTTAAATAAGATTTAAACATTTTTGGGAGGGATTCCTTAATTAAATATTTTTAATTAAGATAAAGGGATTTAATGGCATAAAAATTAATTAATTAATTAATTAAATAATTAATTAATAAATGATGATGTCATCAGGGATTTTTTCAAAAAATAAAAATACTTTATTTTTTAAAGAATTTTTAGGTGTCTACAGCATAAAGCTCCTCACATATTTGGAGTTCCTCCTACACATGAAACATTAATTTCCTTGGCACAATAAATGTTAGTTAATATAATCATATATTATTCATATATTTTATCTAACAACTTAAATAAATATTACTTGTAATGTGTGTGTGTGTGTACAAAATAAAATGAAAAAAATGGTATAGAAGTGGAATATAGAAATAAAAATGAAGGCATATGGAAGGGATATACAGGGGTATAATTTAGGACATAAATAGCTCTCATCAATTTGCAAAACTTATTAGGAGTAGATTTATGTTCTAGTTTGAAGGTTGGAGTAATGGATATTATAATGCCCTACTCAGAGATTTTTGGAACAAGGATTCAATTCAAGCCAAAACACACACACACACACACACACACACACACACACACACACACACACACACACACACACACACACACACACACAAGTATGAATGCACATGACAACATCATATAGGGATCACAAAGATCACAATGGAAGACTTTACCAACAATCCTAGTAGCCAATAGATCTCCAAACACTACAACCTAACTCACATGACCAAACTAAAGAAAAAACACCTAAGAGAACATCAGTACACAAAATCTCCAATCCATCAAATCATGGAACCACTAGCATTCCTAAAGGATGCTCAAAAGTCCAAATTACATTCTTCAAAAAATAGTAGAGAAGCCCCCTATTTTTTGTGCAAGAGAGTAACAACTGACAATCTTGCATGAGGAAGCACCTCTTTATGCAACAAAGTGCACTAAGCCACATAAGGAAACACCATCTTGTGCAAGGACATGCTTGGCCCAACAACCAAAACACTCAAACTAGGTTGGGGTTTTTCATGAGGATTCACCACAAGCCATGTGAGGAAACCCAAAACAACAAGTGAACAGTTGCATTCTCACACGAGAAGGTACAATTTTGCATGAGGATACACATAATTAAGCTAGAAAACATAAAAGTAAAAAGATAGGAGATAAATTTTGTCTACACCAGGGAGTACCAAATCCACATTTCAGGGCATAAACAGTTGAAAATATTATCTACTAGACAAATTTGCATCTAACCATCTAACACAGCAGTGAAAGGAAATAACTGAAAGCAACATTGCAATGTATAAAAGCAAGATTACAATGTACAAAAATAATGTCCCAAGAATTGAACAACCAAACTAAGTATGTGGTTCCTCCCAACCATTAATAGCATCATGAAACTATCATGGGTCCTAGCCATCCCTTGCATGTAACATCCCAAACAATAGACTAGATTGTTGGAGCTATCTTATGAGGACATCAGTACTAAAACATACTACAACATAAGAATAAGGAAATCCAATAAATCAACCAAATCATATATCAATGCTAAACATCATACAAATAGGAAATCTAACATGCTAAACTACAACAATAGATACTCCAACAAAAAAATTGACATCATATAATCATATGCTAAACATCATAATATAGGAATGCATAAAATAAACTAACATCATCTAAACATGATATCCAAGCATTCTAATGAAAGCTTAAATGACAAGAAAGAATACTTTGAAACCCAAAGTATCAAATGAAAGCATCTAGCAATGGTCACACTATGACAATAGACCATCTTTGTACATTGATCCCTAGTAGTGGTATAGGTAGCTATGCTTCCCCAAGAATTTGGAACCCATAGGTCCACTCCAGTTGTGCTAATAGAGATAGTGATCCAACCACAAACACATATAAAGAAAATGTCCATGGTTAACACTCATGCTAGACACTACGATGACTAAAACCAAGAATATAGACAATGCATAAACTACAAGTCCTAGTCTAACACTCAATGGGTTACTATGTAGGGGATGACATCGTGGAGAGTCTCTTGGCATCAAAAAGCCCAAACCAATTTGGCAGCAGCACTCCCCAATGAAAGGTGCACAATCTAGGTGGAAACTCTTCCCAACAAAAGGTACTCTCCCTAACATTTTAATTATCTTAAATTTTACTAACACTCACACATTTTCATTTAGTTATCACTTATATTAAACTTCCTCTACCAACCAATAGGAAATAGTCACCAAGTTGCAAGATAGAAGCCCTCCATGTGCTACCCTACCCTTTCCTTTCTTATCCAACGATGAGTGCTTGTAGGCATGGATATTCCCAACCCAACCCCAATGATCATAACTTTTCGCAAGTCTAGAGAAGATTAGGCCTTGCAAGTCACCTAAAAGATCTATGTACACATACTCTTATGTGGCACACCACCATCACAAAGATTATAACCCAAGGATTGGATGAGAAGAAAAGCAAAATATCACTCAACTAAAAGCAAACTTGGGAGGATAGATTCTACACAAATCCTAAAAAATAAAACCATACATCATGAACTCACTCAACTGGCCTCAATTTGAGAGTATGGATTCTACACAAATTCCAATGATGCAACAAAACCAAACATCATGAACTCATTCAACTAACCCCAATATAGAAGTATGGATTCTACATGACTCCTAGTGTCCAAAAAACCATAATAAAGGTCCAAAAGAAACTATAACACCAAATATAAAATCACTCAACCAAACACAATGTTAGGAGTATAGATGTGATACACATCCCAATGCAAACATAAAAGTGCAAAAATGGTCTGATTGACATCCAAACAAATCATCTAGGTCCATGACTAAGCTCATGCCAAGAAAACTTGAGAAAATAGGGCAGCATGCAAAATGAGGTAAAAACCCCAAAAATTGGAAAACTTTGAAATTAAAACCCATTTGGTCTTTGGACACAAAAAACTTGATAATCTAATAAAATTTGGGTTTGGACACCATATGCAAAAATGGCCAGCATAACAGTACAAAACCTGAAACCCTCATCCTAAAAATAGGGAAAATATTCATAACCGACCAACTAGGAAAAACTAGTAAACAGAAACAGAGGGGAACACTAGAACTTCTTAGCCTCCTAACAAATGAATACCAAAAATAAAAGGAGAAATAGAGAAAATAAAATAAAATAGGAGAGCCCTACCTCATTGTCAAAAGGGGAAAATGGGAATCTAAACCATAAAATAAAAATCTCATAGAAGTAGCCAAAAATTACAACAATCTAATGTCTCCTGAGCTGGATCTAATGAGACCAACCTTCTAGTGATTGTTAGAAATTCTTAAGAATAATTTTTTTTTTTTTTTTGGGGGGGGGGAAGTTTTTATATCAGTTATTCAAGGTCCAAATGTTTATCAAGTAAAGTGTGCCCATCTAACTATTTATTCATCCAAGCTTAAACATTCCTATTCAACAAGTTACTATAAATCAACATGCAAGCAAAACACATAAAAAGTTCAACACATAACACAGTGATTTTGATGCAGGAGCATCCAGAGGTATAAGGGTAATCCTATGTCACCCAAAAAAAAAATGTACTTAGACTTAGTTTCTATTTCATGTCTTTACATTTTTGGATACCCATTTGGGTCAAATAAAGGTTCTAACTCTCACAGTTCCACTATCAGTGTGTTAGAAAATCCTGAAAAAAATAGGAGCATGCAATTTGGCCATGATTTTGGTGACCTAGAAGGTGTGAATTGGAAAAATGAATGTAATTGTGATTTAAAGCATTCCAAAAAAAGAATCAGGTCAAAAGGCCCCACGGTTTGAAAGTTATTGCAATTTTTCAAGTTTTGGAGACCTCCTAAGAATGCTTTGAAGTTAGGTTAGGGGCATTAAATGACCTCAAAAAGGGCCAAAAAATAGGAGACGAGTGAAGCTTGTCATAAGGCTATAGAGCACTTTGAGAGCTTTCTAAAAATGTAAACGGTTCATCAATCGGAGCTACGGTTCAAAAGTTATGCCTCCTGGAAGTTTGGCTACCATTTCTGGATTCTTCTAGATTTGCACTGACTTCTAATGCAGCTTCTGGAACCTTCTATTTTGTCGGTGGATGCCTACTAGCACTTTCTAGAATGTAAACCTAGTCCTTAACCCTCTGGGGTCTATTTAAGGAGATTTCTAGCATTGTAAAAGGCAGTTCGAAGTGGAGTTTGAGAGGAGGTGTTAAAAGGAGAAATATTCTCCAGATTTATGCTATTGTAAGCCCTTAGGGCATGTTCTAAAGTTTATTTTCTTTGTACTATTTGTACTAGCTTATTTTCTTAGTTAATATAATTTCTGTTTTCTTTTGTGTCCATTCTGTTCTTGGATTGTGTCCCCATCAAGTGGTATCAGAGTGGATTTTCCTGAGTGTGTAGACAGAGCGCCGACTGTGAGGCAGTTTGCACCAAGACTGTGTGGTTGTGGGTTCAAGTTAGAAGATGCCTCCACAAAGAGAGTGTGGCGAAAGGGCCATAGCTATTGATCCTGAGGAGGTTAGAGCCCTCTAGAGGTAGGTACAGGCATTGTAAGAGGAGCTTTGTAGAGGAGCAAATATTGCCGCAGGTGACAATAGTGAGGATAACAATGAAGAGGAAGTAATGGGACCAGAAGACGAAGTTGATGGGGAAGTTCTGAATCCTGTAGAGGAAAGGCTTTTAGGGCCATTACTAAGTTTGGGAAAAGACCTAAAATTGAAGTGGGTATATTTTCAAGAAATCTGAAACCAGATGAGTTGATCGATTGGATCAATGAACTGGAAGAATACTTTGAGTATGAGGATATAAGGGACCCAGATAGGGTTAAGTTTGCAAAGGCCAAACTGAAAGGCCATGCCAAAATTTGGTGGCAAGAGGTTCAACTGGAAAGACTTAGAAGAGGAAAGGAGAAGATCACAAGATGGGATCACATTGTGCACAAATTGAAGAAGCAGTTCATTCTTATGGACTACGAGCTTGATGTATTTAAGAAGATGCATGGGTTAAAGCAGGCAGGAAGATCAGTCCAAGAATATATAGAGGAGTTTTACCGACTCTTGATTAGAGTAGGGCATGCAGAAGCAAATAAGGAGAAGGTTTCTCTTTATATCAGTGGGTTTCAACCTAGCATCCAAGAGGAATTAAGCCTGGTAAGAATGACCAGCGTTGAAGAGGCATACTAGTTTTCCCTATGAGTTGAAGAGAAGCTGAATAAAAGGTTTGAAGGAAGACAAAGAGGGCATGGTCAAGGAGGAAGGGGAAGTGGTAGATCATCTAGAGGCTGCAATGAAACCCAAAAGAAAAATGAAGATGTGGGTACTAGCAGAAACCAGAGGAATGAGGGTTTCAACCGCTCCCATGATCAAGACTTTGGAAATCAAAGAGGAAGAGGTAGAGGACGTGGAAAAGCAAGAGGAGGCTTTTGTGGTACCTATTTCCATTGCAATGAAGAAGGTCATCATGCCTTTGAATGCCCTCAACGACAAGGAAGGACAGATAGGAGAGCTAAGGGCCAAGCTAGGGTTGCTCATGTGGATGAGGATACACAATAATCACATTCAGAGGATGCAGAAAGAGGAGAGACCTTGGTAAATGAAAGAGTCCTACTAAGTGGTGAGAATGAACCAAGACAATGAAGGAGTTTGTTTCGTACTAGATGCAAGTGTGAGGATAAATGTTGCGAAGTGATCATTGATGGTGGTAGCACTGATAACTTGGTATCAGAAGAGATGGTCTCTAAGCTGAAGCTCAAGAGGGAGAAACATCCCCAGCCCTATCAGATTGCTTGGGTAAAAGATGATCATAAGGTCCTGGTAAGTGAATAATGTTTAGTAAAATTCAAAATTGGGAGTTACCATGATGAAGTTCTCTATGATGTTATTTTGATGGATGTTTGCCATCTATTGTTGTGTAGACCATTGCAGTTTGATAGACATGCAGTGCATGATGGACATGCAAACACATACTCTCTCACAAAGGATGGAGTTTGCCATAAATTGAAGCCCATGAAAAAGGAAGGTGAAAAGGTATGTAGCAGTGCTAGGATTTTTCTTGTTGATGGAAGGAAGTATTTACATGGCATGAAACATCAGCATATGTGCTATGCTTTGATTCCTAGGAAAGATAAACAAGGTAGTAGTGAAATACCATTTGAATTTTTAGATTTACTAGGGGAATTTGGAGATATTATCTCTGATAATGTTCTAGATGGATTGCCACCAGTAAGGCAAATCAGTCATCAGATAGATCTGATTCCAAGAGCTAGTTTGCCTAACAAGGCTACTCACAGGATGACTCCTACTAAAACATAGGAGCTAAATAGACAGGTTCAGGAGCTGTTGAGGAAGGGCTTGATTTGAGAGAGCCTGAGTCCATGTGGAGTACCTGCAGTACTTGCACCAAAGAAGGATAGAGAGTGGAGGATGTGTACAAATTCTTGAGCTATAAATAGGATCACCATCAAGTACCGATTTCCTTTGCCAAGGATGGATGATATTATGGACTGCTTGAGTGGAGCTCAATACTTCACAAAGATAGATCTAAAGAGTGGTTATCATCAGATACAGATTCAAGAAGGAGATGAGTGGAAAATAGCCTTTAAGACCAAGGAGGGTCTTTATGAGTGGTTAGTCATGCCCTTTGGATTGACGAACACCCCAAGCACCTTCATGTGGCTCATGAATGAGGTACTTAAGAAGTTCTTGGAAAAATTTGTTATTGTCTATTTGGATGATATTTTAATTTTCAGCAAGACTTTGGAAGAACATTTACTACATATTCGTAGTTTCCTTGAAAGGCTAAGGGAAGAGAAACTATTAATTAATCTAAAGAAGTGTGTCTTTGCAAAAAGGGAGTTAGTCTATTTGGGGTTTGTTATATCACCTGAAGGTCTCAAAATGGATCCAGAGAAGGTAAAAGCCATCTTGGAATGGCCTACTCCAAGGTCTGCTACTGAGATAAGATCATTTCATGGTCTGGTTAGTTTTTACAGGAAGTTTATTAAGAATTTCAGTGGCATATGTGCACCCCTAACTAATACAATAAGAGGGGATAGAAAAGAGTTCAAATGGACTGCAGCAACTGCGAGAAGTTTTGAATTGCTGAAGAAGAAGGTAAGAAAATAGCCTATGTTGGCACTTCCAAATTTTAGAAAGGTTTTCCAGGTGGATTGTGATGCTAGTGGCAGCACTATTGGGGCTGTATTAAGCCAAGAAGGTAAGCCTATTGCATATTTTAGTGAAAAATTGAATGATGCAAAGAAGAAGTATTCTGTTTATGATCAAGAGTTCTATGCAATAGTTCAGGCCTTAAAGAAATGGAGGCATTATTTATTGCCAAAGGAATTTGTTTTGTATACTGATCATCAGGCATTATAGTACCTAAATAGCCAAGGTAAATTGAATCAGAGGCATATGAAGTGGGTAGAATTCTTGCAGAGTTATACATTTTTGTTAAAGCATAGAAGTGGAAAATCTAACAGGGTTGCAAATGCACTAAGTAGGAGACAGTCACTGCTTATAGTAATGCAGGTTGAATTAGTTGGGTTTGATGAACTCAAGAATTTGTACCCTGAGGATCCTGATTTTGTTGAAGCATGGAAAGCTTGTAAAGAACCTGTTGCTATAGATAGAACCAAGTGGTTAGACTATTTGATTCAGGATGGCATGTTGTTCAAAGGTAGTCAATTGTGCATTCCAAGGAGTTCCATGAGGGAAAATCTGATTAAGGAGAAACACAGTGGAGGAATGGCAGGACATTTTGGTCGAGATAAGACCATTTCCATTCTTAGAGAACATTATTTTTGGCCTCAAATTTCATAAGATGTGAAGAAGTTTGTACAGAGTTGCCAAGTTTGTCAAGTTGCCAAGGGGTTTAGTTACAATACTGGCCTATATCATCCATTGCCTGTTCCATCAAGGCCATGGGAGGAAATAAGTATGGATTTTGTTCTTGGATTGCCAAGGACACAAAGGGGTAATGACTCAGTATTCGTGGTGGTTGATAGGTTCTCCAAAATGGAACATTTCATTCCATGCCACAAAACTCATGATGCTGTCCATATTGCAGACTTGTTTTTCAAAGAGGTGGTAAGACTACATGGTCTTCCAAGGAGTATAGTTTCTGACAGAGACACTAAATTTGTGGGGTATTTCTGGAGGACATTATTTAAAAAGTTGAGAACAGACTTGAAATTCAGTTCCACGCATCACCCACAAACTAACGGCCAAACAGAAGTGGTAAACAGAAGTTTGGGCAATTTGCTGAGATGTTTAGTTGGGGATAAGCCCAAGGGATGGGATTTGATTCTACCACAGACAGAGTTTGCTTATAATAACTCTGTAAATAGGAGTACTAGAAAATCACCATTCCAAATTGTATATGGGAATAGCCCAAGGACTACACTAGAGCTGAGGAAGATAGAACAAGGGGAGAGGACAAGTGTTGAAGCTGAGGAATTTGCTGAACATATCAAGCATCTACATGAGGAGGTCCAAGCACACATTACCAAGATGAATCAAGAGTATAAAGCTAGGGCTGATCCAAGGAGAAGACATAAGGAATTCCAAGTAGGAGATTTAGTCATGGTGCACTTACGAAAATAAAGATTTCCAATTGGTACTTACAACAAGCTGAAAATGAAGAAATTTGGCCCCTGCAAAGATTTAAAGAAATGTATCTCAAGAAATGCATATGAGGTGGAGCTGCCAGATGGTATTCACATTTCTCCCATTTTCAACATTGCAGATTTAACAGAGTATCATGATGATGGTGCAGATGAGGAGCTGGTTTTAGAGCCATGTCCAATTCCTGCTTCTAAGAAGGAGGAGAAAGAAGACATTCTAGATCATCATGTGGGTAGGAGTACCAAAAACAGGTAGTATGAAGAGTATTTGGTCAAATGGAAAGGACGGCCAATCGAGGACTCAACTTGGATTTCAATAGCTGAGGTTTCCCATTTGGGATTTCCTCTACCATCCATAAAGTGACAGGGTCACTTTTCAATCTACCCTGGTTGTTTGATGTAGGAGCATCCAAAGGTATAAGGGCAATCCTGTGTCACCCAAAAAAAAAAAATGTACTTAGACTTAGTTTCTGTTTCATGTCTTTACATTTTTGGATACCCATTTGGGTCAAATAAAGGTTCCAACTCTCACAGTTCCACTATCAGTGTGTTTGAAAATCCCAAAAAAAATAGGAGCATGCAATTTGGCCATGATTTTGGTGACCTAGAAGGTGTGAATTGGCCAGATGAATGTAATTGTGATTTAAAGCATTCTATAAAAAGAATTAGGTCAAAAGGCCCCACGGTTTGAAAGTTATTGCAGTTTTTCGAGTTTTGGAGATATCTTAAGAATGCTTCAAAGTCAGGTTAGGGGCATTAAATGACCTCAAAAAGGGCTGAAAAATGGGAGACGAGTGAATCTTGTCCATAGGGCTATAGAGCACTTCAAGAGCTTTTCAAAAATGTAAACGGTTCATCAATCGGAGCTACGGTTCAAAAGTTATGCCTCCTGGAAGTTCGGCTACCATTTCTGGATTCTTCTAGATTTGCACTGACTTCTAACGCAGCTTCTGGAACCTTCTATTTTTTTGGTGGATGCCTACTAGCACTTTCTAGAATGTACTCCTAGTCCTTAACCCTCCGGGGTCTATTTAAGGAGATTTTTGGCATTGTAAAAGGCAGTTCGGAGTGGAGCTTGAGAGGAGGTGCTAAAAGGAGAAATATTTTCCAGATTTATGCTATTGTAAGCCCTTAGGGCATGTTTTGAATTTTATTTTCTCTATACTATTTGTACTAGCTTATTTTCTTAGTTAATATAATTTCCCTTTTCTGTTGTGTCCATTCTGTTCTTAGGTTGTGTCCCCATCAGATTTACTTGGAAACCCAATTTGGGAAAAACTACCAGTAACATGCTACTCATTTCTCACTCTTATGAAGTGATGCCTTGTGAAAGGCCTACCCTATTAAAGACTACAACACACTATTAAATGTGACCTAGTTAAAGGATTTAACCACCTTGTTAGAAGTGGGCCTGGTTAGAGGACTTTAGAACATTCACTTAGAATTCCACCCTATTAAAGGATTTAAAAATGGCTATTAAAACAACCTAAGTCCATAGGATTTTCTTTTATCCTAACTGATACAATTGCTAGAGAGTAACAATAAGGGGTTTTGATTATAGAATACAACTTAACTTGTAGATTTCAGATCACTTCTTAGCTCATAACATTGCCTGGCTTTCAATCTCTACAACTCTAATAACTTGCCCTCCTTTCAAGATTTATCTCCTTGAGTGTCCATGCTCAATATACCAGTGCAATCCTCTCTTTCTGACCACTTGTCAATGCAGAGTCTCTATGCTATGTTCTTCCTTCCCCTAGATGCCTTCTCCTTGGCACCCTTTTAACCACTTCACAATTTTGCACACCAACAACTCTGGCTTCTTGGTCTATGAATCCTTAAATAGAAGTCTATAATTTATTTTATCACTTGATTATTCCCTTCTTTAATTTCAATTGGTATGGATTAGGTAGGATTCATTGAATCTAACCCATATTTTATTTCTTTTAGAAAAATCATGAAGAATTCACTCAAAAATGGTTTACATAGAATTATGTATCACTAGTTCATCATCCTTATCCTCCAACTAGTTCACAAAATTCAAGGTAACAACTTTGTTGGCTGAAATTTGGTGAATCTTTTTCATTTCATATAATGTAGCAGCTCGACATATATTGAGTTACTTGGCATCAAGTATGTTTTACTGATTCTCAACACCTACTATGGATTCACTTGACATCCACTAAGTTTTTTATTTACTTGGCTCCTTCTATATCACTTGACACTTGAACTTCACTCGACACTTAAAGTTCACTTGACACCTAAATTCACTCGGCACACACTAGATTTTGCATTTTTTTGGCTCCAACTAAAAATTTGCTTGGCTCAAACTAGCTTGCTCGGCCACCACTGATGAACTTAGTTTAAGCTTTGCAGTCAACCTTATTACAACTTCTTCCTCCAATGTTTCTAAGTGTTACCAGCCTCTATATCTTCAAGTATGTTATCAATACATCATTTAACCATTGTCTTAACTAGTCCTTGTACTTCATTACAAAACCATAACTCAACCTTTCCCTTAGGTGTTCTTGTTACATCTTGTTGATAAAATCCTCTTCATCAATCAACTGAGTGATAGAACTTGGATTTTATAAGAAATTTTCATTTCTACAAATAGCAGGTTTGAAATCAATGACAAAACAATGATTTAAAACATTCTTGTAACAATAATCTCCCTCTTTCAATCAATCTTCTTCATCATCTTTTCAATCAGATTTCCAACAGTGATCTCATGCTTGTAGCTCCCACAATGAACAAAAAAGTAAATCCTCATGAAGATGATTTTGGGTTTTACTCTCAAATGTTCTAATTCAAAAGTGATAAGTGAGGAATTAAATTCCTTTTCAATACTTATTCACTTTTCAAGGGATTAATCGATTAGGGCAAATAACCAACCAACCTAGTTAAATCTTGAATCAACCCAAATGAAAATAGGCTATTCCTAGTAATAGGAGTTCATCTATGGAAAACTTGCTAGATTTTAAAATTAAATAAAATAAAGCTTGGAAAATCCAAAATCATAGAAATTTCCTTAACAATTTTTGTGATAATGTAAACCTCTAAATGTACAGATACATTCACAAGTCTAATCACATAATGCAAATGAGTGTAGATTTAATAATCACTGAAACGATTAATTAAACAACTAAAATAATGATATATCGACCATATAGGGATGAAATTGGTAAAATATGAATGGTTGAACCACTAACTCCATGTGCTACATCCAGAGATATAAATCCTACACACTAAACACATGATCAAGTACAAACACATAGAATAGAGTAGTTGAAGCAATAAATAATTAAATGACTAATCTAACCATTTATTCAGTTATACCAAAATAGTCCATTTACATCACTCACATTTTCATATAGCATAATGAAGCATGAATGAAGTAAATAACCATAGCATTGCATTCACCACATAACATAATTAGAGATATGTCCAAATACAAAATAACCAAATATCATCATAAAACAAATTGTCATCTCAAAATGGCATCATCATGCAATATGATCAACTAAACAACATAGTAGTCTAACATCTATGATATTTAAATCAAAGCATAACATCCGACCCTCAAGTCATCTCAATTGTAAGACATAACATGAGTAACAAATATCACTCAGATCAAAATAAATAAGGTAAATATCTACAACACATAACCAATGACTCCATCATGAATAATCCATTTCTAGTTATTTAAGTATATAAAAATGGTAGATTACACGACATGAAAAGGAACTTAAAATGCATAAGTGAACACAATCATAAATATGACTAACCACTGCTATAGGAACCTAGTCTAGTATAGCACAGTAATAGTACATAGTGCAATCTCTACACACATCTATGGGTAATCAAAAAACAATGTAATGATACATCATTGATCCTATTAGTCAAAAAATAAACAAATCAACTAATACAGTAACATAAATCTAATTATCTCAATGGTGTAGACCACTCATGGTCATAGTTATGATCCCTTCTTAAGGAGAGATCAACAAGATTGCAACCATTGGGATGACTTACAAAAGTCAAATGGAAGAGGCACTAGAGATACACCAGTTAGGTTGAACTACAGTACAATGGATTTGAAAAAGCCCTTTTTGGGCATGATACTAGAAGATTCACTTGCTATGGTTTGCAAGGAAGATTCCATTGGGCCTTTTTTTGGCTATTCTTTGTTCATGGTCCTTGACCATGAATTACTAAGAGATGAGAAGAGATAATGCATGTCTATGGACATTACCTCCTACTTCTTTGCATCTCTTCTCATCTTAGGAGAGGACCAACTAGATATTTTGATGCTTTTGCATAACATTTTTAGAGGACAATTTCAAAATCCTTGTATTGGGAAAATAGTTATTAGGTGTGGGGAGTCCTTTTGTAGATGTAGTAGAAAAGTATTGGGAGGGAGGCATAAGGAGAAATGTGAAAAAGCAATCCTTCCTCTTGGACCTAAATGAATGAAAATTGACTCACCATCGGAAGTGGGCATGACTTGGGAGGGATTTTCTATGGAATTGGCTTTTGTTGGACGATGTCAACAAAATTGACTTCACATGTTGTACAAGTTCAACAATATAATAATCTCTAAGATATTCCTCACAGAGGGGTTTGCAAACCTTTTTTATTGAAGGCTTTAAACCTTGCTCCTTGTTCCCTATTCTATGTTTCCTATTGAATCAAACCATGCCCTAAGAGAAAGGAAATATTTTAAGAAATATTCTTTTTGATAAAAACTATTACTACTCAAGTTTCAAATTGGGCCTTTCCCTTTTCCTATAAATAGTAAAATTAGGTTGATTTAATCAGCTATTTTGAATATTTATGCTATTAATATGTAAAAAGTCTCAAATACAATTAACGAAAACACTACTTTTTGGCTTCCCAATTGGCAATTCATGTAAATGACTGAACTCTTATTTTTAGAAATTATATTGTTTCAGCTATTATTGTTATAAATTGATCATTTTTTCAAATACATTGTTAAATTATTAGTTTATGACTTCTTTATAAAAGTTTAGTTATTAGTATGTTAAAAATAAATTTAAAAAGGTTTTCAACTTTCCCTTTAGATTTTCATAATTGATTCATGAATCATAGTTTAAAGATTATATTGAAAAATTAAAGGCAAGGACTCAAATATTAATTTTAAAAATAAAATTATGAAAGATTCAAATTTCAATGCTCAATTGAAAATTTATATGGCCTGAACTCCAACAAACTTTGATTAAATTATCAAAGATTAAGTAAAAAATCAATGATTATTTAATTAAATTACCATAATTAATTAATTATTGATTATAATTAAATAAATATTAGCACTCTTATGATATAATTTATAATAAATTATAATTTAATATTATAATTGGTACCCAATTTTATCACCATGCACAAAATGGATAGGTTGACCAGTCATATTTCCTAGGGTGGTGAAGATAAATATTTTTTACTCATTTAATGCCCATGCAATAAGAGGGATACATAAAATATTGACCATGTTGACCATTTATATCCCTAAGTTTTTAACCCTTAATCCACATCTTATGTTGCAATTGAACCTTAATATAGCATGTATTGTGGGTCCTACATTGACTTTCAAAGGAATAAAGTCACACATCTTTTGCACCATCAGACCTTTCAAGATCCATGGCCAACACTTGCCTACATTCTAGAAGTGATCGATCTTTAGACAATGTGGGAAAGTGCCTTACCATCATGTGACATGTGAGACCTATTTTTTGTGGGCTATAGACAAGGTAGAAAGTTGTCAAGGCAAGTCGGCATATAGATATATTTGGTTGGTTAGGAAACTAACATATTTCAGCAAGTGGTCCATATTTCATCCACCATCAAATCAAAGATGATCGATGATAGGTGCTTCCCTGCTTTTTGAAGTTGGTTGATGTTTAGGCAAAGAAGGAAAGAACATTTTTGCTATGTTGATTTCATGATGTCACTCCTATTAGAGCTACAAAAGGAGGAACCACATCATGGACATGTCAAGACACAGTGGAAATATCATGCCATTTCATTGGTAGAGGTATTGACATGGGTAGTCAGTGGACCAGTTTTGTTTTGATCATTAGATCTTCTAAGATCGATGATGGGAAATTTTTCACATTTTGAAAATGAAAGAGTTTTAAGAAATGTAGGATAGCTCCTTGCCACCACATGTACTGGTGGGTCCATTTTTTCTTTTTGGGCAACTGGTGCTAAAGTAGAATGCCAAATATTCACTAAGGTGGAATGTGTGCTAGGTACTGCATGATGATTCACCAAGGTTTTTTACATGTATGCAAAGGTGGATGTTGAGTGTCATGTGGGTCTAGAAATATTAACAATAGGTACAATAATAATGAGGTTCTTTTATGATTATTTATTTCTTAGGGATCAATGATCGACGCTGACCTACTTTGTGAAAATGATCAAAACTTAAGTAATGCAAGGAAGTGTCTGATGGACATGTGTCTAGGTGGTTCACTTTTGCAAGGAGCTAGTCATCATGGTTAGAAAAGGGTGTTGGTAGTGATAGTAAATGTGTCTTCCCATCATGATATAGTATCATGGGTCAATCGGGTCAGCACAGTAATATAATATAAAAGGTGGTGTACCCAACATATCATGTTGTCACACATGGTCTCTATCTAGTTAGATAATATTTGACCCTGGGGTGGTGATAATATTTGGATACATAAATGAAATAGTGTAGTGTGGGATAGAATTGATCAAAGTGATAAGTTTGCAATTTAAATGGCCTAGTTTTAATGAATATCTAATTTGTAGTTGGGTATGGGTATGGTGGAGATCAAATTAGATCATTTTTGTGAGATGATCACTAAGATGATATGATTTATCTTGATGGCAGTTACAATTATTAATGGCTACATTGGTGGGGGTGATTATGGATTTGATCTTTAGATGCTATAGGAAGAAAAGAAGTAGTTAAGGTCCTCCTACAACAAGAGAACACCTAGCCTTACCCATGATGGGGAGAGTATACAACATGAATGTGAATGTAAGTTGTTTGTCTGATTTTTCACAGTGCAAAAATGTTTGAAAATTTTTAGTGAAAAATTATTTGAGTCTTTGTGTCTTGCAAATTAGGGTTTTGTTCCTTGTATTTTTCAAACCCTTAGATCGCCCTAGTTCATAGCCTATTTTTGTGTCTTTGAAATTCTATTAAATTCTCAAGGTTTGTCTTCAAAGAATTTCTCAAAAACCCTAGTGCCCTGTCTTATTTTACCCTATTTTTGAAAAACCCTCGAAGTATTTTTAGAAAAATGTTTTTAATGGTATATCATTTTACCTAGGGTTGGTCTTGTGCAAGCATAATTTCATAAAATATTGTTTAAACCTTTATTAGCCATGTTTTGTTTGCATTAGGCTCAATTATTTTATTGAGAAAAGGTCCTATGTAACATAGATTTTGTGTGACCATTGATCTTGATCAGATCAATGGGCATCACATTCCCACAATAAGAAAATGCAGGGGTTTTAAATAATGCGAGTATGCACTATGATGACACGTAGCCCTTCCTAACATTCCAATATCAGTGTGTCACAAAAGGTTCATGGTTGTTAGAGCTAATCAGATCTTTTTGCAAAGTTGTCAGTGCTTTTGTACACGTTCTAAAATTCTTGCAATATCATTGGTTCGTTCTTTAATGAAGGTATTATTTTATAGGTTAGAATTTCTAATCATCAATCTTGCAAGAATCAAGGGCTAACGCTTTCCCACAAGAAGGAGATTCTCGTGAAATAAATAATGCAAGGAAGCATCAATGGGACAAGTGGCACAGTCTAATAAGATGGGCCCATTGTTTCCAAGGATGATGATTGAGATGTCTTCCCTGGTGAGTGTTAGATGAGTTGGAATGGATGGAAATATTTTATTCGTCACTTTAGCCAACGTGGTATTTTAAAATGCCTAATTCTATAACCATTGATCTGTCAAAGATAAAAGGCCAGTGCATGCCCACATTTTGAAGCTCCATGAGAGATAAATAATGCAAGCAAGAAATTTTTTGAAATATGGCATGGTGGGATCGACAATCTCTAACTGTATGCTATGGGGTGCCACACTATAAAAATGATCGCTGACATGTACTGCCAGATGTACCACTGAAGAAGTTTTTTTTCCAAATGGAAGTGAAGCCTCATCAGCCATAGATCTTTCAAAGATCAAGGGTTAGTGTAATCCTACATTATGAAGGTGCTATTCAAATAAGGAATGCGGGTATGCACCTTTGCGATGCATGTCACAGTGTGGCCAAATTATGGAAGAATGTTGAGTCACACCATGTGGTCTTCCACTTATGCTTAGCTAGAAGTACTTATGCTATGGGCATGGAAAACCTCAAAAATTAATGCAGTACTCAAGTGTGTTAGAGAGTAGAGTCATTTCATTGGTCCAAATGGATGATTGATCATAAATTGTAGAAAGTTTTCATAGTGTTGATCTTGTCTTGATCAATGAAGGGTGCTTTCCCACATAAAGAACTTGAATGAAGTTTAAATAAAGTAGATATGTGCCATGTTGACATGTGTCCATGGTGACATTATTATTCCTAGCTGGGAAGGATTAAAGGATATAAGCAGTGTCACTATTGATCTTTCAAAGATCAACAACTGGCTCAATCCCACAATATGGAGATTCTCATTCAATAAGAAAGAGGGAATGTGCTAGCATTCAATAAGAAAGAGGGAATGTGCTAGCTTGACATGTGGAAAGAATTTTGTCAAGCACCTACTTTCTTAGAAGAAGATACAGGACTCAATGGCATGCAAGTTGTCAGAAGGAACAAATTCATATAAAGGCTTCCTATTCATCAATATAGCTAACTGGACTTTGTTCAAATATGAATTGATCTTATTGTTGATCTTTTCTTGATCAATGAGCAGCACTCTTGTTCAATTATAAGGTGTAAGAAATTTAAGAAATGCGGGCAAGCGATATTGCAACATGTGGCCTTGATTTTAAAGCCATAAAGTTTGTTACCTTTTAAATCAAAGTTGTTTGATCTGGTGAGAATTTACACATAGGATTCAAATTTCATGGCAATTTGGAGATAATGGTTACCGAGAGTAAATAAGGGTCAAATTTCATTCTTGCAATTTAAATGTATGAAAAGAACTCACAATCTCACCATTAATGAATCACCAAAGTGCAAAAAGAACATCAGGGCATACCAATTTTTTAGAGCTAGGGCACAAAATTTTTATCTAGCAATCCAGTAAAATTATAGAAGAAATCACACAGTGTAGAAGTGTGAATTCTAGTAGGTAAGTACTCTGTGACTCTTTAAAAATTTCAGTATGTATTGTCATAAAATTTCTAGGGTTTTATTCAAAATGCCTCCCCAAAAAGAGTTCACTGGACAAATGGATTATTTGAAACATTCTATGCACGATGATTTTCTTGAATAATTTTTCCTTATCGGTACATGAAATAACTAAGGGGAGGGAACTCATTCCAAAACACCCAAGAGTAGTTGTAGCAGAAGGTTTTTATGACAGAGCAAATTGGGTAAGAGATGCCCTAGTTTTCCTGGGGGGTCTAGAGTTATTTAAGAAATGGTTTTCAGAATAAAAACTAGACACTCCTATGAGCAATGTATGGGAGTTTGACATTGGAAAATAACCAATCCCTATAGTTTTTCTTTGATAGTGATTTGTTGATGGATTTGGCCAAGAAATATGATCGGATTACAGGCTAGGTAAAGAACCATGCTTGACTGAATCTTTTTAGGGTTTTCCCTAAATTAATTAGTGAGGTTTTCAACCTTAATCCTAGCCATGTTGTGCATGAAAATATTGACACAGATGACCTTCAAGCAAGGTATGATGCACAAGGGATTTACCTAAGAATAGGGCCACTACAAGAGCATGCTACTAAAATTAACACTTTGTCTATGATTACTGCCAGTACCCAAGAGCCATTGCTGAGAAGGCATTTTAACCTTAGAGCTCAAGCATTATATTTTTCTCTTTGAAAGATTTCTAGGATGGATGAATTTGATCAAATCCCAGGCTCTATTATCCTTATCATGGCTCAAACTCTTCAATTTGGGATGAGCACTTTTCTAGATTTTGCTACTTTTCTTGTGCAAGAAATTCACAATGGCCTAGTGGGGATAGCATGGGGAAAAGTGAACAAACCATTATGTTGGTATTCATTTCTTATGCATGTATACTTGTACAAGGTATTTACCTTCTTCTCCAAGGGTATGGAGTTGGAAACAATTAGGGATGGAGAGAGGAATCCAGTGTAGTTGTGGAGTGTAGATATGACTTCAGAAGCTATAGATGCCAGTTATGTGAGATTTGATAGATACTTTGCATCAAAGCTTAGGTTTCTTTTGAAAGGGGATAGCCCTAGAATTCCAAAAGCATTGTTAGAATTGGTCAGACCCAAGGGCCATGCACAAGAACTATTTGTTAGTCATAATTGGCGGGATATAATCCCTTATAATATTTCAACTATAATAAGAGTATATGGTTTTGTGGGGAAGCCACATGTGTTGCCTTTTCATGTGCCCTTGAAGATAGGGATAGATAAGCTCCTATGGTAGATACGCACTATAGATGAGAGGGAATTATCTAAGAAGGGTACCTTTTTTCCAATTATTGTTGTGGTACACAAGGTTGCCATTAGCTCTATGGGCTGATAGGGTTACTGTGAAAAATGCTATTGGATGTGCCCCATTTGATTTGGTCTATGGTATACAAGCTAAACTCTCACAAAATAACCTAAAGGAGATGTATAAATTTGTTCAACTATATGAGGATGATATCATTGATGAGATGCAACTTAGAATGGACGATATCTTACAATTAGGAGAAACAAGGAGAGAGTCTTCTATTTGTAATGCTAAATTACAATCACAAATGAAGCACTTATATGAAAAAAGGGCCACTAAGAGGAAATTTGAAATAGGTGACATGGTACTAATGTGGAATGCTAGATTGGAAGATAAAGGAAAGCATGGTAAATTTGACCCAATCTGGCTTGGCCCATATAGCATTTGTGATAAAAATGGAGAAGATCCATATTTTCTAAAGGATTTGACTGGAGGTATTCTTGAATTTCTAGTTCATGGAAAATTCTTAAAGAGGTACTTTTCTTAAAAGTATCTATTTTCCATGAATAATAGTTTTAGGGTTCTTGGTTTTCTTGTGCATTATGTATATTTTGTGAATCCCTGTAAATAGTCTCTCTATATAGTTTGGTTTCTTGTTTCTTGTTTTTGCATGTTGCTTTGTGCTCTCTAAAAAAAGTTGTCATTCCTATACCAAGTATGTGGTCTTCTCTCCCAAAGATTCTGAATTCTTGCATAGACTCAAGTAGTCTATCATCCCTAGATAGAGCCATTGTTGGTCTGATTTTTCACAATGCATAAATTTTGGAAAAATTTTAGTGAAAAATTATTTGAGTCTTTGTATCTTGCAAATTAGGGTTTTGTTCCTTGTATTTTTTAAACCCTTAGATTGCCCTAGTTCATAGCTTGGTTTCTATGTCTTTGAAATATTATTAAATTCTCAAGGTTTGTCTTCAGAGAATTTCTCAAAAACCCTAGTGCCCTGTCTTATTTTAACCTATTTTTGAAAAACCCTCAAAGTATTTTTAGAAAAATGTTTTTAATGGTATATCATTTTACCCAGGGTTGGGCTTATGCAAGAATAATTACATTAAATATTTTTTAAACCTTTATTAACCATGTTTTGTTTGCATCAAGCTCAATTATTTTATTGAGAAAAGGTCCCATGTAACACAAATTTTGTGTGACAGTTGATCTTGATCAGATCAATGGGCATTGCATTCACACAATAAGAAGATGAAAGGCTTTTAAACAATGTGGGTATGCACTATAATGACATGTAGCCCTTCCCAACATTCTAGCCTCAGTGTGCCTCAAAAGGTTCATGGTTGTCAGAGCTAGTCAGATCTTTTTGTAGAGTTGTTAGTACTCTCGTACACATTTTGAAATTCTTGTAATATCATTGGCTTGTTCTTTAATGAAGGCATTATTTTATAGTTTAGAATTTCTAATCTTCAACCTTGCAAGAATCAAGGGCTAAAAGATTCTCATGAAATAAATAATACAAGAAACCATCAATGGGACAAGTGGCACTGTCTAACAAGATGGACCAATCATTTCAAAGGATGATGATTGAGATGTCTTCTGTGGCAAGTGTCAGATGAGTTGGAATGGATGGAAATATTTTATTCATCACTTCAACCAATGTGGTATTTTAAAATGCTTGATTCTATAACTATTGATATGTCAAAGATCAAAGGCCAGTGCATGCCCACATTTTGAAGCTACATGAGAGATAAATAATGTGGGCAAGCAATTTTTTAACATATGGCAAGGTGGGGTTGAGAATCTCTAATTGTATGCTATGGGGTGCCAGACTATAAAATGATCCCTGACATGTACTACCAAATGTGCCACTAAAGAAGTTTTTATACCAAATGGAAGTGAAGCCTCATCAGCCATAGATCTTTCAAAGATTGAGATTTAGTGCAATCTTGCATTATGTAGCTGCTAGTCAAATAAGGAATGTAGGTATGCACCTTTTTGATGTGTGTCACAGTGGGGCCAAATTATGGAAGAATGATGAGTCATGCCATGTGGTCTACCACTTGTGCTTAGCTGGAAGTACTTATGCTATGGGGATGGAAAGCCTCAAAAATTAATGTAGTAGTCAGGTGGGTCAGAGCATGAGGGTTGAGTAGAATCATTTCATTGGTCCAAATGGATGATTGATCATTAAGTGTAGAATTTTTCACGCTGTTGATCTAATCTTGATCAATGAAGGGCACTTTTACAAATAAAGAACTTGAATTAAGTTTAAATAAAGTGGGTATGCACCATGTGAACATGTGTCCATGGTGACATCATTATTCCTAGCTCAAAAGGATTGAAGGATATAAGAAGAGTCACCATTGATCTTTTGAAGATCAATGGTTGGCTCAATCCCACAATATGGATATGCTCATTCAATAAGGAAAATGGGACTGTGCCAGCTTGACATGTGGAAAGAATGACATCAAGCACCTGCTTGCTCAGAAGAAGATATAGGACCCAATGGCGTGAAAGTTTTTAGAAGGTGCAAACTCATATAAAGGCTTCCTATTGGTCAGTATAGTTGACTGGACTTTTTTCAAATATGAATCGATCTAATTATTGATCTTGTCTTGATCAATGAACAACACTTCCTTGTAATTCTAAGGTGTAAGAAATTTAAGAAATGTGGGCAAGTGGTATTGTGACATGTGGCCTTGTTTTTATAGCCATAAAGCTTGTTGCCTTTTAAATCAAAGCAGTCCGATCTAGTGAGAATCTACAAATAGGATTCAAATTTGGTGGTAATTTAGAGGTAACGATTACTGAGAGTAAATAAGGGTCAGATTTCATTCATGCAATTTCAATGTATGAAAAGAACTCACGATCTCACCATTAATGAATCACCAAAGTGTAGAAAGAACATCAGGGAGTACCAAATTTTTAGAGCCAAGGCATGACAATTTTATCTAGTGATCTAGTAAAATTGTAGAAGAAATCACACAGTGTAGAAGTGTGAGTTCTAGCGGGTAAGTATTTTGTGACTCTTTAAAAATTTCAAGTGTTTGTTGCTATAAAATTTCTAGGTTTTTATTCAAAATGCCTCCTCAAAAAGAGTTCACTAGACAAATAGATTATTTGAAACATTCTATGCATGATGATTTTCTTGAACAATTTCCCTTATCAGTACATTAAATAACTAAGGGGAGGGAACTCATTCCAAAACACCTAAGAGTAGCTATAGTAGAAGGTTTTTATGACAGAGCAAATTGGGTGAGAGATGCCTAGGTTTCCATGGGGGGTTTGGAGTTGTTTAAGAAATGGTTTTCAGAGGGAAAACTAGACACTCCCATGAGCAATGTATGGGAGTTAATAGTCCCCACAATTTTCTTTGATAGTGATTTGTTGATGGATTTGGCAAGGAAATATGATTTGATTATAGGGTGGGTAAAGAACCATGTTGGAGTGAATCTTTTTAGGGTTTTCCCTAAATTAATTAGTGAGGTTTTCAACCTCAATCCTAACCATGTTGTTCATGAAAATATTGATATGGATGACCTTCAAGCAAGGTATGATGCATAAAGGATTTACCTAAGAATAAGGCCACTACAACATCATGTTGCTAAAATTGGCACTTTGCCTGTGATTACAGCCAATACCCTAGAGCCATTGCTGAGAAGGCATTTCAACCTTAGACCTCAAGCATTATATTTTTCTCTTTGCAAGATTTTTGGGATGGATGAAGTTGATCAAATCCCAAACTCTATTGTCCTTATCATGGCTCAAAATCTTCAATTTGGGATGAGCACTATTTTGGATTTTGCTACTTTTCTTGCGAAAGAAATTCACAATGCCCTGGTGGGGATAGCATAGGGAAAAGTGGATAAACCATTATGTTGGTATTCATTGCTTATGCATGTATTCTTTTACAAGGGATTTACCTTCTTCTCCAAGGGTATGGAGCTAGAAATGATCATGGATAGAGAGAGGAATCTAGTGTAGCTGTGGAGTGTAGATATGACTTCAAAAGCTACATATGCTAGTTATTTGAAATTTGATAGATACTTTGCATCAAATCTTAGGTTTTTTTTCAAAGGGGATAGCCCTAGAATTCCACACACATTGTTAGAATTGTTCAAACCCAAGGACAATGCACAAGGACTATTGGTTAGTCATACTTGGGGGGATATAATCCATTATAATGTTTCAACTATAATAAGACTATATGGTTTTCTGGGGAAGCCACATGTGTTGCCTTTTCATGTGCCCTTGAAGATAGGGATAGCTAAGCTCCTATAGTAGATAGACACTATATATTAGAGGGAATTGTCTAAGAAGGGTACCTTTTTTCCAATTGTTACTATGGTACACGATTTTGTCTTTGTCAGGAAAGGGTGGAAGCACCTAAATTTGTTTCTAGATAGATATAATATGGTAGAATCTCATGTCAGATTTATTGATCCTGAAGGATTCTATGACCTGTTAAGAGAGAGGGTGAAATCTTCTCACATGGTACATAAAGTTTGTTATCTAGAGGATATAATTAGAAATATTTTCACTTTGCAAGAACAAGAACTAAGGAAAGAGAAATGGATAGTATTCAACAAGACACTAGAATTTATCAATGCTTTTGACCCCTAGTATGACCCATTGAAAGATTAAAAATATTGGGGAACCAAAATGCAAACATTAATGAATAATTTTGGTGTGATCATCCAAACTATGAATGAAAAGAAAACCAAATATATTGAGACATATCCAGACAAGGCTGCAAAAGTACAAAGGAAGATAAGCAACAGAAATATAGTGGCTCCTAGCCAGTATACCTTGCAGAGAAGGGCAGGTTATGTGATGGTTCAAATTGTGTAATAGGAACCCCTTCATTAGAGGCCAAGACCAGGAAGTCCATCTGCATCCAACTCTCCAAAAAGGAAAAAATTAGAACAATACTCTCCAAGCTAGTCTCCAATCTAGATAGATGATGAAGCATCTCTAAAGGAGCATCTTAGACAAATTGGTGGAGAAGGGGATATAATTATTACCTGCACAAATTTAGAGATTGGAGAACCACAACAACCTCCTATGCATTCCTTGGTTTTAATTTTTGTTGATTACCAAGGTAAGGAAATTGATCCGATAGTTTCCCAAGCCTCTAAAAGTTCTATTAATGATGAGAATTTTGTAAAATCTAGGGCTTTTGCTCAATTTTTGTGGAGATTAAACATGGGAAATTTAGAGAAAACCTATGAGATGATAAAGGAAAAATAGCCAGACAAACTTAATTCAGATATTAAGGAAGAGGTGAAATCTAAAATTTTGAATGATTTTTCTCAATTTACTGCTAAAGCTAGGAGGCAGATAGTTAGATAGTCAGGAGTCCTCCTACTAGAATGGGATATAGAAAATGCCATTATTTTTGATTTAGTAAGGAAACAATGGGATGTTCAACTAAGGACTGCTGAAGAAATACTATAGGCTCATAGACGAGTCAAATTTTGTGATGATCACCAAGCCCTTGTTATATGGTCCATGGAAAAAAGAAACAATACTAGAATGCATGAGATTCATACTACAGAGCATACTGGTGCATTGACAGTATTTAGGGCTGGTGAGATAGGTAGTAAACAAATAATTGGGATGGCATCAGAGATGCTAAAATTTGGTACCATGGTGTTTGGCCAAGAGGAAGATAAATTTTCCCAACTCAATGCTAGGTTTGAAGAAGTTTTGAAAGCATATGAGGAGAGGGGTATGAAAATACAACCGTTAGAAAATAAAATAACTCAAATGCAGAAGATTCTTGGGAAAAGAAAATTAGGAGAAAATAGTAAACCTAGGATTGCATACCCCCCATGGCCACCTATTGAGCCTTTTAAATCAACACCAATTATTGAGATACTTGATACTCCAGAAAGCCCTTAGTTCTATACTGTAGAGGATTTTGAAGAGGAGAGAAATAAGTTGTATGCAATGCATGTAGAACTTAATAATTAGTATGTAGAAAAATTGAGGTAGGGTATCATGTATTTAATAGACAGGATGGAATGGCCCACATGTTTTCATCAATTAGCAAGGATTTCAGCTATCAAGGATGAATTGAAAAGAAATGAAACTGTATTCAAACCCATTTTACAGAAATGGAAAGAGAGAAATGAAGATATCACTGCTATGTGTATATCTGTTTTTTAGCAAACATATCATCAGATAGAAAAAATCTTTGATTTATTAAATAATCTACAAGGTTTTGATGATAAGAAAGATTCTTTCCATAGAAGATTAATTATTTGTTTTTCCAAGTATATTGCAAAAATGTCTGATTTATTCCCTTGTGCATTAAAGACAATTGATAAAATAAAGGAAAAGGAAGAATGGAAGAGGGAGCTAGATGAAGTCTTTTGTAAAAGGATAAATAAAGTTATAAATGAAACTAGACACTTGTTATGGGCTATGAAAAATGAGGAGTTGGTTAAAGTGAAAATATTCTATAACTCCATCAGAAAAGAATTGGTTGATATAGAAGCAACTGGAAATTCTTTGATACCAGTACAAAGAGATGTCCTCAATTTTTATTGGCCTGATGACACTATCTACAATGAGTGGAAGGAAAAGTTTATGTCTATAGAACAGACAAAAGGAGATGATGAGGTGGATGGTGATGATAAAGAAGAGGGTACAAAAGAAGAAGCCACATTTTCCATTGATGACAAAGACAAAGAGAATCCTTAGGTAGTAGGAGATGATTCATCATTGTCACATTTGATGGCTACCAAACCCAAGGAACCAGAATGCTAAAGAAATTTGATCATAGTATTTTTGCCTTTCCATAGGAAATAATAGAAGTGGACCCACAAGTAATGTTCAATGTATTAGCCTTTCTGTTATTTGCATTTTGTCTTTTTGTTACAAGTGTATGTAAAAATATTTTTGAAGGACACCTATCAATCACATTTTCCCTTTGCTTGTTGCAACTCATGTCTATATAAATGAGTTTTCAAGGTAATGTGATGGCTCGGAACTTGTATAATTTTTTTTGTTTCTCAAGAAAGGTATAGAAAGTTGGCCCAATAGTATGTAGTTATTTTGAGTTTGCTTCCACTTGTACTCTCTGATGAAACATTGAAATGACAAAAATAGCAATCTGTTATGGGCTGTCAATTGATTTCTATTGGTCATTGTATCAGTCATCTAAAAGGATAATACAAAGGGGTATTTACACTATATTTGTGTCATTAATTTCTCTCTCCTTTTTATGGGTTTGTCTACTTTGAAGTCATTTTAAATAAAGTTTAACTTGGTTGAATGCAATCTAGATGGGTTGTATATTAATATCTTTTAATTCAAGGAATTATAGAAATACTTCAATGAATTAGTAGGGTTTATGAGTTTATAGAAAGGATACTTCATAATAATAGAAATGGGTGATTACAATTGATTAATTCATTTACAAGTTATTCGAATTAGATCTCTCGCCAATAGTTAATTTTCCACCCAATGGATAAGGCACTGGTCACATAAGTTAGAAGTGAGCAAGGGTGAATTTTGCTACTGCATATCAAATCATTTTTAAAAAAAATCAAAACCATTTCATTCCATTTAGTTTAAAGTTACAAATGTTGGTTACCACTCGTTTGCATATAGTTTTCTAAGTCTTAGATAGCCACTTATTCTAGAAATAGTTGTAAACTAATAGGAGATTTATAACCAG
The DNA here is from genome assembly GCA_028749045.1 of Cupressus sempervirens. Classification (NCBI taxonomy): domain Eukaryota; kingdom Viridiplantae; phylum Streptophyta; class Pinopsida; order Cupressales; family Cupressaceae; genus Cupressus; species Cupressus sempervirens. The sequence continues at coordinate 81,632,879 of CM053793.1, read as the reverse complement.
ATCTGCTTATAGGGGATGCATACAGATCTATGAGCTTTTATAGAAAATTGATAAAAATGTGTATGTGACTAAGGGTAAAAGATGAGAATTAGAATGAAACTAAGATAATTTCATGCCATAGTTTGCATTTGAGTCATCCCTAGGTATACTCGCCTTGGTTTAGCAGAGCCTAAAGAGTAGGAAACCATCCTTTGGTTTTTTTGAAGTTGGGTCAAAATGGTTTATTCATGTAATTGCTACTAGGAATTGGCTAATTGTTAGATTGTGTGAGTAATTTAACTATGATATTGAGCATTTTATTGCTCAGTAGTTTCAAACACCAACATAAGCTTTGGAAATATCTATACTCTTCTAGTGAATTTTTGATATGTGCCCCTCCCATCCCAAGCTTGTTGTAATCCAATTCTATTTAAGGATTTTGAAGATGTGGAGAAAGGGATAGCAATTTTGAAGTTTTATGCAAGATAGCATTGTCAAGATCTCTTAGGATTCCTTCATGCCTTTCTTAGCAAATCATTTTATTTTTATAGTTAATCTGGATGAATGTTGTTCAATGACCTTTGAAATATGAATGAAGGAACAATCTTAGAACCCTTGTTATGTTTTCTTTTCTATTAAGCTTTTGATTTGATAGAATTTCTTGAGATTTACTCTTCAAATCCCTAGTTTTTGTCTTAGTTTTAACTACAAGTGAGATTTGTTTGTTCATGTCGGTAGAAAGTTGAGATACTCTACTCTTTTTTCAAGTTGTAACATTGTGAATGTTAGCATTCCCTTTAAAATCTTGTCTAAATTGTATCCTTCTTTTGAAATATTTATATGTGAATGGTTCTTTGCAATATTGAGTCCTTGTTAGTTTTCTAGAAGTGTTTCATCGAGTCAAGCTATCCTCATCCTACCATTTTGTGTATCACACCTCTTTACTTTTTTAGTATTTATTTCCAAGAAATCCTTCTATCCCTTCCCCCTCAAGTTTACTTTTCTATTTGAAGAAGTAAATTAGTGAAACATCAAGAGGAGCCAACCTACAACCCAAAGCTTCACCCCTAACTTAGGTAATTCCCACTACTTAGGATTATTTCCATGTTACTCAAAGTTGAATAAGTTAGAATCCTATCTAGTCTATTGGAAGCTAATATAATCTTTATTCACTGAGAAATTGGGTGTTTTTCTTAGTGCAATCAAACTTTTGAGGGGATCAACTAACATGATGGAAACCCTATGCATTTGTTAGTTTCAATGGACCAAGTGTTGGTATGACTCTCAATTCTATGTTTTCCTCAGTACTTATATGAAGTTATTCTCTTAGATGCTTTACCATGGATCCCATCTATTGTGATACCTCCCATTTTCCCCCATATAATCAAGAGGTTATTCCTTAGCCCTCTCATTATCTATGTCATCCACAACTTGGTTATGACCAACATGATCACCTAGAACACCAGGAAGTTGATTTTATTCCAACCCATCATGTCACCTTTGGCCATGTATGTGTTAAGGATTCCCCAAACAAGTATATTCCAATCCAAGAGTTCCAAGAGAAACAAGAGAGGAAGGAAAACTTAGATCCATATGTTGATTCCTATTTAGTCTTCATTCCCTTTTCAATATCAAATGATCTGCCTACCCAATCTTATTTAGAACCCTATAGTGATCCTAGATCAACAATAGGATATTTTTTTGACTCCTTGAATTGTTTGGGGTTCAAGTTTGCTAACCTTGGAAAGGATTTAAGCCATGTTGAAAATACATACCTTGATATGGTTTGTGGATTTATTTCTTATGTTATGCTCATTATGAATTCCCAAGTAAAGGAATTGAAGTGTAAGAGAGGGATGTGGGAAAATGATCCTCATATTTACACCATGGTGTTTGAGGTTTTTGATATTTTTAGCAAAGCTTAGGAGACTATTCTCCAGTTGTTAGAGAGGAAGAAACAAGCAAAGAAGTTTGAGGAGGACTGAGAGTTTAGGCTTTCCCAAATGTAGAAGGTTGAAGCACAAGAGCCCCCCAAAAAGAGGTTTTTGGGTTTCAAACAAAGTAGTCCTCCCCATATTTTGACCCCAAGCTGCCCTAAATCTTGACTTATAGTTTAGACACCTCCAGATGTGTCAATAATAATGTATCCTAGTATGATTACTATCCCTTCTTTTTTATTGATGAAGAAGTGGATATTTATTTGCCCACATCAGAGATAACAAGTGAGCAGCCATCAATTGAAGAACTCATCCTACAACAAAGGATTAAGAAGGTTGAACCTCATGAGGAAGTACCTACCCTCAAGGGAGATCATATCGATGTGCATGAGGCTACTGCCCAACCCAAATGTAATATCACAATAGAGGAGACAACTCAGGAAGAAGATCTTCTTTCTTCTTCAAGCTATCATAGAGGTTGTTGTGACATGGATGGGAGAGATTTATTTTTATGAGCTTGAGGCCTCATGGCTATCTAATAGGTCATCTTCCCCATGTGAGGAGTATACTTTGTAGCTTGTTAAAGAAAATGAGGATGTAGTTGTTGAGAAGGATGATTCATTCCTCGTATTCAAAGAACTTCCCACTTTTGTTGAGGAAGAAGAAGACAACAATGTTGTTCCTTCTCTTGAGGAACAAATCATGGCTTTTAAGCCTTCACAATTGAGTGAGGACCTATTGCAAACTAAGTGAGAAGACCATTTTTTGTAGTAGACTATCCTTCATGATATGTGATGCAAGAGCATCCAGAGGTATAAGGGCAATCCCGTGTCACCCAAAAAAAAATGTACTTAGACTTAGTTTCTGTTCCATGTGTTTTCATTTTTGGACACCCATTTGGGTCAAATAAAGGTTCCAACTCTCACAGTTCAACTATCAATGTGCTAGAAAATCCTAAAAAATAGGAGCATGCAATTTGGCCATCATTTTGGTGACCTAGAAGGTCTTAATTGGCTAGATGAATGTAATTGTGATTTAGAGCATTCCAAAAAAAGAATCAGGTCAAAAGGCCCCACGATTTGAGAGTTATTGCAATTTTTTGAGTTTTGGAGACCTCCTAAGAATGCTTCAAAGTCAGGTTAGGGGCATTAAATGACCTCGAAAAGGGCCAAAAAATGAGGGACGAGTGAAGCTGGTCCATAGGCCTATAGAGTGCTTTGAGAGCTTTCTGAAAATGTAAACGGTTTGTCAATCAGAGCTATGGTTCAAAAGTTATGCCTCCCGAAAGTTTGGTTACCATTTCTGGATTCTTCTAGATTTGCACCGACTTCTAACGTAGCTTTTGGAACCTTCTATTTGGTCAGTCGATGCGTACTGGCATTTTCTAGAATGTACTCCTAGTCCTTAACCCTTTGGGGTCTATTTAAGGAGATTTATGGCATTGTAAAAGGCAGTTCAGAGTGGAGTTTGAGAGGAGGTACTAAAAGGAGAAATTATCTCTAGATTTATGCTATTGTAAGCCCTTAGCGCATGTTTTGAAGTTTATTTTCTCTGTACTATTTGTACTAGCTTAGTTTCTCAGTTAATACAATTTCCCTTTTCTATTGTGTACATTCTATTCTTGGGTTGTGTCTCCTTCAATATGGAGGATGGAAAGGATGATTCCAAGGATAACTCCATCATTGAGGAAGGACATGCTAACATGAATGAGGTTTCCCCTCAACTTATGCATGTTATTGCAGCTATAATGGAGGAGATCAATGATGAGGATGATCTTTTGGACAATTTGATGCTATCTTCTCTTCCATAGATGTTGAGTCACCATCTCCTATATATGAAGAGCATTTTCTTTAGTGGAAAAAAGAGGAGTAATGTACACTACCAACCACATCATCAAAGCCAACCCCTATTGGCCAAGAGGATACAACTATTGTGGAGCATAATAGTGAGGTCAAGGCTGATTACTCATACCTAAAGCCATCAAGAGGATTCCCCATCAAGCATCTAGCTCTACAACAATGTAAGTTTCCCTTAGTCATGCTTATTCCAAAGCATGAGGGAGAAGGCCACAAGGAAGAGAAATCATGCTTTTCTCAAGTAAGGTGTTTCAAGTTACAAAAATATGTCTGTTATACCTACTGTTGTTTTTAGATGCCCTTATGCATGAGAGAAGAAATCAACTAGTGAGGAGGGGCAGTTACTTCAACAAACTAGTCAATGGGTTTGTTCAACTTTGCATGTATGTAAAAAACATGCATAATTAGGTACTTTTCTTTTTGTTCTTCCTATTTTACAAGAAGTACACAAGCATAGGTTGTTTCTTTGGAGATAGCCAAGTTTTGAATTTTGTAGATGTGGAGGTTGTAGTATTTGTGGTTTGACACATGAAGATCTCATTCTCTAGTGACTCTATTCCCAATAGATTACCCAAGGCTACTAGTTTGATGTCTAGTAGGCAACCATTTAGTAGAAGTCACCAAAAGTGTTACCCATTTTTATCACCATGTGTAAAATAGATAGTTTCACCAGTCATATTTCATAGGGTGGTCAAGATAATTGTTTTTTACTCATTTAATGCCCATGAAATAAGTTGGCTATGTAAAATATTGACCATGTTGAACATTTATATCCCTAAGTTTTTAACCCTTAATCCACATGTCTTATGTTACAATGGAACCTTATTATAGCTTATATTATGGGTCCTACAATGACTTTCAAAGGAAGAAAATTGTGCATCTTTTGGACAGTCAGATCTTTCAAGATCCACGATCGGCATTTTCTCACATTATAGAATTGATCCATCTTTAGACAATGCAAGAAAGTAGCTTGTTGCCATGTGGCATGTGTGATATTTTTTCTAGTGGGCTATAGACAAGGTAGAAAGCTATCAGGGTGAGTTAGTATATAGAAAGCTGACATTGACATATTTTAGTGGGTGGTCCTTGTTTCATCCACTATCAAATCAAAGATGATCAATGACAGGTGCTTCCCTTCTTTATGAAGTTAGTCAATGTTTAGGCAAAGTGGGAAAGCACCTTACCACCACGTGAACTTCATGATGTCACTCCTATTAGAGCTACAAAAGGAGACTAGTCAAAACCACAATGTGGAAATGTTAGGACATGATAGAAATATCACGTCATTTCATGTCTAAGGTGCTAACATGGGAAGTCGGTGGGCTAGTTTTGTTTCTATCATTAGATCTTCTAAGATCAATGGTGGACACTTTTCTAAATTTTTAAAATGAATAAGTTTTAAGAAATTCAAGCAAGTTCCTTCCTGTCGCATGTATAGGTGGGTCCACTTTTTCTTTGTGGGCCATCGGTGCTGACGCAAGATGCCAAATACTCACTGAGGTGGAATGTGTGTCAAGTACTACATGATGATTCACCAAGATTTTTTACATGTATGTAGAGGTGGATGCTAAGTGTCATGTGGGTCTATAAATATTAACAACACATGCAGTAATAATGAGGGTCTTTTGTGATCATCGATCACTTAGGTATCGATGATCAATACTTACCCACTTTGTGAAAATGATCAAAACTTAAGCAATGCGAGGAAGCACCTAATGGACACATGTCCAGGTGACCCAATTTTGTAAAGAACTAGCCATAATATTTAAAAAAGGGTGCTAGCAATGATATTAAATGTGTCTCCCCATCACAACAATAATATTGTAGATCAACTAGGTCAACAAGATAATATAACAAAATAGGTGGCAGACTTGGTGTATCATCTTGTTACACATGGTCTCTATCAAGTCAAATAATATTTGACCTTGGGGTGGTGATAATATTTGGATAAAAGAATGAAATGGTGCAATGTGGGTTGGAATAGATCAAAGGGATGATTTAGTGATTAAAATGACCCAATTTTAATGAACATCTAATTTGCAGTCGGGCATGGGTATGGTGGAGATCAAATCAAAACATTTCCATGGGGCAATCACCAAGAAGATATGATTTATCTTGAAAGAAGTTGTAGGTGTTAATGGGTATGTGGTGGGGTTGGTTGTATATTTTTATCTTTGGATTCTATAGGAAGAAAAGAAGCAATTAAGATCCTCCTACAACAAGAGAACACCTAGCCTTACCCATGATGGGGAGAGTATAGAACATGAATGTGACTGTGAATTCTAAAAATATTTGTACCCTTCCAATGAATTTTTGACATGTGCCCCTCCCATCCCAAGCTTGTTGAAATATTGGTCTATTTAAGGATTCCCAAGATGTAGAGAAAGGGCTAGAACTTTTGAAGATTTACACAAAATATTTTTCTCAAGATCTCTTAGGAGTCCATGTCTTTTTTGGAAAATCACTTTATTTTTACAATCAATCTAGATGAATGTTGTTCAATGACCTTTGAAATATAAATGAAGGAATAGATCTAGAACCCTTTTTGTGTCTTCTTATTTCTTAAGTTTCTAATTTTATAGAATCTCTTGAGATTTACTCTTTGAGTCCCTAGTTTCTATCTCAATTTTAATTGCAAGTGAGATTTGATTGTTTATCTAGGTTGCACGCTGAGATACTCTACTCTTTTTTCAATTTGTGTCATTGTGAATGGTAGCATTCCCTTTTAACGTCTTATCTAAATTGTATCCTTCTTGTTAAATATTTATATGTGAATGGTTATTTGCAATATTGAGTTCTTGTTAGCTGTCCAAAAGTGTTTCATTGAGTCGAGCCAACAATATCTTCATCCTACCATTCAGTGTATCACCCCACTTTACTTTTTCAGTATTTATTTCCAAGAAATCTTTCTATCCCTTTCCCCCTAAAGTTTAGAAGAACTAAATTAGTGAAACATCAAGAGGAGCCAACCTATATGTCATGCCCAAAATTTACAAGGCAAAACACAACCAACAATTTTTTTTTGAAAGGTGAACTAAAGGATAACATGTATAAACCTATACTTGTTATGAATATTCTATCAAACTATGGGTGGGTGTTGGAAAAATAACAACTCATGTTTTCTGAAGAACATTTGGGTATCTCTTATTTGATCATCAAGTTGGAGGTAATGCTAATAACATTTAGGAAAACTATCACCATATCCCAAGGTTCATGGTTAGAATTTTAGGACAAAGTTTAGGGATCATAATTCCATTTAGTGAAGAAGAATTTGTTTCATATGGAGTCCTAGACTTCAATTTTTCAAGGGAATCAATTAGTTTTCTAGAATATATTGATAATAAAATCTATCACCTAGAAGCTAGATGATGTTAGCATTATGATAAATGTCATTTTTAGAAATGTAAACCTTCAATTCTCATTTTAGTATGGACTCCTCCCTCGATAATTCAAAACTATGTGAGTTACCATATTATTCTAATCATTAGATTATTTGTAATCTATATAAAAATATATTTATTTCCTTTCATCTATATAGTAACTTGTGTTAATTACTTTACCAAAGTTATTCTATTTTACAATATATACTTTATTTGTTTTTAATGGACTCATATATCTTATTTTAGTTGTATGTGACCATGTTAATAGTCTACCTACCACATACTACTAACTAGATTTTTGATATCATTTACCAATCACTTAATTTCCAAACATTACCATATTGCATCATCATCTATTAATAACCTAATACTAACTTAATAATAATTAAATATAGTATACTTTTGAATTCTATCACTAACTAGGTTTGCACTATCTACTAGCTCAACTAATCATAAAATTTTAAGTACAACCCACTAACCAAAAAAAAGAATAAAGGAAAACATTAACCTATCCTTAAACCCTTAACCTACTACCCATTCCTTTTCAAAGTACTAGCATTTCCCATTATCATTAACCACTTCCCTATATACCCTTCTAATACTAATTCTATTAAATATTCCTAATCCACTACCATACACATCCTATCCCTATGTTTATTTTTAACTTAAGTTATTTTCCTAAACCCCATGCCCACCTAATAACTACTCCTCCTAACATGTTTTTTTAAACCTACTTACTAGCATTCTTTCCTACCTAGCCTAGGCATGGCCCTCCCAATACTCATGTGGTTCATGAGAGAGGAGGCATCTTGACCATGTGCGCCCCCCACCCCCCCTCCCACCCCCCACCCACCCCTGGGCACTAAACCCCATGTTTGCAAAGTAGATCCTTGCTAAAGGATGTCATAAATACTTGTTCTTTTTTTGTTTTGTTTCACAATCTCATTTTCCATTTTAATTTAATCTCTCTAGGTCATGTGAATGGGAGGAGTGGTCATGTCCCAAGAGGTAAACCTTGGCACATGTGGGAGAGTGGATGATAGACATAAGCTTAGGGTGGTCGGCTTAGGTGAAGATTTTGATAGGATCCCCCTTTTTTTAGTAATTTTTCTTAGTATATGGTTATTTTTCCTAGGGTGGGTCATAATCCATCCCACTTTATTTCATTCTTTATAAACATATATGCACATGCATGTTTTCCCTTTTTTCTTTAAATTATTCTTTTTTTGATGTGACTTGTGCTAAGTTTAAGTCAAGCTCATTATAGTTTTCTCCTTTTTCTTATATATATATTTATTGCATTCATATATGATATTGATCCTGATGTGACTCACATCTCCAGTCCAATCATGGGTTCCTCACAAGACATATCACTTCTAATACATAAATAACTTTATTATTTCTCCATCGACTAGATGCCAAAGAATATTCTCTTGCATATTTTAATGGTTTGTAATAAAGGATGGGTCTATTTTCCACTCTCCATACAATTTCTAGAGAAGAAATGTGTATCTACAACAAGTTTTTATTTTGTGTCATATGGCTTCTACTTCCAATTTCTTTTAGAGAACCACAATTATGGGGTATCAATGTTTTGACTTTACTTCCCTATCACTTTTATTCACAAGTTGATATCATTCTTGCATACATCTAACCTATGAATTTATGGTACTCAAAATTTAACTCTTTGTTTTACATTACATAAAAATAAAATATAAGTGAACTAAGGGATGAGAGAACTCATTTATATGAATTTACTTATACTAAAACAATATAAAATCATTTCCCCATGCATACATAAAAACCATTTAGAACTTGATATTTTCCATTGCACCAAAATACATACAAAGAATCTTTAAATGAAACTTCTCAAACTACATTTAATACTCATTACAATATTCCTCTCACATTGAGAGTTCCATAGGATTTAGTTATTGATTTAATACCAAATCAAGGAAATACAAGAAGCTAAACTACCTAACTTCAATATGGTTTCCACAATATTAGATCTTCTTTTACATGAAATGATACTTTTTCTTCTTCTCAACTATGATAAGGACACAATATCTCTCTTACAAAGGCATCTATATGAAAAATCTCAAATTTCACTTTACAAAATTACAACAATGTACAATAGGAAGTAAATCCCCTTTTTACATTTCAACAACATAACAATGGAAACTTAATATCATAATACATTATGAGATGACATGGAAAGGATTTATCTCTTCATAGAACACTTGGCTCTTCAACATTTCCAAAGGGTGAAATCATAATCTCTTCATAGGTTCTATTCTCTCAAAACCTACAAAACAAAACAAAACTTGGAACCATGGAGGCTCACTTCGCATCATAGGCTTCTATGAAGCCACCCACCAAGCAAGGGAAACAAGACTCAAACAAGGTTACGCTCAAACATTACACAATGCATGCAAAATCAATGTCACAATACATTTATAATTCCTCCAATGTTTAACACAATGATTCACCATTGGAATCATGAAATAATGGGTGAAGGTGGGCTCTCCAAAGAGGATAATATCATATCCATATACACATATACATCTGCAATTTCATAACACCTCTTCAAGGCTATCAAATACATTCTCCTCATCATGTTAATACTCTTATACCTCCCATAATACAAATGCCTCTTCAAGGCTATCAAAATATAGTTATACCTCCCAATAAAAAAGGCATATGTCTTCAATAGAGCCCATAATCCATGAACAAAGAAACCCTCTCCAAGAGAAAATTCTCTCAACTTCAATGTTGATCCCAACAAACCCATTCACCAAAGGCATCTCTTCCCTCCCAAGGGTGGGTGAAGCCTTCACACCCATTAACAATCAATACTCAAAAACAAGAACAAAGGAAGAAATCCAAAGAAAGTAAATGCAACACAATCTAGAATCACTTCCATACAATACAAATTTGATTTCACTAACAATAGTTTAAGAAGATTACAACACCATAATGCAAGTGCAAAAAGGAAGGTCATGGCATGGGTACCAACCTTGGCCCAAGTTGAGGCAATGAAAGTTGATGAAGAGCTCCCTTCTCCTTAGACTCCTTTCCATAAAGCCATAACTATCTCTAAACTTAGAGAGTGGGTGAAAACCCACTAGTCTATCCAAAGTCCCTTAAAAAGACCTCCAACCCCACTATCTCTATTTTTGGCAAAAACAAGAAGCCCATTTTCCTCTTACAATATTGTTCCTTCTAAACATAGGACCTTGACCAAGTGTGAAGAAAAAGGTAAAACTCATGTGATAGCTCCAATTTCGAATTGGTGGAAGGATGCATTGATTAAAGGGTCCCCTAGGTTAGCTAAGCACTAAAATGGTCAAATTTAGGCCCCTAACATGTTATGATAACATATGGGTAGCTTATTTTCACAAAAAAAGACACTTTGGGACTACCTATTGACTCTCTAAAATCCTTGTCAAGTTTGAGTTCTAGTTTCCCTTGATGGTGACCCATCCATTCCATTAGCCAAGTGGTTTTACTTAATCATATGAAAGATAATTAATTTAAAGTTAAGTGATCCCTTGACCAAAACCCTAGGTGACATGTCATAAACAAATAAATAATTACAAGTGTCAAGTGACACATTAAAACACATTACACATTACACATCACAATGACATGTCCCTACTTATTCATGAATTTAAACTTTTTATACACATGCAAACTCACCATTACAAAATAAACACATCATAATGAGGCTTTGAATCTTCCAAAGATTCACCTTGGCTATATTGTGCCTACAAAAGTTTGGAGCTTCTTTCCCCCAAATATTTCCATGGTTACACTTCCTGCACACTAAACTTGAGCATCAGTAGTCCAAGGAGGTCATATAAAATGCATATCATAAATCCATATGAATTTAAATGTTAAGTAATCCATATTACCATAATTCAATGGAATTCCTTTACTTAATCATTTCAAATAAGACATTCAAAATGTTAAAATATCAAAATCTGCACACCACATTTAATCATAAATCATCATTATCAATTTAACATTTCACAACACATCATAATCCATTTCATATCATAATGACAAAATGTTGAATCTTAATTGCTAAATCAACCAACACAAAAGTTAGTTCCAGTTACACACCTTAAATCAAAACCACCAAAATGTAATCATCATAGCTAGTATTCTTTGATTCAATTAAATATAGTTTGATTACCAACACTATCTCATTATCATTATGAGATATTACATTATAAGGCATATGTCTCTAAAATTACTAATGTTAGGAAATCAAGATGTCTTCATAATCATGTCCGCATAGGTTCAAAATCAATCATTAGGTAAACCCATTATATCTAGTAGTAAATATATTATATCTTCATCTTTATCATCATTCACTATAGCCTATCCACCTAATACTACTTGTAAAACAATTGACTTATTATATTTACATCATGCCAAGCTCTACCTGTAGACACCTAAATTTGATTACACTATTTTAGTAATCCTATTTAGTTATCTAAAAATGGCATTATTAATTAAATTTCTATTTAATTAATCCTTTGTCATCCCCTAGTTGATTAATTTAATTAATCATCTATAGTCCTAATTGATAAATCAAATAATCTATTATTTATCAATTAAATCCTTTTCTCCTATCTAATTCCAAAAATCCCCATTTATTAAATAAATATATTTGATAAATGAAATCCTCAAATTCAAAAACCCCTAACCTATCTCTAATCCTTCATTTAGCCTAATCCACCCCATCCACCCATACTAAACTAGCTTAGCCACTAACTCACCCACCCTCATTAATGTCATCCACTTGCACATCTCTAACATCGCTAATCTAATCCTAAGCCCAAGCCTAATCCACCCCCTAATGTTGTCACATTCCCTAAACAAGTTTAAGACTTTCCTAAACCAAATCAAAGTCTCCCCTCAAAAATCCCAACCACCAAGTCATGAGTGCTCTTACAAACCATAAAAGACTCTTACAAGCCCACTCATGACTCTTACACCCATCTTCCACACTCTTCCCTCTTCCAAACTCATTCCTCTTACATCCCTCTTACATACTCAACCCCACTCATCATGCCTTTAACCAACCCTTTACCCTACCCTCTCACACTCATCCTCCTTGTGACAAGTGTCACCTTCCCATTGGTACTAAAAAAGCACAATCCATGTGCTCCCCTTTGAGTGCATATTAGCCCTCCTTAAGCCTTCATCCATCCTTGCATCTAAGCCCTCCATCTCTCTACCCCTTAGCCTATAAATTGAATTCCATCCCAAGCCATTTCATCAACAATCTTTGAGCTAAAGTTACCATGCTATTTTGAAAACCAAAGCCATCAATATTACCCTTATAATGCCAAATTGAGAGCTCACAAAGCTACCAATTTTCCATTACCCATCTCCATTGAAGCAGCTTTTGAGCATCTTGAGCATACATCCATAGCAAAAGGACACATCTACAGAATCAAGAAAGCATAGAGTGTTTTCTCTTGTGAAGTTTTCACTTCTTGTTTTCTTTCTTTGTCTAAGCATATATGTGAATTTAGTTTTTGGTTTGTGAATGTTTACTTTATTTGTTAATGTTCTTTGCATACTAAATCTTGTTCTACACTACCGAGTAGGCCTTTATCTAAATTGATAACAATTTCTATCTATAACTATTATTAGTACTCACACAGGTGGGTGATAACTCATCTTTTCATAATGGCCACCTAAAACATGTATCATAATAGATCATAACATACTATGAACCCATCAGCATAGTTTCTAAGTTATAATATCTTGAGTTTTTATTCCATAGGGTCTTAGTTGACCAACCTAATAAAATGTTGAATGTGATACTTATGACAATAATGACTACAATGTATATCAATCTTAATAAGATCTCAAGTTCAATATTAATAAGAAGGATTCCAATCATGACATACCTAAATTGTGGAACCTACTTGATGGGGACACGACCCAAGAATAGAATGGACACAATAGAAAAGGGAAATTATATTAACTGAGAAAATAAGCTAGTACAAATAGCACAGAGAAAATAAACTTCAGAACATGCCCTAAGGGCTTACAATAGCATAAATTTGGAGAATATTTCTCCTTTTAGCACCTCCTCTCAAACTCCAATCCGAACTGCCTTTTACAATGCCAGAAATCTCCTTAAATAGACCCTAGAGGGTTAAGGACTAGGAGTACATTCTAGAAAGTTCTAGTAGGCATCCACCAATGAAATAGAAGGTTCTGGAAGCTGCGTTAGAAGTTGGTGCAAATCTAGAAGAATCCATAAACAGTAATCAAACTTCCAGGAGGCATAACTTTTGAACCGTAGCTCCGATTGACAAACCGTTTACATTTTCGAAAAGCTCTTGAAATGCTCTATAGCCCTATGGAGGAGCTTTGCTCGTCCCCCATTTTTTTGACCCTTTTCAAGGTCATTTAATGCCCCAAACCAGACTTTGAAGCATTCTTAGGAGGTCTCCAAAACTCGAAAAATTGCAATAACTTTCAAACCGTGGGGCCTATTGACCTGATTCTTTTTCTGGAATGCTCTAAATCATGATTACCTTCATCTGGCCAATTTGTACCTTCTAGTTTACTAAAATGATGGCCCAAATACATGCTCCTATTTTTTTGGGATTTTCAAATGCACTAATAGTTGAACTATGAGAGTTGGAACCTTTATTTGAGCCAAATGGGTATCCAAAAATGTAAAGACATGAAATAGAAACTAAGTCTAAGTACATTTTTTTGGGTGACACAGGATTGCCCTTATACCTCTGGATGCTCCTGCATCACTACTTATCATCATTCTATCATAAGGGGTATGGTAACAATCTATAATTCACATACCATGCATGAGAGACAAAGACATGACATATCACCTCCTTATGCTTCCTAATTCTAGCCATATTTGTGTTATTTAGGGTTTATAATAAGGTACTAGGGAAGGGGCCTTACATTATAAACTAAAGATTCACTCTTAACTTAGGTACTTCCCACTACCTAGGAGTGTTTCCATGTTACTCGAAGTTAACTAAGTTAGAATCCAGTCTAGGTACAACTTTTAGGGATAAAAATAGTTTAATATTTTATGTTTAATTTTATTCTAATCTAAATTGTTTAAAGTTTAAATATTATTAAATACTTTAATAAAAATATTACTTTAAAAAAGTACAAATGTTTCAAAAAACTAGTGATGTTTTGACTTCCTATAATTTACTATATAACTTGATTTGGGTAGTAAAAACATCATTGATCAAGAAATAATTTGTATATTTTAACTTTTTCTTATTTTAACTGAATGTGTGTGATTTAATTAGTAGTTAATATAGTAAAACTTAGAAATAATGCAATAGTATACTATTAAAAAATGAAAATTTTATTTTTAATAATAATTACATTTTTCATTCATTTGTTATGAATTTATAGAGTCATAGGTGGACCCTGTTGCATATGCTAAGTATACACTATAGTTGTTAGTGTACTTTTTTTCCAATCCATTTAGTGGACTCAATTAATAATTATTAATGTATCCTATTTTGTTACCAACTTGGTTGCTAGGATGCCATTAACAAGATTATGTGAAAGAAATTGATCTAGACTATCGAATGTAAGCTAGATCAATGACCATGTCTATATTTTGGGCGTACTTTTATAAGTTATAACATAAAGTCCATTTCTTCCCAAAATCATGGCGTGTGTCCCAAACTTACTCATTTTGATCAATGATGCCTCCTATAGTCTTTCTTATGTTTGATATTGATTAAAAGAAAGATCGATGGCCTAAGATGAATTTTGGGTCAATTTGGGGAATATTTTTCTGTTTTCCTAGATTCATCCAGAATCATGACAGATGTCTACTCACTACTCAATTAAGTGTCACTTAAGCTTTCATATTATTAGTGTTATTATGAAAGAAATTTATCTCAGCCTTCTAACGTAAGATAGATCAACAACCTTAACTCTATTTTGGTCCTAATTTAAAAAGTTATAAAATAAAGTATATTTCTTCCCAAAATTAGGACACATGTCCCAAGCTAGCTCACTATGATCATGTACCCTTTCTTATGTCTAGATGTTGATTAAGAGAAAGATCAACTACTCTAGTTAAATTTTAGGTCAATTTGCAGAATGCTATCACTTTTTCCTAGAGTCATATGGACTTGTGACATTTATCCTCTTATTACATTGATAGTGTAAGCATGCTTTTAGTACTTAAGTTTCTAAACTTTGTGAATTGGTTATGTTAAGAAATTGTTTCAGTTTCTCATTGGTTTTTATCACTAATGATGCCTTTGTAAAGTTTGATCTCTAAAGAATCAATGTTCTAGGATCACAATGAACTTGAACTTAAACCTCAAGATTCAAAGTTCAACATTCAAGGTTCGTAAATTTAAAGAGTCAAGATCCAGAGTTGGTTTTAGTCCAAATTCAAAGTTTGACTTCATGGTTGAAAGTTTGGACTTCAAGATGTAGATTCCATAGTGTTGGGACTAAAAATTGCAAGGTCAATTTTGAGTACCACTGAGAAAATTGAGCCCTATAAACGCTTTTGATGCCTATGTAGCCAGCTATAGCTTTGAGCCCCAAGAGGTTTTTAATGTTTCTAACACCTTTCATTTAGTGTGTCTATATGTTCCATGATGTTAAATTACCATTCTGAGCTATTCTGTAAGATCTTGTTTTGAGCAATTGTTAAATCTGCATTTTTACCCCAAGCATCAAACAGCGACAAGAGGCTGTGTTTGCTATCGAATATCTCGCACCCAGAAATGTGTCTTGACTCACCACTTTGGGAATGTATAGTGTCCATACCTCAAAACCTATTTTTTAGATTTTGAGTTATTTTGAGTCCATTTGACTAGGTTTTGAATCCCTCAAAGTTGGTCATTTGTTGTTTTCATGCTGATGCACATTGCGCATAATTCTAGGAAGCCCTATTTGACATGCTATAATTTTGATCCAATTGACCAAAATGCTAAAATTCCTTTTGTGTTACATTTTAGATGTTAGAGATATTTTATGTTTCAAGTTTTAGCTTATGATGAATCCATTTGATCAGTTTTCAAACGTGATTCCAAACACAATTTCTATCTTTTTACTGTTGTCAATATTTGCAAATTATTTGGTACCCCTATTCATGATGTTATATTTTGAGATCTTTGATTGGTAAGGTCAAATGGATTGGACCACTATGTTGTCCTCCAAAAATACTTGAAGTGTGCCAGTTTGCAAGTCATGATGATTTCATTTGCACACTTTTCCAAGTCATTTCCATTTGCAAAAAAATGATTTTCTGCCATTATTTCCAATCTATGATTCCAAGTAGCCCACTTTGACTGCTCGCCATTTGTGCCCAATTATTCATCATGAGCCCAAATCATAGATTCATATTGTCCTGATGAAGGTGCGCTCTACTACCACTGATAAAGGTATGCTCTGATACCACTTGATGGAGACACGACCCAAGCATAGAATGGACACAATAAGAAAGTGAATTTTATTAACTGTAAAAAATATTCTAGTACACTTAGTGGTGAGAAATAGACTCCAAAACATGCCCTATGGGCTTACAATCGCATAAATTTGGAGATAAATTCTTCTCCTAGTACCTTCTCTCAAACTCCACTCCTAACTGCCTTTTACAATGCTAGAAATGTTCTTAAATAGACCCCAGAGGGTTAAGGATTAGGAATACATTCTAGAAAGTGCTAGTTGGCATCCACCAACCAAATAGAAGGCTCCAGAAGTCACATTAGAAGTCGGCACAAAATTAGAAGAATCCAGAAATGGTAACCAAACTTTCGAGAGGCATAACTTTTGAACTGTAGCTCTGATTGACAAATTGTTTACATTTTCGAAAAGCTCTCGATGTTCTCTATAGACCTATGGATGACCTTTGCTCATACCCCATTTTTTTGGCCCTATTTGAGGTCATTTAATTCCCCTAACATGATTTTGAAGCATTCTTAGGAGGTCTTCAAAAACTAAAAAACTGTGATAACTTTCAACCGTGGGGCCTTTTGACCTGATTCTTTTTCTAGAATGCTCCAAATTACAATGACAATCATCCGACCAATTTACACCTTCTAGTTCACCAAAATGATGGCTCAATTACATACTCCTATTTTTTTGGCATTTACACATATCCCAAAGTGATTAAAAACTCTAACCCAAAACACTGATAATGGAACTGTGAGAGTTGGAACCTTAATTTGACCCAAATGGGTATCTAGAAATGAAAACACATGAAAAAAAAAACTAAGTCTAAGTACATTTTTTTGGATGACACAAGATTTCCCTTATACCTCTAGATGCTCCTACATCATGTCCTCATGATAGAGAACCAATGCCCCAGTTTTTGTCTTCCTAAGTGTCAGTCTACCCAGTTTGTGAAGCCAATTCTGAATGTTATTTATTGTTTTCTAACATGTTTGCTTGTAGGCAGTTCTAAGAGGTCAACTTTGACGGTCAATATCTTTTGACTGAGAATTTTTCATCAAATGAAATTTGGTAGGGTAAAAGTATGCAAACAAAGAATTAGTGTTCCAACTTTAAGAGCCTGATCAGGTGTTTGGATTAGTTTTTAAGGCCAGTCAAAGGACCTTTTGGCACACATTTGACAATTTGTAGAATAATAGTAAAATGAGTTTTAATGGCAATGTAGTGATCAAATTTGAATCCAATTAATGTTGGATGATTCAATAGGCCATTTTGAGGTGTTAGGGGTTTGAAAATGAAATTTTTTTTAGCCTGACCCATTTTGGGGCCTGGCTAAATTCACTAAATTATTAAAGGAGGCATAAAATATTATTGGTCAAAAGGATTCCATCAAAGTGTGTACTTATCATCAAGTATTTTTGCACAAGATGCTTGGTTTTTCTTTATAGTTTTGGAAGGATGGATGAAATCAAATGTTTACATACAATGTCACTGAAAGATTCGATTGAGGGATTAGAATATAAATATATTCCTTGGTGTTTCCTTTTGTACAAGCCCGTAGCATGTACTCTATTGGATAGGAGAGATCAAATCTTTTTATTTCAATATAGAAAGGGACTCAAGTGAGCTGGGGAAGAATCATATGCCAAAAGGAATATCACAAGCTCTTGAGTCTAAGGACATATTAATTAATTTGTTTCCCACTGGGTATGGAAGACATGGAATTCTTAAATGTTAAAGATGTTGACATTTTGATTATCCCCCAAGAAATACATTTTTGAATTCTAGATGAGATTAAGACATTAAAACTGACACAAAAAATTCACATATACCTAGTTGTATTTGATGGGACATTGTGGCCTGCATCCTTCAAGATAGGTATGTTATATCCACATACTCTAATTTTATCCGATCATCACAACATATATTAAAGAATCTTGCTCCTCTAGCTAATCTTGTAATGGGATAAAATGTGGATGACTTGATTGGGTTGTGGAAGGAAAAGGACTATTTATGTTGGACTACTATGATGTGCACATGCCCTATGTCAAACACATCAACAAAGAATCTAATCCACAACACCTTGTTTGAAAGGAGAAATCTTTAACTACACACAATAAAAGTAGCAGGTAGAGCACGACAATATAGAAGAGTCACCAAACAAAGCAAATAATCCATAGTCAATGAAAGATGGAAGGACTGGGGGAGGATCTCCACATTCTGAAATAGCGACAGCAAATGAGGAGCACACTTTCAATAATGTAGGCAGCATACATTATCAAAGCCACAGTTCAATGAGCAACCAAAGAACAGTGAAAGATGTCAAGCATAAAGAGATGGGATAGAGCAATGTTAAAAGGAGTCACTTGAAGTTTTTTTTAAAACTATAAAGGAGAAAAGCCTCCATGCACAGAGCCAAGGATCTTCACCCCTCATGAAGTACTCAGTAGGAATAAGATGAAGGCAATAGTATAAAGATGTAGCCCACACATATAACAGAGCATATCCATAGTGGAACTACCCACGTCAAACAGTTTGAAGCCAGCCAATATTAGAAGGAAAACTCAGCGCTAAAACAAGGAGATGCTAAATAAGAAGAAACCCACATGGTTGGAAGCTGTAGCTTAAGCTAGGAAGTAGAGCAAGCACCATGAACATTGAAAAAATGAAAGGTTGCACCTAACAATGGAAAGACACACACACTATGAGTAGATGAAACACATTCAAAATAGGGGCAGTTGTTGGAGTTGCAGAGGCTAGCATAGAAGTAATTCTTTAGTCCCACATTGCCCATATGGTGGGCATTTTTGCTATTTAAATACAATGGCATGCAATATGCATTATGAAGTGAAGTTGGAGGCTTTTGGAAGCTGAGGCACATGTGTGGGGCCCCTGTATCTAACTTGGTGATATGAACGCCAGCTGAATGATGACACCAACAATAGTTTAGATGAACCTATTCATATGCTGATGTGGCATTGTGGCACAAGATCGTGCCACATCACAGATTAGATGGTGGGGACATACCCACAATAATAAGATGCACAAATAATAAAGAATGCAGGAATGTAGGATGCCACCACATGGCAGTCAGTCGTGCGCATGGTGAGGTGGAAATTAAGAGAAATTTAAGAAGGAGCCACTAGATCTCGACATGTGTCATGATCTGATGGTGGGTGCAAGCCTACATTACAAAGTTGCAGGGTAGTTAAGAATTACAAGAATGCAGGATGCCACCATGTGGTAGTAGGTCCTACACATGTGGTGATGTAGTGCTTAAGAGTAGGGTGGTGATGTGGTAGTCAGGCAGGCCAATCATAGATCGACACGTGATACTAATCAAACTTGGGTTGACCCCAAATTTAAAGGATAGAGAACAAATTTGAGGAGTTTTAAAAATAATTTTAAATTGTTTTTCAAAAATCATGTCATTCCCAAATTTTAAATTTGAAGAGGCATTAAATCTAAAGTCAAACTTTGGAAAATTTTCAAATTTTCCAAAATTAAGTGCAGATCAGACATTTATAGCAAGGGGGGATATTTTTTCAAACTAAGATTCTAGAGGTTCTTGGTAAGAAAATATAGTGATATTATATATCACCAAAATTAGGAGAAGACAAACTTTTTGATTGCAAGGTTATTTTTTGCACAAGAAGTATTATGTTCATGTTATTCGAGGTTTTCTCTCAGATTCCTAATAGGCAATTGCATTCAGGTATCAAATTTCAATTATGTTTTCTAGTTAGGTAATGACCTGAATGTGGCTAAAAGGAAGTGAAAATGCAGTTAAGGTCAAATTCTAATTAGATTCACTCAGTAAAACCTCAATTTCATTAGCATTCTTTAGGCAAATTAGATATTTTAGCAAATAAAGGATTTCATCATTCAGCAAGAGATATTTGCAAATCAATTATAGGATAATGATGAAACCAAATCAGATATAAATGGAAGGTAGAGAGAGGTTATTTAGTTGTAGGAGATGGAATTCTAAGTGGACACATGTCACTCTAAGATCAGATCTAAGAATTTTGTCTTTCCTATATCATTCTTTCTTTCTTTCATTTGTGGTGGTTGGTAGTTTTCTCTAGGTAATACCAGTAGGGTTCTAGTTCTACTGTTGAAACCGGGGTTTTTGATGGTTTTTCTTCTTGTCTATTGAGATGATCTCTAGCAGTGAAGGCCACATGCCTATTTATATGCAAATTTTCATGTCATGTCATGTATTGTCATTCTGAGATACTAGAAATTGATTCTAGATTATGTGAAGTATTTTGAGTTTCATTTAGTTTACTAGTCTAATATATTCAGTCTTTCCATGGATGAATATAAAAAATGATTTACATGAATTATCTAGGTTTCCTTGTTTTGTCTACTAATTCTTCATATGTCATTAAATTTTAGATTAAATGGATAAGGTTCATTTGATTTAAGGTAGCTTGGATGGGTTGTGTATCAGATCTGTTGTTGCTTTTGACTCAAGGAGTTAGGTAAATGCTTCAATGTTTTGATAGGGTTTCTGGGTGTATGAAGGAGATATTGCATAAGAATGGGATTTGGGGATTTCAGTTGATAAACTTGATTGTAATACAAACAAGTTAGGTCATCCTACTAGTAATGAGTCTATATTTCAATGGATAAGGCACTAATCAGTAAATAAGATGCAAGCTGATATGAATGTTATTTGCACAAAATCTTTTATTCAAATAAATTCAATTTTTCATGTCTTGTAGTGGGCTAAAAGGAATTAAGCCTCACTCAACTTATGAATGTCATAGATTTGCATTTAGCTACTATAGATCTGTGTCATTTCATGAGTGATTAGGAGAAATAAGGGTTTTATCTGCATTATTAGATTCAGGAGTATGCTTTGCACTGGTACAATATCAATTGAATCTGAGGTCCACCTACCTAGGTCTTGTAGAGCCTAAAGTAGAAGAAGGGTCTAGCCTTATAGTTGGCCCAAGACTATAGTCAGATTTATCTATCATAGGAATTTGCTAGCCTTAAATGCATTTTTTTGGTTTCTTGGTTATTTTCAAAACTGTTAAATCAGGAGCCAACAAAATGGTGACTTTGTTGGGGACATTGTATTGAATATGAATGGCAAACAAAACTTGAGAATTTGAAGAATATTTAATACAATAGGAAGGATATGCTACATCAATAGGGTTGTGTGAGGTGTTTACCATTTCTCTGTTGGTGTTTTGTGATCCTTAGTTAAGCTTTATTCATGGATAGTAGTATGTTGTAAAACTAGATGAAGATTGTGTTCTATGACTGTTATAGGTCTATCTTCAATCAATTCAGTTTGCAAGTGGTGTTAAGAAAAGTTTAGAGTCAAGAATTGATTTATAAAGTGTAGTTTCTTTTCAAGGTTGTAATGATCTGCAAGTTTCTCCTATATTGAAGGTTTGGTTGAGATTTGTCAAGTGACAAATTATGTTTTCTTTCTCACAAAGTGTGAGTGGTGACTCTCAAATATCTGTACCAGTTTGTTCCTAGTTGACTACAATCCAAAATTTTGAATGATTTTTAGTTGTATGGGAAAATTTGAAACTATTGATAGTCTCTTGGAAAGGAATTTTAAATTCTTGATAAGTTTTTAAGTGTTGTTTTCAATCTACTATTATAAGAAATTGAAGTGTAAAAGGTGAATCACAATAGTGATCTCTTTATCCTCTTGAAAGGAGGTGGAAACTCTAAAAATTTTGATCAATGGTATAAAGGATTTTTAGTCTTGCACCTATGCCAAATTAGTAGATCAAAGTTTAGCATCAACACTTGAGGTATTTTGGTTTCATGTTTTCTTTTCATGGAAGTCAAAAGTTGTTAAAAATGGATGCCTCCATCTAGTGTTTTAGCACTAATAAAATAGAGGTAGAATTTTAAAATTTTGAAAGATGGATTCTGAGTCTAGGTCTAAAAATGACATGACAACTCTTGAAAGTGTTCGTGCAAATATTGCTAGATTGAAAAGAAAGATTCATGATAAGACTATCTGAATGTTAAGAAGTATAATTGGTGATATTAAGGGTCTTAGTGGATTTCAAACTTATATAAATTTCATATTAGTAGTTATAATCTTGACAAGTTTTTTTAGACCTAAGGAGTCTTCATGGCCAATGGTACTCTTAGAAGTTTTTATGTCAAATTTGGTTGATTGGCCAGCTAAGATAAGATTAGATAAGATGTGTGAAATCCAAGATTTTATCATGGAGGTTGAAATTTCTTTGAAGGCTAGTGAGTCTAATGTTAATGAATGTAATGAATCCATTGAAGATGATATGGAAAATGAAGAGTCTTAGTTTTATGAATCAGAGAATAGTAATCACCTATATGATAGTATGCATAATGCTTATTAATATTTTTATGATGATGATTATCAAGAAGAAGAAATATGTGACAGCAGTAGTAGTTCTTTTTCTAGTGATGAATGTGAATGTGTTGCAATGTCAGTTGTTGAGGTATTGTCTGAAAAGGAAGATTTATGGGATGATCATAATTCTAATTTTTCACACTTTTTTACTAACAAATCTTCTATTACAAATGTGCCAAGTCATCCGGATAATGATCTCAGCTAAGGAGAAAAAACTAGTAGTGAAATCTTGTTAAGTGTTGATGAGATTTCTCACATGTTGGCTCATGATTTTGAAAGGTATGCTAACCAATCTAAGGATTCTTGTGTTTTGAAATGTTATGTAAATTCAAGTGGTGAAGTCATTTCCCCTAAATTTGATGCTAAAGAAGATACAATTTTAGAATATGCTCTGTCAAGTTTTGGAGATGTATGTGATAGTAGTTTGTATATCAATACACATGATGACTTCTATGTTGAGAATGAAGATGTAGGGATAAGGTCTGTTGCTAGTTCATTGTCTTTTTTTTTTCATGAGTTTGAGATAAATTCAAATAGCTCATATGTTGAGAAAAGTAATACTAATGAAATGGTTTATCCTAGAGAGTTATTTGAGGGAAAATTTGATACGGATCAGCATATGGTGAACATGCAATTTCATGATAATTCTTATGATTTGGGGTCTAATCATTTGTTGGAATGTGAAGAAGATGCAGCGTATGTTCAATCTAATTTATGGAGTACTGATATTACAAATGAGGAGAAATTAGATTCTACATACTCTTCACACCCAAAGGCACAAGGTGAGTTACAAATTGATTCATGTAACTCATTGAATGAAATGGAGTACCAAGATTTTGTATTTTTGGTTGAAGGAGTCCATGATTCAATTAGTAGTGATCAGTTTTAGTTTTTTGTCAGTTGCTATGATCACACTGATTCATATTTTCATAGTGAGCAAGATGAAGAAAGTATGTCTGATTTTTATATGCATTATGAAGATGATGATAGTTTTGTTTTTCCTAATGAGTTGATTGCAAATGTTGGTGTGCTAGGTGAAACAAATGGAAATGAGGATTTCTATTTACCTTAGGATAATGTAAATGAAAATCAAGTGTATGATAGAGGTAAGGAGTTCTAAAACTTTTTGGTGGCTCGAGGCCATCGCTTGTACATAGTAGTGCTAGTTGTTGTTTGCTTTGAATAAAGATGTTTGAGAGAGTTTTTGCTATCAAGTGTGTGGTCTACTTCTCCCAGAGATCTAAAATCCTTTCCATGCCCACAAGGGAAATGCATCCCCAGACAAAGCCACTATTGGGACTAAAAATTGCAAGGTCAGTTTTGAGTACCATTGAAAAAATTGAGCCCTATAAATGCTTTTGATGCCTATGTACTCGGCTATACCTTTGAGCCCCAAGAAGTGTTTAATGTTTCTAACACCTTTCATTTAGTGTGTCTATGTGTTCCATGATGTTAAATTTCCATTCCGAGCTATTTTGTAAGATCTCATTTTGAGCAATTGTTAAATCTGCATTTTTACCCCAAGTGTCAAACAATGACAGGAGGCTATTTTTGCTACTGAATATCTCGCACCCATAAATGTTTCATGACTCACCACTACGAGAATGTCTAGTGTCCATACCTAAGAACCTATGTTTTAGATTTTGAGTCATTTTGAGTCCCTTTGACTAGGTTTTG
Organism: Cupressus sempervirens; assembly: GCA_028749045.1. Classification (NCBI taxonomy): domain Eukaryota; kingdom Viridiplantae; phylum Streptophyta; class Pinopsida; order Cupressales; family Cupressaceae; genus Cupressus; species Cupressus sempervirens. The sequence continues at coordinate 81,608,230 of CM053793.1, read as the reverse complement.
ATTCCCTCCAATTTGGTCATTTGTTGTTTTCATGTTGATGCACATTGCGCATAATTCTGGGAAGCCCTATTTGACATGCTATAATTTTGACCTAGTTGACCAAAATACTAAAATTCCTTTTGTGTTACATTGTAGATGTTAGAGATTTTTTATGTTTAAAGTTTCAGCTTATGACGAATTTTGTTGATTAGTTTTCAAATGTGATTCCAAATGCAATTTCTATCTTTTTACTGGTGTCAATATTTGCAAATTATTTGGTACCCCTGTTCATGATGTTATATCTTGAGATCTATGATTGGTAAGATCAAATGGATTGTACCATTGTGTTGTCCTCCAAAAATACTTTAAGTGAGCCAGTTTGCAAGTCATGACAAATCCATTTGCACACTTTTCTAGGTGATTTCCATTTTCAAAAAATGATTTTCTGCCATTATTTCTAGTCTATGATTCAAAGTAGCCCACTTTGACTGCTTGCCATTTGTGCCCAGTTATTTGTCATGATCCCAAATCATAGATTCATAGTTCCCTCATGATAGAGAACCAATGCCCCAATTTTCATCTTCCCAAGTGTCAGTCTGCCTAGTTCGTGAAGCCAATTCTGAATGTGATTTATTATTTTCTAACATGTTTTCTTGCAAGGAGTTCTAAGAGGTCAACTTTGACGTTCAATATCTTTTGACTAAGAATTTGTCATAAGATGAAATTTAGCAGGGTAAAAGTATGCAAAACAGAGAATCAATGCACTGACTTTTAGAGCCTGATTAGGTGTTTGGATTACTTTTTAAGGCCAATCAAAGGACCTTTTGGCACATATTTGACAATTTGCAGAATAATAGTAAAATGAGTTTTAATGGTCGTTTAGTGATCAAATTTGAATCCAATTAATGTCGGATGATTCAATAGGCCATTCTGAGGTGTTAGGGTTTTGAAAACAAAAAAAATTTTAGTCAGACCCATTTTGGGGCCTAGTTAAATTCACCAAATTATTAAAGGAGGCATAAAATCTTATTGGTCAGAAGGATTCCATCAAAGTGTGTACTTATCATCAAGTATTTTTGCACAAGATGCTTAGTTTTTCAAATCAAATGTTCACATACAATGCCACTAAAAGATTAGATTGAGGGATTAGAATGTAAATATGTCCCTTGGTGTTTCCATTTACACATGCCTATAGTGTGTATCCAATTGGATAGGAGAGCTCAAATATTTTTATTTCAATATAGAAAGGGATTCAGGTGAGCTTGGGAGGAATCATATGCCAAAAGGAATATCACAACTCTTGAGTCTAAGGACATATTAATTAACTTTTTTCCCACTGGTTATTGAAGATGTGGAATTCTTAAATGTTAAAGATGTTGGCATTTTTATTAGCCCTTGAGAAATACATTTCTAAATTCTAGATGAGATTAAGACGTTAAAGTTGACACAAAAAATTCACATATACCTAGTTGTATTTGATGGGACATTGTGGCCTGCATCCTTCAAGATAGGTATGTTATATCCACATACTCTAATTTTATCTGATAATCACAACATATATTAAAGAATTGTGCTCCTCTGGCTAATCCCTTAATGGGATAAAATGTGGATGACTTGATTGGGTTGTGGAAGAAAAAGGACTATTTGTGTTGGACTACTATGATGCGCACATGCCCTATGCTGAACACATCAACAAAGAATATGATCCACAACACCTTGTTTGAAAGGAGAAAGTTTTAACTTCACATAGTCAAAGTAGCAGGTAGAGCACGCTAATACAAAAGTGTAAGGTCCAAACTAGTACCCTACTTTAGATCCTGATGAAATAAATATGATGAGTTAATTAGGTTATGATTGACATTTTTGTTACTAACAATGATTTATGAGATCTAAGATCCTATTAGAGACTAAGGTAGATTTTGATTATCATAAGGTTGATACCCTATCCAACAACACTAGGTTGATAAGATATGACCACATGGAAAATGAGACTCAATGAATGTAGATTATGATGACAATAAGACAATGATTACATTAAAATAAAATTGATTTTAAATTATGATGACATCATTATGGAAACATTTTAACAATTTGAGGAATTTACCCTAGAAATTCACACACAAACCCCTCATAATGTGATAAAGATATATTGCTAGGATTGTCGATATGTTTAACTTGATTGAAGGATACTAGTTAACAAGTTTGCATCTTAGTGATTTTCACTTAAGACATATATACTAAAATTCATTTCATATGTTTTAATGGTTTGATGATTATAAGAAAGGTGATAGTACTTAGAACAGTAATTTCATAATGATAAGGAGGATAAATGTTGATACCCATATGATTGATATTGCAATGTTTTGAATATGAATCAAATGAAAGTTAATTATATATTTACTTAGATGAAAGTTAAATGAATATGATATTGCAATGTTTCTCTTTATAGTACTTAGAACAAAAATGATTAGATGAAGTTAAGAATATATGTAATGTGAATTATGAGGCATTGGATTTATTCTACACTTATCTGTATGTATTTGTATGTTATTTTATTGCGCTACTAATGTTTGAGTTGAGTGTGCAGGAAAGTTGAACCATGGAGATAATTGGGGGAAATGACGTTCAATCTTATGTGAACACAGTAAAGAGAAGGTGAATCTTTGGAAGATTCAAAACCTCATTGTATTGTGTTTATTTTGTAATGTGATTGTGCATGAGTATTATAGTTAGAAAGCATGATTAATTAGAGACATGTCATTGTGATGTGTAAAATGTTTTATGTGTGTGTGTGTGTCATTTGACACTTGTATTGTCTATGTGTAAATGACATGTCAAATAGGATTATTTGGCATGAAGTCACTTAACCTAAGCCTAATCCTCATTATGAAATCAATTAACCCACCTTGGAGAGTGTTAGGAAGAGTCACCTTCTTGATGGAATTCAAGTTATAATTTGATAGGAACTTTAGAGAGCCTAAAGTGATTTCCAAGTGTTAATTTTGTGAAAATAAGTTACCCACAAGGGGTTTAAATATAATCATAAATTGGTCTAGGGGACCTAAGAGACCCTCAAAAATAGTCATTTCCAAGCCAATTCAAAAATTAGATTGTCACATGACTTCTTCCCTCATTACACCACTTGGTTAAGTTCCTATTGATGGAAAGATGCAAGAAAGTAAGAGGGGTAGGTGAGGATGGAAGTGGAGGTCCTTTTAGGGGGCTTGTGCCAAACTTAGTGATCATTCACCCACTCTCTAATGGTAGAGGCAGGTAGGTTTTGGAAGAGGCAACTTGGAAGCCAAGGAAGGAATGATCTTGATCACCATTTCATAACCATAGCTTGTTAAGAGGTTAGTGCTTCATGCCATGTTTCTTCATTTTTTCTTGTAGGATCTATGTGTGTGATATGGAATTTGTATTGTCACTGAAATCTTTGGGTTGTGGTGTTGTGGTGGTGTATATTGTTTCATGAATTCTTTTGGGATTTCTTGTTTGGTTTTCTTGTTTTGTTTGGATGTTGAAATTTGTTCATGGGTGTGAAGGCTTCACTGACCCTTGGGAGGGAAGAGAAAGCCTTGGGTGAAGGGGTTAGTTGGGATTGAAATATAGTTGAGCACCTTGGAGTATGGGCTCCATTCTATGCCATATTCAGTCATAACTTGTTACAGACAATAAGGAGAATGATGGTGTGGTAAGAAGGTTGATGAAGTATGGAAATCCAAGGATGCTTTAGTTGATGGTAGTATGATTGGAAGATGTTTGTGAAAGCCCCAAAAGGGCATGAAATTTTCTATTTTGTGAAAGCCCCGTAAGGGCATGAAAATTGTTGTAATAGATTTGGTATGATATGGTAAGTCTCCTAATTGGAAGCCCACCATCACCCAATTTTTATGATTCCATTTGTGAATCATTGTGAAAACCTTGGTTGGGGTTGTAAATGTGTTGCAAAATATGTGATGTTGTTATTTCATGTTTCTATGATGATGTTTGGATGTATCCCGATTGAGCCTTATTTCCCCTAACACAGGGGTGGCCTCCTTGAGGCCTAGGTTGGGAGGTGAGCCTCCATGGTTCATTATTTTTACCTCTTATTTGCAGGACCCTATTGGATAATCTTGAAAATTTGGAGCTCTTATTGTTTCTCCATGTGCATAGGAGATAAAGACATTGTTTGATGTATCTGAGTTGAGGTTATGAGAAAACTCCATTCTGTTATGTGAGTCTGAATGTATTGTAAGCAAATGTTATTTTCTTAATTAACTGTCAATTGGAAAGGTTGTGAGTGTCCATGTGTAGTAAAAAGTATTTTCATTGTGTATATTTTGATACGTTGATTTCATCACCTTTGTGTATTATAATAATATCATGGAAGAGAAGTCCATTGTAATAATTTGGTTGTCTCATTGTCTTGGATAGGAACATCTCTCAAGAATTTTGAATACTAGATGTTATGAGTGATATACCAAAAGAATTTTCCAAACTAAATTTGATATAATAGTAGAGATATTATTCATAGAAAGGATTATTCTTGTTGATTGTATTATACTTTTAGTTTTATTGCAAAATAATTGTGAAAGTACATTCAAATTGAAATCTGCATGAGAATATAATGTTCATCTTTAAGAAAATGGTTTCTAAACTTCATAATGCATAGATAGGAACAATTCAGATAGTTCCATATATAACCTTGTCATGAAATGTATATCTATTGGATTAAGTTTAATATTTGAATGTTAAATGAATCACAATTTTAGAACTATACTTAGTTTATAAATAACTCCAAATTATCCTTGCAATAACTTATCCTGAGTATCCTAGATTACAAAAGAATAAATTCAAGTGAATAATATAGAATGTATATAAGAGCATAAAAATAACTTGCTATAGGTGTTCATTTATCTTTTTGGATTTTGTATGGGGATGCAGAATTAAATCCTAGGTCTATTACAGACCAATAAAATATTCAAGAAATAGCCATCCAATCCCATGCAAGGTATTAGTAAATGCAATAGACTAAAGTAGATATGACATAGTCTAAGTCCACTTCCTAGAAATAGTGCTTGATTAAATCATAATAATACTAAAACCTTGGCATGCCTAGGTGCCATCCTCGTTATAGTGGCCAAAAAAAAACAAGGAAAAAAAATTGCAAGTCAAATTTGCAAAAGGGACAGAGGCCCCACATGACACCTACCCTTCTTAATGTGGTAATGATGCTAGTCCTTGACTTTGGCATAGAAAACCATGTCAACAACTCATGCTTGGTGCCTAATACTTGGAAAAAGTGAAAAGTGTTAAATTGCATTCTCCACCCACCAACTCATGTTAAGGGAGGACAAGGAAAGTCATGAAAGTGTAAAAATTGAAGTTGATGCCATGGTAAAATTTCCTTGTAGGAAAAGCTACAACTTGACTTGATGTCCTAGGGGGATGTGACTCATGTCACCCCACTTTGGGAAAAGAGAAAAAGGTACATGAGCTTCTAATGGGGGAAAAGACTTTGCATTAAAAAAAAACTAATAGATAGTATAGGGTGGCAGGTCTCTTAGTCTTATAGGATAAGGGAGCTCTCATTATATTAAAATTTGAATTTGTAATTCCATATAAAGTTCATATGTTAAGTTTTATGTTGTCAAGATTAGTGTTAGAATCTAAGGATAGCTAGACACTAGGAATTGAAACTTATATTATTAGTGGGGTACTTGATATGGGACATTACAATATTATTGGGATTAGAATATTATAAGAGATTAAATATGTTATAGGGTGGTATGATTATAAGATAAAATAAGAAAGTAATTATAAGATATAAGGAAAATGGCCAAAGTAATAATGCTCAAAAAAAATATTATTAGTTAGTCATTCACATAGATTGCTAGTTAGCAAGTATTCACTAACATGTATTGGTAGTGTGTTAATGTAATATGGTTAGGAAATAAGTGGAATAAATGGGAACGAGTTAGTTAGTAATAAATCATTTGTGGGTTTGTAAGTATTAATGAAGGCAAGTATAATAATTTTTGAATGGACATAGATAAATTGATAGTAGCTATGATAGCATATAAATGATCAATTGAGGAGTAATTACTATTAGTTAGTGAGTGTTAGTTCGGTCCAAGATTAAAATGAGAAATTGGATATTTATTGACATATTACATATAGCATCCTCACCATCATTTTAAGAAAAATGCAACTCAACTTACTACCCACGTTAATAGCTACATATAGGTTAGGAGAACCATGTTAAAGGTGAGTATGACTAGTGATGTGAACATGCCATGTTAGATGAGAAGGAAGTATGAGGGTAGTGGCATATGAACTACTCATGTGATTACAATTCAAATGTGAAACTAATTCCAAAGGATCTAACACAAAGTTTGAAGCCCATTTTTGAAATATTAGTGCATCACAATACTCCTAATTACATCTCACTAAACTAAGCCCTGATCTGAAGATATTTTTCTCTATAAGTAAAAGTAGTAGGGATCAATATCCAACATATCCTATTGAATATAATCATTTCTTGTGTCCCTGAGTAGATGTAGGAGGATTGTCTAACTCATTGATGATCTAGTTGTAATATACATATGTCTATTGGAGACTATTTAGGATTATTAAATTAATAAATAATAATAAGTAAACTAAATTAAAAAAATTAGTCATGTTTCATCTTCTTAATTTCAAGGCATGACAAGAAGAGCCACAAAACAAAGAAAATAATCCATAGTCAACGAAAGATGGAAGGAGCGAGGGAGGATCTCCACATTTCTAAACATCGACAGTAAATGAGGAGCACACTTTCAATAATGGAGGCAACATACATCATCAAAGCCACAGCTCAATGAGCAATCAAAGAATAGAGAAAGATGTTAGGCATAAGGAGATGGGACAAAGAAATGTTAAAAGGAGCCATTTCAAGTTTTTTTTTAAACTATAAAAGAGAAAAGCCTCCATGCGCAGAGCCAAGGATCTTCATGCCTTATGAAGTACTTGGCAGAAATAAGATGAAGGTAGCAATATAAAGATGCAACCCACACATATAAAAGAGCATATCCATAGAAAAACTACCCACATCAAATAGTTTGAAGCTGAGCAATGTTAGAAGGAAAACTCAATGCTAAAACAAGGAGATACTAAATAAGAAGAAACCCATGTGGTTGGAAGCCATAGCCAAAGCTAGGAAGGAGTAGAACAATCACCATGAACATTGAATGAATGAAATATTACACAAAACAATGGAAGGACACCCATGTTGTGAGCAGATGAAACACATTCAAAATAGGGGCGGCTATTGGAGTTGTAAAGGCCAGCATAGAAGTAATTCTGTAGTCCCACATTGCCCATATGGTGGGCATTTTTCCTATTTAAATACAATAGCATACAATATGCATAATGAAGTGAAGTTGGAGGCTTTTGGAAGCCAAGATGCATGTGCAGGGCCCCCATAGCCAACTTGGTGATGTGGATGCCAGTCGGATGATGATGCCAGAAAAAATTTTAGACAAACCTATTCATATGCTAATGTGGCATTGTGGTACAAGATCATGACATGTCATGAATCAGATGGTGGGGGCATACCTGCAATAATAAGATGTACACACAATAAAGAATGAGGGAATGTGGGATGCCACCATGTGGCAGTGGGTCGCAGACATGGTGAGGTGGAAATTAAGGGCAATTTAAGATGGAGCCACCAGATCTTGACACGTGTCATGATCTAACGGTGGGCACAAGCCTACATTACAAAGTTGTAGGGTAGTTAAGAATTGTAGGAATGTGAGACACTGCCATGTGGCAATGGGTCCCATGCACATGGTGATGTGGTTCTTAAGAGCAAGGTGGTAATGTGGTAGTCAGGCGGGTGAATCACAAATAGACTCGTGGCATTGGTCAAACTTGAGTTGAACCCAGATTTGAAGGATAGAGAAAAGTTTCAGGAGTTTTAAAAATAATTTTAAATTATTTTTCAAAAAGCATGTCACGTCTAGATTTTAAATTCAAAGAGCCATTAAATCTAAAGTCAAACTTTAGAAGATTTTCAATTTTTTGAAAATTAAGTGTAGATTAGACATTTATAACAAGGTGGCATATTTTTTCAAACTAAGATTGTAGAGTTTCCTGGTAAGAAAATATAGCGATAATATATATTGCTAGAATTGGGAGAAGACAAACTTTTTGATTCTAAGATTAGCTTTTGCACAAGAAGTCATGTGTTCATGTTATTCAAGGTTTTCTCTCAGATTCCTAATAGGCAAGCACAATCAAGTATCAAAGTTTAGCTGTGTTTTGTAGTTAGGTAATGACTTAAATGTGGCTAAAAGGAAGTAAAAATGTAGTTAAGGTCAAATTCTAATCAGATTCACTCAATAAAACCTCATTTTCATCAGCACTCTTTAGGTAAATCAAATATTTTAGCAAACAAAGGATTTCGTCATTCAACAAGAGATATTTTGCAAATCAATTATAGGATAATGATGAAACCAAATAAGATATAAATGGGAGAAGGTAAAGAGAGGTTATTTAGTTGCAAGAGATGGAAATCTAAGTGGGCACATGTCACTCTGATATCAGATCCAAGAATTCTCTCTTTCCTATATCATTCTTTCTTTCTTTTATTTGTGGTGGTTGGTAGTTTGCTCTGGGTATACTAGCAAGGTTCTAGTTCTACTATTGAAACTAGTGTTTTTGATGGTTTTTCTTCTTGTCTATTGAACTAAGCTCTAATAGTGAAGGCCACACATCTTTTTATGTGTGGATTTTCATCTCATGTCATGTGTTGTCATTCTCAAATACTAGAAATTTATGCTAGATTATGTGAAGTATCTTGAGTTTCATTTAGTTTTACCAGTCTAATATATTCAATCATTCCATGGATGAATATAAAAAAGGATTTACATGAATTATCTAAGTTTCCTTGTTCTATCTCCTAATTCTTCATATGTCATTAACTTTGAGATTAAATGGATAAGCTTCATTTGATTTAAGGCAGCTTGGATGGGTTCTGTATCATATTTGTTGTTGCTTCTGACTTAAGGAGTTAGGTAAATGCTTCAGTGTTCTGATAGGGTTTCTAGGTGTATGAAGGGGATATTGCATAAGAATGGGATTTAGGGATTTTAGTTGATAAACTTGATTGTAATGCAAACAAGTTAGGTCATCCTGTTGGTAATGACTCTATGTTTCAATGGATAAGGCATTGATCACAAAATCAGATGCAAGTTGATATGAATGTTATTTGAACAAAATCTTTTATTCAAATAAATTCAATTTTTCATGTTTTGTAGTGGGAGGAAAGGAATTAACCATCACTCAGCTTATGAATGTCGTAGATTTTCATTTAGCTACTGTAGATCTGTGTCATTTCATGAGTTATTAGAAGAAATAAGGGTTTTATCTACATTATTAGATTCAGGAGTATATTTTGCATTGTTGTGGTATCAATTGAATCTAAGGTCCACCCGCTTAGGTCTTGCAAAGCTTGAAGTAGAAGAAGGGTCTAGCCTTATAGTTGGCCGAATACTACAATCAGATGTATCTGTCATAGGAATTTTCTAGCCTTAGATGCATTTGTCTAGTTTCTTGGTTATTTTCAAAACTGTTAAATCAAGAGCCAACACATAGTTCAAAGGTCCATGATTAAAGGTTCAATATTCAATCTAGAATATCAACATGCAGATTTAGATATAACAATATCATGTTTAACTTGAACTTTGAACCACAAAGTTTAAAGTTCAAGGCTCAAAACTCTAAAAAAATTTCAAGTCCACTATTTAGAAATTGAAAGAGTGAAGTTTTAATTTCAAAGAGTAATCCATAAGGTCATAAGTGAGTCATCATTGAAATGCTCACAAAATGTCAAACTCACCAGTTTCATTTTTTTCCCCTTAATTGATCTAATGAAAGAAAACTCACAAATAGTCTCACCAATGGAGATTCCATAATATTTCAAGGAGGAAATATTAGGTTCATAAGTGATATATGATAGAATAAGCCTCATAGATATCTCCAAATATCTTCAAAGGTTTTGAGTTAGTGTAAAAATTTGATGATTACACCATCACATATATTTTGGAATCATCCAAGTGATGACAAACTCTGTTGTTCCCAATACAATAAAAATGGAAGAGAGTATGGATGAATGGATAAAATAAGGTGGAATAGTTGTTAGCAAGGATATAGTTGTCATTGCACCAAAAGATTGACTTGTTAATGCCTGATGCAACTAATAGTCTTATAGAACCATAGGAGGTGCTTAAGTCATGTCAAAAATCTTGCAAGGGACATTTATCCACTTCCAATAATTCCTCTCCCAACATCACTTGTTGTGGCTTGTAGGATTCAAACCTGTGACCAAGCTTTGATACTAATTGTTAGAAAGGCTAGAGTTATTGTTGCACCAAAAGATTGACTTGTCAATTAAACTCGATATAAGAAATACCATTATATAACCACATGAGGTGGTTAAGCCATGTCAAGGATCTTGTGAAATATTTTGGCCCATTGCCAACAACAGTTATATCTAATGGTGAAATCCTCATGCTTCTGTGGCTATATGAAGACTCTTTCATCATCTCAGCATGTAATCCAATGAACTAATTTTGAAGACAAATTCTCAAAACCTCTAGTGTCATCCAAATGTTTTTGACATCAACTGCATGAAATAGTTCAACTAAACTACAATATGGGTCCCTTATAATGGGACACCATATCTCTTAGACTCCCATTACAAAGTGTCATAGATTGTCATTGTGAAGAAAGAAAGCCTCACAAAAAAAGAGATTTATAAGTCTCAAAATCCATATCAAGCCTAAACTCACATGCCTGATTTGTAGTAGTAGGTGCCAAGGCCAAGAGATACACAATTGAATGAATAAATGACACTTATAGTCAATAATGTACATATTTAGATATCACTAAGGTGACAGTCTATGGAATTACCATTAGCTAATTCCATGATCATTATGTAGATCTAGTTCATCAAGTTTCATTCTATCATGGCCACTAACCTAGACATGGGAAAGGTCCATATTAGGAGGAGCTAGAATCTTATCCTAGAATATTTTCTAATGAGTGTCACCTTCTCTCCATAATAAAAAAACATGTAATCAAATTTCATAGCTTACACACTACAACAAACATGAACACGACAAACATATATAAAGGACCTAATAGATTGTCAATGAGGGGAATATGTGGTATGTTCTAACTATTTGATATAATACCAAAGGACATTAAAAAAGGTAGTATCTCAAAATTGGTGTGAAGCATCAGACCAAGAAATGAACTAATTATTGATTTTATATTAGAAAATTTCTATTAGAAAAGACATCAATAAAACCCTATTTATGGCTCATGGATGAGAAGAGGCAATTCAAATATAGAATCATAATGAAAAGAATTGGAGGAGAGTGATATAAATCATGATAGAGATGTTATTGAAGCCACAAGGAATGATGGTTATCATGTCTCATGGTTTGCATAAGCACCACTTTGTCAAGCCCAATGACCCAATTTGGATATCCTTATTAAGTCCAAATAGAAGTATTGATAGTATTTAGTATGATGAAATTTGGCCTCCACTATCAAAAGGGAATTGGGATCCCCAATGCCTAATAAGATATTTGAAGATCAATGGAACCTATACAAATCCATCAATCTATAATCTCAAAATAATAGTGTTCAATAATGCATAACAAGAGAAAGAGCTCAAGGCCATCCTGTTCACAATATTGAGACCTTTGTCTACATCCAAACCTATAGGTGCAAGTTATACATGTCTTCAGATCTTGAATTTCATTGAAGGATGTGTTGGAAGGACTTTGATGATGTATAGTCACTTAAAGACAATATCCCCAACCTATTCTTTCTAAATACTAAATTTTATATTATAAAGAAGAAAAGTAGAATTCATTCATATTCAAGCTTTGGCTTATTATAGGTGATGGGTATCCATCAAAAATAAAGGGGATATATGTTTCCAAGAATTAGTTATTAAAATTGAAATAAGTCATCAAGATGCAAGAGGCAATGAAGACTATTTATTGAGGAAAATTTCTCATTACAAGGGTTCTTCATTTTTCATGCAATCCTAGGAACTTTATCAAAGAACTCATTAGACCCTTTTGATCATCATCATCATCTGATACTACTACTACTATTTTTTCTACTACTAAAGTTACAATTGGAATGGGTGTAAGTGCAATGTTCTTCTCTTCCTCAGCCTTCTTCTTCTCTTCTTCCAATTTCTCTGTTGCTTCTACTATTTTCTTCCTTTTCTCTTCATCATCTTTCTTCTTCCTTTCATCTTCCTCCTTCTTTCTTTCATCTTTCTCTTTCTTCTTTCTTTCTCTTTTCCTCTTTTATCCTCTTTTCTTCCTCTAACTTCTTTGTTTCCTTCTTCTTTTCTTCTTCTTCATCATCTTTAGAGCTTGAATAAGCTATGATATTGCCAACAATGGATTGGCCAAAAGCTACAAAGGGATTATCCTTTCCATTCATAGTTATATGTGTACTACCCACTTGTATGGATTCAGTACCCATAACAATATGTGCTGGTGATAGTACATATTGTTTCTCTTTTGTTTCTTCCTCACCATTGGAAGATGTGTTGGCTTATACATACACTAGGCTCTTAGGCTTGGACTATGCACTCAAGTTTGGTGATGTAGGCACTGAGGTCATTTATTGCACAATGGCCTCTTCTGTCTCCTTCCTTACATATTTATAATTGTCTCCCATTAGAAGAATTGCTCTTCTATTTTTCCTTAGCAAGGGCTCAATACCCTTCAAAATTCTATTTGAGTCCTCCTTGGAATTAGCTTCACACATCTTGTTGATCATTGTTATTCTCAGATTGGTGTCTTCTTCTAAATCTCTTTTCTTTTTGTTCAACAACCTATTAAATAGGTCTTTCGAAATCCTATTTTGTACACTATCAAATATTTTATTTTGTAGTATCATGATCCTAATTATGGCATTCTCTAACTACCTTCTATCGATATTACTGTACAAACTATAATACTTATTTAACCATACCAAATTACCATCATTAATGATTTTCATGTTAAGATTATCCACCTTAGGCTTCCATGATTTCTTTCCTATGGGTGTCCTCCCTTCTTGCATGGATTGCTCCACTGGTCTATCTTCAGTTTCATCCTTAGATTCCTTAGAATCATTGACTTGCATTGATTTCCTTTTCTTTCCATGTCTACTAGTGATCTACTTGAACCTTTTTCTGGTGGATGGTGCTGGTTCTTTCTTAACCTTCATTAGCCTTTCTCACTTCCTCTATGCAATAGGTGCTTCCACCTTTGGCTACCTCCTAGGTTGATCACTTTGTGTCCTATTTGGTTTCACTTGTGCAACTATTGTATATGGCGCTATAGGGGCTTGTGCACATGATTGTACAATGGTTACACCTTCTGAAGGTCCTACAAAAAAATTAGGTTTGCTTCAATCACTTTGGATTGCCCACTTTCCTTCATCTCTAGTACAATTCCTTTAATCTCATTGAACTTTTCATGGGTCATACATGATTCATTAAGGATGGAATCAATTACCCTTTTTACTTTCCTCTTTCACTCATTTTTAATGTAGTTTAGAATGAACTATTCTCATTTTCTCCTCATAGATTCCCCATCTAGGGCACTTAGTCTCCTCGGATTGAAGTATGATCTACACATATCCTTCAATAAGTTTTGTGCTCATCTCATATCCCATGGGTTCTATGAACTTAACTATTGGTTCCACAGCTTCCATGTAGGTTCTATCAGTTTCCACCATGAAGCATATATCATCCTTATATTTCTCTACAATGGAGGGATGTATTATGTACCTCTATTTTATCTCATTTTGAAATTCCTTCATCATTCTATCAATGCCACTATCTCTAAAACTTTCTAGTCTTGACCTTTAGCATTGAGTTACCAACTTCATTGCACACTCATTGCTCTCCCAATTAGTCATACCTTAGAACTTCCTTGTTGCATAGAAAAATGAATTCAAACTCTATAAAATACCTTAACAGTCATGTTTTAGGGCTTTTGCAACTTTGCACTTGAAGAATTTATTTTTGCAATTTAAATTGCTATCAAATCACTCTTCAATTTTCTCAAGACACTTTGCATGAACCAATGGTACTCAAAATATTGTTTGTGATCCTTAAATCATTCTAAAATGCACTATGCATTAAATGTGTATCCACCACATATTTACAAATTATCTTCATTTACCAATAAACATGTTTTCTATCTCAAATCTTCTTGAGAATATATCTTTTCTTGTGCACTCAACCATTGCTTCCTTTCTATGTCATTTACCTCCTCTTAACTATGCAAGTTCCAAATTTCTCTCTAACATCAATTTTTACCAACTGATGCTCTACCTCTTCTAAAATTTCTTAGTTTAGGTAGGCTGAGTCACAAATAATTGATGACTTCAATGTCTCAATAAGTGCATCAAAACATTGTTCCTCTAACACTGTATCAGAACTATTGGAGTTGAGGAAAGCTAACTCTGAAGATGCCCAAGATCACCTACATGTGAAAACCTATCAAAGAGAAGCCAAGGAGAGGAAGAGCATGGAGCAAGGGAAAAACCCTAAATGGACATGAGAGACAATATGAAAACACAAGAAGAAAATGTATTTACTATATGCAAAATGCCTTATGTGATGTTGAAAATACAATGAGGGAGCCCACTTATAAAGAGCCCATGGAAGCTTGTAGAACAAGCTGGAAGGTAGAAGATAAGGATGACAACTCAAAATATATCCAAAAAAGGTGGAACATGCTAGAAGGGAACAAACTCCTGTGTTGTCAACAACTAACAACTACATGCATTAAATGCAAAATATTAAATAAATGCATTTACCTAAGTAAGCTTAAGTGAATAGAATAAATAATTAATAATTAATTAATTAATTACTCTAACAAGAACTTTCTAGATCCTTAGCTTTCACAAATGCTTCCTTGAATTCATCATCATTTTCTTTGATTGCTTCCTTCAGACTATTATCATTGCCATTCCATTCCTTATCATTTATGTTGTTGTTCCTATTGTAGTTAGTATTCCTATTGAATTTTCTTCTATCCATTCTACAATATCTCACTCTGTGTTCAAAGTTGTTATATAATTGACATACAGGTGTAGAAAAAGATGTAGTGTGCAAAGAACATTAACAATAAGGAAAACATTCACAAACATAAAACTATATTCTCATATAAGATTAGACAAAATAAGGTGTAAGAGAGTGCAAACTAAGAGCAAGATCACTCCAAAAGCCTCCTTGATGTTGTAGATGCATCTTTTGATGTAGATGTCTACTCAATAATATTGCTCAAACTTCAAATGGATGGATGGGGTGAGTGAAACAAGGTTTCAACAATGGATTCATGGAGTAATTTTGCCATTATAATGGTATTTTGGTAGTTTATGAGCTCTCAAAATAGCATTATAAATTTGCATAGAAGGTGGATGGTTTTAGTGGCGGAGGAGTGTTCAATTTATAGGCCAAGGGCTTGAGGGATGGAGGGCTAGATGAAAGCTTAAGGAGGGCTAGGATGCCCTTAAAGGAGAGCACATGGATTGTGCTTGTTTAGCACCAATAGGGAGGTGACACTTTTCATAAGGAGGATGGGTTTGAGAGGATAGGATAAGGGTTGGTCAAAGGCTTGATGAGGGTGGTTGGGTTATGTAAGAGTCATGAGTGAGGATGTAAGAGCATTAAAGGATTTGTGGTTGGGATAAAGTTTTATGGTTGGGATATTTTGAGAGAGGAGACTTTGATTTGGCTTAGGAAACTCTTAAGCTCACTTAGAGAATGTGACAAGGTTAGGGGGGGGATTAGGCTTGGGTTACGATTAGATTAAGGATGTTAGAGATGTGTAAGTGGATGGCATTCATGAGGGTGGGTGAGTTAGTGGCTAAGCTAGGTTAGTATGGGTAGATGGGGTGGATTAGGCTAAATGGAGGATTTAGGATAGTTAGGGGCTATTAGATTTGAGGAATTTATTTATCAAATAGATTTATTTAATAAATGAGGGTTTTGGAATTAGATAGAAGAATAGGATTTAATTGATAAATAATAGGTTATTTGATTTATCAATTAGGACTATAGATGATTAATTAAATTAATTAGCTAGGGGATGACAAAGGATTAATTAAATATGAATTTATTTAATGATGTCTTTAAAGATAGTTAAATAGGATTACTAAAGCGGTGTAATCAAATCTAGGTGTTTACATTTTGCCCCTCTTTGACATAGTGTTGAGACAACACTATTTCAAAGAAGTTCAAACGGAGATGACACGAGGAAGATATTTTTAGCAACAAGGTTGCCCTAGTTTCAGATAAGAAGAGGAGAGACTAGACTTAGATGATGCCCCCTCAAGAAGGTGGCAAGGAGAGAAATGAGTCTCGACGGCTTCTTTAAAAATACAAGAATCCAAGATGAGCAAGGAGACACAGAGCTACAAAGAGAAGGTGCTAAATTAGCTCAAACACTCACTACAGGAGAATGATAAAAGGGAATTAGATGCACAAGAGGAAGTAAGCTTAAGACTTGAGGGAAGGTGGAGGATGAAAGAGCAAAGTGCTATAAAAAGGAATCTAGGATAGAGAGAAGGATGAGGGGATTATGGAGATGTAGGGAATCCATTGAAGCGGGTTGAGCAAGGGGATACTTCAAAGAGAAGGACCACCACATAGTTGAGCATTAGATTTAATATAGGAATGTTGGTTAATTACCAAGGTTACCAAGAACATCAAGGCCTTCTCACCAATGGTCCAGAGGACTGACAAACGGATGTAAAACCAACACACAAGGATTGCCCCAGCATCGCACATGAATCTTAGAGGAAGTAGCATGGAAGTGAGACTAGATAACCCACAAGAAGAAAAGGAAAACAAACAAAAGATGTAGAGGTGCGATTTAGTGAAAGGATGCAGTGGAATAGCTAACCAAGATGTGTGATGTTTGCAAGATGTTGAGCAAGGACAAACTAGCATGAAAGCTAGAGAGATACAATAATACTAGGCTAAAGAGGATGTAAAAATTGACAGACCAAGATATGTTACAATGGGATAAGCTATGTTTTGTTCAAGGTTGGGAAAAGGGGAATTTTTTTGAAGGGTGGGACGACCAAGAAGGGTAGTCAAGGCACCAAGGGGGCTATAAGGGGTCAGAAGGGGGCCAATAAGGTTTATTTGTGCTCAGATGGACGAGGAGATATTGCTATGAGGAGCTCTGCATTGGAGATTAGGATGGCGGGTAATGGGAAACCAAAGCACCAGGTGGACATTGTGCAATTGGTACGAGTATGGGGGACACTAGATCGATTGGTAGGGCCAAAAACTTTTTCTTATTTTTTCTTTGTTTACATTGTATTGCATTCTCGCGAAAGCAAAAATGTGATCCCATAGGCATGGGTCCAATGAGATTAGCGAGATTGCGATCCTACAGTAGTAGCTTAGCCACATAGGACTAAAATGGGTAGCAGATGTTTTGAGTGAGATCGTAATCTTGGGGTAGGAGATTTTGTAGGAGTGCTGGGAAATAGGTAGGATCGCGTTCCCACAAAAAGGAATGTGAGTTAGGACACGAGAATCCATTCCCACTAGCTAGGGATGAGAAAAGGTGAAGGTAGGAAAAGGCACATTTTTGATGGAATATATTTTGATAGGAACGTCGGATGGGAGGTTGGCGGGGAAGCGTTTGCAGGAACAAAAGTCAAAGTTGAGTGAGAAGAGTCAAAAGGTGCGATCCTACAAAAATATAAGCTAGCAAGAATGCAATTTTGTGGTTGCGAGAATGCAGTCGCAGGATCGCCGGATGAAACAAGAAAATGAGGAAAGGTAGAGAAGCGAACCCGCAAGAAAATAAGTTGATGGGAATGCGATGTTCTGAGAGTCGCAAGATCGCGAGTTTGTGAGAATGTGGCCGATGAAACAAAATGCTGGAAAAAAAGGTTAGGATGGGTAAAGGGAGGGATGGAGGATGAAAAATTGATATAGAAATACTGATATCTAACTGATTTTGTGGTGTGTAGTGGTCACTGGATGCTTTAGTATCACAGGACCTGTGAGGGGCAGTGTTGTGAGCTAGAGGGATGCTAACGCTGGTAGACTGGGTGAGGATTGAGGCGATCAGATTGGGGTACCTGATGAGGTTGCCTCATACCCAGACTTACATGGTGATGATCACAACATTGTGTGAGAGATGGCATAATGAGATGGCAACATTCCACCTGTCGACGAGGGAGATGATGGTGACATTGGAGGATGTGTATCAGATATTCAAATTGCTGGTACAGGGCACACCAGTCATGGCAACGAGAGATTGATAGCAGATGTGGCCATTTAGAGACTGATGGGGCCAGGAGTTGAGTAGAGGATCTGACGAGGATAGTTTGTACTAGATGAGCATTTAGATTAGGTGGCGACAGAGAGAATGATCTACTTTTATGTGTTAGGGCTGGTTTTGGGGTACATTGCCCAAGATATAGGTGGTACAGGAGTTACACTGGTGTTGATTACAGTGGTGATGCAGATAGTGGATGCGGGGTAGCCAGTAGTGTGGGGTTCATTGATGTTGGTTGAGCTATACCAAGACCTCCACCAGATAGTGTACTAGGGTGGTGGCTGGCAGGGGAGGAGCATTAGGTTCCCTACACTATTACAGGTGTGGGCTTAGGAGCACATTGTTGTGTTGAGGCCTTTGGGGTGGAGAGACAGATAAGAAGAGGAGCTAGTGGCATACAGTTGGGCCGAGCCCCTGACATACCACCATACAGATTCAGTAGATTATTGGAGGGTGGCCATTGATGAGATAGCAGTAGTGGTATGGAGGCCATATATGAGCTTAAGACCATGGGTTGAGGAGGGAGAGTAGTTGTCATACACTGTATCGTCATGTTTTGTGTTTGAATGGTGGGAGTATGTAGTAGAGTAGTATAGGAAAAATAGGGTAATCCTATAGTTTGGGTGGCAATAGGTGATGCTAGGACAGCTATAATGGTATCAACGGGTCACACATGAGCCAGTGTCAATGTACAAGCCATCCTTACAACACGATGGGCTTTTGAGAGCATGGCTAGAGTTGGAGCCATAGCAGTGGGTTTGGTTTTGGGGTTTAGCAGATGCAGGCTCCACTCAAGAGTATTTGGACACATGGGTGTGGCCAAGGTCGGTGGGGAGAGCACAAGGGACGAGGGTGGCGATGGTGGTGAGCAAGCTAGTCAGGGCAGCCCGATAAGGGAGGTATGTGGCCAGAGGATTATGGCAGTAGGCAATAGCAGTTTTCTAGGAGGAGGAGCCAGCTAGACAAAGGAGGAGGGTTGGGGGGGAGGAGAGGGGGGCTCAGCTAGAGAGGAGAGGGAGGGAGTAGTAGGAGGTGTCAGAGAGAGGAGGAGAGTGGGGGACAAAGGAGTAGGGGCCACAGAGGCCAGTAGGAGATGTAGGTGATCATCTACCTAGGGAGGAGATGATGGATTGGTAGGGTGTTATGCCTCATTATAATAGGTGCATGAGGCCATTAGCCAGTTGCTCTGAGATACACAGTAGGAGTGAGATCAGCTCCAAATAGAGTGTGATCAGTTCAGATAGAAGAGAGATGTAGCACAGGGGTAGGCGGATAGGGAAGGGCTTGAGATGGGCAAACTACAGATGGAGCTGGGGTGGACAGAGGGTAGGCTAGAGGTGGTGACCTAGGAGAGGGAGTTACCGCAGGGGAGGTTGGATGCACTGGTGGTGGAGGTGGTGACATTGAGAGTGCAAGCAGCAATGGGAGGGTGCTTGGATGAGCTAAGGAGACTGCGGACCGAGGTGGAGGATCTAAGGGAGAGGGATGGATTTTATCAGAGCAAGTATCATACAGTGGTGCCAGCATCCCAAATTGAGCATTACAAGTGACTGACTCGGTCAAGTATAGCAGGGATGCATACAGGGATGCAGGGTGGAGGGGATAGTGGATGGAGCACTGGGGGCTCACAAAGGATAGGTGGGTCTTAGCATACAGGGCATAGTCATAAGATAGGACATAGCCAAAGGTAGGACACAGAGATGGGGAGGGATGAAGTAGAGAGCTCCGAGACAAGAGGAGGATTGATGAGGCCACCACCTCCACCACCGGTAGTGCCAAGGGCAGCGAGGGAGGCAGAGTAGTGACTAGTGATAGGCTAGATTTTTGTCATATGATGAGCATTTTGTGCAAAGCAGCCCTTTTTTGGGATACATGGAGATTTTTTTGTATGATATGGACATTTGTACACTGATGGACTGTTATTCTTTCATTCTTTCGTTGATATATAGATATGATGATTTTGGTGTTTATATGTGTTATGGACTAGTGATGTTATGTATAGTGTTTTGATACATGCTAGATAGATAGTGATGTTTTGCGGATATTGCTGAAAAATTGTTGATGCAGGATGATATATGCTATGATTTTATGATTGTGCTAACAGTTTGTGATGTAGGATGTGATTTTTGATGACATTTGTGTACATGATACAAATTGATTGTGATGTGATTTTAGTTATGATAGTGTAGATATGATGTGTTTTTAATCTATGATATCACAGATGTGATGTGATCCTTGATGACATGATTTTCTTTATGATGTTGTAGATGTGATGATGATGAGATTTCCTATAGTATGACAGGTTTTTGATATGATGTTGATGATGTGATGTTGCTCTATGATAGATGTGATATGATCCCAGGAAATTGATTGCTTTGGAGAGTATTTGATATGATGTTGTATGATGATAAATACAAACTATAAATGTAAAATGAATCACCAACTAAAGGATAAACAATAGATTTATGATACGAAAAATGAATATAATGTCATGATGCTAAGGATATGTTAACACAAACTAAAAATGGATCTAAGATTAAAACAAATAAATTGATAAAATAAAATGAAAATACACAAAATGAAGTACAACTCTTAAGGATGAATGCTAATGCTAAAATGAAACCTAAACTGATGATAATGCTAAAAATGAAGCACAATCGAATGATGAATGACTATGCTGAAATGAACCATAATTGAATGATGAATGACTATGCTAAAATGAACCCTAATCTAATGATGAATGACTATGCTAAAATGAACCCTAATCTAATAATGAATGACTATGCTAAAATGAACCCTAATTTAATAATGAATGACTATGCTAAAATGAACCCTAAGAGAGAACAGTGAATTTATGATACACTAAAAGAACACAAACTAAAAGGTGCATCTATGATTTATGATAATCCTGCGAGAATAGTATAAAAAGATCAAGCATAATGATATTTTGTGATATGATAAAGGATACAAGTGATGATAATATAACACACGAGATTGTTAGGAGATGCAAGACAAACAATGATGGTGGAATAAGATAACCAATGTTTTGACTTATGATAGCATTCTAAAAAGTGATCATAGGAGATACTGATGCTAAGGAGAATAATGTTGGAAAAAGAGTAACCAAAAAACTCATAGTCATGAGGATAGCAGAGATTTTGAGAGCTAGGATAGTAATTTATGATAGGGATCACATCGTGATGAGAGTAAATAAGATTGCATGTTCGAGGCTTTGAATCAAATGATCCTGAGGATGTAAAAAGTGATAAGGAGGAGGATACCAGGGTTTCTAAAAAAATGAGATGTAGGGAAAACTTGAGCATGGGGTACTTTGTGAGGAAGTACCACTATATAGCATAAACACTTAATTTGATATAGGATTGTTAGCAATCTACCAAGGTTACTAAGAACATCAAGGGCTTTTCTCCAAAATTCCATAGGACTGACGCAAATAGGCACGCAAGGATTGCCCCAGCATCACATGTGAGTCTTGGAGAGATCAGTGTTGGAACGATGTTGGATGATCCACAAGCAAGCAAGATTACCCAAGTGCATCATGTTTTATCGAAAGATGAAAACATGTTTGAAATATGCAAAGATAATATCAACTGACTCTCAATCAGTAAAAGCCTATGATCGAAACCACCCTCCTTAGTTGCTCCAGTCAAAACACACCATGATATGAAATGATCATGGTGATCTTGAGGAGGAAATAAAAAAAGGTACATGGAAACAATCAACCAAAAGGAGAAACAATAAAAGATTCCACAAAGTAAAAAAGAAAACTTTTGCCAAAGAGATCAACTGACAAGCTACTAACTAGTTGCAGACAAGACCTATATAGTATGTACAAGTGAGACTAGTTAAGGACATGGGAACTCAAGACTGGATACCAAAACATAGTAGGTATATGCGTGACAGAGGAAAGCTCAGGATGAGGAGATAACGTTGTTATAATACATGGTTTTGTTGAGGTGGGTTTATGTAAAGTGTGATTTATGTACAGGGGTCCAAATACTGCTATATTCATATAGGTAGGGTATATGGGAGACAAGGGTTAGTGTAGGGGGTATGAGACATATGTTTACATGGGTAGTATATGCTACATACCGAAAGGATACAAAGCATGTGATAGGGTAGATCTAGGAGAGTACAATGGTAGGGTACATTAAGTATGGTACACGAGATGCTATAAATGAGATGGGATGTCACACAGTGTGAAGTGCTAGAGGATGATGTTTGTGAAGTATGGTGAATAATGATAGGGAACATTTTGGAAAAGCAGGTGGGATGAGTGGTAGGATATGGAGGGGCAGTAAAAGGGGTGTGTTTCGATAATAGATAATGGAAGAGCTATAGTACACCTGGTGCCTATTTGCTAGGTTTTCACCAGGGACCTATCCAAGGTGCTTGAATTGCCCAGTTTTCACCATTGGACGCTTGACTTTATGCATTTTTTCTTTCTTTGAATTGCAAATTTTATCCTTAGGCATATAATTTCTTGAGGTGAATAATGTTGGTAGGATCATTTAGGACTTCACCTTCAAGGGTAGATAACTGGTAGGCTCCTGAGCCAAAGGATGTCATGACCACATAAGGACCAAGCTAGGTGGGCTCAAACTTGGACTTCTTTGCTCTATTGGCTTGAACCTTTAGATTCTCCTTAAGGACCATGTCACCTTCCTAAAAATTGCATGGATGGACTTTCCTGTTGAAATTGCACTTGAGGTGACTTTGATAGACCAAGAGATGGTCGTAGGCCTATTGCCTTATTTCAGAAAGTAGATCAAGTTGAGTAAGTCGAGCCACTCTATATTCCTCATTAGATATCTATCCTTGGAGAGAAATGCAGAGTGATGAGAGTTTGACCTCAATAGGAAAGACTACTTCAGTACCATAGACCAAGGAGTATGGAGTTGTACCAGTGGATGTATGGAATGAAGTGTGGTATGCCCATAGGGCAAGATTAATTTGCAAATGCCAATCACAACTAGAGTCATTGACAACTTTCTTGAGGATTTTGAGGAGGGTTTTATTAGTTGCCTTAGCCTGACCATTACCTTGTGGGAAATATGGGCTAGAAAAGTGGTGATGTATGTGGAGGGAAGTGCACAATTCCTCCATATTTAGGTTTTAAAAATTACTTTTGTGGTCTTTAAAAATGGTAGCTAGGATGCCAAAGTGACATATAATATGATACAATATGAATTTGGACACCTGAACTCCCATGGCAGTAACAAGGGGAACTACTGTGACCCACTTAGTGAAATAATCAGTGGCGGTGATTATCCACTTGTGCCCTTCTAAAGAAATTGGTGCAATAAGGCCAACAAGATCAAATCCTTAATAAGAAAAAGGCCATAGTGGTGCAATGGTTTGCAAGTCCTGTGCTAGAGCCTAGATTAAATTAGCATGTTGTTGACAAGGTAAACATCATTTCACAAATTCACATGCATCCTATTCTAGAGTAGGCCAATAATATCCAGCCCGAAGGATCTACTTTTCTAGCATCATCCCGCTCATGTGAGCACCACAAAGTCCAGCGTGTACCTCTTTGAGAGTCATTGCAGCCTCATTTTGATCTAAACATCAAGAGAGAGTATCATGATAACCACAATGATATAGGGTTTGGGCAATGATAGTGTAACGAGAAGCTCTATGAATAAGGTTTTGGCACTAGGTTCGTGTGAGGTGAGGAGATATGATACCATTTAGTAGGTAAGCATGAATTTGGTGGTACCATGGAGATTGGGGACCAACCAAGATACAAACCTGTGTTGATTCATCATTCACATATGCAGGTTCATGCAGCTACTCAACCAAGAATTCATACTGCATAGCTTGGTTTGGTATTTCTAAGAGAGAACCTATAGTGGCCATAGCATCAACTACCTTATTCTAGAATCAAGGTATCTGAATGAACTAGATCTAAGTGAAATGCTCCTTTAGTAGATCAACCAAGTCTTTGTAAGGTAGTAGCTTGTCGTCCTTGGTCTAATATTCATTCAATGCTTGTTTGATGATAAGTTTAGAGTCACCATAGACCTGAAGCTCTGTGATATTCCATTCAATGGCAATCTTGAGTCCTACCAAAAGGGCCTCATACTCTACAATGTTATTGGTACACCAAAATTGTAGTTTGAAAGATTTAGGGATATAATCACCTTGAGGTGTTACCAAGAGTATGCTCGCACCAGAACTATGAGAGGTATAGGAGCCATCAAAATATAGCTTCCAAAGTGATGGTGTTTCTATCAAACAAAGGTGTTCATCAAGAAATTCCATGATGAGTGGGTGATCTGCAATTAAGGGTACATCAGCCAAGTTATCTACAATAGCTTGACCTTTGATGGCCTTTCTGTCAATATATTGAATGTCAAACTCACTGAGAAGCATAACCCATTTTTCTAGAAGTCCGATGAGTACTGTGCGAGAGAGCATATATTTTAATGGATCAATCTTTGATATTAGTTGCATAGTATGACTCAACATGTAATGATGTAGCTTCTAGGTGGCAAATACCACTACTAAGCATGCCTTCTCCATTGGTGTGTAGTTAAGCTCATAGCCCACTAACATTCAGCTAATGTAATAAATAGCTCTTTCCTTTCCTACATCATCAAGCTATACTAGAAGAGTAGCTAATGCTATGGGAGTAGCTATGATGTATAGGATGAGCACGCGCCTTGCTACTAGAGGGACCAAAATAGGCAGATTAGCCAAGTATTTCTTGATAAGCTCAAAGTTACACTAGCAAGTGGGGTCCCATTTGAAATTTTGATCTTTTTAAGTAGGTGAATAAAAGGTTGACACTTATCAGCAAGCTGAGAAATGAACTGCCGGACTGATTGGAGTTTTCCTTGCAAAGAATGAAGGTGCTGAAGTGTCTTAGGGGGAGCCATATCCATGATGGCTTTGACCTTCTTAGGATCAATCTCAATACTGCACTGTGACACAATGAAGCCGAGGAGCTTTCCTGAAGTAACACTGAAGACACACTTCTTTGCATTTAGCATGAGATGATATTCTGCTAGTTGGTTAAACACTTCATCGAGGTGAGATAAGTGATCCAGAGCATTGAGAGATTTGAGTAGAATATCATCTACATAATCCTCAAGTATCTTATGGATTAGGTCATGGAAGATGACCATCATTGTGTGTTGATAGGTTGCTCTGGCATTCTCTAACCCAAATGGCATCATATTGTAGCAAAATGTGCCCCAAGGTGTAGTAAATGTTGTTTTATGCTGATCTTCCTCTACTATATGAATTTGATTATATCCAGAGAAACCATCCATTAGTGACAAGAGTTCATGACCTATGGTGAGATCCACAATCATGTCAATATTTGGCAATGGAAAGTCATCCTTTGGATAGGCTTTATTAAGATCCCTGAAATTAGTGCAAATCCTGATATCACCAGAGGGCTTGGTAACAGGTACCATGTTAGAAATCCATTTAGACTAATCTATTGGTCAAATTATTTTGGCCTCCAACAGCCTCTCTAGTTCTACTTTGACTAGTAAAGACACCTTGGGGTGCATTTTTTGAAGTTTCTATTTGATGGGCTTGGCCCCTAGATCTACTACCAGATGGTGTACAACTAGTTTGGGGTCCAACCCTGGCATATCCTGATATGACCATGCAATGCAGCCTATATTTTCATGGAGGACTTCAAGAAGAAGCTCTACCTATTCAGAGGGTAAAGAGGCTGCAATGTATGTGATATGTGGTATCTCTGTCAGACTAATATTTATGTGTTGAGTTTCTTCTATCAAAATTGAATATATAGGAGGTCAATGCTCCTGTGGGGGGAGGATGAAATCTCCATCCTCAGGTGCCTCTAAGAGGTTTTCAGAGTTGGATATGTCCTTTATTTCTATTTCATTTTTTGAGTCACCCAATGGTGTTCTAGAGGAGTTTTCACCATGGGATATTTTTCTTTTATCTTTTTTCTCTTTTGTTTCGTTTGGAACTTCATTTTTGTGACTAGACATTTCCTCCTCCTTGAAGTAACCTACTGGATATAGCTTGTAGACATATGCCAATGGTAGAGGTGGCTATTTATGTGGAATTTCTACCCCCATGAATTTAAGGAGCACATGCTCGATAGAGAACTTGTCAACATGAACAACACTTGGTTGGTCCCAATCTATGAGTTCGGGGTGAGCGAGGGGGAGGTCTATGAGGTTCAAGGATAACTGGTAGAGCATAGAGACTCCAAGGATTATTTCATCAAGGAAAATATTGTCGTAAGCTTTCTTTTCAACATCCTCAGGGATGTCTTCAACCTCAACGAGAGTGTTTTGGATGTTCATAAAGGCGCGGCCTTCTATTGTAGTGCCCCTAGTTGTGGGGAGTCCATAGCCCAAGCCTTTGGTTTTTTTCCCTTGGTGTGCTTCTATAGGTTATCTCATACCTAATTCTTGGCAGCCTAAACCACCTCCTTGATAATCCCATTGCTCTATGGCCAAGCAATGTGACTAGGGATATTTCTATTTAAAGTGATCAAGAAGTGCTTTACTTTTAGGAGGTGGCTCTTTGTATAGCCATGTGTTAGTGTCTGGTGTATTTTCTACTCCATCAAGGATACCTTTGGTGATAAATGTGGTAGGACCCAACTAGTGAAGCCGAGAGGTGGTTTTTGGTATAGGCCCTTCAGGTATTGGGCGTCCTTGAGTATGTGGGTCACGTGATAGAGCGCCAATAGAAAAAGCATCCATGAGACTATACTCACCACAACATTGGTAGTTGATCTTAACTGTGGAAAGAGTGGAAGCTATAATGGTGTTTGGATCATGGCAGGTGCCAAAGGAGCTAGCCATGGTGGTGCCAATTTTGATCCTAGGACAATGATTGGTGTATGAAGCTTTGACCGTATTGCAATAAGAAAAGGGTTCAAGATTTGTGTGGATGGTTATCTTAGTGCCATTATGCAAAAATTTGATGCACTGATGATATGTGGATGGAATGGCCTTCATGGCATGAATCCATGGATGAAGAGGAGATGTTATATGGAAGATTAAGATCAACTACATGACATAGTGTTTCTTAAGTGGTTGGGCCGACTCTGATAGGGAGAAAAATGGTTCCTCGAGTAGTACGCTCCAAATTGTCATATGCCTTGATGGTGATCACCTCATTGATGATATCTACTTTAGGATATCTTTCCTGCTTGATGAACTTTAGAGTACATAGGTTGAGAGCTGATCCATTATCTATCATAACATGCTTAACTGCAAAGTTAGAAACCATGAGAGCTATGTGGAGTGGAAGGATGTGATAGTGTTCAACTATTGGGATATCAGCAATTTTGAAAGATAAGGCATAGGAGGTCAAAAGATGGCCAACCAAGTTGAGAAACTTAGTGGCATTTATGTCAGAAGGGACGCTTGACTCATATAGAGTACTATCAAGTATCTCTTGATAAAGTGGGCTTGTTCATAAGAGATCTAGGATGGAGATCTAGGCTAGAATGTTTCCAAGATGTTCCAAGATGTTATAGTATGGCCCTAGTGAAGGTGATTCTGATGGAGATGCTCAAGATGGAGGTGGTCATGCTGATGGTGGTCTGATTTGTGTGGATACAGATGGACCAACTATATTGAGTTGTGTCCGATGGGTAGAAATTGCACACTGAGTGTCTGGGCCTTTGATATTGATGACATTGATAGATGGTTCAACTTGGGATATGCAATCAATTAAGCTACCATAGTCTAAGTACGCTGAGGTATAATTTTGAGACGTGTCTCAGTTGTCACCTTGTTTACTCGAAGCATTGTTAGGTTTTTTGATAGGAGGGTTTGTAGGTTCCTTTCCTGGGTTGGTGTTATGAGGAGGGAAAGCGTTTTTATACATCATTAATCTTGCATTAGGTGAGGGTTGTGCCCCCACTGTGATCTCCTTCTGATCAATGAGGTCCTATACATAATCCTTAAGCTGCATGCATTTAAGGGTAGTGTGCCCTTTGACACGATGGAATTTGCAATATTTGTTATCTTTGTACCAGGATGCTCTAGACTAATTGGGTTCTAAGGGTTACATTTGTGGGTATTGAACAAGGTTATCTTTGGCCAATTTTTCGAAGATGGTATCAAGAGGTTCCCCCAATGGGGTATATGTTCATGGTTGCCTCTGAACACGGGGTTTACTACCTGCTACTAGTGTGATAGGATTAGTTTAATTATGAGGAACCTATATTTGCTAATGAGTTTGCATGGGTGGCTGGTGACATGTAGGAGGTTGCTATTGATAAGTTTTTTGTTGGAAAAATGTGGTGGGAACATTGGTAGCCACTTCAACAATATGGACCTGTCGAGTGTCAGTGGCACCATCCATCAATGTGTTCTCGTTCTTGTTCCAATATTAGGTTTTGTCATTGTTTGACCCACAGTCCTGGGTAATTTCCTTGTACAATCTGATGACACCATCCTTAATGAGACCTTGCTCGAGGCCCATTCCTTTTTCTTTGATGTCCTTGCATGTTTGCAAATAGTTCATAACCATGTGATGAGCGAGGCTAGGGTGTGCATTGTTTATGAACATCTTGACAAGATGGCGCTTAGGGATGGTGCAAGAGATCCTTGTTGTGAGGATCTACCAATGTTGCAGGTACTCTATAAGACTTTCTCCTCCTTTTTATTTGGTGTGGACAAGGTCCACTATAGATAATTCGGTCTCAATGAGATGGGTATATTGAGCAACAAATGCCTCAGAAAGTTTTGCAAAAGTTTTAATAATACCTTGAGGGATACGATAGAACCATTCCAAAGATGGACCTGCTAGGCTCTTTGGAAAGAGCTGCATGAGGAACACATCACTATAAGCTACTTCCTAGGAATGCATATAGAATTCCTTAACATGTTTGACTGGATCACTTTTTCTCCCTAAATTTGTCAAACTTGGGGATCTCAAAATGTTTAGGAAATGGAGTCAATGTGATAGTCTTATCAAAAGGGTATGGGCAATCATTTTCAAATTTGAAAGTTTTGGTGTCTTTCCCATCCCTAAGGGCTTTGAGAGCATTTTTCATCTCTTCCCATTTGGACTTTATAGGTGGAGGAGCAGGTGCCCCCGATCCAAGTGCCCCCGATGGAGTGGATGCTATGGGTTGCCGGAATGTGGGTTGTTCATACTATTGCATCTGTTGAGGTTGGTGTGGTGGATAACCATGAGGTTGTTGCCCTATGAGATAGTTCTGTGTGGGTGCTTGGGCATACTACTGGTGTGAAGATAGCAGCTGGAATGGTGGTAATGTAGATGATGCTTGTGCTATGCTCTGGGAATATATACCATGCCCAATATATGTAGGTTGCACACTTTCTTGGGAGTAGGACTAATTTGGAGTAGGCACAAGCTAATTAATATGCAGTAAAAGGTTTACTGTAGAGAACTATAGTTGTGGTGGATTTGGGCCATTTCCTAAAGGTGGAATGGAGAAATAGTTGGTGAGGGGTGGGAGTGAATAGCTATGTGAAGTAGTGGATGATAGTGTAGAAGGTGTGAATGCAACTGTAGTGCTAGGGAGAAGACTAATGGCAGGTGCCTATATCGCAACAAAATTCTAAGGTCCTAAAGGAAAAGTGGTTGAAGAGTTTTGGCTAGTATCAAAGGGGTTGATAGTAATGTTTGGTTGGATAGAGGATGAGGTATTGGACCCTAACAGTGGTATTTGAGTAGTAAATGGACTAGATGTGATATGGGGTGGGAATGAAAAGGTAGTGCTGCTAGATGCAAATGAAGAATTTGGTGGAGTGGGAAAATGAGTGGTGGAAGTAGATGCAAATGATATACTTGAGGTTGGTTGAGATGTATTATGCACTAGTGGTTGAGTGGGGATGGGATGAGTGTTCTATGGAATGGGAACTGGCACCTAGGTCGAGGGGATATTTGGGTCTGCTGGTTCTACCTGAGGTGATCATCATCCAAACAAAGGGTGAGTAGGATCTACTATGTTGATAGGTGGTGGACGTCCAAACTCAAAGACACCAACATTGTCTCGTAAGAAATTTGCCATGATGGTTTCCTTGTTGTGATCTATGATGGCATTTACGATAGTAGCATAACTAGGTTGGTTCATGAAAGCCTCAATATCTATGGATGATCCTAGTTCTTCTAGGATTTGCAGTGGTGGGTCTGATGGTGTCATGAATACCACAAAGTACGACTGAGCTCAAGATGTTTTACCACTATGACTAGGACCCATGTCTTTTTTTTGTGTGTGCCTACCAAAATGTGTGGTGGGTGGCATGAAAGGATGCTTCTCCTAAATGCAGTGAGGGATGATACTAAGGGTGTCCAAATGATATGGTTCTAAGTGCAAGAAGCTTGTGTGTTCCTAAAATATGGATGCGAGAAATGTGATGGTGATGCAAAAGGTGCAACCCTAACCTTTGGCTCAAGGTGATGTGGGACACCAAAAGCAACCTATTCCTAGCAAAGTGTTGTGTTTCGAGGATGCTCAAGATGATGAGAGATGTGATGAAAAAATGTTTCTAAATGGGTGAGGAAATAATGCTAAGATTTTAACAATGTAGGTGGAGGATTTTTCTTCAACAACCTAAGATTAGAGGAGATGGTCTAACTTTAAATGCTTAGATGGGATAGTGCAATTAAGAGAGTAAACCTATATGTTTGTAAGTCTATCTGGAAAAAGGAAGGACCTAATTAGAATGAGTAACAGTAGAGTTGTCAATAAGGCTCGTATTAACACCACGTCAAAGGGTTAGGTTTTGGATTTTGTAGTCCCATTCAGTTTGCAATGCTATTTCAGCTCCGTCTTTCTCAATTTGATCCAATTTGGCAATCCTAGGGTTGGGGGTATGCTTCTTATGTTCTGCTTCGATTTCCTTGTAGGCTGGTATTTAAGGAAGCTTAGCCTTCTTGAACTTAGTCTTGGGATGGCTTGACATGAGAAATTTTTGAAGATTAAAACTCACAACTGTGGGGTTCTTTGGAGGCAGTGACTACGCTAAGTATGCCCTATACTAGGATTGATCATGCTCAACAAACATTAATTCAACAAGTAAAAGATCAAGCAATAGATAAAAACAACTAGATAGAAGTTTGGATCTTAGAATGTGATACTTGCGCCAAGGAGTGTGTATGTTTTACAGATGTTTTGATCAGTCACTTCAAACACATTAACATCCTAGATGGTTGTCTACAAGGCTGACAGTTGGTTTAGCTAGGGAGTCCTCAATATACCAAAGGTATGTGAGGCCCAAAATCCATAGATGAAACCAAAAAGATGTCACACAGCCGAGATGAGTAGTAACCCACTTCTCCTCTTTCACTTCTCAAGGGTATAAAGTTCCTTGAGGCTTAGCCCAAGTGACAAAATCTTGATCTCAAGAGAGGTGTCATTGGATTTACCTCCCGATCTTTATACTCCACTAGAATGCTCGAGTTGAGGTCATCCCAAGGGGTGATGAAATCCCCAAGCAGGCCTCCTAAAATTTAAATAAGATTTTGGATCCTAATCTCATGCACCCAAGATGGCCTCGAAAGATGACAAGGGGAGAGAAGACTTGGATGATCTTGGGCTAAAGGACAGAGTTCTTTTCCAACTGACACTTAAGTTTTTTTGATATAGACCTTGCAAGCACTCATGTTTAAGATACAATGTTTATTCCAATTTTGAAGTGTCAACAAAAGAAAACATGATCGAAGAATGAAAGAAAAAAAAAGAGTTAGGGTCAACACAAGTAAACTCGCATGCTCAGAGGCCCTCCACGTCAAGTATCGATTGATTTTCTTTATGGCATTCAAGATTGAGTGTGAGTTTTTTTTAAGCCCAAAATAAAGATGTGTGTAGAGCTCAATTTCAAGTGCATGCCTAGAGGCCCTCCACGTCAACTGATTTTTGTTCAATTTTAAAGTCCAAACTCGAAGTGTGATCAATCTAATCTAGATTTATGGGCATTCATGAAATCTTATAAGTTAAGATAAATCCTCAAAAAAAACTAATTAAGTAGAATTAGATTGGAACACTTAACACCTTTTTCAAGTGGACTCATCCCCATATATGGTGTTGATATTGCAACCAATGGTTAGAATGATGGGCAGTTAGAAAAATGGTGAGTCCAAATGAAAACCACTTAATTTGATTTTTTTTTATTAATGTTAACTTAACGAATTTCCTAAGTGTTCAAAAATTGACTTTGCCTAAGTTGCATGCAAAAGAGAGATTTGTTTGTTCTTTTTAATGCACCAAAATGAAGTGTTTGATTTGTGGGGTTGTTAAACATACAAGTTCATCTTTCCCAAAGTTTCAAAGACAAGTGACAATGACTTTACCACGACCAACAAAAATAGACAATGTTCTCACAAAGAAAATGCAAGAAAATGCATTCTCGCAAGGGCAACGTTCTTGCAAGTGGGTTCGTGATCCCACTGGGGTTTTCTTTTGTGGGGACACATTCTCGTAAGTGTACCAAGGAGCGGGAATGCTAGGAAAATTGGTAAAAAAAAAAAAAAACAACCATGGAGCTCATTTTGAATAGAGCAATCCTATTGGTTTACGATTTTATAATGTTCCCGCAACGTGGGAATGATAGTCTTACGAATTATAAGATTTTACAAATTTTAAACAATAGTTTTAAAAAGATGTGCATTCTCGCAAGCAAGAATGATGATCTTGTAAGTCAGAGGTACATTCCCGCATATGAGAGTGATAGTCCCATTGAGATATTGGCTGGCAGGGATGTAGAGGAAGTTTTTAGAACATGTGGAAGCTATCTATGGATAAACTGTGAACTCACTGTCACGGGTTCACGTTCCTGCCAAATAATAGCTGCATTCTTGCATCACAAGATCACGTTCTTGGGGTCATGGGTTCATAGAAAAATGCTGATTTTTGAGGTCTCAAAAATGGAAAGCAATGAGATGGCCAGGAGCATGATTTCCAAAAGGTGACTTGCATACCTGCAATAAGACCAGCAAACCTAACACAAAAACCTACAAGCAAACAAGGTTAAATTGGTTAGTAAAAAAGAAAGGTTAAAAGAAGGTTAGATTGACCCAAATGCGGGGTCCCACCGGGCATCCCAAAATGTAGAACAAGATTTAGTGTGCAAAGAACATTAGCAATAAGGAAAACATTCACAAACATAGAACTATATTCCTATATAAGATTAGACAAAAGAAGGTGTAAGAGAGTGCAAACTAAGAGCAAGATCACTTCAAAAGCCTCCTTGATGTTGTAGATGCATCCTTTGATGTAGATGCATGCTCAATAATATTGCTCAAACTTCAAATGAATTGATGGGGTGAGTGAAACAAGGTTTCGAGTCATGGAGTGATTTTTCCATTATAATGGTATTTTGGTAGTTTATGAGCTCTCAAAATAGAATTATAACTTTTCATGGAAGGTGGATGGTTTTAGTGAAGGAGGAGGGTTCAATTTATAGGCCAAGGGTTTGAGGGATGGAGGGCTAAGATGCAAGGAGAGATGAAAGCTTAAGGAGGGCTAGGATGCACTTAAAGGGGAGCACATGGATTGTGCTTGTTTAGCACCAATAGGGAGGTGACACTTTTTTTAAGGAGGATGGGTGTGAGAGAATAGGATAAGGGTTGGTTAAAGGCTTGATGAGGGTGGTTGGGTTATGTAAGAGTCATGAGCGAGGATGTAAGAGCATTGAAGGCTTTGTGGTTGGGATAAAGTTTTATGGTTTGGATATTTTGAGGGAGGAGACTTTGATTTGGCTTAGGAAAGTCTTAATCTCACTTAGGGAATGTGACAAGGTTAGGGGGGTATTAGGCTTGGGTTAGGATTAGATTAAGGATGTTAGATATGTGCAAGTGGATGGCATTCATGAGGGTGGGTGAGTTAGTGGCTAAGCTAGGTTAGTATGGGTGGATGGGGTGGATTAGGCTAAATGGAGGATTTAGGATAGTTAGGGTCTATTATATTTGAGGGATTTATTTATCAAATAGATTTATTTTATAAATGAGGGTTTTGAAATTAGATAGAAGAATAGGATTTAATTGATAAATAATAGGTTATTTGATTTATCAATTAGGACTATAGATGATTAATTAAATTAATCAGCTAGGGGATGGCAAAGGATTAATTAAATAGGAATTTAATTAATGATGCCTTTAAAGATAGCTAAATAGGATTACTAAAGTGATGTAATCAAATTTAGGTGTCTACAACAGGTATATTCCTTTTTTCATAGGTTCCATTCTGACTTTTAAGTTCTCTACAATTTCTTGCAATATTTCCTATATTGTTACACTTGTCACACACAAACTATTTATTTTTTCTACTAGATCTTTCTCTATCATTAGACCTACTCTACGATCTCCCTCTTTCATTACTTGTAGGGTTAGTATTCATAAACATTCTACTATTTGCATTATTACCATCAAACTTTAGTTTCTTACAATCTACTAGTTTATGTCCATAACCATGATAGTTATAATAATAGAAATTAGTAATAGGCTTAAAAAAATTACCTTTGCAATCTCTTTTCATATGACCAACTTTGTTACATATGAAACATTTACCTTTGAACTCATATCTTACTTCCTTAGGTGGTTCATTTTTCTTAGGTTTATCAATTTTCTTTATTTTCTTAGGTTCTTCATGTTTTGCTAACAAATCAACTAATTCAATCATTTTAGATACTTTAGTAGTTGTGCTTAATTCAAATTTATTGAGAGTAGATTCTTTAGGGGATTCAAAAATTGGATCTAGTTCTCTTATGGTTTCAAATTTTTTAGCTGATTTCTCACCAATAAGATATCCAAGTCCTATCTTATCCTAAGAAGGTCTCTAGTGAAATATATGTTCATCAATCTTCTCACTACTAGAATAAATTTTCTCTAACTGTTGCTTAGCTTGTGTCAACTCTCCTTTCACAATGATATTGTATTTTCTAATTCTTAAATCTCAATCTTAATAGAATCTAATTTAGATGTTAGTTGACTCAACTGGGATCTAAGGTCTGCATTCTTAGATTTCAGATTAGGTTCATTCTTACTACCATCTTTCTTAAGGCTCAACTTAAGTTCAACAATTTTCAGTTCATGTTTCAAGATCTCACTTTCTTTCTTGAGATTTCCTACTTCATCATTGTCACTAGTTTGCACAATTGATTCCTTACCAAATTTCATAACATCAATCTTGTCTTTCATTTTTCCAATGTAAACTTTGCATCTTCACACCTATCTTTCAAGTTATCTCATTCTTCCATAAGAAGGTCAATCTATTCAAGAGATTCTTCAAGGTTTTTCTTTATTTATTCCATATTCATAGGGACTCAAATTTTTAAGTTTCTTCAAAGTAATTGGGCTCTGATATGAATTTTTAGAAATAGATAATAGTGGCGGGGGGGATGGGGTGAATCAATATTCTACAAACTTTTTCCCACAAATGAATATTGTTAATTATTTTATAACTTGCATATGAAAGTAAGCCAAAAATGTTGAATATTAAATATAACCATAGACATAGTAAACACATAACACCATTATTTTTTAACTAGGAAAACCCTGGCCAAGGGAAAACCTCGATGGGGATAATACCCATGAGATGATTCCCTAAAAAAAAGGATCTTGTTAAGGATATTTACTATGTTAGGAGTCTATGAAGTACATATAGTGTCTCAAGTCCTTGTTAGAAGACTAGGCCTTGTTAGAAGCCTCAACCTTATTAGGAGTTTCTTCAAACCTGTTAGGATTTGGTAGAACAAATACAATGTATGCAAGAAGAGTCCACTATGCCAACATGCATTTATACAATAAAGTTCTTCACAAGAATAGATATACATATAATACTTTCTCATTTTTGTAATTCAAATTTTCTCTTATCATACATTAGATCTTACATCACATAAGGCTCATATAACTTTCAAGCTATCCATACAATAATTCACATATCATACAATTTCCACACCTAGTACATATATCACACTCTTATCTACACAAGATAAGATCTTTACTTATACTTTGTAAAATAGTAATTCTCTACTCAGTCAGCCTTCATGTGTCCACATGCTTGATATAATATAAAATAACTTATGGAATAATATCCATAAAATTGGCTCATCAAGACTTCGTACTTATTTTGTTACCAAAATAATTCCTTAAAGTCTTACAACTCAAATCTCTTCTATTCTCTATTCTGCTCTATCAAATACTCATACTGGCATTTTGATTATAACCCATTTCATACTATCTATACACATCTACAAAATTTACCACATCATCACAACATTATCATAAATATTTCCACAACTACACATAAGCTAATTCAAAGTGTGTAATGCGTACACATCTCATCTATCAATGTGTTGCTACAAACTGTCTAACACTTGTACAATATTTTAACTCTAAATGCATAAATGAAATGCTGCATATATGTTGCCATAAATAAAAAATCTCAAGACATGTATTTGACCATATTTCCAACAACTCTACACTTTGCAAAGATATGAAAATTCTATAGACATTTTGGGGCACTCTTTTCAATATCTCAATTTTGTAATGTAGCATCCCCTTTAGAGTGTCCACATTTTGTTGGTTATCTTATGTAGAATCCTCAATCTCCATTGCAAAAATTTCTTCTTTAGTTTTAGTTACCTTATCTTCTATCAAGGGTGGCATTTGTTTAGTGGAACCATCTCTCTTATTAGTCCCCATTTATGTCCTTCTCTCCTCTATGTCTTTGAGTTGTTCCTTTAAGGTGACAATTTCATCTTCAAGATGTTGCACTTTGTTTTGCATCTCCTTTACCCTTTTCTTGAATATATATATTTTCTAGCTCTCCTCATATAATTTTGTGGTGTCTATGTATTCTTTGAAGGTTTTATAAAGTTGATCCTCATTTTTCCCTACTTTGGCCTCATTCATGAACTAAAATTTCTTCAAAGCACTTGAAATATCACCACCAGTGGTAGAATCCAAATCCATATTATAGATTGCCTTGAGCTATATCTTGGACATCTATAGGCCTAGGCTTATTTTTTTAGGATCAAAGATCCACACACTAATGTCTTTCTATCTATATTAAATCCAGAGCCTCTTTATAGGCCCTGGGCACCAAATGATTCATAAGACACTACTTTTTCTTGCCTCCTAATTTGATCTAACATTAAATATGTTCCCAAATCCCATCCTAGTAATAGAAGTATTCGAATTGATTGTATAAGATCTATGGTCTCATTGATAGTCATAGTTTCACTATTAGGGTCATAAGCCAAAAGCTTTTCAATAAGTTCCTATATTTTCTCCCCACTTTCTCCTAGCTTTAGCATCAAAGTTAACTCACTATGTTTCACCTTGTATAGGAAACTTTTAAATTCTATAGTCCTCACAAAGTCATCATCCCCCAAAAACTTCTCATCTTAGATGATCCTGTCATCCATCCTTGTTGCAGTTAATTGTAAATTTCTTAAGGATCTCTCTGTTGCCTTAACTCTTTATTGAATGAAACTCTACCTCATATCAAAAAAGTACTTGATCCTACCAAGAATTAGTTTCAATTTCCTTTCCTTTACCATTTTAGGCATGTGGACAATCTTTTTCCTTGTGTTCCCTTTCTCTACCCATATAGAGGCCTTAGGCTGAACTTTCTCTTCTTCTTTTGATTCCACAGTAGGTTTAGGGGAATCTAGATTCTCCATATCTTCTTCTCCCAAATCCTATGGTAATTGAGACATTATATGGTAGTAATTTTGTAACATCTTCTCTAGCCTGAAAGGATAGAAAACCTCTATCCAAAAACCCTGAAAAATGGGATCAATTTTCTTCATTTCATTCTCTACCCTCTAGATATCCTTAAACTTCTTTAGGCTATCCTCTACATCACTCTTAATCAAAAAAATTATGATGATGTCTTCCTAAGGTAGTTCCTTATTATTTGGGAGGTTGTAATTCCCAATTTCCTTTAGTGCATTCCTAACCATGCTTTTAAGTTCATAGATTCTATATGAGGCAGAAGATAGGTTGTAATGTCTCAGATATTCATGGATTTGGTCAATTGACTCCTTTCCAATTATGAAATCCCCTATCTTAAAAAAATTTTCTTAAAAATTTCCCTTTATACAATTTAGGGCCTAGGTACTTTGTCTCCATCATGATCAATTTCCATAAAATCTCCATAATCCCCAACCTAAGTGGTATATACTTTGGTACAATATGTGGGGGTTGTGGGTGTGCATATACTCTCATAAATGAGACATTGTAAAATAAAAAGAAACCCCCAATTTGTGGTCTAACTTGGCATCATCCTTTAGCCATGTTGGCCTTAATATCATTCTCAAAAATTTAGGGAGCCTATCTAGTAGGGTACTTAACATTCTCATGACAACAAAACTAAAATTATTAAAGAATGAAATAGAATACGAATAAGGATAATGTATATTTGATACCTATCTCCATAGTTGCACTAGAAAGTCTTCATCAAGGTCTAAAGTCTAATAAATTAAAGTAACATTGAAATAGACAACATTTTTGTACAATATGAAATGGATTAGCAATGAGTAGTGGTGAAACTTAAAGTTTCCAAATTCTCCACTCTGGGTAGCAACAATCTGTTCTTGCATATTTTCAATAATGAAATTTACATAATAATATTCAATTTTTTTGAATGAATATTGGATGTTCAAAGCCACACGATAAGGCCCTCAATACACCATGTTTGATCCATCACTTCCTAGAGCTTTATACAAACCATAGAATGTGTTTTTCTTATTGTTCTTAGACTTATCAACTGGTAGCATTTTATGTATCTTCTTGGGAATCTCACTTATGAATTTTAGCTCATAAGGAATGCAGTGAATCATCATCACCTTACCAATGTAAAATATTACATTCCTCTGAAACTTCTCTTGGATGTCTAGAATATCTATCATTGCGTTCATCTATCCTTCAAGTCTGAAAGCCTCTATAAATGATGCAAGATCCAATCTGCATAGAATGCGAACATCCTTCTTGTGGAAAGACTTGGTAGTAGGGTTATATGATGCAATTAAGGCTTTCAGTAAATCCACATCCACGTACACGTTAGGAAAGATGAGCTTTTCTAAATTCCTCATCAATGGATTTGAATCTGGTGGCTTCTAAAATCTATTTTAAAAAGAAAACATGAATACATCACACTAATTTCTATTTGAGTAGATGGTATATCTATAGTATATGTAAGGATCATTGAAACAATGGTCATTTGTAGAGTTTACATTTGACAATCCTGGCAAGAGTTTAACCCACTCATCAATGTACTTGTTAGGATTTCTCTATCTTATTTTATCTATCTTTGAATATGATGCTTGAATACTTTCCACATCTTGAGACTATGCTTTATCACCTCCTTC
Source organism: Cupressus sempervirens (assembly GCA_028749045.1). Lineage (NCBI taxonomy): Eukaryota > Viridiplantae > Streptophyta > Pinopsida > Cupressales > Cupressaceae > Cupressus > Cupressus sempervirens. The sequence continues at coordinate 81,568,566 of CM053793.1, read as the reverse complement.
TTCTAAAATTTCTCTTTCTACAATTAGACACTGGACTTGTGGAATTCTTAAGAAAATCTCTAAAATTTTAAATATTCAAGCACTTTATGACTCAATAATTCTTTTGTCTTCAGAAAATGGTACTTTTTAGTTAGAGAGAATGTCTTTATATAAGAACTGTTGGAAAATGAAGATGGGGTAACTGAGAGGGGAGGGGTGAATCAATTACCACAAAAACAAATTCAACAGTCCCAAAGATGCCTTAAACTTAGTTGCTGCTGCTACTCGGTAAACACATAAATTACTGCTTAAAACTTGATAGATGTTTAGTTAATTTATTAAGCATTTACTGAAATAAGCGACCATGCAAAATAAAGTAATCATGAACACAGTAGACACCAGATTTATGTGGAAACCCAATATGGGAAAAACCACCAGCAACTAGTCACCAATTTTCACTCTTCTGAAGTGAGCCCTGTTAGGAGCCAACCCTGTTAAAGGTTACAAAACACACTGTTAGGTGTGACCCTGTTAGAGGATTTAATCACCCTGTTAGGAGTGGCCTTGTAAGAGGTCTTTAGAACAATTCAACTGAATTGCCACCCTGTTAAAGGATTTATGGAATGGCTGTTAAACCAACTCTATTAGGAGATTTTGGAATCACTGTTACAATGGTTAGAAAGCAACAATGAATGATCTGAAAATACATGCAACTTATCTTGCTGAATATAGATCTCAGTTTAGCTCCACAAGATCCTTACTAATTAAATATATCTTTGCAGCTCCAAGATTTCCCTCTGCTCAACTCTGCTTAGGCACACACAAGTCTCTTCCTTGCACTTCCTTGCACTATCCGTATACACTCTCTATTCCACACTTTTTTGCATCTTGAGCACCTCTTTATATACTATACATAATACCAGGTCGGCCCAACCAACTTGACAAAACATATTCCAAAGTTGGCTTGAACTAACAATCAAAACAAAATTCTTCACTGGCCAACGCTGCTCGATCAATACAGAACAAAAAAAAAAAACTGCTTCCTGTGTTAACCAGCAGAACTTGGTAAAAACTACAATTACCAGGGAATTCGGTAAACCTGCCACTTCCTTTGGAAACTCACTAGACTCGGTAAAAGTTGTCTTCGACTACCGAGTGAGCTCGGTGAAAACTAAGCTTTCCTTAGCTTACCGTGCGAACTTGGTTAACACTAACCGTCCGCTACAAAATCCTTTGATACTTGATTGATCTCGGTAAGAACTAAACTTTCCTTAGCTTACTGTGCGAACTCAGTTAACACTAACTCACCATGTGACATACAGGAACACTCGGTATACACTGCAAAAGGCTTTACTAACCGACTGAGCTCGGTAGACTCTGTAAACTATTTTCCTGACCGACAGAACTCGGTAGACTCTGTCTGATAACTGATATGGAATTTGTGTAACATCAAAGACAATACACAATTACTTAATTGTATCCAACAATCTCCCTCTTTGGCATTGATGGCAACACAACATGTCATAGCAAAAATGAAATTTGAAAGAAAGTCTACAGCAACACAACACAGTTAACAATTCTCCCTCTAAGATAGAGAACTCTCCCTCTTACAGTAATCTCCCTCTTTGAAGGAATTACATAATCAAATTTCAGAAAGATATGACAGTAAAACTCTCCCTCTTTGACAACACATGCCAAAGACAATCCAATTTCAATGAATTTCATTGTACCTTTAGTACTGATTCATATGCAATATTTCCTTGATTTGCTACATCAACTGATGATTGTTCAATTTTGTAAGAGCTGATGCATCACTAAAACTTATTTTTAGTGAACTTCAGATAGGGGAATGACCCCTAACATACCTCTGAGATACAAAAATGCATCCTTAGGTAAAGGCTTTGTGAATATGTCAGCAATCTGTTCCTTTGTATGGACATATTCCAATTTGATTTCCTTGTCCTGCACCAATTCTCTGACAAAGTGATACTTGATTGCAATGTGCTTAGTCTTAGAATGCATTACTGGATTCTTAGATATGTTGATTGCACTTGTATTATCATAAAACATGACAACTGGTTCCTTGATTTCCATCTTCATGCCTTGTAGCAATTGCTTGAACCAAACAATATTAGAACAGTTTACTGCTACAGCAACATACTCTACCTCTGCTATTGATTGAGATGTACAATTTTGCTTTTTGCTTGTCCAAGAAACCAACCTCTTTCCAAGAAAGAATGCACCTCCACTTGTGCTTTTTCTATCGTCAAGGTTTCCTGCCCAATCAGCATCAGTAAACACTTTTAAGTCTAGGTTTCCTCCAAATTTATACCATAATCCATAATCTTCAGTTCCTTTCAGATATCTCATTATCCTCTTGATTGCCATCATGTGATTTTCTCTTGGTTTGGCTAAAAATCTTGCCACAATTCCAACTGCAAGAGTAATATTTGGCCTAGTATGAACTACATATTGCAACTTTCCAATCATAGATCTGTACAATGTCTGATCTATTTCCTTTGAATCATCTTCTTTGGTAAGTTTTAGTCTAGTACACATGGGAGTTCCAACTAGTTTACAGTCTTCCATACCAAACTTTTTCAATATCTCTTTGATGTATTTTGCTTGAGTGATGTAGATGCCATTCTTGTTCTACTGAATTTGAAGTCCAACAAAGAATTTGATTTCACTGAACATTGACATTTCAAATTCCTTGCTCATTTGTTCTGAAAATTCTTTGCAAAGATCATCATTCCCTGTGAAAACAGTATCATCTACAAATATTTCTGCCAGGACAATCTTATTTTCTGGTCCTTCCTTGATATACAAACTACTGTTATCATTATTTCTTTGAAATCCAATTTGAATAAGATAGCTATGCAATCTTTCATACCATGCTCTAGGGGCTTGTTTCAGACCATACAGTGCCTTGTGCAATTTGCAAACCATGTTTTTTTTATCTGGATCTATAAAACCTTCAGATTGTTCAATGTAGACCTCTTCATCCAGTATACCATTTAGAAATGCTGACTTGACATCCATCTGATAAACTTTAAATCCTTTGTAAGCAACATATGCTAATAAGGTTCTAACACCTTCCAATCTAGCAATGGGAGCAAAAGTTTTTCCATAATCTATGCCTTCCTCTTGAGAATATCCTTTGCACACTAATCTAGCTTTGTTTCTTGATAATTTACCATTTTCATCCAACTTATTTCTGAAAACCCACTTTGTACCAATTACATTTTTATCTTTAGGCCTGGGTACAAGAGTCCATGTCTTGTTTTTCTCTATCTGCTCTATTTCTTCATTCATTGCTTCAATCCAATTATCATTTTCTAATGCATCTTTGACAGTTCTAGGTTCAAAATCAGCAAGTAAACAAGTACCTTTCAACTTACTTCTTGTGATGGTTCCTTCAGATTTATTTCCAATGATCTAATCTACTGAATGATGTCTCCTGACATACTTGGCTAGAACAGGTTCTTTTCCTTTTGGATGAATCTTGTCGTTATCTTCTTGCATTTCACCTTCATGCTCGATTTGGTCTGGCTTGGTATCAACTGGCTCGGTATGCACATGCTCGATTATCTCTGGCTCGGTAATCTCTAACTTGGTATTCTTTGACTCGGTAGACGTTGGCTTGGTAGATGTTGGCTCGGTAGATGTTTCCTACAACTCGGTTAGTGATGACTCGGTAGAAGAAGGTTTCTGATTCTCAGATGTAGTTGATATTATATCCGGTTCACTAAAGACGAATCTTTTGTAATCTTCTGGTTCTCTTATGCTTTCTTCTTCAGTCTTTTCTGCAAACTCATCAACTTTCACATGTATACTTTCTATGACTGTGTGAGTAGATAAGTTCAAGCATCTATATGCTTTACTCTTGCATGAGTATCCAAGAAATATACCTTCATCACCTTTTACATCAAATTTACCTTTTCTAGATTCTTTCAAGATATAACATTTGCTTCCAAATACTTTCAGATAACTTACATTGGGTTTATAGCCATACCATAATTCATAGGGAGTTTTGAATGAGTCTTTTTTTCAACTATACTTGGTTTAAGGTATGAACTATTGTACTGATAGCCTCTTTCCAGTATTTGATAGCAACATTCTTTTCTATCATCAAGGTTCTTGCACAATCCATGATGGATCTGTTCCTTCTTTCAGCTATGCCATTTTGTTCAGGAGTACCTGATGCTGAAACCTGTCTTTTGATTCCTCTTTCAATACAAAAGTTATTGAATTCATGTGAAATAAATTCACCACCTCTGTCTGACCTTAGGCATTTCAATCTTTTCCCTGTTTCTTTTTCTACTCTTGCCAAATACCATTTGAACTTTTCAAATGCTTCTGATTTGTTCCTTAGGTACATGACGGTCATCATTCTTGAATAATCATCAACAAAAAAAATAAAATATTTTTCACCAGTATAGCTTTCAGTTCCAATAGGTCCACATAAGTCAGTATGCACAATTTCTAATAAATCTTCAGACTGATAATTTTTGCTTTTGAAACTAGACTTACCCATCTTTCCAATTTGACAATTCTTGCATAAACCGACCTCTGGTTTCTTTAAATCAGGAATGCCTCTCACTTTCTTGAATTTGCTTATCTTTACCAAATTGTCAAAATTCACATGACATAACCTTTTATTCCATAACCAAATCTCTTCTACTTGAGCAATAAAACATGAATGTTCACCAAGTTCAAGATAGAACAAGTTACCTTTAGTTTGAGTACCAGATCCAATTAGCTTTCCTTTACCGTTCAACAGTCTTGCTTTGCCTTGGATGAATTCTACTTTGAGTCCATTGTTGAGTAACTGTGCCACACTCAACAAATTGTGCTTTAGGCCTTCTACCCAATAAGAATTATCACATACAAGTTCCTGGGTTAGAGTGATTCTTCCTTTTCCTTTGATGCAACAAGGTTCATTGTTTCCAAATCTTACACTGCCACCATCATACTCTTCAAATTGATCAAACTTTGTTTTATCTCCAGTCATATGATGTGAGCAGCCACTATCAATGATCCATGTATCATTCTTACTTATGTGAGAGATGAGTGCCATTTCTTCATTGTCAGATTCATCTTTTACAGCAATGTAAACAATCTCATCCTCTTCTTCATCATTAGAATCATTAGAATCTTTAGCCATAAAACATGATTTCTTACTTTTATCCTTAAATGATTTGAGATCTTTCTTACTGTTCCATTTATTATCTTTCTTTTCATCTTTATCTTTCTTGTTTGGACACCTTGCAGCAATATGACCGACTTCTTCACATAAAAAGCAGATTAGGGGTACTTTACCTTTGTATTTACCTCTTCCTCTTAAATATTTCCTTGCAAGTAGAGCTTCAATTACTTCAAGGTCGCTGTCAGAACTCTGATCTGATTGATCTTCACTCTCTGACTAAGATTCCTTCTTCTTCTTGCCTTTTTCCTTGAGTGAAAGCTTGGCTTCAAATGCAGACTCAATGTTCTTTGCAGCGTGAACATAATTATCAAAATTATCTAGTTCAAATGTTGTTAATCTTCCAACTATGGCCTCTAGGTTTATCTTGTGATTGGCCTCACACCTTCTTTCTTGAATGGCTGATACCTTGATGGCATAAACTGGAAGTAGAGTTCTAAGAACTTTACTTATGACTGTCTCTTCACTGATACTTCCTCCAGAAGCTTTGATAGCACTGACACATGCTTTAATTCTTTCAACATATTTGGCAATGTTTTCATCTTCTTTCATTTTCATCTAATCGAACTATCCTCTCAGACTTTCAGCTTTGGCTCTTCTAACATTGTCATCTCCACCATAGATCTCTTTCAGTCTTTCCCACATTTCATAGGCAGTAGTGCAGTCCGTAACATCATCAAACTCTTCATAACTCAAGGCAGATGCAATATCAATCATCATAATGTTATGAGTCTTCTTTATAGCAATGTCATTGACTGATAATGTACCTGATGGTTCTACATATTCCTCATCAAGATATTTCAGACCAGTGTCACCAATGGAAGCTAGATGAAGTCTCATTAATCCCTGCCATGCTGAGAAGTTGTTTCGGTTAAGCATTGGGATTTCCCTCTTGTAAGACATCTTGATCTTTGGCTTAGATCTTTGAAATCTCCTCCTGCAAGCACCAAAAGCTCTGATACCAATTGTTGGAAAATGAAGATGGGGTAACTGAGAGGGGAGGGGTGAATCAGTTACCACAAAAACAAATTCAACAGTCCAAAAGATGCCTTAAACTTAGTTGCTGCTGCTACTCGGTAAACACATAAATTACTGCTTAAAACTTGATAGATGTTTAGTTAATTTATTAAGAATTTACTGAAATAAGAAACCATGCAAAAGAAAGTAATCATGAACACAGTAGACACCAAATTTACATGGAAACCCAATATGGGAAAAACCACCAGCAACTAGTCACCAATTTTCACTCTTCTGAAGTGAGCCCTGTTAGGAGCCAACCCTGTTAAAGGTTACAAAACACACTGTTAGGTGTGACCCTATTAGAGGATTTAATCACCCTGTTAGGAGTGGCCTTGTAAGAGGTCTTTAGAACAATTCAACTGAATTGCCACCCTGTTAAAGGATTTATGGAATGGCTGTTAAACCAACTCTGTTAGGAGATTTTGGAATCACTGTTACAATGGTTAGAAAGCAACAATGAATGATCTGAAAATACATGCAACTTATCTTGTTGAATACAGATCTCAGTTTATCTCCACAAGATCCTTACTGATTAAATATATCTTTGTAGCTCCAAGATTTCCCTCTGCTCAACTCTGCTTAGGCACACACAAGTCTCTTCCTTGCACTTCCTTGCACTATCCGTATACACTCTCTATTCCACACTTTTCCGCATCTTGAGCACCTCTTTATATACTATACATAATACCAGGTCGGCCCAACCAACTTGACAAAACATATTCCAAAGTCGGCTTGAACTAACAATCAAAACAAAATTCTTCACTGGCCGATGCTGCTCGGTCAATACAGAACAAAAAAAAAAACTGCTTCCTGTGTTAACCGGCAGAACTTGGTAAAAACTACAATTACCAGGGAATTCAGTAAACCTGCCACTTCCTTTGGAAACTGACTAGACTCGGTAAAAGCTATCTTCGACTACTGAGTGAGCTCGGTGAAAACTAAGCTTTCCTTAGCTTACCGTGCGAACTTGGTTAACACTAACCGTCTGCTACAAAATCCTTTGATACCCGAGTGATCTCGGTAAGAACTAAACTTTCCTTAGCTTACCATGTGAACTTGGTTAACACTAACTCACCGTGTGACATACATGAACGCTCGGTATACACTGCAAAAGGTTTTACTGACCGACTGAGCTCGGTAGACTCTGTAAACTATTTTCCTGACCGACAGAACTCGGTAGACTCTGTCTGATAACTGATATGGCATTTGTGTAACATCAAAGATAATACATAATTACTTAATTGTATCCAACAAAGAACATGTGCCATCAACTCCATTTAATTCATTAAATTCTTAAATGCATGAGGATTCACATTTTATAGTTCGAGTGTTGTTTCATAAATTTGGTGATGTTAGCATCTAGCTTAGCATTCTTATTTTATGCCAAATAATTTGATTGGTCAAAACCTTTGTCCTTTTCATATTTTTACAATTTATTTTCATGCAATTTTTTTTTTTTAGGGTTACACATGTACACTTAGTTGAATTTTCCTTTTGTTGTAAATTTGCATGCTTAACTATTGGAGACCTCTGCTCTTACACTTAGTAACTTATTGGACAATCATAGACTTCAATTGTTATTTCTTCTTTTAATCACAAATTTACTCTAAAATATCAATAAACTTCATCATAAATTATAGCCTCCTTGAAATAGAAATCTTCTCTTATGCTAACCATTAATCATAACTCTGGCGAGCTTCAGAATTGACCTTGCAATGTTACATATAAACCTCAATCTAACACCTTTGAAAAATGACTTATGCCTTTAGGAATTCTCTTTGACTATAGAATCATGAAAACCCTTAGGTCAAACTTGTGATCATACACTCTCATTTAGAATGTAAGTTTGGGAGACCTAAAACCCTAACATAAAAACCTTTATGAACTTATGTTTAATGTCTTGGTCATATCTTCAAATGACCCTTTCAACATGCCTTATGCACTTATGTTCTCTCTTTGAGCATATCATCGCAGCTCCTTTTGAACCATAAGTATTTTAACTTACTATCATATGCTCAACCTTCATTGATCTAAATTTAAGAAGTGGGCTGCAAACATAATATCTAGTGAATCAAAATACCTATGATACCAAAGTTCAAGTTCTGGAAAGTCTTGCAAAACTTGAAATAGTTGTATGCAAACCTAAAGGAATCTTATTAATTGAAAATGAAAGAATACATACAATGATGGAATATCAACAGTCACCATAGCCTTGAATTCAAAATTTTTATGTGGCTATAATAAAAACAACAAAATTAAACTAAAACTATTCAAAACTAAATGTTTAATTAGCCCAACTTGTCAAGGTCATAACTTTTGACGTAGAGCTTAGATTTTGAAACCAATTACACCATTGGAAAGAAGAACTAAAAACCAAATTTTAGTCTCTAATATAATGAGTCTATGATTGCAAAATTTTTGGGATTGATGAAAGTTTTGTATTCAAATTTTGAGCAGAAGACCTCTGAAAAGGCCAAATAAAGAGACATAGAAGAACTTCTAAAAAATATGAAAAAATACTTTCAAAAATTTGATCTTCTATATAATTTGGATAATTTCTCCACACTTAAGATGAAATGGGCCCCATTGCATAAATATTCTACAATAGATGAGGGAATTGTGCTTCAATCTCCTCCTTGGTTAACCATTTTCCCTTATGAGAGAATTGACTAGCTTGAACCACCCTATATAGTGGAATTTTCTAATTTCTCAAAGATTTCAGCATGATTTTAGTGACATGATCACACTACAATGAGAAGTAGTGGATGGACTCAATTTTTTAGCATGAATATGTTCAATAGCTTGAGAGATGTCCAATAATGGAGGAAAATAGAGTTGCAACAATTCTGCATTAAAAAATTGATGTAATCTAGAAAGATGTGGTAGATCAAGTCCAAAAGCATTCTCACCAAATGGTTTCTTAATGGTATAAGGTCCATACTAAATAGGATGAATATTTCTATAAGGTCTTTGGAGGCATGCCTTCTAAAGATATAGCCATACTTTGTCACTAATCTGCAAAGGATTGGGAGTTCTATGTTGATCATGTCTTTCCATATACTTTTTATTTCTCTACTCTAAAACATCATGAACTTGTAGTTGTAACTGTTTGATCTTTTTAACAAATTTGTCTTCTCTATTTGCCTCCTTTTTAGTATTTAAGGGATAAATAGATTACAAGATGGGTAGTGCTACATCTATAGGTGCCAATGGTTGATACCTAAGAAAAACATCTAATGGACTATGTCCTATAGTAGTGTGGAGTGCATAGAGTAGCTATGCTACACATAAGGCAAGCTCTCATCCCATGTACATGTGTGTTTGGAGTGGTCCATTTGAAGGATATGGATAATAATTCTATTGAATAGCTCTTTTTGGCCATCCTTTTAAGGATGGAATTATGTAGACTTTGTCAACTTTGTATCCATTCTAGCACATAACAAGGACCAAATTTTTTTGAGGAACCTACTATCCCTATCTGAAATAATGATTTTTGGCAACCCAAAGTAAACCCAAACATGTTCAAAAAATAGCTTGGAGGTCTCCTCTGCTGAAATCATTTTTTTACAATCCACCATGATAGCCATCTTAGAAAATCTATCTACTACCACATATATGCAATCATTCCCCCTTCTGCTACTTGGGAACCCAGACATAAAATCCATTGAAATAGAATGCCATGGTTTATTAGGTATAGGTAATGGTAGATAGAGGCCCAATTTATGGTTTGAAGTCTTTGCAATTACACATGAAACACAAGATTTTATATATAAAATAATATTATGTTTCATTTTCAGCCATTAGAAATACTTTTGGAGAATTCTAGTAGTCTTACCAATATCAAAATGTCTTACCACCTGACTATAGTGTGCTTCCCAAATCAGTTTCTATCTTTTTTCTCTAGGGACACATATGTGACCAATATGAAAAAGTAACCTATCCTACATAAAAAAATTCTGGAACATGCTTCCCTTCTAAGACTACATTGTAGATGTTACAAAAATTAGGATCATTACTATAGAGATGAGACTAGGTTTTCATTTGATGGCCTCAAGAATCTGATACCATTTTCAAACCTATAATTGGAGACCTACTCAAACAATATACTAATTTATTAGTACTTCCCTTTTTATGATGAATGCATTGGTCTTAGATTGGTTTTGACAATTGAGTGTCAACACACTTAGCCAAAATATCAAGATGATGTTGAGCTATAGTGTGTGCCGAGTCAAAGATTCAATAGGTTCTAATGAACTTCAGGTGCCAAGTGAAGTTCAAGTGTCGAGTGATAAGTGATGCTAAGTCACTATTGGTGCTGAGAAAAGTATAGATGTCAAGTGAAATAGAATTACCATAGGATATGAGTGAAATAGAATTCCTATATGTGCCGAGCATCAACAACTAGTAAGTGCCAAGTAACATAAAGTAATCATATGAGTTTGCACCTTCACAAATTTAGATGTAAACTATTTTTTGAGCCAACATAGGATGAATCTCAAAAGATCTTGAGGATAGAATCAAATCTTTTGCATTACCTATGTAATCAATATGGAGCCAATGAGAAAAATGAAGAAGGCATGCAACCAATAGGAAAAGTGAAAGAAATGAGCAGGAAATGAAGAGTGAATATTGATCATAGATTCATACCTAACACTAACTCTTTGAAGCCTTTAAAAGGAGGATGAAACCTCATTGTATGCATGAGGGCAAATGAGAGAAGTGTATGGGTGAATTATTACAAAGTGTAGAGGGGTGTAAAGACTTAGAAAGAGTAGAAAAACATTGTAGAATTTAGTTGAGCAAGAATAGAGTATCAAAGTTTTGAAGAGAGAAATATTAGGTCAAGCAAGGATTAGAATAGATAGAGCAGAATGAGGATTTGGAATTAGCAATTAAGTATTGCAAGTCATCAAGTCAAAACTTTCTAATTCTCTCTAGCAATTGTATTAGGAATGAAAACCCTATGATGATAAATTGGTTTAATAGCTATGTTGTAAGCCTTTAAAAAAGGTTTTAAATCCTTAAACAAGGTGCTAAATCCCTTAATAGGGTAACATTCCAAGTGAGTGTTTGCAAATCCTTTAACTAGGTCACTTTTAACGGGGTGTAAAAGTCCTTAACAAGATAGGCCTTTCATAGGAGTAGACCATTAGAAGTGGTCAAACTTTGTAACCTTAAATAGTTACATATTGTTGTAGTGATACTTTGTGGGTCTCATCCCAACCCCAATTTTACCTTCTCATTTTGGAGGGTTTATAGGTTACCAAATTCTTGTGTTATCTATTTTCATGCATGTCTTTACTTTCATGTTTATTAGATGAATTTGATGCATGTGAATGATTTTAGATGAAAGGTTTTAAAGATGTTAAAGTTAGTTACTTTTGATTGACCTGCCCCCTCAGAAGTAAATCTTCCCACTTGTAAATTCCAACAATTGGTATCAGAACCAAGTTCTCACAAGAAGGAGCCTTACAACTTGGAGAAAATATTTGGAAATAGAAGTCTACAAACTTGGGAAGATTATAGAGAATTAGGCAATTGATATAAAATTTACTCTACACACTTTGGAAGAAGCGAGGGAGGAACTGAGAAAATCCTTAAAGGAAGAAGAGACATTGTTAGATTATGGTGACTGATCACAAAAGTACTGTACATACTTCATAAATTTTGGTACGATTTGCCATTCATAGAAATTTTTTTGGTACTATTTTCCATTTGTAGATTCACCACTAAAGTTATGGCCAACATATGGCTGACATCTTGTAACCCTAAAATAGCATAAAATACTTGTATAAAAGGGTTTAGGGTTAGGTATTTTTAATGTTGTTGTGATGCGAAATTGGTTCTTGCGGCAGTATTGAGTTGTAAGGGATTATAGATTGTAATCAAGTTGTATTCACTAGATTGTAATAAGATCAAACTTGTTGTTTGGTGGATGTAGCCTAGGGATTGGGTGAACCATGTTAAATCTTGGTGCCTTGTGTTCATTTCTGTGTGTTCTATTATTTTTTGTTATTGGTTATATTTGCATGTAGTTTTTATTTCTATCCATGATTTATACTAACAAGTAGTATTAGAGTGAGGTTGTCTTTCAATTATCCTCTGTAGGAAAGTCTCGCAGTTAAGTGGGAGTCTCATGGTTGAGTGGGAGCAATGGTAGATGAGGGTAATCTGAGGGTTGATAGGTTTAATGGGTAGAACTTCTAGTTATGGAAGATGCAAATGGAAGACTATCTGTATCAAAAGGATTTATGGAAGCCATTGGACGACAAAGCCAAGAATCAGGGAACTATGTCAGAGGTTGAATGGGATCTTTTGGACAAAAAGTCACTCAAAAGAATTTGATTATTCTTGGTACCATCAGTGGCATTTAATATTACAAAAGCAAAGACGATGGAAGATTTGATGAAAACCCTAGCAACATTGTATGAAAAGCCCTCTGCTTCAAACAAGGTATTTCTCATGAAGCATTTATTTAATATGAAAATGGAAGAAGGTGGATCTGTTGTAGATCATTTAAATGAGTTTAATACTATTACTAGTCAGTTATCTTTTGTGGGTATCAATTTTGATGAAGAAATTAGGGCTCTCTTGATTTTTTGTTTTTTTCCTAAAAGCTAGAATGGCTTGGTAATGGTAGTGAGTAATTCTATTCCTAGATCTAGTACCCTAAAATATGATGATGTGATCAGTGTTGTTTTGAGTGAGGAAACTCATAGGAAATCCTCAAGTGAATCTACATCAGGAAGTGCTTTGAATGCACAAAGCTAGGGCAGAACAACTAAGAGAGGAAGTAACTCTGGAAATTGTGGGAAATCAAGAGGAAAGTCAAAGGGGAAGAGGTCTCAATCGAGAGGACCAAATGATTGCTAGTACTGTGGGAAACCAGGTCATAAAAAGAAAGATTGTTGGAATCGCAACAAAAATGAAGGAGATAAATGAAATGGAGACAAGGAGGCAAATGTGGTAAGTAAAAAATCCAATGAGGATGCTTTGCTTCTATCTTTAGAAAGTGTTGATGATTCATGGGTTTTAGATTCTGGTACTTCATTTCATGCTACACCTCATAGAGGTTATTTCACTAATTATGTCCAAGGGGATTTTGGGCTTGTTTATTTGGGGGATAATGAACCCTGTCAAATTGTTGGAAAGGGAAAAATTAAGATTAAGTTGCAGAATGGGAATCATTGGCTATTACATGAGGTAAGACATGTTCCAAGGTTGAGTAGGAATTTAATTTCAGTGGGGCAACTCGATGATGAGGGTTGTGTAGTTACTTTTAATGATAAAAATTGGAAGGTTTCAAAAGGTTCCCTTGTAGTAGAAAAAGGTTTGAAAGTAGGCACCTTATATCTTTGTACAGGTCATATTGTTCTTTCTAATTTGATGAATTTAGACAAAAATGAATGTTCAGGAACAATTGTTGTAGTTGAGTAGGGAGAACAAATTGCTGTTGTAGATTCTGATACAGTGCTATGGCACAACAGACTTGGGCACATGAGTGAGAAATTAATGAAAGTACTTCATTCAAAGAAAGTTTTACCAAGTTTGAAATGTGTGAATATGGATTTTTGTGAAAGTTGTGTCTATGGAAAACAAAAGAGAGTGAGTTTTGTAAAGACTGGGAAGGAAAACAAAAAGGAGAAATTAGAGCTTGTGCATACATATGTATGGGGACTAGCTCAGGTATCTTCTCTTAGTGGCTCTCATTATTATGTTACATTTATTGATGACTCAACTAGAAAAGTATGGGTTTATTTCCTTAGACAGAAATCTGATGTATTTCAAACTTTTAAGAAATGGAAATGCTTGGTTGAAAATGAGACTAGTAAGAAATTAAAATGTCTCAAATCTGTTAATGGTGGTGAGTATTGTAGTCATGAATTTGAATATTGTTACTCCAATAATGGTATTCATAGACAAAAAACTATTCTAAGGACTCCACAGGAAAATAGAGTGACTGAACGCATGAACAGGACTATAATGGAGTGTGCAAGGAGCATGAGGTTGCATGCTGGGTTGCCCTTACACATGGGTAGAGGCTATCAATACTACAATATATTTGATTAATAGATTTCCCTCTACTCCTTTGAGCTGTGGTATTCTAGAGGAGGCATGGATTGGGAAGAAGGTGAGTAATTCTTTTCTCAAGACCTTTGATTGTGAAGCTTTTGCTCATATCGACTCTGAAAATAGAACCAAGCTAGAAGCTAAGTCAAAGAAATTTCTCTTTGTTGGATATGGCATTAATGAATTTGGTTATAGGCTTTGGGATTTCAAAAATCATAAAATTATAAGAAGTTAGGATGTCATATTCAATGAGAAAGTGTTGTATACAAATCTGTTGCAGCAACATGAGAAGAAAGAAGATGATTATGTAGTATTGGATGATACTCCAGAAGCTGATGTTCCAACCATTACTCATGATGTGCAACAACTGGAACAACAAATACCACACACACCAGTGAATGTTAGATGGTCAATGAGGCAAATCAGACCTCCATAAAGATTTTCTCCCTCTTTGTATTCTAATTTACTTACTGATGTTGGTGAACCTAAAAGTTATGATGAAGTTGTGCAGGTGGATACTAAGATTCAGTGGGAGTCTGCAATGAATGATGTAATGGACTCTTTGCTGAAGAATAAGACATGGGATTTGTGCAAGTTGCCTGTAGGTAAAAAGGCTTTACAAAATAAGTGGGTTTACAAGTTGAAAGAAGAGGAAGGAGGTAAGAAAAGATTTAAGGCCAGGTTAGTTGTAAAAGGATTTGCACAGAAAAAGGGAATTGATTTTGATGAGATATTTTCTCCTGTTGTTAAAATAACTTCTATTTGTACTGTTTTAAGTCTTGTGGCTACTGAAGATTTGCATTTAGAGAAATTGGATGTTAAAACAACCTTTCTTCATGGTGATTTGGATGAAGAAATATATATGGCTCAGCCACAGGGTTTTGAGGTAAAAGGTAAGGAGAACTTAGTGTGCAAATTGAAGAAAAGTTTATATGGCTTAAAGCAAGCACCTCGGCAATGGTATCTAAAATTTGATAGTTTTATGCATGAGCATGGATATAATAGGTTTCATTCAGATTACTGTGTTTATTTTAAGAGGTTGGATGATGATAACTACATTATTTTATATTTATATGTTGATGATATGCTTGTAGTTGGGTCTAACATGGATCATATTAAGGGGCTCAAATGCCAGTTAGCACATGCATTTACTATGAAGGGTTTGGGGGCAGCAAAATAAATCCTTGGTATGAAGATTTGCAGAGATAGGAAGAATAGAACATTGATGCTATCTCAGGCTGATTATGTTGAGAAGGTGTTGCAATGTTTCTCTATGAAGAATGCTAAAGCTGTTAGTACACCTTTACCTGGTCATTTGAAATTGACTAAGGAGATGTATCCTAAGACACAGGAAGAGGAGGATAAGATTTCCAAGGTACCCTATGCTTCAGCTGTAGGAAGCTTGATGTATGCTATGGTATGCACTAGGCCAGATATTGCACATGCTGTGGGAGTCATTAGTAGGTATATGAGTCATTCAGGATTTGAGCATTGGAATGCTGTCAAGTGGATTCTCAGATATTTGAGAGGGACATCCAATAAGTGTTTACACTTTGGGGGCTCTACTACTAATTCACAGGGCTATGCTAACTCAGATTTGGTAGGAGATATTGATACCGGGTGGAGTACTACAGGTTATGTCTTTACTATTGGTGGGGCAGCCGTGAGTTGGGTTTCTAGATTACAAAAGATTAATGCTTTATCCACTATAGAGATAGATGATTTGCCATTCGTAGAAATTTTTTTGGTACTATTCGCCATTCATAGGTTCACCACTAAAGTTATGGCCGACATATGGCTGACATGTTGTAACCCTAAAATAGCATAAAATACTTGTATAAAAGGTTTTAGGGTTGGGTATTTTTAATGTTGTTGTGATGAAAAATTGGTTCTTGTAGCAGTATTGAGCTGTAAGGGATTACAGATTGTAATCAGGTTGTAATCACTAGATTGTAATAAGATCGAACTTGTTGTTTGGTGGATGTAGCCCAGGGATTGGGTGAACCACATTAAATCTTGGTGCCTTGTGTTCATTTCTATGTGTTCTATTATTTTTTGTTATTTGTTATATTTGCATGTAGTTTTTATTTATGTCCATTGTTTATCCTAACAAACATTTCCATAACTGAGAATGATACACAATGCAAGGATATTGACACCTCAAAATTGTTTGCAAATGGAGATTCTAAAGAGTTTGATGCAGCAATAGCAAACCTAATGGAGAAGAATAGAGCTCAAGTAGAAGAAATTAGAACACTCAAGATTGAACAAGAGTCACAAGCCATGATGTTTTGTGAGGTGACTAAACATAAGAAAAGATCCATTGAAGACAAGGCTATGCTAGAAGAGGACAAGAGAAACCTAGCCAATAGGCTAGAAGAAAAGTCAATTAAGCTTACAAGAATTTCAAACATGCAGCTAGACACCCTAAGTCAAATGATGAATGCACATCATGAACTAAATTTCAAGGATATTGAGATCTCTACACTAAAGATGCAAAATGAACAACGACAAAATGACCTAAAAAGAGAGAAGGAGATTGTAGAGAGCTTCAACAAACCTAGTGAGGCCATTAAGTATTTTGAGTAGTTACTAAAATCACCAAGGGCTAGCAATGATACCTTAGGACTAGGATACACTAGCACTAAACAAGGAGAATCATCTAAAACTATAGAAGAAAGGAGTAACAAAGGTAAGAACACTAAACCTACTTGTCATTTACATGGTAAAAAAGGACATATATCTAATGTATGCAGGACCAAGAATGCTCATCAATATGACAAACCTAGGAATGTGAGTCATTGTCATAAGTGCAAAAAGAAAGGACATCAAGCACATGACTATAGGACTAGGACTATCAAGACACCAAGATTTCAAGGTCACTACTACAATTACAAGAAGTATGGACATATAAATTTTGAGTGTAGATCAAAGCCTATGTGGAAACCTAATTAGCTAGCAGAAGGAAATAACTATGGACATCACTACAATTGGGACTACAACACTAGGTATAGCTGTCATTACTATCAAGAATATGGACACATTCTTAAAAATTTCATAATAACACATTTAAGAGGAAACTACAGTAGATGGTTGAGTCAAACCACATGTTTCAGTTGCTTAAACACTAGTCATATCATTAAGAATTACCCAACAAGGTATAAGGCACCCAACTTAAGGAATGACAAAGGTAAAGAAAAGGTAGATGTTGAGCACATTAGAGGAAAAATGAATAAGACATGGAAGAAGAAAGATGGTAGTAGCACATCAAATGGAATGATCACTTCACCTAAAAGGTCAAGTGGTCACAATTCATCAAACTAAGTAAGGAGAAGGCACAAGGGACTAATTTATAAATCTTTATCATATATTAGTTCCTAAATAAGAAAGTACTTAAAAGAAGAGAATAGCATGCTTAAAGATGCAAAGTTAAAATTTCAAGATTTCATAAGTATTGCGAAGTTGCCCTCAGATGCTAAGTAAAATTCTAGTACAAGCTGAGTTGATTGCCAAAGACAATAGAAGCTGAATGATTGATTGAAGCCAAGTTGGTAATGGAAGCTGAGTGAAGAAGAAAACTTAGTTGAAGTCAAGTGAGGGATACTCTTATGGATGTTGAGTGATGAAAAGCCAATAAAAGTTGAGTAATGTAGAAATCCTTAAGAAGCCGAGTGGATAGTTGTAAATGCACTCAGCATTAAATGCAATGAAAATATGGTATATTATTACATTTTAAATCATTTTTCTTCAATGCAAATGAAGGTCAACAAAAAAGAAGAGTGCAAAATGACTTCACAGTAGAGAATCTAGTGTTTAAGCAGATTTCAATAGTGATTCAACATAATTTCATCAAATTCAACGTATTTATGTTTGTGCCGAGATATGCAATTTCACATTTTCTTTGTGTTCAAACCCTAGATCATACAAATGGCTTCTAGCTCTAGGAAAACACATGAGAAAGAGCCATTTGAAGTTTAGCTAGTGTCCAATGAAGTGAAACAACCTAATTTTTGGCTAATCCATAAAGTGGCATATAAAAATGACCCAACTAGAGCCCTATCTATCATACCCCCTAAGGTAGTTATGGTTCAGGATGTTAGAAGATGTTACAATTGCAAGATTGGAGCCATAGGAGACATGGAAATGAGGGAAGCCTATGAGAAATTGTGTGAAAATATAGTGTTAAAAGAAGAATATTAGATTGTTGAAAAGAATTGTTTAATGTGTGCCCTAGAATTCCACATAGTTTTCAAAATTGAATGGATCAGGCTAGTGCTTAGAAGGATACACAATGGAAGTTTATGGTCAGAGGATGGACCAGTAAAGATTACAAAAAGGTTTGTACATAGAGTGATAGGGTACCCAACTCTAGATTGGCCAAAGACCCATAGGAGTTATTCTAAGGAAACAATTGAGAAGAACATTGGTGCCAAGTGGAACAAGAATGACAATTGATACCATTCAAGACCTCTTGTTGATTTTCTATTAGAGTCATTACACATAAGTTCTACCAATCTAGTAGACTTAACATTATGCCTTGCATTGCAGTGGATGCGAGTTACAAATTGGTGAAAAAGGATCATACTTATGATCTTGCAGAACTACAACTATAGCAAATTAATGAGAATTTAGCAGCAATAAGAAGAACCAAGTGACCCTAATGCAATTTTTGTGCTATTTTGATTTGTATATTCTTTTATGTATAGAACAAGTTTCCTTCTTTTGGTAAAGTAGTCTGGAAAGAAAATAGGTCTATCATAGCTCAAGTTAATGAATACATTGAACAAATGGGAGCTAATTTTGAGATGCTAATGACTAGATATTTTGAAGACTTCAAGAAGATCATGAAGAAAATGCTAAGAATACTAGTTTCATTAGTTCAGAAGCATGTAAATGATGTATGTTTTCTTGTAGATATAGATTATACAAACATACAAGCTACTACATCAAGAGTTAGATGGCTAAGACCTCTAGCCTATGAAATAAATATAGATGAGGCATTAGCAGCTATAACTACACTACTAGTTGAGGAAGTGGACAAAACTACACCACATTTTAGAACTTATGATGTAGTCAAATAAAAAATGGATATGGAGTTAAATACTACCTCCACACTACAAAAGAAATATAAACTTGTGAAGAAACTTAAGGCCAAGTTTGGTGAGAGCACAATAGAAGGAGAAGAAGAAGAAGAAGAAGAAGAAGAAGAAGAAGAAGAAGTTGAGGATGATGAAGAAGACCAAGGATAAGAAACACTTGCTTTAACCCAAGGTATGGGAGAGGATGTAGAAGAAAAGGAAGGCACCAAGCAAGAAGCACCCAAGGCTGATCCAAAGAAGAGAAAAGGCATAGAAACAATTAGTTGAACAACCCAAGGGGAAAAAGAAAGAAACAAAGCTGAGCCTAGCCAAGCCAACTACAATGGTAGATACCAAGGAAACAACTAGAGTGGAAAAGGAATAGGGGAAGCAAAAGGCCACATAACAAGGAGGGCCTACAAAACAAATGAAGAGAAGAAAATATGTTGCACCTCTAGAATCAGATGAAGAAAAGATAGAGTCTGATAATGATCAATTCAGATTGGTAAGGAATTCTACCAAGTCTAAATTGGAAAATGTTTGCAATAATATTAAAGATAATGAAAATTTAACTGGTTTAAAGACCATTGATTTTAATAAATTGTCAAGAGAACCACAAAACATAGTGGAAGAGTCCATCTACACTATCATGGCTAAGTTCAAGACCACCTCACTTGACCTTGACAATTCAATGCCTAAGGAGCTAAGCTCCATTATAGAGAATAAATGGCATTACTACCTTAATATGGAAAAATAAATAAGGGAATAAAAATTGGCTCATATGATGCCATACTGATTACAAATAACTAAGGCTAGCAAGAAACAAGGGAAAAAAATTGCACCCAAATATAGAGCCTTTAGTATTCTGCAAAATCAAATTGAGGATGTTGTGCAGAAATCCACTCTTATGTGGAAAGTTATATATGGGATTCAAATAGTCAAGGAAGGGAAGGAAGACCCCTTTGAGGGAATAAATGATGAGGAAGAAGAGGAGAATGAAAATGATGAGGAAGAGGAGAAAGAAAAAGAAGAGGAAATAGTGGAGAAGACAAAGCAAGGTGAAGATGCAACATCTGAAGAGCAACAACTAGAACAAAGTGTCCAAGACACCCAAATGCCACCACCAAGTCTTCCAAATATAGCACTTGTAGAAATAGTAATTGTCCAGGATGTTCCTAACACATCAAGTTAGAACATCAATCTATTGGCTATAAAGGATCTCAAAAAGATCTTTCACCAAACCACATTACAATCACAACTATGGACAAATCTTCTTTTGGTTAGTGTGGAAGAATTATAGAAAGCTATAGAAGAGATCACTAGGGAGAAGGTGAACACACAAGAACCACCTTCACAACCTCCCATAGCTATAGAAGATAAAAAAAAAGAGAAAGCAGAAAAGGACACAACTACTAAGGTTGATCACACAGTCATAGCAACAACAACTATGAAGGAGCCAGCAAAGGAGAAGACATCACAAGATGTTCATACTGCACAAACCCAAGGTGCATTTCCTCAAATAATTGTTATTAATTAGGGTAGTAGAGAAGAAGAGAAGGAAGAGGAGAAAAGACCTAAAGAATGAGAGCAAGAGGCAATATAGACACTGGTGAACTTGTCTACCTCAGGGACTCCTACTAAAAAGCCGAGCCATGATGTAGTACCACTATAAATTTTTGCACCAAGCTCAAGATCCACCAAGTTAGCAAGGGTACTTTGCTATAAAGACCCTACACTTGATGAGGAAATAGTCATACCAAGTTATAACTCCAAGATAATGAACCTAGCATAAATAAATGAAGTGCAAGAGGCACTGGAGAGAAGGAAGAAATAGGAGATACTCATAACTAAGTATAGACAAAAGAAAGAACTTGTAGAACTCAAAGGCATATTCCTAGATGAATTCAGCTTGCCTATACCTAATGAAACCAAGCCCATCACGGAGAAATTGTCCAACATAGTGGACCAGATACAAAACAAAGACCTTGATACAAATTTTAAATTATTAGAATGGTCAGAAAAGATATTTCAAATGAAAGTCAATGAAAATATATCTAGTGAAATAGCACTTTCACAAGTGGAATTGGCTAAGAAAGTTGAAAAAGTGAAAAGAGTACTTGAGAATATATTCTCATTGTACTCCAAATTGTGTGACTCATCATACTTCACACAAGAAACTAGCCAAAGGATACTAAGCTTGGAAAGAAATCTCAATATTTCTAGCACATAGTTACCCATTGATCTAGCTCAAAGTGAGAAGCATTTTGCAACAACACTTCACACACATAAGGAGTTAGCTATACTAATAGTAGAAGAGACCAATGTCAAGGCTAAATTGATATAGATTCAATCTGCTATCACCCCACACCTAGAAGTACTACTTAAGGAAATGGCCTATACAAAAAATGTTTTAAAGAAAGATCCTATCTTTCTACCTTAGAAGGCCTAGTAAATCTTGTAGTAGAGACAACCATCCAGCACAAGTCACTAGAAATTTCCTTATACAATTAGGATGCTTCTTTGAAGATGATAATGGAGGTAAAAAAAACAATTTTGGCTAAATATTCTATTCATTCTTAGGACCTTTTGACATAAGTGTCAAAAAGGGGGAGATATTTATTATTGCATATAATAAGAATGTGGGAGATTATAATAAGAATGGGGGAGATACTACATTCTTTGAAGGAGAAAATAAAGAATATCTAAAGGGGGAGATATTAAAATTCAAACTTTGTGGAAGAAATAAGGAGAATCAGCCGAAAGGACAATAAAATTTGCAAAAAAATGTGAAAGTAGGAGTAGATACATGGTACAAATAGAAACATGGTACATAGAATTAGAGGCAAAAGAATGAGAAGGCAAAGAGTATCAGACACATTAGCATGAGACAAATTCAACACAAAGAGTCTTTAGTTACAAGAATGGAATTTTGGTTACATAAATGGCACATTAGCTCAAGGGGAGTTACAATTTTTTTGAGGTATACAAAATTTTTAACAAGTTTTTGAAGCCTTGTATATATGCTAAACATGATGTATAGTATACTCATAGAGATCAGATTCATAATGTTCAATTAAGTTTTTTTGCCACTCATGTCAAAAGGGGAGATTATTGGTCTCAGATTGGTTTTGACAATTGAGTGTCAACACACTTAACCAAAATCTCAAGATGATGTCAAGCTATAGTGTATTTCAAGTTAAAGATTCAACAAGTGCCAAGTGAAGCTCAAGTGCTGAGTGATAAGTGATGCTGAGTCACTATAGGTGCTGAGGAAAGTATAGATGCAAAGAAAAACAAAATTACTAAGGGAGCCAAGTGAAATGGAATTCCTATATGTACCAAGCATCAACAACTAGTAAGTGTCGAGTAACATAAAATCAGCATATGAGTTTCTACCTTCACAAACTTAGATGTAAACCATTTTTTATATCAACACAGGATGAATCTCGAAGGATCTTGAAGATAGAATCAAATATTTTCCATTACCTATATAATCAGCATGTAGCCAATAAGAAAAATGGAGAAGGCATGCAACCAATAGGAAAAGTGTAAGAAATGAGTAGGAAATGAAGAGTGAATATTGATTGTAGATTCATACCTAATGCTAAGTCTTCAAAGACTTTAAAAGGAGGATGAAACCTCATTGTATGCATGAGCATGAATGAGAGAAGTGTATGGGTGAATTATAGAAAAGTGAAAAGAGGTTTAAATACTTAGAAAGAGCATAAAAAAATTACAAAATTTAGTTGATCAAGAAATAAGTATTAGAGTTTTGAAGAGAGACATATTAGATCAAGCAAGGATCAAAACATACAGAGTAGAATGAGGATCTAGAATCGAAAAATAAGGATTGCAAATCATTAGATCAAGACTTTCTAATACTCTCTAGCAATTGTATTAGTAATGAAAACCATATGATAATAGGCTGGTTTAATAGCCATGTTGTAAGCCTTTAAATAAGGTGCTAAATCCTTTAACAGGGTAACATTCCAAGTGATTATTTGTAAATCCTTTAATCAAGTCACTTTTAATAGGGTGTAAAAGTCTTTGATAGGACAAGCCTTTCACAGGGTAGACCATCAGAAGTAGTCAAACTCTGTAACCTTAAACAATTACATATTGTTGTAGTGATACTTTGTGGGTGTCATCCCCACCCTAGTTTTACCTTCTCATTTTGGAGGGTTTCTGGGTTACCAAATTCTTGTGTTATTTGTTTTCATGCATGTCTTTACTTTCATGTTTATTAGATGAATTTAATGCATGTGAATTATTTCAATTAAAAGGTTCTAATGAGGTTAAAGTTAGTTACTTTTGAGTCACCCCCACTTTTAGAAGTAAATCTTCCCACTTGTAAATTCCAAAATAATGTTGAGGTAAAATTATTTCAAATAAGTTGACCACCTCTAATGCCTATCATTCTACAACTTCCCTTATGTTTGCACAAGAATTGAAGAGGTTTACAATCTGTATGTATCATAATTTCCTTTCCCAAAATATAGTGCTTCCACTATTTATAGGCCTAAACAATGCCATACAACTCCTTATCATAGGCAAGATATCTTCAAACTATCTTTAAAAATGTCTCACTATGATATGCAATGGGATACTCATGTTGCATGAGTATAGTGCCAAGAGTGTAATCTAATGAATATATTTCCATTTTAAATGATTTTTGCAAATCTAGAAGGACCAATACTAGAGTTCAACATAATCTGAGCTTTAATTCCTCAAATGCTTTTTATTTTTCTTCTATCCACCAAAATTTTCCATTTGTTCAAACTTTGAGTGACTGATTAAGAGACCATGATAAATGTGAAAAAAAAAAAAAAATCTATGATAGAAATTGGCTAGACTCAATAAACTAAGATGTTCTATGAAATTTTTTTGGAGGTAGTCAATCTCTGATTAGTTGTATCTTAATTTGTAGGATCCAAATGAACACCCTCATGATCTATGATGTAATCTAAGTATTGGATTCCTTCTATACCAAAAGAGAACTCGTCTATGTTGGCATACAGTTTATGTTTTTAAAAGCTCAGGAGTAGTTGTTCAACATGTTGCAAATGTTTAGACCAAGTTTTACTAAAAATGAGGATATCATCCAAATAAAAAACTATAAAAGAATCAAAGAATGGTCTTAGAACATCATTCATCAACCTCATAAATGTAGTGGGAGCATTTGTAAGGCCAAAAGGCATAACCAACCATTCAAACAAACCTTCCTTGGACTTGAATGTAGTATTCCATATATCTATTGGATCAATTGGTACTTGGTGATATCCAAATTTCAAGTCAATTTTTGTAAAGAAATTAGCCTCCTTAAGTTGATCCAAAAGATCATAAATTAAAGGAATTGGATATTTGTTTTTTACAATTATTTTGTTAAGTTGCCTATAATCATACAAATTCTCCATGTCCCATCTTTCTTTCTTGCCAAAACAATACAGTTTCCACAAGGTGAAGCACTTGGCTTGATATGTCCCTTTTCAATCAATTCTTGAATATATTTCTTAATTTCGTCATTTTCCATAATCATCCTCCTATATATTGGGTCATGCATTAATGGTGTTCATGGAACTAGATCAATAGAATGTTTGACTTAATAGTGTGTTGGGACCCCTCCCAATGATTTAAACATACTATGGTATTCTGTTAAGATTTTATCCATCTCCTTTTTTTGGTTTACTATTGTGCCCACCTTAGTGTGTGTGTTAAGGACAACTGACTTTTCTTTCTTAGAATAAATCATGAGTACAAAAGTCCTAGTTTGAGAAATTAAACTTTTACCTTTTTTATCACTAATTGAAGAAGTAGCTTGAGTTCAGCATATGTCTAGTATTTGATAGTTCTTTTCACCAAGCTTTATTGTGACACTACATGGTCTAGATTCATACACCCCATGCCTTTGATACATGCATGGCTATCTCAATAAAATATCACATACAACTAAAGGTGCCACATCACAAATTACTTCATTCTTGAATAATGTGATTGAGTATGATAGGGGACACTTTTGATTTACCCAAATGCATTTTCCTTCATTAACCCATCCCATAGAGTACAGTTGTGGGTGTCTTGTCATCTTTAAACTTAATCGCTTGGCTATCTCCATAGAAATTAAGCTCTTTTGGCTACTAGTATCAACAATAAAATTTACGAGAAAAAGTTCTGGAAGCAAAAATCTTGAATCTCTTGGCTTAAGGATGGAGACAGAAACATGAAGTTCTTTCATCTTTCCACCCTAAAACATAGGGCTAACAATAGGATCTCTAGAATCAGGAAGGGGCAGGTGTTGTTTTTTGAAGATCCATTTATCTTGATTGAAGCGATTTCCTTCTTCTCTTCTCTTCTCTCTATGGACCCCTTGGTTTCCAAGGTGGATCAAGAGGATATCATCTCTTGTATTCCTTAGATTGATATTCCTAATGCTTTGGAAGTTAGAGAGGCCCTTTTCTCCCTACCTGGTGACAAATCACCTGGTCCAGATGGGTTTCCCACCTTTTTCTTCTAAATGTAATGGTTGGTGGTCATGGGGGATGTGGTTAAGGCTGTTCAGGAGTTCTTCGGAGCTAGGAGTATCCTTAAGGAGATTAATTCAACCTTCTTGGTTCTCATCCCTAAATCCCCAAGGGCTGACTCATTAGACTAGTTCAGGCCCATCAGTTTGTGCAACTCTTTCTACAAGATCATCTCTAAGTTCTCACTTCTAGAATGCTTAAAATCTTGCATCTGATCATTTCCTAGCAACAATCGGGCTTTTTTCCAGGGAGAAAAATCTTGGACTTGGTGCTGATGGTTCATGAGGTTATTCATTCTTTACAAACTTCCAAGCAGGAAGGTATGTTTCTCAAACTAGATCTCTTAAAAGCCTATGATCAGGTGGACTGGTCCTTTCTTGGAAAGGTCCTTCAAGCATTTGGTTTTGACAATAAAGTGTGTAAACTCATTTCTCAATTGGTGTCTACCTCCTCTCTTGCTATCATAATCAATGAAGCCCCCTTTGAGTTCTTTAAACCTTCTAGAGGTCTTAGGCAGGGAGACCCCCTATCACCTATCCTCTTCATTATTTTAGCTGAGTGCATTGGGAGGCTTATTGAATGCAAAAAGTCTAATGGAAGTCTTATTGGGATTAAGCCTTCTTTGAGAAATGACCCCTTCACTCACCAAAAATTTGTGGATGACACTATAATGGGGGGGGGAAGCTTCTGTGAAAGAAGCTAAGACATTGAAAGAGGTTCTTGATACTTACTCTAGAGGGACTGGTCAGCTGATAAACTAGAACAAAAGCTTGACCTTCTTTGTTAACATCCCTGAAGTAAGACAAAGGAAAATTTCCAGAATCCTTGGTTGTGGGGTGGGCTCTCTCCCTTCATCCTATCTAGGTCTCCCCTTGGGCTCTTCTCCCCCTGACCCTTTCTGGAATGGTATTCTGGACAGATTCAACAAGAAGATGGTTGGATGGAAGGGTGCCTCTTTTAGCCAAGCTGGAAAATGTCTACTAGTCAAATCCACTCTTCAGAACCTTCCCATCTATGCTCTAAGCCTTTTTGAAATTCCTGTGAAATTTGCAGAGAAAATGGAGAAAATCCAAAGAGACTTTCTATGGATCAAACTTGAAGGAAAGAAAAGGTACCTGCTTGTTTCCTGGGAGAAGGTCTGCCTCCCCAAGAGGTATGAAGGTTTGGGCATCAGAAAGCTTACCCATCTCAATAAGGTGCTTCTTGCAAAACAAATCTAGTGTATCTTCAATAACATTGGTGAATGGAGAGATATTCTGGAAAATAAATACCTCAAAAGTCCCTCTCTTCATTTTACTTTATTCAATGAGGACATCCCTAAAGGGTCGACAATTTAGAATGGTATCCTGAAGGCCAGGGACCTGGCTAAGGCAAGGGTCTCTTGGAAACTTGGAAATGGGGAGGATATTCAGTTTTGGTCTGACTAGTGGTTATGTCAAGGCCCACTTTCTAGCAACCCAATTTTTGAGAGATGGGTGCAAGAAAGCATGGAGTTATATGTATCTAAAGTAAGCAATTATTGGGTTGGCCAAGAATGGAGAGATCATTCCCTCATTTCTGAGGACTTGAAACCAATAATGACTATGCTTAATGCTTTGATCCCTAGTAATAATAAGGATGAGCTGGTCTGGAGGGATAATCCCAATGGAAGTTATTCTGTTGCTTCTGGCTACAACTCTCTCTAGGGTTTAAAAGAGAAACCCCCTTGCGCGGATGTCTAGCTCATGGGCCTCACTCTTAAGATCAACATATTTTATTGGCTGGCCCTTCAAAACAAAATCCTAACACAAGATAACCTCATGAAGAGAGGCCATTTTATGCCCAGCAGATGCTCGCTCTGTAAAAACCAGTCTAAGTCAGGAAATCATATCTTCATTCAATGTGACTATGCTAGGGAGGTGTGGAATTCTCTTAATTAGGATATGGAGATTCTCTAGTGCTGGCTGGATAACCTTATTGACTTTTCCAATCATTGTAAAAGCCTTTGTAAAATTTCTAGCTGGCAGGATAACTATGCGTGGTTTTTGCCTCACTTCTGTTGGAGTATCTAGAAGGAAAGGAACAACAAAATTTTCAAGGACAGAGAGGAGCTGGCAATTATTCTGGGAAGGAAGATTTTGAAAAACATAAAAGAAAACCTCCAAGTAATGAAGGAGGAGGAAGTTGATATAGGGGACAGGAAGACAATTAAAGAAAAAGATAGGGATCCCAAAAGACAGGATGCCAGATGGATTCTACCCTCAGAAGGATGGTCAAAAGCCAACTTTGATGGTACTTCTAAGGGCAACCCTTGCCCCTCTGGAAGTGGTGGAATTATTAGAAATAGTTTTGGGGAGGGGATTGCGGCTTTTGCTCTCCTGCTTGATACCCAGACCAACCATTTGGCCGAAGCTAGAGCCACGTGCAGTGTGGTGAAGCTAGCTTTTGAAGCTGGAGTTACCAAACTTTGGCTTGAAGGGGACTCCAAAAACATAATTAACAATATTAATGGTATCTCCCCCCCCTCATGGTCGATTGCAAATATAATCGATGAGACATGTGCTGCCCTCACAAAATTTGAGAAGGTCCACGTCACTCATGTGTTTAGAGAGGCAAACCTAATTGTTGAATGGTTCACTAACAAAGAGGTGGGAGCAGACAAAGAGATGATCTGGCACTCTGGAAAAGATATTTCGATGGAAGCTAAGTCACTTATCGAGCTGGAGAAAATCCATGGAAGTATAGGTCAATCTAATTGTTATTATGTTTAATAAAGAAAGAATGGAGGTTAGTACGAGCAATAATATGTTTCTTGGTTTTCATAATCTCAAGGAATTTTCTCCATCTTTTTGACACATTTGGAGGATCGTCATTATTTTTACCCGCTATTGCACCAGAGAGACAAATGATCACAACCCAACAATAGATATAGAGCCAAAATCATGACTGGAAGGAATTTGCAGAGATTGGGGCTCATGATAATTGTTGAAGAAAAAATGGATACCATGACTAGAGAAAGGAGCAGAAAGGAGCCAGT
The DNA here is from genome assembly GCA_028749045.1 of Cupressus sempervirens. NCBI lineage: Eukaryota > Viridiplantae > Streptophyta > Pinopsida > Cupressales > Cupressaceae > Cupressus > Cupressus sempervirens. Next base: position 81,539,679 of record CM053793.1, on the reverse strand, counting down.
GGGTGAAGTGGAGAAGTTGAAGAATATGGGCAAAGTCTAGAAAAATTGGAAAAGGGTGGGGTTGCGAGTTTTTTCGAGAAACTCCATGGTTTTGACCCTGAGGTCATCAACAACATGGTGAACTCATGGAACAATGGCAAGGTCAAGGTGAATAGGGTTTCTTTCCAAATCATAGAGGAGGTGGTTGCGAAGGTCACTGGTATCCCTATGGACGGTTTCAAATTCTACAGGGACAAGAAAGTCTCGTCCAATGCAATCAAGGAGTTTGTGAAAAATGCTATAGAGTTGAACAAGCTAGAAAAGAAAGAGTCCTTCTATGTGACAAAGACTATAAAGAAATTCTAGAGGTATGTTTTATATGCCCTCATTAATTATGTTACCCTGGACACAAGGTTTGATCAAGTCAGAACTCACCAATTTGTGATTTTAAATTATCTTTTCCATAAGAAAATAATTTCCATTCCCTTTTACCTTCTCACTTCTATGAACAAGGAAATTTCTAGTTTCAAGAAGGAAGCCACTGCTAACCCTCCTTTGCATGAGGGCTTATTGCTCCTCCTCTATGAGCATTTCAAAGCTTAGTCTATATGCAAGAACCCTCCTCAAGTTGAGGATGTTGAAGAAGGTAGCTCTAGCTTTTCCTCTGACTCTGATGACATTGAGAGCATTAGCTCAGAGGAGGAGAATGTTTCCTCAGGAAATAAGAAAAAAGGTTAAGCCAGGAAACTATCAACTATTACTACTCCTAGCAGGAAAAGCCCTAGGGATCATGGCCAAGCCCAACGAAAAGAGGGTTATGCTGAGGAGGAGGAGGAAATGGACATGGAAGATTTTGACAAAGTGTCAGAGGAGGAGTTGGAAGAGGAGAAACCTGGGAAAAACTTGAAGAGGGAGGTTGTGAGAGTTGAGGAGACTAGAAATCAGAGGGCAGATGCTATTCCTCTTCCCCTCTCCCCTGTCCACTCTTAGCCTCCTTTGGAGGAAAAAGTGAATGTCATCACTGGTGAGAATGAGGGGGAAGTGCAGGTCAAAAATAGGATAAAGGCCTGGAAAAACTTCAATGTGAGGACTACTACTATGGGGATTTTTAGGGAAGCTATGAACCCTCAGATCCTGGTGGACAACCTAGAGTAGCCTAGGCTCAATGAGCTCATAGACCCAACTATCCTGGCCATCTCAGACAATGCAAGGGAGACTAGAATGAACCTTTTGAATAATGCCTGTAGTAGTATGATTGACAACTTCAGATCAATCAAATGGCTCTTCCATGAGCTGGAGGAAGTTAGAGAAAGGATATCCTAGATGGAAAGTATAAAGAATAAGACAAGTAATGACGGCCAGGAGGACCAAGATAATAGAGAAAGCTTAAATGAAAGGAGATTAAGAAATCTTGAAAACTACAACCACAACCTAGCTAGTCAAATGATTTCTCTCCTGAGTTTGATTAATGACAAAATCCAATCCCTTGCTAGAAAACTTAAGGACAGGGGCTTGCTGGTGGAGGAGGGAGGATAGAACAGGGATAAGGCCAGACCGGATGATGACAAAGCCACAATTAGCACTCTCACTAGTATGGATCAGGGCATGGAGAAGGTCCAAGATCAAATGGCTAAGGAGCAGCAAAAGATAGTCGAGGTAGCTCAAACTATGCAGGAAATGGAGAAGTTAACTGAAGACTAGTTTTCTTGTCTTTTGTCTTTTGGTCTTCCTGGCTTTTGGCTTTTCGACAGGCTTTCTGTAGTCTGTTCTAGTTTGTTTGTTTTCTGGCCTTTCTATGGGCCTTTGTTTTGGGCTGGGCCTCTAGGCTTTTTTATCAACTGTTGGACCTCTGTTTTGGTTGGGCCTCTTTGGCTTATTATCAGCTTTGTTTCTATTAAACTTATGGGTTTCAGGATCCCTTAAAACCTATTTATCTTATCAAAAACAATAAAATTTAGGGGTCTTCATGTAGAACTACTTTTCTATTGCAACTATGGAATACAAGTCTATTAATACAAGTCTATTTCTATCATTGATTTTTTCTTAGGAGTCTCTATTGGTGTGGATTTAGGCTCAGCTTCATCTCCTCATATTTTTTTCATCAAGTTTTTAATTCTTTGACACTCCTTGGTGTTATGAGTTGAACTCTTATGTATCTCACACCACATGGCCTTATTTGTTTGTGTCTTTTTAGTAGCCCACCAAGTATTATTGGGCAGATTTGAGGGAGGATCCTTACACACTAATATTCCTCTAAATTTATTACTGCCTTCACCCTTTGGCTTATTATTTGAAAAGTAATCTATTTTTTCCTTTCTATTTGAGTTCAATTTTTGTAGCCTATTGTAAGAAGTTTCCAATGTTTCAATATTCAAGAATTACATTTCATTTTGAATGTAGCTATGAAGCCCACTACAATATTTAAGAATTTGATGTATCTTTGAATCTTCTATACCAAGTTTTACAAAGAGTGCATGGAAGGTATTCATGTAATCTTATACAAATTGGCCCCTCCTTTTTCAAAATAACTATCATTCTATATATTTCTATTCATATATATCTACAGGCAAGTATGCTTATTTTTATGTATTCCAAAAATTCTCCCCAAGTGGGTTTATTATCAAAGATTATTTTGAACTCTTCTCCAGCTTCTTTTTCCTTATTCAATAATTTTGTTCCCCATGCTAGTTTGACATGGATTTTAGCTTTCAAGAGGGAAAATGTTTTTTTTTTACATCAGGAAAAATATTTATAGAGAAGTATCAATCTAACTTGGATAACCAATTATCAATAGTATTAGCATCAATTTTTCCTTCAAAATTTGGGATATCAAAATTCACTTGTACTTTAAAAGGGGTGTTTCCATGGAATGGTGATACTAAATTGAGCACTTGTTGGGTCTTCAAAATTTCTAAAAGCTTACTCATTATATCTTCTCAATTGGTAGCCAAAGCCTCTCCCACCATCCTCTTCATAGAGTCTGCCAAATTATTTGACATCTTTGGTTTTGTCCACTACAAAGGAAGGTATTCCAACAAATTTCTCATGGCCAATCCTAATCTTTGATAGGAATTTCTTGTGTTATTTGGCATACAAGAGAATTCCTAATCTGATACCACTAATCTAAATTTAAGAAGTGGGCTACAAACATGATATTTGGTGAATCAAAATACCTACAATATCAATGTTCAAGTTTTGGAAAATCTTGCAAAATCTGAAAGAGTTGTATGTAAACCAAGAGCCATCTTATTAATTGAAATTGAAAGAATATATATAATGATAGAATATCAACAGTCACCATAGGCATGAATTAATTTTTTTATGTGGCTATAATATAAATAAATAAAAAATAAACTAAAACTATTCAAAACTAGGTGTTTAATTACCAAAACTTGTTGGGATCATAATTTTTGACTTAGAGTTTGGATTTCAAAACTTCTTGTACTATTGGAAAGAAGAACTAAAAATCTAATTTTTGCCTCTAAAATAGTGAGCCTATGGCTACCTAGATTTAGGGATTGATGAAATTTTTGGCTTCAAATTTTGAGCAGAAGACCTTTAAAAATGCCAAATAAAAAAATAGAATAAATTCTTAAAAATATAAAAAATACTTTTAAACATTTAATCTTCTATATAATCTAGATCATTCATGGCATAAGATCTGGAGGAATTTTTACCTTTGAGGAAAAATCTTACTCACCTATGCTCAATACTTAGAACATATGTTTAGGAAACAATTTTACTTTAACCAAATCTTCCTACAATCTTATAGTCTCAACCCTAGGTGTAAGATCAAAAGGCATTGAAGACTCTTTTATGATGCTATGCTCACATCTAATCATGAGATTAGGAGGGAATATAGAATATTTTCACTTGATTTACAAACTCTCGCTAAGACATAAGACTTTGGAAACTTAAAAATAGACCTTGGATAAAATGTTTTTGACTAAGTCATGATATGATTAAAATATTTTCAACATAACCTTAGTTTACAAAAGATGATTCAAAAAACTTACCCAACCTAGGGTCTGAGTCAAAATATAAGGTTTCTCTACTAAAACATTCTACAAAAAAGACATGGAAACCCTAACTTTACATATTTCACTTAAATTTTCATAGTATTCCTCAAAATTTAAAATGGTGAAGATATAGGGCATCACATCCTAAATGTAAATTTAATATTAAATTGCATTAAATAGGTGCTAAATGGTTATAAATTAATGTGCTTCCAACTTAAGATGGTATAATACATACATACATACATATTGTAAGAAGTAGGAATTACTAAGAGGGGGTGAATCAATAATTTAAAAACTTAGTCATCAACTAAATAGTATTTATAACTTTGAACAATACATAAGAAAACAAACAAGTAATTCTCAATAGTAATAGTAACCAAGCACAAAGATAACTCATAACACCATATTTTGTTAACTAGGGAAAACTTGGCCAAGGGAAAACTAGTGGGGATGATACCCACTAGGTAATATACTGATATATATGTTTCTTGTTAGAGGATGGACCCTATTAGGAGTCAATGATAAAATTTAGTATAGAGTCCCTGTTAGAAGACTTTGAATCCCTGTTAGGATATTCCAACACTATTATGAGTTGTACAGTAGATGCAAGATGAGCCCACTGCCCAAACATGCACTTCCAATTACAATAAGAGCTCACTACTCAAACAAGTAATTAGACTTCTAGTATCTAGGTGTTGTAACTTCTTTCTTGACTAATCTTTGACCTTCAACTCGATCTTGGATCACAAAAATAGCTTCTCAAAACTTTGCATTTATCACTTTCACAAAAGTTTATATACAATACAAAATGTAAAACATACAACAACAACACTCTTACTTCAAAAGATTTCATTTGCATAAATACCATGCCTTTACACAAATTTCTGCTAGGTTGGTTAGGACCATATTACACTTTTCCAACTTAGAGTAAACATATAGGATGTTGGTCCTAATTGGTCAAGTAATTATTTTGTAAATAAAATAATTTCTTTCCTTTAATTTTGTAGTCTTGTTTCATTTGTAAAACAAAAAATGTCTCTTTTCTGTACTATTTTTTGAGTTTATACATGTCATCATAAACATGTATATGTTAGGAATAAGGTGTCTCAACCTTGGATAATTCCTACTCTTATTATTTTTTTTATAAATACATTTTTTTGCAAATAATGTAATTAAGTGCCAATGTACATGTCTAGTTGGCATGTTGATGTGTCACTCCACTTACATGTGTCAACATCTTGAATTATGATAGATTCCTATGACGCATAAGAGCTATCTTTGGAATGTTTATTTGTGTGAAAGGAAATCTTAACCGAAATGTTTATGACAGATACATATGATGCATAAGAACTATTTTTGGAAGATTTAATTATGTGTAAGCAAATCATGGCTAAAATGGTTATGATAGATTCCTATGATGCATAAGAGCTATCTCTAGAAGATGCCCTAAATGCATTATAAAATCACTTTGAGGGCTGAAGATAGTGGGTGAGAATGAGAGTGTGAGTAGTGTTTGTTTGCTACTAGATAACTCTTCCACGTCATGAAAAAGCTTGCACTTTGAGTATGTTGTAACCTTTGAGTTGAAGATAATAAATTGTGTAGGTTTTGGAGGGGTGGGGTTGTTTTACTAAAAGGTTTTTCCCCATCGACATATCTTTGTGTTTATGTGTTATTATTTCTCTATCTATTTTTGTATTCATGGTTGACTACAATATTATTGTTTATATAATATTGAGTCTATAATTGTAAGGATTTTAAAAGAATTTGCATAATACTTTCCTTAAGAGATTAGTGTAGGAAGATATTTCTAGACCTGAGTTTCCTTACAACTGGTATCAGAGCTTGATCAACTTTTGATCCTAGTTTTTGGGTAGGGTTTTTTGAGCTAATCTCGAGTTTGAGTGGGAGTTTTTTTTAGATCATTTTTAATGTTATTTTTAGATTGAGATGGCTAGGTCATCATATGGGAAAATGGAGGTGGATAAATTTAATGGCAATAACTTTGAGTTGTGGAAACTCAAGATGGAAGACTTGCTTGAAGATTGTGATCTATGGGAGGTGACTTCACTTGATGTGAGAGCTATAAAAATATCTCAAGTAGATTGGGATATCAAGATTAGATAGCTAAGGGTCTCATTAGACTTTTTCTAGATGATTCAGTTCTCTTGAATGTTCTTGATGAGAAGACCACAAATAATTTGTGGACATGACTTGGATTTGTGTATCAGGCCAAATCTCTAGTGAACAAGTTGTTCCCAAGGAATAATTTGTATTATCTAATAATGGAGGAAGGAGGGTTTATTATATATCATCTAAATGCTTTTAATTTATTGGTTGAACAGTTGACATCATCTGGTGTCAAGATAAAGGAGAAGGATCGATGTATGACCCTGTTATGTTCCTTGTCAAATTCATGGGACCATCTTGTGATGGCTCTTGGAAGTACTTTAGTCACTTTCAAAATGGATGATGTGGTGTCTTCAGTTTTATTCAAGGAGAGGAGGAGAAAGTAATCAAATTTGGCTAAGAAAGCTCTTGTTGTTCATGGTAGATCCAATAATAAAGGTAAACAAAATGACAACAAGTTTGGAAAGGGTAGATCCATATCTTACTGAAAATCAAAGACTCATGGGAAGTCGAAGGCAAGATGCTAGAACTATGATAAGATTGGGCACTTCTATAAAGACTATAAAGAGCCAAAGTAGGTCTCTAATTTAGGTTCAAAAAAATCTCAAGAAGATGTTAATACTCTCATTGTAGCCGTAGCAGTGCATGTATCTAATTATATATGGTTGACAAACTTGGGTGCTTCTTTCCACATGACCTCTCATCAAAGCTAGTTCTCAAAGTATGAATTTTTTTATGGTGGAAAGGTGTACTTGGGTGATGATTCTCACCTAAATATAGCTGGATGAGGATGGGTCACTATCAGATTCCCTGATGGATGAGTAAAAGGAATCAATAGGGTAATGCACATCCTTGGTTTGGCACAAAACATATTATCTATAACTATGTTGAATGATGTAGGTGTGAAAGTTATTTTTTCTAAAGATGGATGTAAGATGATGAGAGGAGCTATGATTCTTGCTAAGTGTACTAGGAAAGGTACTCTATTTCAACTTGATGCATGCATTTCTCAGTGCAATAGTTCTTCTATTTCAATGAAGAGAGAAGTATCACTTCATCCCCACCATCCAAATGAGCAGTAAAGAAGACTATGGTTATTGGTTTCAATGGTAATGCAACATGTATACCTAAGGGTGAAAAAACATTGGAAGGAAAGCTTCCTATAGAAAAGACAATGTTGTGGAATATGAGATTTTGCCACATTGGTGAGAAGGGTCTCAGAACCCTAAAGAACAAGAACATCGTTGAGGGGTTAAATGATTGGAATCTCAAGTTTGACTTCTACAAATAGTATGTGTATAGTAAACAAAAATGTGTTTACTTTTAGTCTAGTTCTTGCAAATATTTTGATGTATTTGGTCCTGTAAAAGTTCCTTCAATCTCCATGATTTTATTTTTTGTATCTTTCATAGATGACTACAGTAGGATGTGGATTTATTTCCTAAAAATTAAGACACAAGTCTTTATTCGGTTCAAGGAATTTAAAGCCCTTATAGAGAATCAAAATAGTAAGAAGATTAAGTGTGTAAGAATTGACAATGGTGGTGAGTTTTTCTCAATAGAGTTTGAATAGTTCTATAAAGAACAAGGTATCAAGAGGCATAAGACAAATCCTTATACCCCACAACAAAATGGAGTTGCAGAAAGAGTGAATAGGACACTAATGGAGAAGACTAGGAGTATGCTTAGTGGAGCTAGTCTTGAACAAAAGTTTTGGGTTGAAGCTATGGCCACTGCTTGTTATGTGGTTAACAGATCTCCTACATCAACTCTTGTTGGTAAGACACCCATGGAGGTGTGGTCTAGTAAGAAATCTTCAATTAGAAATCTTCATGTTTTTGGTTGTGAAGCTTATGCACATGTTCCCAAGGAGAAAAGATCTAAGTTGGAAAACAAGTTGTCAAATGTATTTTCATTGGATACAGTTTTGGTATGAAAGGATACAAGCTTTGGGACCCTATGACTATTAAGGTGTTCTATAGTAGAAATGTTATTTTTAGAGAGATAACATATTCTCCTATTGTACTACAAATAGATTAAAAAGAGAAGGAAGATATTGTTCAATTGCCTCCTACCCCTAAGAAGACTAAACAAAAAGACCATGTTGGGTCTAATGATGAGGAGAGTTCTAGTAGCTCTGATAGTTCAGAGGAAGAGGAAGAACAACCTCAACCTAAGCTTTTGAGGAGACCTACGAGAGTAAGAAAGCAACCAGAATGGTTTGGTTATTGTATGTTAGACTCTAATTGTGGCTTTGCTTTGATTACTAACACTGATGAGCCTAGATCTGTGAAAGAGGATTTCGGTATGTAATACATAGATTCTTGAATTGAGGCCATGGATGATGAGATGGCTTCATTGGATAAAAACAAAACTTGGCGCCTTGTACCTTTTCCTAAAGGATAGAAACCTATTGGTAGCAAATAGGTGTTCAAAAAGAAATTCTATTCAGATGGCAATGTTGAAAGGTACAAAGCTAGATTGGTTGTGAAGGCATATTCACAAGTAGAGGGAATTGATTATGGTGAAATATTCTCTCTTGTTCTAAAGTTGACATGCATTAGATTTATGTTATTTCTTGTTGCATCATATGATTTAGAGATAGAACAAATGGATGTGAAGACAACTTTCCTTCATGGTGATTTGGAGGAAGAGATTTATTTGTTATAGCCTAAGCACTACATTTCTAAAGGTAAAGAATCCTTAGTTTTTAGATTAAAGAAGCCTCTATATAGTTTGAAACAATCTCTTGGGATTTGGTATCTTAAGTTTGATGCTTTGTGTTGTCAATTGGATTTGTAAGATTGAAATTAGTTCATTGTGTTTATTTCAGATTTTAAAATGATTGCCTTCTTATTGTTTCTTTATATGTTGATGATATGTTATTGTTAGGAAGGGTAAGGGTATGATTTCTAATTTTAAATCTCAATTGTAAGCACAGTTTGAGATGAAAAATCTTGGGGCAGAAAGGTACATCTTAGGTATGGAAATTAGTAGAGATATATCTAATAGAAAACTTTAGTTCAGTTAGAGTAAGTAGGTGAAGTCTATGTTGGAGAGGTTTAGCATGATAGATTGTAGATCATTGTGTGTTCCTATTTCTATGTGAAAAAAGTTATCTGTAGATGATTGTCCAAAATCTCCTAGTGAGGTAGAGAACATGAGTAGAGTACCTTATGCTAGTGTAGTTGTAGTCTTATGTATGCTATGGTTTGTACTAGACCATACATTGGCAAAGCAGTGGGAGTTTCGAGCCAGTTTATGGGTAATCTTGGATGGGTACATTGGGATGTAGTTAAGCGAGTATTCAGCTATTTGACAGGTACATGAGATTACTCCATTTGTTATCATGGTAACTCTTCTAGAGCTCCACATTTAGTTTGTATACTTGGGTTTGTGGATTGAAATTGGGCAAGTGATATTGACAATAGGAGATCCACCAGTGCTTATGCGTTCACTATGTTTAGTGGTGCCATCAGTTGGATGAGTAAGAAACAATATGTGGTTGCTTTCTCCACTATAGAAGCTAAGTACATGGCTGCTACTCATGCTTGTAAGGAAGACATTTGGTTTAGGAGATTTTGTTCTAATATTGGTGTTGATGCAGGATGGATTACTATTTGCTATGGTAGTCAAAGTGCTATTTTCCTTATAAATAATCCAACTTTCCATGCTAGAATGAAGCACATTGATGTGCAATTTCACTTTGTGAGAGATATGGTGGAAGATGGAAAGGTAAATTTGGAGAAGGTAGATACTATAAAGAATGTTGCAGATGCATTGACAAAACTAGTGGGCATAAAGAAGTTTAGATGATATTTAGAGTCTATGGGCCTTTCAGCCTATAGCAATTAGTTCTTGTTATGTTCCTATTGCTCTTACAAGGTGTTTGACAAATGGGAGAATGTTAGGAATAAGGTGTCTCAACCTTGGATAATTTCTATTCTTTTTTTTTTTGTAAATGTATTTTTTGCAAATAATGTAATTAAGTGTGAGTGTACATGTCTAGTTGGCATGTTGATGTGTCACTCCACTTGCATGTGTCAGCATCTTGAATTATGACACATTCCTATGATGCATAAGAGCTATCTTTGGAATTTATTTGTGTGTAAGGAAATCATAACCAAATGGTTATGACAGATTTCTATGATGCATAGTAACTATTTTTGGAAGATTTAATTGTGTGTAAGGAAATCATGATTGAAACAGTTATGACAAATTCCTATGATGCGTAAGAGCTATCTTTGGAAGATGCCTTAAATGCATTATATAAGAACTTTCAAGGCTAAAGATATTGGGTGAGAATGAGTGTGTGAGTAGTGTATTATTTCTTGCTACAAGATAAGTCTTCCATGTCCTAAAAGAGCTTGCACTGTGAGTGTGTTGTAACCTTTGAGTTGAAGATTATATATTGTGTAGGTTTTGGAGGGGTGGGATTGTTTTACCCAAAGGTTTTTCCCCACAGGCATATCTTTGTGTTTATGTGTTATTATTTCTCTATCTATTTTTTGTATTTATGGTTCAATGCAATATTATTATTTACATAATATTGAATCTATAATTGTAAGGATTTTAAAATAATTTTCACAATACTTTCCTTAAGAGATTAGTGTAGGAAGCTATTTCTGCACCTGAATTTCCTTATAGTATACTATCTCTATCTAACTTCGCTAGTCATAATATGATGTCAATAACAAGTTACATACAAAATAATACATTTTATAAACCAAATTCATACTTAGACAATTTTCTAATTACAAAAATCTAAGTATCTTTATTTTCAAGGTTTTCTACAAGCATATATATCATGTGTTGCCATAAATGACAAAATTTACATATCTTCATTAACCAATTGTCAACACATACATATATAGCATAAGTATATAGTATGTAATCTACACTTAGATATTTCATTTTTTTGACATGTTGAACCATATGGTGTACACCCTATAGGATGTACATACTATTGTTTTTGGGGAAACTAAATAAAAATTTGACATCTTTTTGGTCCCCCTTCTTTATACACTTACATAGGCATATATCATGTAGATTCACAACCAAATCTGAACAAGGTATGATTTGCTACATTTTTAAATTTATTGTTTAAAATTTTGAAAGAATGTGTTGAATGTATCCATTACTATTATTATATATGGGTTTTTCATGAAACAATACTTAACCTAATATTATTGTGTTCTCTTCATATAAAGAGGCTAATAAGAAAGTTTTATTTTAGTAGGAATAAAAGGTTGATACTTTAATACTTAAATATTGTTTATAATTTTTTCTAAACTTTGATTTTATGATATTCTCTTTATTTATTTATAGATTTTAATATTTTGTAAATATAAAGTTTACAAGAAGTGATTTTTTTCTTTTGAATGCATGGGATTGATCTATCAATGTACAATTAAATATACAAGTATTAAATTTTTAGTGTATATTTGAAGTTGTGAATTTTAAGTATTCGGATCCAAGTTCCAATCTTGAAATATGACATTTTTAGACACCTTACTATTGATCTCTAATCCTTGTTTCCTATTAGTGTCCAACACTTAGTCATTTTCTAGGAAGTGTTGGTCGGTCATCATTGTGACCAAGCCATCTAGAGAAGGTAGAGCTCCATAGACTTCTCTATATTTCATGTTATATTTTGAGCAAGACTAAGGTTTTTGAGCATCCCACTAGAGGCCAAGATACTATACCTATTGAGTAAAACATATAGAGATCAAGTGATGTAAAAAAAACTTATTCCAAGTGAGTCAGTATATGATGAGTCTATAGAAGTTGAGAAAAAACATGAACTCATGTTAGCTATGACCAAACATTAGAACATTCAATTATCAAGTAAACCAATTTTGGCATATGTGCTTGTAATGACACAAACACTTAAGGCATGTTTGGACCACAGATTTGAGTAGGAATTAGAATATGGAATTCTAAAAATTCTCAAATCCACTATTTGGGCATATCAAATGAGAATGAGAATTCTTAAAAAATAGAACTCGGTGAGTTATGCCACATAATTGGTTCCCACTTTTCATCACAAACGAAGCTGATGAAAAGTGGGATTTTTTTTTGGGTAGCTTTGCATGAAGCCTTCACATGGTTTCACTTAATATAGCTTCACGCTAAGCTTGGGGCTTCAAAAAAATCTTTTCTTAACACTAGCCATCACTTGAAAATGACTTTTTAAAAGTTATTTTATCATGTCACTGTTCATTGTTATAGTGATGGCTTTGCACCAGGGCTTGGAGCAAACTTTGTAATGTTTTTAGTTGCATCATCATGAACTAGTTTACCATTTTCAACCTCCTTCAAGAATTCAACATACTAGTTATGTTCAATTTTGTATTTTTAATGAACATTGGGTTGATTTTAATGAGCGATTAGTAGTTTTTGATGAATATTTAGTAATTTTTATGAATATTTAGTTGAATTTTATGGGTATTTTGTTATTTTTAGTATACATTAATTAATTTTATGTTTATATGTTGTGTGTTAGTTTAAATGTTAGAAAATATTGAAAAATATTGTTAAAATTGTAGTTAATGGAAGAAATAATATGTTTAGAAATATAAAATGCTAGGTAGATAAATAATAGAAACCAAAAATATGATTAGATGTAGAAAACCAAAAATATGATTAGATTTAGAAAATCAACAATAGGATTAGATGTAGAAAATAAAAAGTGATTTAAAAATCTAGATGAATATTATAAAAAAAATCATCAATATCTAGAAAAACTCTCTCTCCTCCCTTACTTTCTCTCTCTCTTCTCTAGAATATTCTCTCTTCACTCTCTCTCCTCACTTTCTCTCTCCTCACACTTTCTCTCTCCTTGAACTCTCTCTCCTCTCACTTCTTTATCCTTTCTCTCTATTCTCACTCTCTCTCCTCCCTTTTGCTCCATATCTCTCTCTCTCTCTCTCTCTCTCTCTCTCTCTCTCTCTCTCTCTCTCTCTCTCTCTCTCTCTCTCTTTCTCTCTCTCTCCCCCCCCTTCACTTCTCTCTCCTTACTTTCTTTGATGAGGGAAAAAACCACAACCAAAATGAATGCAGCCAAAAAAGAGAAATATTATTATCAGAAGTGATATGCTATTAAATTTAGTACAATGAAAATAGGCTCTATGACATGCCTTACCAGCTTAGAATGGTTTGATTCTAGAGAAAAATCCTCCTCACAATACCCTCTCCCAAACTCCACCAAAAACACTACCTTTACAATGCCAGAAACGTTCTTGAGTAACCCTAATTAGGTTTAGGTTAGGAATAAATTCTAAAATATGCAATTTGGCATCCACCGCCAAAACAAAAGGTTCTAGAAATCATGTTATAAGTCGGTGTAAAATTAGAAGAATCCATAAATGGTAGTCCAACTCCCCAGAGGCAAAACTTTTGATCTGGGACTCTGATTGACAAACCATTTAGATTTCTAGAAAGCTCTTCAAGTGCTCTATAGGCTTATGGAAAATATTTTCTTGTTCCCCATTTTTTAGGCCTATAAAAGGTGATTTGGTTCCTCAAATCTGACTTTTAAGTGCTCTTAGGAGGTCTCTAGCCAACTTAAAACTGCAATAACTTTCAAACTATAAAGGATTTTGATTTGATTATTTTTTTGAAGTACTTTAAATTACAATTATAATCATTCCTCCAACTTAAACCCTCTAAATCGTCATAATTATGGCTTAATTAAAAAATAAGCTATTTTTTGTATTGGCACATATCCCAAGGTGCTCAAAAACTCTAACAAAAAAAACCAATAGTGGAACTATGAGAGTACTTTATTTGACCCAAATGGGTATCCAAAAATAAAAACACATTAAACAAAAACCAACACTAAGCATATTTTTGGGTGATACAAGATTGCCCTTACACCACTAGATGCTCCTACATCAGACACCTAGGATAGATTGAAAAGTGACCCTGTCACTTTATAGCTCATAGAGGAAAACCCAAATGGGAATCCTCTATTGTAGATATAAAAGTTGAATCTTCTACTGGTCATCCTTTCAATGTCACCAAGTATTCTTCATATTGCCTATTTTTGGTATTCCAACCCGCATTACTATCAAGAATTTCTTCTATCTCTTCCTTCTTAGAAGTAGGAATTGGACATGGCTCCGGCATCAACTCCTCATCTGCACCATCATCATGATATTCTATTAAGTTTGCAAAATAAAAAATAGGAGAAATGTGAATCCTATCTAGTAACTCTACCTTATATGCATTTCCTGAATCATTTTGCAAGGGCCAAATTTCTTCATATTCATCTTATTGTAGCTACCCACTAGAAATTGCTCCTTCCTCGAGTATACCATAACCAAATCCCTAACTTGGAACTCCTTATGTCACCTCTTTTGATCTGCCCTAGCCTTATACTATTGGTTTATCTTGGTAATATGAGCATGTACTCCTCATGTAGGTTCTTGACATTTTTAGGAAATTCTTCTTCCTTAGCACTTTTCCTCTCCCCTTGCTCCATCTTCCTCAACTTTGGTGTAGTCCTTGGACTACTCCCATACACAATCTAGAATGGTGATCTACCAGTACTCCTAATTATAGAATTATTGTAAGAAAATTCTTCTTGTCATAGCCCTTGGGCTTATCTCCTACTAAACACCTCAAAAATTATCCTATTCAGTTTTTCTGCTTGTCCATCAGTCTATGGATGATATGCATAACTAAACTTTAATTTTGTCTTCAACTTCTTCTACAAAGTCCTCTAGAAATACCTAACAAATTTAGTATATTTTTCTAAAACAATACCTTCTAGGAGACCATGTAGCCTCACCACCTCTTTGAAAAAAAAATTTGCAATATGTAGTGCATCATGAGTCTTGTGACATGGAATGAAATGTGCCATCTTGGAAAACATATCACCCACCACAAATACTGAGTCATTACCCCTTTGTGTCCTTGGCAATCCAAGAACAAAATCCATGCTTATGTCCTCCCAAGACTTTGATGGAACAAGCAATGGCTGATAGAGTCCAATATTGTGAATAAATCCTTTGGTTCTTTGACATACTTGACAACTCTATACAAAATTGTTCACATCTTGTGAAAATGGAGACCAAAAATAATGTTCTCTTATAATGGCAATAGTCTTATCTTGACCAAAGTGTCCTGCCATCCCTCCACTATGTTTCTCCTTGATCAAGTTCTCCCTCATAGAACTCCTTGGAATACACAATTGATTTCCCTTGAACAACATACCATCTTGAATCAAGCAATCTAGCCACATGGTCTTGTCTAAAGTAACAAGTTCTTTACAAGCCTTTGATGCCTCTACAAAGTTAGGATCCTCAAGGTATAGATTCTTGAGTTCATCAAACCCAACCACTTTAACCTACATTACAATCAACAACAACTATCTCCTACTAAATGTATTTGGAACCTTATTAGACCTTCCACTTCTATTTTTTATTACGACTGTATATCTTTACATGAACTCTACCCATTTCAAATGTCTCTAATTCAATTTACCTTGGCTATTCAAGTACTACAATGCCTGGTGATCAATATACAAGAAAAATTCTTTTAGCAACAAATAATGCCTCCATTTCTTTAAGGCTTGAACTATTGCATATAACTCTTGATCATAAATAAAGTACTTCTTTTTGCATCATTCATTTTTTCACTAAAATAGGAAATAGGTTTACCTTCCTAGCTCAACACGACCCCAATAGCATAGCCAATAGCATCATAATCCACCTAGAATATCTTATTGAAATTAGGCAGTGTTAACAAAGGTTGCTTTTTCACCTTCTTCTTTAGTAATTCAAAACTCCTCATAGCTAATGTAGTCTACTTGAACTCTTTTCTATCTCCCCTCATTGTTTTAGTTAGGGGTGCACATATGCTACTAAAATTCCTAATGAACTTTCTATAAAAACTAGCTAGATGATAAAATGACCTCACCTCAATAGAAGACCTTGGAGTAGGCCATTCCAAGATGACCTTCACCTTCTATGGGTCCATTGTGAGACCTTAAGCCGATAAAACAAACCCCAAATAGACTAAATCCATTTTCACAAAGCTACACTTCTTAAAATTAATCAAGAATTTCTCTTCCCTTGACCTTTCAAGGACACTATGAATGTGCAATAAATGTTCATCCAATGATTTATTGAAAATCAAAATTTCATCCAGATAAACAACAACAAATTTCCCCAAAAATTTCTTTAGTACCTCATTCATAAGCTGCATGAAGGTGCTTGGTGCATTGGTCAATCCAAAGGGCATGACGAATCACTCATATAGACCATCCCTGGTCTTGAATGTAATCTTCCACTCATCTCCCTCTCATATCCATATCAAGTGATAGCCACACTTGAGATCCATCTTTGTGAAGTGTTGAGCTCCACTCAAACAGTTCATAAGATCATTCATTCTTAGCAAAGGAAACTGGTACTTGATGTTTATTCTATTTTTAACCTGAGAGTCTATACACATTATCTACTCTCTATCCTTCTTTAGTTCCAGCACTATAGGTACTGCACATGGACTTAGTCTCTCTCAAATCAAACCTTTTATCACTAGATCTTGAACTTGTGTATTTAGCTCCTTAGTCTCAGTAGGAGTCATCCTATGAGTAGCCTTGTTAGGAAAACTAGCTCTAGGGACTAAATCTATTTGATGAATGATTTAGCTTACTAGTGGCAATCTTTCTGTAACATTATTAGAGATGACATATCCATACTCACTTAATAGACCTAAAACTTCAAGTGGAATTTCACTACTACCTTCCTTATCTTTTCTAGGAATCAAAGCATAACACATATGCTGATGTTTCATGTCATCCATAATTTTTCTTCCATAAACAAGACATACCCTAGCACTACTACATGCCTTTCCACCCTCCTTTATCAAAGGCTTTAACTTTTGGTGAACTCCATCATTTGTTAGAGAGTATGTATTTGAATGATCATCATGTACAACATACAATAAATGGAAAACATCCATTGGAATGATGTCACAGAGAACCTCATCATGGTAACTCCCAATCTTGAACTTTACCAAACATTTCTCATTAACTTGGACCTTATGATCATCCTACACCAAAGAAATCCAATAGGGTTGGGGGTGTTTCTCTCTTTTAAGCTTTAGCTTTGAGACCATCTCCTCTGACACCAAGTTGTTAGCAATTCCACCATCAATAATTACATCACAACATTTACCCTCACACTTGCACCTGGTATGAAATAAACTCCTCCTTTTTCCAAGTTTAGTCTCACCACTTAGTAAGACCCTTTCATTAACTAGAATCTCTCCTCTTTATACATCATCTAAATGCAATGACTATGTATCATCATCTACATGAGCAACCCTTCCTTGACCATCAGCTCTCTTATCTATCCTTCCTTGGTGTTAAGGGCATTTGAAGGCATGATGATCTTCTTCATTACAATGAAAATAGGTACCATCCTCTTCCTGAACCTTTTCCACATCCTCTACCTCTTCCTTTCTAATCTCCAATGTTTTGATCACAAGAGTAGTTAAAACCCTCATTCCTTTGGTTTCGGCTAGTACCCACATCTTCATTTTTCTTTTGGTTCTCATTTTGGCCTCCAAATGACTTGCCACTACCCCTTCCTCCTTGACTACACCATCTTTGTCTTCCATCAAACTTTTTGTTTAGCTTCTTCTCAACTTGCAAGGTAAATTAGTATGCCTCTTTAATGTTAGTCATTCTAACCAATCTTAACTCCTCCTGAATGCTAGGTCTTAACCCACTAAGGTAATGGGAAACCTTCTCCTTATTTTCTTTTGCATACCTCACCCTAATAGGGACTCAGTAAAATTCCTCTATGTATTCCTAGATAGTTTTTTCCACTTGCTTTAACCCTTACATCTTCTTAAACAAATCAAGCTCATAATCAACAGGAATGAACTGCTTCCTTAGTTTGTCCACCATGTGATCCCATCTTATGATTTTCTCCTTTCATCTTCTATTTCTTTCCAATTGAATCTCTTGCAAATATATTTTGGCATGGCCTTTCACTTTGGCCTTTGTAAACTTAACCCTATCAAGGTCCTTGATATCCCTAAACTCAAAATATTCCTCCAGCTCATTGATCTAGTCGATCAACTCATTCAGGTTTAGATTTTTTGAAAGCATGTTGACGTCAATTTTAGGCCTTTTTTCTAAGATTTTGGCCCAAAAAAGATTCTCCTTTGCTTGGTTTAGGAATTCTCCATCTCCTTCCCCTTCCTACCCAATATTTCCTTCTACTTTATTTTCTTCCTCAGTTTCGTCACCTACGGTAACATTCATCCCTCTATGGATCTCCTCTTGCAATGCCTAGACTCATCTCTAGAGGGCTTGAACTCAAGAGTAAAAACTCCAGACCTTCCACCACACTCCCTTCATGGAGGCATCTTTTTTTATCAAACCCACAACCACACAGTCCCGGTGCAAATTGCCTCACAGTTGGTGCCTTGTATACACACTTAGGAAAACCTACTCTAATACCACTTGATGAGGGCACAAAACACAACCAAAATGAATGCAATAGGAAAAGAGAAATATTATTGTTAGAATTGATATGATTTTACATTTAGTAAAATGAAAATAGGCTCTATGTAATTCCCTATGGGCTTATAGTGGTATGATTCTAGAGAAAAATCCTCCTCATAGTACCCTCTCCCAAATTCCACCAAAAAAACTACCTTTACAATGCCAAAAATGTCCTTAAGTAACCCTAATTAGGTTTCGGGTTAAGAATACATTCTAGAATATGCCATTTGGAATCCAACACCAAAATAGAAGGTTCTCAAAATCATGTTAGAAGTTGGTGTAAAATTAGAGCACTTCTAGGAAGCATAACTTTTGATCCAGGACTTCGATTGACAAACTGTTTACATTTCTAGAAAGCTCTTTAAGTGATCTATAAGAATATGGAAAATATTTTATTTTCCCCCATTTTTTGGGCCATAAGAGGCCATTTAGTGCCTCAAATTTGACTTTGAAGTGCTCTTAGGAGGTCTCCAGGCAACTTAAAACTGCAATAACTTTCAAACCATAAAGACTTTTGACATGATTTTTTTTGGAGTGCCTTCAATTAAAATTAGAATTATCCCTCCAATTTACACCCTCTAAATCATCATAATTATGCTCAATTACAAAATAACCTATTTTTTGCAGTGGCACATATCCCAAGGTGTTCAAAAACTCTAACCCATAGAGCCAATAGTGGAACTATGAGAGTTGGAACCTTTATTTGACCCAAATGGGTATCTAGAAATGAAAACACATTAAATATAAACTAACACTAAGCATATTTTTGGGTGATACAGGG
The DNA here is from genome assembly GCA_028749045.1 of Cupressus sempervirens. Lineage (NCBI taxonomy): Eukaryota > Viridiplantae > Streptophyta > Pinopsida > Cupressales > Cupressaceae > Cupressus > Cupressus sempervirens. Next base: position 81,520,247 of record CM053793.1, on the reverse strand, counting down.
TTGCCCTTACACCACTAGATGCTCTTGCATCATTATCTCTCCACTTTCTCTCTCTTTTCTCACTTCTCTCTTCTTACTTTCTCTTACTCCACTTTCTCTCTCCTTACTTTCTCTCTCTTCTCACTTTCTCTCTCTCCTCACTTTATTTCCCTCTTCTTACCTTCTCTCTCATCACTTTCTCTCTCTTCTCAATTTCTCTCTCCTCACACTTTCTCTCTTCTTGAACACTCTCCCCCCTCTCACTTCTCTCCTTACTTTCTCTCTCCACACTTTCTTTCTCCTTTCTCTCTCTTAGGTCTCACTTTCTCTCTCTTCTCACTTTATACATGACCTCTTGAGTCCTTAGAAATACTTAAATAAGACTTAATAGTCCCCCTTTTGACCTTAAATTAATGATAAAACCTATCATGACCCCTTATTAGAATACATGTTCTTGTAATTATATGGCATCCCCTTATTGACCCCTTATTTTCTTGTAATAATAAGTTAACACTTAGTTTTCACATGGCATACCTATAGATGGCCTCCCACAATCAACCTCAACCTTAGGATCAAGGATAGGGAGAGGGTCAAGGATAGGAACATGATTAGGGACAGGGATAGGCTTAGGCTTAGGCTCAGGGATAGGGATGTGCTCAGGCTTAGGGACAAGGACCACCTATTGATGTATGATCTATCCACCCTCGCCCTCCTAATATGACAACTATATTCAAGTTTGCTAGTAAAGAGACTACTAGACTAAGATTAACTATTAAGAGATCTAAAGAACATCTATATAGAGCTATATGTTAGTAGATTTTGACTAGTCTTGAGGAGTTTAATGATAGACTTAGATCATAGACTACATTTGCATCACAGTCTATACATAGGATTTTTGTTGAGCTTAGAGCTAAGATCTTGGTTGGTATATCCTTAGACCAGGTTCAAAGCCTAGTTTCTAAGAAGATTATCAAACAAGAGGTCTTCCCAATTTATGAGGGGAAGACCAAGGTCAAGGCATATCAGGTTACTAGATGTATTATGACACAAATTTCTTGTATGATATACACTCAATCCTAGTAACACATGGTCATCATCTAATTACAAGAAAATTCTATTATATTTTTCCTAGCAGTTATATGCAGAGTTCCATTTGGGGCACTATGTCAAATATTTAGATATTATAGGATATTATGATTAGGGATGCAGTAGATTTTTTTATCATGATTTGACTCATGTTATTCCTCATCATCATGCATTGGTGGAATTTAGGACTCCAACAGTTACTCTAGTGATGGCTTTTATTGTAGATAGAGCTTTCATTGCTTCTCAAAGGGAAGTAGTTGATCAGATAGGATACATTGCATCTACTACTAAGAACATTATATCTAATACTCTAGTAAGATATCTTTTGAGTAGACGTAGTTAGCACATATCATATTCTGAGGAATCATTGAGTACTACACCAACCACTAATGAGATCTATAGAATTGCACGTATTCCTACCCTAGGAGATATATATGGCCTCATTAGAGAACATAGACATATGGATATGGCCTTGTATCTTCTAGATGCCTTTACATAGTGTAATAGAGATGATTTCATAGAGGCCTATATTTTGAGCATCCCATGATATGCCATTAGGTCATGTACACCAAAGCACGCAACAGTTTGCACAAGACTTTGACATTGAGCACTCTACACATCACTCTGGGGCTCAATAGTCAACTTAGCACTCAAATGCGAAATAATATATTGTAGTTCCACCTAAGGGGACCTTAGGAGTTGGTCAAGATATTTCTATTTGTATTGATCAAATTGATGTGATTGATCAATAGTTACAAGATTTGAGTCAAATTCATATTCCCACTAAGATATGATCATACATGGACATGCTAGTTTAGTCTACTAACCCTACACCACTTCCATCCCAAATCATTTTTCCTTTGTACTCCTCACTATTTTAGAGGATTAAGACTATTGGAGATGGAGTTTTTATTGATGACACATTAGTATTTGTCGCTGATGACCCTCTTTCTCCTTAGACCTAGGTACAACTCTTTTAAATGTCATTTTACAATAAAAAATTTCTTTTAAAAAGTATATAACTATGTACTCATATTTCCAAATGAATTATATTTTTGTAGGAAAAGGTAGTAGAAAATGCTTCTTCCAATGTGGGGTTTGATCATAGTGGGGTGAGAGATGTTATCGATGCGATACCTACTACTTGTGGGGGTAAAAATATGATGGATGTGACAACAACTAGTGCTCAGATAATTTTTAAATAGAAATTTAAATTAATTTGAAATACTAGATACATGAGCTCTTGCATTAATGCATTAAAGTTTGTACAAATATTTGAAAATAGAACCCATGTATACATATAGGTATATGTCTAACACATTGTTGTATTTTAATTTGCAGGGCTCAGTTAATACTCCATAGACACATGACCCTCACGAGTCTTGACCATATGGTAACTCTATTTGTATATGTCTGGATGACTCTCTAGTTTAGGACACATTCACATGTTTACTTTATCATTGATCTTATCAAGACATATACATTTATGATTTTACATTTATATATATGTGTTGATCTTTTCACATATGTATTTATGACTTATTTTTATTAAACACATGATTGGTTCAATTTATGATTAGAAATATGATATACATGTTTCTAGTTTATGGTTAGACATGTACATCATTGGTTAAATATATGATTAGACAGATTATATATGTATTTATTTTATGGTTAGATGTACATGATTTATGAAAATGTATATGTATGCATATAAACACCTAAACTTCATATAAAATGAACATGTAAGCATTCAATATAAGTCCTTCATGTGTAACATGAAATGAGTTCATGTAAATTTGATACAAGTCCTAAGTTGCATTATATTCTTGTTCATGTATAATGTATACACATATATGTCCTAAGTTACATGAAATGAACACATACATACACTCAATATAAGTCATACAAGTTATGTTATGCAATGAACATGTACACCTATGTACACATACAATTGTCCTAAGTTACATGAAATGAACATACATGTACATGAAATGGATTAAATGAAATATTTAAGAAAGTTCTAGAAATATGGAATATTAAATGTAGTAGGTCCTAGAAATATGAAATATCTAAGCAAGCGATACAAATATGAAATATGTCAAGTGGGTTCTACACACGCATGGAGAATATTTAATATTCTCTCCTAGTCCCTAGTATCTAATCTCCACTTGCATCATCCACCTTTATGTTTAACTAGATGTAGAGAAATGGACATAGCAATAACATGGTGACTATATTGAAGCACTTTATTGTTTAGTTGGTAATCAACAAAGTGAATTTCATGTTTCATTAATTTGTGTTGGCTGAGATATGTTTCCTCCAAAACAACTGAACTTGTAGACCATACATTTAAAAGTTAATTTTATGTGTTCATGTAATACATAAATTCATCATTTAATAATAAACACACACAATTTAGTTAATTTAATGCGTACCTATAGGGAAAAACATCCCATCATTTTGTTCAAGTTTAGTTAACTTCATCCTTTCTATAGCGCAACACAATAAATAGTAACTCACTCCTACATTTCTAGGCTCAATAATAACTACAAAGACTTCACCTACGCACAGTTTAAATATTATGCATGTATATTGTGAGCTCTAAAATTTTTTTGTGATACATATATATATATATATATAATTTTTAAATTTTACTTACCAATTAAAGCTAGTTTAGATATATGGTTATAATTAGTAGAAATCAAAGGAATATCATCAAAGCTTTCATCTTCATCTCTATTAATTGTATAAGTAAAAACAAGTGGAACCAAATTCTAGAGAACTACATATCCATGATACTAATTGATTCATTTGTTATAATTCTCAGCAATGCAATAACAAGATAAACATGAATTATCTCTTGTGTACAAAGTCCAATTGTGATGATTGGTGCTCATAATAGAATGTAAGGATCATTTTTTTCTATCCTCTTGCAACCATGCATAGTTTTTCTATCCATACCTGAAGTTACATATTTAATATATACAAAAAAAATTAGAGACAAAAATATATATTCACATACATGTGTGTATAACTTAAATTAGATAAGAGAAAAGATATACACATGCATGTACATTTACCTAATATCTCCCAAAAGACTCTACATGGTACTATTTGAATCACTCTTGATGATGTGCCAACCTCATTTGATGCAAAATGTGTCTTGCACAATTCAACAATTTCATGTGCATTATTTATACAAATTCCCTTATAAGTCATTTGATACTTTCATAGAGCACATTTGATACAAGCTCCAACACCATCATGTTCACCTTTTTCCATCTCTAATTTTAAAGAAAATCCACACATGTGGTATGTTTTCATCACAATGATATCAACAAAGTGCATACAATGGCCAAGATGATTTGAATTGTGTAGCACACCCATCTAACCAAACATAATGTTTATCGATACTTATATTCCTCTTTCTATGATATAAGCAAAATAATTCTTGAAATAATGTTCTGCATAATAAATATCATATTCTTTATCATCACTTATGTAAAAGTGATATTAGTTTTTGATGAATCATGCTTCACCTATTATTTGAATACTATCCAAATATAACTATGCATGATGATAATGCACTTGTACCATAATAGTAGCCTGATCTGAAAAATAGTACTATGGTTGAATAGTCTTTTGATGAACAAATGAATAGTTTTCTACAAAGTTAACAACTGATAAAATGGTTCCAAGTGGGAAGTTATTTTTAAGGGTTTGAAATTGTCGTGCTTTCAACTTTCCAAAAAATTCATGATGAATATATTGATGTATCAAACTTTTAAATTTGTCCATAAATGCTCCAACAATCATCTCTTCTTCAAGATATTCTAATATTTTTTATCCTTTCCTAGATTTAGTTTCATTCGTTATATTCTTGTAACCCTTGCAAGTTATCATTTTGGTGACATCAATATCTTTATTATTCAAAGGAAAAAGAGCCAAATTAGAACACATCTCACATGTTCCTCTAATGCAATTGATTTGACCAATAGGATCATCTATTTTTTCAAATAAAACCGATGAGATGAAATCACTTTGTCTACTAGGAGGGGCATTTTTATAACCAAAAGTTTCTTATCTATATTTCTAATAAACTTGATAGTGGAGAACAAATTCAATCCGATAACAATAACAAGAAGTCTCAAACACTTTTTTTTCCTAACATAAATGGATTCAATCTTTCAAATAATGTCTACCCAAGTTTTATATTAGGATTTGAACTACAAAATGAGACATACATTTCATGTTGTGTTATGTCCAACCAATTTTTGTATGATGTTCATAAAGGTTAGCTCTAACCATATTTCTAAGAACATCTCTAGTATTTGATGAAGGATGAGTATTAACATTCCAAAATGATACTACCAAATGTTTGATTCTATCATCAATCCTCTCACAACAAGGAGCTCTACATATAATTGCCCAATTTCCTTCCAAAGTTCTATCATCCAAAACCATTCTCCTCTTAATATATTTGATATGGTTTTTCTACTAAAACCAATATGTGATGAAATTGAAGATATTTGGCTAATTTGGGGTATACCACTACCAAGAATAGGTTGCAACATAACTCTTCTTATAGTGATCTTATCTTTACTTTGACTTTTCTTCCCTATAGAGCTCAAACCTTTCTTAACATTTTCAATAATATCACTTTTCATGTTAGAAATTTTTCTCCTTTTGATGTTGTGTTTACACCTAGCAATTTTAATGACTTTCCAAATTTTTATATAAAAGAACATGAGAAAGTACTTGATTTTTTTCAAGTGTTTCCAAAATATCAAATTTACTTGCTATTTCTTTTACTATCTTATTCAAAGATTTTATTTTTGGAAAGACTTAATGATTTAATAACAGAAAGTAATTTCAATTTATCCACATCCATTGTAAGTAAGTGATCTAAATTTCCACTCAAGTGACATTTTTATTTACACTTGTGGCTAGTCTTATACGTTCATCCATACCAATTCAAGTAACTAATCTTGACCCTTCTCCAACATCCATTGATTCATGTCCTAAATTATTATGTCCCAAATTGTTATGTCCTAGGCTATCATTTCATGGTTGTCATGACTCAAATATTCCTCAACATGTATTTCTCATCTTGTGATTGTTTGTTAAAAACTACATGCATATAAATGAATAAGTTTAGAAAATTTATTATAAAGCTGCAAATATACCCATCCATATGAATTTACATGTTTACATACCTTCTCTTTTTTTGTGATAATTTTCCAAAGCTTTCTCACTATTTCTCTATTTTGTATCACTTGATATATTTCTTACAGATTTACTTTTTCTTCCTTATTGTTGTCCCATCTTCAATTTTTTAAAAATTGTAAAAAAATTTTGAATTGTCTTCAGTCTTCAAAAAACTATCAAAATCTTTCAAATTGTCTTTAGTATTCTTCCTTTTTCTTCAAAAATAATAAATTCCTTATAAGATTATTTTATATTGATTTAAAAATGAAGGAAAATTTGTCTTTTTGGCTAACAAGGAGCTTTGAGTGCAGCCCCCTAGAACCCAAAATGGTAGCCTAAGGGCGTCAAGTAAAGCCCGTTGGCACCCAAAGCAACCAAGGACTTCAAACAAAGCCCACTAGCACCCAAAGTGGTAGCAAAGGGGCTTCACTCGAAGCCCCTTGGCTGCACTGGGGGCTTCATTCAAAGCCTCCCAAGCCTTCCCACATGGGCACCGACAGTTGTTGGGAAACAATACCAAGGGATTCAAATGAAGCCCCAATTATAAGGCGATAAATTACCTTATAGGATTCATTTAAAAATTCTTCAAGAAAAGACCCAAAAATGGGATTTGCTCAAAGTCTACTTCACCCAAAGCATCTAAACAAGGAAATTTCCCAATTTATTCTTAATTTCTGTCAAACTTTCCTTTTTTATGGCTCAAACAAGGGCCAAATAAGTTTAAATTCTGAAACTAAGTTTTGAAAAGTTTTGTCCTTTTAATAAGATTTCCAATGAATATATTTTTATCATATATTATGTTTATTGTGCTGTTTTATTTTTAGTTTTATTAAATAAAGGCTTTTTTGTCATTTTAAAAATCTCCATTTGAAGCTTTGGAAAAAATATAAAAATAAAGAATACATTTTTCTAAAAATATGATCATCAAAGCTATGTGTGTTAGCTTTCTATCAAGTGAAGAAAAATTACATTTTGATATACACAAATCAAGTTATATTGATCAAAAGCAACCTATGTCTAAATTATGGTTAGTGTCACTTCATCACTAAATAAAACCTATTTTTTTTATGAAATTGAACAGAAACAACAAAACTTGCTAGATATTAATGTTACTATTCTAGCCTTGAAATAAATTTTTAATTAACATATTTTAAAAAAAAGTTATGTTGATCAAAACACCCATCACTTTTTGAAAATATCAATTTACATATAAACCACTTCTCGGAGGAGATGACAAAATGGACTTCAAATGAAATTATTAAAAGAAATAAAAAATATTTTTAGATACTAAATAGAAAATTCTAAAAATCACTAGTTTACATAATCATCAAATTCTTTATGGTTTTTTAGTAATATGCATTTTAAAATGATGTTTTTGTTCAAAATATCTATTTTAGTGTCAAACTTGGCCAAAAGGTGGGAACCATTACCATGGCCTTACCAAATTTATATATTGATAAATAATGTAATTAAAATTTGTAGATCTTCGTTTACCTCTCTCCATGACTTCTTGTGGCTATTAGGAGCCCATACATATGTAATAGGCAAAGAAGAAACCCCACGAACTCCAACCTAAATATGTGTGTATAGTTGTCAGATTGAAATACAAGTTCACCTATAACCTTATTATTAATAGCATAATAAATTAATAATATAATCAAGAATTCAAATCAAAATTTACCTTAGGTGATCTCTCCTCTATAAGTGTCAACTCGGTCAGCAAATATGCAAAGCTTTGTTGATTCTCCTCCATCACAGTAGGAGTTTCCTATGAGAGTCAAGAATAAAGTTGTTACAATTTTGAAAATTATTTATTAATTATCTCAATAAAGTAAAAAAAAAAGAAAATAAATGATAAATATACATACAATAGAGCTCTAACTTCAAATAAAAATGTACAAGGTTCTATGATGGCAAATATGTGTCACTGCATCATCATAGGCCACCCCTTATAAAATAAATAATTCAATAACATTTCATTAGTAAAAACAAATGACAAGTATATATACACATTTAATGACTTTAAAATACCTAATTACCTTCCCTTTGTTAATGCATTGTGGCACAACCCCGTCACATGGTCCCCCACTAACAAGTAAAACCTACAAGAGATTTAAAGAAGATGAGATATCATCTATAATTCAATATCAAATAGGAAAGTAATGAGTGAAAAAATAATACATGCCATGGAGGTCCCAAGGCCAAATGAAATGGTTGAAAGTGAGAAAACATCCACCTATCCAATCTCCTCCTCAATCACCAACTGAACATAAAGGAAACACATGATTGTAAAGTTGTCAAAATTACTCTAATAAAAATATTGATGCTAAATTAATAATTTTGTGATGAAAAAAATCTATAGTTATCATAATAGAAGAGCCCATGGTTGTACATGCCCCTCATCATCTCTTGCAGGAGCTTCAAGTTAGTCTCTCATTGCAACCCACTTCCATAGGATGCACCTAGACTACCTACCCAAATCTCACAAACCAAAATTGTGTCCCATACCATAAAATAAATAATAATCAAACGTGGTTCCATAATAGGCAATAAAAAATGATACTAGTGCTCAAACCTCAAGTCATCATAAATGCTCATCAAAATAAATATCATGTAAACATAAACCTCAAACTGAACTATAAACTACATCATGACATTCAGTCAAATAAAAATCATAAAAGAAATCTCAAAAGTCTCTAGTGCACAACCTAATTTGGCCAACTAAAATATCCAACCAAAACCATCACAAAGTAAATATCACAAGACTCTAATAAACATAAAGAAAATATAAGATTTCAATGATATCTAGTTCAATTCAATTATTTTTAGCATTCAAATTTGAACATATAGATGTGCTCAATTAAATAATTATATACATGCTTTCAATAAGAAAATACTACCCCTTCCAATTAAATATCTCCAAACAAACAATACTAATTACTATATGGTAAAAGTTATTAATATAAATTAATAATGATAACACACTTAAAGTCTGCTAATGTCTATCATTACAATTCTAAAATTTAACAATTTTCACTAATTTAAATAAATGTTTTCTTTTGATGGACATTAATTTTAAATAATATTAAAATCCTTAATAAATAAAATTTAGCTACATACATTTTAATAAGTAAAAAACTAAATTAAAATTAAATTTCATTTAACAAAAACTAATTTAAATATTAATTAAATGAAAATAACAATTAAATAATATTTATTCATTTAATACACTATGAAGGGGAATGAAATGTCCCTTTCTCTGATTTAATATGATATTTCAAGCCTCAAATCAGATCTTTAAAATCAAACAACCAATATTTCAAAGATCCACCAATTTCTCAATAAACCCCAAATCGGGTATGCCATAAATAGTGCCAAAAGCTTTACAGCTTCACCTATTATTAATAAATCTGAAAGTGGACATTTTTACAGAAATTTGAGCAGCATAACAGCCTATAAAATGACATTTCTAGATCTATATAACATGCACACAATAGCTCCCAAATGGAGGACAAAAACAATGCTCATTGGGCTCCCGAAAATAGCACAAAATAGCCCGGAATCACCACAAAAACTTAATAATCTATCACAGAAGTATAATCATATCCAAATAAATATATTCAGCTCTATTTTAACATTTAAAAGTCTGGTATACATCAGAAACCCAAACTGATATGAAATACTCAACCGGAAACACCAAACTCTTACAAAAAAATACACTCGAAAACCCACAAATCTACACTGTTCAGCACAAAGAAAAACTCTGCATGAGCATGCACATGGAATGGCTTCAAACTCCCATCCTTAGCCTTCCTAGAAACCTAAAAACTCCCATTCTTGGGTCTCCTTCTTCATAGGTTTGGAAGCCTCTGAAGAACAACAAAGCAATGCACAAAAATCAAGTTTTGGAATCAACCCAAAATGCCTCCAAACCCCTTAAAAGAGGGCATAACCCTAACTCACTTCCAAGAGGGGTTAATAAAACATATTTTAATAATAATTTTCATTTATTAGTCCATTCACTTCCAAATATTATCCCCTTTTGCTGAAACTTCACCTTTTTGGGCTTGCCCGCCTTAGGAAAGATTATTATTTTTAATTATTTGAAAAGGGGACATGACAAGTCCTCCCCTCCCAAATATTGCTTGTCCTCAAGCAATGGCTGAAAAACAAACCAATCAATCCACCTAGATCCCAAATTTAGTCATGAACTATACTACTACCAATTAACACAAGCTCCTGCAATATCCTCTGCAATATAACCAAGAGGAATCTATAATCAAACTGATAATTACTGCTCAACCAAACTCCAAAGTCACAACTTCCACAATTAGAAACCCATGAGACACAAACTCGTAGAACATCAAAACCCAAGTAAAGTGGACAAATCAAACTACCAACATAGTAAATACCATTAACACATTCCAATGGCCTATACGGAATGTACAATCCAACTTTGCAACAATGGTGAATGCTCCCAAATGAAACTATACCAAGTATCAAGAATCCACACACTGTACAACTCCTGCAGTCAACAAAACTCTATAGATCACCGACCACTGTCTCATAACCATAACTCCCATGCACCCCTAATGGTGAAAATCCATCACAAGATAAACAGCAAGAATTGGAACCCAAACCAAATTTTCCTGCCATCAACTCCTCAACACAAGGATCAAATGCTAACTGATGTGCATACCTTGCAATATAATGTTGATAAAAAAGACCAACCTCAGTCAATTGCTCACCATGAACAAGTGATACAACCCACTATGACTGATCACCAGCTAAGTCAGGAGATGTCATAGCCAAAGGAGTAGAATCAATAACAACACCTACTGAAGCATCACTCCAAAACTCCTGCTCTAAGTCACGTATTATCAAGTTTTCAACTACAGAACCTATTGCCATGTTGTGCCCATCACAACTCTCATCCTGAGGCATCAAACTATCCCATAACTGATGATAAACACTAGGAACCAAAGTACATATCTGTATCATCATCTCATCAACATGGTCATCAAAGGTAAATTGATGAGCATACCTCACAATGTAATGCTGATAGAATGCACCAATCTCAGTCAGTGGCTCAGACTACAATCCAGATGTAACTAACTACAATCGATCACTAACCAAGTTGGAACTGACTACTACCTCTAAACACATCGCCAAGGGAGTAGTATTACTAGCAGGAACCATGCCAACTATGACTCACCAACATCACACATGGTCTTTGATACATCATCTCTAGTCTTCGTGCCATTAGTGCTAGAGGTCACCACCATGTCAAGCATACCACAACAATCTGCTACAGCACCCAACTCAACTGAACCTGACTCTAGTGGGGATGAACCCGATATGCCAATGTTAGTATCAAGGATGGATGCATCCCCATCTCCACTATCTTTGACAATCCCAACCATGGACATCCTCAGATCATCAGACACCACATCTTGTGACTGTACAGAATCTAGTAAAGACTGTAGTTGCTCTAACTCCATGGTCACCTTAGCCAAATGAAACTGTGACTCCTTGAAAGCCAACTGTGTACTCTTAAGAATATCAAAAGTCACCTCAAGCTACTTAGTAAGCTCACTCACCTCATCTTCCTTGGCCAACAATGCATCATATGATGTATTGCCCCACTCCATAAGATAATCTATGTCGGCTACCAAATGCATATAATCCTATCTCAAAATCTGGATAGCCTCCCATAAAGAGTGGAACTCTGTCAAGGAAACATAACTACCTCCCTGCTCATCAATAGTAGGAGAACCCCATCCATAAACTGCTAACAACTGACGAGCAGCATCGAAATATTGGCAAGCGATAGCAATGTCTCGCTCACTAATTCTCAACTGATTAGACACATGATGGCACTGGCTTGACTGTCTCCTACAAACCTCCTTTGATGCACTTTTAAAAGGAGTATCCTCAAAGTTACTAGTCTCTAGAGTATTACCATCCATATCCTGTGAATCAACTCTAAAGCTCATATCAACATATGGAGTATCAAAAACTGTAGCACTGATGTCTAAGTACTCTATACCAAAAGAAACTGCCAAGGAAACTAAGTCTTCAAAACTACCCACTGCATCCTCCTGGATGTCATCAATGCCAATATGATCTTGGGACTCATCTATACACACTGCCAAATATGAAAGATCATCAACACATTCCAGCAAGTATGGTCGATTGGGTATATGAACAAAGCCCAACACCGGTGTATAAAAACTAATACCAACATTGAACAAGCTGCTAGCACAAGAAAAGAAAAAATTGTGCAATCTACCAATCAAATCCATGATAGCACCCAAACAAACACTACTACCAAAAAGTGTTAAAGATCTACAGTCAACTGAATCCCAAATGCCAATATAACAATATCGAGTCCATATCTGTAAACTAAAATCAGCTGGTAACTCAAGCAAACTCCTCACTTGAGTAATATGACCAATACCAACTAACTCCACATACCTATCATGATGAGATAATGAAGTCATAATTCTGTCTTTGTTCACTTTTAGCTGGCTGGACAAATCATGCGAAGTACTACCAGCCTCAACCTCATGTGATGAAGCATCTAACTGTGCCTGGTACTCTTTCTCAGCAAAGTCATGAATGCTCAATGTCTACTCATCTCTACCAGGTATCTCACCATCATGCATAACAACATCCTCATAATCATCATCTGAACCCACTACGCTGTAGTCACTGCCTATTGTAACTATACCATCCTGAATACCTGTGATATCACCCTTTAATGAGCTATATACAATTGTCTCAATTTGAGTATCAAGTTGACCATTACTATCAATCTGCATAATATCCTTTCTCACTACCTCCTGTGGCGGGGTAGAATCTGAGACCTCTTCCTAGATATAAGCTAGTTTCTCAAACCCCTCATGCAAGTTCTTGGTAGTTGTATCATCTACCCTGTGAGAAAATCTACCAAATAGAAATCCAGTCAACGATGTGAGACCTCGCTCCGATCCATCATAGCATAGTGATACATTACTATTATTTTGATATTCACGACTTGAGATGTCGAGACATTATCTGATGCTTAGAACATACTTTATTATTTCATGTTGTGTGATGTTACTTTCAGATATATTTGATGATTGTCATTTAATGTTTCATGTATATGTATGTTGATGAAATCTGTAAATGTAGGATTGAGACTTTGATTTAAGAGACTTTAAATGATTAAGAACTAAGCAAGATGAAGAAACCCCTATTCATGCATTTTTTAATTTATTTGAATTTCTGATATGTATACAATTATGTACATGTGATTTTACGAGACTACTAATGTGTGCAATGAGTGTGTAGATATTTAGCCGAAAAACCCTACGGTGGAACAGAACTGATCTCCTTGTGCTAATTTTGGAAACTTTGTTGTTCATAATTCACGTATTGTATTGTGAGATATATGTATGTATCTTCTTGTTCAGTGAATGTTAATGTTCGTAATTATGTTCTTTTAGTGTCATTTGACACTCATTAATTATTTATGTGCTTCAGTGAGCTGTTTAGGGTTAATTGTTTAACCTTTGGACCTAAGTTGGTTTAGTTGGTGTCAGTTTGCTAATTGGGTTCTTAATCGAGGTTAGTCATCCCTTAATCCAGATTAGTGTTTAATCTGCATAGTTAGAGTAGTTAGATGGTCCTATTTTATTCCTAGATTTTATTTGGTTCTAAACCTCTTTCCTAAGGCTTAAAACTTGATATAATTATACCCAAAGGGTATGGGTATGGGTTAGGGGTCTTTTCCAACACCTAAGCCCCTTTTATTGACTTTTGAGGTCACTCAAAAAGTCTCCTTTTGCCTTTGTGCGAAAATTGACCATGGTTATCTTGAGTTACCTCACCTCATCTCCACTTAGGGTTTAACCATAGTGTAGGTTGAGTTAGGAGTTTCTAGAATTGCTAGTGGGTGGAAGTAGTTATTGCTCCTTTTGGGTGGTTAAGTTGGAGGCTTATTTAGAGGCCCTTCTTGGACTTGTGGAGGTTGTTACCCAATCTCTACATTTAGAGAGGAGTTCTTGAAGATTGAGGCAAGGAAGGGGAAACTCTACTCAAACTTGTTCATTTTCCATTACCTCTTGTGAAGGTAGGAAATTCTCATCTCCCTTCTTCGTTTTCCATGTTTGTTTCATGCTTATGCTACCTTGTTGTTTTTTCAATGTTTGCATGTTTGTGGGTATGTTGGGAAGATTTGAAAACCATGTAATTTTTGGTTGATTTCCTTTCATATTCATGTTGCAATTTTGAGATTTTTCTTGCATGGGTGTTTTGGTATTACTCAACCTTGGAGAGGGCAGAAGTGACCAATTTTGGGAAAGGTCTGTTTAGTCAGACTCCAACTAGTGTAGAGTCTCTTCTCAAGATGAGAAGAGGGAGAAAGGGTAGGGTGTTATGGGCCCCTACCTATCAGCACAAACCTGGTATGATTATGGTATGTTGAAATGGAAGAATGGAAGTTCTTGGTATATAGCCCCGATTGGGCATCTGTTGGTGTTGTGCTTGACTTCTCCTAGTTGGAAGAATCCACCTTTCCCTAGTCTTTGATTCATTATGAATCCCTTTATGAAAACTTTGTATGAATATGCATGTTTGAATTACTCTTGGTCTTTCTTGTTGTCACTTGATCAGAATTCTGTTCCACCCATGGTTCTTGAAACATGTTGTAGAAATCGTCATGAATCCCTTGATGAAGATCATGAAGAAAATTCAAGTAAATTGTTGAAATTTGTGATTGTTATCCTATGTAATTTGTAATTTAAACCTTGTTGTAATTGGCAACAAAGTCAAGTTTTCTTCCTGATTCTTTCCCGGCTGAGCCTTGAATCTGGTTTGCCAATAAAATTGGTGGTTGAGTATAATTTCTTGTCATGTGATTTAATTGTAAACTTTAAATTTGGTTGGATGCACATCAAATAGGGTGGAAATGGAGATTGAGTTAATTAGGAAAATTTCAAGTTTACTTCTATGTTGAAAATGAAAATTATATCATGGATGTAGATTCAATTTGATTGAGCAAATTTTCAAGTTCTTTATATGTTCCATATATGTTCAAAATGATAATTATGTTCAGGAAGGAAAATAACGTCTATGGTTGATACATTGCAATTCAAATTACATAGGAGATCATATTAAAAATGGTATTATTATACCTCAAACTATTGTATCCATGTTTTAATTCTATTCAAAAATATATACTTGCCTTGTAATTCTATACTTAAGAAATTTTCAAAAAAATTTACACTAAAAAAAAAAAAGATTTGACAAAAACAAATATATCTTACATTGCCCTTGAAATTCTACATTGCAAATAATTTCCCAAAGAAATTACACTCCCAAGAGCAAAATTGCTCACTGGAAATTGTATGGGAGACCTTTTTATTTTGAAGGGGAGCAATAGAGAATATAATTTTCATTTAAATTTTTGTGGCAAAACAAAATCAGGTTAAGGCATAATTTACATGATAAAGTTTTAAAAGAAATTCAAAAATATAGATTTAATCCCATCATCTCCCCACCTATAAAACTTTTTGAGTTTTTTGCTTACCCATTGGACATCAGTTTAGATTTGATTTTAAAAAAAAAAAAAAGTTATGTCCAATCTTGTCAAAGTTGTGTTGATGGGAGGGTGACATCACCCTGCCACCCTGTCCCATCTCCTTTTCCCTTACCTTTTTAGGCGCTTAGTTTGGAAGGAAAAACATTTAAGTGGGGAAGTTTGCAAGTTGTCTTAAATTTTTGAATTAGTTTTCTTCACCCTTCATTCCTTATTCCCCCCCTTGTCTGCTCACGTACTCCACTACTTGGGATATGTTTCTCCATCTTGGGCTGTGTGGGTACATGTAAGGCTGTTGTCATGTCAGTGACATGACATAATTTAGGACTTTGTTTTGAGTTTTTTTCTTGTGTTAGTAATGTTGCTAAGGAAAGATCTATTTTTAAACTCTTCCTCCTCCATGGTCAGCGTACCCTTTTTGATGTAAGAGCTTGGATCTGCGTGGGGCCTAGGGAGAGGTGTAGGGGGGCCAAATCAACTTGGCTAGTGGCCGAGTAGGATGGTTGGGGTTAGGGTAGAGTAGAGTGTAGTATGGTAATAAGTAGATTTGACTAGGATGTTAGTTAGTTAGTTTATTAGTTTTATTATTTTTAAGTTTTAATTAGTAAGTGGTTTTAGTATTTAGTTTTTATTAGTTTAAATTGTAATTGGTTAAAGTTATGTTGTTTAAATTTCATTTATATTTCTTTAGTAATATTAGATTTATTTCATGTTTTAATTGGATAGTTTTAAATTTTATTTGAATTATAAAGTTAAGTGCTATTAAAGTTTAGGCATTTAGTTTGTGCACGGTTAGATCAATTTTAGATTTAGTTAGTTAGTTAAAGTTAAATTAGTTAGTTGTTAGTGAACTAAATTTATGACTAGTGTATAATTCACTCTAATAATCTTTAATTTAAGTTTGGGATTAATGTTTTGTTTTTAATTATTAGAATTGTTTTAGTTCGTTCTAAGTAGATAAAGTATGACAGGTTAATTGGTTATTTAATATAGGTTTAAACTTGGGTTTATTTGATTGGAATTTACGATTAATCTAAACCCAATTTCATTTAGATTATTATTAAAATAATTTTCACATGATAGTTTAAGCAATGTAATAACAAATCAATTAAACATTGATATCAATCTAATAATGAAGAACTTCAAAATCCTGACGATGTATTCCTCCACAAGAGTTTTAAACTTAAGATGTTGTAGAGAACCTTTACTTAAACTGTAATCACAATCATCTCAAAACTTAGAGCAATTTTATTATTATTATTATTAAAAAAAAATTGTGTTTTTTCCCTTGTAGTTTGGGCATGAAATTTTGGAATTAGATCCCGTGTTTCAACACTAGGAACCTTAAACCGTTGTGCTTCCTAAACTTAACTCAACTTTTAATTGTGTAGATGCCGCCTGTTACTCATAGCCGACGAGGCAGAGGTTGTAGGGCTAGGGGTGGTAGAGCGGGACAGGAGAATGGTCCACCTCCACCACCACCACCTCCACCTCCACCACCACCGAACCCAAACTAGGACATTATAGATGCACTTCAAACTTTGATCGGTGTAGTTCAGCAGAGAGTAGTACTTGTAGTTCAGCCAGTTCAGCAGATTCCAATAGTGGAAGCAGAGGGACCCAGAGGAGGCGAGCCCAGAGTCAGAGAGAGGAGTAGGAGTCCCCCACAGAGGCAGTTAGAGGGTCAGGGTGAACACAAGGAAGAGTCCATACACCAGAGGGGACCCCCATTTGACAGACCTCCTAGACATGTAGGAGATGATATCAGGGAATTGATTCGACTTGGGCCACCATTATTTACCGGTTCCATTGAGGGAACAGTAGTAGAGGCATGGTTAGAAAGCCTACAATGGTGCTTTGGATTATGCCCTTATGGGAGTAATCTAAAAGCATGCCTAGTAGTTCATCAGTTGAGAGGGGATGCCTCCAACTGGTGGCATTAGGAGGAGATCATTGGTGGAGTGAGGATGGAAACTCTCACATGGGAATCTTTCCTAGAAAGATTTTGGGAGAGGTACTTGTCAGAGCATTTCTAGCAGAAACAGATAGGGGAGTTCCATTCTCTTTATCAAAGAGGCCTTATAGTGGCACAGTACGAGAGAAAGTTTCTTGAGCTCCTTCCTTATGTGGAATACATGAAGGACGAGAAACTTCGAGTGCATCAATTTATCATGGGTTTGAATTTCTCACTTCAGGGCCTAGTTAGGATGGCATTCCCTACCACCTTTAGACAGGTAGTGGAGATAGCACTAGTTGCTGAGGATACTCGAGGTAGGCAGGAGTCATGGGATCGGTCTTAGAACTGAAACTCCTCCCAGCAGAAAACCCCTTGGAAAGGGAATTAGAACTATACAGCAGGGTCCTCTAAGGGCCAACTGTCTCAGCAGCCAAAACCCCAACAATAGCAGCAGAAAATTTCTCAGGGTTATCAGGGCTCCAAGCCCAAGCAGTGGCAGTCACAAGGACCTAGGAAGGATCAGAAAGTACAAGCCCCACAGTCACAGTCAGTGAAGACTCAGCAGTCTTCTAGGGGTGGATACAGTAGATCTAGTAGGTCAGGAGGCCCACAGTAGTCTAGGTCACAAGGTGCACGATCTTATACTTGCGGACCATGCTACACTTGTAGTGGCATGGTCATATAGCTAGGGAGTGTCCGCAGGGACAGGCATCTAGTGGTTAGAGCAGGGCTTTTTCAGAGCCGACAATTGGTGACCTGGGTAGACCCCATAGAGTTTTTCATTGGTTGACAACCACTAGGCTGAGCATTAAGCCATAGTTATCGAGGCTACAGGTATTATACAAGGCTGTATGGTTGCAATTTTATTTGATTTCGGAGCTACTGACTCTTTTATATCTCCATTTGTGGTGGAGCATTGTGGGCTAGTGGCAGTTAGATAGGATATTAGTTGGGAGGTAGAATTAGCCTCAAGAACCAGAGTGTCAATTAATTCCTTGGTGTGGAGTTGTCAGATTCAGATTGGAGACATGTCCACTAGGACTAATCTACTCATTACCCCTCTAGGCTCTTATGATGTTGTCCTTGGCATGGATTGGCTTTATGCCCACAATGCCAAGATGGATTGCCGATAGAAGAGGGTGGAATGTGTGGATGATGATGGTATCTCTAAGGAGATCTTCAGAGTGAAGAGGATAGTGTCCCTTTGTATGAATTCCTCTATGTAGCTTAGACAGTGCATGCGAAAGGGTTGTCAGTTGTTTGCTATCACTATTAGTGACAAAGAGGAAGATTCAGAGAGGGAGCCATCCCTTGATGATTTTCCAATCCTTCAGGATTTTGCAGATGTGTTTCCTTCAGAGCTTCCTAGTATGCCTCCACCTCGAGCAGTGGATTTTCACATAGACCTAGTGCCAGGAGCTGAGCGAGTTTTGAGGGCACCATACAGGATGACTACTCATGAGCTTAGTGAGCTAAAGGCTCAGTTGGAGGAACTCTTAGAGAAGGGGCATATTCAACCTAGTGTGTCACCTTGGGGTGCACTGGTGATCTTCATCAAGAAGAAGGATGGATCACTTAGGTTGTGTATTGATTATCGACAATTGAACAAGGTGACCATCAAGAATCGATATCCTCTTCCTAGAATCGATGACCTCTTTGATAAGTTGTAGGGTGCCCGAGTATTTTCAAAGATTGATTTGAAGTTGGGTTACCATCAGTTGAGGATTGTGGATAGTGATATCCCCAAGATAACTTTTTGTACTAGGTATGGTCACTACGAGTTCACCGTGGTACCATTTGGCCTCACAAATGCTCCAGCTGTATTCATGACCCTTATGAATGGATTATTTTGTAACCTTTTGGATAAGTTTGTGGTTGTGTTTCTTGATGACATTCTAATTTATTCTCATGATGAGAGAGAACATGAAGAGCACTTGAGATAGGCATTGCAAAAGCTGAGAGAGAATCAGTTATTTGGTAGCTTGTCGAAGTGTGCATTCTTCAGACCCGAGATACATTATTTGGGTCATGTCATATCAGGTGATGGTGTCTCAGTATACCCATCAAAGATTAGGGCTATCATGGATTGGCCAGCACCCACCAGTGTTACTAAAGTGAAGAGCTTTATGGGGCTAGTAGGATATTACCGACGTTTCATTTCAGGATTCTCTAGATTGGCACACCCCATCAAATCTCTTCAGAAAAAGGGGAAGAAGTATGAGTGGACAGAGAAGTGTGGTAGAGCTTTTGAAGAGCTCAAGAGAACCCTCACGAGTGCACCAATTCTTGCAGTACTTGATCCTATTGCAAATTTTGTGGTGTGCACTGATGCATCTTTAGATGGTTTAGGGGCAGTCCTTATGCAAGAAGGACAACCTATTTCCTTTGAGTCTAGGAAGTTGAAGACTCATGAACTCAATTATCCTACTCATGACCTAGAACTAGCGACAGTGGTTCATGCGTTGGTGAGATGGTGACATTTCCTTCTGGGTCATAGATTTGAGCTTCACTCCAATCACCAGAGCTTGCAGTACATATTTTCTCAGCCAAACCTTAATGCTAGGCAAAGAAGGTGGATAGAGTTTCTGTGTGAGTATGATTTTGATGTTCATTACATCAAGGGAAAGGAGAATGTGGTTGCAAATGCCTTAAGTAGAAGGCACCATGAGCTTTCATCTGTGACTACTTGCACTAACTTGAGGGAGTGGATCTTGCAGCACTTACGAGCTGATGAGCTTTATGCAGAAGTTAGTCAGTTAGTACATTCTTAGAAACCCTTGGAAGGGAAGTTTGCAGAGTTTTCTTTGGAGTTTGATGGACTTTTTTGTCATAGGGGACGTATGTATGTACCTTCCATTGGGGGTTTGCACGAGCTCATTGTACTTGAGGCTAACAAAACACCTTATGCAGTGCACCCTGGTGTTAAGAAGTTACATGTAGATTTGAGGTAGTTGTATCATTGGTCAGGCATGAGAGTTCAGATTGCTAGCTTAGTTGCGAGATGCCTTGAGTGCCAGAGGGTGAAGGTAGAGCATCATCATCCTAGTGGGCTTCTCCAGCCGCATGAGATTGCAGTGTGGAAATGGGACACTATATCTATGGATTTTATTGTTGGTCTTCCTATGTCATCTCATCGCCATGATGCCATTTTGGTTATAGTTGACACATTGACCAAGGTTTCCCGTTTCTCACCCGTGCGTACTACATTCACAGCACGAGACATAGCTCAGGTGTTCTTGTGAGACATTGTTAGACTTCATGGTGTTCCCTGTAAGATCATCTCTGATAGAGACTCTTTGTTCACTTCTTCATTTTGGAGAGAGTTGCAGTCAGCTTTGGGCACTAGGCTCAATTTTAGTACAGCGTACCATCCTTAGACTGATGGCTAGATTGAGCGAGTAAATCAAGTTTTGGAGGACATGCTATGTATGTAAGTGATGGACCATCAGGTCAAATGGGAGGAATACCTACATCTTGTCGAGTTTGCCTATAACAATGGGCACCATTCTTCCATAGGTATGTCGCCTTATGAGGCCTTGTACGGGAGACCATGCAAGACACCCTTGAGTTGGGATAGGATCAAGGATCGAGTATCTATTGGTCCCTAGTTAGTAAAGGAGATGGAGCAGCAGGTGACCCTGATTAGACAGCGCCTAAGGGAGGCACAGGATAGGCAGAAGAAGTATGCTGATGCAAAGAGGATAGATCGAGAGTATCAGATTGGTGATAGAGTGCTCTTGAGGGTGCGACCACACAAGAGTCCGATTCGATTCGAAAAGGGCTCTAAGTTCGCACCTCAATTTGTTGGACCGTTCAAGATCCTAGATAGGATAGCACCTATTGCATACCGTTTAGCTTTGCCACCTAGCCTGTCACACATCCATGATGTGTTTCATATTTCAGTACTTAGAGGATACATTTATGATGAGTCTCATATTATAGATTGAGATGCTTTACAGGTGGAGTCAGATGGACAACTAGCACTGGAGCCTATCCGCATTATTTCCCAATAGACCCTAGCACTTCGAGGCCAAGAGCTGGACCAAGTTAGGGTCCAATGGGATTGTTACAATGAGGTCACAGCTTCATGGGAGGATGCAGCGCAAATGCAATCTCAGTACCTGTATCTTTTTTGATGAACTCCAGGAGGAAGTTCATGCCTAGTGGGGGAGGATGTGAGACCTTGCCCCGACCCATCGTAGCATAGTGATACATTACTATTGTTTTGATATTCACAACTCGAGATGTCGAGACATTATCTGATGCTTAGAACATACTTTATTATTTCATGTTGTGTGATGTTACTTTCAGATATATTTGATGATTGTCATTTTATGTTTCATGTATATGTATGTTGATGAAATCAGTAAATGTAGGATTGAGACTTTGATCTAAGAGATTTTAAATGATTAAGAATTAAGCAGGACGAAGAAACCCTTATTGATGTATGTTTTAATTTATTTGAATTTCTGATACGTATACAATTATGTACATGTGATTTTACGGGACTACTGATGTGTGCAATGAGTGTGCAGATATTTAGCCGAGAAACCCTACGGAGGAACAGAACTAATCTCCTTGTGCTAATTTTGGAAACTCTGTTGTTCGTAATTCACGTATTGTATTGTGAGATATATGTATGTATCTTCTTGTTCAGTGAATGTTAATGTTCGTAATTATGTTCTTTTAGTGTCGTTTGACACTCGTTAATTGTTTATGTGCTTCAATGAGCTGTTTAGGGTTAATTGTTTAACCTTTGGACCTAAGTTGGTTTAGTTGGTGTCAGTTTGCTAATTGGGTTCTTAATTGAGGTTAATCATCCCTTAATTTGGATTAGTGTTTAATTTGCATAGTTAGAGTAGTTAGATGGTCCTATTTTATTCCTAGATTTTATTTGGTTCTAAACCTCTTTCCTAAGGCTTAAAACTTGATATAATTATACCCAAAGGGTATGGCTATGGGTTAGGGGTCTTTTCCAACACCTAAGCCCCTTTTATTGACTTTTGAGGTCATTCAAAAAGTCTCCTTTTGCCTTTGTGCGAAAATTGACCATGGTTATCTTGAGTTACCTCACCTCATCTCCACTTAGGGTTTAACCATAGTGTAGGTTGAGTTAGGAGTTTCTAGAATTGCTAGTGGGTGGAAGTAGTTATTGCTCCTTTTGGGTGGTTGAGTTGGAGGCTTATTTAGAGGCCCTTCTTGGACTTGTGGAGGTTGTTACCCAATCTCTACATTTAGAGAGGAGTTCTTGAATATTGAGGCAAGGAAGGGGAAACTCTACTCAAACTTGTTCATTTTCCATTACCTCTTGTGAAGGTAGGAAATTCTCATCTCCCTTGTTCAGTTTCCATGTTTGTTTCACGCTTATGCTACCTTGTTGTTGTTTCAATGTTTGTATGTTTGTGGGTATGTTGGGAAGCTTTGAAAATCATGTAATTTTTGGTTGATTTCCTTTCATGTTCATGTTGCAATTTTGAGATTTTTCTTGCATGGGTATTTTGGTATCACTCACCCTTGGAGAGGGCAGAAGTGACCAATTTTGGGAAAGGTCTATTTAGTCGAATTCCAACCAGTGTAGAGTCTCTTCTCAAGATGAGAAGAGGAAGAAAGGGTAGGGTGTTATGGGCCCCTACTGTCAACACAAACTTGGTATGATTATGGTATGTTGAAATGGAAGAACAAAAGTTCTTGGTATATAGCCCCGATTGGGCATCTGTTGGTGTTGTTCTTGACTTCTCCTAGTTGGAAGAATCCACCTTTCCCTAGTCTTTAATTCATTATGAATCCCTTTATGAAAACTTTGTATGAATATGCATGTTTGAATTACTCTTGGTCCTGCTTGTTGTCACTTGATCAGAATTTTGTTCCATCCATGGTTCTTGAAACGTGTTGTAGAAATCGTCATGAATCCCTTGATGAAGATCATGAAGAAAATCCAAGTAAATTGTTGAAATTTGGGATTGTTATCCTATGTAATTTGTAATTTAAACCTTGTTATAATTGGCAACGAAGCCAGGTTTTCTGCCTGATTCTTTCCCAGCTAAGCCTTGAATCAGGTTTGCCAATAAAATTGGTGGTTGAGTATAATTGCTTGTCATATGATTTAATTGTAAACTTTAAATTTGGTTGGATGGACATCAAATAGGGTGGAAATGGAGATTGAGTTAATTAGGAAAATTTCAAGTTTACTTCTATGTTGAAAATGAAAATTATATCATGGATGTAGATTCAATTTGATTGAGCAAATTTTCAAGTTCTTTATATGTTCCATATATGTTCAAAATGATAATTATGTTCAGGAAGGAAAATAACGTCTATGGTTGAAACATTGCAATTCAAATTGCATAGGAGATCATATTAAAAATGGTATTATTATACCTCAAACTATTGTATCCATGTTTTAATTCTGTTCAAAAATATATACTTGCCATGTAATTCTATACGTAAGAAATTTTCAAAAAAAATTACAGTAAAAAAAAAAAAAGATTTGACAAAAACAAATATATCTTACATTGCCCTTGAAATTCTACATTGAGAATAATTTCCCAAAGAAATTACACTCCCAGGAGCAAAATTGCTCACTGGAAATTGTATGGGAGACCTTTTTATTTTGAAGGGGAGCAACAAAGAATATTCTTTTAAATATTCTTTCCATTTAAATTTTTGTGGCAAAACAAAATCAGGTTAAGGCTTAATTTACATGATAAAGTTTTAAAAGAAATTCAAAAATATATATTTAATCCCATCATCTCCTCACCTATAAAACTTTTTGAGTTTATTGCTTACCCATTGGCCTTGGACATTAGTTTAGATTTGATTTTTAAAAAAAAAGTTATGTCCAATCTTGTCAAAGTTGTGTTGATGGGAGGGTGATGTCACCCTACCACCCTGTCCCATCTCCTTTTCCCTTTCCTTTTTAGGCGCTCAGTTTGGAAGGAAAAACATTTAAGTGGGGAAGTTTGCAAGTTGTCTTAAATTTTTGAATTAGTTGTCTTCACCCTTCATTCCTTATTCCCCCCCTTGTCTGCTCACATACTCGACTACTTGGGATATGTTTCTCCATCTTGGGCTGCATGGGTACATGTAAGGCTACTGTCATGTCAGTGAAATGACATAATTTAGGACTTTGGTTTGAGTTTTTTTTCTTGTGTTAGTAATGTTGCTAAGGAAAAATCTATTTTTAAACTCTTTCTCCTCCATGGTCAGCGTACCCTTTTTGATGTAAGAGCTTGGATCTGCGTGGGGCCTAGGGAGAGGTGTAGGGGGGCCAAATCAACTTGGCTAGTGGCCAAGTAGGATGGTTGGCGTTAGGGTAGAGTAGAGTGTAGGATGGCAATAAGTAGATTTGACTAGGATGTTAGTTAGTTTGTTTATTAGTTTTATTATTTTTAAGTTTTAATTAGTAAGTGGTTTTAGTATTTAGTTTTTATTAGTTTAAATTGTAATTGGTTAAAGTTATGTTGTTTAAATTTCATTTATATTTCTTTAGTAATATTAGATTTATTTCATGTTTTAATTGGATAGTTTTAAATTTTATTTGAATTATAAAGTTAAGTGCTATTAAAGTTTAGGCATTCAGTTTGTGCACAGTTAGATCAATTTTAGATTTAGTTAGTTAGTTGAAGTTAAATTAGTTAGTTGTTAGTAAACTAAATTTATGACTAGTGTATAATTCACATTAATAATCTTTAATTTAAGTTTGGGATTAATGTTTTGTTTTTAATTATTAGAATTGTTTTAGTTCGTTCTAAGTAGGTAAAGTATGATAGGTTAATTGGTTATTTAATATAGATTTAAACTCAGGTTAATTTGATTGGAATTTATGATTAATCTAAACCCAATTTCATTTAGATTATTATTAAAATAATTTTCACATGATTGTGTAAGTAATGTAATAACGAATCAATTAAACATTGATATCAATCTTATAATGAAGAACTTCAAAATCCTAACAATGTATTCCTCCACAAGAGTTTTAAACTTAAGATGTTGTAGAGAACCTTTACTTAAAATGTAATCACAATAATCTCAAAACTTAGAGCAATTTAATTATTATTATTATTATAAAAAAAATTGTGTGTTTTTTCCTTTGTAGTTTGGGCATGACAAACTTATCCACCTTAGCTGGGTCAGACAAAATGTCATTCATCATACGGTGGTGCTCAACCAACTGTTCAGACATGTCATGGCTTATTTTCTTAAGTTTATCTTGAATGTCTAAATAACCATCCTTTCTACTATTCTGACTCTAGATATCAATTGTCCAAGATCATGTCCTCTGAGACCCTGTACTATACCTGTCCATTCTGAATAAAGTAGAGTGTAACCCCAATAGGTCATAACTTCTTCAAACACCAAGAACTAACATGAAATTGATTAGAAGTAGCATGCAACCATAGATTTTGACATGCAGTTGATTAGAAGCAACATGCAACCACCAAATTCACCAAGAACTAACATGCAAATGATTAGAAGTAGCATGCAACCATAGATTTTGACATGCAACTGATTAGAAGCAACATGAAACCACCAAATTCACCAAGAACTAACATGAAAATGATTAGAAGTAGCATGCAACCATAAATTTTGACATGCAAGATTTGGGTAGTTGTCAAAACTGACATGCAAACTTCTACAAACCCTCAGGCTGGCAAGATCATAGCTCTGATACCACTGAAATGTCCCTTTCTCTGATTTTATATGATATTTCAAGCCTCAAATCAGATCTTTAAAATCAAACAACCAATATTTCAAAGATCCACCAATTTCTCAATAAACCCCAAATCGGGTATGCCAGAAAAAGTGCCAAAGCTTCACAGCTTCACCTATTATTAATAAATCTGAAAGTGGACATTTTTACAAAAATTTGAGCAGCATAACAGCCTATAAAATGAAATTTCCAGATCTGTATAACATGCATACAATAGCTCCCAAATGGAGGACAAAACAATGCTCATCGGGCTCCCGAAAATAGCACAAAATAGCCCATAATCACCACAAAAACTTAATAATCTATCATAGAAGTATAATCATATCCAAATACATATATTCAGCTCTATTTTAATATTTAAAAGTCTGATATATAGAAGCAACCCAAACTGATATGAAATACTCAACCGGAAACACCAAACTCTTACAAAAAATACACCCGAAAACCCACAAATCTGCACTGTTCAGCACAAAGGAAAACTCTACATGAGCATGCACATAGAATGGCTTCAAAATCCCATCCTTATCCTTCCTAGAAACCTAAAAACTCCCATTCTTGGGTCTCCTTCTTCACAGGTTTGGCAGCCTTTGAAGAACAACAAAGCAATGCGCGAAAATCAAGTTCTAGAATCAACCCAAAAAGCCTCCAAACCCCTTAAAAGAGGTCATAACCCTAACTCACATCCAAGAGGGGTTAATAAAACATATTTTAATAATAATTTTCATTTATTAGTCCATTCGCTTCCAATGATTATCCCCTTTTGCTGAAACTTCACCTTTTTGGGCCTACTCGCCTTACCAAAGATTATTATTTTTAATTATTTGAAAAGGGGACATGATAGGGAAAGGGTTGTTATGACACACCCTTGCTCTGTGCAACAACTTGAACCTAACTACAACAACACAAGCTACCCATAGGAACAAGGTTTCCTAGGGTAGCTACTAAAGTTATCAGGGTGAGGGATGTGGTCCTACCCCAAAAATTATATTTTATTTTTCTAAATTTTTAATTTATAAATTAACTTTTTTTAAAAAGAAAATAAGGTAAATCTATTTAACCTATAAAATTTTTCTTGTTAGAAGAATATTTTTCCAACAAACAATTTAATTTATCTTTTCTTTCCATTTTTTTTTAAGAGTAAGGAAAATACATGTTTTAATAAAAGGAAATCAATCAAACTTATGGTTGTAATACTTTATTTTCCCTCCATATTTCCTCTATTAAAATGCTAAAATCAAAAGGAGTACTAAAATGCTAGTTTTCCAAACTCTTCCATAGTTTTCTAGATCTGTTGATTTCTCAAACAAGTTTTCTACTATGAGATCGAACAAATCTTTCTCTTACATTTGCACAAAACATTGTAAGACTAGAAACAATAATATTTAATAACCAATTCACAAGCAACTTGATAGACATGAGGAAGATAAATATTTTCGAATGAAATTTTACTATGAGCTTTCAAACCTTGTCTCAACATAATAGTCAAAATCTAAGATAATCTGGCAAATGCTTGTAATCTAAATTACTCCTAGAATTTTAACAATTATTTAGCTTTAGCTCTCAAATATCTCCCCCAAAACTTGTGTGTTAAAGTGACCAAAAAAAACCTCTAATAAAACTCCATAACCAAGTAACTAGGGATTCTAACCTCTAACTTTCCAATAAAGTAACTTTATTTAATAAAAATATTAAATAAATGAATTTATTAAATCTTCACACTTATGGAATTTTAAATTAAAATATTCTTTTCTTTTCTTTTTCTCACTTTATTTATTTGTGCAAAGCATTTTAAAAACATAATTTATTATTTTGACTAATATAATAATTAGAGCCCACTAATTAAGTACAACTCTAATTTTTTATCATTATTAAATAATTATGATAAATCAATATTTAATCTTTAATATTTTAATTTCTCTTTATTAAATTTTCTAATTTCAACTTTTCTATCAAGTCTTTTAAATTGAAGCACATAATTAATTAATTGAAATTAATTAATATCATCATATTTTAATAACTCCTATTCTATATGACTAATCATAATTGAAATATTTACCAAGAAAATCACATCACCAAACAAGTTAAATGTAACATAAGAAAAACATGCCCACAATCAAAATCAACATGCATAGAGATAACTCATGAGTTTGAAAAAGGTAGGTAGTTGGATACGCGTCCTCCTTCTTAGGACAATAATTAGGCTTAACTGGGATTAGACATGAACATTATCTCTTCATTCTTAAGTTATTAAATTATTTTGATAGGGCACACTTTTCCTTGTAATTCAAGGAAGTTGATGCTTAGTACCTGCAAACCTACATAAAAATGAACATCTACATATACATATATATCTAAGCTAAATATGAAATAGTGAGGAGTGGTACATCACGTAGATCCCAACTCATAGGTGACTATGACTCCCTCTACCAACCACATTAGACACGTCAGAAAAATGTAAAATAGACACATACACTGTGTACATGCAAGTATGGGGTAAGTACAATAAATGCATCATACATATAAATAGCATAATATTCTAATATGAACAACTCATCATCATGAATATAAATTAATCATCATTTGAAGATACATCATATGAAATCATCATGCCAGTCATTACATTTACAAACTAACTAATATATATTCATTACTGTACATATCAAACTATCTCATTTTAAAGATTAGTAAAAACTAACATATACGGTGAATGGCATGGTAGGGTTTGATAGAGAAATATATAGTGATAGAAAATAGAACAAGTATTTCAAAGAAATCTCATTAGATATTTCCTAAAGTCATAGTTTTACAAGTTATAGCTATAGTGACTTACAAAACTTTTAAAGCCAACAATCACATAAAAGCTTCTCAAGATTGTTGTATAGGGATTTGGATGCTTCCTACCAAGAAGAATAATAATTATGTGTTGTTACAAGCTCATTGGAATTGATTTTAAATTTCTTAGAAAGGGAAAGAGGCTTGGTCAACCAGTAAGCCAATTTGATCTTAATCTTTGAAAGTAATGTATTCCAAATAGTCATGATGAACCATGAAAGACAAATGAATTCCCCCCCCAAAAAAGCGTAACCATGTTGGATCCACTTTTATCCTTATTGAAGAATCTATTGTGGATTTGGAAATAAATAATAATGATAACCAAGGGTTTTGTGTCATTAAATGTAAAAATCAGAATCCAAACAAAAGGTTTCTAAACATTTAAGTGCACTTTGGGTGTTTTCTTTGTCCTCAATGAGGGTAAAGAAAGAATCATCAATAAAGTGCCCATTCACAAGTTGATGTGTATTCTATAAGGGAGATACACCAAACCCGACCAATAGAGATAGAAAAAACAAGCAAAAAGGAAAATCCATAAGCTGCAAGGGTATACAAGGATGAGTCCAGAGTGAAACCTTGATGAATGGACCTATGTAAGCCACAAGTATGATACTAGTGCTCACTAATAGTAATATAGTTTTAGAAACATCTACAAATAGCATTTCAACAAAATGATTCATAGAGTGAAGTCTATAACCAGGAGCTTTTAGCATGGTTGAAATGAAAGATTGCTCTATTTAGTCATAAGCTTTAGAAAAAGTGGTTCAAAGGAAAAAAATGACTTTCTAGTTCATTTGGTGGGCCGATTCCACCCTATAGCTATGATATTATTGAGAATTAATCAAAGATTGAATGAAACCATTTTTCTCTGGGGAAGAACATGGAAAAAAATTAAAGCAAGGGCTTTGGCAATGATTTTATATGAAACATTAAGAAAAGTAATTAGGCACCAATTACAAATGTCTTCTAGATTGGTAGTTTGAGGTATGAAATTTATAATCTTTTTTTAGTTCTCAACATAATGATATACATGATAAAAATCTAAACTAGCATAATCCTAAAGGCTTTGTAAAATTTAGATGGGAAGCCATCATAGTCAAAGGATTTGTCATCTTCCATGGAGAAAGAAGCGTCCTTAAGGTCTTGCATAGTCAAATTTCTTGTAATTGCCCTCTTGAATCCTTTTAATATGCTAGCTACATAGATGTAAGCAATATGCTTTGGATGATAAAGAGTAGCCACCTTCAATTGTAACTTAGTTGAGAAAGTAACATTTTAATTATCTCAACTTATTTAGATATGTTTCATAAATTTTTTAAGTTTGTAAAAAAAGTTTTTTAATTTTTTTAAAAATAAAGGTAAGTTAAATTTGTAGATTTGATAATTATTTTTTTATAAATTTAAAAAATTTCATGTTTAAGTCTTAGCTTTTATATTATATGATATAATATTTATTAAAAAATTACAATTAAAAAATGGTTAAAAAATATTTAAAAATTAGATATTAGAAATTTCTTTTTTACTCTCAAGAAATTTCTTTGATAATTTCCATAGATGTATTTCCTAAAAATATGTTTAGAAGATTCAAAACATATTAATCAAATATTTTAAAGAAAAAAATTAATGATTTTGCACTTTTAAATTTTGAAATGTAAGAAAAATAAAAATAAAAATAAATAAAATTATTTAGTTCTAATTGATTGAAATATTTTTTCAACGACAAAGTTTAAGAGAAACTCTCATTAGAATAGTATATGATATAATATTTTATCAAAAATTTAGAATTAAAAATAGAATAAAAAATCCAAAATACAAATTTAAAGGAAAAAAGAAAAGGAGCTTTAATAAGACCTTAAACACATTTGGAAAAAAAAAATCACTTACATATGCACTTCTGAATAATCTTTGAAAAAGTTGATAAATTTCAATACTAACTATGTGCCTAGGGGCAAATACTAAGGGAGACCCAAAAATTTGAAAAAAGAAATGGACCAATCAAATAAGATTTAAAAATATTTAATACGTTTAAATAATTGAAAAGTTTTCAATGGTGTATCCAGCTAAGAAGAATTCCATTTGAATGATTGGAAGATCGACAAAGACAAGCCGCAGCATCCGAGTTATAGTGGAAGATTGGGTATTCATTCTCATATAGAAAAACAAATGTGAGAGATTCAAGGGAATGATGAACTTGTTGATTGATATTTTGATGGATAGAATAATATTTGTCTGTCTTGGCTAATATCAGATATTGGAAAAAACATATGACCATAATAATAATAATAATAATATGATGAACCATTGTGCACGCTATCCGTATCTCTGACCATACAATCAGTGACATGATTTGATTTGTCACTAGAAGCACAAAAAGGAATATAGACAGTGAGTAATGTGTTGTGCAGTGGTATTTTGTGAAATTGTTTGGTTCACAATGAATTTAGATATCTGATTTATTATTATTTTTTGGGTTAATATAGAATGTTATAATATTGGATCATTTATTCATATATTTGAATTTGAGTAGTATGATGGGCATCAATTGGATAAAATAAGAACTAAGTGTTCCATTCTTGTAAATTACTATTCACGGAACATAAGTCAATGAATTTGAGTCTAAAACTACACAGCTGAATCATAACAGTAATATCAGAATTCTTTTTCTTGAAGTGGATATCTGTTTGTAGTTAAATTCAGTATTTTAAAAAAATTAATATTATTTGTTGAGTGGTTATCTGTCAGCTCTTCCTTTGAAAAAGTATTTTCTATCCACAAAAGGGGTACCTCTCATTGCTTGATCTTAGTTGATTATTCCTCGCTGGTATCCTTAAGTTCCTTGGCCAATGAAGTATTATTTTATCAAGAGTGGATACTCTTCAATGCCTTAGTCAAAGAAGTTTGATTATCTCTATAGTGGAGATACCTCTATCCATAACTCTTGGTCAAGAAGCTCATTTATTTGTACATTGTAGATACACCTTAGTCCTCTACTGGTAGTCAAAGATGGTTGATTATAAAAATAGTGGATATATCTTAGTCAAAGAAGTTCGATTATCCTCAAAGTGATTATCTATTGTGGCCTAATTCTTAATCAGACAAGTGTTTCTTATGGAGGGCATGTCCCTATGTCCCATAGCCAAAGAAATCGCATTATCTTGTAGTGTATAACCTTCAGTCCTTAGTTCTCACTAAAAAAACATATGATTGTCTATGGAGTGGATCCATCCTAGTCAAAAAAGTATTATTTCTCTAGTGTAGATACACCTTAAAGCTTGAATTAAAATCAAATAAATCTAAATTATTCTCAAAGTACATATATGACAGTCAAAGAAGTGCTTGTTTTATAGAAGAGTATATGTCCATAAATCCCTTAGGCAGGGAAGCTACATTATGTAATAGTGGATAACCTTTAGTGCTTAATTCTTAGTCAAAGAAATCTTATTGTGTTAGGAAAAAGAAATTTGATTTTTTTATTGCACTTACACCTCCTTCATTGTTAGTCAAAGAAGTGTTGATTATGTGCAAAGTGGATGCTCTAAAGTTCCTAAGGCAAACAAGTCATGTGCACTATACACTGTAGTATAGCCTTCAGTAGTTAGTCATTGAATCTGATGGAAAAAATCTAAATCATTCTCAAACTGGATGTAAGTTAGTCTTCAATTTTAAGTCAAAGAAATGTTGATTATACATAGAGTGGATACCCCTGTATGCCTTGACTAAAGTGGTCACACTACCTTATAGTGGACAACCTTTAGTACTTAATCTGATTGTGTTGGGAAAATAAAAGTGATTTCTGTATATTGCTGATACACCCTAGTCCTTGAATGTAAGTGAAATAAATCTAGATTATCTTAAAGTTGTACTCTATATATTGTTCACAATTGTTTCTTTCTTCTTGGTGACAATTGTTATAGTTTATAATGGTAGCCCTTGCTGTTTTCTTGTTAAATTCTTTTGTACCTTTTGCATTATTTCAAATTATTTTTAAAAATGTGTTCTCAACATGAATATATTTCAGTTCTGTATTGTTAGTGAAAGAAGTGATGATTGTATGTAGAATGAATGCCCCTAAATTCCTCCGCCAAAGAGACAACATTTTATGGTAGTGGATAGCCTTCGGTGCTCAATTCTTAGTCAAAGAAATCTTATTTTCTACATAGATTTGCCTTAGCCCTTAAATCTGAGTAAAATAAATCTAAAATATTATTTAAAGTGGATATATGTCAATCATTATTAATTAAAAAAAATTAGAGTGAATACCACTCAGTTCTTAACTTCTATTGGAAAAACTAGACTGAATACCTTAAGATCTTTAAAGTTCCAATCAAAAAGTTTAATTATCTATTAATCTCAGTTATAAACTAATTACAAAAAATCAATTTATTTAAGTCCTTTCAAATTTTTTATATATAAAAATAATTATACTTCTTCTATAACTTATAAAGATGACAGCTAAAATATCAAAAACTGCAACACATCCTAATTAAATACCCTATATCTTTAAAGTTTAAATCAAAAACTCCAATTATCTATTAATTTCATTAGTAAACGAATTACTGAAAATCAATTATTTAAGTTCTTCCAGTTTTTTATATCTAAAAATAATAACATTTCCTCTAGAACTTATAAAATCAAAAACTGCAACATATCCATTGTAAATTAGAACAAACTGAGAACGGTGTCGGCCAGAGAAAATACCAAGACTTTAATATAAAATGTTTAAATCGTGTATGTGAAAAAGTGATGGTATCAATTCTTTATATGAGATATAGGTCTCAACATAAACAACCAATACATAAATTACAATATACCAACAGATGTAGGCTTTCCTATGCCAATCTAATCAAAACGTATTGATAAATGCTCTGAAGCGTTTAACTCCTAATCAATACCATTAACTTCCATTAAGAATCTTACAATATACATAAAGATTGATATAATATAATGTTTCTTTACGTATAAAAACTGCTTGAGAAATATAAAAACTGCTTGAGAAATATAAATCTCAAACAGATCTAGAGAAAAAAAATAATTAATAAAGGTAAGTTAAATATAAATGTTTCTTTGTGTATAAAAACTGCTTGAGAAATATAAATCTCAAACAGATCTAGAGAAAAAAAATAATTAATAAAGGTAAGTTAAATATAAATGTTTCTTTGCGTATAAAAACTGCTTGAGAAATATAAATCTCAAACAGATCTAGAGAAAAAAAATAATTAATAAAGGTAAGTTAGATTTGTAAATTATATTATGCAAAAAGAGGGGTAAAAATTTATTAAGACAGAAAGGAATACAACAAGGAGCTCAATCCTGAGCAACAAGATCATCAGATTCTTCCACCATCTCAAAGGACAGTTGCCTCCTATCCCTAATATTCCAACCCGGATAATGACTAGAAGTCCATTTGGCTAAACAATTTTTTTTTTATAGATTTACAAATATTCACTTTTATGTCTTAAGTTTTATATTGTATGATATAATATTTATTAAAAAATAGAATTAAAAATAGATTTAAAAATATTAAAAATTACAAATTACAAATTTAATTTTTTATTTTCAAGAAATTTCTTTGATAATTTTTATATATGTGTTAAGACTCAAAACATATTAATCAATTATTTTAAAGAAAAAAATCAATCATTTTGCACTTTTAAATTTTGAAATGTAAGAAAAAAAATTTAAAATAAAAATAAAATAATTTCATTCTAATTGATTGAAATATTTTTTCAATGATGAAGTTTAAGAAAAATTCTCATTAAAATAATATATAATATAATATTTTATTAAAAAATTATTTAGAATTAAAAATATTAAAAATTATCTAAATTTTACAAATACATTTTTTGTTTTTAAATCACTTTAATAAGACCTTGAACACATTAACCAAACAATTTGGAAAAAAAATTCATTACTTATGCACTTTTGAATAATCTTTTAAAAAGTTAATAAATTTCAATACTAACTATGTGCCTAGGCGCAAATACTAAGGGAGACAAGCCAAAAAATTGAAAAAAAAAGGATCAATCAAATAAGCTTTAAAAGTATTTAATTTGAAAAGTTTTCAATGGTGCATACAGCTAAGAAGAATTCCATTTGAATGATTGGAAGATCGACAAAGACAAGCCGCAACATCCAAGTTATAGTGGAAGATTGGGTATTCATTCTCATAGATAAAAAAAATGTGAGAGATCCAGGGGAATGATGAACTTGTTGATTGATATTTTGATGGAGAATAATATTTCTCTGTCTTGGCTAATATCAGATGTTGGAAAAACATATGGCCATAATAATAATAATTATATTATGATGAATCATTGTGTACGCTATCCATATGTCTGACCGTACAATCAGTGACATGATTTGATTTGTCACTAGAAGCAGAAAGAGGAATCTAGACAATGCCTCTCAAGAACATTTTATCAATAATGTGTGGTATTTTGTGAAATTGTCTAGGTCACAATGAGTTTACATATCTAATTTATTATTATTATTTGGGTTAATATAAGAATGTTATAATATTAGATAAGATAAGATAAATTTATTAATGTCAATAATAGATCAACAAAAGTCTAAGGGACACGAAGCAATACAAAGGGTAAACACTAGTAGAGGGAGCACCAAATGGTGTCTGTAGAAAGAACATGAAAGCAAAACAACAAAATAACCAAGAAAAGAGAATAACAACAACTAAAAATTGCTCACAAGTGAGAAGTTGTCTAGAATGGAAAAATGAACATTAGGGCAATCAGGGACTCTAGAAGGTCACCTCTGAGGTCTACTAGAAGGACATTGTCGAGTGTAATCTTTGTGGGGTCTCACCTGGGGGATTCCTTGTGGTCATGATGACATACTGCCAGTAGATGTCAAGTCTAACATGCTCATTCAACTCCCATTGAGGTGGAAGAAGATGAGATGGAGTGTCTAGAGTAAACTGTAAGGGGGGAAGACAATCCAAACTAATAGATCATTTATTCAGATGTTATTTTTCTAAGAATGTTTGAATTTGAGTAGTATGATGGGCATCACTTAGATAAAATAAGAACTAAGTGTTCCATTCTTCTAAATTAATATTCATGAAACAAAAGTCAATGAATTTGAGTTCAAAACTACATAACTAAATCCTAATAGCAATATTATAATTCTTTATTCTTGAAGTGAACATCCTTTTGTAGTTAAATTTAGTATTTTAAAAAATTAATATTATTTGTTGAGTGGTTATCTTCAGAGCTTTATTTGAAAAAATATTTTCTATCCACAAAAGAGGTACCTCTTATTGCTTGATCTTAGTTGATTATTGCTAGCTCGTATCCTTAAGTTCCTTAGGCAATGAAGTCTTATTTTCTCAAGAGTGGATAGGCTTCAATGCCTTGGTCAAAGAAGTTTGATTATCTCCATAGTGGAGATACCTCTATCATTAACTCCTATCAAGAAGCTCATTTATTTGTACATTGTAGATACACCTTAGTCATTAACTGGTAATCAAAGATGGTTGATTGTAAAAAGAGTGGATACATCTTAGTCAAAGAAGTTTGATTATCCTCAAAGTGGTTATCTATGGTAGCCTAATTCTTAATTAGACAAGTATTGCTTATGGAGGGCATGTCCCTATGTCCTTTAGCCAAAGAAATCACATGATCTTGTAGTGAATAACCTTCAGTCCTTAGTTTTCACTAAAAAATATATGATCGTCTATGGAGTGGACCCATCCTAGTCAAAAAAGTATTATTTCTCTAGTGTAGATACACCTTAAAGCTTGAATTTAAATAAAATAAATCTGAATTATTGTCAAAGTACATATATGTCAGTCAAAGAAGTGCTTGTTATATATAGAGTGTCCTGTCCATAAATCCCTTAGGTAGGGAAGTTACATTATCTAATAGTGGATAACCTTTAGTGCTTAATTCTTAGTCAAAGAAATCTTATTGTGTTAGGAAAAAAATAATTGTTTTTTTTATTGCACTTACACCTCCTTCATTGTTGGTCAAAGAAGTGTTGATTATGTGTAGAGTGGATGCTCTGAAGTTCCTAAGGAAAACAAGTCATGTGCACTATACACTGTAGTATAGCCTTTAGTAGTTAGTCATTGAATCTGATGGAAAAAAATCTAAATCATTCTCAAACTGGATGTAAGTTAGTCTTCAATTTTAAGTCAAAGAAATGTTGATTATACATAGAGTGGATACCCATGTATCCCTTGACCAAAGAGGTCACACTACCTTATAGTGGATAACCTTTAGTACTTAATCTGATTGTGGTGGGCAAATAAAATTGATTTCTGTATATTGCAGATACACCTTAGTCCTTGAATGTGAGTGAAATAAATCTAGATTATCTTAAAGTTGTACTCTATATATTGTTCACAGTTGTTTCTTTTTTTTTTTGTGACAGCTTTTATAGTTTATAATGGTAGTCCTTGCTGTTTTCTTGTTAAATTCTTTTGTACCTTTTGCATTATTTCAATTTTTTAAAAATATGTTCTCAACATGAATATATTTCAGTCCTGTATTGTCACTGAAAGAAGTGATGATTGTATGTAGAATGAATGCCCCTAAATTCCTCAGCCAAAGAGACAACATTTT
Organism: Cupressus sempervirens; assembly: GCA_028749045.1. Classification (NCBI taxonomy): domain Eukaryota; kingdom Viridiplantae; phylum Streptophyta; class Pinopsida; order Cupressales; family Cupressaceae; genus Cupressus; species Cupressus sempervirens. Next base: position 81,482,310 of record CM053793.1, on the reverse strand, counting down.
GTCATAGTAGATAACCTTCAGTGTTCAATTCTTAGTCAAAGAAATCTTATTATCTACAATGTGGATCTGTTTCAATGTGTCAGTCAAGTAAATTTTATTTTTCACATAGGTTTTCCTTAGCCCTTAAATCTGAGTTAAATAAATCTAAATTATTTTTAAACTGGAAATATGTCAGTCATTATTAATTAAAAAAAGTAGAATGAATATTACTCAGTTTTGAACTCCTATTGGAAAAACTAGACTGAATACCTTATGATCTTTAAAGTTTCAATCAAAAAGTTCAATTATCTATTAATCTTTGTAGTAAACTAATTACAGAAAATCAATTTATTTAAGTCCTTTCAAATTATATATATATAAAAATGGTTATACTTCTTCTATAACTTTTAAGGATGAAAGCTACAATATCAAAAAGTGAACTCTATAGTAGTTGACATTATGTCAACTTTGGTGGTACGTTGATATGCTGGGTGTGAGGCCTCACCTCCTGAGATATCTATGTATTGTGTATTTCTCTTCTTTTGATTTCTATTATTAATATAAAATATATATTATCAGAAACTACAATATATCCTAATTAAATACCCCACAATCTTTAAAGTTTCAATAAAAAACTCCAATTATCTATTAATTTCATTAGTAAACGAATTACTGCAAATCAATCTATTTAAGTTCTTCAAGTTTGTAATATCTAAAAATAATTACATTTCCTCTAGAACTTATAAAATAAAAAACTGCAACATATCCATTGTAAATTAGAACAAACTGAGAACGGTGTCGGCCGGAGAAAATACCAAGACTTTAATACGAAAAGTTCAAATCGTGTATGTGAAAAAGCTACGGTGTCAATTCTTTATATGTGATATAGGTCTCAAAATAAACAACCAGTACATTAATTACAATATACCAAGCCTTCCTATGCTAATCTAATCAAAACGTATTGATAATTTATGCTAAACATACTCTGAAACGTTTAACTCCTAAGCAATATGATTAACTTTCCATTAAGAATCTTACCTGTACATAAAGATTGATATAATATAATGTTTCTTTACGTGTAAAAACTGCTGGAGAAATATAAATCTCATTAAACAGACTACTGCACCATATGTAGAAATACTTTTTGTTTAATCACATTGGGTAGAGAGCATTAAGAGAGACATGATCAGATGATGCGAGATTTTATATGAAATCAAGGAAAAAGGAGATTCCTAGAGTTGATTATAGCCCACAATCATTATAACAACATTATATACACACATTACAAACAAGCCAGTAAGATGGATGCCCACTGATTTGATCAGATCAGTACATGTGAAAAGAAAAGAAGAGGAAAAAGAAAGAGTGTTATCTGATACAAGGCATATTCATGATGATTGCAAGCTGATACTCCTCAAAAGTAGAAGGAATTTGAATTTTTTTGGCATATTTATTTTGTAAAGTGTCTTTATACAGCCTTTTGACTCAAATAACTATGTGGGTGGTAAGAATGTCCACTTTCCTAACAGTTACAAATTTCCTTTTAAACTTTATCCCTCAATATCTTTTGCCCCACATTGAATGGCCCCATAGTCCTTAGATTCCCCTCACTTAATGTGCCATCCATTCTATATACATTACTTTCATTCTTTATTATGCAAAGCTCAACCTCGTATGTAGAGCTTCTTTGTCCTATCAATTCAGAAAGGCCTGTATTCTTTTTCCCATACACTAGATTTTTGTTTTGTATGTATGGAAGCTTGTAAGGTAAAGCAGTATTTATTTGGGTGCTCTCTTCTCCAATGGTCAAAAGGGCAAAAGGCAAAGAAGGAATCAAACCCTAATTCCAATGTAAAAATCACTTTCGCATGTTCCTTTCTTTTGAAAAGAGTAGGAATATTTAAAGGTAATTTAAATGAGAAGAATGCCATGTAAAAGTTCTATAACAGTTGTGATGTCCCCCTCCATTCTATCAATCAATCAATCTCCAAAGAGCATTTCTCACTGTCTCTAAATGCCAATCTTCCACAATATAGATTCTTAAAGTTCTTAAAAGAAGAAAATATTCCATCCTTGCAAAAGTGTATTATTAGCCTTGTTCATAAAAAAACATGACACTTAGCTTCCCATTATACTTTTAACTATTCAATTCTCAATAGTACTCCTCAATAATGGAATCGCTGGGCATTTTTAAAACTCATTTTCTTTATGCATACTACCAAGAATACTTTTGACAATTTATTGTCCACAACTTTTCCGGTTATTGTAAGTTTGTAGCTGAATTCCTTTCTAGATGCCTTATCATACACATTTAGGCATCTGAATTCGGAAACTCTCTACACTTCCATTTATGCACTTTCAAGCATTGAAATGCCAATGCCTATGTTTATACTGATTAAATATAAGTATGTTTAAATTAAGATTAGATTTTGTTTATTGTGTTTTTATTTGAAACGTACGAGTTATTTAAGTTAGAAAGATTTATTTTGTTGTATTAATTTTATATGTTATTTCCTTTTTGGGTAATATAATTAATTAGAATTTATGAATTGATGAACAAGAACAAAAGTTCAAGTTATTTTCTAAATGTTAATATCAAGATATTTAAGATTAAAATATGATGTAAATCAAAAAACTGATAAGATATTATCAAAAGAACTAAAAATACTAAAATGGAGTGTACATAAGATACCCCATGTCTTGCTCTCAAGTACTGCATCTTTTCCATTGTACTTTACTGCAAGAATGAGTGTAAATTGGCACTCTTACTAAAGTGGGGGCTAAATTTGTATCAATTTGCATCCCTTTGTAACTTTCCACTATGTTTGAGTATCCAATTTAGTGTTGTTTTTTCCTTAATCATTTTTTGCGTATTCTACTCTATAATTTAACTCCAAACCTCATAATGTATTTATCATTAGATAATAAAATTATAATTTGATATAACCTTACAAAACTTGACACTCTTTTCTCCCTTTTGGAGACCCTATTTTGCTAGGACCAAGGTTCCAATCCCCTACATTCCATCAAAAATTCCCTAAATTGCAACTGTTACTAGTGGCATCCTTAAATTTTTAAATTTTGGTCTTGATTTTTGTGCTTGACAATCTTATGTTAGCCTAATCTCAAAAATACCTATGAACTCTAAACAAAAAATGTTTTAACTTTCACATGGTTAATATATCTGAGCACATTGAGAAGAAGTGTGCACTTCCTTTAAAATTGTAAAAAGTCATTCTTTGATAATTTAATTGTGAAAAATAAAATAGAGAATTTATAATAATTAAAGAATTATAAGAATAATTATAAAAAAAACAAATAAAATAATTTTAAAAATAATACTTGTTATGATACTAAAATTAAAACTATGAAATTAATTGAACATTTTAAATTAATATATTAATAATTCTTTAAAATAAGAAAATAAAATATAGTAAATAAATAAAATTTTAAAAAATGATAAAATAATTACTTGATTATGGTGTATGATCATTTTTATATAGATTTATTAATCAAACTTATTATTAATCATGCTACCTAAAATAATTTTTAGTAAGGTCTAATAAACAAATAATAATGCTTCCATAAAATAGTTAATATAAAAATTTTTATTTTATTTTTTTGTGTGTATTTCATAAATTTTTAATCTATTTTTTCAACCATTATCATCTAATTTTCTTTATTATTTGTAATGATTGTAATATTTTTATAAAATAAATTAATTATAGAAAATAACTTCCTATAATCTAATTGAATAAATTGTAATATGAGAAGCTAAAAAAAGGGCTCCTATAACACACAAATCAATCTAGCCAATTATATAATTTATGTGATATATTAAATTCATAAATGAAAAGAAATACTTTAAAATTATTTCAATTACTACAAAAAATAATTAGTTCTCATTGGTAAAAATTAATTCAATTTTCAAATTTTGGAATGCAATAGTACGTGGTGTGTACTTGCTATAAATTGTAATAGGAATAGAAAGTAATTTTCTTTTAAATTTTTGAAATAAATATATAAAATGTATGATAGAAAATATATAATGTTTAAGAAGAAAATAAAAATAATTAATCAAAGTAATATAGTATTTTGAAATGTTCACATTATCAATATCATTAAATTTTAATAATATATACACATAGCAAAAGTATAGTGAGCAATATTTCCATCATGAATATATGAATTGTCATTAATTATGAATTATCTTTTAATAACTTCAACCAAATTATTATATAAATAAAAAAAGTACTATGAAATACCAATAATTTATTATTATAAGCATAGAGAAAATTGATTACAAAAGATTGTTCAATTTTAAAATTAAATTAGTTGTTTAATACAATTCAAAAATTAAAATTATAGTAGTTGTGTGGGCCTATTTGTTCTTGATAAAAATACTCCTAGTTGTAGTTTAATTGAAGGTTAAGTTGCAGCCACAAATTGAAACAAATTAATTTAGAAAATTTCAAGGAAAATTAACATTTAACGAATCCCAAAACCTTGGCAAAATTTATGAATATGGAGCACTCATTCCTGAAAAAAGGGTCGAGCCAATCAAAGTGAATTAAATCAATTATATCAATTTTTAAATTAAGAAATATTTTTTTAAAACTTTAGTAATAATCACACACAAAATAAATAGAAACATCTAATTGATTACTAAGTGAACAACTATTGATTAATTCAGTAGAACTAAATGTTTATAGGACAATAATTACAAAAAAAAATTGAAATTGTAAGAACAAAGTTTTAAAAAATAATTGAAATGATCAATTTCTATATTCTAAAACCTAAATACTCTAATCTTCTATTTCATATCGTTAATTTAAAACATAAAATATTGTCATTTTAAAAGAAGGATTAGAAAGATCCTTTAAAAAAGTCATATTCTTAAAAAAATTAATAAAAATACTTAATCTTAACAAGAAACACATACTTATTTCTATTTGATTTGTTATTTCTTCAAATTTAAATTTATTTATTTATTTATTAAGCTATATAATAACCAAATTACCAAAGTATTTTCCTTTTGTTAAAAATATCATAAGATTTGTTTGAATTAAAAAATTTCAATGGTCAATAAAAGAAAGTGTCACTTGGTGGCTAGGATTTGCCTAATAGTTTGTTGTAGTTCTAATATAAATTAATTTAATAAAAAAAAAGAATAAATTTACAAATAATAGTTAAAAGTAAACTAATTAATTTATATATTTATTTTTAAAAATATTATATTTTATAAATAATGCTTATTTTAACATAATATATAATTATAATCTAAACTTACCAAAGATTAAAATTTAAAATTATATATTTATACATATTATTTTATTTATAATATAGTGAAATAATTATTTATTAAATGAATTGAATGCCAAAGTAAATTTGTATTAAGTTTAAAGTTAATTTTAGCTTATTTTAATATTATTTAAAATTTTCAAAATAATTTGACTAAGTAAAAGAATTAAACGAGAAAAATAAAATATAATAACATGTGTTCTTAATATTAATAATTTTTTAAAAATGATATGTTCTAAAAATGTGGTAGATATAAGATGTTAAAACTATTAGCCAATCATTGCTAAGACAAATGATTGGTGGAAATAAATTTTTTTATTAATGATTTAAGATAAACTCATTACAATAGTATGTAGCCTTTCGACAAATACTAATAATAAAATAAATTGCAATTTTATGTTTTTTACAAAAGTAACCACAAAACCCAAAAAAAACTTTATTAATATATTTAAATCAAACCAACCTTATGCATTATGCCTTTTATTTATATCTTTTATTGGATAAATAATAATGTATACTTTTTAATATAATTATATTAACTAGATTCTATTTGAATTATAAATTAGAAAATTCAAATTATATGATTAATATTTTAAAATTTACATTTTAGAAACATAGGCATGTTAATGTAAATAAGATTAATTGTTTGTAGTGAAAATTTATCCCAAGAGTCCTCTAAAAAAGGGCTCCTATATGTAATTGGTTAAACTAATTAGTAACAAGACACAATGAATGCAATAGTAGATCAAGCACAAAAAGGTGCATGGTCATATGTTGACAATTTATGCTTTGTGATCATTTATTGCACAATAATTGGAAGGCTTGTCTAAAGAGAATTGCATCATCACGTTTATGTAAAATGCCATGATCTAAGCTATAATAATTTTATATAAAAATTTTTAAAGATAAAAATCAGAGTAGACTCTTATAAAAATGATTTAAACATGAAAAATATGAAACAACATAGAACTACTCTTTTGTGATCTCCAAAACTCTCCTCTTTAAACAACCAAATAAGGGCATGTCAAAATCTATATATTCTAGTCAATCAAATAGTTATATTATTTATTCTTATTCATACCTTGTAAGTTCAACTAGCTAACATTAAAAGCTACAATAATAGTGTTTGCAATAACCATGTACAATGTGAGCATTATATACATTTTCATCTTATATAAGGCCTCAATTAAGAAGTTGAAAAGACTACATCATCATTATTATTCCCATCTATCAAAAGAAGTTTACCTCAGTTCCTTTTATTTATTTGCAACAACAATATTTAACTAGCAAAATAATGGCAAAGCCTATAGTGATTGTGACACTTCACCTCATTTTATGCAAATAAGTCATTCCTCTACTCTAGCCACTATATCCTAAGTGACAACCTTTAAATAGTATATTTCAAGTTGCAAAAGAGTGTTATGATGTCTTTTGTTCTATTAGATATAAGAGTTTCAAAAAACACAAAGCAACCAAAGTACCACCACAAAAATCAACAAAGGAGACCAAGCCTCACAAAGGAAGAATAGAATCAGCTGTACAACATAACAAAAAGAGGAGAAGAAGGTTCATCTAACTAAGAACATCATAGTAATTGACCATCCAAGCAGTCCAACCTAAGGGACCCTCCATCCAAATGATGGTTTTACATTCTTGAATCTGCATCAGCTTGAATAAATTTTCTTTTTCTAGCATTCATTTTCTTATTGATTTCTCTATTCAACCTAATGCAAGCTTGCTCAAAAACTTGCAGATCATCCAGAGTTCTACACCATTGGTATCCATGCTTTAATTCATGGTAGAAAAAAGAAACACGCCCATCATGAACACACCTTCTCATCTTGTCCTGCTCGATCAACATACTAGCCTACACCTGCAAAGAAATTTTAAAATAAGTGAGCTTTTGAAAAAAACTTAGTAAGATCCCTTGGTTGACTTTGGTACCTTTCCTCATTCCTGCACTTCCAGATCTGCCAGAGAGTGTTAGATGACAATATATTCCAAAATAAATTGGCATCTTTAGGAAGACCATTAATATGTCTTTTAATTTTATTACAAAAAATAAAAAAATTCTTCACAAATTTCTCTATTCTTCTTGATAGATTCAACACACTTGTTTTCTCAATTAATCAACCACTCCTACATCACTCTCTTTAAAAACATTTTATTTCTTATATAAACTAATCATATATTATGAGTAGCTCTCAAGATTCATAAATTTTCCTATGCATGCCCATGACAAAGGCATACCTAATCTTTAGGAACATTAAAAACTTAGAGAGATGGTAATTATAAAAGGAAGAAACACATATAAACCAAACTATTTAAAAATGATTGTACTGAAATTGGAACCACTGCACCAACATGTAATTAATTCAATTGCTGATCACATTAATGAGAATAAATTAATACATAAAATGTTGATATGAGAACAAACTAATACATAAAAAGTTGGATATTAGTTGTCTCTAACAACAAAAATAGGCATGGAAATGCAAGGTTTTTCTTAAACAAGGTATTCAAAGATTTTCATTGTTTTAGTTTATAATCTAAAATCACACTAGCTTCTCGAGTAGAATCCTTATTGTGATTTCAGACTACTACTTGTCATAAAAAATCAAAGCTTTAAATGTTTTATTAATAAACCTTGTCCTACAATTACTCCTTACAATTTTTTTAAAAAGTGCTTGAATAGAGTCTCATTTAACCAAATAGAATTCAAAGCAAGAACCCAACTTACTTGGAAACACCAAAGCAACAAGTGTCATATAATGACTTAGTACTTGCCTTAGTTTTAATATTTTTTAGTATAAATCTAATTTAAAATAATAAATTTATCCTAGTATATAAAATATTTTAATCATTAAATTCTATTCAGATATATCATATATACTATTATTAATAAATTATAATATTAAAATAAAAATATTTTAATTATATATATATATATATATATATATAGGAAAAATATTATATTTATATTAATAATAACTAGTTCAAAAAAACTCCTAGAGAAAATAACCAAAAAAGATAAAACTCTAGTCATTGTCTAATACAAAAAAGGGATGCAGAAGAAGAAATAAATACTGCATCAAGAGAAAGTATCTATAAATGCTAATGAATCTTGTCCTAGAGATTCCCAAATCAAGAATATAGTAATTACAAAAAGCCCAAAACTCATATGCACACAATTCATTGATTGGTGCCAGAGACAAGACCTAGAGCCTAGCCAAGAACTGTCATAGAGATTACCATCACTAATCTACATCCAAAACTTCAATTAAGACTGTGATATTAGAAAGCTATTTGATGTAAGTGTAGTCCAAGACCTTGACCTACACAAAATATTTCAAATGAACAAGTGAGATCCATAAAAGAAAAAACATGCGAAATCATAAAGAAGTCATGATTTAGTATCAAATAAAATATGAGGAGGACTCAACCTTATTCTAAAGATATTATTTTGTCATAATATTTACCAATTTGGGAGATCAAGGAGGTTAAGTGGGGAAAGTAAAGAGTTAATATAAACCTCGCCAGTACCCAAATTAGCTAGACAATCAGCTAAAAGATTGCCTTCTCTATAAGTATGCATGATGTAACATTTAGAGACTGAATCAAGAAGAGACCATACTTGATGTAATATATACTGTACATGGTCCAATTATATACATGATGTTTAATACATACATTAATAATAATGGATGAATCCCCTTCAACATGTAACTTAGATATAGAAAGTGATTTTGCAAGTTCTAAACCAAATAGAAAGGCCAAGGCCTCAACTTTGTTATTAGTACACTAAGGGAGAGAAGATGATTTTGCTGTAATCACATGACCTTTAAAATCTCTAATGACTATGACATAGCCAAATTTTCTTGGATTTTCTCTAGAGGCCCCATCAAAATTGAGTTTGAAAACACCCTCACTTGAAGGAATCCACTTGGATTGCACTTGGATAAGAGGAATCTTTGATGGACATAATGGAGCAGGAAGATGAGGAAAAAGTAAACCCTTCTGCTACTAAATAACATAGCCATCCTAAGGAGAAAAAACATGTTTACCCTTATATTTACTTACTAAAGCATTAACAAGCTCAACAATTGATCTCTCTAATACTTCAAAAAATCGAGGTATTGGAGATGATGTCTGCCTAAAAGTTTTCTTGTTTCTTTCCAACCAAATTACCCATACTACATATGTAGGGATGCACTTCCAAAGACATGAAAACATTGATTTAGAGTATAAGATTAGCCATTCTTGGAATAAATCCCATAGAGAATTAGGCAATGGCATATGGAAATTAAGCTTATCAAGGACAAAATGCCAACAATCTTGGGCAAAAGGGCAGTTTAAGAGGAGGTGATCCGTTGCTTCTATAACTTGCAGATAGAGCACACAGTTAAAGGGATCAGAAATCTTCAATCTATGAAGACGATCACTAGTTAAAATTTGGTTCTTTAGTGCAAGCCATGCAAAGCATCCTACTTTTGGAAAAACTGAGCTATTCCAACAAAATTCAAAAGCACAATATGTGGCCTAATCATACTAGTTCTGTTGGAAAGCCAAGTATCCTAGTTTATTAGGGTATTTACCATCTTTGGCTGGAACCCAAAAGAGGCAATTTGGATGATTAGACATAAAGACATTCCTTTCAGCTAGTACTTGTTTGAAAGAAGCAACTTGATTGTGGGATATAGGAAGGGATGAGGGGTCTTGCCAAATGACTAGCCCTGTGAACCTATGAATAGCTAAGACATAAGTAGAAAAGGATGTTTCCCAAGCTTGAATCACTATGTTTGAAAAGTCCTTTAGAGAATCAATGGTGGTAGGGGGGAGAGGCAGGATGGGCGGGGGGAACTCATTCCATGAATCAAACCAAAAATTGACACTATCCTCATTGTTCACTTGCCAAGATATGAATGAAGTAATAACTTCTCAAGAAGTCATCATGAAATCCCAAATGATAGACCCCTTTAGCGGGTCTAGCAAAGTAAGAACTCTGAAAGGTTCCAAGTTATCTAAATATTTATCTTGCAAAAGGAAACACCATTTGGCAAAGGATTTTTCATACATTTGCCAAACAAGTTTAGCACCAAAAGCCCTATTCCTATTGGTAATGTTGGGAAGTCTGACAACTCCTGCTTTATAAGAGGTTGACGTGGTATGAATAGAAATTAGCGGTATTGTCTTTTGACCATTCATATTATCTAACAAAAGAAAGTTGCGGATTAAAGTTTCAATTTGAGAGATGATACCTTTGGGTGCTTGTAGAATGGAGAAGTAATAGTTACTCACAAATAAAAATATTTAACTTTAATCCTAGGCATATAAGAATAATTAAATTTCAAAATGATAAATTTAAACTTGTAAAACTAGTAAGTCTTAATCACGAGTTAAGGATGAAATGCAAAAAATGACAAGTACTAATAATAATGGTATGACAGTAAAAAGACAAGTGTGAGACAAAGATTATCTATTCATATAGTTATTATAATTAGTTTTGTGAGACAAAGATTGACCATTTATACAATCACTATAATAAATTTTGTTTTATAGTCCATAATATGTTTTGGGCCTCTAAATGATTTATAGTATATCAAATTCCTACTCCTAATATGCATAGGCACTTCAATACAATATATAAATATGGTACTCTTCCAAATTTTGATTAAGCAAAGTCAAATGTACAATATTAATTTTCTACCAGACTGCTCAAACATCACACACTAAGACTTGATTCCTAAATTAAAAGTGTTAATTTGTAATTTGTGATAAACTCAAATATAAGCAATTTGTGATAAGCTTATGATCTATAACTTTCTCAGGTTGGAAAATTTATGCAATTTGCCTAATTATATCTAAGCAATACCGTATGTATCAACCTTGATGTGTGCTAAAACAAATGAGCATGATTCTCTAGATTGAAGTGTTATGAAAAATAACAGAAATAACTGTCGGCCAGGATGTGCAGGCCGGGTATGTCATCTCTTATTCAGTGTTATCAACTTCATATCTGACACAAAAGTATCTATTTCATAAAACATGGATGATACTCTGCACTTGTGCACAATGTATTAGCAACATCATTGCTCTTTTCTGTACTTTTATTGAGCAGAGAGCCATAAGACTGATCGGCTGATTCAGATTATACAGGAATATATCTTATAACACGTAGATATGTGCAGTGAAGCAAAAGAAGATTCCTGCGCCATAAAGTAATACTGCCACCAGAACATATACGCACGTTGGCATGGGATATATATACAATGATATTGTTTCTGCATGTTACATATACACAATGATATGGTCTGTCAATGGGAAATATATATACACACAATGATGCGATCTTTGCATGGACCATATAGACAATGATATGATCTCTAGGTTTGCATGGGATATACATACAATAATCTAATCTCTAAATGAGACATGATATAGACAATGCTATGATCTCTAGGTTTGCATGGGATATATACACAATGATCTAATCTCTAAAATGAGACATGATATAGACAACTATATGGTCTCTACATGGGACATTTAGACAATAATATGATCTCTACGTTGGGTATGGGATACATACACAATAATATGATCTCGACGTTGGGCATGGGATATATACACAATAATCTAATCTATGCATAGGACATAAAGACAAGGATCTGATCTCTACATGGGACGTATACTCACTGATATTGTCTGCCAATGGAGTATATACACAATGATCTGATCTCTACATAGGAAGGCAACAAGAATCATAAACAATGTGCATAAAGAAACAAAGCGTGTTACCTGACAGAAAGAATATCAGTGATGATTATCAAGCTGATATTCTTCGAAGTTGGAGAAATGGGTATAAGATTTTGAACTTTTTCTGCCTATTTATTCTCTAAAGTGGCTTTTTTACAGACTTTGGACTCCACAAACCAGGTGGATAATGGCTGCCTTCTTTCTTTTAAGAGATATAGCTATTCATTTTAACTGTTATATATCTTTTGCTCAACATGCATTGGGTGGACCTTTGGTTTCCCCTTAGATTATTTTAATCAAATCTAATTTGTTTTTGGCTTCATCTTTGGATTTTTTTATAGGAAATTTAATGGGAAACTGTTTATGGTTTCATGGCTTCGAGAGATTGGTTGTGACAGATAAACTGCCAATTGATTTGTATTATCTTTTCCCATATACTAAATGATTTTGTATTGTATGGAAGTTTGGATGGTAAAGTGTTCTTCTTTTGAAGATTTTGTCTTTGGAAGAATGGTCAAAAGAGAACTCCAAATGATAAAATTATAAAAAGAATAAATCCTAATTCCAATGAAAAAACCCATTTTTGTTTTATTCTTTGCTTTCTCAAAAAGGACTGAAATGTAGACAACTTGAATGACAAAATGGACGTCGATAAAATTAAAGCACTAGGGGTTGATCTTCTCCTTTATTTTTGGGTCACTTCAATAAACCCATAAATGCATCAATGGGCATCATAACGAGTATTGTGCACTCGATTTTTTCGATTAGAAGATTAAATCAAGTTTTTATTAGGAAAGTTATGCTTTAAAGAATATTTATTATAGGTGTCATAATAAGCCATTTAAGGTGTATAGAAATATTGATTTGTAAGATTCCAATTCAAACATCAAAATTATAGTTTTGTAAATCTAATTTTATCTTACGATTATTATCTTTTTGTAATTTTAATTTTATATTAAAAGAAAAATTAAATATTTTTTAAGAAAAATAATTTTATAGAAATGCAATACAAGGAATTTCACCTAGAATTTTTTTTGGAGAAGAACTTATTAACAATGAATTGTATCTTGAAATTCATCCTCTGAACAAAGATCTTGATAAGTTAGATCCTCTAGCTGCTCCCTCAAAGTTCAAAAATGCATGTTATAACATATTAGACTCCCCCTAAATCTGATATCAATCTTTGACTTTCTAGTTAGGCCCTTCAAAATCATGCATTCATACACATGTATATTTAGACTCACTCTAAATATCAATCTTCTAAACTCTAAAGTCAGCTTTGAAGAAGTGTCAGACTCCCTCTTAATGGAAGAGACCCTTGTCTTGACTTTACTTCATAGTCTTGGATGTTATCACCCACTAAGATGCCTCCACAACATTCCTTACTCTTCTTTTCCTAGAGGATGTAGACCAAAGAATAGAACAAGAGTATATAAAGGAAAATGACTCTTATTATTCATATAAGTAATGGACCACAATAAAAAAAGTAAATATAATACTCAAAGATTATAACACTTAACTATATATCAACATCCTCGATACAAGTTTCTCCAATGAAGGTCCATATGCATCAAATAAATAAAAAATGCCTCCATATAAGTATTTTGTAAGTAATGGGAATGGAACATTGGTTATTATTCCCCCTGCAATGTAAAATTCTAATTCTTACATTGTTTCAAACAATTTTATATCAAACTTCTTTCTCCTTAATAGATCTCAAATCCTTAGTCTATTTGTATTATGAGAGGGACTTGATAGGAGCAACCATAGTCATTTCCATGTCAATCGCTATGCCAACTGCTAGTTTTTGGTTTGCAAGGGTTCACAACATTAATATTTGAAGTTAAAACCTTTATTCATATTCAAATACATTTCTTGTGGTAAAAATATGTTCCACATAACATGAATCTCCTCAATTCACCAGCTTGATTTATCAACTCGTAACATTTTATGAAGGTGTGATATTGAGCATATTTAACTAGAGATCCATAGGCATAATACATTTACTTCAATCATTGGTAGAGTAAGAAACCCCCAGCTTTTGTACAATCTTCTTCGTTATAATGAGAAACACATTCTCAATATTGTCTCCATGATGCTTGCTAGAGCTTCCAAGGTCAAATATTATTTCTTTTCTTATAAGTGTTCACAGATGTAAGCTGGACCCATAATGACTAGGCTAATACTCTAGAAATCTTAACTTGCAATGCTATTATTTTATCAAATCCTTGAAATTTGTAAATTCTTTTGATTTGTATATTGTGTGGCTTTTCTATTATCCCAATCTCATTATGTTGAGTAGTAAAACCATTGTTTATAACCACATATATCACTAAACACTTTTCTTCAATATTCAAATTATATCTCATAAATTTAAACATAAAATTTTCCTACATGTGGGTGACCCAAAAATTTTGTTCTATACCATATCTTTGAAATGGATTCATCATTCAAAATATCCACAGAAGCTCAATGTGCAAAAAAATCAAGAACTTAAAATTAACAGATATCAAACTGATATGCTTGATAACATGGCTTCATTAGACTATTCAACCATTCAATGAGACATTGTGAAAATCACATAAACAATCAACGATCCACCAAACTACTTGGAAACTCATAATTAGTGAGGATTAATTCCCAAGAACATGAAATACCACTATACAGACTGCTAAAAAATCTATTCTTTGTTTTTACTCACTCAATTGAACTCCTTACACATTTAATATTCCACTAAAAATACTAAAATTTTAAATAAGGAGGTATTCAAATCGAACTTAACAATAGTTTTGAAGATATTTGGTAGAGGCTTATTTGATCTACGACTAAATCTGCATACTTTCTCCAATGTCATTTTGAACTAAAGTTCTAAAGAAGCATTAAATTACCCATGAAGTTTTCATATCAAATTCTAATCTCAGGTTGAACAAATATCTCATATTGAGGATATTCGATAGTGGGTCATTTAGTCTTCGATCACATCAATGAGCATTTTGCCAATGTCATTTCAAATTGAAGATTTAAAATTATTGAGTTCTAATACCTGTATATGAGCAATGTTAGTATGCTAATAGAAACCAAATTTAAATAAAGCTTCTACAAACTAAACAAAATTCATAAATTTCAAGATAGATTAAGATGAGCTCTCAATTGAGAATATGAGCCATTAATGGACTCTCTCAATAAGAAGCTCTCTTGTTGAGTGGCTTTGTCTAAATAGATAGGATGCATGCTCAAGCTTATGCTTCAAAAAGGGCTTCAAATGGAGTTGGAATTTGGGTGTGAGTGTATGGTTTTGATGTAAAATGACTTCTCAAAATGGCATTATGACTTTACTTCATGGATTGTGTTGTTTTACAAAGGGGAAGGATACAATTTATAGGCAAGAGGCTTGAGGGATTGAGGGCTAAGATGCAAGGATGGGAAAAAGCTCATGGAGGGCTTAGATTGCATGAGATGAGAGCACATGGATTGTGCTTCCTTATAGCCAATCAGGGAGTGACACATGTCATAGGGTGAGAGGATGGAGGAAAGGGGAAGGATGAGTCAACAAAGGAGGCTCAAGGGATAAAATCTTCATAAAGACCCTCATAATGGCTTGTAAGAGCAATAAAAGGGCTTGGAAGAGTCATTTATGGCCTAGTGGGCTTCATAAAGTTTTATGGTTGAGATATTTTGAAGGAGATGAGAGCAATTTCGACTTGGGCTTGATTAGGAGGGTTTTAAGCTTGCTTAGGATTGTGCAAATGATTAGAGGATGGATTAGGATGGTTTAGGGTTAGCTTAAGGATAGGCAAGTGGATGACATTTAATGAGGGTGGGTGAAGGAGGGGATATTTGTTAACTTTGGCTTGGGTTAGCAAGTCTTAACCCATGTTTAGAGAATGTGACAAGGTTAGGAGGGGATTAGGATTAGGTTTAAAGACATCTTCTAGAAGAGTCTAGACTTTGGATGAGGATAAAGACTTTCTAGAATAGTCTAGAATTTCCTAGGATGAGGATGAAGACTTTCTAGAAGAGTCTAGAACTTCTTAGGATGAGGATAAATTAGATTTTTAGGAAATAAATAAAGTTTTATTTATTTCAAGGGTTTGGGTTGAGGAGATATTTATTAAAACTTTTTTAATAAACATGAGGATTAACATTTAATCGTAATTAAATATTTTGAGTTGGGATTAAGGGTAGGAAATGATGGGATTAGCCTTTAATCAAAATTAAAGAAGGATTAGAAGATTTTGGAAGAGGTTAGTGGTCTTAAGGAAATTGGCCAAGTTTTGGGCAAAAAATAAATTTTTTAATTTATTTTGGGTTTTTTGGTCAATTTATTAATTAACTAATTAATAAATAAGGAAATAATGTTTAAATAAGATTTAAACATTTTTGAGAGGGATTATTTAATTAAATATTTTTAATTAAGATAAAGGGATTTAATGGCATAAAAATAAATAAATAAATTAAATAATTAATTAATTAATTAATGATGATGTCATCAGGGACTTTTTTTAGAAAATAAAAATATTATTTTCTAAAGGATTTTTAGGTGTCTACATTTTGCCCCTCTTTGATGTGATGCCGCAAGTGGCATGGCATCAAAGATAAGAAAATAAGATGCCCAAGGCTAGAGTAGAAGAGGAGATAATAGATTGCAAGATGCCCCCTCAAGAAGGCGGTAGGGAGAGAAAGCGAGGCTTGACGACTTCTTGAAAAGTACAAGAATCTGAGATGAGCAAGAAGACTCAGATTGGCTTAAGAGAAGAGGTCTAGTTAGCTCAAACTCTCACTACGGGATAATGATAAAGGGAGAATCAGAGGCACAAGAGGAAGCAAGCTTAAGATCTCAGGGATTGCAGAGGATGAAGGAGCAGAGCACTATAAAAGGAATCCAGGATGGGGAGATGGATGAGGGGATTAAAAAACTGATGCAACAAGATATCAAAGAGTCAGATTGGCGGAAGATGGGTTTTGGAGATCCCTAGGACTAGGATTGTGGATCTCGAAAGATGAGGCTTGGTGGATTGATTTGGATTGGTGGATCCCTAAGACTAGGATTGTGGATCCCTAAAGCTAAAGGTGAGGAGTGATTCAAAGAGATACTGATGCATAAGCTGGGGTAGGAGAGACAGATATTGGATATGGATGGGGGATAATGGAGATGAAGGAAAACCATTGAAGCTTTTTGAGTGGGGGGATACTTCAAAGACAAGTACCACCATGTAGTTGAGCACTAGATTTGCTATAGGACTGTTGGTTAATTGCCAAGGTTACTAAGAACATCAAGGCCTTTTCACCAACTATCCAGAGGATTGATGGACTGACTCAAAACAAACACGCAAGGATTGCCCCAGCATCACACATGAATTTTGAAAGAATCAAAGTGGAGCTGACACTGGGTAACCCACAAGCAGAAAAGAAAAACAAACAAGACTTGATCAAGACCTTATGCCTAGATTGCCCCATTCGTAGTATACCATGATATGGAAGATCGTGGCAACTTTGAGGAGGGAACAAAAAGATTGTTTGGAAAAGTTACTTCAAGACCCAAAAGGGAAGATTCCAAATCAAAAGAAAGTGAAAATCCAAAAGAGAAACATTTGCCAATGAGATGGGTAGGACAAGGTACTGATGGACCAAGATCAGACATGAGGAAAGCTATATCCTACAAGGATCTATCTGAGAGCACCTAAGCTGGTGGATTTGGACAAGTGATGCATCTGGCAAGCTGAACTAAGAAGGATAACACTTTGGTGACAAGAGATCTAGCTAAAGGATGCATTGGGATAGCTAACCAAGGGTTGTGCAATGTGTGCAAGATGTTGAGAAAGGATGATCTGACATGAAAATTGGATAGATACAATGGTACTAAGCTAAAGAGGATGTACAAGCTAACAGACCAAGATATTTACAAGATGAAGCTGACCAAGATAGTTACAAGCAGGCAAAAGCTCAGGATGATAGGATAGCAAGATGGTTCGATGTTGTGCAAGATGCGAAAGCTAAGGGTGGGGTGATAGCGAAAGATATGGATTTGGCAAGATGCATCCAATGACGGTGAGAGATTTTATGACCAAGGATAGCTAGAGGAGCAGGATGAGATGGCTGGATAGGATGGTAGATAGCTAGGATTATGATGGATATAAAGAGATGACATTGGGTTTGCATGAGGATAGCCTAGAGCTAGATACCAATGACAAGGGAGGATGGACAAGACAAGATCTCCAAGGAATATAGTGCCCCCAATAAAAAGATAACATGCAGAAGGAGGTCTTATGATGGATGTGATAGGATTGAAGCTAGGATGGAAAAAGTTGAAGGGGCTAGGGAGATGGATGATAGCTGGGATGGTTGGCTGAAGCTGCAAGAGATAAGTGGATGGTGTGAGATGGAAGATGGAGGGTGGAGGATAGGTGGATAGATTGGAAGATGGATTTGGATGTCAAGAGATGACCAAAATCATGAGGGTCATAGGCTAAGCTGGGGATGGCAGGATTACGCATGACGCTTGTTTGCCAAGTTTTCATCATGGTACTTGTCCAAGGCGCTTGAATTGCCAAGTTTTCACTAGTGGATGCTTTATTTTTCTTTTACTTTTTTTTACTTTTTGACTTTGGACTTAGCTGGAATGATTTTGGCTTTTTTCAGCTATTTTTGGCTCATAGATGTTGGTAGGATGGATGAAAAAGGATTGGATTGAACAAGTGGAATGGTGGGTGGGAGTTTGACAGATAATGGATGCAAAAACACAAGGCTTGTGGGTAAATGGATGAGGAAAATGGAAAGATCATCATTGGCACACACCTTGAGAGGTGATAAAGTAGTGGGAAAGATGGTTTTGAGGGAGGTTGAGGAGAAAATGGAGGAAGAGAAAGATAAGGACTAAAAGTAGAGTTGGAAGATGGAGGATGGGAAATTTAGGATAAGAAGCATATGAACTAAAAGTGGATTGGGGGGATGAAGGATGCTTATATGGGGATTTCGATGAAGGATGGATGGATGAGGCTTTTTGAGTGGCATGAATGGATGCCAATTGAGATTTTTCTTTGAGATGCATTTCTTTTATGAGCATCTTGGGTATCCACATGATTTTTGACTTTTTTAGCTTGGGCTTTTGTGGCCTCTTGACTTTTTCTTTGATTGGGATTAAATGTTTCTTGTTTTGAACATGTATTTTAGAAGGGACATGTTGAGACTTGGATTTTTGTGGATTTTTGGATTTATGCTTTTTTATTTTGGCATCCAATATGCTTCTATTAGCCATGGGATGGGAACAAGAGCATGGAGGAGATGGAGGGATAATTGATGGAGTGATAAGGTTTAAAGGTTGGAAGGGATTCAAGGGTGAGTGCCTTTGATGATCTAGCTGGTGGATTTGAGGGGATGGAAGGATAGATTGGAACATAGGATATGGATGGATATAATTTCCCAAAATGGATGGAGGGAAGGAAGGATATGGGCCCAAAATAGATGGAAACAGGGAAGGTGTAGGTCCCAAAATAGATGGAGGGGATAAAGGATTCATATTAGGTATGTAAGGACCCAAAATGGATGGAAAGGGTGTGGGATTTAGATAAGGGATATATGGACCCAAAATGGAGGGTTGGAGATAAGGAGTAGGATGAGGGCCCAAAATAGATGTGGAATAAGATGGATGGGAACTTTGGGGTGGAGATGGAAGGACTTGGGACCATGCAGGAATAGCGGGGATACCAACATCTAGAAATACATTTTCATTTATTTTTTCAATATGATGTTCATTATTTGGAACAGAAGATGTGAGTCCATTACTAGCTAAAGGAGTTGGAGCTTTAGATATGATAATTAGTTCTTTTTCGATGGATCTATCATCATGGATTATGGGAGATGTATGATCATGAAGCAGAGGAGATGGGAGGATAGGATCTTGAGTTGGGTGGGTTGAGGGAAAGGGATCTTGAGATGGAGTAAGTAAGATGGTAGGATTTAGATATGGAGGGGATGGTAAAAGTGGATCATGTAGGGGAATAAGTGGGATGACCAGATTTGCTGTTCTATCGGAGGATATTTCAACATGCTTTTGGACAAGATCTTGACAGGAATGGATGGGAGTGGATGCATGAGGTTCATTATATGGGATTTGGATAATGCTTGGAGGAGGAGATGTGGATGGGATTTGGAGTGATTCGATGGGTGGTGGGAATTTGATGCTTGTGGGAAGTGGAAGGATTTTAAGCAATTTGATGGATGGTATGGGGATGATAGCTATGGGAGATGGGGGTGATATTATAGATGGGGAAGCTTCATCACTGACTGCTTCACATGGTTGGATTAGATGACATGGCTTATCGACTGTTGGAGGTGGCTTTTCTTGTATTTCCTCTAGGAGATTCCTTGGAGACTCATGTGTCAGAGGTGGAGGTGGTGGATTGATAGGAATAGCTGGTGTGATGAGGGTGGAAGATTGGAAGCTTGGTTGATTGGGTGATGGAGGAGAAGCTGGGATATCAGATGGCATGACTAAATAGTTTGGAATAACTCTTGGATTTTGGGGGATGGTTGGTGGAAGGCCTCTAAGGCTTTCAAGATACCCATTATAGTCAACAAGATTTTCATGATCATTGGAATAGGATGTAACAGGAGAAAGAACAATACGACCAAACACATCATGATAGGTTTGGGATTTCATGTTTTGATGATGAGTTGGAAGGGGATGGGGTCTTGCATATGGATGAACACAGAAGCTCATGGTTGGATTTGGATTAAGCCTAGATTTTGGATTGGCTGATGAAAAATTTCCTAGGGAGAGTCAAAGTTGTATGACAGACCTAAGGAGGATTGGCTGGAGATTTTTGGCTTTCCTATGGATGGAAGACTTCAATGGCATGCTGTCAAAAAGTGAGAGTTTTTCTTTCCTATGCACTGGATTGGTGGAGATTGTGTCAACATAAGGATAGACTAATGATCCTATGGGCATGACACGAGATTGACCACTTGTGGATCCCAACCTTTAGCTTAAGGTGATGAGGGATGACAAGTTTCAAGGCTAGATTACCCTAGACAAAGCTCTACCAAAGGTATAACATTGGTGAGGCTGGTGGATTGGTCGGATTGATTGGATAGAAAATTCTAGCAGAATGACAACAACTCTCTAAAGGCTTGGGTGTGATTTTGGATTGGGTTGCTAGCTGGCTGGGGGGGATGATTTGGAGAGACTTTGGATTTGGGATTTTTCTAAAGCAAGGAACTAGATAGATTTGGTTGTAGCAGGGGAGCTTGGATGATTTTTTGATGAGGCAGTGACTACACTAAGTATGCCTTGAGCTGGGAGATTTCTGCTTTTTTGGGATTTTGACCAAAGTTGGCAAACATTCATTCAAAAGCTATGAACAAATAAGCAGACTAAATTTTGAAGCAAGCACGTCAAACACACCAATATCCTAGGAAGCTTTCTACACGGATGAAATTTGTTATAGCTAGGGAGTCCTTGATATACGCAAGGTACGTGAGGCCCAAATCCATAGATGAAACCAAAAAGATGTCACACAACCGAGAGGAGCGGTAACCCACTTCTCCTCTTTCACTTCTCAAGGGTATAAAGTTCCTTGAGGCTTAGCCCGAGTGACAAAATATTGATTCCAAGGGAGGTGTCTTTGGATTCACCTCCTGATTTTTATACTCCACTGAAACGCTGGAGTTGAGGTCATCCCAAGGGGTGATGAAATCCCCAAGCAGGCCTCCTAAAAAGTGTAAAACAAGACCACATACATGATCTTGGGCTTTAAAAGACACGCGTTTATTCTAATTGATGATTTAGATTTTGTAAGCTATGATTGAAGACACTTGTGATTATGGCATACAATGTTCATTCCAATTTGATAGCATTGTTAGCATAATGAAATTTGAGAGATCGTCAACATAAGAAATGCGAGCGTCATTGAAAATGCGCCAAAACCATGTGATGTTCATTGATTGTTAGGCATTCAAGATTGAGTGTGAGTTTTTTTTAAGTCCAAAACAAAGATATGTGAAACTTGATTTTTCAAGCGCACACCCAGAGGCCCTCCACGTCAAAATTTGTCCAATTTTTATGCCCAAATGAAGTGTGAGTGAGATTAATGCACATTCAAAGAATTTTCTAACTCAGAAAAAACACTAAAGACCCAAGTGAGTGGAGTTTGATCATTGTGGAGCACTTAACACCCTCTTAGGTAGACCCATCCCCATAGATGGCACTAAGATTGCAACCAATGGTTAAATTGATGGGTGATTAAAGAGGGTGAGTCCAACTACAAACTTACTCAAAGCCTCTTTTATTAGTTTTTATAACTTAGAAGATTTCAAAAATGTGGATTCTTTTTATGCCCCAAAAGGTGATTATTTGATCTATGGCATTCAATATTGGATTTGTTGTTTTAATCATGCATTCATAAAAAAAAAAAAACTTGATTTTAATCCATGGCACTCAAGAGTTATTTTAACAACATGCATTCAAAGACAAGTGATTAAACATTCAAGTTTTTTCCTTTGAGCATTCAAGATTGAGATTTTGTGTGTTGTTTTAAGAACTTTGAAGTGCTTCATTTTAACCTTAGATTATTCAAGATTTTTTTGGACTCAAAAGTGAAAATGACTCTTTGGACTTTGGTTTTCATTCAAGATTTTGTGTTCTAGTTCACATATTTTAAGCCCAAAAATGATATTCCTAGATTGTTTTGATGCATGAAAAACATAAGAAACATTCAAGATTTTGCAACAAGACATTTGTTTGGAACAAATAACAAAGCTTTTAGGACAATTTTTGGCAACCATTTAGGACTCTTAGTTTTCATGAGATTTTTAAAAGAACTTTAAAATATTTGCAAATGAGGTTCATTTTATCCTTGATTGATGCTTTGAGTTTGATTTAGATTTTAGTGTGCACTTAGTGTTGATTTTGAACCTTTTGAAATGGAAACTTGAAGTTCTTTTTAAATTCCCAAAAATGAAGTGTTCCTAACTTTGCATGAATGCATCTAAAACCTTGATGTTGCAAGGATGCAAATGATTGGATTTTTTTAGTTTCACTTGTTAAAAGATTTTTTTCTCTTTTTGCAAATTTGTAAATTTTTAATGGATTTAAGTATGATTTGGGGGTTCATTTTAAGCACTAAAAAGAAGTGTGTATGATTTTGCTTCCTTAAAAAAAAATGGCCAAGATCTCCCACAAGAAGAAGAAGAAGAAGTGGATGGAATAAGAAGAATATAGACAAGAAGAGGAAGAAGAATTCCAAGTGCTTTGTCCACCTATAAGCTTGAAAAATCTGCAAATACTATGAGATAGACTATGAGTTCCTTTGTCTTCTTCATGCTCATGTGGACCTACAAAACCAATTTATACAATCCTACCAATCACAAAAACAAGAAAAATTAGCCAAAATTAGCAAATGACATACAAAACTTGACTAGAAAAGCTAATGAAGATAACCCATGCGGGGTCCCACCAGGCGTGCCAAAATGTATATGAGCAATGTTAGTATGCTAATAGAAACCAAATTTAAATAAAGCTTCTACAAACTAAACAAAATTCATAAACTTCAAGATAGACTAAGATGAGCTCTCAATTGAGAATATGAGCCATTAATGGATTCTCTCAATAAGAAACTCTCTTGTTGAGTGGCTTTGTCTAAATATATAGGATGTATGCTCAAGCTTATGCTTCAAAAAGGGCTTCAAATGGAGTTGGAATTTGGGTGTGAGTGTATGGTTTTGATGTAAAATGACTTCTCAAAATGGCATTATGACTTTACTTCATGGATTATGTTGTTTTGCAAAGGGGAAGGATCCAATTTATAGGCAAGAGGCTTGAGGTATTGAGGGTTAAGATGCAAGGATGGGAAAAAGCTCATGTAGGGCTTAGATTGCATGAGAGGAGAGCACATGGATTGTGCTTCCTTACAGCCAATCAGAGAGTGACACATGTCACAGGGTGAGAGGATGGAGGAAAGGGGAAGGATGAGTCAACAAAGGAGGCTCAAGGGATAAAATCTTCATAAAGATCCTCATAATGGCTTGTAAGAGCAATAAAAGGGCTTGGAAGAGTTATTTATGGCCTAGTGGGCTTCATAAAGTTTTATGGTTGAGATATTTTGAGGGAGATGAGAGCAATTTCTACTTGGGCTTGATTAGGAGGGTTTTAAGCTTTCTTAGGATTGTGAAAATTATTAGAGGATGGATTAGGATGGTTTAGGATTAGCTTAGGGATAGGCAAGTGGATGGCATTTAATGAGGGTGGGTGAAGGAGGAGATATTTGTTAACTTTGGCTTGGGTTAGTAAGTCTTAACCCATGTTTAGAGAATGTGACAAGGTTAGGAGGCGATGAGGATTAGGTTTAAAGACATCTTCTAGAAGAGTCTAGACTTTGGATGAGGATAAAGACTTTCTAGAATAGTCTAGAATTTCCTAGGATGAGGATGAAGACTTTCTAGAAGAGTCTAGAACTTCTTAGGATGAGGATAAATTAGATTTTTAGGAAATAAATAAAGTTTTATTTATTTCAAGGGTTTGGGTTGAGGAGATATTTATTAAAACTTTTTTAATAAACATGAGGATTAATATTTAATCGTAATTAAATATTTTGAGTTGGGATTAGGGGTAGGAAATGATGGGATTAGCCTTTAATCAAAATTAAAGAAGGATTAGAAGATTTTGGAAGAGGTTAGTGGTCTTAAGGAAATTGGCCAAGTTTTGGGCAAAAAATAAAATTTTTAATTTATTTTGGGTTTTTTGGTCAATTTATTAATTAAATAATTAGTAAATAAGGAAATAATGTTTAAATAAGATTTAAACATTTTTGGGAGGGATTCCTTAATTAAATATTTTTAATTAAGATAAAGGGATTTAATGGCATAAAAATAAATAAATAAATAAAATAATTAATTAATAAATAAATGATGGTGTCATGAGGGACTTTTTTTCAAAAAATAAAAATATTATTTTCTAAAGGATTTTTAGGTGTCTACAATATCAACTTACAATCTCATTTCAAATCAATGACATAATATTGAAGAATAATCTACATTAAATTTGCACGAGGTTGAATCCCCATCTTCCTTGAGGATTATCGTACAGGTAATCTAGGTCTTTCAGAGAGGACATAATGAGATAGTGGTATAGCAGAGGAGGGTAAGGATGTTAGAGATGAGGAGAAGCACATCTCTGTGGGAGATCACATGAAGGAGGAGAGAGCAGAGGAGGTGCCCCCAACTGGTGATACTAGTGTGAATGTACACATTTTTCACGTATCACCACTGAGATCATGATGGCCTCCACGTGTCCACATAGAGACACCACCAATGAGACCTAGGCATAGCAAGCATAGAGAGAGTAGTCACTCCATGCCCCCACCATCTAGACCTTTTAGTGACATCTAGGGGGGAGATCCAGGTATGAAATATAAGATTTTCTTAAATATGCAATTTGATTTGAAAAAGTACTAAATTGATAAATGTAATTTTCATTAAGTAGCTAGAATAGCAAAGTGGAGAAGCTTTGTGCTTGAGATTTTAAAGGATACTTGCATATCCTACCAACTATTAATGAGTAAGTCTAATGCTCTCTTGGCTACAAAGATCCTGGAAGGCATGTCAATATCTTTGCATGTGTCCAATCATAAGCTAGAGAGATCTAGAAGCCATTGGCCATTAGAGTGCAGTGATAGATGTAGTTATAAATATGGACATTGGCCACATATGTATCAAAACTTGAAATGCTTTTGATGAATTAAAAAATTTCTTCACTAATTAGTTCTATGTTTGATTAATATAAAACATAACAAAAAGAAAGAAGGTGTATACATATATTAAATATGTAATTTTGCTAGAACTACTTAACCTATAATTATTTTTTAATAAGGAATACATAAATGCACAAGGAAATAAAGAATAAACTTAAGGATAATAATGTTTGAGATGCAGAATATTAATAGGTTCCTTAAAAGAAACACCATCCATATTAGTAAGTTTATAAGCACCTAAACCAAATTTTTCAATGACAAGAAAAGGTCCAAGCCAATTAGGGCTAAACTTTCCTTTTTCACTAGGTAAAGCATTCACATTTTGTTGATTTTCACATAGGACTAAATCACCAACCAAAAATGTTCATTCAATTACCTTATGATTATATTGTTTTTGTAGAGATTTATGATAAGATTTTATCTTTTTTAATGCATGTATTAATTGTTCATCCAACATTTCTAGCTCTTGTAAATGTTGTTTCTGAAAAGTATCTTTGTCAATTATCCCATAAAATGAAACACATAATGAAGGTATTTCTAATTCCAAAGGTATAATAGCATCAATACCATAGAAAAGATGTAAGGAGAAGTACCTATGGTAGTACAAACACTTGTCCTAGAAGCCCATAAAGCATAGATTAGTTGAGTATGCCAATATTTTGCATGTTTGTTAACTGTTTTTCTCAAAAAAATTGTTCAATAATTTTATTTGATGCTTCAGCTTAGCCATTGGATTGAGGATAATAAGGAGTTAAATTTTTTGTTGAATTCAATATTTCTCCAAGAATTTCATGATTTCTTTGTTTTTAAAAGAGGTACCACTATTTGAAACTATCATTGAAGGTATACCAAATCATGTTATGATATTGCTAAGGATGAAATCACAAATAATATTCGCGATTTTTGAATGAAGAGGGAAAACTTCTACCCATGTTGTGAAGTAATCGATAGCAATTAGAAAGTAAATATGTCCTTGAGAAGAAGCTAGTGAGATTTTTCCAATAAGGTTAAAACCCCAAATACTACAAGGCCATGGAGAAATTTGACTACAAAGCTTGCGAGTGAGAGCATGAATCAAATTACTATGTTGTTACTATTGAGGATATTTCTTAACAAACATGAAAGAATCTTGATCCATCATTTTCCAATAATATCCCATTCTAAGTAATCTATTAACCAAATATTTTCTACCAAAATGCCCTCGACAAGAACCTTAATGAGCTTCCACCAAAGCTACTAGAATTTTAGTTTGATTGAGACAACTTTATAATAATCCTTCATAAGAGTGCTTGTAAAGTGTATCTCCTAAAATAATGTAATGTGATGCAAGATTCCTAATACGATTATGTGTGTTTTGTGTTGTTGATTCAAGAAAAGTACCATCTTTCAAAAAATGAAAAATATGGAATACCATTCATCCAAATGCTAATTGAAACAATCAAAGGTAATCTTTTTAAAATTATAGGGCTTTAAAGAGTTTTTATAATAAATTGAAAGCTTTCAACATTATTCTCAAGACATACTAAAGAAGTTACGCTTGCCATGACATCCGCATGTCGATTATCTTTCTTGGGTAAGGTTTGAATCATATAAGAAGAGAACTGTGAAAGCTCATCAAGAGCCAAATCTCTATATTGTGTAATTTTATCATTCTTAGTCTGATAAGATCCTTTAATTTGTTCAACAATCAATTGCAAATCTCCATATATTTGTAAATGTTTGATGTTAAGGGATGAAGCTTCTCATAGGCTAGCTAGAAGAGCTTCATACTCCATGATGTTATTGTTAGGAATAAGGTGTCTCAACCTTGTATCATTCCTATTCTTATTATTTGTTTTGTAAATGTATTTTTTACAAATAATATAATTAAGTATGAGTGTAAATGTCTAGTTGGCATGTTGATGTGTCACTCCACTTACATGTGTCAACATCTTGAATTGTGTGTAAGGAGATCATGGCTAAAATGGTTATGATGGATTCTTATGATGCATAAGAGCTATCTTTGGAAGATTTGATGATGGGTGAAGAAATAAATACATATGGCAATTGATCATTGAGTAATGTACACTCAAGTATCCATCTAGCACATAGGGTTCGAGGCATTGGCCCAAAAAAAATTTGGGTTCCAACTTTTTTGAAGAATGGTAAAACTCTAATATAGTTGTTCTTTAGAAGTTTCCCTAAAATGGAAAGTGCATGATATAAGCATTTTTTAGGGTTGCAGATAGGTTAGAGATAAAGTGTATTTTTGGTATGATATGTTGCTACTAAATTAGTCTTCTGTGTCCTAAAAAAACTTGCATTGCAAGTGTGTTGTAACCTTTGTGTTGAAGATAATACATTGTGTAGATTTTGGAGTGGTGGGGTTGTTTTACTAAATGGTTCTTCTCCACTCGCATATCTTTGTGTTTATGTATTTTCTTTCTTTTTTTTTTTTTTTTGTATTCATGGTTGATTGTAATATTATTGTTTACATAATATCGAAGCTGAAATTGTAAGGATTTAATAGGAATTTTCACAATACTCTCCTTAAGGGATTGGTGTAGGAAGTTGTTTTCGCACCTGAGTTTCGTTACAAGCGGTATTAGAGCTTGATCAAATTTTGATCCTAGATGTTGGGTAGGGTTTTTTGAGTTAATCTCAAGTTGAGTGGGAGTTTTGTGTAGAGCATTCTAAATCTTATTTGCAGATTGAGATGGCTAGTTCATCATATGGAAAAATGGAGGTGGAGAAATTTAATGGAAGTAATTTTGAGTTGTGGAAATTCAAGATGGAATACTTTCTTGAAGATCATCATCTATGGGAGGTAGCTTCACTGGATGTGAGATTCATAGAAATATCTCAAGTAGATTGGGATCTCAAGGATCAGAAAGCTAAGGGTCTCATTAGACATTGTCTAACTGATTTAGTTCTCCTAAATGTTCTTGATTAGAAGATCGCAAACAGTTTGTGGACATGGCTTGGGTTTGTGTATCAGGCCAAGTCTCTGGTGAAAAAGTTATCCTAAGGAAGAACTTGTATTCTATAAGAATTGAGGAAGGAGGATCTATTATAGATCATCTAAATACTTTTAATTTACTGATTACACAGTTGACATCATCTGGTATCAAGATAGAGGAGCGGGATCGATGCATGACCCTATTATGTTCCTTCCCAGATTCATGGGACCATCTTGTGATGGCTCTTAGAAGTACTTTAGTAACTTTTAGAATGGATAATGTAGTGTCTTCACTATAATCTAAGGAGACAAAAGAAAGTCTTCAAATTCGGTTAAGGAAGCTCTTTCTATTCATGATAGATCCAATGATAGAGGGAAGAAAAATGAAAATTTTGGGAAGGGTAGATCCAAATCCTTTTGAAAATCAAAGACTCCTAGAAAGTCCAAGGAAAAATTCTAGAATTGTGATAAGACTAGGCACTTTTGTAAAGACTGTATAGAGCCAAAGAAGAAGACGAAGGCTTCATATTCAAGTTCAAAAAAATCTCAAGAAGATGGTGATGCTTTTTTTACATCCTTGGTAGTGTACATACATCTGATGATGTATGGTTGATAGACTTAGGTGCTTCTTTCCACATGACCTCTCATTGAAGCTAGTTCTTAAAGTATAAAGTTTTTGATGGTGGAAAGGTGTACTTGGGTGATGATTCTAACCTAAAGATAGTTGGACAAGGATGGGTCACTATCATATTCCTTGATGGATGAGTAAAGGGGATCAATGGGGTAATGCACATCGCTGGTTTGGAAGAAAACCTATTATCTATAAGTATGTTGAATGATGTAGGTATGCAAGTTTTCTTTTCTAAAGATGGATGCAAGATAATGAGAGGAGCTATGGTGCTTGCTAAGGGTACTTGGAGAGATACTCTATTTCAACTTGATGCATACATTTATCAGTGCAATAGTTCTTTTGTTTCAAAGAAGAGAGCATCTATCACTTCATCCCCACTGTCTGAATAAGAAGTAAAGACGATTATGGTTATTGGTTCTTATGGTAGTGCAACATGTGTACCTAAGGGTGCAAACACATTGGAAGACAAGCTTCCTAAAGAAAAGACAATGTTGTGGCATATGAGATTTGGCGACATTGGTGAGAAGGGTCTTAAAACTTTGAAAAACAAGAACCACATTGAGGGGTTAAATGATTGTAATCTCAAATTCAACTTTTGTGAACATTGTGTCTACGGTAAACAAAATTGTGTTCAATTTTACTCTAGTTCTCACAAATCTTCTAATGTTTTGGATCTTATTCATTCTAATGTATTTGGTCATATAAAAGTTCCTTCAATTTCCAAGTCTGTATTTTTTGTATCTTTCATAGATGATTACAATAGAAGGACATGGATTTATTTCCTAAAAAGTAAGACACAAGTCTTTAGTTGGTTCAAGGAATTTAAAGCCCTTGTAGAGAATTAGCCTAGTAAGAAGATTAAGTGTGTGAGAAATGACAATGGTGGTGAGTTTTTCTTAGTAGAGTTCAAACAATTCTATAAAGAATGAGGTATCAAGAGGCATAAGAAAAATCCTTATACCCTACAACAAAATAGAGTTGTAGAAAGAATGAATAGGATACTAATGGAGAAGGCTAGGAGTATAATTAGTGGAGCTGGTCTTGAACAAAAGTTTTGGGCTGAAGAAGTGGCCATTGTGTTAAGGTGGGGTTGTCATTGCACCAAAAGACCAATCTATCGATGCCCAATACAACCACTCAACTTGTAGTACATAGAAGGTAGTTAATCCCTTGTCACAAATCTTGAGAGGAGTGCTAGAAAAATTTCCAACAATCTCCCCCTTAGCATTACCCTAGGGTCTAAGGATTTGAACCTATGACTAAGCTCTAGTACCACTTGTTAGAGTGGGGTTATCATTGCACAAAAAGACTGATCTATCAATGCCTGATACAACCACTCAAATTATAGTACACAGGAGGCAGTTAAGCCCTTGTCATGAATCCTGAGGGGAGTGCTGAACAAATTTCCAACACACTGCTTGCTATATGGTTAATAGATCTCCTACATCAGCTCTTGTTGGTAAGATATCCATTGAGGTGTGGTCTAGTAAGAATACTTCAATTAGACATCTTCATATTTTTGGTTGTGAATTTTATGCACATGTTCCAAAGGAGAAAATATCTAAGTTGGAAAAAAATGTTGTCAAATGTATTTTCATTAGATACAGTGTTGGTGTGAAGGGATACAAGCTTTGGGACTCTACAACTAGTAAGGTGTTGTATAGCAGAGATGCTATTTTTAGAGAGCTAACATCTTCTCCTATTGTGCTACAACTAGATGAAAAAGAAAAGAAAGAAGATATGGTTCAGTTGCCTCCTACTCCTTAGAAGACTAAACAGAAAGACCATGTTGGGTCTAATGATGAGGAGAGCTCTAGTAGCTCTAATAGTTTAGAAGAAGATGAAGAATAACCTCAACCTCAACCCTTGAGGAGATCCACGAGATTAAGAAAGCAATAAGAAAATTTTGGTTACTCTATGTTAGATTCCAGTTGGGTTTTTAGTTTGATTACTAACACTGATGAGCCTAGATCTATGAAAGTGACTTTGGATATGGAAGATGTAGGTTCCTGGATTAAGGCCATGGATGATGAAATTAATTCATTGGATAAAAACAAAACTTGGGACCTTGTACCTTTGCCTAAAGGATGGAAACCTATTGGTAGCAAATGGGTGTTCAAGAAGAAATTATGTGCAAATGGTAGTGTTGAAAGGTATAAAGCTAGATTAGCTGCAAAAGGGATACTCACAAGTAGAGATAATAGATTATGGTGAAATATTATCTCTTGTTGCAAAGTTGACATCCATTAGATTTTTTTTATCTCTTGTTGCATCATATGATTTAGAGATAAAATAGATGGATGTAAAGACAACTTTCCTTCATGGTGATTTGGATGAAGAGATTTATATGTCACAGCTTGAGCACTACATTGTTAAAGGTAAAGAATCTTTGGTTTGTAGATTAAAGAAGTTTCTATATGGTTTGAAACAATCTCCTAAGATGTGGTACCTTAAGTTTGATGCCTTTGTGTTGTCAATTGGATTTGTAAGATCAAAATCAGACCATTGTGTTTATTTTAGAGTTGAAAATGATTTCCTTCTTATTGTTGCATTATATGTTGATGATATGTTGCTATGTGGGAAGGGTAAGGGTATGATTTTTTATTTTGAATCTTAGTTGTCAGCATAGTTTGAGATGAAAGATCTTGAGGCAGAAAGGTACATCTTGGGTATGGAAATCAATAGAGATAGGTCTAATAGAAAAATTTGGTTGAGTTAGAGTAAGTATGTGAAGTCTATGTTGGAAAGGTTTAGCATGGAAGATTGTAGACCATTGTGTGTTCCTATTTCTATGGGAACAAAGTTATCTATAGATGATTTTCCAAAATCTCCTAGTGAGATGGAGGACATGAGTAGAGTACCTTATGCTAGTGTAGTTGGCAATCTTATGTATGCTATGGTCTATACTAGACTAGACATTGCCCAAGCAGTGGGAGTTCTAAGCCAATTTATGGCTAATCCTGGATGGGTATATTGGGATGCAATTCAACAAGTATTTAGATATTTGAGGGGTACATTAGATTACTCCATTTGTTATCATGGTAACTCTTCTAGAGCTCTACATTTAGTTTGTATTCATGGGTTTGTGGATTTAGATTGGGTAGGTGATATTGACAATAGGAGATCCACCAATGCTTATGTGTTCACTATGTTTGGTGGTTCCATCAGTTGGATGAGTAAGTGACAACCTATGGTTGCTTTGTCCACTACAGAAGCTGAGTACATGGCTGCTACTCATGCTTGTAAGAAAGCCATTTGGCTTAGGAGATTGTGTTCTGATATTGGTGTTGATGTAGGACAGATTACTATTTGGTGTGAGATTCAGAGTGCTATTTTCCTTGCAAAGAATCCAACTTTCCATGCTAGAACAAAGCACATTGATGTGCAATTTCGCTTTGTGAGAGATATGGTGGAAGATGCAAATGTAAATTTGGAGAAGGTAGATACTATAAAGAATGTTTCAAATGCATTGATGAAACCATTGGGCATAGAGAAGTTTAGATGGTGTTCAGAGTCTATAAGCATTTTGGCCTATAGTCCTTAGTTCTTGTTATGTTCATGTTGCTCTTACAAGGTGTTTTACAAGTGGGAGAATGTTAGGAATAAGGTGTCTCAACCTTGGATAATTCCTATTCTTATTATTTGTTTTGTAAATATATTTTTTCCAAATAATTTAATTAAGTGTGAGTGTACATGTCTAGTTGGCATGTTGACATGTTACTCCACTTGCATGTGTTGACACTTGAATTGTGTGTAAGGAGATCATGGCTGAAATGGTTATGATGAATTCCTATGATGCATAAGAGCTATCTTTGGAAGATTTGATAATGGGTGAAGATGTGAAGACATGTGAAAATTGATAATTGAGTACTATACACATGAGTCTCCATCTAGCATGCCAAGTTTGGGGCATTGGCCCAAATTTTTTTTGGGTTCCTACTTTTCCAAAAACTGGTAAAACCCTAATACGGTTGTTCTTTGGAAGTTTCCCTAAAATGGAAAGCACATGATATAATAATTTTTAGGGTTGCAGATAGGTTAGAGGGAATATGTACTATTGATATGATATTTTCCTACTGAATTAGTTTTTTATGTCCTGAAAGAACTTGCATTGCAAGTGTGTTGTAACCTTTGCATTGAAGATAATATATTGTGCAGGTTTTGGAGGGGTGGGGTTGTTTTACCAAAAGATTTTTCCCCACCGACATATATTTGTGTTTATGTATTTTCTTTCTTTGTCTATTTTTTGTATTCATGGTTGATTGCAAGATTATTGTTTACATAATATCCAATCTGATATTATAAGGATTTAATAGGAATTTGCACAATACTTTCGTTAAGGGATTAGTGTAGGAAGTTGTTTCCACACTTGAGTTTCCTTACAGTTATTAGTAGAAGGAAAGGTTAATTTGAATGATGAAGGGATTGGCCTTTTTGTAGGAGGAATTAAAATAATGCCAACACTAGAACCTATCTTACATTTAGATCCATCAAAATACAATTCCCAAATATCATCTTGTTGAATAAATAGAATACTATCATCAAGCCTAAATTCTATTGGAGTAGAAAATGTATCTAAATGAGGACAAGGAGCTTCAAATAAATAATCTATTAAATATTTTCCCTTAATAGATTTCTAAGAATTCAAATTAATATCAAATTCTATAAGTAATATCACAAACTTTGCCAAATGGCTAGAAAGATTAGTTTGTGAGAAAAAATGCTTCAAAGGATCAAACTTGACAATCACACTGACTTCAACATTTATAAGATAATGCCTAATTTTCTAACATGTATAAACTACAACCAGACATTTTCTTTTCAAAAATGTGTATATTGCTTCATAATCAAGTAAAGTTTGACTAATGTAATACACAACTCTTTCCTTACCATTATTATCATTTTAAGATAACAAGGCATTAATGACTTTCAAAGTTTCTAAAGTATACAAATGAAATGGCTTATCAAATTGAGTTGGCTACCAGATATGAGGATTAAGCAAGGAAGTAAAAGGAATAGTTTGATCAACTAAATTAGAAATGAAGTGATGAATAGCTTATATTTTTTCTTGTAAACTCCATAGTTGAGAAATATTCTTAGGAGTAGGCATATTAACAATACGATCAATATTTTCAATATCTAATTCTATGCCTTCCTTAGACATTATAAATCCTAATAATTTACCAAAATCTACTCGAAAAATGCATTTCTTAGGATTCAATCTCATGTTGTAATTTCTAATCCTTTCAAATATTTTTTGTAAAGTAGTAACATGATCTTGTCTTTGTATAATTTTGATAAGATACCATCCACATAATCTTCAAGGATCTTATGAATGTAATCATGAAAAATCAAAGTCATAACTCATTGATAAGTCACTCCCACATTCTTTAATTCAAAAGGCATCATGACTCAACAAAATGTTTCCCAAGGTGTTGTAAATTGCTGAAATTCTTTAGAATAACTAGGAGAGGGGGGGGGGGGGGGGGGGTGGGGGGGGGGGGGGGGGTTTGTGGTGAATTAGTTATCCAAGGTCTAGATGTACAATTAAAACTTTTCACAATTTAGTGAACCCATATTCATAAAACATTTTCATCGTGCATGCATCCCATAGATTGTGGAATCACTTAAAATTGTAGGTTACTATCAAATCAATTTGTAGAAATGCAAACATGAAACACAACAAATTAAATAATACATTTGACATAATGATTTAACATGGGAACCTAATTTGGGAAAAACCACCAGTAACATGCTACTCATTCTCGCTCTTCTGAAGTGATACCCTATGAAAGGCCAACCTTATTAAATGTTACAATATATACTATTAAATGTGACCTGGTTAAAGGATTTCAATCACCCTATTAGGAGTGATCCTTGTTAGAGGACTTCAAATCATTCACTTGGAATGTCACCCTATTAAAGGATTCACAAATGATTGTTAGGTAAACCTTAATCCAAAGGATTTACCCTAGACTAATGTAATGATTAGAGAGTAATAGTAAGGCTTGATCTAATAAAAACTTAAAACTTTATTTTTAGATTATCGATCTCTACTTCAGTCCTCCATTCTACATGGTTTTCATATACTTCAACTCTGATAGCTTGTTCACCCTTCAAGCATTCATACCCTTAAGCCTTCTTGCTTTGTTTTCTAATGCAATATTTCTCTTAAGTCACTGAATGAAGAAAATACCCTAAACTCCTTGTCTTCTTTAGGTTCTCACACATCATCTCTTGCTTTTAACCAACCATCTCTATAAATAGAGAGTTAAGATATTTATTCATTCATCCTCCATCATCCATTTTAGGGTTAGGTTAGATTAGATAGGTTTCAATGAATCCATCTCTCATTTCATTTTATTCCCTTTTAGAAAATTCTCCTTTAATCATCTTTGAATTTACCTCAAAATGGTTTATCTTTAATTCTGTGCCATGAGCTCATCAATCTTATCTTCCACATGGTTCAACCAATCCAATAAATCAAACTTGTTAGCTTAGATTCAGTGAATTCTTGATCTTTCTCATAATTATGAAACTCAACATTAGCTGGCTTCTAATGCTTAGCACATACTTCATTGCTCAACATCCACTATCAAAATAGTCGACAGGAACTAAAGTTTACTGGTGCTTGGCATCAACTAAACTTTACTTAGCTTACATTGTTTCACTCGGCTTACACTAAAATTGACTTTTCTTGGCTCCAACCTATTTTCTACTTGGCTTGCACTAAATTTTCTTGGCACCTACTATTCACTCGATGAAGCTTGGTAGACAAACTTTGTTTAACTTGTTCTTCTAAACTTACTCAATGTAACCAACCTTTGCAACCTTAAGTAGATTAAAAATGCACTATAATACCATTGTATTAATTGATTCTTGTACTCTTTTACATATCATAACTCATCCTTTCCTCTATGTTCTATTGTCACCTCATTTGATGCAGGGAGGTTGGGAGTAACTAGGGCCAATCAGCACACTCAACTACCCAAACCACTGTGCAAGAGTTAACACAATAAAAGAAAACACAAAAGAGAACAACAACATAGAGAGTTATTAAACAATATTCTTTATTGATTCATAAAAATATCATCATACATGCCCAGCTATAAGGCCTTTTGGGTTACTACCAGATACAAAATACATTCAAATCCAAGATCCATCTTCAAGTTCGGATTTCCATCCTCCTTCTATCATCCTCTATCAAAATTCTCTAAAATTATGATTAAGACTCTACCCAAGACCCCTAATTGTACTCATATAAGCCACAAGTCAGCCCAAAATGCTAAAAACTAAAATTAAATAATTGAAGACCCACAAGTTGGCCTGAAACAACAATTAAATATCTAGAAATCAAATTCTAAGAAAAATTGTGATATCTCCTAGCCCTGATTTAATTAGAACTTATGCTTTGAACTAAGGGTATTAATTTAGGTCCTCTACAATACCTTAAAGTTTCAAAGGCTAATTCACCAAGGATAAGTGTGTATCCATCCTAAAATTCACACATAGAAACCTATCATGCAAAACTGCCAGAAATCGATACTCTAGGAGAATTGCCATATCTCCCAACTTATAATGAATTAGGGCTTGTTCCTTTAACTATAGATATTAGTATATTCCCTCTTCAATTTTTTAAATTTTTATCTTTTAATTCATTTTGCAAAATTAGTTAACTAATTTGAAATAGGCACCCAAAAACTAGAAAAACACAATTTCAACAAAAAGGTAAAAACTGAAAACATGTAGGATATTAGTGCAACCTAGGATGCTCCTACATCATCATTTAATAAAATCCTCTTCATCAATAAAAAAAATGATACTAGTTAAATCATATAATCAATTTTCTTACCAACAAGTAGTAGGTTTGACATTAGTGACAAAACAATGATTGAAACACATTTATTATACTTGTATCAATTTATTTTCAACTATCTCCCTCTTTAGCATTGATGGAAAACCAAATTGACCAAACTTAATTAGTAAGACCAAAAAAATACCAAAAATAAAATAATTTCTTGTATTGAAATCTCTCCCTCTACCAACAACTTTCATCTTCTGAATAGGTTACAAAAAATCTATTCTGATCAATAGAAAATCAACTCATCCATATGACTCCCTCTTGATCACTTCCATATCTACCTCAACATTATCTCCTGCTTACTAAGTAGATGTAATTAGTAGGTACACTTGCACACTTTAATCTTATTTCAATTCCTTTATCTCCCTCTTTTTTTAAAATCTCAATTCCTTTCTCCCTTATTTTAAATCCTTTATCTCCCTTATTTCAAATACTTTATCTCCCTCTTTAATGAAAATGCCAAAGACATGTGATCTTAACCTGCAAATATGAATATTTTTAGTTTCTTCCTCTATCACCTTACTTGTGACTGATTTGTACTTCTAGCTCTTTGATTACTTTAGGTAGCTCCTAAAGTAAGATCCATTGCATCAATGAGCAAAATATGTCAGTCAAATTATTTGACGCAGGGCACTCCTCATACTTCTTAGATAACCTTTGATAGTGGTATCACCCCTAGTTTACCTCTTAGATACTCATAAGCATCTTTAGGTAATGCTTTTGTGAAGATATCAACAATTTTTTCTTTTGTGTTGACATATTCCATCTTCACCTCTTTATCTTGAACTAATTCTCTAAAGTAATGATACTTGATTACAATGTGCTTAGTCTTTGTATGCATCACATGATTCTTTGATATATTTATAGCACTTGTATTATCACAATAAAGTATCATAGGTTTAGTGATTTCCTCCTTCATGCCTTTGAGTAGTTGTTTGATCCATACAATGTTTGTACAATTTACCATAGCAACAACATATTTTGCTTCAGTAGTAGATTGAGAAGTGCAATTTTATTTCTTACTAGTCCATGTAACCAATTTTTTGCCTAATAAAAATACTCCTCCCCTGGTGCTCTTTCTATCATCAATATTTCTAGCCCAATCAATATCAGTATAGGCTCTCAATTCAAATTTCTCATTTTTCTTGTAGTATAGACCATACTCCTATGTTCCTTTTAGATATCTCATTATTCTCTTTACTGTCATCAAGTGATCCTCTCTAGGATTAGTAGAATCTTGCAACTATCCCTATTAAAAAATGCAATATCATGTCTTCTATGTACTACATATTATAATTTACCAATCATAGACCTATATAATGTTTGATTCACCTTAGCTAAATCATCATTCTTTAACAATTTATGTCTTGTCACCATAGGTGTACTTACTAGCTTGGAATCTTCCAATCCAAAAAAAATTAGTATCTCCTTAAAATATTTTTATTGAGTGATGTATATACCATACTTCATTTGATTTACTTGCAAACTCATAAAGAACTTGATCTCTCCAAACATAGACATCTCAAATTCTTGTCTCATTTCATTTGCAACAACGTTACATAAAGTATCTTGACGTCTAGATATGATGTCATCAACAAAATTTTAGATAACAAAATACCTTTTCCTTTCTCCATCTTCAGATATAGATTGTTGTTATCATTAGTCCTCTCAAATCCAATCTTTACAAGATCATTATGAAGTCTCTCATACCATGCTCTTGGTGCTCACTTCAAACCATATAGAGCTTTGTGTAGTCTAAATACCATGTTTCTGTTGTTAGCATCAACAAATCCATCTGGTTATTCTATGTAAACCTTTTCCTCCAATATATGATTTAGAAATTCATACTTAACATCCATTTGATAAACTTTGAAACCTTTGTATGCAAAGTAATCAAGAAGAGTTCTTACTTTGTCCAATCTTGCAATAGGAGAGAATATTTCTCCATAGTTTAATCCTTCATCTTGTGCATATCCTTTATAGACTAATCCTAAATTGTTCCTTGTGACTTCACCATTTTCATCTAACTTGTTTTTGTATACCCACTTGGTACCAATCACATTTTTTACTTCTAGTCTAGGAACTAGAGTCCATGTCTTATTTTTCTCAAGTTGTTCAATCTCTTCTTCCATGGATTTACTCCAGTCCACATCTTCTAAGGCATCTTTCACTGTTTTGGGTCCTTCCATGCTCAAAAAAACGTATCATTTCTCAATTTTTTCCTTGTCATTGGTCTAACATATTTATCTCCAACGATTTGTGTAGTAGGATGATGTCTCTTGACATATTTAGACAATCTTTGTTCTATTATATTTTCTTCATTTGGTCTCTCAACAATTGAATCACTCTGTAACTCTTTGTCAGGTAGTTCAATATATTTTTAATGTACACTAATCTATGAATTAGAATGTTCCTCAACTTCATTCTATAACTCAACACCTAAATATAGCTTGATTCCTGAATGCAACTTGACATTCATAGTATGTGATTCGACTGTCACTGAAACTTCTTGTTGGTTTGGAACATGGTTTACAACATCTTTTTCAGCATTCATACCTTCATAAAAGTATCCAAATTATTTGTATTATTTTGGTTCCTTCATAGGTTTAGCCTTATATACTTCTATATATTCGTCAAATTTCACATTTGCACTTTCCACAACTTTATTAATGTTTGTATTTAAACACTTATAAGATTTATTTATTGTGGAATAACCAAGAAATATACCTTCTTCACTTTTTTCATCTAGTTTACCATTCCTAAAATATTTAAGAATATAAAACTTGCTTCTAAATACCTTAAAATATTTTACAATTAGTGAGTATCCATACCACAATTCAAAAGGTGTTGAATGAGTACCTTTCTTGACTTGTACATGGTTCAAGGTATAGACAACTATACTTATAGCTTCTCTCTAGTATTTCATAGAAACATTTTTCTCCATCATGAGTATCCTAGCATAATCCATTGTAGACATGTTCCTCATATCAAAAATTACATTTTGTGGAGGGGTTCTAGGAGCGGATATCTTTCTTTTGATTCCTCTATCATTACAAAACATCTCAAACTCATTTGATGTAAATTCTCCCCCTCTATAAGATCTCAAACATTTTAGACTTTGACCCATTTCTTTCTCAGCTCTTGCTAAGTACCACTTAAACATTTGAAAAGCGTCAAATTTCTATTTCAAAAACATAACTACCATCATTCTAGAATAATCATCAACAAGAAACATAATGTACTTATCTCCTTTGTAGCTTTGCATTTCAATTGGTACACGCAAGTCAGTATGAACAATCTCTAATATTCCTTTAGAGGTACGAGTATTACTCTTAAAACTTGACTTTGTTAGTTTGCCTAACTGAAATTATTTGTAACTTGTATTGTCAGACTTTTTCAACTTAGAAAAACCTCTGACTTTTCTCATGTTACTGATACTAACCAAGATATCAAAATTAACATGACATAACCTCTTGTGCCATAGTTACACATCATTAAATTCTACAACTAAACAAGTAGCATCCTCTATATCAAGGTAGAATAGATTATGTCTAGTTTGATCACCTTTTCCAATTAGTTTTCCATTAGTATCATATATCTTAGCAATTTTGTTCTCAAACTCAACCTTACAACCCAAATTATTAGTCGTGACACACTCAACAAGTTATAGTTAAGACCTTCAACATAATAATCATTGCCACATAAAATATTTTTTGTGATCTGATAGAACATTTTCCTTTTATTAGAAATTGTGCCTCATTACCAAAATTTACACTATTTCCATCATAATAGTTCAAGGTAATGAACTTACTTTGATCTCTAGTCATGTGATGTGAACACCCATTGTCAAGTATCCATCTGTCATTCTTGTTCACACAAGAGACTAGTGTAGTTGCCTCATCTTCATTAGGTTCATCCTTCATTGCAACATACACCACTTCATCATCATGAACTTCAAATCCATATTTTGTTTCCTTTTTAGAAATATAGCAAGGCTTCTTGTCTTTTTCTTTGTATTCTTTTTTGTCTTCATCTCTTCTACTTTTGTACTTGTCACCACCTCTATAATTCTTCTTTGGGAATTTAGCAGCAATATGACCAACCTCATTACAATTAAAACACATGATAGGTAACTTACCTTTAAACTTGCCTTTACCTCTATGAAATCTCCTTGCTAGTAGTGCTTCAAGTTGATCTACATCTTCCTCATCTGTATCACTATTACTAGACACATATTTTGTCTTCTTCTTCTTCTTCTTCTCATCAAGTTCCTTCAATGACAACTTAGCTTTGAAAGAAGATTCAATATTTTTAGATTTTTAATTATCAAAATTAGATAGCTCAAAAGTAGTGAGCCTACCTACCAGACCTTCAAGAGTTAGATCATTCCCTAGTATACATCTTAATTCTTGTAAATTGTAGAAACTCTAATAGCATAGATGAGCAATACTGTTCTTAAAACTTTTCTTAGTACACTATCATCATCTATTTTACCAGTAGTTCCTCTTATTGCATTGAAAACATATTTTATCCTAGAGTAATATTGAGCAATATTCTCACCTTCTTGCATTCTCATATCATCGAACTTACCTCTAGGATTTTTATCTTTGGCTCTTAGAACATTTTTTCACCTCCATAGATAGTGTGTAGAGCATCTCACAATTTTTTGCACTATCACAACCCTTGATATCATCAAACTCAACATAGCTTAGGAAAGAGGCAATCTCCAACATTGTCTGGTTGTGTTCTTTCATCTTTCTTAGATCTTCATTATTTAGGGATCTAGTAGGATCAATATGCTCAATAGTAATGGTAGATTTTGCATCATCTCTAAGACCTTCTAGGTGTAGCTTCATCAAATTTTTTCATCCAAGAAAGTTATCTCTATTAAACTTGGGTACTCTTTTTGACATCTTGATCTTTGTGCTTCTAATACCTTCAAACTAGCACTCTTAAGTAGGAAGCTTTGATACCAATTGTTGGAATTATTTACAATAACTAAGATTGGGGAGGGGGGGGGGGGGGGGGGGTGAATTAGTTATCCAAGGTCCAGATGTACAATTAAATTTTTTCACAACTTGGTGAACCCATATCCATAAAACATTTTCATCATGCATGCATCTATTAGATTGTGAAATCACTTAAACTTGTAGGTTACTGTCAAATCAATTTGCAAAAATGTAAACATGAAACATAATAGATTCAATAACACATTTGACACAATGAATTAACGCAAGAACCCAGTTTGGGAAAAACCACTAGTAACATGCTATTCATTCTCACTCTTCTAAAGTGATGCCCTATGAAAGGCCAACTATGTTAAAGGTTACACTGCACACTGTTAAATATGACCTAGTTAAAGGATTTCAATCACTCTGTTAGGAGTGACCCTTGTTAAAGGACTTTAGACCATTCACTTGTAATGTCACCCAGTTAAAATATTTAAAAATGACTATTAGGTCAACCTTAATCCAAAGGATTTACCCTAGACTAATACAATGATTAGACAATAGTAGTAAAGCTTGATCTGATAACAACTTACTACTTCATTTATAGATTACAAATTTCTATTTTAGTCCTCCATTCTTCTTGGCTTTCATACACTTTATCTCTAATAGAATATTCACCTTTAAAGCATTCATACCCTTAAGCCTTCTTGTTTTATTTGACAATGCAATCTCTTCTCTTAGGTCACTAAATGAAGAAAATATCCTAGACTCCTTGTCTTCCTTAGGTTATTGCACACCAACTCTTGCTTCTAACTAGCCATCTCTATAAAAAGAGAATAAAGATATTTAGCCATTCATCCTCCATTATCCATTTTAGGGTTAGGTTAGATTAGATAGGATTTAATAAATCTATCCCTCATTTCATTTAATTCCCTTCTAAAAAATTATCCTTCAACCCTCTTTGAATTCACCTCAAAATGATTTATTTTGAATTCTGTGCCATGAGCTCATTAATCTTATCTTCCACATGGTTCACACAATCCAAGAAATCAAACTTGTCACCTTAGATTCATCAAATTCTTGATCTTTCTCATAATGCTAACACTCGACATTAACTAGTTTTT
Source organism: Cupressus sempervirens (assembly GCA_028749045.1). Taxonomy (NCBI): domain Eukaryota; kingdom Viridiplantae; phylum Streptophyta; class Pinopsida; order Cupressales; family Cupressaceae; genus Cupressus; species Cupressus sempervirens. Next base: position 81,439,029 of record CM053793.1, on the reverse strand, counting down.
GATGCTCGACACATACTACGTTGCTCAACATCCACTGTCAAAACACTCAACATGAGCTAAAGTTTATCGGTGCTCAATATCAACTAAACTTTACTCAGCTTACACTATTTCACTTGGCTTACACTAAAATTGACTTTTCTTAGCTCTAACTAATTTTCTACCTAGCTTGCACTTACTTTGCTCAACACCTACTATCCACTTGGTCAAGCTTGGTAGAAAAACTTCATTTATCTTATTCTTCTAAGATTATTCATTGTAAACAACCTTTGCAATCTTAAGTAAATTACCAATGCACTATATTATCATCTCTGTTGATCTCAGATTGGTTTTGACAAGTGAGTGTCAACATACTTAAGCCATTTACTTAGTTCATGCTAAACTAGCAATGCATACTAAGCACAACATGTAAATATTAGACCATGTCGAGTTACAATGAGTGTTGAGTCACTCATGTACCGAGTCACTGAAGTGTCGAGTAGATTTACCATGCCAAGTGATTAAGGAGTCGAGTAAATAGTGGATGCTGAGTAATGCAGGTGCTGAGTCATAGTATAAAGATTAGTGCATGCTGACTGTTAGAGACTTCATATGTCGAGTGACATAGTTTTGACATATTTGTTTATAATGGCACAAACAACTATGTAAACCATTTTTGATCTGACTTAAGATTGTATTTTGATATTTTGGAGATAAGGGTGAATTTCTATTTGGATTTTCTATGCAATTGCATATAGCCAGTCAAAAAATGGGAAGGATTAAGTGGAAAAATAGATGAATCCTATTCATAGATTCATACCTAACCCTAAGCCACCAAAGTCTTCTTAAGGAGGATGAAGCCCTAAACTATCTATGAGTGTGTAATGAGTTGAAGGAGAAAAGAGGATAGTTTGTAGAGAATTCAAGGTGACTTTGAAGTTATGAAGAAAGAGTGAATTGTAGAATTAGTTAGAAAAAAATAGTGGATAGGGAAAAGGATACAATATTGAGACATCTAATTAAAAAGGATCAAGAAGATAGTTTTTAGAGGTGATATGTTATCACGTAAGCAAGTGCCAACCGTAGGATCTATGTTGAGACATTTTAATATGTGATTTTAGTCAAATCTCTTAACAAAGTAGTCCTAACAGGCTATATGAAATCCTTTAACAAGGTTCTTACTTAATTGTAAGTTGAAGTCCTCTAACAAGGCACACTTCTAACAAGTTTATGAAATCCTCTAACTAGGTGAGACCTAATAGTATTTGTAATCCTTTAATAGGGTAGAACTTTCACAAGGTAGATCATGTTTCATGGCCAAAACATTGTAACCTCAATTGGATACACTTTATTACTGCAGTGGTGAAGATTTGTGGGTGCCATCCCCACCCTAGTTTAACCTTTTCACCTGGAGGGTTTTTGGGAAATCATATATAGTGTTATGTGTGTGAATACTTACATGTTTACATGATTTATATGTACATGTTTTACATGTTATTTCAGTTTACTCATTGAATGCATGTGATAGATATGTGGTGAAAGTTTTATGAGTTCAAGTTTAAACTACTGATTCACCCCCCTCAAACATTTACCTTTCCTAATGTAATTCCAACAATTGGTATCAAAGCTTTTCTCTCTAAAAGAGAAGCTTTGCAACTTTGAGGAAAGATCTTGAAATGGATGTCTACAAGTTGGGAAAGACCATTGAGAATGAGGAGATTGAAATACATCTCATACTACATCAACTAAATCAAGCAAAAGAGGACCTAAAGAAATGCTTGAAGAGAAGGAATGAAATTGCTATTGTGGAGAATGACACACAATATAGAGAGATAGACACTACTAATCTATTTGCAAATGTAGACTCTAATAAATTTGATGCAGTAGTTGTAGATCTAATGGAAAAGAATAGAGTTCAAGATGAGGAAATCAAAAATCTCAAATTAGAGCAAGAATCACAAGCTATACTGCTATGTGAGGTAACTAAACAAAAGAAGAAAGCTATCGAAGACAAATCCATGATTGAAGAAGAAAAAAGAATTCTAGCCAACATAATGGAAGAGAAGTAAATAGAGTTAACCAAGATCTCCAACGTTCAATTGGATACTTTAAATCAAATGATGAATTCCAACTATGAATTGAATTTCAAGGACATTGAGATAACTACATTGAAGTTGTAGAATGAACAACTGTAGAGTGACCTAAAGAGATAAAAAGGAATTTGTTGAAATCTTCAACAAACCAAATGAAGCCATCAAATACTTTGAGCAATTATTGAGATCCCCTACATCCAAGAATGATACATTAGGACTAGGTTACACAAGCACTAAAGAAGGAGAATCATCCAAAAGTGTAGAAGAAAGAAACAACAAAGTTAAGAACTTAAAACCTACTTGTTATAGTTGTGGTAAGAAAGGACATAATGCTAATGAATGCAGGAGCAAGATTACAAATCAGAATATCAAGCCTAAGAACATGATTCACTATCACAAATTCAACAAGCAAGATCATCAGGCACATGAATGTAGAACTAGGACCATGCATACACAAAGATTTGAAGGATATTGCTACAACTATCAAAAGTATGGACATAGAGCTTTGAATGTAGATCCAAATCCATGTGGTCATCAAACAAGAAAATAAAGGTAAGGAACAATGACAACTCTTATAATTGGGATTATAATACAAGATATAGCTATCATTATTCTCAAGAATATGGACATGTTCCTAAGAATTGTATTAGGACACACTTCAAAGGTAACTACCAAAGATGGTTAAGTCAAACTACATGTTTCTATTGTTTGAAAACTGGTCACATTAGTAAATATTATCCAACTATGTCAAAGGCACCAAGTTGTGAATTTGATAAAGGTAAAGGCAAGGTAGATGTTGAACACATCATAAATGAGATGAATAAGACATGTAAAAAGAAAGATGTTTATAGCACATCAAATGGAGAAGGGATCACTTCACCTAATGGGTTAGGTGATCACAGCTCATCAAACTAGACAAATAAGAGGTATGTGGGATTGATATTTAAAGGCTATATCATACATTAGTTCCAAAATGAGATAGTACTAAAAAGTCTACATTAGCATGAATAAAGATTCAAGCTATTAGAAATTCATGACAAACCTTTAAGTTTTTCATGTTGTTGCCAAACATGAAAAGTTTCCTATATGTGTTGAGTGGAATGCTAGAAGATGTTGAGCTTGTAGTAGTTGTCAAGTGATGGAAATGAAAAAGGATGCCGAGTGAGCCAAAAAATTGGTTGATGGTGAGCTTACAACTATGTAAAAACTCAGCATTAAATGCAAGGTTTTCAAAGGGTATATGATCAATTTTAGCTCACTTTTCATCATTTTAAAACCTAGAAAGAGCGAGTAGAGTAGAAGGTGATATATAAATTTTTCCAAAGCATTTGTAGAAGATTTTAGTAGTGATCTCACACTATTCATTACATTTCCTAAGGTATTTATCAAGAGCCAAGCCACCTAGTTTTAATTTTCATAAGCCCTAGTTTGATACAATGGCATCAAGTTCAAAAAATGTTGAAGGGAAGGAAGTTTTAAATGTTTAGTTAGTTAGTAATGAAGTTAAGTAGCCCATGTTTAAAACCATTCCTATAATCACTTATAAACAAGACCCTTTTGGCGCATTGTCTAAGATCTCACCAAATGTGATAATGGTACAAGATGTGAGGAAATGCTACAGTTGCAAGATAGGAAGAATTGGAGACATGGAAATAAAAGGTGCATACAATAGGTTATGTGAAAATGGTGTTTTGAGAGAAGAATTCAAGGTTGTTGAGAAAAAGAGTTTAACACGAGCCCTAGATTTTTCAAATGTATTTAAGACAGAGTGGATACAAGCTGTTCCTAGGTGAAAACATGATGGTTCCTTATGGCTAGAGAGTGGACCAATGAAGATTACTAAGAGAATGATTCATAGGGTTACTGGCTACTCAACCCTAGATTAGCCTAAGACACTTGGAGTGATTCCAAGGAGATGATTAAAAAGAATACTAGAGTAATCTGGAATAAGAGAGGTATGACTATAGACACAATCATAGATCCTTTTATTAACTTTGTTGTAAGGTTAATCTCACACAAATTCTATCAATATAGTAGATTGAATAATGTATCCTACATAGTTTTAGATGTTGGTTATAAGATTGTTAAGAAATATCATACATATGATCTAGCAGAATTATAATTGCAACAATTATGGAGAACCTTGGAGCAATCAAGAAAACCAAGAATGCACAATGCAAATTTGGTTCAATATTGATTTGTATATTCTTTTATGTAAAAAAAATTTTCCCCTCATTCGATACCGTGGGATGGAAGACCAATAAATCAGTTGCAGTGTAGATTGGTGAGTACATTGAGCATCTAGGAGAAAATTTTGAATCTTTAATGACTAGCTACTTTGAAGATTTCAAGAAGTTTATGAAGGAGAGACTTAGAATACCAATTTCTTTAGTTGAGAAACATTATAATGATGTATGTTTTCTTGTTGATGTTGAATACACATTTTTGCAAGCTACCACACCAAGTTTAAGATGGTTGAGACCCTTAGGATATGAGGTAAATGTAGATGAAGCCTCAACAACTATAACAACTCTACTAGTAGAAAAAATAGACAAGAGTACAATTTTTTTAGAAACTATGAGGTAGCAAAGTCCCAGATTACCATGGAACTAAAAACTAAATTAGTTATCAAGAAAAAGGACAAGCTAGTAAAGAAGTTGAAAGAAAACTTTGGAGAGGGTGTCAAGGATAAAGAGGAAGAAGAAGAAGAGGATTTAGAGGAAGAATAAACTCAAGCTCAAGAACCTCTAGCATTGACACATGGCATGGGAGAAGACAAAGAACAATAGGAGACTAAAGGTGCCAAGGGAGAAGAGTCCAAGGATGCACCTACTCTTGCCGAGCAAAATAAAAGGAAGGAAAAGGCACAAATAGTGGAAAGGAAAAATAAAACTACCAAACCAAGTTAGGCAAAGCCCATTTCACCTACAACTAGACATAGCACACATGCTACAATAGGAAAGGCCAAAGAAAAGACAAAGAAAATAGAGCAAGGAGGTCAAGAGAAAAAAAGATAACACAACCAGATATTGATGAAGAGAAAATAGTCAAATGACAACAGCCAATTCAAGGTGGTGAGTCACAATCCTCTCTCAAGTCTTGAGGATTTATGTGAAAATGTTAAGAACAATGTAGACTTATTAGGTTTTAGTCATGTTGATTTTGGCAAACTAGGCAAAGAGGAGAAAAACCAAGTGGAAGAGGCCCTATATGCCATGATGTCAAAGTTTAAAAAAACACCACTAGAATTTTCTAACTCAATACCTAAGAGTCCATATGACATAGTGAGCAAAAATGGCATTATTGTCTGAATCTAGAAAGAAAAATTAGGGAAACCACACTAGCACAACTAATTCTTGAGTTTACTAAGGGACAAATTGCTAAGACTATAAATAAATATCTAGTTAGGTTCACACCTAAATACAAAGCCTTTAATATTCTACACAATAATATTGAGGATGTTGTAAAAAAATAAACACAAATATGGAAACTCATTTATGGATTAAGCACAATGAAGAAAGGAGAAACTAACCCTTTAGAGGTGAAAGATGATGATAAGGAAGATGATGAAAAAGATAACACAGTTGGAGGAGAGACATAAACAAAAGAATATGACAAGGCAACAACTGAGCCTAAGCAACAAGAAGAACAAAGTGTGCATGACACATAATTGCCGAGTATTAGTCCTCCCCATGACACAACCAAAACTACTAAAACTATATCTATCAAGGATGTCACTGATCTATTAGCTTAGAACATCAATCCTCTTATTGTAGAAGACTTGAAGAAAATACTAGATCAATCTACATTGCAAGCCAAACTTAGTGGCAATCCTTTTCTGGTAAGTGTAGATGAACTAAAAAAGGTAGTAACTGATATCTCAAGGGAAAAAGTGAATCCAAAAGAACCACCTTCTGTCATCCCTTTAGTTACTAATGTACAACCTTTGGTTCAAATGCCTAAAGTTACATCTGCAAAGGTTGATACAATTGTTAAGATTGACACAATTGAGAAGAAAACAACAAAAGAGAAAGACACCACTATAGAATAGAAGGAAACATGATAGATAGATTTATTTGTACCTATAACACAAGGACAAGGTGCTAGTGAAGTCATAGTAGTAGACTAGGGCAAGCCTAAAGAAAGTGAGCTAACACCAAAGTTGAAGGAACAAGTTTCCATCTAAGCACTAATATCCTTACTAGCATCTAGCACTCCTTCTACACAAACTCTTCAAAAGCCGAGCATAGATGCTACTCTATTACAGATCTCAATTCCAAGCCTAAGTTCATCAAAGGTTGAGAAGGTAATACATTATGGAGATATCACTCTTGATGATGAAATTTTTATTACAATGTATGATTATGATACTATGACTCTAGAACAAATAGGCCTTAGAAAGGAAAAAGCATCAAGAAATGCTTAGGAGAGAACATAGGTCAAAGCAAGCACCTCATGATATTAAGGACATCTTTCTAGATGCATTTTGTCTGCCAACTCCTAAAGAGACCAAGCCACTAATAGACATAGTGGAGAAGGTTAGTAATGAAGACCTTGATACTAATGCAAAACTATTAGAATGGTCAAAAAAGAAGTTTCAAAACAAGGTGAATGAGAAAATATCTAGAGAGATAGCATTACAAAAAGCTTCATTAGCAACTAAGATTAAGGATGTGAATGTTAGAATCTGAAAAGATTAACAACCCAGAAAACTAGTGCAAAGAGTAAATATCTAAACTATGAATGCAAATGATACAAAATCAAAATAGCAACACAAAGTTAGTCTCCAAGAGAGTAATGAAAATGCTAGAAGAAAAATAGCATTATGAGGATGCAAAAACAAGAGATACAAATACAAGCCAGGTAGCATGCTTATATAGGCTAGGAAGAGGGAGGAGGTGGCAACACCAACCAATGAGGAGCAACCATCTATCAGACTAAAGATAGAAACGTATCTTCCCAAGATAGCTAATGGATGCTCACATGTAGGAAGGTGACACCTCACAACCATTCACCTAATAAGACATGCTTTATTAACCTAAGTGAGATTATTAAAAGTGTAGGAAAAACCTAGCAAAATAGGAAAAATAAAAAACTACACTAACACCCCCCCATAAGTGAAGCTTAGGTGGATGTAGAAATGGGTCCCGGCAAGTCAAGCCTGATGAGGTACCCATGTACATAAGATTTCCCAAAAGAGAGAGAAAAGAGACCCCCCCACACAAAAAAAGTCAGGACTCCAAGTGAGAGGAAGAGGCCCCCCCAAAGGATGAAGCATCCCGCACCCCCAGAAAAGCTTGCAAATGAAGGAACTTGCTCTTATTGAAGGGTTTGGTGAAGATATTAACAACTTGCTCAGAAGCCAGACAATAGCAAAGGTTAATGACATGACCATGGATGAGCTCTCGGATGTAGTGCATGTGGACCTCTATGTGTTTGGTCTGTTGATGATGAACTGGATTCTGTGAGATCTGAATGGCACTCTGGTTGTCACAAAATATAACTGATGGCTGTCTGATCTAGATACCAAAATCAGTGAGAAGATGTTGAAGCCAGATGGCCTCAGTGGCAGCATTTATAACCCCTCAATACTCAGCCTCAGTAGAAGACAGAGCAATAGCAGGCTGCTTTTTGCTTGACCAACAAATAGGACTTGACCCAAGTGAGAAGCTATACCCTAAAGTAGACTTGCGATCCTCAAAATCACCTGCCCAATCTGAATCTGTGTAGCCCACCAAATCAAGCTCAATACCTACTGCGTAGTGAATCCCACAACTATGAGAACCCTGAATGTAGTGAAGGATCCACTTGGCTGCTTTCTAGTGTAACTCATGGGGCTCCTGCATGAATCGAGAGACCATGCCTATAGCATAGGAGATATCAGGTCTCGTATGAGTCAAATAAATGAGACTCCCAACAAGTTGGTGGTACAAAGTGCCATCAACAAGTGGAGAAGAACATTGAGCCTCAAGTTTGACTCCAAAAAGGAAGGGAGTCAGAGCAGGCTTACAATCAGCCATATGAAACCTCGAGAGTAAATCTAGAGCATACTTGGATTGTGTGATGGTGATCCTAGAAGGAGACTGAAGGATCTCAATCCTGAGAAAGTAATGAAACAAGCCCAAGTCAGTCATCAAAAAATTGTCCTGAAGGGCCACTTTGATAGCCTTAGTGGTGGGTGAAGAACTTCCTGTGATCAGCAAGTCATCAACATACAAAACCAAAAATAGAAGTGAATCACCTTGTTGCAAAATGTAGACATTAGGATCAGAATGGCACTGAGTGAACCCAACTGATAGAAGGAAGGAGTCCATCTTGGCATACCAGGCTTGAGGAGCCTATTTGAGGCCATAGAGAGATTTTCGAAGATGACACACAAGTGAAGAATCCTGAAGGAAGCCCTATGCCTGCTCCATGTAGATCTCCTCATGAAGGTCACCGTGAAGAAAAGCACTCTTCACATCCATCTGATGTACTTCCCAACGATTAGCTGCAACAATGGCAAGAACAATTCAAATGGAATTCATTCGGGCAACTGGCGCAAAAGTCTCAGAGTAGTCAATCCCAGGAACTTGGAAGAATCCTTTGGCGACCAAGCGAGCCTTGTGTTTGTCAACTAACCCATCTGCTACAATTTTTTTCTGATAGATCCACTTACATCGAACAAGTTTTCTTCCTTTAGGAAGAGGGACAAGATCCCAAGTGTGGTTCCTCATCAAGGAACTATACTCTTCTTGCATAGTTGTATCCCACTCAGAAATACCAAAAGCCTCATGAAAGGACTATGGATCTAAGGTAGTAGCAATGAAGACACGTAGAGCATCTAGAATTGTGAACAAGTTTGCCTAGTGTCTGATGGATCCCCAACCCAGTCACCTATAGACTGCAAGGTCTTTCTAGCCCAAAGTGAGCAAGAAGATGGAGAATCTAGAGGGGAATCATTAACCTCTGAATGATGACTAGGAGAGGAAGGACATGAGTTCTCTGAATCACTTTCTGCATCAAAAGTAGAGGTATAAGACTGTTTAGGTGAATCTGACTCATCAGAAGATCTGTCATGTATTCCAAGTGACTCTAATGTCAAGCTAGAAGGAGTTGGAGAAGTGATAGAAAGGGAGCTTGAAGATCCCTCCTCAAACTGAACACTCCTCTGAATGAATAACTCATGTGTAGTAGGGTGGAGCAACCGATAACCCTTCACATCATCAAGATAACCTACAAATAAGCAAGGTCTGCTTTGCAGATCCAAGGCCTTACATTTCTCTCTAGGAATGTGGGCCCATGCAGGGGAGCCAAAAACTTGAAAGTGCTTAACTGATGGTTTTCAATTGCTCCAAGCTTCAAAAGGAGTAACTCCCTTCAAGGCTCAGTGAGGAACACGGTTCTAGATATAACAAGCACAGTAAATGGCTTCTACCCAATACTTTGGTGTAAGAGATCTAGAGTGAATCATATAGTTTGCCATTTCCTTCAAGGATCTATTCTTCCATTCTGCAACACCATTTTGTTGAGGATTGTATGGAACTGAATGCTATAAATCAATCCCCTCTGAAGTGCAAAATCTTTCAAACTGATGGTTGAAATACTCACCAACATTGTCTCTGCGCAAAACCTTGATGGTTTTCCTAGATTTCTTTTCTAAAAAAATTTTGAAGTCTTGAAAATGATCAAATACCTCTGACTTTTGTTTGAGAAAGTACACCCATGTATATCGAGAAAGGTCATCAATGAATGTGAGGACATATCGGGCCCTGCTGAAAGAAGGATGTTGAAATGGACCAGCCAAATCACTATGAACTAACTCTAGTATCTATGAAGCTCTCCATGCCTTACTTTTGTCAAACTATTCCTTAGGATGCTTACCAAGAATGCAACCTTGGCAAACACCTTCTGAGAATTGAACCGAAGGCAACCCTGTGACCATGCTCTACTAGTTGAGCTGATGCAAATAGCAGAAGTTAAGATGGCCAAACCACTCATGCCATAATTTACTCACATAATTAGAGTGAGTGAGCAAAACAAATAAAGGAGGATCAGGAACAAAGTGAGAAAATAGATAGAGCCGTGAATGATGATCTGCTCTCCCAAATGCAACTACAGAATCACTATGCAACTCACGTATCTCCACTGAATCAAGAGTGAACTCAACCTGCTTGCCTATACCTATGTGATTGATTTGGTATATTGATAGGAGATTAGTTGATAATGAGGGTACACAAAGAACATCATGGAATGTGCCATCCCCCACATCAACAGACCCTCTCCCACACACCTCAATAGGAGTGTCATCACCCATCAAAATAGAAGGCATAGTACATGGCTCCAAGGATGTAAGTTCTTCCTTAGATGAAGCCATGTGGTGCGAAGCACCCGAATCAAGAACCCAAGTGGATGGTGAGGAAGCAACTGCAACAAGAGCTTTGCCTTTTCCTTTCCCTTTGTTGTTTTCTTTTTCCTTGTTAGACTCTTCATTAGAACTTTGTTTGATAGACTCAGGAACACTAATATTATTCTTCTCAAGAATGTATGTCAAGTGATCAATTTGTTTCTTCAAACATTTATGTTCATCATGACCAGGTCTTTTACAATAGGCACATTTAACCTTTTCTTTCTTAGGCTTATCGCCCTTAGAGGATGAGGTATCAATAGTTTCTTTTGAAGCAATTGGTATCTGATCCTTCTTTTCCTCACTATTATTTTGTTTCTCATCCTTACAATTGTTGTTACTACTTTGTCCTTTTTGTTCTTTTGTGCCTTGGTTGGTTGCTAAGGCATGTGACTTAGAGAACTTAAGAGTGCCCATCTAGATTAGCTTGTCCTTTTCTCGAGTGATATTGACAGAAAAATCATCTAGAGATGGCATGGTGAATTGAGTACCAAGTGCACCCTTAGTAGCATAGAAGGTAGAGAAAAACACAGAATATTCCGCACTTAGCTTAGAGAGAATACTGAGAATCAGTTGTTCATCTTTCTTTTCAATTCCACATTGTTTTAACTACAGCCTTAGTGATTTCAATTTGGTGAAGAAATCTTGGATTGTGTTGAAATTGCCTAGACTCAAACTAATTAATTCATTTTCCAACATATGACCCCTCATTGAATCTTGTGTGCCAAATAAAATTTCTAGCTTTGTCCATACTTCATTTGGTGTATCCAAAGACTTAGTGTGAAATAGAAAGTCAAGAGAAATAGACAAACACAATGTTCCATATGCCTCATCACATTTGTTAAACCACTTAGGCTTGTCTTCATCTTTAGCAGGTTCAGTTTCAAGTCCCATAGTTATCCTATTTAATCCAGCTTTTCTTAAGTGAATTATCATGTGTGATTTCCACTAAAAGTAATTGTATGGAGTTAGGATGGGCATATTTGTTTGATCCATGATGAAGAAATGCAAAGAAATGCTAAAAAAAAGAGAACCCAGCCATGACAATGCCCCCCCCCCCCCCTCCTTTTTACTCAATCAAAGACCCCCCCCAAAGAAATATGATTTGGCACTTTATTTTAGTGCATTTACAACTACCACTAGAAAGAAATACTTAGTGATCTTGATTTCAATGCATTACAAATCCTCATGAAGAGCGTATGCTAAAAGTGAAACTTGGGCACAATAATCATGGAAACAAATAGCACCACTATGATCTACTCAAAAAATCATGCACTTTCAAAAAAATAATTGCCTCGATATGAGGTTGTATGAGAAAGTTATGATCCTCCGAAGTTTCCAAAATGAGAACTGTGCACAGTCATGACTGAGAATCTACAATTTCTAAAGAATTCATGCATGAAAATTAAAAAAAAACTCCACTCATGGATAGAGCACAAAAAAATAGCCAAGTTCATAACAAGAATCATCAAAATCAGAGTCCGTATGAGCAAGAACGAGAAATTTAAAAACTGCATTCAAATCTGCGACTGCCAACGGAGAGGGGTATGGCTATAGCCTTTCATGCTTGATTCTACAAAATATAGAGCTTACATACAAAATCTAAAAGATACCCAAATGGTTTTTTGGGGCTGCGAACAAAACTTAGAAAGTGTTTTCCTTGCTGATGTACAGAAGATGTTGTTGTAGTGTAAATCAGACACCTTTAACAGTAAAAAACAACTCCAAAAATCAAGAAACAACCCCAACAACCAAAAAATGACATGCAAATGTTGTATCAGCTTCCTAAGTCCATTAATGGCATGCTGGAACTTGCAATACTGATTGAAAACTCCAAATATGCAAGTTGGTTGTTAGATTTGAGATTGAAACCCCAGAGAAAAATTATTTTTTGACAAAACTTTTCTGATTCTCAAGATCATCCAAAGATTCAAGAGAAGATCATACTTCATTTTTCAAAAACTACAATAAAATTTATTAGCCCCCCCCAAATCTCTCAAAAAATGAAACTAAAATCTACTCTTGCACATAGAAAAGCTCTGATACCATGTTAGAATCTGAAAAGATTAACAACCCAGAAAGCTAGTGCAAAGAGTAAATATCTAAACTATGAATGCAAATGATAGAAAATCAAAATAGCAACACAAACTTAGTCTCCAAGAGAGTAATGCAAATGCTAGAAGCAAAATAGCATTATGAGGATGCAAAAATAAGAGATAGAAATACAAGCCAGGTAGCATGCTTATATAGGCTAGGAAGAGGGAGGAGGTGGCAGCACCAACCAATGAGGAGCAACCATTTATTGGACTAAAGATAGCAAAGTATCTTCTCAAGATAGCTAATGGATGCTCACATGTAGGAAGGTGACACCTCACAACAATTCACCTAATAAGACATGCTTTATTAACCTAAGCGAGATTATTAAAAGTGTAGGAAAAACCTAGCAAAATAGGAAAAATATAAAACTACACTAGTAGTGAAGAAGGTACTTGAGAACATCTTCTCATTATACACAAAACTATGTAATCCTACACTCTTCACCCAAGAGACCAGAAGTCACATTTTGAGTCTAGAAAGCCAAATATCTGCATTAGGTTCAATACTACCTACAAATCTAGCTTAGAGTGAAAAGCATTTTAGGACATGGCTTCAAACATAGAGCCATTTAGCTATCTTAATAGCAGATGAGGCTAACATAAGAGCTAAACTGACAAGCATACAAGAAACCCTCACCCCACATATGGAGATATTGCACAAGGAGCTAGGCTATGCTGAAACTCTACTAAAAAAATACGCCAATCTTTCTACTTTAGATGTCTATTTCATCTTGTTGCTGAGCTTGCAATCCAACTCAAGTCATTGGATGATGCACATCATAATTGGGATGCAACCCTCAAGATAATAATGGATGTCCATAAATCTTTTCTAGAAAAACACACAATAAGTGTATAACCCATTTGACATAAGTGTCAAAAAGGGGGAGATATATTGTTGGGGAGATATAATACATTTTTGGGGGAGTATAAGAAAAGGGGAGATACATCATTGGGGGAGAAATACTTTTTAAAAAGATCAAAATGAAGAGATGTCAGCTAAGGGAGAGCATGAAAGAGTATTAGTGCATTGAAGTCAAAGTGTATCAACAGAGACACAATTTACTCAGAGAGGAGCATAGATTTTGGAAACAGAGTAGACATATTATCTTAGGGGGAGTTATCAAATTTTGAGGTATACAAGTTATTGCAAAATTTTGAAATTTGGAAGTTTTGTATATAAGTCGAGTCATGAATATCTTATGCTCAAAAGATTAAAGATAATATTGTATATTTAAGTGTTTTTTACACTCATCTCGAAGGGGGAGATTTTTGATCTCATATTTGTCTTGACAAGTGAGTGTCAACACACTTAAACCATTTACTTAGTTCATGCCAAGCTAGTAATGCATGCTGAGCACAACATGCAAATATTAGACCATGCCAACTTACAATGAGTGTCGAGTCACTCATGTGCTAATTCACTCAAGTGCAGAGTAGATAGACCATGCTGAGTGATTCAAGAGCTAAGTAAATAGTGGATGTCGAGCAATGCAGGTGTTGAGTCATAGTATAAAGATCAGTGCATGTTGAACATCAAAGACTTCATATGCTGAGTGACACAATTTTGACATATTTGTCTGTAATGGCACAAACAACTATGTAAACCATTTTTGAGCTGACTTAAGATTGGATTTTGATATTTTGGAGATAAGGATGAATCTCTATTTGGATTCACTATGTAATTTCATGTAGCCAATCAAAAAATGGGATGGATTAAGTAGTAAAATGGATGAATCTCCCTCATAGATTCATACCTAATACTAAGCCACCAAAGTCTTCTTAAGGAGGACGAAGCCCTAAACTATTTGTGAGTGTGTATTTAGTTAAAGGAGTGAAGAGGATAGTTTGTAGAGAATTCAAGGTGACTTAGAAGTTATAAAGAAAGAGTGAATTGCAAAATCAATTAGAGCATAATAGAGGATAGAGAAAAAGATACAACATTGAGACATTTGATTGAAAAGGATCAAGAAGACATTGTTTAGAGGTGATCTATTATTAGGCTAGAAAGTGTCAATTATAGGATCTATGCTAAGACATTTTAATAGGCAATTTCAATCAAATCTCTTAACAAAGTAGTTGTAACAAGCTATATAAAATCCTTTAACATGGTGCTTACCTAGTTGTAAGTTAAAGTCCTCTAACAAGGTACACTTTTAATAGGGTGTTGAAATCCACTCACAAGGTGAGACCTAATAGTATTTGTAAGCCTTTAATAGGGCAAACCTTTCATAGGGTAAATCATGTTTCATGGTCAAAATATTGTAACCTTAATTACATACACGTTATTACTATAGTAGTGAAGATTTGTGGGTGTCATCCCCACTCCAATTTTACCTTCTCACTTGGAGGATTTCTAGGTAATCATATCTAGTGTTATGTGTGTGAATGCTTACATGTTTACATGATTTAGATGTATATGTTTTAAATGTTATTTTAGTTTACTCATTGAATGCATGTGATAGATGTGTGGTGAAATTTTTATGGGTCCAAGTTTACACCTTTACATATCATAATTCAATCTTTCCTCTAGGTGCTATTGTTACCTCATTTGATCAAATCCTCTTCATCTATCAAACAAATGATAGTACTTAAATCATATAAGAAATTGTGTTACCAACAAGTAGTAGGTTTGACATCAGTGACAAAATAATGATTGAAACACATTTATCATACTTGTGTCAATATATTTTCAACAATAAATGTAGTCTTAAATTGATCTTTAAGAGGAATAAAGATTTGATTATATCCAGAAAAACCATCCATAAAAGATAACAAGGAATGACCTGGTGTTGAATCCATAATCATATCAATATTGGGTAATGAAAAATCATCCTTAAAGGATTCCTTATTTCAATCTCTCAAATTAGTACACATCCTTATCTTATTTTCTCCTTTTGAAAAAGGTACAATGTTTGAAATCCAATGTGAGTAATCAATAGAATGGATAAATCCTAAATCCAATAATTTTTCAATTTCACTTTTAATTAGAAAAATAATTCATGGATTTATATTTCAAATTTTTTACTTCACATGTTTCGTATTTGGTTTTAAAACAATATTATGAGTAACAATCTTAGAATCTATACCCAACATATATGAATATGTCCAAGCAAAAATGTCCTTGAGTTTAAGTAAAAGGGAAACCAACTAATCATGTTCATCCTAATTCAAACATTTCCCAATCTTTATAATCTTTTCAAGATTATTCTCATCCATTTGAATATCAATAATCTTAGTTATTAACAAATCACTTTGTATTGTAGGATCAATTTCTAGAGGAAGAATATCTTGATTATCACATTCTCCAAAATAAGCATCAATATGTAAACAATAAGGCTTCCATCATTTTTTGTGGAACTTAGATTAATTTTCATAAACCCCTAAAAATTCCATTGAGGTTTCATCTTTAGAAAAAATATCCAAAGTAGGTGCTTGATTAATGTCAATGAGGAGTGTGTTAACCAATTTCAATTGGCCACTACATATATGATTAACATTAAGAAGAAAAGCTAATGGTTATCTAGAATGCCTAAATCCTAATCCATATGTATGATCGTAAATTTCATTATCCAAAGGTACTTGTATACCTTGCTCATATTTACCACATCTTTTCCCATTAAATCTAGATTTCTTAAGCAAATGATAAATAGAACCATACCAATCAGCCATATCAAATGGAGTCCAACAAGCATCATATGTCACCATGTCATAACACTTAGGTTTTATCATTTCAATCATTGAATTAATCAAAGTGGCAACAAAAATACTTTTTAGTTCCTTAGAAAGTGGAGGAGTAAAAACTTCTTTATCAAATTCACTGTGTTGCTTCATGAATTCCAAATTAGAGGCCTTATATTCTCCAATGAAAGTAGGATTAAAATCCAAGGTCCCCAAATAATTATCATTTAAAGAAGAAGGAGGAGCTTCCACTTGTTGAATCTAAGGTTAATGTGTCTCAGGTTGTTTTTCAATCTCTTTACTTGGTTGAAGAGGTTTAGAGATTTTAGTATATTCTACATTTAGACAAGGATTTAATGCATCATCTGTATGTAATGTATACTTTAAGTTGTTATAAATGAACCTAACCTTGTGATGAAGAATAGAAGGAACTGCATGCATATTATGTAACCATGGTATTCCTAAAAGAAGGTTATAATTGAGAGGTCCAGACATAACATGAATAGGTGTATTTAGAATAACTATACCAAATTTAACATGTAAGGTAATAATGCCTAAAGTCTTCACAATATTGTCAAATCTATGTATAGGGACATTATTAGGTTGAATAGTGGTGAGATCAGGCTTAATTTCTTTTAGAATATGCATGCTACAAACATTAAACCTAGCTCAATTATCAATTAATGTTCTATGAATGATACTCTGATTAAAAGGGACAACAACCATAAGAGCATCATATTGATTCCACTCCTTAGGAGAAGGTAAATCATTATTAGAAAATACAATAGAAGGTACAAAAGGCATATTATTCATGCAATCTAAAATAAAATGAATGTTCTCTTGATTAGGAGGTGAAATAGGAAGAGTGGATAAAGCTTTATCCAATGCCTCATGATATGGTAGGGACATTTTAAGTAATTCCCACAAAGATATCTTAGAAAGAGTAGCACATAATTGATTAGCTAAGTTATACTACTTAAAGGCAGAAGGAAAGCTAGAAGCTTGAAGAAGCATAGGTTAAGAAGGTAGTAAATAAACTAGAATAATAGGTTGAGGGTTATTTTGTGCGTGATAAGAATGTGAAATGGAATCAATGTTATCAAAGAAATCCAAAGGATCTCTAGGTTTGCCCTTAACTTTTATTCGAGGAGATCCTTTTACTATCATCAAAGGTGTAGGATATATCATTTTAGGCTTATCAATGTTACATATAGTGGGACATGAAGGTAACCATGCACACACCCTATGGTAAAGGTCAATTAGAGAGATTGTGGAGGAGAGTGAAATGGGAATAGGATCAATGGAAATCTTATTTGGACCATTTTCATCTTCACTACCATGTACCTCATTAGGGAATCTATCCTCTTTTTTAATAAAACCCTCATCAAAGTTTTCGAAACAAAATCATACATTTTGAGATACTAAAAGCATGAAAATGTTTTTTATTTTAAAGAGATTTTACAATTATTTTTTTAAATATAAATAGAGGAAATCTAATCTTATAAGTATGAAAAATGTAAATCTAACACTAAAATAAAATATTTATCATAAACGGGTTCACCAAAATGAATAGGTCAAAAATGGAGCTTTAACAATGCATCTAACATTTCACACTATTCATTTGTATTTTGAGTTGAAATTGAATAAGTAATGTAAATCTGGAAATTATTGAAATTAGACAAGATAAGATACATACCTCATGATGAAATTCATATAGAAATACTTATTTTTTGATGCTTTTGTATAGTCTCAAGAAATTCTGCAACCAAATCTGGGACTAGAAAATTGCAATAGAGAAAACCCAAAAATCTTTTGTGTCTTTAGAAGTAGGTCTACTTTGACCTAGATAGAAAGGTACAATCTTACCTCAGGGCACAATCTTACCCCTCACTAAAGGTTATCCTTGACCCAAAAGCTTTGATAAAAAATTTGTTCACAGATTCTAAAAGTTCATTGAAAAAGGTACTAAAATCTATACTTCAATTCTTGAAACAATGACTATATATATCTAAAAATGGTGTTTTGGGGTGGCTATATAGGGTTTTACCTTAGTCAACCCCCCATTTTGGTAATCTCCACCTTAATGAATAGTTAGTTTTAATAGAACATGTGTGTGTATTGAATGTGTAATGCTAAGATATAATCCTCTAGATTGAAACCCTAGCATGAATATGTATGAGAAAGAAATGCATAGATTTGAATGGGATAAGAAAACATACCAAGCCCCCAAGGCTAAAGTACCCCTACCAAACTCATAATCCTAAATTTATGCCCCATGATTGTATCGTTAATGCTTGAATATTGATAATGGTGGATCAAGGAAGATGAGATCTTTATTTCTCCAAATAGATGTTCACAATTGTGTGTTCAAAAAATTATTGATATCAACAATAGCTTGATCTTCTATATCATTCTCTTATAACCTTGCATCTTCATTTTGCCATCTCTTTCTTGCTTCTTATGACTTCTTGTTCATAAATGAATGCAAATGAGAGTCTTTATATAAAGGTTTCAAGGTGAAGCTCCTAGGGTAATGTGAGGAAACATAATTCAAATTTCACCTAAAATTAAGGTCCAATCACAATAACCAACTAAGGAGGGAAAATAATTAAATGAATTTCAAATTAAAACCCTTCCACATTCAGATCCAAAAGTTTGATATTATGATTTCAAGGCCCTTCGGGACCAAAATTTGAAAAGGGGGATCAAATCCTGAAGAAGGTCAAGGATGACCTCAACTCAAAGCTAGGTTAGGGTCAACCTTGACCTTGACCTAGGTTAGAGTTGATCTTGACCTTAACCTAGGGGTCCAGATGTAGCTAGAATAGAATATAGGAGGTTTCGAGGATGCTTAGAGACCTAGAAATAATATTAGAATAGAGTAGAGTGGTAGAAATAGGCACAAAATCCTATGATGAATATGATGTAGGATAGGAGGACCTATTATTAATTCCTACCTAGGAAATAGAGCCATAAAGGAGAGAAATTAAGGAGAATCCTTAAGATCGTAACCCTAATTTTACCTAGAATGAAGGAATCAAGTGCAAAATGCATCCTAACTGCAAGTCTATCATGATAAATGCACTAAAAGAGGGTGCTAAACCTATCAAGATGGAAGTAATTGCATTTTAAGATGATACAAATATCAACTTACGATCTCATTTCAAATCAATGACATAATATTGAAGAATAATTTGCATTAAAGTTGCATGAGGTTGAATCCACATAATTACATAATTTGTTTAGTTTCCTATGACACAATCTAGAAGACAAATCACAATCACATTGAGCTAATCACTATAATATTTCAACACAAAAAATTCCCATCTACTAAACATCACAAGGTCTCATCTAAATTGTCTCTTTAGACTTGGTCATAAACATCTAAAAATTTATAACAACTCCTATAGAATAATAACTTAAAATGAAGACCCCAGTGTTGACCCCTTGTTATTGATAGTAGCCCCACTTTGTAAAGATTTTCTTCTCTATATATGAAACATGAAAAGATAAAATGTATCGCGTTTTAAATATTAGAAACAATTGAAAAATAAAATTATTGTTGAATAGTCTTATAACCATTTTTGGTTTGTGTAGTTGGATGGTTTGTCAATTTGAAATCCATAGATAAAATCCTCATAAAAAATCACTATATTTATGATTTGATAAAAGATAGCTTATTTTGTTACTTATTCTTGACATTTAGTTGATTACATTATTAATGCCTTGTTGATATCTAATTGAAAAGATCATTTGAGTGGAAAGATTTTTGGAGAAGACTGTGTGTTTAAATCATTGTTTTATCACTAATGTCAAACCTACTACATGCTGGTAAGACAATTTCTTATATGTTTCAAGCACTATCACTTCACTATCACTTAGTTGATTGATGAGGAGGATTTGATCAACAAGATGTAACAAAAGTACCTAGAGGAAAGGGTGAGTTATGGTTATGTATTAAAGTGCAAGAATTAGTTAAGACAGTGATAACATAATGTATTGATGATCTACTTGAAGTTACAAAAGGATTTGCTACACTTAAAAAGTCCTAAAGAATGAAATTAAACAAATATTATTTGCCAAGCTTGACCAAGTGGACAGTAGGTGCTAAGCAAAGTTAGTGCAAGCCAAGCAAAAAGTTAGTTGGAGCCAAGTGAAAGAAAATTCTAGTGGATGTCGAGTAAGTTAGTAGATGCCAAGAAAGTTAGTTGATGAAAAGTAATTTTCAATTGATTCTGAGCACTAGTAAAATCTAGTTGATTCTAAGTGATTTTATAGTAGATGCTGAGTAACACAGTATGTGCCAAGCACCAAAAGATTGATAAATGCTGAGCTATTACATTATAAAAAAGATTGAAGATTCACCAAATAAAAGGTGACAAGTTTGTTTTCTTGGAACTTATGAATCAAGAGGAAGATAAGATTGATGAGCTCATTGCATAGAATCTTATGTAAACCATTTTGAAGGTGAATTCAAATGGATTCTAGGAGAAGTTTCTAGAAAAGAAAATATATGGGATAGATACATTGTATCCTACCTAAGCCATCAAAAACCCTAATTTTGGTGATGGATAATGAGAAAGAAAAGTGTTCTAATTTCCTATATGTAGGGATGTTTGGTCATGAACTAAAGAGGTTGGAGAGTGTTGATGTGGAAAATATAACAAAGAGAAGAAAAGGGGTTTTTCTTCATCAAGTGACCCAAGAGAAGAAGTCTGCAATGGTGTACTAAGAAAGAAGGCTTGAAGAGGATGAATGCTTGAAGGATGAACAAGCTATCAGAGCTATAAATATTGGAATCCAAGTAGAGTTGAGGACTGAATAGTGATTTGTAATTAGCAAGTAACATTGTAAGTTGTATATGATCAAAGCTCTACTATTACTTTCTAACAATTGTATTAGACTAGGGTAAATCCTTTGAAGTAAGGTTGACTTAACATTCATTAAGAAACCCTTTAGCAGGGTAGCATTCCAAGTGAATGGCCTAAAGTCCTCTAACAAGGCTCACTTTTAATAGGGTGATTGAAATCCCTTAACTAGGTCACAATTAATAGTGTGTACTGTAACCTTTAATAGGGTAGGCCTTTAACAAGGCATCACTTTAGAAGAGTGAAAAAGGAGTAGCATATTACTAGTGGTCTTTCCCAAATTGGATTTTCACATTAAATATTTGTGTCAAATGTGCTGATGGATATGTTGTGTTTTATTCTTTACATTTGTACATGTTGATTTGATAGTAACATATCAGTTTTAGGTAACACACAATAAATGCATGCATGGTTAAGAAAGTTTTATGGGTTCACTGAATTGTGAAAAAAAAATTTTGTACATTTGGACCTTGAATAACTAATTCACCCCCCACTCTTAGTTATTCTAAAAGAATCCCAAAAATTGGTATAAGAGCCATATGCTTAAGAGGATTAGTTTTAAGGTACTAGAAGTAAAAAGATCAAGATGTCAAAAAGAGAGGTACCCAAGCTCAATAGAGATAACTTTCCTGAATGAAAAAGTTTGATGAAGCTACACCTTGGAGGACTTGAAGATTATACACAATCTTGCATTGCAATAGAACATGTTGATCCAATAGGAGCCCTTACTACTAAAGATTTGAAGAAAAAGAAAGAACATAATTAAGCAATGTTAAAGATTTCCTTGGCCCTACGCTATGCTAAGTTTGATGATATCAAAGGACTTAAGGATGCAAAGCAAATGTAGGATGCCCTAGACACCATCTATGCAAGAAAAAAAAATGTTCAAAGAGCCAAGTCAGAGAGCCTCAGAGGTAAGTTTGATGACATGAGAATGGAAAAAAGTGAAAATATTGCTCAATATGTTGCTAGAATAAAATAAGTTGTTAGTGCAATAAAATGTGCTACTGGTAAAATAGATGATGATACTATGCCGAGTAAAGTCTTGAGAACATTGTTGCTTGTGTATGCTATTAGAGTATCTACAATTCAAGAGTTAAGATGTATACCAAGAAATTATTTAACCCTTGAAGGTTTGGTAGGAAGACTCACTACTTTTGAGCTATCTAATTTTGACAATTATAGACCAGAGAATATTGAATTAGCTTTCAAAGAAAAGTTGTTACTGAAGGATTCTGAGGAGGTGAAGTAGAAGAAGATGAAAAGAAAGATAAAGTATGCATCTAGTGATAGTAACATAGATGAGGAAGACATTGAACAATTGGAAGCATTACTAGCAAGAAGATTTCATAGAGGAAAAGGCAAGTTCAAAGGTAAGATACCTATCATTTATTTTAATTGCAATGAAGTTGGTCATATTGCAGTAAGATGTACTCAGAAGAAGAACTTTAGAGAAGGGAACAAGCACAAAAATAGAAGAGAATATGATGGAAGAGATTAAAGACACAAAGGAAATAAGTCACACTACATTTTTGATGAACATGATTCTGATGAAAATGATGATGAAGTGGTATATGTTGCAATGAAGGATGAATCTAATGAGGATGAGGCAACTACACTTATGACTTGTGTGAACAAGAATGAAAAATGGATCATTGACAGTGGATGCTCACATATCATGAATGGAGACAAAAGTAAGTTCATTACCTTAACCTATTATGATGAAAATAGTGTAAGATTTGGTAATGATGCACCATGTTTGATAAAAGGAAAAGGGTCTATCAAAATCACAAACAAGATTTCATGTGAAAATGCTTATTATGTTGAAGGATTAAATTATAACTTGTTAAGTGTGTCACAATTGAATAATTTTGGATGTAAAGTTGAGTTTGAAAATAAATTAGCCAAGATATATGACACAAATGGAAACTTGATTGGAAAAGCTGATCAAACTAGAAGTAATTTGTTCTATCTAGATATAGAAGATGCTACTTGTTTTATTGCAAAATTTAATGATGTATAGCTTTGGTACAAGAGATTATGTCATCTTAATTTTGATAATCTGATTAGTATCAGTAACATAAAAAGAGTTAGAGGTTTGCCTAAGTTGAAGAAATTAGAAAATATAATGTGCAAACAATGTCAGCTAAGCAAGATGACAAAGTCAAGCTTTAAAATTAAAGCTTATACCTTTAAGGAAATACTTGAAATTGTTCATACTGACTTGTGTGGACCCATTGAAGTGCAAAGCTACAAAGGAGATAAGTATATAATGTTGTTTGTTGATGATTACTCTAGGATGATGATATTCATGTTTCTAAAATAAAAATTAAATTCTTTTCAAATGTTTAAATGGTACTTGGCAAGAGTAGAAAAAGAAACAGGTAAGAGTTTGAAATGCTTGAGATCAGATAGAGGAGAGTTCACTTCCAATGAGTTTGAGATGTTCTGTAATGACAAAGGAATCAAAAGATAGACATCTACACCTGGGACCCCTCCACAAAATGTAATTATTGAAAGGAGAAATAGGTCAATAATGGATTGTGCCAGAACACTCATGATGGAGAAGAATGTTGCTCTAAAATACTAGAGAGAAGCTGTAAGTACTATTGCACACACCTTGACCCATGTGCAAGTCAAGAAAGGTACTTATTCAACACATTTTGAACTATGGTAT
This sequence comes from Cupressus sempervirens, assembly GCA_028749045.1. NCBI lineage: Eukaryota > Viridiplantae > Streptophyta > Pinopsida > Cupressales > Cupressaceae > Cupressus > Cupressus sempervirens. The sequence continues at coordinate 81,415,255 of CM053793.1, read as the reverse complement.
GGATATCCACCTAATGTGAAATACTTTAAGGTATTTTGAAGCAAACACTATATTCTTAAAGATGCTAGGAGTGAGAAGGTATATTCCTTAGTTACTCCACAAGAAGTAAAGCTTATAAGTGTTTAAATACTAACATTAAAAAAATTGTGGAAAGTGAAAATGTGAATTTTGATGAGTTTAAAAAAGCACATGAGGTTGAACCTACAAAAGAACTAGAAGAACACAAATCATTTGTATACTATTATGAAGGAATGCTTAAAGAAGATACTAGCAATCATGATGCAAACCAACGGCAAGTCTCAAAAACTATTGAGTCACATCCTAAATGTCGAGTTGTAGAATGAGGAAAATGCACAATCTAACTCTGAACACCTGATAGAGATGTACATAGTGATACTGAAGCTGAGAGATAGAATGAAAATAGAAGAACTGAGCCTAGAATATCCAAATATGTCAAAAGATACTATCCTATGGATCAAATCATTAGAGAAAAAGATGCAAGGTCAAAGACAAGAAATAGATTGAAAAGTGAATCATGTTTGTTAAGCATGAAGGAACCTAAGACAGTGAGAGATGCATTGGAAGATGATGACTAGTACAAGGTTATGGAAGAAGAAATTCAGTAGATAGAATAGAATAAGACTTGGAGTCTAGTTCCTAGACTAGAATATAAGAATGTGATTGACATAAAATGGGTATTCAGAAACAAGTTAGATGAGAATGGTGAAGTGACAAGAAAAAAAGTAAGACTAGTTTGCAAAGGGTATGCACAAGAAGGAATTGACTATGGTGAAATATTTTCCCCTTTTGGAAGAATGGAAGGAGTGAGAATTCTACTTTCTTATGCTACATACAAAAGTTTCAAAGTTTATCAGATGGATGTCTAGTCTGTATTTCTAAATGGAATATTAGAAGAAGAAGTCTACATAGAATAGCTAGAAGGTTTTGTTGATAAGAATAATAAGAACATGGTATGTAGACTGCACAAAGCCCTATATGGATTGAAATAAGCACCAAGAGCATGGTATGAGAGACTTCATACTTATCTTGTTAAGATTGGATTTGAAAGGATAGATGATAGCAAAAATTTGTACATGAAAAAAAATAAAGAGAAAGGTATATTGTTATCTAAAATATTTGTTGATGATATCATATTTTGAGGACAAGATGCTTTATGTAAGGACTTTTCAAATTAGATGAAGCATGAATTTGAAATGTCAATGTTTGGTGAGATCAAATTCTTTGTGGGATTACAAGTTTATCAAATGAAATATTGTGTATATATCACTCAGTCAAAATATGTCAAAGAGATATTGAAGACATCTGGACTAGAGGATTCAAAACCTGTATGTACACCTATGGTGACAACACTCAAACTATCAAAGAATGATGATTCAACTGAGGTAAACCAGGCATTATATAGATCCATGATTGGAAAATTGCAATATGTAGTATACATCAGACCTAATATTGCATTAGTTGTGGGGATAGTTGCAAGATTCTCTACTAACCCTAGAGAGAATCACTTGATGGCCATGAAAAGAATAATGAGATACTTGAAAGGAATAGAAGAGTATGGTTTATACTATAAGAATAATGAAAATTTTGAACTGAAAGCCTACACTAATGCTGATTGGGCTAGAAATATTGATGATAGAAAGAGCACTAGTGGAGGAGCATTCTTCTTAGGCAAAAGCCTTATTACATGGACTAGCAAGAAGCAGAGTTGTACTTCCCAATCTACTGTTGAAGCAGAGTATGTTTCTATTGCTATTAATTGGAAAAAAAATTTATGGATCAAATAGTTACTTAACATAATGAAGGAAGAAATCATAGAACCAGTGACACTTTATTGGCATAATTCAAGTGCTATCAATATATCAAAGAATCCTATAATGCATACAAAAACAAAGCACATTGCAATCAAGTATCATTATGTAAGGGAATTAGTTCAGGCTAAAGAGGTGAAGATGGTATATATTTACACAAAGGGGCAAATTACTGATATCTTCACAGAAGCATTACCTAAAGATGCTTATGAGTATCTGAGAGGTAAACTAGGGATGATACCCCTATCAAAGGCTATGTAAAAGATAGAGGGAGTACCCTGCATCAAATAAGATAATATTCATTTCATACAAATTGATGTAGTGGATCTTACTTTAGGAATTACCTAAGGTACTCATAGAACTGGAATTACAAATTAGTCACAAGCAAGGTGACAGAGGGAGAAAAACGAAGAACCTGCAAGAGTCTATATCTGCATATATCAAAGGTGCCAAGTGTTGAGTGTATATCTTTGGTTTTCTTTTCAAAGAGGGAGAAAGTATATTAGAATAATCAAGGGAGAAAGTACATTAGATTGATCAAGTGTAAGAGGAACAATGGAGAGCACACCATCAGAAGATTAGTTTGGTAAGAAAGAAAGAAAGAGATAGTAGAAAATCAATCAAAGGAAGGATCAAAACAAAAAGAGGGAGATATTTTTCTGATCCATGATAGAAGAAGAAGAAGAAATCCATCAAAGAAGAGAATCAAATAAAGAGGGAGTAATATTTTGTAACCTAATCAAAAGAGGGAGCTGCTAATAGAAGAAGAATTTAATCACAAGCTTTCTTTTTGGTATTGCCTTACTATTTTAACTTACTTAGTTTGATGCAACAAGATGTTCATCATTTTTTTGACTGGTTGATCAGTTTGGTTTGCCATCAATCCCAAAGATGGAGATTTTTGATATCTAATTGAAAAGATCATTTGAGTGGAAAGATTGTTCAAGAAGACTATGTGTTTCAATCATTGTTTTGTCACTGATGTCAAATCTGCTACATGCTGGTAAGATAACTAGTTATATATTTCAAGTACTATCACTTAGTTGATTGATGAGGAGGATTTGATCAAAAAGATGTAACAAAAGTACCTAGAGGAAAGGTTGAGTTATGATTATGTATTAAAGTGCAAGAATTAGTTAAGACAATGATAACATAATGTATTGATGATCTACTTGAAGTTACAAAAGGACTAGTTACACTTAGAAACTTCAGAAGAATAAAGTTAAAAAAAGTTCATTTTCCAAGCTTGAGCAAGTGGATAGTAGGTGCCAAGAAAAGTTAGTGCAAGCCAAGAAAAAATTCAGTTGGAGCTAAGTGAAAGAAAATTCTAGTCAATGTTGAGTAAGTTAGTAGATGTTGAGCAAGTTAGGTGACGCTGAGTAATTTTTAGTTAATGTTGAGCACTAGTAAAATGTAGTTGATGCCGAGTGATTTTATAGTAGATGTCAAGCATCAAAAGATTGATAATGTTGAGCTACTGCATTATGAAAAATATCAAAGATAGGCCAAATAAAAGTCGACAAGTTGGTTTTCTTGGAACTTGAAAATCAAGAGGAAGATAAGATTGATGAGCTAGTGGCACATAATCTTATATAAACCATTTTGAAGGTGAATTCAAATGGATTGTAGGAGAAGTTTCTAGAAAAGAAAAGATATGGAGTAGATACATTTTATCCTACCTAATCCATTAAAAACCCTAATTTTGGTAATGGATAATGAGTGGGAAAAGTGTTCTAATGTCCTATATGTAGGGATGTTTGGATATGAAGCAAAGAGGTTGGAGAGTTTTGATGCAAAAATCTAACAAGGAGAAGAAAAGGGGTTTTGCTTCATCAAGCAATCCAAGAGAAGAAGTCTGCAATGATGTACTAAAAAAGAAGGCTTGAACAAGATATTGAATGCTTGAAGGGTGAACAAGCTATCAGAGCTACAAAGATTGGAAGCCAAGAAGAGTTGAGGACTGAATAGTGATCTGTAATTGACAAGTAAGGTTATAAGTTGTATAAGATCAAAGCTCTACTATTACTTTCTAAAAATTGTATCAGATTAGGATAAATCCTTTGGAGTAAGGTTGAATTAACAGTCATTGATAAATCTATTAATAGGGTGGCATTCCAAGTGAATGGTCTAAAGTCCTCTAATAAGGCTCACTTTTAATAGGGTGATTGAAATCCCTTAATTGGGTCATATTTAACAGTGTGTATTGTAACCTTTAATAGGGTTGGCCTTTAAGAGGGCATCACTTTAGAAGAGTGAAAAATGAGTAGCATGTTACTGATGGTTTTTTCCAAATTGGGTTTCCATGTTAAATCATTGTGTCAAATGTGCTGATGGATATGTTGTGTTTTATGCTTTACAATTCTGCATGTTGATTTGATAGTAACATATTAGTTTTAGGTAACACACAATGAATTCATGCATGGTTAAGAAATTTTTATAGGTTCACTAATTTGTGAAAAGTTTTATTTGTACATCTAGATCTTGAATAACTAATTCACATCCCCTCTCAGTCAAAGAGTGATAGATAGATTTGACCTCAATGATGATGAAGAGTATTTTAAAGAATTGTCAAAGTTGAAGCAAACCAAATCAGTTAATGAGTATATAGAAGAGCTTTAAGAAGTGGATGTTATGGTACCTGATATGAGTGAAAAGAGGATTGTTTATCTTTTTCTTGAGGGGTTGGAAGATTTTGTTAAGGGTTTCGTTAAGGATTTCTCACCCTCAACCTTATAGGAAGCTATCAAAAGAAGCTTGCAACTTGAAACTTGTGTGCCTATGAAACCAATCACTAATCAAAAGCCCCTAAATATTTGGCAACATAAGGGAAATTTCTAGAAAAAAGAGTTTTCTAGCACTACCACCAAAGAATGTGATAAATGTAGAAAAAAAGAAGGTAGATGAAGAGACTAGGAGTGAATTACAAAGGAAAAATCTTTGTTTCACTTGTAGAGAACCATTTGTTCTAGGACACAGATGTTTGGGGAAAGGTCAAGTGCACTATATTGAAGTTGCTCTAGAATCTGATTCAAATGAGCATGAGGAATTTCATGACACTAAGGAGGAGGAAGAAAAAGAAAAAGAAAAGGAAATCAGTAAGGATGGTACTTTAGTAGCATTATTAGGAGTCCCAAGATACCATCCCTTTCAAATTCAAGGGGTACTAGCAGGGAAAAGGTTGACAGTTCTTCTTGATAGAGGGGAAAATCACAATTTTATTGATGAGGGATTTGTCATGAAAAAAGGGCTTAAAGAAAAAGATTTTGAGGGATTCAATGTTACTAAAGCTAATGGATTCACTATTCCTTGCACATAGGTCGTGAAACGACTCAAGATGACATTAGGATATTATGAATTATGTGATGACTTCTATGTTGTTGGCATTAGGGAGATAGATCTTGTATTGGGTGTTCAATGGTTGCACTCTATTGGAGGCTGTTACATGAACCATCAAACTATGGAATTTAAATTCATTCCAATGGGAAAGAAGTCTTATTGAGAAGCTTATTGAATGGAGCACCTAAGGTGGTCTCTACAAAGAGGATGAAGAGTACTTTTTGAAGAGGACAAGTAGCATGGGTAGAAAGAGTCATAATCCATCCAAAAAGATCTCCAAAGAATCAAGGTAATTTCCATTTTGAAATTAAAAATGTTTTTGATAAGAATAGTATAGTTTTCAATGACTTGCCTCTGGGATTACCACCATATAGAGGTTTTGAGCATGTTATAGAGTTAGAATAGGGTGCCCAATCAGTTATAACAATCCCATACCACCATCCAAGAGGTTATAAGGAAGAAATACAAAAAATTATTAAGGAACTCCTAGACGTGGGATTCATAAGGCCTAGCTCTAGTCCATTTGCATCATTTGTGGTAGTTGTCAACAAAAAGGATGGTACAATGACAATGTGTATAGACTACAAGGCTCTAAAAAAGAAGACCATAAAAAATAAGTATCCCATAACACACATAGATGAACTCATTGATGAGTTACATGGTGTTGTATACTTCTCAAAAATTGACTTAAGATCAGAGTACCATCAAATCTGCATGAGGAGGGAAGATGTGGAAAAGATCGCTTTCAGATGTCACTATGGGCACTTTGAATTTCTTGTTATGTCATTTGGCCTCACTAATGCACCAAAAACATTCCAATCTTGTATGAATAAGGTATTCAAAAAGTATCTTCAAAATTTTTTTTTGGTATTTTTTGATGATATCTTGATTTACAGTAAAACATGGAAAGAGCATCTGAAGCACATAAACACTGCTTTGAGAATCTTGGAGCAGCAATCCTTCTATGCTAAGCTATCTAAATGTGATTTTGGTTTAATAGAGATCCTATATTTGGGACATATTATAAGTTCTAAAGGATTATAGGTTGATCAACAAAAACTATAGGCAATTTTGGATTGGCCTCCACCCACTAATGTTACACAGTTGAAAGGTTTCTTCATGTTGTGTAGCTACTATAGAAGATTTTCTAAGGGCTTTTATCATATTATTTCCCCCTTGAATGATTTGAAAAAGAAAGGAGCTTTTATTTGGATAGAAGAGGCAAAAAAAACATTTGATAAGCTTAAGGAGGTAATGAGTTCATGCCTTGTGCTTGCAATTCTAGATTTCTCTTTACCTTTTGTTGTTGAATGTGATGCTTCTAGAGAAGGTATAGGGGCTGTCCTAACTCAAAGGAAAAATCCAATATCATTTGAGAGTAGAAAATTAAATCAATTAGAGAAAGTTTACTCCATCTATGATAAGGAAATGTTGGCAATCATGCATGTACTTCATAAGTTTAGACAATATTTGGTATGTGGGAAATTCATTGCAAAGACAGACCATAATAGCCTTAGATTCTTCTTGAACCAAAGGGATTTGAATGATCATAAAAAAAAAAATGTGTAAGAAAATTTCAAGCATATGATTTTGATATTAAATACATGAAAGAAAAGAATAATGTGGTTGCTGATGCTCTCTCAAGAAAGCTCACTTTGTGTTCCTTAACATCTATCTCTATTGATTGGAAAGTCTCCATAATTTTAGAGTATGCTAAAGGTTCCTTTTCTACCAAGATTTTGGATAAGATAGTGGATGATAATAGGTACAAGGTTGTTGATGAATTGATTTATTACAAGAACATGATCTTCTTAGTGCCAGGATCAAAAAGTAAGGAGAGGATATTGAGGGCCTTTCACGACACACCTTTGGCTGGTCATTAAGGATACTTCAAAACATATAGGAAACTTCGAGAGTAGTTTACATGGAAGGGCATGAAGGAGGATATTCTTAAACACATTAAGGAATGTTTGGTATGCCAACAAAGCAAGAGTGAGAAATTTTTTTCTGTAGGGTTGTTGCAGCCACTTCCTATTCCTTAACAAAAATGGGAAAGTATTTTCATGGACTTCATCATTGGGTTGCCAAAGGTTCAAGGTAATTATTGCATATATGTGGTGGTAGATAGACTAACTAAGCATGAAAATTTATTTCCCATCAAATCTAATTTTAAGGCATCACAAGTGGCTAAATTGTTCTTCAAGTAAATTTTTAGGTTACATGGCTTGCTTAGAAACATCGTCAGTGATTAGGATAGTAGATTCCTTAGCTCTTTTTGGAAGGAGCTCTTTCATTTGGTAAGAACTAAATTCACTCCTAGTACTAGCTATCACCCTCAAATAGATGGACAAACAAAGATAGTTAATAAATGGATAGAGGGACATTTGAGGAACTACGTTTCAAATCAACAACATGCTTGGGTGAAATTGTTGCACCTAGGGGAGTATTGTTACAATAAATCTCATCACATGTCTATTGGTATGCATCCTTTTCATGCTCTTTATGGTTATGATGCCCTTTCCTTTGTTTATTTAGTACTTTCAGATAATAGAGTACCTGTAGCAAGTGATTTTTTCAAGCAAAGCCAAGACATAATAAGATCCCTCAAAGATAATCTAAAACATGCACATAACTAATAGAAGTTGTATGCTGACAAGAAAAGGACTAAAAGATCATTTTAGTGGGAGATTTGGTATTTTTCAAGTTGCAGCCATATAAGCAAAGCACCTTGAAGAGGAGTTGGGCAGAGAAGCTCAAGCCAAGGTTCTATGGGCCTTATAAGATCATCAGGAAGGTAGGAGAGGTAGCTTATGAATTGGAGCTCCTACCCAAAAAAAAAATACATAACGTTTTCCATGTCTCTTTCCTAAAGAAATTTCTAGGCTAGAAAACCATATTATCTAAAAAATTACCACCTCTTGATGATGAAGGAAAATTAGTTTTGATACCAGAAGAGGTTTTGGATACAAGAGAGAAAAGATTGAGAAATAGGAGCATCATAGAGCGTTTGGTCAAATGGAAAGGATTACCATTGGAGGATGCAACTTGGGAAGGATCAAATATTTTTGAGCATCCCAAATTTCATTGCTTGAAGATAAGAAATTTTTGGGAGGGATGACTTGTCATGCCCCCTTTTCAAATAATTAAAAAATAATAACTTTTGGTAAGGTTGGCAGGCTCAAAAGGTGAAGTTTCGGGAAAAGAGGCTAATATATGGAAAGAATGGATTAATAAATGAAAATTATTATTAAAATATGTATTATTGACACCTCTTGGTTGTGATTTAGGGTTATTTCCTCTTTTAAAGGGGTTTGGAATCATTTCGGGCTCATTCTAGAACTTTATTTTTGCTCATTGCTTTGTTGTTCTTCAGAGGCTGCCAAACCTACTGAGAAGGAGACCCAAGGATAGAAGTTTTCAGGTTTTAAAAAAAGCTAAGGATGGTATTTTGAGGCCATTCCATGTGCAAGCACATGCAGAGTTTTCCCTTCTGCTGAATAGTGCAAATTTGTGAGTTTTCAGGTGTGTTTCTTGTAAGAGTTTGGTGTTTCTAGTTGAGTATTTCATATTAGTTTGGTTTTATACTATATTTCAGACATTTAGATGTCAAAATAGAGGTTAATACATGTAATTGGTTGTGGTTATAATTTTGTGATAGTTTATTAGTGTTTTGTGGTGTTTCCGAGCTATTTTGTGTTGTTTTCAAGAGCCCAATGAACATTGTTTTTGTCCTCCATTTGGGAGCTATTGTGTAAAATCTATATAGATATGAAAATTTCATCTTGAGGTATATTATGCTAGAAAAAATTCTTTAAAAAATTCTACTTTCAGATTTATTAATAATATGTGAAGCTGTGAAGTTTTTGGCACTATTTCGGCCATACCTGATTTGGGTTTTATTGAGAAATTGGTTGTTTGATTTTAAAATCTGATTAGAGGTTTTAAATATCATATAATATCATAAAGGGGACATTTCACTTTCCTTGCCATTTTTTAATTTCTCATTCCCTCTACCTATATAGGCTAGTATTGACTCTATAATTCTCTTTCTACTTTCTACATTTGTCGCCTAATGCTTGGATACCATGTTAATTTTATAGGATTTTTTTTTGAAAATTTAATAAAACTTTTATTAATATATATGTGTTCCAAATGCAAGTTCAAATGTATATAAATGTGTAGATGAGACATGTCTCTATGGTTTATTAGTTAATAACCATTTAGACAATTATGTGTGTGTGTGTGTGTGTGTGTGTGTGTGTGTGTGTGTGTGTGTGTATACATATATATATATATATATATATATATATATACATACATACATACATATATATATATATATATTTATATGTAGATACATACATACATACATATATATATATATATATATGTAGATACATACATACATACATATATATATATATATATATATATATATATATATATATATATATATACATACGTATATATATATATATATATATATATATGTATGTATGTATGTATCTACATATATATATATATATATATATATGTATGTATGTATGTATCTACATATGTATATATATATATATATATATATATATATATACATATGTAGATACATACATACATACATATATATATATATATATATATATACATACATATATATATATATACATACATACATATATATATATATATAGATATATATATATATATATATGTATGTATCTACATATATATATACATACATACATACATACATGCATACATACATAAGAATATTTATCAAAATGATGATTTTCCATCAATAATGTATCTCATGATTGAATCAATCTAACTAAATCTAAAAACTTAACAAATTTTGCCACTCTATGGGTTGGGGATTACAAGGGTTGGTATTTATCCAAAAATGTTTTGTGATTATCCAAAATCACCACTAGTCCTTGATAAATTAGGCTTCCTACTATTGAGAGATGCAAATATCTCTTTATTAAGTTTTGTGTCATAGGTAGCTCTCTTTGAATTATTTCCAAATGGGGTAACAACATAAATTGGATTGAAATCAATTCATTCCTAATGTTGTTGTCCCTAGCCATAAACTTGGCTAACCTTCCCTGATCAAGTATCAATTTATTGAATGAATGTGAGCTTGAAATTGTGTTCTTGCCCAATGAAATGGTAAAAACCTTCATATCTACCTATATTTGATCAATAAAGTGTTGATTCTCCAATGTGAAGAAATCATCATCAAAAAGTTTCATCTACAAAGAATTAATTAATATTAAATTTCTGCTAAACTCGTAACAAGGTTAGAAAACTCAACTTTCCTAATAGCAAGTGTTGATGAGACTTTATCCAAAACTTTGTTCTCAAATCTCTTCTTAGACCATCTTAACAATTTGTCATTGGTCTCTATATCCTTATTGTGTACTTTATCAACTATATATTTTAATTGATCCAAAATTGGATGTTGCACATTTACATCCTTAATATGAAAAGCTTAAGAAAAAAGGTCATTAATGTCATGTAATACCTTCTTTTTCCTCAACTCTCTTCAGAGTTTCTCTTACTTTGTCTTGCAACTTAGAAAAGTTTGTAAATTCTACATTTTCTCAAGAGTCATATTGTCAAGTTTTTATTTAGGTAGTGTGATGACCTCATCTAAACTGATTGTATCCTCTAGTTTATCAACCTTGTGTGCCACTAACTATGACCAAGGGGTACTACCTCTAGGTAGTGATATCAATAGTTGTTTCCCTTTTTTAATCAATCTAGGTGTCTACTCTTGTTGAGTTGATATAGCCTATTGAGCATTTTAATAGTTAATGCTTTGGTTGAGATGAAACTTGGTAGCTAAATAAGAGATTGAATATCCTCTTTCTCTTTTGGTTTATTAGGCTCTACTAACTCTACCTTATTTTCTTCCCATCTATTTTTTCATCTATGACATGGGTAAATTATGGAAGCACAATAATTTCCTTTCCTTGCTTCTTGACACTCATGTCATAAATAACTTTAACTGATGTAACTTGAAAACCATCAGTTGGTGCACTATCAATCTCTAGATACTCATGTATCATTAGAAAAACTAGATTGGTGCTTGGTAGAGAGGTGTCTAAGGTGTTTGACTATCCATTTTTTAAATCTTGCTTAGTTAATATATTTTAATTTGATGGTGATGAATCAGGAATATCCTCTATTGTGAAAACATCCTACTGTTCACTCCCCTCTATCAATTTTATCACTTCTTCTTCTAATTTATTAAGTTCATATTCATCTTGAAACTCTACAATGTTTCTCCCCTCTTCTTCTTTTTCCTCTTTAGCTAATGGAACTAGAAATTTGAATGCTTTCTTCCATATAACAATGCTCTCCTTCTTAACTTCATATGCTTTATTCTTAAAAATTTTGTATGCCCTATTTTTAGGTATAAATTTCTTTACAAAATATTTTAGGGCTATAGATATATGTGTCTTCCCTAAATAAAACATTGTTTGTTCCAATGTGGTTTTTCTTATTTTCCTTTGAATGGATAATGCCCACTTCAATTTAGTGTCTAACTTATTATACAAGTATTCAGGAATACCCTCACCTAATTCTATAGGTGTGTATCTAAATTTTATCATCATATCCATTGATTCTTTTTCGATCTTATGTTTGTCATCTTTATTCGTAGAATCATATTTAATCAACTTAAGTCCTATGCCAGCTAAATTGCTTGTCTTCTCACATACCTAATCAATGGTCATTGGAGGTAGTATGTGTATAATTTGAAGTTTTCTCAAATCATCAAACTCAATTTCTTCTTCATCTTCCTCCTCCTTATTAGGTGTCATGACTAGTTTTCTTTTTGGCCTCTTAGGTAGGCTCTACTTAGCTCCTTTCGCTAGTTCCCTCTTTCTTGGGCTTCTTTTTGTCTTAGCAACTAGGGACTAAGATTTCTTCGATTTGGTAAGTATCCTCCTATTTAGCTCAAGTTTATGAGGTGTGAGTATTTTCTTAACATTTCTCTATAGATCTTTTTCCACCTTAGGATCAACAATCAAAACTTTCTTTTGTCTTTTTGTGTTGAGGTTTGTAAAAATTGGATCTTTGCCTTTTGATTCTTTGTCTCTTTTTTCTTTATTAGATTCTTCATCCTCACCTTTGCCCTTGATGATCTAAAGTTATCCTATGCCAAGCTTTCCCTCAAGATCTTCTATCATCTTCTTTAATTTTCTCTCCATCTTGGATACTTTTGTTTGCATCATCATTTTAACCTCGGTTGACTCATAGTTTTTGAAAGGCTCGGTATTCTTTTCTATATCCTTAGATAACAGTGCAGTGACAAGTGTAATGAATTCATCTCCATTAACTTCATATTGCATTGGTGTCAACCATGCAATGCTTGGTAACATTTCCTAGGCATAGGTGAAATATATGTCTACCATAAAGCATATGTCATCAAAATAATGACCTACCACTGATTTTGGTATTCTCATCATGTTCTTCATTTTTTTCTTGAATTCATAAAAATAGTTTTCCATAATGGCTTTACTTTTTTTTGCCAACTATTCAATAAGATCATTTATCTATTCAGTATCCAGCCTATTCCTATCCCATGCTACTATTCCAACAATAGGGAATGAATTTTGTACATAGAAAAATATACAAACTAGTAATGATCTGAACTTACAAGGAGTGTTCTTCACTTTTTGAATTGCTAGAATATTTTATGATAGTTTTTGTCATTGTATCTTGGCTATGACATAACTATGATATTTCTTTACAATCTTATAACATAGGTCAACTACACTAAAAGGAACATTGTTCAGTCAGCTTGACTGATATAGTTTGTGTGCAATTACACATGTTGGCTCCTAAATTAATAAGTTTTGAATAACCCAATGATAGGAACAAATACATCTAGGGGTAGCTAATTCACATGTTCAACATACTTATTTAGACATCAAGGCCAACTATAAGGCTATAATCCTTCTTCAGGTTCTTCAAGACCTAGGTGCATGAACCTTAGATTTGTTCATATGGTACCCATTTCCAAAACATACATCTAAATTTGGATAAAGTGGATTGAAACCCCAATTCTTCTATTTCTTATGGAAACAACTTAGACATGAAATAACTATTAACATGACCTACAAACTGGACAAGCTTAGGGAAAATCCTTTTGGCTCTTTGACATAAAAAGGAAAATATATTGATTATAAGATTGATTTCAACATAACCAAGACATGAACAATAAAGCATATAGATCTTGTAGCTTATCAGTGCCTTATCTATTAGACAATTCCACAAATCACAAACATACATCCTTGGATATCAATGATACATCTCATATATCAACACTCTAGATCTATCCATTCACCTTGTGAATTAGATGTCTACATCAAAACTAAGTCTCATACTCAAACTATCCCTTAATGAAATATGCAACCCCATTATGGTAAATCAAGAATTTACATGATTCCTTGAATCCTTAGCAAAATACACCAAAATAGATTGCAACTAAATTTGTGCTTTGTGTTCACAAAACCACTAAAGATTACAAACAACATAAATAGGAGACAAGAAATCAGATTGAAGATAAACTCATTTGCTACATTTTATTCATTTCCTTAAAACAAATACATGAGGGTGCATGAAATTAACTCAAAAAATAGCTAAATAGACTAGAACTATCTATAAAAATCTATTAATTTCTGCTCATAGAAAAAGAGAAATGTTGGACATGAATGGTGAGATCATAGTTAGAGATCTACTCAATAGTCTAGAAAATAGCCAACCATAAACAACCCTAAAGAATGAGAAAATAAGAGACTAAATAGAATGAAACCAATCTTGGATCTGCTATGATGTTTCCATTTGTCTACTTGAAGAACTTCCTTCTTTTGATGGAGAACAAAACTAATTTGCAAGAAGACACAAAACTACCAGTAAAACTCAAACCAAACCCATGCCATATGGTTTTAAAGGAAAAATAAAATCTCTATGGATATTTTCCCAAAATCTAGAGCTTAAAAAATTCTCTATTTTCTTTCTAAATGATTTTGAAACTCCATGATGGAAAACACCTATTGCACTGAGATTGTCCCTAATTATATATATATGGCTATAACTTCTACCACTGATGAACTGCACATATTCTGACTATAGATTTGGAAAATTCATCTTCTCCCCTTTTTGACACTATATTGCACTCCATATTTTGGAAAAAAATGACCCCCCTAATGCTCCTTTGAAAATTTAGGCCCTTGGCCATGAACACGACTTTTTAAAGTTGATTCAAAAAATAAAATGCATAGTTTGGACTATACAATATTGTCAATTTTATTATAAATTTTCAACTTTGAATGTGAGTGCTTAGCCTAATATTTCAATTTTATTTTTAGAATTTTCTATTTTTACCCTTTCTCTTGCCACCTGGGTGCCACATGTTTAATCCTAACTAGTAAAAATTTACACCTTAGCATTTAGTGGGATCCATATTTCCTCAAGCGTAATTTCACAACTTTAAATTATTTGCCTTCCTAACTTATGATTTTTGTAAGTTCATAACTCTACATTTTGTGATTTGTGAACTCATGATGACTCTTGATCTTACAAAGTTTTCATACCTTTATAGCCCCAAATTTTGACAATTACGACCATTCAAAATTTGCATCCTCACAAATCCAACCTTTAAGCCTCCCAAACATGCGATTTCCTACGTGCAATTTCTCATAGCTTCTTAAGTCCACCTTTTAGTGCTTACGATCTCACAATTTTTGCAACTCCATATCTTTGTTTTATGACATTTCCAAACTTACAAATTTGGTCTCTTTGTATGGGCCATGCCATTATCTATTGTTGTTGACTTTGGTCAAAACTTGTTGCATCATCACTGCTAGTTTTCCATGGGTCCCACACGGGTGAGCCTTGCCTCAATAGTTATTGTCTCTTTTAGACACAATGGTATTGTTCCTTAGGGAATTTAAACATCTCAAAATATCCTTGTGACACCAATGTGGGACAAAGAAACTTCAACTATTTTTGATGTTTTGTACAAGAAAGGGGAAACATATTTTAACCACCACACAACCTCAAATTTATATGTTGCAGATTTATCAAATCCCCAAACAATTTGGTAGACTTGATAGCTCCTTGCACCATGTTAAGATGAAATGCTCAAGGGACTAAAGTCAAGAAACCTCTTCCAAGAGACTCAAAATTAGGCTCGGGTAGGCTAAGGGTGACAACTAATCTTTTCAAATACTTGAAATGGCCTATTAATGTGGGAAGACTTGAAAGGTTGTCAACATCTTCAATTATTAGCTCTCTCAATTCCAAAGGAGCATGGTCATTCTCCCACAATGATCCTAAACTCTAAAAATAGACAAACTAAGAACTATAATGTTCTCTAGTGAGAGCCATTGTGGAATAAATCTATATTGGCTAGAGATAGACCATCGAATCCATAAAAGACCTCTTGATAGCTCCCCACATTCCCATGTTAGCTCATTCTCTCTAGTTGCTTCTTGCCCATAATCACATCCCCCTAATCTTATAAATCAATTTTTTCAATAGAATTAATAGAGGCCTCTAGTGACCATTTACTTTTATCTCTTCCTTCACCTGACAAAGATGAAAATTCTATATGCACTCTATTTGGTGTAGCTCCAAGTTTTAGATATGACCTGCATCTAAAACTCCATGTTACATCCTCCCCATCCATGATCCTAAAGCTCCTTCAAATATATGGATGAATTCATATATTCAAAGGACCATTCTGACATACCATCACTTAATCTTGACCTATTCATAGGGCACTTCTTGTCTCCACTTTAAAAATCCATGGTGCAACCATAGCTTTCAATTCCATGCTAGTAACAACAAGTTCTCATGATTTTAGAAATGGTTCCTTACTAATTTCTCTTTATAATGTAGAATTTTTAAACTTACAAATGGTTCCTTACATGGTAGTCCCTTTTTGAAATCACAACCCTCCTTACTAGTCAAAACATTAAAGATAAAGACTAGGACAAATTTGTGCATGTGCCTAGTAGAGTAGATGTGAGAATTTACACAATGCATATTTGCTTCATCGCCCATCCCAGAATCAGCTTTGTCCCTCTTGAAACCCATCTTGCATTTGATTTTCCTTTGGTCCCTTTGCTTCTTCATCTAATTTGGAAGATTTGTATTCCCAAGAAAAGATTGGGATTGGTGCTTTGATGTTCATCATCAATTCATATGCTAAATAGACAAATTCCATCAATACTAAGTCCATGTTGGGAACCCATTTTTTATCTCATGCTCAAACTTAGTTAGTATATCTCATTCTTGGAAATTGCCATGCTTAGTGATTTGATATGGACCATAAAAATCAGTGCACAAAATTTCTTGGCCATCTTCATATTCTTCAATGCCCCTTTTTACAAGAATGATGTTAGCCTTCAAGTGCCCTTTCATCACTACAATCACACCCAATCTTCTAAATACCACATAAACTTGGTGAGATTAGTTGGGCCCTAGAGTGGGTCTGACTAAAAAAATTCAAACTAAAACTCACTTTTTGAATTGATCAATTAATTCATCATACTAACTTGATTTAGAAATCCATCACTACTTGAAAACTCTAAAACTCATTTTACCTTGTTTTTTCAAACTATCAATTCCATGCTGAGAGGCCTAAAAGTCAACTTTATAAACTGACATAGACTCTTGATTGAGCCTTGAAAAATAAGCATATTGATTCTTTGTTCCACATTATTGTACCCTATTAGCTTTCATGTCATGATGACATTTGGATCAAAAGATATTGACCATCAAACTTGCCTTCTCTGAATTGCCTGCCAACAAAAATGTCAGAAAAAATAAAGTGTGTTCAGTTTTGGCTTTGGAAATAGGTCAAATGGACACTTGGGGGCACAAAAACTGGGGCATTAGTTTTCTATCAGAAAGAGAGTATAAAATTTTTATTTGGTCTCATTACAAATAATTGAGCACATTTAGAAGGTGTTCGAAGTTGGGTACTTGGATTTTTAGAATTGGGAACAGTGGCAAAATAACAATTTTCACAAATGGAAAGGACCTAAGAAAGTGTGCAGATGGATTCGTCAAGACTTGAAAATTGGCACACTTAAATTAGTTTTAGAGTATAATATATTGTTAAAATCCATTTGGTATCATCTATCATGGATTTATAATTATGATATCCTGAACAAGGCTACTGAGCAATCTACACTTTTAGACACTAGTAACAATTCATAAATTGCATTTGGAATTGCATTTGAAAACTAGTCAAATAGATTTTTCATAGGCTCACTTCAAGAACATAGAATATATCTCACCCCTAGAATGAAATTCAAAAGGATTTTTCTTAATAGGGTCAACTAGGTCAATTCTATAACTATTCAAATAGGACTACTCAAAATTCTGAGAACTATGCATCAACATGACAACAATACTCAACCAACTTTGAGGAATTGAAAAACTAGTCAAAACATATTGAAAATACTTGAAAATTGAAATATAAGTTCTCTAATATGCATAATAAACACTTCCAAAGTGGTGATTCAAGAAACTTAACTTGGTGCAAGATATTCAATTGCAAACTAGGCTTCCTATTGCTATTTGACATAGGCAAAAATGCAGATTTGAACAATGCTCAAAATGAAACTTCACGAAATGATTTAGAATTAAAATTTATCATCATGGGACTCATGTATATACTAAATGCAAGGTGTTAAAAAAAAAAAAATTTATAGACCTCAAAAAGATAGCCAGGTGCACATACATTTAAAGTTCTTATAAGGGTTTAATTAGACTCAAAATTATAGGATGGTACTCAAAATTAGGGCTTCAATTTTGAGTCCCAACATTGAAAATTACTTGGTTTTTCCACTTGAATTTCTTCTATTTCTCAACATCATATTTTTTGGCACATCTCATTATCTTCAGTCTATCCAAGTGTTTGTCTTAGAATGGTTTTTGACACTTGAGTGCCAACACACTTAATCACTTTCTACATTGGAGCCGAGTACACTACATATGTTGAGCCACAACATGAGGTGAGTTAAGAAATCCAACAAGTGCCGAGTGATCTTTAGGTGCCGAGCAGCCTTCAGGTGTCGAGTGAAGATCAGGGGCCAAGTGAAGATTAAATGCCGAATGACTTTAGGTGTCGAGCATGATACAAGTGCCAAGTGACATTTGAGTGCCGAGTCATAGATGTTGCCAAGCAATACAGAAATGCAAAAAGTGCTGAGTAAGCCAATTTAATATAAATTTCGAGCATCAAAGATCAGTAAGTTCCAAGCAACAAAAAATGCACACATGAGTTTTTAATATTACAAATTCAGATGTAAACCATTTTTATGTCCAACATATGATGAATCTCAAAGGATTAAAAGATAAGATTGAATCTTTTGTTTTTCCCATGCAATCAACATCCAACCAATAAGGAAAATGGAGAAGGCATGTAACCAATAAGAGAAGTGCAAGGAATGAGTGGGAAATAGAGATTCAATATGGATCATAGATCCATACCTAACCCTAAGTCTTCAAATGTCTTTATAAGGAAGACAAAATTACATTGAACTGAATGATGGATGGACGAGGGTGTTCAAGGGAAAACTATTCTCATAGTGAAGAGTATCAGATCACAAAGGATCAAGATCAAGGAAAGTAGATCAAGTGCCTATATTCAGCAATCGAAGGATTGTAATCTATCAAGTTTATTATACCTAATATTCTCTAGCAATTCTATTAGGAAGAAAACCCTATGGTGATAGGTTAGCTTAATAGATATTTTGTAGAATCCTTTAAATAGGTGATTAAATCCTTTAACAGGGTAACACTTCATGTAAAGTGTTTGAAATCCATTAACCAAGTCACTATTGATATGGTGTAAAGCCTTTAATAGGGCAGACCATTAGAAGTGGTTAAACTTTATTACTGCAATGATTTTATGGGTATCATCCCCACCCCAGTTTTACCTTCTTATTTCTGGAGGGTTTCTAGGTTACCAAAATCTCAAGTGTTATGTGGTGATGGTTATGTGTTTTTCATAATTGTTTGATATGTTTATATGCATGCAATCTACTTTCAGTTAAAAAGCTTTAATGCTAAAAGTACAGTACTTCTGATTCACCCCCCCCCCTGCCCCTCCTCTCAGAAGCATTATTCCTATTTGAATATTCCAACACCAAGGTGGGGTAACCAGTATCTCAGTGAATAATTTCCTTGTTAATCTTTACTAGTCCACCTTCCAACTAGATTTTCATGTCATGAAATCAATTTAACACAATCTTGATCCATTCTACCTTGAATACAATTAGAAATTCTAGGACAAGAGTAAAACCTTTTTTGGGAAAAATCTTGTTCTAATCATTTAGAACCGTATTCTCAGATAGCTTGTCATAAGCTTCTTGCAATTTGTGATCTCCAATCCTTTAAATTTTTCACATGTAACTTGAATGAACATTATGAACCATAAATACTCTTGGTGGCATTGACGACTGGGTGCTAGATGCATCACCATTCATAGAAATGTTAGGGTATGTTATTATTTAGGTGTAGGACATTGATCATTCCTCTCAATTTATGCATTACTCTCTTTCAACATCTCTTTCCTAGATGTAGTTGCAGTGGATGCCATTTTTCAAAATAGAGTTTCAAACAATTTTACTTTAACAATTTCAAAATCAACCTAACTAGACACTGTAAAACTATACTTATTAAATTCTTCAAATCTTGTTGATGGCATGTTGTGATTCATTTGTTCTTTTGCTATATTCACTTTGATTACTTTTGAATTGTTTGAATGTGCTAAAATCACTAGGTAAATGAAAATGATTGTCAAAATTTGATATATACCCTCAATCTGTTCATTTAGGTCTGTAATAAAGGCATTGTACTAAAGTAGTTGCATAATATATGGGTAAAAGCACAAACGTGTGTCACCTTTTATAAAGGAAAATGATATCAGAACTTAAACTGTTCAACTTTAATGATAGAAAAGGGACATTTGTGTTTAGAATTTGAAGATGATGTAAACTAATGAAATGTGTAAAATTGGATGAAGTTTATGTGTGTAATTTTTTTTTTAAAATTGAGTGAAAATTTTATCATTTTCTAAATTTTTTAAGTATATATATATATATGCTGAAAATATAGAGGTTTGTTCCCACCAAACAAATATATGAAAATGATCATATTTTGGTTTGATTTTTCTAATATGTTATAGTTACCATGAATACCTAGTAGACAATTTTATTTATTTTTGATTTGGGACTTATATGTTTCATGTTATAAGTTTTCAAAGTCAAACTCATCAGCCAATAGTGGCATGTTGTGATATTTAAGTTGTTGAGTTGTTATCCTTTCCATGAAGGTTCAAATCTAATGGGGATGAGGTCCCTTGTTTGTGGCCTCACTAGTTCATAGCTCTAGGTCAAAGTGTTTACCCCTCTTTTAAAAAAAGAAGAAAAAATAGAACATATCAGAAATTGATAGTTTTTTCCCCGCCAAACTATTCCTATCAAATCCACATATTTAAAAAAAAAAAATACATATTCTTGAAGATGAATCTCTCCTCTAGAGGTACATATAATTTTTTTATTTTTTGAACATGATTTACTATTTTGTTTCTTTTTTTGAATAAATATCTTCTTGAATCTTAAAAGACCTACTTGTAATATTTTATAAATATAACATATTATAAATAATCAAAATAATACAAAATTTATATGAACATAATCTTGACTCAGAGATCTACAAAGGGGTATTTTTAGTTTTTGAAAATAACTTCAATTTGTATGGATAAATCATCCTCGAAAGTTAAAACTTAGGAGAAATTGCATTTTTTGCTTGCATGGCCACCACTAAGGATGATATATAGATAGTTACAACTGAAACCCTTTCAGCCATAACTGCTTTGGCCATAATAGTTTTGGTTGTAACCCCTATTGGCCCAAAAAAGCCACTAGTGGTTACATTGGTGGTTTCATATAAAATAAATTGTTTTTATTATAGTTTATAATAAGTACAGTAAATTGCAAAATATTAAGGAGCGTTTTTTAGAAATAAATATTTTTTGAAGTCATATTTATCAATTGTTTCATGGTGTTTAACAACAATTCGAAAGGATAATCAATAAGGTATACTTTTTTCACCTAGTTATTTTTATGTACTCTATATTGGCTTGTATTAAATTATATTTCTAGTGGAATTTAAATTAAAATATTTTCTTGTAGATCAAAGTATTCAATGGGTAATAAAAAGGCTAGATCAAGGAAATATGATAGAATAAGAGATGACAAAATGAAAGGTCATACAAAGTGTAATCAAAACCAACCTACTGAAGTTCATGAAGAAGGTAAGATTTATGAAGAGGATGAGATTAATGAAGAGGATGAGATTCAAGAAGATGAACAAATTGGTAGTTCTAATGATAGAAACATATTATTAGGTGTAGGAAATTTGATGGATTTGGATGAGGACCTACTTTTTAGTTAAAGTCCATCTACACATATGGTGAAAGAGAACACTATTAAAAAACATTTCCAAACATGTGGGATGAATATTTGAAAAATAATAGTATATTTGGAAAAGCATAATTATTTTTCAAGTTATTTAGGAGAAAATATATGAGTCCCTTTTTGGAGTTATTGGGTGTTGATAGCAAGAAAAACCATGTGCATAATGTTGATAAAATAATAGTTGAAAATTTGCAAATTGCTTATAAAAAAATTGACAGCACAACTCGAGGAGGCAATTTGAGCACTGTATGTAGAGCATTGATGACTATTATATCTAGTAGAAAGTTAACACATAGAAAACAAGTATGTTCAATTTCTGATTTACTACATATATCTAGAAGAATTGTTTAAAGATACATTAGGAGGAGAAATATGCTAGATGAAAATATTGAGAATAATTGGGTGAATATTTACAGAGTTCCTCGAAAAGACAGAATTTTTGAAGATGTAAAAAGACAAGTTATTGAATTTTGGCCCACATCCTCTCATTTTTATTACAATAGATGTGGTACTATACAAATTAAAGATCAAGAATTGGGGCTAAAATTGAACATCCAAAATATTTTATAGATATAAGACAAAGTGAATTATTTCAAACATTCAAGCAAGAATCTTCAAATGTGAAATTATGTCAGAGAATGTTTGAGAACCTATGTTCTTCCTTTGTACACATAACTAAGATATGTGAAACTTGTTTTTGTTGAAACCATGTTGAATTTGGTCTACACTTGCAATCATATAAAAAAAGTTATGGTTGTACTTGCTCCAAATTTGGTCATCCCTAGTAGTACACCATAATTTGTGAAGTCTATATTATGTGATAAGTTAGAAGATTTAGATGAGTTCAAAGTACAATACATCATAAATCAATGTGTAGATAGTGGAAAATTTGTATAATATATATCATGATGTAAATGAAATTTTGCAAACAATTTTTTGCAAAAATAGATTGGAAACTCATCATTTTTTGGCCACCTATGATGTGTAGTGAACTAGGAAGGATATATAAATGTTGAAACAAGATGATCTGTACACTTCATAGCCAAATAACCTCTAACATTAGACCTATTTGTATAAAAGGGAAACATGCTCTTAATCACAGTGGTGGAGGCCTGTGTCTCAATATGTCTATACTTCACAATGCTAGTGACATTGGAAGAAAGGGAAGAGTAAAATATCTCAATACTAATATCATCATATGGGTTGTATGTCTCAATCATCTGAATCATACAATACAACTCATATCTCATAGAAATAATCTTCTCCCTATTAGGGAGAGTGGTAGAAGCCAAAAGTGTAGAATCAAGAAACTCAATAGCATGAGATAGCCTAGCAATTGTATCTCTTATAAATGCTCTCTCTCTTCAGAAGATGATATTGATCTACATGTTGCACCAGACTTTGCACTATGACCCCCTCCCTAAATGCTAGCCACCCCTAGGGATGTAGGTGCACCACCAGTACTAGATGCCATAATGAATGATATGCAAAGAAGATATGTCTATAAATATAGATCTAAGATATGTAACTATATAAAATAGAAAATTAAATTAAATTTAAAACATATATGTATATGTATATATATACAAGGTTGAAATTAACTAATAAATGTAGATCATTTTATTCAACACACATGTTAAATATATATCAACTTGATGTATAGCTCATGTATGTGAACAAAAAATATGTACATGTATGTGTGGTAAAAAACTAATTTGAAATTAAGTTAACTTTCTACCTAATTTTTGACTACATGTTAAAGTACATAGGTTTACTATGTTAATGTTTTCTAAAATGTAACTAATTTTTAGCTATAGGTCTGAACAAGTTTTCTAAGTTTCATGTAGATGTAGGTTATTATAGTTTCCAAGTTTTCTAAGTTTGAAACTAGTTAAATTTTAAGTTTCCAAGTTTGAACAACTAGAAGTTATTATAGCTTAGTTCTACCTAATGTTTCACTACATGTTTAGTTATCTATATAGGTTTACTATGTTAATGTTTTCTGAAATGTATTTAATTTAGTTATTGAGGTCTGAACTTGACTTTTCTATGTTTGATGTAAAATCTACATTTATGATTAAGTAGACATTTAATTAAAAAATACTATAGTACTCTATCTAACATATGACCTAACTATATAAAAATATTAACTAATCTAAATAACTAACTACCAAAACACTAAAAATACAATTAATTTAACTACTAAAACATTTAAAATACAATTAATTTAACTAATACTAACATGTAATAACTTAAAACAACTTGACAAAAAAAAAAATGAAAACGAAAAAAAAACCTACCACTTACTATCGAAACACCCTAACCCTCTCCTTGGAATCTGGAAACCACAACAGTAAAAATGACCTTCATTTGTGATTTTTTTGGCTTAGTTATATTGCCTTGTACCCTTTTTTCCATAATGGTTTTGGCCATAACCTTGGAACCATGTTTTTGCAGGAAAGTGCTGCACACATACGAGTGATGGAGTTACAATTGAAACCCTTTCAGCTGTAATTGTTTCGACCATAACCCTCCAAGATATCTCAATGGGTGACACATGTTTGTGCTTTTACCCAACTATCTCAACATTCACATGTTGTGTTCACACTTATTTCCATTCACATACTTGGTCACTATTATTTGTCTTGGCGAATATTATCTTGTTTGGTCAACACATCAACTTGGTCGATGCAAGATTTTGGTCTTTATTTCAATGCTCATTCAATACACACAATATACTAATGTGCGATATTGGATAGTGTAATTGTTTCTATTATCCAATTCTTCTCTCAATTTTTTCCTAGTGTATCTTGATTTATGTTGATATGGAATTTTAATTACATTTCTTTTTAGGAACTGGTGTATAATAAATCATTCAAGTGTATAGTTCCTTACATACTTCTTCTACTTAGTTGGATGTGGTGTGATCACCTGATTAATTAGATTGGGTGATCTTAGCTTCACTTGATCCACTACCTCCAACTTCTACTATCTTTTTCTAGGTTGGATTAATCTCAATCTTGAATTTTCCTTTGTTGTGTTCATTTGGTATTGGTGATCGAGTCCTATGGTTCTTACTCATATGTCCAACTTTGAGACAACTGAAGGAAACTAGGCTTCCATTTAACCATTTCTTATAATTTCCTTTGAAATGTGTTCCAATAAATTTTTCTGTAATGTGTCCATATCCTCCACAATAATGACAACTATACCATGTGTTATAATCCAAATTATAAGAGTTAAATTTCTTAGGTGCATGTGCTTTCCTTTTATATGTCTAGCTAGATTTTGCTTTGGATTTTCATTCTTGTGCTCTATGTCCATAATTCTGACAATTGTAGAAATGCACTTTAAATAGGGGTGTTGTAGGTGTATCACTTGTCTTTGAACTATATTCATGTGCGACATGTCCTTTATTCTTGCATTTATAATAATTCATAGTAAACTTAGGTTTAGGATATTGAATACCACACTTTGTTCTACAAATGTTTATTGTGTGCCCTACTTTGCCACAATGATGGCATGTAGGCTTACATTTTGAAATTTCACTCCTTTTCTCTCCACTCTTAAATGAATCTCTTTCTTTAGTAGATGAGTGGTACTTTTTGTGTCCTAGACTAGAAGTGTCACTAGGTGTCCTTGATGATCTCATCAATTCTTCAAAGTATTTGATAGCTTCACTTAGTTTATTCATTCTTTCCAAAATTTATTTCTTAGATCTCAACTCATTCCTTAGTTGATCACTCTATGATCTCAAATTTGTACTCTCCATGTCCTTTCTACTCATCTGTTGATTTGCATGTAACAATTGATTCATCATCTCCAACTGATTTTTTGTAAGCTTCTACACATTAGATGTCCTTTCTTCAAGTTTGGTAAGCATTTGTCTTTTATCTTCTTCAACCATGTTTTTTTCTACTTTAGCTTTCATCTTTGGTTAAGTTACTTCACATAATCTTATTGATTGGATTTCATGCTCTCTCTTTAATCATCCAAATTCTTCATTTAGAATGTTGTTCTTATCTATATGCTATGGCTACATCACTTTAATTTGAATTCCCAATATTTAGCAATCATTTGGTATCTACTTGCTTATATAGTGTATCACTATGCTGAATGGCCATATCTTTCCTTTTCTTTAAGGATTTCCTTAACTCTTCTTTTTCTCCATCAAGTTGTTGTAGTATGACCTAGGTCTCAGTCATCTAATTTTCAATAATCTTTCCCAATTTCTAAGCCTCCATCTCCAAGACCTTAACCTCAAATTGTTAGAATTATTTTAAGATAACTCAGCTCTAACACCAATTGTTGGAAGTCTTATTGGGAAATAAGATACTGAGAGGAGGAGGCGGGGGGGAGGGGTGTTGAATCAAGATCTATAAAAAAATTTATTTATTGAAAAAAATAATAAATTAACTAGATTCACTCCTAATCCATCTCATATCTTAGATCTCATACCAAACAATCATAAATGGTAATACTAAAATGAAACCTATCTAAGCATGACATCCATCAAGCATGAAATTTTAAACTTATAACGCAAAGATTTTGGTAACCTAGAAAGTCTCCAAGGTGAAGATAATTTGGGGTGGGGATGACACCCACAAATCTTTACTACTACAACAAAAAGTTTTTTTGTTAGGGCTGCAATTTGATCACATCTGATGATCTACCCTGTGAGGGGTCTGCTCAGTTAAAATCATTACAAGAATGTTAATGTTGGTGTAAATAATATTTACTTATTACACTTTACTTAAGTTTACTTAGGTCAATGAATTATTTCTTAGGTGAGACACTTAGGAGTTTGCATACTCTTATGAGTTGTCATGTTGACAACACTGGAGTAAGAAACTCTAATTCAACACATGGTGTCTACAACACTAGAGTTTGGATAATTAACTGAGTTGTCATGTAGACAACATAGTTATTTGCACTCTTATTTTAGCACATGGTGTCTACAATATAATTTTACGTGCTACACCTTTGTAGGCTTATCCTCTCATCATTGCACTTACTCCTATGCTTAATGGAGGATAACCCACTATTGGTGGACATGTGCTTAGTTGTGGAGCTTATCATATTGCTAACTCCTAGACATTCTAGATGCATCTTAGAGGCCTTTATAAATAGGCACTCCTAGTGCGTATGTACATAACATGATATTACATCAATTCATTTTGATATTGTTATTTTGATCATACTTTGGTCTATTCTATGCTTGTGGTTGAGTTCCTTGATCTTGGGTGATTTTTCCCTAAGGAAAATTCTTATAGTTAGGTCTACCTTGATTAAAGGATTTAAAATTATATTAAAGTAAGCACTCTTTTAGGAGATTTTACAAGGTCCATTAAAACCACTCTGTTAAGATATTTCCTCTGATTCACTAGTTAGAATGCCCTAGTACCAAATCCTTTGGTTTTCTCTCATAAAGCTAATTATGGATATTCTCTCTTCAATGTCTAAATCTGATCTCCTTAAATGATCTTCTACGTTCTTCCCTCCACTTGGTTGCACATTTCTAGAATTCGAATATCAACCACAAAAAACATTTAATTTTTTTCAACATGAATGATATGTGTTTTTTAATATATATTTTTAGTGTGATTAAAATGTACTTTACACATTACATTATTTTAAATTCATTTTATTTATTATCATCAAAACCATATTAGACATGAAAAATATTAACTCCAAAAACTACATTAATTTATAAATTGTAGCGAAAAAAAAATGTCAAATGTTTATATATGAAATAAAAATGAACCATGTTGCAAGGGAAGTAAATGGGCAAGCTTTGCAATACAAGAATCTTGAGGCATATTAAAGATTTTTTCAAGAAAAGAGTAAACATGATACCTCAATGTTAGAAATAATGGTAATCATTTTTGCAATGATGAAACAAAATCATCACAAATGGGAATGAAGTGACCCAATCAAATTTTAACAGGGATTTCATGAGATTCTATTTTGTGCAAAAGACTTGCACAATTCTTGATATCTATATTATCTTTCAAATCTCTAAAATAGTTTGCCAAAATTGACCCATTCTCAAACCCGAGATGATCATAGCCTGCTCATTAGAAGGAGAGAAACATCAAAGTCACTATGATATGAATTTGAATAAAGTTCTATTTGATATGTATAAATCACTTAAATTAACTTGTCTAACCAGAAAATTTATTATATTTTGTTTATATAGGACCTAGTGAGTCCAAAGAGTGTGTTGAAAAGGCTACAATTTGATGATCCACCAACAACATATGATATTGTAGTTTTTTAGGGATGCCTTAGGGCACATATTGAGATGCCATATGCCACATTGGATATATAAACTTTTATTTTATAAATATATTTTGATGGCATGTGTTACATTTTGACATACATTTGTGTCATATTTGTATATGGTTATCAATTTTGATATATTACATTATTGGGAGGGTTTTGCACATGTGTATTTGAATGGTGTATAAATCTTATTTTTTTAAATCATGTTTATGGGAATTTTGTTCATTGGAATCTTGTTCATTAGAATCTTTCTCATTTTAATCTTAATTATTTTAATCTTCTTGCACCAATTCACTAAGGAATGTTGAAAATTTAGGCATCAAGTGAGAATGTTGTGCCAAATTTAATCTAAGTGAAATCTCCTAGAACTTAGATAGGTTATTATAGGGTTTAAGAATCTAGTCTTGTAGCATCTAATAGTTTTTTGATACCCCTTATGAGCTTCAAGTTATCCCTTCAAAGATCACATCAAAATCATGTTTAATGCACCTTGGGGACACTTCGATGCATGGTGGCCATGAACATTCTGGAAACTCAATATTCAAAATAAGGGTGTTCCTAGAGTTTACTAGCCCATCCAGTGCTAATGATGCATTTAAATTGATGCCATAACAAACAATTAAAAATATACACACTATTGCACTAATTCACTAAGGAACACTACAAGTTTTAACATCAAGCAAGAATACTTTTCTAAATTAAATCCAATAATAATGTCATAGAAGTGAGATAATTTACTATATGTTTCAACATAAAAGTCTTGTAGCATTTGAGATTTAGTCAATACCCCTCATGATCTTTGAGTTTTGACCCTCCAATTATTGTAGTTGAATCATGCTTAGTGCACCTTGGAGACACTTCAGTGTGTGGTGCTTGCAAACATTCTAGAAACTATGTGATTGTAATAAGGGTATCACTAGGGTTCACCTACACATTTGGAGCTAATAGAAAAATAAAATTGGTGCTATGATAAATGAATGGAAAGATATAGACTATTGCACCAATTCACTGAATAATAATAGAAATTTTGGCATCAAGAGAGAATTTTTTGCCAAATTAAATAAAAATTGGATTATCCTAGAAGTGAGATAGGTTATGGTAGAGTTTTCCAATACTATCCTATAGTATCTGATAGTTTATTTATACCCCTCATGAGATATGAGTTATGCCCCTTCAAAAAATGTAGCTGAATCATGTTTAGTCCACCTTGGGGACACTTTGGTGCATCGTGTTCAAAAATGTTCTAGAAAAATTGTGATTAAAATAAGGGTATCACTAGGGTTCACCTACCCATTTAGAGCTAATGGCATATTAAAATTGATGCCACAACAAATAGATGCAAAGATACATGTTATTTCACTAATTCACAAAGGAACACTACAAGTTTTGGCATCAAGAGAGAATAATTGCCAAATTAAATCTAATTTGAATATCCTAGAAGTGAGATACATTATGGTAGGGTTTTCCAATACCTTCCCAATAGCATCTAATAGTTTTTTTATAACCCTCACAATCTCTAACTTATGACCCTTCAAAAGTTGTAGTTGAATCATGCTTAGTCCACCTTAAGGACAATTCAATGCATGGTGTTTGAGAATGTTCTATAAAAAATTTTATTGAAAGAAGGGTGTCACTAGGGTTCACCTACCCATTCAGAGATAATAGTGCAATCAAATCAATTCCACAAAAAATGGATGGAAAGATACATGTTGTTGCATCAAATCACTAAGGAACACTTTAAGTATTGGCATCAAGGAAAAATTATTTTCCAAATTAAATCCTTCTAGAATCTCCTAGAACTGAGATGGATTATTGTAGGTTTCAATAAAATGGTCCTATATAATCTAATAATTATTTGATACCCCTCAAGATTACCAAGTTATGACCCTTCAAAGATCATGGCTAAATCATGCTTAGTGCACCTTGGGAACAATTAGGTGCATGGTGCTCATGAATGTTCTAGAAAATTTATGAATGAAGGAAGAGTGTCACTAGGTTTCACCTACCCATCTAGAGATTATAAAATAATCAAATAAATTATACAAATAATAGATGGAATGATATGTGCTATTACACCAATTCACTAACAAACACTACAAGTTTTCAAATCAAATGAGAATACTTTGCAAAATTAAATCCAGTTAGAATCTCCTAGAAATGGGATAGGTTATCATAGGGTTTGACAATACAATCTTGTAGAATCTAACAATCATTTGATATCCCTAATGAGCTCTAAGTTATGACTCTCCAAAGATAATAGTTGAATTGTGCTTAATGCACCTTGGGAACACTTCAGTGTGTGGTACTCACCAACATTCTAGCAACTTTGTGATTGAAAAAATGTTGTCACTAGGGTTCACCCACCCATTTGGAGCTAATGACATAGTCAAATTGATGCCACACCAAATGACTAGAAAAATATGTGTTGTCACACCAATTCACTGAGGAACATTGTAAGTTTTGGCACCAACTGAGACTACTTTTCAAAATTAAATCCAATTGGAATCTCCTAGAATTGAGATAGGTTATTATATGGTTCAACACATGGTTCTCTAGCATTTGACACTTAGTTAATATCACTTATGATCTTTGAGTTATGACCCTCTAAAGACCACAACTGAATCATATTTAGTGCACTGTGAGGATATTTTGGTGCATGGTGCTTATGGAATTTATACCAACTCCATGACCAAAACAAGAGCATCACCATGGTTTACCTACCCATCTAGAGATAAAACTATAGTTGTATCAATGCCATGACGAATAGATGTAAAGATACACACTATTAGACCAATTCACTAAGGAACACTACAAGTTTTGGCATCAAGCAATATTATTTTCCAAATTAAATCCAATTGGAGTCTCCTAGAACTAAGATAGATTATTGTAGGGCTAAAAAAATGCTCTTGTAGCATCTAAAAAATAGTCAATATCCCTTAGAAGCTTCAATTTATGACCCTCCAATGATAGCAACATAATTGTGTTTAGTGAACCTTGGGGACACTTCACTGTGTGGTGCTTGCAAACATTCTAGTGATTCTATGATCAAAACAAGGGTGTCACTAGGATTCACCCACCCATTCAAAGCTAACAATACAATCAAATTGATGAAATGAAAAATAGATGGAAATATATGTGGTGTTACACCAATCTACTAGGGAACACTATAAGTTTTGATATCTAGAAATAATACTTTTCCAAATTAAAACCAACTGGAATCTCCTAGGACTGAGATAGGTTATTATATACGTTAACAAAAACTTCATGTACCATCTGATATTTTGTCAATACCTCCCATGAGATCCTAGTTATGGATCTTTGAAGTATAGATCTCAATATTGTTTTGGACACATTGGGGACACTTTGGTACATGGTGATCATGAATGTTCTAGGTTCTTGGTGGCCTAAATATGGTTATCACTAGGGTTCACCTTCCAATTTGGATCTAATGGTCATGATAAATAGATGCCATGATAAATTATTGAGGGTCGATTGCCAAGTCCTTACAATAATTGTAATTTGTGACTTTTTTACTTCAATGAAACTTTCATGTTTGTATTAATTATGTACATGAATAGATTAATTAGGTAAAAACACATTAATGATAGAAATATCAACACATATTTTCCATACAAAGTAATATGTAGATGGGACAAAAGGTTCTAAATGAACGTCATTGTGCATACTAAAATCCCTTCATAACATATATTTTAATCATTGGTATAACCATATGGTTGTGTATACCTTAGATACACAACTTCCAAAAACTAGAGAGTCAAAACTAGCACATAATTATCTTTATTTTTCTCCTTAAAATATTTCTACCTTTGTGCATTGTTATTCTTAATGATACCTACATTTCAATAGCATGAAAAATGTAATTATTATAGGCATAGTAATAAGTAAATATCGATACACAAAAAAGTAACATATACTCCAAACAAGGGTAGATGAATTACATATATCCATCATTTATAATTTGTACATTTGGATGATATGAGAAAAAGATTAATTATTTAGAAAAACGAGAAATTAATTGGCTTAGCTAATCATTATGAATAAAAAAAAAATAAATGAACAAAAGAGCATAAGGGGACAATGCACATTAGACTTTACCATCAATTTGTTTGCATAATTGAGCATGTTTGAATCTTACATATATCTATGATATGCATATCCAACTACACTCACATAACATAGGAAGTGAATTGGAGGTTCATTGTAGGTATTAATCCAAGTGCAAGCATGAATTAAACGTTTAAGTGCATAATGAACATATGAAACAATGTTGTGAGTTAGTATTATCTAGTAAAGTATTCCTATAGAGCCATCTCTCTTCTTATGGGTCTCTAATAGGGCTTCATAATCAACATTATAAATAGTGAAAAACTCTTTTATTTTTGGTCTTCCTTGATGCTTCAACAACTTGACATTTTGACCTATAATAAGGTGTGAATACACAAGAATAGTTTTGTGTTTCTCATAGTCTTGTAATGCAAGAATTCCATTATTTCTAAGAATGTATGTCCATAGCCATGTTCTAGAAAAAACTAAATTGGTAGGATATCTAAATCCATCATCACCTGTCATCAATTATGCAAGATTTTGTTTACCTCTTGCACAATATGCTAACCAATAATCTGATCTATCACCATTAACCTATAGTGAAACCATTGTAAATATATGTCCTAGTTAAAGAAGATCTGATAGATGGTCATATCTCAATTGAACTTTCTATATCATCATTTATTATAGAGAGAATGAGAGACAATGGAGTAAGATAACATGGAACTAATTTATCCACCCACTCACTCAAGTCACAGTTATCTCAATAACACTGAAAATAACTAAGACAAAAGAAATCTAGTTGTCATGTCCAAATGGTTCATGTAATACAATAAGAGCTATAGAATGAATGCATCTTTAAAGAATATCTCATTATAGAAAAATCAAATTTCTCATCTAAGGATCCCTCAACCAATCAAAAGAACTTGTGTGCTACTAAATCAAGAGTTATCCCCTACAACAATGCAAATGTACAACAATCAACTATGGTATAAGGATCAAGATGTTTCTCACCTAAGATATTAATTTTCTTCTTGACTAGAGATCTCTTTACAAATGACCCTACTCCATCATGCCCCACTTCATGAACTTAAAAAATTCTAAAATGAGGCACACCCATCTCTACATGCATTCTACAAAACTCTTAAAATATGTGAGGATTTTTTAATTGACCTGTGCAATTATTTGACCAAATGAAATACCTATCCATAGCAATATCATGTTCTTGGAAGAAATAAAAAACATTATGAAAAAAATGTTGGAAAAACTCATGAGATTTAGATCTATCATCACTCATATAAAATTTTCACTCCTTAATTATCTTTTGGCTATCTTCTAAAATATTAGGGGTGTGTCTATATGTAATGTGTATGAACATAGAAATTTTAATGGAGTTGTAATATTGAGATTGTGTTTCATTTATGGGCTATAATGTGTATTTGATCCAACCACTAAGACCAATGATTATGTCTTGCATACCTGTAAATAGTTGATCCAATCAATGAGACCTATGACTATGCCTTGCATACATATATATATTTTTTCTTGAAATCTGAAATAAAATCAACCACACACATTTCCTTTGCAACCAAATCACATCTAGAGCCTTCACCTCCACTCTTCAAGGTGTATTTTTCCATTTTATATACCCTTTTTGATATTATTGTCTTTCCAAGATCTTCTCTACACCCCTCATGGAAATATGTCAATATTTTTGATAAACCTCCACATTGTGAAAACTTCTCATTTAAGAAATCATTTATGTAAATGAAACAACTATCATCTGTAGGACATAACAATTGATATAGTAACTCTCTTGATAATTTTGGAAGCTCAATAGTACTACAAATTTCCAAAATTTCTTCAGTATGAAAAGTAGAATGGATGGAGCAAAATAATTCATGGAGCATAGAAAAATTCACATGATATTTGAAACAACATGTATTTCTAATACTAAGTGGCACAAAATAAAATGACTTCATTGATTCAAAATCTATTTGTGATATATGCAATGTTCCAGATTAGTCTGGCAAAATTGTCTGAACAACATTGTTTGACTTACCTCCAAATATTTTTTTGGATGTCTATTTTTGATATTAAACTTAAAAACACCATTTTTATTAGGTGACAACCTTGAGCTAGAGTGAAAAATTTGTGCATTTTCTTCCATCACATTATCATTTAGCTTCTTATCATAACATGGAAGTCTCCCACCATTATATCGTGTATCAACTTGAAGAGGATTTCCATGTCTCTCTTCTTCTAAGTTCTCTACTCAAAGTTGCATGACTTATGTTGAAGTAAACACAATTTTATCTAATAAATCTAGCTTTTCTAGATTATGACTTACTAGGAAAGTTGTAATAACCCTCTAGGAAACTATATTTTCTTTCTCCCTACTATTTCTTCCAATTATATTGAGAGAACTAAAAATATTCTTCACAATAATGGAATTTCTCTCCATTTTCTTGTTGACACAAATATTCAATTTGGATAACATAGGTCTTATCTTTTGCATCTTTAATAATTGCACAAAAGGTTGGCATTGATCCACCAATTTTCTATTGCCAAAAAAAATGATTATATGGTTTTGAGGCCCACAATTGAATCATTCTATGTGATTTGCTCCCTTCCAACGTGCTCAAAATGGTTTCAACAATTTCAATTACCCATTTTGGTGTTCTAAAAGGTATGCCATTTGATATCTGTACCTCTTCATTTAAAGGGACCTCATTTCAATTATAACAAGGAGAAATGTAAGGTTCAATTACAAAAATATCACTATCATTCTCAATTACCACATTTTCATTTTCAAGCTCCAAATTTTCCTCTTTGATGAGTACATTTTCATGCACAACATTAACTTGATTCACATTTTCAAATTCAACATGCTCTTTACTGGAAACTACTATTATGGGCTAAAATTCATTCACATTTAACATACCTTGTCTCTTTTTACAATGTCTTTCCCTATATTTCATCCTACATACTTCAATTTCTTCATTTTTCACCTTCTTCTTCCATTTAGACTATTGGAGCTCAAAATTGCATTTTCATTTTGAGCATCTAGTCCAAGTTTTGCCCCTTATGAACGCTTTTCATGCTTATATACCCAGCTATTGTATTAATGCCTAAGTGGTGTTTCATGTTTCTAACAACCTTCATTCAACCTATCCATATGTTTTTTAATGCTAAATTGACATATTGAACCATTCTGCGAAGTCCTGTTTTGAGCTAGTGCCAATCATGTATTTTTTGCATGTGTCAAATAGTGATTAGAGGGCATGTTTGCATTTGAATATCTTTTACCTGGCTAAGATTCATAAGCCACCATTTTGAGAATTTTTATTATGTATATCAAAGAACCTATGTTCCAATTTTCAAGTCATTTTGAATCCATTTGACTACATTTCGAACCCCTCAAAGTTGGTCAGTTACCTCTGTTGTAAATTTGCATTTTGTTCATATTTTTGGGTAACCTTGTTTGACATGCTATAAATTTTGACCTATTGACCCAAATGAGAAAATTTTTCTTGCATCATATTCTAGGGGGTAAAGAATTTATACACTCAAGATTTGAGCTTATGAAGAATCTGTTTGATCAATTTTCAAATGCAACTCCATTTGCAATTTTTAAAGTTTCACTAGAAATCAGAAGTGCAGATTGATTGGGAGCCTTGTTTGGGATGTCATATCTTTGAGTCCATGATTGGTGGGATCAAATGGTTTCTTCCCCTGTGTTCTATACTAAAAATGCTACAAGCGTGCTAGTTTTCAAGTCTTGATGAATCCGCCTACACACTTTTCCAAGGGCATTTCATTCGCAAAAAACACTATTTTACTAATGTACATTGTCCTGCAAATCTAGGTAGCCACCTTCAGACCTTCACCAAATGTGCCCTATGATTTTTCATTAGCCCAAATTGTAGAATTATATTTTCCTCATGAAAAAGAACCCATGCCCTAGTTTTTAGAACCTTAAGTGCCCATCTACCCAATTTTCAAAGCTAAAACCAAACACAACTTCCAGCTTTCTAACATGTTTAATTACAGGTAAATTTAAGGAGGCAACTTTGGAGGTCAATACCTTTTGACCCTGATGTCATCATGTGATGAGATTTGGCAGGCCTTTTGAACATGTTAGAGAGATAATATGTCCAGAGTTTTGAGGTTTCATTAGATGTTTGAATTAGTTTTTAAAGCTAGGTAACAAGCCTCTTGACAAAGTTTTCACAGTGATGCGGAAATGATTTAAAATGAGCTTTTAATGATCAATTTGTGATCAAATCAGGTTCCAATTAGTTTGAGAAAGTTAATGGATCACTTTGCCAAATTAGTTTCTTGGAAATAGATTTTTTCTTTTAGCCGGAACCACTCTCGGCCTGGTTGAATCCATCATATGAGTTTGAATGTTATGACATTAATGAGATGTCTCCGGTTTTCAAGTTTTTTTTTAACCAATGAGTTGCCAGAATGTTTTCAAAATTACTATGATGATAATATGTGGCCCTTTCCATAGAATTTTCCTCAAAAGAGTGTATGTTTTCCGAACATAATATGTCTTTGATTATCTCCACCCTCTTGGTGTTTGAAGATGCAAATTTTTACAATAAGAAAGGCATTATCTTAAGGCAGAACATCTATGTGGCAAGAGAATTTATAATAGAAAGCTCCATACAATTAATGAATATAGGGCATTCATTATGGAAAATAGAGAATAGGAATAAGACTCCATCTTAGATGAATGTGGAGTTGGATGAACAAATGTGATCATGGTGGCTGCATGACTCTCAGATTATAGCAAAGGGAATTTTGAAATGGAGATTCACCATTTTCAGAGCAGTGTATGACATATTTGTAAAGTCATTTACATTGCATGAATAGGAATAGTTTGCAAGATAAGGAGGAGCTCTGTGTTGGCTAAGGATCCACACAAGAACACTGGGCAACTTTTAGATGAAACAACCCACGCAAGAAGGGGGTATCTTGCTGTAGGGCCCCCCTCTAATGTACATTTTCTATGCATCAGTAAAAGAATACCCATGACTTCTCACTGGGGACTCCATTTTCACATGAGTAGTTTCCAAAGATCCATTCACATCCAATTAACCACGTGTATGGAGAGACTAGCCAATGACAATGTAGAAGGTGTAGATCTATAGACAAAGAAAGCTCACAAGAAAAATTGAGATCACACATGCAAAGGGATGCCACATCAAAAAAGTCACAACCAGCAAATAAAATCTAGGTGGCCCCACATTTTGGCATAAAAGGCCAACCCACAGCTAAGTAGAACAAGACATCTCACGCTTAGAAAATGAAGTAGGGGAAGTGATGCAACCCACATCCAAACAATAGGCTTCAACATATGTTGGCATGGCAGAAAGGCCAACATGTATACCATTTTCTTTGATGCACTTGGCTATGGAAGAAAGTTCATGCCATTGGGGCTCTACATTGATGCAAAATGGTTTAGCATTTTTGTCCCACATTTGGTAGTCAACAACAAATTCTATGTTTTATATACCATGGTGCATAGTAAAGAAGTGTCTTTAAGACACATAGGGCTATAGCCCTCCAAAGTTTGGAAGGGCCCACCCTAGCCTATCACATGGTCAAAAAAGTTTTGACCAAAACGTATGATTGAGGGACTAGCCTAGTTTTCTCACAATGGTTTGATGGTGTCATAAAATCATAGATCAAAAGATGAGGGGCTTTGATCCCATGATTGTTGTGTGATTGAGGCTTAAATGTTGATGTCGTGTGATTGAGACATGAATACCAAAGGCCCGCGATGCTACGAGATCATTGACGGATTGGGGGGCTCAGTTTGTTGGCTCATGATGCTACGAGTTTACCATTGTCATATGGTCAGAGCAGGTTGATTTTGAGCCTGAGATGTTATGAAGAGGATAAGGGGGGAATTAAATAATTTATGTATTAGTCATATATTAATGAGCAAGACATTGCAAAAGATGAAAATTAATATAATCATCGTATGATCAAGAATTTCAAGAAAATGGGCTACGATGTTACAATTTCATCGTAATATCATAGACCCATAATATTTTCAAAATTTTCATGCTTTTCAAGTCGAAATATGAAGTGGGGCCCGCTCAATAAATAAAAGATTGACAAGTGGACTTGGAGATATAAGGACAATTGAAAAATGATTTAAAAATCAAAATCCTAAGTGATTTCAACACTTAGTTTCTAAAATTGAAATATTTGAATGAAATTTTAAAGTTTATATAGTTTATAATATATGACCTTTTAATTTCTTAAATTTTAATGGCTCTATTAAGTCTGGGAGGAAGATTTTTGAAATGGTCTAGGGGGGGCAATTTTTGTCTAAAATGTACAGTGTAATATACCGTCGAAATTGAAAAAGAGTGAATTTTCTATTTTTGCAGTCATATTTTAAGTAGGTCTCAGCTGGTAGTAGCTACAGGTGGTTTTCTGATTTCAGGAACTTCACAGTGAATTGTGCAAATTTAATGTTGTAGATGAAATTACAATTAGATATAGACATATTTTCCTTTGATTTGACTTCTCCAGCAATTGCAATGATGAATTGAATGTTATTCGAAGGTGGTTAAAGTAATTGGTTTTCTGGCAATAGCACAAGTGAATTACCTAGCAAAGTAAATGTAACATGTAAAATCATATTTTTGAAGCCTTAGCATAGTTGTTATGATTTCTTGATATGTCTCCATGAGATATTTTGTAGATTATATGGGTGAGATATATCAAATATTTTGGCATCATTTATGGTTTTCAAGTGCAAGTAGTTGAAGGAAGTTCAGTTTCAACAACTTTAGATTGACAAAATTTTCAGTGGGACAGATGTCAATTCTAGATTACATTCCTAGAAATACCTTCTCTCCTATATATCTTCCTTTTCTGCTCATTATAGGGGTTCAAATTCTTTGAAGATTTTAGGAGGATTGTGAGACCAGTTTGGTTCCAATTTCCTAAGTTTTCTCATAGTTGTGATACCAATTTTCTTAGTGTCCTTCTATTATGAACATCATATTGTATTCCTTTTGAGGCATTTTCTATATTACACAATCATTCTTTGTGTATTTTTTGAGTTTTGATATGTAGATGATGTATTGTTTTCAATGAAAGTAATACAAAAGCTTCACCTTTCTTAGTTTCATTCTAATTCTTATCTCCTTCTTCTGTTATCTATAATGTTTTGTGTTTGAGAAGGAAGAGCTTGGACTTAGTTGCAATCCTTTAAGGTTGTATGTCAGGATGAATTTTTTGTTGGAACAAAGATCCATGTAAATGCTTTTTTATACTGATAAGGTTACATGTAACACCAGAAGGATTTCATCATAAGTATGAGAGTTGTTATGAAGATTGATGTCTATTTGCAAGTCAAATACATACATATATGCCTGAATATATGAGTATACTTTAGGCATCCATTTGCATGTTAAGGTTTAGTTGATGCCCAATGGATAAGGGACTGGTCAACTTGAAGGATACAAGTTCTCTGTTGTTGCATATCTGGGTTATGCTAAGAGATCAAAACTTAAAATGAGCATCAATTTCCCTTTTTATGTATTGAAGAGATAAAGTGTGGGTCATGGCTTGTTTGCTATTTCTTTCTTTGGTTGTAATCAACTACTGCAATTAGGAAGTTTATTAGAAAATCATAGAAGATATTGACCATTTCTTCTATAGAGGGTAATCTTGCATAGAAGAGTATTGAGTTAATAAGATAGATCACTTAGGTTTACCCGCCTTAGCTTAGCAGAGCCTAAAGTGAAGTGACTCCCGAAGATTTTGTTAATTAGTCCAGAACTAAGATTTAGCCTTGCTAAACATAGGATTTAGCTCATCCTTAGGCTTGTCCTTGGTTTTTGTTTCTTGGTATCAATTTTAAATCTACCTGATATGTTATTTACCAGAAAGAACTCCAACAAAATGGTGACTCTACTGGGGACACAAGTTGTAAATGTTTGATAAGGAGCTGGAAATCTCTGATATATTGTGCATATTTAGTTTTGTGCCCAAGGTTTTTTGTTTCTTAGTTGTGCCTTATTCTTGACAGCAGTAACTTTGAAGATTAGTAATAGATAAGTGAACACAATGTGCTTCTAAGCATTTAAGCATCAAGAATATGTTTTCTTTCGCTTTGTTAAGGGTGTGATATTCTAAGGTTGTGTGTGAGTTTTCAAATACCTATTATAAATTTTGGACCAACTTGTTGTTTTGTGTAAGATGGGAAAATCTTTTCTAACTTAGTGAGTGGTGACTCAAAAGTATATCTCTACACCAGTGCAACTGTGAAGTTGAGGGTATTGTGCAGGTTGGAACAATTGGAATGCAAATTTGAAGAAGTCATCTCAAGGCCCTTGGCAATAGTTGAAAAAGTGGCTGATGCTTTACAAGAATTACTAAAACAAGATGATATTTGATTCTTCTATTGTTCACAGCATTGAAGTGGTTTGCAAACATCACATATAAGGTATTTTCCTCTTTCTTGAATTTCTTTTAAGGAAAGTAAGTTATACAAAAAAATTCTCCATCAAGTGATATTTCAGCACTAAGTAAGAGAAGTGTTTAATGCATCTCAACATATTCTATGAAAGGTAGTTTTAGAAAATGTATTTACATCTTGGGATAGAGATTTAAGTTGGTAGATTAATTTTCAAATCTACTGTAAGTTATAAATTTTGAAAGTTATTTTGGTGATTTGTAAGTTTGTAAGAGATGGCAGATTTTGTTTCACCTAGTATGCAGTTCATTGACCAAAATCATAGATCTTTTTCTACTAAGAGATACATGCCATTATGTTTCAATGGAATCTATGGTTTCCCAAATGTCATTCCTAATGACATTAGAAAATATTTGTCTAAATTCAGTGGAAACCATACTATTTTAGCTAGTTAGCATGTTCAAGTTTTCAATGATTTGATGGCTGACTATGAGATTGCTCACAAGGATGTGCACATAAAATTATTTGTTCAAACTTTAGAATTTGATGCTAGAGACTGGTTTTCATTTTTACCGGCATGTTCTATTTCATCTTGGAATGAGTTGCATGTAGCCTTCATGGAGCAATTTGGAGAAAGGGTGAGCATATCTGATTCATATAGTAAATTTTTAAAGGTTCACATTGAGGATGTTGAACTTTTCCCTTAGTTTAATATCAGATTTGTAAGAACTTTGAATGAGATCCCTGAGAAATGTGGACTGGAGGATCAAGTATGCCTGATAGTTTACTTTGGTGCATTTGACAAGAAAATGAGTTATCGATTAAGGGATAAAGAACCTCAAACTTTATATCAGGCTTTTATGACTGCTATGGATATTGAGAATAATTTGAAGTATGGACTTACTAGGAGTCATTTCTCTAAGGTTTCTTGCCTGCATAATGAAGATAAAGATAAAGGGCAGTATCATGTTGAGTATTCAAATACATATCAAAATGTCAACACCCCTATTGTAATGTGTAATCAGAATGAATTTTCAAATCAAAATGTGTATGTAGAAAAGAATACGCGTATTGCAAATCAAGATGCATATGTTTGTGTTACTTCAGCAGTGGATATTGAGATTGATTCACTTGATAGGTTATATATAGAAGATTTAATTTCAGTTGTTTCTACTCTAATTGATGATTTTCTTTGTGTTGAGAATGTAACTAATCATGATGTTGCAAGGCATGCATCTCAGTTTTATGTGGGTGAAGAAGCTAAAAGTTGTGTTTCAAGTGATGAGAACAACGTTGCTGATTTGGTATATGATAAAGAGGCGTCATATGATGAAGTGATGAGAGTGGTTATTCTAATCAAGGTGAGGAAAATGATCTTACATGTCCTTCTTTGTATGAGTCAGATGTTGATTGGGAAGAAGAGAGAAATGAGGAAAGTAAGTGTCCTCATCTAGGTGAAAGTGCAATTTCTTTTTCTAAATCACAAAATGAAAGTGAATTTTTTTTTTTGAATTGTATAAGTCAGCATGTGGTTGAAGGTTTTGAAGAGGAATTAGTTATAGAATATGAGGACAAAGAGGTTATTTATAAAGATCAATTATCTAGTTGTGTAGATGAATGCCATGGGATTGTGTTTAATTGTAATCATTAGCATATAAATAATTCTACAGTTACTGCAACAACACCTAATGATAAAATGAGAGATGATTGGTGGGTAAGTCATTTAAATCATCCTAGTGAAGATGATGTGAGTAATATTGATTTATATTCCACTTACTTAGTTGATGAAGGGGATGTTATGTCTTCAAGTGATGATGATGATTCTAATTTTTCTTCTTCACATGTTAAAAGTTCTTATGATGTAAGAACCCCAAATAGGCTCTACGCTGATCACTGCTTGTTTTCCTGGGTGTAATAAATTGTTTTTGGTTTGTTTTTGAATGTTTTAAGATGTGTTTGGGTTTTTGAGTTGATGAAAAGAAAATACAAATATTGAAAACTAATCTACCTCAAATTATAACTCAAATCTGATTATAATGCTAATCAAATTCATTTATTCAGATGGCTCCTAATGTTTGTACAATACTTATTGCTGGAAGCATACATTAAAAACATCATCCTTAATAGTTGAAAAAACCTGATTTTTGTCTTTGATACGCAACCATGCTGCTGGTTGCTTCCTCCTTGGGCAGCGCCTATCAAAAACTGCAATATTAAATCTCTAATTTTTAATTCACTGTAGCGATGTATTGTTCACAGCACTATAGCTGCTGTTATAACCCCTTCCAACATGTAAACAGATTCATCTACTTTTTCCCTACTGAAACACAATATTGACTCCAGAATGAAGTCAACTCACAGGAAAAATTCAAGTGATATTTCACACCCTCAAATTGCATCAACTCTGAAAGATACTACGTTCTCCACAGTCTGAATTCTTCTTAAACTTGTAGAAACCCTTGTTGCCACAACTTGAAGAAATTTCACAAGGCAAAGTTTTTAAGCAATTCTCATAACCTGCTCTTGAAGGAAGACAAGGTTTGTTTATAAGGACTCCTCAACTCCAGAATGAGTCTCCATGCTCAATGTGGGATAAAAGATATAATAATAACATAAAAAATGTTATTACATTAAAACTTAGAAAACCCCCTTTTAATTTTTCCATAAGCTTGGACCCACAATTAATTGAAACGATGGCCCCTTTTATGATATCATGACCCTCACTTAAGTTATATATTATAACTTAACAATATAGGCTCAAAACCAATAATGTTAATTTTAACTAAATAAACATTAATATCTCCATTATTACTCAACATTTTTTAATGTCATTTGGACTGGGAGCTAACATGATA
The DNA here is from genome assembly GCA_028749045.1 of Cupressus sempervirens. NCBI lineage: Eukaryota > Viridiplantae > Streptophyta > Pinopsida > Cupressales > Cupressaceae > Cupressus > Cupressus sempervirens. The sequence goes on along the minus strand of CM053793.1, from coordinate 81,371,925 downwards.
GAACTGCATATGACCATACCCCTTTTCTAAAAATAGCAGGGGTCTATCTTTATAACTCCAAAACTGCTAAAAATAGCCTGACCAAGCCAAACTCAAAGGAAAACTCATCATAAACAAACTCTGGCAACCCAGAAGAGTACTCTGCTCTGGTCCTTGGAGGATCTCCACACCAAGGTGACCCTCTGTCCAATCTTATTAGCCTACGAGGGTCTTTGATAGGCTAATCACCAGCTAAAGTGATGTCTCTAGCTAGAAGGGGACATCACAGTCCGCCCTCCTTGAAATTGCTTGTCCTCAAGCAATCTCAACTCTGGATGCTGTAAAATCTCCTTGCTCTCCCAAGTAGCATCCTCTACCAGAAAATCCTTCCACTTCACCAAATATTCTTGGATGGTACGTTTCCTCAAGTTTCTCTCTCTAAAATCAATGATAGCCTCCGGTATCAAAACAAGTTTTCCCTCATCATCCAGGGGTGGTAGTACTATAGAAGGCACAATATGATGCCCTAGGGCCTTCTTGAGGCGTGACACATGAAAAGCATTGTGCACCTTGCTCTCCGCCGGCAAGTCTAACTCATAAGCCACCTCTCCCACTTTCCTGATGATCCTAAATGGACCATAGTATCGTGGCTTGAGTTTCTCGGCACCACTCTTCTTGAGAGTGGATTGAGGGTAAGGCTGCAACATGAGATACACGCATGAATCTTTTTAGGATCCATGCACACGCCCTTTGCACTGATGATGTGACCCAAGTACAACAACTTTGTCATGCCCAAATCACACTTCGACTCCTTTGCATACAAGGATTCTTTGTCCAATATACCCAGCACTGTGTCCAGGTGAACCAAGTGCTCCTCCCAAGATCTACTATATACCAAGATATCATCGAAGAAGACAAGTACAAATCTCCTCAACTGAGGATGGAAAACCCTATTCATTGTTGCCTAAAAAGTAGCAGGTGCGCTAGTTAGCCCAAATGGCATAACTACAAACTCAAAATGGCCACAATGACATCTAAAGGCTGTCTTCTCAATATCCTGCTCTCTAACTCTGATCTGGTGATAACCTGATCTCAAATCTATCTTTGAGAAGAAGCAAGCTCCATGAAGCTCATCTATCAACTCATCGATCCTGGGAATGGGGTATCTGTTTTTAATCGTCTTCCTATTAAGCACTCTGTAATCAATGCACATCCTCAATGTCCCATCCTTATTCTTTACTAACACCACTGAAGAAGCAAAAGGAGACTTACTTGGTCTAATGTGGCCCATAGCAAGTAACTCCTTTATGGTTTTCTCAATTTCATCCTTCAACCTCTTCGGATGCCTATAAGGTGTAATCATGATGGGCTTAGCCCCCTCCTCTAACTCAATGATGTGCTCAATACCTCTGTCTGGTGGTCTACCTGGTGGAATGTCACTGAACACCTTAGAGTGTTTAACTCTAAGCTCCTGAATATCAGGAGGATATTCAATCTTATGTTGTACCTCCTGTGATGGCATCAACATGCACTCTGTTGCCCACTCTACCTGATCATGTCGAATCAATCTAGCCATTCTACGAAAAGAGACCATCTTGAGATCACTGTCCCTGATTGCCTTAAGAATATGTGTCTTCCCATTCACTTTAAACCTCATCTCCATCTCCTTGAGGTTAAGAGTGAACTCACCAATATCGTGCAACCAACTCATCCCAAGAACTCTATTTGTATCTCCCATAGGTACAACATAAAAATCTGCCTTAAAGTCATAATTATTAACTTTCAATGGGAGTCCAGTGATCCTACGATCACATTTGAGGACATAGCCATCCGCTACCCTCACTCTAATTCCCCCAAACTCCTCTGTTTGTATGCCATGCTTCTCCACCATCCTAGCATCAATGAAATTATGAGTGGCACCTGTATCAACCAAGGTCATGACTCGCTGTCCAGCAAGTACTCCTCTCATCTGGAATGACCCTTCTTGCTTAATACTAGTGAGACGAGCTTCCCTAAGTTGCCGATCTCCTTCCCCATCCTTGGACTCCATTTTAGACAAGTTTTCAGCCTTGTCTTCCTCTTTTTCACCATCTATTTCCTCTTTATCAAACTGCTGATCTGAATTATCTGATTCTAATTCCTCATAGTATGCCCACATAACTCTGTTAGCTTTTCCCTTTGGCCTAAGAGGACAATCATGGTTTGCATCATAGGGTCCCTTACAGTAGAAACATAATTTTTTCTTCCTCAAATCGTTTAATGTTTCCCTGTCAAAAGGTGCTGGATTTTTATCTTTAGAATCAATTTTAAAATCAGTCCTCTCTGATTTTTTATAAAATGGTTTGTTATCCTTACTAGAAGATGCTCCTTTGGACTGAAATTTGTTTGTTGGGACTGCATGTTCCATACTTCTTGCCTTTCTCATCGCTTCCTGTAAAGAAATAGGATCAAATGCCTTTATCCAACCTCTTAGTGGTTTGGATAGGCCCTCAATGAAAAGAACTATCAATCTATGCTCTGAAATATTTGGCACCATGACTGCCAACCGCTGAAATTCACCAATGAAATACTCCAAGTTGCCTGTTTGTTTCAGCTGTGCTAAGTCCTGGAAGTAAATCTCTGGATCTTTCTTGTCAAATCTTTCAACCAACCTATCCACGAAGTCTTGGTATTCAGTCACTTGGTTATGCTGAAGTGTTACCATACCATGGTACCACCAATCATGTGCTATTCCCTCCAAATGCAAGGTGGCATATTTGATAGCTTCAATCTCTGTCATTGGCCTCAGTGCCAAAAATGTGTCAAGCTTATGAATCCAAGCTTGAGCTGTCATCTTACCACTCCCATCAAATGTAGGCATAGTAAGCTTTCTTGTAGCCCTCTTCAGCTCACTATTTTGACCTCTAGGTCTCCTATCTTGTCTGAGTGACCTGTAATGCTCTCTCCTCTGATTTACAAAGCATTCAGAGGTCATCCTCTCCCAAACCTGCGGAGCTAATAATTCCCATTCATCATTTGCAGCCATGAGTGCATCTGCGAATATGGGGTCTCCTGTTGCCTCCTCTACTAGAGCTTCTTCTGGCTCCTCCGAAACAAATGTAGGGCATGTAGGCCTATCAGCTGTTCTAGAATGGGTCTGTTGTGGTCTCTGATTACCTGTAGCACTCCTATTATCTCCCTGTTCTCCCGGCTCCCCATTTTGTCTAACAGGTGGGTTCATCCTTTCTACCATAGTAGTGAGTGCCTGTAATGCTTGTGCCATCTGCTGCTGCCCTGTAACCATAGCATGGTAGAATTCTCTGGTATCCTGATCATCATTATTCCTCCTGTTTCTAGGTGGACTACCATCATGCCTCTCTTCCATATTTTCTATTTCCTGTAACTGTTCTCTTTTAATTAGAGCTCTCCTACGAGTATGGTACCTTTGTGGTCCAATTTCCAGTGGCTGCATATGACTCCCCAAACCCTCAGGATGGTAGGAACTAGGCTCTGATAGCAATGTAAGAACCCCAAATAGGCTCTACGCTGATCACTGCTTGTTTTCCTGGGTGTAATAAATTGTTTTTGGTTTGTTTTTGAATGTTTTAAGCTGTTTTTGGGTTTTTGAGTTGATGAAAAGAAAATACAAATATTGAAAACTAATCTACCTCAAATTATAACTCAAATCTGATTATAATGCTAATCAAATTCATTTATTCATATGGCTCCTAATGTTTGTACAATACTTATTGCTGGAAGCATAGATTAAAAACATCATCATTAATAGTTGAAAAAACCTAATTTTTGTCTCCGATATGCAACCACGCTGCTGGTTGCTTCCTCCTTGGGCAGCGCCTATCAAAAACTGCAATATTAAATCTCTGATTTTTAATTCACTGTAGCGCTGTACTGTTCACAGCACTGTAGCTGCTGTTATAACCCCTTCCAACCTGTAAAAAGATTCATCCACTTTTTCCCTACTGAAACACAATATTGACTCCAGAATGAAGTCAACTCACAGGCAAAATTCAAGTGATATTTCACACCCTCAAATTGCATCAACTCTTAAGATACTACGTTCTCCACAGTCTAAATTCTTCTTAAACTTGTAGAAACCCTTGTTGCCATAACTTCAAGAAATTTCACAAGGCAAACTTTTTAAGCAATTCTCATAACCTGCTCTTGAAGGAAGACAAGGTTTGTTTATAAGGACTCCTCAACTCCAGAATGAGTCTCCATGCTCAATGTAGGATAAAAGATATAATAATAACATAAAAAATGTTATTACATTAAAACTTAGAAAACCCCCTTTTAATTTTTCCATAAGCTTGGACCCACAATTAATTGAAACAATGGCCCCTTTTATGATATCATGACCCTCACTTAAGTTATATATTATAACTTAACAATATAGGCTCAAAACCAATAATGTTAATTTTAACTAAATAAACATTAATATCTCCATTATTACTCAACATTTTTGAATGTCATTTGGACTGGGAGCTAACATGATAGAACTGCATATGACCATACCCCTTTTCTTAAAATAGTAGGGGTCTATCTTTATAACTCCAAAACTGCTAAAAATAGCCTAACCAAGCCAAACTCAAAGGAAAACTCATCATAAACAAACTCTGGCAACCCAGAAGAGTACTCTGCTCTGGTCCTTGGAGGATCTCCACACCAAGGTGACCCTCTGTCCAATCTTATTAGCCTACGAGGGTCTTTGATAGGCTAATCACTAGCTAAAGTGATGTCTCTAGCTAGAAGGGGACATCACACATGACAATGATGGAAAAAATGGTTTTAAGGTTTATACTAATAATTTATATGATGAGGACTTGGATGATGACCAGCCCGTCTTTTGTTAGAGTGTTCAAAAAGGATCCTTGCATGGAGTGATCAATCCATTGTTTGAGGAAGACATGGAGGTTTTAGATTTTGTAGAAAATGAGCTTAAGGGTGACACACTGTCATACTACTGTAACAAATCAGATTGTTCTTCTTCCATCTGTGACAGTGAAAATTCTAATGATGCTGCATTTTGTGAGCTTGAGGATGAGGTTCTTGATGAATTTTCCTTTGAAAATAATCTAGCACTTCATGGTAAGTTCTATGATGATTCATATGAGGTGAGAACTAATCAGCATTTCAGTAGTGATGATGATGGCAAGGTGTTAGATGAAATGGTTATTGAAAATCTTCTAACATCTTGTATGGAATTTTATGATAAATGCTTTAATGTGACTGATTCATTTGTTGATTGTGAAGAATCAATGGAGATCCCGGGATTATTTTTAGTCATTAACTTGGATAAAGATATGGGTGAGTACAAACATAAATGCTCATTTGATTTTCAACCAGCCACACTTGGAGATTCACAATTTCAAGGTGTGTCTAATCTTTTTCCCAAATTTGAGAGCATGCATAATTCATCTGTTAAAGAGAGTTATCAGTTTGATCCTGGTATATTTGAGCATGCTAATCCCTATTTTCATAGTGAGCATTATGTTAAGGATGTCCCTAGTATGCACTATGAAAGTCAAGAAAGTTATTTTGTTTTGCCAGCTGAGCCAATTGAAATTTTTTGTGTTGGGTGAAATAAAAGATATTCAAAGTTTCATCTTACCTCAAGGAAAAGCAAATGAGAATTAGGTATTTGATAGAGGTAAGAAGTTTGAAGAAGTTTCAGTGGCCTAGGGTCACCATCTTGTACGGATAGAGTAGTTTCCTTATTTTCAAAATTTTGCTCAGAGAAAGTTTTTGAGTGGTCTGCTTCATCTAGAGATTTGATTTCTTGCCATGCCTACAAGGGGCATGCATCCCCAGAAAAAGCCTCTATTGGTTCTCAAAATTGCATTTCCATTTTGAGTACCTAGTCCAAGTTTTGCCCCCTATGAACACTTTTCATGCTTATATACCTGGCTGTTGTATTAATGCCTAAGTGGTGTTTCATGTTTCTAACACCCTTCATTCAACCTATCCATATGTTTTCTAATGATAAATTGACATTTTCAACCATTCTGCGAAGTCTCGTTTTGAGCTAGTGCCAATCCTACATTTTTTGCCCAAGTGTCAAATAGTGATCAAAGGGCATGTTTGCATTTGAATATCTTTTACTGGGCTAAGATTCATAAGCTTCCATTTTGAGGTTATTTCGTATGTATATCAAAGAACCTATATTCCAAGTTTCAAGTAATTTCAAATCCATTTGACTAGGTTTCAAACCCCTCAAAGTTGGTTAGTTACCTCTGTTGTAAATTTGCATTTTGTTCATATTTCTTGGTAGCCCTGTTTCACAAGCTATAACTTTTGACCAGTTGATCCAAATGAGAAAATTTTTCTTTCATCATATTCTAAGGGTTAGAGACTTTATATGCTCCTAATTTGAGCTTATGAAAAATCTGTTTGATCAATTTTCAAATGTGACTTCATTTGCAATTTTTAAAGTTTCACTGGAAATCAGATGTACAGATTGATTGGGAGCCCTATTTGGAAAGTCATATCTTTGAGTCTATGATTTGTGGGATTAAATGGTTTCTTCCCCTATGTTCTATACTAAAAATACTACAAGTGTGCCAATTTTAAAGTCTTGATGAATCCGTCTGCACACTTTTCTAGGGGCATTTCATTTGCAAAAAACACTATTTTACATATGTTCACTGTCCTACAAATCTAGGTAGCCACCTTTAGACCTTCATCAAATGCGCACCGTGATTTTTCATGAGGCTAAATTGTAGAATTATATTTTTCTCATGACAAATAACTTGTGCCCCAATTTTCAGAACCTCAAGTGCCCATCTACCTAGTTTTCAAAGCTAAAACCAAACACAACTTCCAGCTTTTTGACATGTTTAATTATAGGTAAATTTAAGGAGGCAACTTCAGAGGTCAATATCTTTTGACCTTGACATCATCATGTGATGAGATTTGGTAGGCCTTTTGAACGTGTCAAAGAGATAATATGTCTAGAGTTTTAGGGTTTGATTAGATGTTTGAATCAGTTTTTAAAGCCAAGCAATAGGCCTCCTGACACAATTTTCACAGTGATGCAAAAATAATTTAAAATGAGATTTTAATGATCATTTTGTGATCAAATAAAGTTCAAGTCAATATGAGAAAGTTAATGGATCACTTTGCTAGATCAGTTGCTTTGAAATGATATTTTCTTTTAGCTAGACCCACTCTAGGCCTGGTTGAATCCATCAGATGAGTTTGAATGTTATGACATTAATCAGATGTATTAGGTTTTCAAGTTTTTTTTTCCAATGAGTTGCCATAATGATTTATAAATTACCATGATGATAATATGTGGCCCTTTCCATAGAATTTTCCTCAAAAGAGTGTATGTTTTTGGAACATAATATATCTATGATTATCTCCACCCACTTGTTGTTTGAAGATGCAAATTTTTACAATAAGAAAGGCATTATCTTAAGGAAAAACATCTACATGGCAAGAGAATTTATAATAGAAAGCTCCATACAATTAATTAATATAGGGAATTCATTATGGAAAATAGAGAAGAGGAATAAGACTCCATCTTAGATGAACATGGAGTTGGATGAACAAATATGATCATGGCAGCCACATGACTCTCATACTATAGGAAAGGGAATTTTGAAATGGAGATTCACCTTTTTCAGAGTAGTGCATGACATATTTGTGAAGTCATTTACATTGCATGAATAGGAATAGTTTGTAGGATAAGGAGGAGCTCTGTGCTAGCTAAGGATCCACATAGGAACGTTGGGCAACTTTTAGATGAAACAACCCACGCAAGAAGGGGGTATCTTGTAGTAGGGGGGCCCTCTAATGTAAATTGTCTATGCATCAATAAAAGAATACCCATGACTTTGCGTTGGGGACACCATTTTCATAGGAGTAGTTTCCAAAGTTTTGTTCACATCCAATTATCCACTTATGCAAAGGGACTAGCCAATGACAACGTAGAAGGTGTAGATATTTAGACAAAGAAAGCTCGCAAGAAAAATGGAGATCATGCATGCAAAGAGATGCCACATCAAACAAGTCACAACTAGCAAATAAAATCTAGGTGGCCCCACATTTTGGCATAAAAGGCCAAACCATGGCCAAGTAGAACAAGGCATCTCACACTTAGAAAATGTAGCAGGGGAAGCGGTGCAACCCACATCCAAACAATAGGTTCCAACTGTATATGAGCAATGTTAGTAAGTAATACTAATCTATTAGAAAACAAAAGCATTAACTAGCATATAAACCATAATATAAATGAGAGACTAAAGAGGAAACCCCAATTGGAAATGTGAGCCAAATGAATGGACTCTCCCAATAGGATTTAGCTCCTTGCTTGGTAGATGAGTCTAAGGATTGGGATGTATTCTCAAGGTTCTCAAAAACTAGCTTCAATGGAGATGGAAAATGGAAAATTGGTAGCTTTGTGAGCTCTCAATTTGGCATCATAAAGGTATGGTTGATGGCTTTTGGCTCTCAAAAGGGCATTATAACTTTAGCTCCAAGATTGTGATGAAATGGCTTGGGAGGGGATTCGATTTATAGGCTAAGGGCTTGAGGGATGGAGGATTAAGATGGAAGGAAAGATGAAAGCTTAAGGAGAGCTAGGATGCACTCAAAGGGGATCACATGGATTGTTCTTGTTTAGCACCAATCAGGGAGTGACACATGTGACAAGGTGAGTGGATGGAAGAAAGGGGATGGATGAATCAGCAAAGGAGGCTCAAGGGATAATATCTTCATAAAGACCCTTCATTATGGCTTGTAAGAGCTTGTAAGAGTCTTTATGGCTTTTGTAAGAGCATTGAAGGCTTGGTGGTTGAGATATTTTGGAGGGAGTTGAGATTGTTGACTTTCCTTGTCTTAGGAAAGTCTTAAGATTGCTTAGGGAATGTGACAACATTAGGGGGTGGATTAGGCTTGGGTTTAGGATTAGATTAGGGATGTTAGAGATTTGCAAGTGGATGGCATTCATGAGGGTGGGTGAGTTAGTCGCTAAGCTTGGTTAGTATGGGTGGATGGGGTGGATTAGGCTAAAAAGAGGGTTTAGGGATAAGTTAGGGGCTTATTAGATTTGAGGGTTTTATTTATCAAATAGATTTATTTAATAAATGAAGATTTTGGAATTAGATAGAAGAATAGGATTAATTGATAAATAATAGGTTATTTGATTTATCAATTAGGATTATAGATGATTCATTAAATTAATTAGCTAGGGGATGGCAAAGGATTAATTAAATAATAATTTAATTAATGATTCCTTTAGAGATAACTAGGTAGGTTCAAACTTGCCTTTCTTTTCTCGATCTGCTTGGACTTTCATGTTTTCTTTGAGGACCATGTCACCTGGCTAAAAGTGTTGTGGAAGCACCTTCTTGTTGAAATTCCTTTTGAGACGAGTTTGATAGACTGTGAGATGATCATAGGCTTGTTGTCGCTTCTCATCTAAGAGATCTAGCTGGGTGAGCCGAGCTACTCTGTATTCTTCATCTGATATTTTCCCTTGCAAAGATATGCCCAAGGAGGGAAGTTCAACCTCTATAGGTAGTACCACTTCAGCACCATAGACTAGGGAGTATGGAGTTGTGCCTATGGATGTACGAAAGGAGGTTCGATAGGCCCATAGGGCTGGATTTATTTGTAGGTGCCAATCACAGCCGAAATCATTGACAACTTTCTTTAGGATTTTGAGGAGGGATGTTGGTTAATTGCCAAGGTTACCAAGAACATCAAGGCCTTTTCACCAACCATCCAGAGGACTGATGAAATGACTCGAAACAAACATGCAAGGGTTGCCCCAGCATCACACATGAATCCCAAAGGAAGTAGTGTGGAACCGACACTGGGTAGCCCACAAGCAGAAAAGAAAAACAAGCAAAAGACATGATCAAGACCTTACATTCAGATTGCCCCATTCACAGCATACCATGATATGGAAGATCATGGCAACCTTGAGGAGGGAACAAAAAGATTGCTTGGAAAAGATACTTCAAGACCCAAAAGGGAAGATTCCAAATAAAAAGAAAGAGAAAATCCAAAAGAGAACCATTTGCCAATGAGATGGGTAGGATGAGGTACTAATGGACCAAGATCAAACATGAGGAAAGCTATATCCTACAAGGATCTATTAGAGAGCACATAAGCTGGTGGATCGGGATGAGTGATGCGTCTGGCAAGCTAAACTAAGAAGGATAACACTTTGGTGATAGGAGATCTAGCTAAAGGATGCATTGGAATAGCTAACCAAGGGTTGTGCAATGTGTGCAAGATGCTGATCAAGGAGGAACTGACACAAAAGCTAGATAGATACAATGGTACTAAACTAAAGAGGATGTACAAGCTGACTGACCAAGATATGTTACAAATGTACAAGGTTGTGTTCATGTTTGGGTTTTGTGAGATGGAAATGTTTGTGAAGGGTGGGATGTCTACAATAGTTGATAGGTGGATAGGTGGATAGTTTGCAAAAAGCTTCAGGAAAATGGGATTAGTTGTGTGCATGTGATAGGATACTAGCTAGGATACAAGATTATTTACAAGCTAGAATATGGTACAAGCTTTGGACAAGATTTAGATATACAAGGTATGCTACAAAAGATGATACAAGATTTACAAGCTGAGGTATAAGATTTACAAGCTGTACAAGAGGTATTTTACAAGCTTCATTAGATTTTGGATATTTGGTTGGAACACCAAGGAAACAAGTAGGTGTTTTATGGGATGGTGGGTGAATGGATGAGGGATAGGATACTGATAGATAATGGATTAGTCTTAGTACACAAGGCACTTGAATTACCAAGTTTTCACCAAGGTACCTATCCAAGGCGCTTGAATTGCCAAGTTTTCACCATTGGACGATTATTTCTCTTTACTATTTTTTTTTGGTATTTTTCAAAAGCTGGGTATACCAAGGATCTTCAAGCATAGAACTTCTTGAGATGAATGATGTTAGTAGGATCATTCAAGAGTTCTCCTTCTGATGTAGATAGTTGATAGGCTCCAGAGCCAAAGGATGTAGTGAAAACATAAGGACCAAGCCAGGTAGGTTCAAACTTGCCTTTCTTTTCTCGATCTGTTTGGACTTTCATGTTTTCTATGAGGACCATGTCACCTGGCTGAAAGTTTCATGGAAGCACCTTCTTGTTGAAATTCCTTTTGAGACGAGTTTGATAGACTGTGAGATGATCATAGGCTTGTTGTTACTTCTCATCTAAGAGATCTAGCTAGGTGAGCCGAGCTACTCTATATTCTTCATCTGATATTTTCCCTTGCAAAGATATGCACAAGGAGGGAAGTTCAACCTCTATAGGTAGTAGAACTTTGGCACCATAGACTAGGGAGTATGGAGTTGTTCCTGTGGATGTACGAAAGGAGGTTTGATAGGCCCATAGGGCTGTATTTATTTGTAGGTGCCAATCACAGCCAAAATCATTGACAACTTTCTTTAGGATTTTGAGGAGGGTTTTGTTAGTTGCCTCTGCCTGGCCGTTACCTTGTGGGAAATATGGGCTAGAAAAGCGATGATGGATGTGGAGGGAAGTGCATAATTCTTCCATGTTGAGATTTTCAAAGTTACCTCCGTGGTCGGTGAAGATGGTGGATGGGATGCTGAAGTGACAAAAAATGTGGTATAAGATGAACTTGGAGACCTGAACTCCTATAGCTGAGACTAGGGGTACTGCTTCCACCCATTTAGTGAAATAGTTTGTAGCTGTTATTATCTATTTGTTTCCATCAGATGAGAGGGGTGTGATAGTTCCAACTAGATCAAGGCCCCAACAAGCAAAAGGCCAAGGTGGTGCAATAGGCTGTAGATCCTATGCTAGAGTATGCACAAGATTTGCATGCTACTGACATGGGAGACACTTTATGACAAAGTCACAGGAGTCTTCTTCAATGGTAGGCCAATAGTAGCCTACTCTAAGGATTTTTCATGCTAGGACAATACCACTTGTGTGGGCACTGCAAAGTGTAGAGTGTACTTCTTTTAACACCATCGCGACCTCGTTTTGGTCTAAACATCAAGAGAGAGTATCGTGATAACCATGACGATATAGGGTATTGGCTATGATAACATAGTGGGAGGATTTTGGATGAGGTTCTGGCGTTGGGTACGTGTGAGGTGAGGGGATATGATACCATCATTAAGGTAAGCATGAATCTCATGGTACCAAGGGGATTGGGGACCAACCAAGATACAAACACGGTTTGAATCCTCATTCACATAGGTGGGTGTGAGGAGCTGCTCCACTAAAAACTCATACTATGTAGCTACTTGGGGAATTTCCAAGAGCGAGCCTATAGTAGCCATAGCATCTACTGCTTTGTTCTATATTTGAGGCACTTGTGTAAATTGAAGCCTTGTAAAATGCTGGGTTAGCTGATCAACTAGCTCTTTGTAGGGTAATAGCTTTTCATCTTTGGTTTGATATTCATTTAGGGCTTGCTTGATGATGAGCTGAGAATCGACAAAGATTTGTAGCTTTGCAATGTTCCATTCTACAGCTATCTTTAATCCTACTATGAGGGCCTCATATTCAGCTATATTGTTGGTGCTAGGGAATTATAGCTTGAAGGCTTTTGGAATGTAATATCCTTGAGGTGTGACCAACAATATTCCTGCCCTTGATCCATGAGATGTGTATGAGCCATCAAAATAAAGTTTCCATGTGGGTTGTTCTTCAATTAGACAGATATGCTCATCTAGAAATTCTGTGATCAATGGATAAGCATCTATTAGAGGTACATCAGCTAGGTGATCTACTATAGCTTACCCTTTGATTGCCTTTCTATCCACATACTAGATGTCAAATTTGGTGAGGAGCATAACCCATTTGGCCAAACGGCCTATAAGTGTTGTTCTGGAGAGCATATACTTGAGAGGGTCAATCTTGGAGACTAGTTGGATGGTATGACTTAGCATGTAATGGTGAAGCTTTTGAGTTGAGAAAACAACTGCCAAACAAGCTTTTTCCATAGGAGTGTAATTGAGTTCATAAGCAACTAGGGTTCTACTAATGTAGTAGATGGCTCTTTCTTTGCTTTAGTCATCGAGCTATGCTAGAAGTTCCCCTAGAGGAGTAGGTGTTGCTGATATGTACAAAATCAAGGGACAACCAGGAACTAGTGGAACCAAGATAGGGGGATTGATGAGATACTACTTGAGATGGTCGAAGTTGCACTAACATAAAGGATCCCACTTGAAGTTCTCATCCTTCTTCAGTAAATGTGAAAATGGTGTACACTTATCTGCAAGCTTGGAGATGAAGCACTGAATAGATTGAAGCTTTTCTTGAAGAGAATGAAGCTGTCGCAGTGTCTAGGGAGGAGCCATGTCTAAGATAGCCTTGAACTTCTTGGGGTCGATCTCTATACCTCGTTTAGAAACTATAAAGCCTAGAAGCTTGCCAGATGTGACCCCAAAGACACATTTCTTGGGATTCAACATGAGATGATATTTGGCTAACCTATCAAAGACTTTCTCCAGGTTAGCAAGATGATCAATGAAGGTATGAGACTTGACCAAGATATCATCCACATAATCCTCCAAAATGCTATGGATGAGATCATGAAAAATGGCTATCATAGCTCTTTGATAGGTAGCCCTAGCATTCTTTAGGCCAAAAGGAATCATGTTGTAGCAAAAGGTTCCCCAAGGGGTAGTGAATGCTATCTTATGTTGATCCTCTTCTGCAATCTTGATTTGATTATACCCAAAAAATCCATCCATGAGGGACAAAATTTCATGTCCAGCTGTAAGATCTACAATCATATCTATGTTGGGCAAGGGAAAATCATCTTTTGGACAAGCTTTGTTAAGATCTCTGAAATCAGTGCAGATTCTGATGTCACCAAAAGGCTTAGCGATAGAGACCATATTGGAGATCCACTCTAAATAGTCGATAGGTCAGATAACCTTAGCAACTAAAATTCTTTCTAACTCAGCTTTGACTAGTAATGCCACCTTGGGGTGCATTTTTCTAAGCTTTTGTCTAACGGGCTTGATTTGTGGATCAACTGCAAGATGATGAACTACAAGCTTTGGATCAAGCCCTAGCATGTCCTGATATGACCATGCAAATCAGCCAATGTTCTCTCTTAAGAACTCAAAGAGGATATCAGCTTGGTCTTGTGATAGCGATGCAGTAATGTGAACAAGCCTAGGGATCTCTATAGAACCAATGTTGACTTCTCTAGTATCCTCAATTAGAATAGAAGACACCTCTGGTCAATTATCTTGAGAAGGAATTGCTAAAGCCTCATGTTCTGCTTGTGGCTCTTGATTTCCTTGCTGAGGGGTTCTCTTCATTTCCTTAGCTAGTCTCAGATTCACCTTAGTTCTATCTTTGGGTGTATCAAAACTAGGTTGGGGATTTTCTCCAAAATACCCCTTGGGATCTAGCTTGTAGATATAGGTAGAATTTGGCTTTGTTTTCTTGTGAGGTGTTTTAGTTCCCATGAATCTCAGAAGTGATTCCTCTGATGTGAACTCATCAATGTGTATGATGCTTGGTTGGTCCCAATCTATGAGTTGTGGATGGGTGAGTGGTAGGTCAATGAGGTGGATGGATAGTTCTTGGAGAAAAGAGTCTCTGAGGGAGATTTGGTCTAGGATATCATCATAGGCTCTCTTTTCAACATCCTATGGAATGTCTTCAATTTTGACAAGGTCACGGTGAATGTTCAAAAAAGCGTGACCATTCTCATTGGTGCCCCCAGTTGTGGGTATGCCAAAGCCAAGACCTGATTTTGATTCCCACTTGTGAGCATCGATGGGGCACTGAATGCCTCTTTCTTCTGGTCCTAGACAACCACCTTGATAGTTCCATTTTTTAGTGATGAGCTTATGTTCTTAGGGATACTTTTGGCTGAAGTGATCAAGGCGTGCTTGATTTCTTTGAGGTGCATCCTTATGTAACCATTTGTTGATATCTAGAGTGAGCTCCTCATGAAGAGGGATTTTCAAGGATACAAAGGTTGTTGGGCCAAACGGTTTGTATCAAGGAGGTGAAATCTCCTTAACTTTGTGATATGTCAATCGTCCATGGGCATGTGGATCAAGTGGGAGTGCCTCGAAAACAAATGCATCTGATAGACTATACTCTCCACAACCTTTTTTATTGATCTTCATGGTAGATAAGGTGGAGGCGAGGATGGTTTCTAGGTCATTATAAGTGTGGGATGAGCTAGCAATGGCTGTGTTGATATCAATTCCAGGGAAATGGTTTGTATATGAGGCTTCAATTGCATTACAGTAAGCAAAGGGTTCTGGATTGGCATGGATGGTTACCTCAGTGCCCTGATGTGAAAATTTGATGCACTGATGGTAAGTGGATGGAACAGCTTTCATGGCATGAATCCATGGGCGATCAAGGAGGATGTTAAATGGTAGGTTTAGATCAATAACATGGTAGAATGTCTCTTGGATGACTAGCCCAACCTTGATTGGTAGCAAAATAGTTCCTTCTGTGGTTCTTTCCAAGTTTTCATAAGCTTTAATGGTGATAACCTCATTGATGATATCTGCCTCAGTATACCCAGCTTGTTTTCTGAATTTTAGGGTGCAAATATTCAAGGCTGATCCATTATCTATCATTACTCTTTTCATGGAAAAATTGGATACCATGATGGCTATGCGAAGCGGAAGGGTGTGATTTGGCTCGACCACGGGTATGTCAGTGGGTTTGAAAGATAGGACACATGAGGAGGATAGGTGTCCAACAAGATTACAAAAATTAGTAGCATTGATATTTGAAGGGACACGAGATTCTATAATAGCACTGTCAAGGATGTTCTTGTACACAGGACTAGTGCGGAGAAGGTCTAAAATGGAGATTTGGGCTGGCATGTTCCCAAGGTGTTCCAAGATATTGTACTGTCTTTTTGATGGAGCTGATGGTGCTGGTGAAATTGGTGGGCATGCGATGTTAAATTTTGCTCTTTGAGTGGTGACTGCACACTCATTGTTTGGTCCTTGGATATTGATAACATTGATAGAAGGCTCTTTCTTGGATATACAACCTATAAGGCTACCATAGTCTATATAGGATGAAGTGTGGTCATTATTCTTCCCATGCTATTGGTTTGGCTGACGGTTGTTGGTGTTGTTGTTGGTTTGGATAGGTTCTTTTCTAGGATTTTGGTTGTTGTGTGGAGGAAAAGCATTTTGATAGATCTATAAGCCTACATTGGGAGAGGTTTGGGCACCAATAGTGATTTCCTTCTGATCAATGAGGTCCTGCACATAGTTTTTTAGTTTCATGCATCTGAGGATAATGTGACCTTTTACCCTATGAAATTTGCAGTACTCATTATGTTTGTACCATGCAACTTTAGATTGGCTTGGGTCAATTTGCTAGGTAGGAGGAAATTTGATGAGGTTTTCCTTGACTAATTTTTCAAAAATGACATCCAATGGCTCACCAAGGGGTGTATAGTTTCTAGGTGTAGGTTGGAATCTAGGCTTTTGTCCTGCAGCTACATTGATGGCATTAGCTTGATTGCTAGACCCTTGAAAGTTGGGTCTTGGATTGTGGTTTTGATAGCTTTGGTGGTTCTACTAATGGTAGTTGATAGCTTTTTGGTTGTTTGGTTGATATGGTGGGTTAGACTCATTTTGAGAAGGACCAAAAATATTCACATGTCTGGTGTCAGTGATGCCATCTGTTGCAACGTGCTTGTTTTTGTTCCAATACCTAGACTTGTCATTGGAATGTGATTGATTTTGGTTGGCTTCCTTGTAAATCTTGACCACGCCATCTTTAATGAGTCCTTGCTTAAGGATCATTCCTTTCTCTTTGATATCTTTGTAGGTCTGCAAATAGTTCATGGTCATGTGGTGAGCCAAGCTGGGATGGGCATTATCAATAAACATTTTCACCACATGGCACTCTGGCAAGGTGTAGGATATGCGGGTGGTAAGGGTTTTCCATCTTTGCAGGTATTCAGCAAGGTTTTCTCCACCTTTTTTCTTAGTCTGGACAAAGTCAACTATTGATAGCTTTGTTTCAATAAGATGGGCATATTGGGCTACGATTGCCTCAGATAATTCAGCAAAGTTTTTAATTGTGCCATAGGGGATTCTGTAAAACCATTCAAGAGCTGGTCCAGCCAAGCTTTTAGGAAAAAGGCACAAGAGGAAGACACCATTGTATGCCACGTCCTGGAAGTGCATGTAAAATTCTTTGATATGTGTGACAGGGTCTCCTTTTCCTCTAAATTTGTCAAATTTGGGTACCTCAAAGTGTTCGGGAAATGGTGTCATGGTAATGGCTCTGTCAAATGGGTAAGGACACACATTCTCAAACTTGAATGTCTTCAGATCATTCCCTTCTTGGATGGCTTTTAGAGCTATCTTCATTTGCTCCCATTCTGAATTGATAGGTGATGGCTAGGGTGCCCCCAATGTAGGAGTGCTTTGAGGTAGGTATGCGCTAGATGAGGCCACTGAATATGGATGGCTATGAGGGATTTTCTGATAGGGATTGTACATTGTTTGGGCAGCTGCATGGTGGATGATGGGTTGTTGAGGGGGAGGTGGTGCATATTGTTGCATGTGCTGCAAGGCTTGCTGTTGATATGGGATTTGAGGTTGGGATTGAGGAACATAAGTTGGCTATGGGATAAATGAATGGATTTGTGGAGGTAAGGTATAAGATGGTTGTGAAACTTGGGGAAAGGATCGTGGGGCTTGTGGGATTTGACCAAGGTATGTGGGCTGTGCCCCCATTTGGGATGGTACCTACAAATAATTGGTGGTTGGCTGGATTAGTGGATTACCTCCTAGAGGTGGCATTGAAAAGTAGTTGGTAATAGGAGGTAATGGATTAGTTGGTGGTGGGAATTGAAAGCTTGGAAATGGAACTGATGGGGTTTGATAGCTTGGTGGCTGGATTTGAAAGCTTGGTAGAGTGGTGGTAGGAGCTAGGGTCACTTGGGAGCTTGGCAGAAAATTGGCAGTAGCTTGTGGGATTTGATAGCTTTGTGGAGTAGTAGTTTGTGGATTTGTGGTTGATGGTATTGAGCTCCCAAGACCTAATGGAAATGATGGGATTGTTCTTTGGGCTATGGTGAACATGCTAGGGGTGATGAAAGGTTGATTACTTGGCCCCATGGGCGGCATCCTTGTTGTATATTGCTGAGGTTGGCCAAAGATGCTAGCACTGATTTGGGAGATGGGTGGATTTGGAAGGCTGGGTTGGGGAGCAACAGTAGCAATAGTGAAGGGGGTAAATAGTGAGGTGTTTTGGGTAAAAGGGGTTTGGAGCGGAGAGGTATGAACCAAGGATGGAGTGGTGGTGGCTGGGTTGGCTTGCAGCATGGAGATTTTAACTTGGGTGGATGATGGTATGTTTGGGTCTGTTGGATCATATGGATTGGCTAGAGGCTCTTCTTTTGGCATATATTGAGCATAATTTGGATCATAAGAGCCTATGGGTGGTGGAAGCTACCCAAATAATGGGTGAGATGGATCTGATAATGGAGGGGGTCTTCCAAAGTCAAAGGTTCCTACATTGTCCCTTCAAAAATTAGCCATGATTGTCTCTTTGTTCTTGTCTATAATGGCATTTACCAATACTGCATATCCTAGTTGGTTCATGAAAGCTTCAATGTCAGTAGGTGATGGCATAGCTTTCTCTGGGCTGAAGGATGGCTGAGTGCTCAACGGGGGTGAGGCTGTTCGATCCAAATGAGGCTATTTCTTTCTTCTTGGCTAAGCGAGTGACGGGTGGCATGAAAAATGCTCCTAGGGATGAGATGCAACAAATGCTGGTGGATGCAAAAGGGAGGAAGGATTTTCTATGCAAATGATTTCCTAGGTTGAGGAAAAGCTATATGAAAAAACCTAAGGATGATTGGGTTGGGGATTCTAACTTCAAAGATATGTTGCCAAAGCACGAAAGGTCTACTTTCCTATGTGTGAGCTTGGTGGTGATTGTGTCAACTTAAGGATAGACTGATGATTCTTTAGGAAGAACACGAGATTGACCACTTGTGGATCCCAACCTTTAGCTCAAGGTGATGAGGGAGAACAACTGACAAAGCTAGATTACCTTAGAAAAAGCTCTGTCAAAGGGATAACCTTGGTGAGATTGGTGGATTTGGAAGATTTTAGAAATGGAAAACTTTTGGCAAGGTGACAACAATTTTGAAAGCTTCAATGTGCAGTTTTTGGATTGCTAGCTAGATGGTTTGATTCTAAATGAGATGGATGAGCTAATAATGCTTAAGGGGATAACCTAAGATGGCTGGCTTTTCTAGAAAGATGACTCTAAAGTGAAGCTTATCCAAGAAGATGTGGAGAAACAAGGGTGTCTAATCATAGAAATCATGCCTAGTTGGTAAGGCATAAGTAGGATTAACTCCTGGATGTTGGCTAAATTGGATGGTGCGATCTAACCAGGCATCTTGAAGAACTTTGTCAGTAGTTTTTTCCTCTATTTTGTGGAGTTTGGCAATTCGAGGACTTGGTGTTAGTTCCTTTCTCTTGGCTGAAAGTTCTTGGTATGCCTGAGATGGTTTGAGTTTAACTTTGTGGAACTTTTGTTTGGGTTTGGGTTGTTCTGACATGAATTCTTGAATCTACTTGGCTTTGAGAGATCTCAGTTTTTTTTCTTCAACTTGTTCAACTTTTGGAATAGGCAGTGA
The DNA here is from genome assembly GCA_028749045.1 of Cupressus sempervirens. Taxonomy (NCBI): domain Eukaryota; kingdom Viridiplantae; phylum Streptophyta; class Pinopsida; order Cupressales; family Cupressaceae; genus Cupressus; species Cupressus sempervirens. The sequence continues at coordinate 81,352,323 of CM053793.1, read as the reverse complement.
CTATGCTAAGTGTGCCCTAAGCTAGGATTGACCAAGTTTGGCAAACATGCATTCAATAAGTAAAAAACCAAGCAATAGATAGAAACAACCAGATAGAAGTTTTGATTCCCAGAATGTGATACTTCTGCCAAGGAGTGTGTGTGTTCTACAAATGTTTTGATCAGTCACTTCAAACACATTAACATCCTAGATGGTTGTCTGCAAGGCTGACAGTTGGTTTAGCTAGGGAGTCCTCGATATACCCAAGGTACATGAGGCCCAAATTCATAGATGAAACCAAAAAGATGTCACACAACCGAGAGGAGCGGTAACCCACTTCTCCTCTTTCACTTCTCAAGGGTATAAAGTTCCTTGAGGCTTAGCCCGAGTGACAAAATTGTGATCCCAAGAGAGGTGTCTTTTGATTCACCTCTTGGTTCTTATACTCTGCCAGAACATTGGAGTTGAGGTCATCCAAGGGGTGATGAAATCCCCAAGCAGGCCTCCTAAAAAGAAACAAGGTTTTGGATCCTAATCTTATGCACCCAAGATGGCCTCGAAAGATGACAAGGGAAGAGAAGACTTGGATGACCTTGGGCTAAAAAATACGCTTGTTCTTTTACCAACTAACTCTTATGTGTGCTAATCTAGACTTTGCAAGTACTCATGTTTTAAGAGACAATGTTCAATTCCAACTTGAAGCGCCAACAAAAGTAAATTGATCAAAGAATGCAAACAAGAAAAAGAGTTAGGGTCAACAAAAGCAAACTCATGCGCCCAGAGGCCCTCCACGTCAAGTATCGATTAATTTTCTTTAAGGTACTCAAGATTGAGTGTGAGTTTGTTTAAGAACAAAATAAAAGTGTGTGAGATTTGATTTCAATCATGCACCTGGAGGCTCTCCACATCAATTGTTGTTCAATTTTAGTGCCCAAAATTGAAGTGTGATTGATTTAATCTAGAGTTTTTGTCATTTAAGAATTTTGATAAAGTTAAAGCAAACATTCAAAGACCAAGTGAGTTAGTTAGATTGTGGAACATTTAACACCTTTTCAAGTAGACCCATCCCCATAGATGGCACTAAGATTGCAACCAATGGTTAAATTGATGGGTGATTAGAAAAGAGGTGAGTCCAAGGAACTACTCAAATTGATTTTTGCAAATTTGTATTCAACTTAACAAAGTTTCTTAAATGTCCAAAAATCAAGCTTTGCCTAAATTGCATGTGGAAAAGAGATTTGTTTTGTTCAATTTTAAAAGCTCCAAATGAAGTGTTTGATATTGCAATGGTTAATTGATCTTTGCATTCAAGATTGAGTTGTTTGTTTTAAGCATGCATTCCAAGGAAAATTGCTTTTAATCCATGGCATTCAAGAGTGTGTTTTGAACAACATACATTCAATGAAAAATGTGTTTAACCATTCAAGTTCATTCCATGAAAAACTTAAAAAACATGATTAGTCACCCAAAAAGTTGCTCCAACCTGCAATAAGACAAAAAAGGAAATTGATTAGTCACCCAAAATCTTCAAAAAGGAAAGCTTAACTATGGGAATTTTTTTTAAAACTTTTTTTGTTGTTTTTCCTATGCGTAAAAATGCTTAAAATGGTCTAAATTCTAACAAAGTGCAGAAATAAAGATTTTAAAATAGAAGTGCAACAAAGACAAGCGCAGATGACAATTCATCAGGCGCAGATGCCAGATTGTGGAGATGCTGATCTGTGGAGACACTAATCTGTAAAGATGACAAAGGAAGAGGCGAAGATGATAGATTAAGTTGGTGGTAGCAGAGATGACAATCTAAGTTGCAGAGACAATAGTTTGATCACTGGTGATAGTGGAGATGACAGTCTGACTGATGGCGGCAATGAAGATGATAGAGTGTGTTTTGAATAAGAAAATTGACCAGGTGGAAATGATGGTTAGAGTTGGAGATGATGATAAAAGCCAGGTGGAGACGCTAAAACTTGGAGACGCTGATCTATGCAGATGACAGAATGCACTTCGGAGATGACAGTTCAGAATTCAAAGATGACAGTCGGCTAGTCAGAGACGCCAATCTGTGGAGACGACACTGCATAGAATTGGCTTTAAAACACGTGGATTTTTTTTAGAAAAATTTTGGAATTTGATTTTTGAAGCTTTTTTTTTCTCCCTAATGCTTCCTTTAACTTGCAAGAACAAGATTAAACCCTACAACTCACTCAAACAACAAGAAACATTAGATTATTAGCAAAAAATAATATATAGATAGAAATAGATGATTAAATGACCCATAGTGGGGTCCCACTGGTTGTGCCAAAATGTATATGAGAAATGTTAGTAAGTAATACTAATCTATTAAAAAATAAAAGTATTAACTAGCATATAAACCATAACATAAATGAGAGACTAAAGAGGAAACCCCAATTGGAAATGTGAGCCAAATGAATGGAATCTCCCAATAGGATTTAGCTCCTTGCTTAGTAGATGAGTCTAAGGATTGGGATGTATGCTCAAGATTCTCAAAAACTAGCTTCAATGGAGATGGAAAATGGAAAATTGGTAGCTTTGTGAGCTCTCAATTTGGCATCATAAAGGTATGGTTGATGGCTTTTGGCTCTCAAAAGGGCATTATAACTTTAGCTCCAAGATTGTGATGAAATGGCTTGGGAGGGGATTCAATTTATAGGCTAAGGGCTTGAGGGATGGAGGATTAAGATGGAAGGAAAGATGAAAGCTTAAGGAGGGCTAGGATGCACTCAAAGGGGAGCACATGGATTGTGCTTGTTTAGCACCAATCAGGGAGTGACACATGTCATAGGGTGAGTGGATGGAGGAAAGCGGATGGATGAGTCAACAAAGGAGGCTCAAGGGATAATATCTTCATAAAGACCCTTCATTATGGCTTTTAAGAGCTTGTAAGAGTCTTTATGGCTTTTGTAAGAGCATTGAAGGCTTGGTGGTTGAGATATTTTGGAGGGAGTTGAGATTGTTGACTTTCCTTGGCTTAGGAAAGTCTTAAGATTGCTTAGGGAATGTGACAACATTAGGGGGTGGATTAGGCTTGGGTTTAGGATTAGATTAGGGATGTTAGAGATTTTCAAGTGGATGGCATTCACGAGGGTGGGTGAGTTAGTGGCTAAGCTTGGTTAGTATGGGTGGATGGGGTGGATTAGGCTAAAAAGAGGGTTTAGGGATAGTTAGGGGCTTATTAGATTTGAGGGTTTTATTTATCAAATAGATTTATTTAATAAATGAAGATTTTGGAATTAGATAGAAGAATAGGATTAATTGATAAATAATAGGTTATTTTATTTATCAATTAGGACTATAGATGATTAATTAAATTAATTAGCTAGGGGATGGCAAAGGATTAATTAAATAAGAATTTAATTAATGATGGCTTTAGAGATAACTAAATAGGATTACCAAAGTGGTGTAATCAAATTTAGGTGTCTACACCAACATATGATGGCATGGCAGAAAGGTCAATATGTATGCCATTTTCTTTGATGCAGTTGGCTATGGAAGGAACTTCATGCCATTGGGTTTCCACATTGATACAAAATGGTTCAGCATTTTTGTTCCACATTTGGCAGTTAGCGGTGAATTCTATGTTTTATATACCATGGTGCATGGTCACAAAGTGTCTTTAAGACACGTAGGGCTTATAGCCATCCAACATTTGGAAGGTCCCACCCCAATCTATTGCGTGGTCAGCAAAGTTTTGACCAAGTTGTATGATTGAGGGACTAGCCTAGTTTACTCACGATGGTTTGATGGTGTCATAAAATCATAGATCAAAAGATGAGGGGCTTCAATCCCAGGATTGTCATGTGATTAGGGCTTAAATTTTGATGCCGTGTGATCGATATGTGAATACCAAAGGCCCATGATGCTAAAAGATCATTGAAGGATTGGGAGACTTAGTTTGTTGGCTCATGATGCTATAAGTTTTCCCTTGTCGTATGGTCGGAGCGGGTTGATTTTGAGCTCGAGATGTTATGAAGAGGATAAAGGGTGAATCAAATAATTAATATATTAGTCATATATTAATGAGCAAGACATTGTAAAAGATGAAAATTAATACAATCATCGTATGATTAGGAATTTCAAGCAAATGGGCTACGATGTTACAATTTCATCATAATATCATAGACCCATAATATTTTCAAAATTTTCATGCTTTTCAAGTGGAAATATGAAGTGGGGCCTGCTAAACAAATAAAAGATTGACAAGTGGACTTGGAGATATAATGAGAATTAAAAAATGATTTAAAAAATAAAAATCCTAAGTGATTTGAATGCTTAGTTTCTAAAATTGAAATATTTGAATGAAATTTTAAAGTTTATATAGTTTATACTTTATGACTTTTTAATTTCTTCAATTTTAATGGCTCTGTTCAGTTTGGGAGGCAGATTTTTGAAATGGTCTTAGGGGGGCAATTTTTGTCTAAAATGTATAGTTTAATATACTATCAAAATTGGAAAAGAGAAAATTTTCTATTTTTGTAGTTAGATTTTGAGTAGGTGTCAGCCAGTAGTAGCTACAAGAGGTTTTCTAATTTTGGGGGCTTCATGGTGAATTCTGCAAGTTTAATGTTGCAGATGAAATTGCAATTAGATATAGAAATATTTTCATCTGATTTGACTTCTCCAGCAATTGTAATGATGAATTGAATGTTATTTAAAGGTGGTTTAAGTAATTGGTTTTTTTGCAATAGCAAAAGTGAATTGCCCGACAAAGTAAATGTAACATGCAAAATCATATTTTTGAAGCCTCAGTACAGTTGTGATGATTTCTTGATATTTCTCCATGAGATATTTTGTAGATTATATGGGTGAGATGTATCAGATATTTTGGCATCATTTATGGTTTTCAAGTGCAGGTAGTTGAAGGAAGTTCAGTTTCAGTAACTTTAGATTGAGGAAATTTTCAGTGGGACAGATGTCAATTCTAGATTACATTCCTAGAAATATCTTCTCTCCTATATATCTTCCTTTTCTGCTCATTGTAGGGGTTCCAATTCTTTGAAGATTTTAGGAGGATTGTGAGACCAGTCTAGTTCCAATTTCCTAAGTTTTATCATAGTTGTGATACCAATTTTCTTAGTGTTCTTCTATTATGAACATCATATTGTATTCCTTTTGAGGCATTTTCTATATTACACAGTCATTCTTTGTGTATTTTCTAAGTTTTGATATGCATATGATGTATTGTTTTCAATGAAATTAATACAAAAGCTTCACCTTTCTTAGTTTCATTCTGATTCTCATCTCCTTCTTTTGTTATCTATAATGTTTTGTGTTTGAGAACGAAGCACTTGGACTCAGTTACAATCCTTTAAGGTTGTATGTCAGGATGAATTTTCTATTGGAACAAAGATCCATGTAAATGTTTGTTTATACTAATAAGGTTACATGTTACACCAGAAGGATTTCATCATAAGTATGAGAGTTGTTATGAAGATTGATGTCTATTTGCAAGTCAAATAGATACATCATATGCCTGAATATATGAGTATACTTTAGGTATCCATCTGCATGTTAAGGTTTAGTTGATGCCCAATGGATAAGGGACTAGTTAGCTTGAAGGATACAAGTTCTCTGTTGTTGCATATTTGGGTTATGCTGAGAGATCAAAACTTAAAATGAGCATCAATTTCCCTTTTTATGTATTGAAGAGATAAAGTTTGGGTTATGGCTTGTTTGTTATTTCTTTCTTCAATTATAATTAGCTACTCCAATCAAGAAGTTTATCAGCAAATCATAGAAGATATTGACCATTTCTGCTATAGAGGGTAATCTTGCATGGAAGAGTATTGAGTTAATAAGATAGATCCCTTAGGTTTTCTTGCCTTGGCTTAATAGAGCCTAAAGTGAAGTCAGTCCTGATGACTCTGTTAATTGGTCTAGAACTAAGATTTAGCCTTGCTAAACATATGATTTAGCTCATCCTTAGGCTTTTCCCTAGTCTTTGTTTCTTGGTATCAGGTTTAAATCTACCTGATATGTTCTTTACCAAAAAGAACTCCAACATAGACTTTCATTGATTGCTGCTCCCCATACTATTAGCAATTCTAGGACCCTTAATCAATAGATTCTACCACATTTTGAAAGTTTGAGCCCCAAATTATATATTTTTCATTTAAAAACCTCAGAATGCGTGAAAAATGCTTATGAAATTCATAACTCATAGGTTTGGGGAGCCTTAGTTAATTTTTCAAAAATTTCACCAATAATATATCAGATTCAATCTTTTGTCACCCAAATTAGGAGAGAAATTCCATAGAAATTGGAGGGTTTAGATTCAACTAAAGAGAGAGGTTGAGATTCTCTCTACCTTGATCCATGTGATTATAATTTCTTTGGTCAACTATGTGCCTTTTAGGATTGTTATACAATGAGATAAATCAACTATAGTATATAGTCTTTTAATCCTCTCTCTAATTACAAATTGTTGTATATATTTAATTTGTATAGTTTATCAGGTATATTATATTATATTTTATATATATATATATATATATATATATATATATATATATGATAGTATTACATTATATATCATATTGTATATAGGATTTATTATATTATATATGTAATTGTATATAGTATATGTATTATAGTATATGTAGTAAATATATAGTATAAATTTAATATACTATATGCAATTATTTTATAGTATAACTACTAAATTATAGTAAATATTTAATTATAGTAATCATCACACAAATTTTCAAATGAAAAATGCACAAATTATTTTCCTCCTTCCTTCCGTATACACCTACACAACTTCTTGGAATTTGTGACCATATTTTATTTAGGGATTGACCACTAGAGTGAGGAAAGTGGTTATGGACACTTTCCTTTTCCATTCCCATTTATACCCAGCAAAAACCTATAACTCTCCCACTTACATTTCTCTCTAGCACACACAGAAGGAAAACAAAGACCTCAAGATCATTTCCCACATGCTAATTAAAGGAGATTCCCATAATTCCTTCACAACTCCTAAAAAAACCAAACCAATTACATTGAATCCAACCCTTATTATTTCAATTCTCTCACAATGTTTAAGTCTAAAATCATTAAGAAAATAGAATAATACTACCATTCAATTAACACACTGATAAACATCACTTGAGGTAATCTTGTTGTTAAACCTTCCCATGCGAAGGGAATATCTCTCAAACATACGATATCATTGAAAGTAGGAGATTAAAATGTGTGGAAATATGGTGGTATCCAAACTATAAGTTGCAAGCATGCCTTTATTATGAGTTATGAGTCTAGAATAATTGACCCAAACTAATTTACCTCCTTCAATTCCCCAACCATAAAAAAAATGTCATTCTTTGATGTATATTGGCAAGGACATTATTAGCATGTTGTAGGTCAAAGTATTCCACTTTGAAACCCCCCTCATATCTTATTTGCATGTAGAAATGAGATGGAATGTTTTCTTGGGGGTGCTAGGATTCTTAAAGACATATGATGTCATGAAATTGGTTGAAAAGGGTCATAGGGTATTACCACCCTCATATCTTATTTGCATGTAGAAATGAGATGGGATATGTTCTTGAGGGTTCCAAGACTATTAGGAATATATGATGTGATGTAATGGGTTGAAAGGGGTCATTAGATACCCTATGACCCCTTTTAACCCATTAACAAATGTAATATGTCCCTGGGAATCTTAAGACCCCTGAGGACATATGTTTCCATGAAATGGGTTGAAATATATCATATAATACCCTATGAACAATTTTGAGCCATTAGAACTAAAGCAATATGTCCCTATGTATCTTAGAAATCCTAAGGACATATACCCTATGATCCCTTGCAACCCATTAGAAGAAATGTAATGTGTCATTCAGGTCCAAGGACTCCTAAGGAGATATGTTGTCATGGGATCAATTGAAAGGGCTCATAGGATACCCTATGACATCTTTCAACCCATTCAATGACAAAATATGAAATCTTAGGGGTCCTACAACCTCTAAGGACATATGTTATTATGATATGGGTTGATAGGGGTAATAGGATACCCTTTGACCCTTTTTGACACATTAGAAAAAATATAATATGTCCTTAGATGTCTTAGGACTCCTAGGGTGTATGATATCATTAAATGGATTTAAAGGGGTCATAGGATACCCTATGACCCCTTTCAACACATTAGAACAAATGTAATATGTCCTCAGGGATCGTAGGACCCCTAAGAACATATGTTTCCATGAAATAGGTTGAAAGGGGTCATAGGATGCCCTATGACCCCTTTCAACCCGTTTGATGACAACATATGAACTCCTAGGAATTCTACTACACTCTTAGAATATATGTTATCATGGAATGGTTGAAATATGTCATAGGATAGCCTATTACCCCTTTCAACCCATTAGAAAAAAAAAAAAAAGTTCTTAGGGCTCCTAGGACTCCTAGGGATTTATCTCATCATGAAATTGGTAGAAAGGGGTCATAAGATACCATATGACTCCCTCTAACTCAATAGAACAAATATAATATATCCTTAGGGGTCTTAAGACCTTAAGAACATATTTTATTAAGAAATTGGTTGAAAGTAGTCATTGGGTACCCTATGACCCCTTTCAACCCATTAGAAAAAATGTAATATGTTCCTAGAGGTCTTAGGACCTCTAAAGACATATGTTGTCATGGAATGGGTTGAAAGGGGTCATAGAATACCCTATGACCTCTTTCAAACCATTCCAACAAATGTAATATGTCCCTAGGAGTCCTAAGAATTGTAAGGACATATTTTATCGTGAAATGGGTTAAAAGAGGTCATAAGATATCCCATGACCCCTTTTGATCCATTCAAGGACAACATATGAACTCTTAGGGGTCCTACAAACTATAAGGACATATTTTATCATGGAATGGGTCAAAAGGGGTCATAGGATAGCCTATGACCCCTTTTAACCCATATGAACACATTTAATATGTCTCTAGGGAAACTAAGACTTTTAGAGATTTATGTTGTCATGAAATGGGTCAAAATGGGTCTTAGGATACCCTATGACCCCTTTCAACTCATTCAAAGAAATATAATGTTTCCTTGAGATCCAAGTGTTAGATAATTGAGAGGGGGAGGGGTGAATAAATTATATCCAATTATCATTCAGTCCCTTGAAGCATTTCATTACTAACTAGACATCACAAACTTCAACAACAATCACTCAATGTAAACATTAACCAACTCTATCAATAACTTTCATCCAAACTATTAACTCACTATTTTTTGCATTATCAAGTATCCATTAGCTAACTTAGTTATTCCCTAGTGATTACTTACTCATTACGAAGTTGAAACATATGAAACAACACACAACATAAATAACATTCACTCATTTTACACCATTATTTTAATGTGCAAACCTTGTGAGGGGAAAAATCACCTAGGACTGGCAACCCAATTTTTTTCACTCTTCTGAACTAAGCTCTATTAGAAGCCCACCTTGTTAAAGGTTACATACACATTGTTAATGTGATCTTATTAGAGGATTTCACTAAAATATTATCTAGATCTTATCACTCCTCGTACGTGACTAAAAAGAGTAGCCTAATTTAAAGGAGTTACAAACATCACTAATCAATGTTACCATATAGAATTTCAAAGACTTGTTAGTTCCACTTGATAATTCCAAGATTTTCTATGACAATGGTTAAATAGTTATAATATAAATGATTTGTTAAGAATAGAAAGTACCTTTTCTCTTTCAAATCTCTATTAGTCACTCTTTCTTTGTCTAATCTCTCTTGGATATTCTTCCACTCTATATTTTGACATGGCTGATTAAATTCTCTTTCTCCTTCCATTGCACAATTCACCTAGCTCAATTCCTTAATTTTACTTTCTTTAACAATTTGTACTTTGATCACCATTCTTTCTTTGATCAACAACTACACCATGATCAACTTGTAACATGCAACATGAAATCAACAACCAACAACCTAAAAGTTTATTTTTCTCCTCAAATAGTTTTCTCAATGCTTCCAGATTCTTCCATTTTCTCCATTTAATAACCATCATCAATCTTAGGTTCATTCAAAATTTCTAGATTCAAAAACTTCATACAAATAATCTAGAAACTTTGAGAATATAATTTATATAGAACTTTATGCCCATCCTTATCCTTCTTTAAACTCCATAACAAGATCCTTCTTGAATTTTCTCAATCATTTACCTTGTAACAAACTTTGATTCATTTTTTAGACCTTCTTAGACTTTTCAAGTTTCAATCAAAAATTGACCCTAGATTCTAAATTTTTGAACTTGTTCATCCAGTTGTTACTCGGTAAAAATTACATTTACTTGAAAAAATAAAACTTCGTTGATACTAACTTTCTTGGGAAACAACATGTTTCTCCTTTTTCTATACCAATCACTCAATAATACTATATTCACTCGATGAATATAGTATTCCTTCATTAATAGTGTCACTTGTTTAAGCTTTTGATCTTCAATACTTTGCAATAATACATGATTATAAAACAATCAAACCAATAATACATTATCACTTTCCAAATCGTTCAAGTACCCATTGAATACCTTAAATATCACTTATTTCTTCATCATATTTTCTTCAAATCCTCTTCTTCAATCTAATGATATGGTCCTCTGATGAGTTAGCATAATGTCTAGCTACCTAAGACTTTGACATCAATAACAATATAACAACTAATATGACTTTATTACATACATTACATTCATAAAATTATCTAATAATCTCCTACTATCAATTACATTATCAGTTGGTGTTAAAAATCCCCCCTTTGGCATCGATGGAAACACACAATATCAGATTTTACATTACAAAACATTACATTAGATAATCAAATGTACGCATTGACAACAATACAACTTTTTAGTTTTTTTACTTCAATTTGTAGAAAATTGATTTTATCTAACCTAAAAATATACATTATCAAATCTGAAAAGTTATTATATTATTGTTTATAATACGTTTTCAGTAAAAAATATTTATATAAATAGATAAACACAATGCTTTGGTACTAAGAAAATATAATTATGAAGGAAAAACCCAAGCTAGCAAGAAACTACCTTGTAGGATAGAGGCTTGTGTATTAAAGATAATTTTTTAAACTTGATCCTTTGCATTAGGTAGGAGGGTTGTCTCATCAAACACAATCAATACTTGCTAAAAGTAGGTCAAAGGGAAAAATCAAATCTAGAACCTTTGGAAAGTAAACCTTTTCTCAATGTCCATGTATTTTTGGTTTGATCTATTGTTAGAGAGTTTTCTACTATGGGTTTGATATTGTTAAAGTGTGTCATCTATTACTAGTTTGTCTACTAATAGTGTTTCATCTTTTGTTTGTTCATTTATTGTCGATGTGTTGCATATTGTTGGTTCATTCCTTTCTAGTGCACAATTTACTTTTGTATTTGATATAGAAACTATTGTTAGTGCACCACTTTTCCTTGGTGGTGTACATTCTGATGTTGTTCCCTTATTGATATGGTCAAAATCACTTACACAAATATTTTTAATATGGTGGAGGATCCTCTTAATAATTTTACTGGATATCCTCATTGCAAACATCTTGCTTGTTTTCTCTCCACTGCCCTTTTAACTAGGTGGTCTACACATACATGTACATGGCCTTCCTATTGTGGTTTGAGGTAGGAGGTTTTAAGATGCAAGGAATATAATTTTATCTCATAGTCTTTTTCTCTACAAATTTGATAGAGGTGGTAATTTTTAATTTTTAGACATTTTAGAAATGATAGTTTATTACATCTAAGGAAATGTACCTTTGTGTCAAGTTTTTGTTTTTGTTTTTTTCTACCTTGTTTTATATTAGAATATTCTTCTTGACATTAATTCATGGTTTTGAGGTCATCTCTCTATCCTTTGTTGAATCCTTTGGATCTTTTCTTTCCCCCCCTTATTGAATCTCTTGTTGGAAATATGATTGAATACTATCAAAGAGATAGATTGTTGATAGAGAATGTTTTCAGTGATTGTTTTTTCTTTGATGTCAAACTTGCTATCTACTGGAATGACAATTGCTTATAAGATCCAAGTACTATCACTTAGTTGATTGATGAAGAGGATTTAATCAACAAAATGTAACAAAAGTACCTAAGGGAAAGGTTGAGTTATGATTTTGTAATGAAGTGCAAGGATTAGTTAAGACATTGATAAAATGATGTATTGATAATATACTTGAAGATATAGATGTTGAACACACTTAGACACATTGAAAGAATAAGTTAAAATAAGGTTAACTACAAAGATCAACTAAGTTCATCAGTGAGTGCCGAGAAAGCTAGTACGAGTCGAGTAGATTTTTAGTTAGAGTCGAGAAAATGAAAAATCTAGTGGGTGCCAAGTGAAGTTCAAGTGACGAGTGATATAGAAGGAGCTGAGAAAACAAAAAATGTAGTGCTTGGAATCCACAGTAGGTTTTGAGCATTAGTAAAACATATTTGGTGTCAAGTAACACAATATGTGCTAAGCACCAGAATTTCAATAGTGTCGAGCTGTTGCATTATGTGAAAAGTCAAAGATTGGCCAAATCTGAGCTGACAAGGTTGTTACCTTGAATTTAGTGAACTAGATGGAGGATAAGGATGAAGAGCTAAAGGCACAAAATATTAGATACCTCATTTTTGAGCAAATTTAGGTGGATTCTTCAAGACATTTCTAGAATGAAAAAGATATGGGTTAGATTCAATGAATCCTACCTTATCCATTTGAACCAAAATTGAAAGAGGGAAGAATTGAGTGGGAAAGAGGATTCTATATTTCTATTTAAGGAGTCACAAGCCAAGAAGCAAGAGTTACTAGTGTGTAAAATTGTGAAGTGGTTAAAGGGTGTCAAGGAGAAGACATCAAGGAGAAGGAAGAATAGAGCATATAGACTCTGCTTCAGTAAGTTTTCAGAGAGAGATGATTGTACTGGCACATTGAGCATGAAGAATCAAGGAGACAAAGCTTGAAAGGAGGACAAGCTATCAAAGCTGAAGAGATTGAAAGCTAGGAAAATTTTGTGAGCTGAACAAAGATATGATATCTACAAGATAAGTTGTGAATTGTAATCAGGTCAAAACCCCTTATTGTTACTCTCTAGAAATTGTATCAGTTATGGTAAAAATCCTATATTCTTAGGTTGGTTTAATAGCCATTTGTAAATCCTTTAATAGGGTGACATTCTAAGTGAATTTTCTAAAGTCCTCTAACCAGGCCCACTTCTAATAGGGTGGTTAAATCCTTTAACTAGGTCACATTTAACAGTGTGTTGTAGCCTTTAATAGAACAAGTCTTTCATAGGGCATCACTTTAAAAGAGTGAGAATTGAGTAGCATGTTATTGGTGGTTTTCTCCAAATTATGTTTCCATGTAAATCATTGTGTTATGTGTTGATTCTTCATGTGTTATGCTTGCATATTGATTTACAGTAACTTTCTAAGTAGAAAAGTTTAATCTTGGATGAATGAATAGTTTGATGGATCTCTTTGCTAGATGGAAAAGTTTTAATTGGACATTTAGACCTTGAGTAACTGATTCACCCCCCCCCCCCCTCTAGGTTATTCTAAAGAATTTCTAACAATTGGTATTAGAGCCATCCACTAATTTAGTTTAAAGGTACTAGAAGCAGGAAGATCAAGATGTCCAAGAGAGAAGTTCCCAAGTTTAACAAAGATAACATCATTACATGGAAAAGCCTTATGAAACTACACCTTGGATCAATAGGTGACTATGCAAAAACCTCAATTGGAGTGGAACATGTAGATCCAGGTGGACCCCTTAGTGTAGATGATTTGAACAAAAGGAAGGAGTACAATCAAGAAATGCTACAGATTGCCTCTGCACTCAACTATGTTGAATTTGATGACATCAAGGGATTTGACTCTACATTCAAGATGTGGAAAGCCCTATGAAATATATATGGAGGAGATCAAAATGTTCAAAGAGAAAAAAGAGAAAGCCTCAAAGGAAAGTTTGATGACATGAAAATAGAGGAAGGTGAGAATGTTGCTGCCTGTAGAGTGAAAGAAGTAGTAAGTGCAATAAGAAGTATCGGTGGTCATTTGGAAGATGACATTGTTAATAGAAAATGCTTAAGAACCCTACACCCTATCTATTCTATTAGAGTTTCAGCCATCTAGGAGTTAAGATGTGTACCAAGAAATGCATTAACCTTTGAAGGCATAGTAGGAACACTTACTGCATTTGAGTTGTCCAATTTTGATAACTAAAAACATGAGAACCTTGAACCTACTTTCAAGGCCAAGCTGACATTGAAAGACATTGAGGAGGTGAAATAAAAGAAGAAGAGTAGAAAAAGAAAACATGCATCCAGTGATAGCACCATTGATGAGGAAGATGTGGAACAATTGAAAGCATTATTGGCTAGAAGATTTCATAGAGGCAAAGGCAAATTCAAAGGGAGGTTTCCTATCATTTTCTTTAATTGCAATGAAGTGGGTTATTTTTCTACAATATGTACATAGAAGAAGAACTAAAAATAAGGAAATAAGTACAAGAATAAAAGAGAAGATGATAGAAGAGATTACAAGGACAAAGGCAAAAGATGCTACATTGTTGAAGAGAATTCTGATGAGAATGATGATGAAGTAGTCTATGTAGCCATGAAAGATGAATTAGATGAAGATGAGGCAATAGCATTTGTAACCTATGTGAACAAAAATGACAAGTGGGTAGTAGATAGTGGATGCTCACATTGCATGACAGGAGATAAAAGTAAGTATATTACCTTTACTCAATATGATGGAAATAGTGTTAAATTTGGAAATGATGCTCCATGTCATATCAAAGGAAAAGGTTCTATTAAAATTATAGAGAAAATCTCATGTGATAATGCATACTACGTTGAAGGATTGAACTACAATTTGTTGAGTGTATCACAACTAGGCAATGTAGGTTGCAAAGTAGAATTTGGAAACAAAATAGCCAAAATCTAAGACACTGATGGAAATTTGATAGGAAAATGTGAACAAACTAGGAGTAATCTATTTTACCTAGATATGAAAAATGCAACCTATCTTATTGTAAAACTTGATGATGTGTGGCTATGGCATAAATGGCTATGTCATGTTAACTTTGATAATCTAATTAGTATCAAAAAAAAGAAAAAAATTAGAGGTTTTCCAAAACTTAAGAAGTTTGAAAATACAATGTGCAAACAATGTCAACTAGGAAAGATGACTAAGTCAAGTTTCAAAAGAGAAACCTATACTTCCAAAGAAGTACTAGAGTTAGTGCATATAGACTTATGTGGCCCAATAGACGTTCAAAGCTACCAAGGAGATAGATATGTAATGTTGTTTGTGGATGACTACTCCAGGATGATGACTACCATGTTTTTAAAACAAAAATCTGATGCATTTCAAATGTTCAAGTGGTATTTGGCTAGAGTTGAGAAGGAAACAAAAAAGAGTCTGAAGTGTCTAAGATCATATAGAGGAGGAGAGTTTACATCAAAAGAATTTGAGACATTTTGCAATGATAAAGGAATAAAGAGACAAACATTAGCACCAAGAACTCCACCTTAGAATGGTATTGCAAAAAGAAGGAATAGTTTAGTGATAGACTTTGCAAGAACATTAATAATGGAGAAAAATATTTCTCTGAAGTACTAGAGAGAAGTTGTAAGTACTACTATTTATACTCTAAATCGAGTGCCAGTCAAGAAAGGAACAAATGCAACACCTTTTGAACTATAGTATGGTCACTCACCTAATGTATAACATTTCAAAGTATTTGGTTCTAAATGCTATATTCTTAAAGATACTAGAAATGGAAAGTTTGAAGAAAAGAGTGATGAAGGCATATTCCTTAGATACTCCACTAGAAGTAAGGCATATAAGTATTTAAATACTAGCACTAACAAGATTGTGGAGAGTGCACATGTAAATTTTGATGAGCATGCAAAAGTCCAAGTTGATGAATCTAAGAAATTAGAAGAGTAGAGATCCTTTGTATACTTCTATGAAGGAATGCCTATTGAAGATAAAGTTGCCAATCAAATTGGGAATCAACAACAAGTTTTAGTATTGGCCAATTCACAACTAGTGAATGTCAAGCTATATTAAGAAGCCAAGTTGTAGAATGAAGAAAATGCACACTCTGACTCTAAAAATAGTACACATGGAAGAAATGATGAAATAGTTGAAAGTGATGTACAAATTGACTTTGAAACTAAAGAACCAAACATGGAAAGAAGGATAGAACCAAGACTATCTAGATATGTGAGAAGGCATCACCCTATAGAAAAAATCATTGGTGACAAGGATGTCAGACCAATGAAAAGGAACAGACTAAGAAATGAATCATATCTAATGAGTGAGATTGAACCTAAAATAGTGAAAGATGCACTATAGGATGATGAGTTATATAAAGATATGGAAGAAGAAATAGATTAGATAAGGAAGAAAAAAACCTAGACTTTAGTTCTAAGACTAGTTGAAAAGAATGTGATTGGTATAAATTGGGTATTTAGGAACAAGCTTGGTGAGAATGGAGAGATCACAAGAAATAAGGCTAGATTAGTCTGCAAAGGTTATTCACAAGAAGAAGGACTAGACTATGGGGAAACATTTGCCCCTATTGCAAGAATGAAAGGTGTGAGAACACTACTTGCATATGCTGCCTACAAAGGTTTTAAAGTCTATCAAATGGATGTAAAGTCTTCTTTTTTGAATGGTATACTAGAAGAGGAAGTCTACAAAGAATAACTAGAGGGATTTGTTGATGACAACAATAAGGCTATGGTCTGCAAATTGCATAAAACACTCTATAGTTTGAAGCAAGCACCTAGAGCATGGTATGAGAGACTACACAAATATCTTTTGAAGATAGGATTTGAGAGAATAGATGAAAACAACAACCTGTACATCAAGGCAAAAAAAGGTAAAGAGATTCTGATATCTAAAATCTTTGTTGATGACTTAATATTTGGAGGAAATGGTGTTCTATGCAAAGATTTTGCTGATTAGATGAAACATGAGTTTGAGATGTCAATGTTTGGAGAAATTGAATTCTTTGTTGTATTGCAAGTAAATCAACTAAAGCATGGCATATTTGTGACCCAGTCAAAATATATCAACGAGATACTCAAGACATTTGGATTAGAAGATTCAAAACTAGTCAGTACACCAATAGTAACAACACATAAGCTATCCAAGAATGATGAATCTAGTGAAGTGAATCAAACATTGTATAGATCAATGATTGGAAAGTTGTAGTATGTTGTGCATAGTAGACTAAAAATTGCATTAGCAATTGGAATAGTGGCCAATTTTTTTGCAAATCCAAGAGAA
The DNA here is from genome assembly GCA_028749045.1 of Cupressus sempervirens. NCBI lineage: Eukaryota > Viridiplantae > Streptophyta > Pinopsida > Cupressales > Cupressaceae > Cupressus > Cupressus sempervirens. The sequence goes on along the minus strand of CM053793.1, from coordinate 81,335,024 downwards.
AATCATCTTATGGTAGTAAAAAGAATACTGAGGTACCTAAAAGGAATTGATAACTTTTTTTATACTACAAGAGGAGTGAAAATTTTGAGTTGAGAGCCTACACTAATGTAGATTGGGGAAGTAATATTGATGATAGAAAGAGAACTAGTGGAGGAACACTTTTCTTAGGTAAAAGATTGATTACCTAGACCAACAAAAGGAAAAGTTGTACCTCACAATCCACAACAAAAGTTGAGTATGTTGTAGTTGCTATCAATTGCACTAATATTGTATGGATCAAACATCTGTTGCAAGGTATGAAAGAAGAGGTAACTAAACCTATGATACTCTATTTGATAACACAAGTGTCATCACCATATCAAAGAATCATATGATGCATGCCAAAACAAAGCATATTGCAATTAAGTATCACTATGTAAGAGAATTGGTGGAAGACAAGCAAGTGAGAATGGAATATGTCAGCTCAAAGGAATAGATTGCTAACATCTTCACAAAAGCATTACCTAAAGATGCATTTGAATATATTAGAGTTAAGCTAGGGATGATATCCCTAGCCAAGGCTACCTAAGCAACAACAAAGATTGCCCTACATCAAATAAGTTGATTGTTGAAATGATATGGGTTGATGCAGAGGATACTTACTTTAGGATCTTGCCTAAAGTAATCAAAGTGTTGAAGTTCCAAATTAGTCACAAGCAAGGTGAAAAAGGGAGAAATTTGAAGTTCTAGAAGATGCTATACTTGCATGATGAGATGCTGAAATAGTATGTCTTTGGCATTTTTGTCAAATAGGGAGAAAGAGCAAAAAGAAGAAATTGATCAACAACAGTTGAGGAGAAAGAATGAAAGAGGAAGTTAGATGTAGCAAAAGAACAAAGTGAACAATGAAAAGAAAAAGGAAATAGTAGCTAAAAGGGAGAGAAGCAAAAGTAAAGTAATCAGGATATAGATTAGACAGGGAAATATGAAAACTAATGGTTACATTTTTTTTTTTGGCATTTGACTTACTGTTCTAACCTAGTTAACATTTTGATAACATGGTCGAATAGTTTGGCCTGATGGTTGATCAATTTGGTTTGTCATCAATGCCAAAGAGGGATATTATTGGAAATATGATTGAATACTATCAAAGAGGGATATTGTTACAAAGAGGAAGATTATTGATAGAGAATGTTTTCAATCATTGTTTTGTCATTGATGTCAAACTTTCTATTTGTTGGAATGACAATTTCTTATAAGATCCAAGTACTATCACTTAGCTGATTGATGAAGAGGATTTAATCAACAAGATGTAACAAAAGTACCTAATGGAAAGGTTGAGTTATGATTTTGTATTGAAGTGCAAGGATTAGTTTAGACATTAATAAAATGATGTATTGATAATATACTTGAAGATACAAATGTTGGCCACACTTAGAAACATTGGAAGAATAAGTTACAAAAAGGTTAATTGAAAAGCTCAACTAAGTTCATCAATGAGTGTCAAGCAAGTTAGTACAAGCCAAGTAGATTTTTAATTAGAGCTAAGAAAATGCAAAATCTAGTAGGTGTAGATTGAACTTCAAGTGTCGAGTGATATAGAATGAGCTAAGAAAATAGAAAATGTAGTGGATGTTGAGTGAATCCATAGTAGGTGCCAAGCATTAGTAAAACATAGTTTTTGCTGAGTAACACAGTATGTGCTAAGCACCAAAATTTCAATAGTGGTGAGCTACTGCATTATGTGAAAAGTCAAAGATTTTCCAAATTTGAGCTGACAAGGTTGTTACCTTGAATTTAGTGAACCAAATGGAGGATAAGGATGATGAGCTAGAGGCATAGAATTTTAGATAAACCATTTTTGAGTGAATTCAAGTGAATTCTTCAAGATGTTTATAGAAGGAACAAGATGTGGGTTAGATTCAATCCTACCTAATCCATTCAAACCAAAATTAACAGAGGGAAGAATTGAGTGGGAAAGAGGATTCTAGATTTCTATTTAAGGAGTCATAGGCCAAGAAGCAAGAGTTGCTGCTGTGCAAAATTGCAAAGTGGTTGAAGGGTGTCAAGGAGAAGACATTAAGGAGAAGGAAGAACATAGCACAAAGACACTACTTCAATAAGTGGTCAAAGAGAGATGATTGCAATGGTACATTGAGCATGAAGACTCAAGGAGACAAAGCTTGAACAAAGGACAAGCTATCAAAGATGAAGATATTGAAAGCTAGGAAAATGTTGTGAACTGAATAGAGATCTAAAATCTACAAGATAAGTTGTGAATTGTAATAAAGTCAAAAACCCTTATTTTTACTCTCTAGCAATTGTATCAGTTAGGGTAAAAATCATATGGACTTAGTTTGGTTTAATAGCCATTTGTAAATCTTTTAACAGGGTGACATTCCAAGTGAATGTTCCAAAGTCCTCTAACCAAGCCCACTTCTAATAGGGTGGTTAATTCCTTTAACTAGGTCACATTTAACAATGTGTTGTAGCCTTTAACAAGGAGGCCTTTCATAGGGCATCACTTCAGAAGAGTGAGAATTGAGTAGCATGTTACTGGTGGTTTTTCCCAAAGTGGGTTTCCATGCAAATCACTATGTTATGTGTTGATTCTTTATGTGTTATGCTTGCATGTTGATTTACAGTAACTTTCTAAGTAGGAAAGTTTAATCTTGGATGAATGAATAGTTTGATGGATCACTTGCTTGATGGAAAAGTTTTAATTGGACATTTAGACCTTGAATAATTGATTCAGACCCCCCCACCCACTCTTAGTTATTCTAAAACATTTCTAACATCTCTCATATTTTTTTCTTGTTTCATTTAGCTTCATAATCTACCTCTTTATTTTTGGTGTGAATCCTACCATGTAGGCATTAGTAACTCTAGGGTTTGTTCCATCATCATATATTGTGCTACAACAAGTTTTTCACATATACTTTCACTCCCATCAAGGTAGAAATATATTTTTCTATGTATCTCCCATTTAGTTTAAGTGATTCTTTGTTATATGATATTGTGAGGCCTCACCCCGACCCATCATAGCATAGATATTTTTACTTGCATTTTGATATTTGAGACTTTGATATTTTGATAGTTACTCAAGACTTAGATGGATAGTGGATTTTTTTATCTATTGATTTTGGTATTTTAGTAGTGTGTTACATTTATGATATGCACTAAGAACCTAATATTGAAATGATAGAACACATATGGACATAGTTTTATTACATGATAGTATTAGATTATAATGCGATGCAAAATGTTAACTAGATTATGATGATTTATGATATGCATATAAATGTTAAATTCATATGTAGATAAATTTTAAATTGATTGTGATGATTTATGATATGCATATGGATGTTAAATTTATTATGATGATTTATGATATTCAGATTTAAGATTTTAACATCTTGAATGATTTAATTGAAATGATTATGAAATGAAATTTAATTTGAATTATGTTAATATGGATTTTGTAAAATTGAAAATTATGCATTTATGATATACATTTTATATGATCTCCTTGGACTATTTATGCTCAAGTTTAATGTGCAAGAAGTGGAACTATAGAAATTCTTGGGTGGAACAAGTTCCAAACCTATGCAAACATAGTTTAACCAAGAAAAATCTTTGAAAGATTCAAAAACCTCATTGTGGAAGTATTTTTCTTTGTAAATGTGAGTTTTATTGCATGTGGAAATGTTTAATCATAAAGATGCATTAGGGGCATGTCATGTGATGTGGAATGTGTTTTTATGTGTCACTTGACACTTGTGGATTTTGTGTGTAATTGACATGTCATTTAGGGTTTTGATCATGGTGTAAATTTACCCCAAAACTAATTACCCTATTTATGAGTAAGTAAAACCACTTGACAATGGGTAGGATTGGTCACAATCAAAGGAAATTGGAATTTGGACTTGGCTAGGGTTTTGAGGGGTCATTAGGTGGTCCCTAGGTGTCTTTTACGTTAAAATAAGTTTCTCATATGATAGTATATCAAGTTAGGGACCTAATTTTGACCATGTGAGTGCCTAGATAACCTTGGGGGCCCCTTTACCCATGTATTCTTCCATCAATTCGAATTTGGAGTTGTCACATCTATTTTCTCTCATGTTCCCACTAAGTCAAATATAGAAAATTTAGAGGAGACAAGTTTGTAAGAGGAAGTGGCTAGGTGTCTTTACTAAAATAGTTAGTGGGAAGGCCTTATTAGATAGTCTTGGTAAAATTAGTGGGTTTTTCAACCATTCTCTAAGTTTAGAGATAGTTAGGGTTTTTGGGGGAGATTAAGGGAGCTCTACTAAAACCATCATTGCCTTTAACTTGGACCAAGGTTGGTGATTCAAACCATGTTCATTTTCTTTCATTTTAGTATTGCAAAACAAATTTTCAAGCATGGAGTATGTGTCAAGGAATCATGCATTGTGTGGTGAATCTTTGTATTGTAGATTTGGGTATTGTGTTGTAAAAATGTAAATGTGTATTGTGCTCATGTAAATTTTTTAGCTTCCTCTCTTGATTTTTTTGTTTTTATTTGAATGTTGAATGTGATCATGGGTACAAAGGCTTCACTCAACCTTGGGAGGGAAGAGAAGCTTTGGGTGAAGGGATTAGTTGGGCTCAACAATGTAGCAGAAAGCCTTTTTCTCTTGGAGAGAAGGGGGAAGATTTCATGGAGTATGGTCTCCATTGAAGCCAATGTCTTGATATTATTATTGGGGGTGATAAGTGGAAATATGAATTTGGAAGTGATAAGTGGAAGATTGTGAAGAAAAGCATGTATGATACAAGCCTTGTAAAGGGATGGTGAATTCAATGTGTGTGAGTTGTATTGACATGGCAAATCTCCTCTTGAAGACCCCATCTTCACCTAATGTTCTTATGATTCCAATGGTAAATCAATGTGTAAACCTTGGAAGGGAGTATTATGTGGTGTCTTGTAAGTTTCTCATGCATTATCATATGTTGTATGTGTGTATCCTATTTGGATCTTGTTTCCCCTTCTTGGTGGGTGGCTTCATAGAAGCCTAGGATGGGAGGTGAGCCTCCATGGTTCCAATTTTTGTGTTGTGTTATAGGTAATAGTGATTACATCCTTTTGATATAGTTGATTTATTTCAATACATAAATGGTTGTATTCTAAATATATATGTTATGCATTCAATATGATGGAAGAAAGTTAACATATTTTGATAGTTCATTCATGTGTATGAAAAATTAGTTCACTTGGTTTTCAAATTCTAATAAAATTTTTGGGTGACACCATCACACCATCAAACATATGTACTAAAATTCCATGGTAGGAATAAAATAAATTAGCTTGAGAAAAGAATACATAGTCCAAATGCATAAGGAAACACTTATGTAGGTGATTATTATGCCTCTAGAAAATGTATGGGGAAAGGAAATAATTCCTTCCCCAAGATTATAGACCAATAAAATAATAAAGGAATATGCCTGGGGAATCCAATACATAATTTAATAAGAACTAGGATGTGAGAATAGAGATTCAAACAATAATAAGGGGGAAAAATTTTAGCTTATAACAATTGAAAATTAAGAACTCATATGAGCCACATGACCTTCATGTCACCATCATGCCAATCAAACAAGAATAAAAATGTACATAAAATTAAAATTTAATAGGATATGTTTAGTTTATATGTTGGTAGAAATAGTCTCCTACCCTCTTAGATCTAGGCCACTTTACTTATCAAAAGAAATTAAACAAAAGAAAAATAAAAGAATAAAAAAAACCTATATACTATTAACAAATCCTAAAAGGGGAGGTATTATCGCTCAACATATGCATTGAAAATCAAGGCTCAAACAAAATCACATGTTAGAAGCACCCTAACACATGTCAAACACCCTTACCTAGGTGCCTCCTCTCTCCAAGACACTCTAGGTGCATGCTATGACAAGAGGTACTCAAGTAAGCCCTCCCACCTTGGTGCCTCCACCTTAGCATTCATACAGAAAACCACCAGCTTGGTAAGGCTGCCATGTTTGATGAAGTCACCTTGGAAAGAGGAGTATAGTCTTAGGTTGTAAAAGTAAGGGGGTAGGTTAGGCTTGTAGGATTCCTTGGGCATAGGATAATGTTAGTCATTATATGGAAATTTATTAATGAAATTTGGTTTAGACTTGGGTTAAGGTGACATTAGTACTAGTGGGATTAGTTAGGCATGTAGTTGTTTGGGGATCATGTTATTGTATATAGTAGGGGTATTAGTAAGTAGAAGGGTTATTAGATTTATTTATTTGTAATTATTAAGGAGTAGTGTTCTGGTAATGATGATTAGTTAGTAGGATTTCATTATTGATTTAATTTTCTAATTAGTATATTTGTCTACATTACTTGAGATCTATATAGAAAATGTGGTAGACAAGTGGTATGTTTAACTATCTGAGTGATTCTATTTTATGGGTAGTGAAGGTTAGTTATTGTTATATTGATATAAGTAATTTGCATAGTAAAGGAGATACTATAACAATGTAGTTAAATTAGTTAGGTTAGGTTATGTAGTTAGTTATAATTTAGGGATATGTTAGTGGGATAGTATTTAGGTAGTATGAAAGTTAGATGTGGTATAATCTAGGAATCTTATTTGGTAATATAATTATGTTTAAAGAGTACGTTATTATTCTACCTTAGTTTATTTGATAGTTTAAGCTAAATTTTTACAAAAGAGTTTAATATTAGTTTAAATAAATGTTTAAATCTAGTTTGAGTAGATGTACTTCACCTCAGAGTGCTTAGTTTATTAAATTCATTCAATAAAATGAAGATGTTAATACTTGTTTTTATGGTTTAGTTTTATTAAATATTATAGAAATTAAATTTAATTAGAAGGAGACTTTCATAAGGTGTTAATGATAGTATATGGTAATGAATTGAATAGTGATAAGATGTTTATGGACACAATATTTTGCTATGTTAGTTGCATACATATATATCAGATTACCAGAGTATGTTATATAAAAACATTATACAATTACATGCACCTAATCTTTACAAAAATAGTTCATCTAACAAATCTTAATCAACACACTCAATAGATAAGATGTATTAGGATGCATTAAAAAAATTAAATTGTGAACACTTTTATAATGCATGATCATTGAGTTAGTACTTTGAATTAACCTTTGGATATATTAGGTGTCCTTCATTTTATGTGCTATGTGATTCATTATCACTTATACTATGGAACTATTTCAAACCTTAACATACATTGGTAAAAATATATCCATATGAATTATGTAATGAGAAATGAGTAAATGTCATCTTGAATAAATGATATACATAGAACCTTGATGGTTGGGAATAAAATAAGATGTAATGTTTTCAAGGGCTAAGTGAAGAACTGCCTAGGACTTTAGTGGTGAATAACTTGTATTAAACATTGAAAAAAGACAATATAATAGTGAGCTAGTCAGAGTACAATATGTTCATTGATCTAACCATGACCAAATCAAAGTACAAACCATATATCTTCGATGGGTGTACAAGTAAATGGAACCTTGACCTAGATGCTAAATTCAATTCCATGCCTTAACATGATAGCTATTAGCCCTATATATTCTAGTATCAAGGGCTTAGAGGAGTTGATTAAAAACCCTAGAACTATAGTAAATTATTCATGTAGCTTCAAAACTTGAACTCAACATTACCTAGTCATCATTTTTCCATTATTTATTCAATGTTAGAATGTGATAAACTTATCTATTATTTCCCTTTAAAAAAAAAAAGTTGTGTTTTGTCCTATTAAACTTAGGGAATGATAGATATTTAGCACTATTTGATTAACCATGTATTAAATCCTCAATATATTTCACTCATTGGTAGAAATCTCTTCATGAACATCTTGTAGTGGATATGGTTTGTTGATTGAAATATTTATCACCACAAAATTTATATAATTCCACTCTAAGATTCCTATTTGTAATAACAACTCAACTACTTATTTGAAAAGTTGTACTTTTTATAACTTCTCTCTAGTTCAGGTATAGTTCTCTCTTCCAATAAATTTAGAATTTTGGGGTTTCTTTTAAGTAAATGAAGAAGATAAAAATACCCAAAGTTTTCTAAGAATGTGAAGGAATTTTTTTAAAATTTGTTAGAATAATAGGTTAATTTTCTAATTCATTAAAGATTTTTCTATATTTTACTAGGCATAGTTAAATATAGGTTATGATGTGTCATGTATAAATGAGTGACACCTATCACTATATAATTTTATCCTTGGCTATGGTTTTCGGTCCAGGGTTTGGGTAAAAGCACAAAGATGGGGGACCAAAAATTTCCCACTCACTTTTTGGTCCCTAAAAAGGTTATGGAATATTGCACATGGTTTGGCATGTTGAGACCTAAGCTTGAGCATACCAAGCCTCTCTCTCCCCCCCCCCCCCCCACCAAAAATAAAAATAAAATAAAAATTAAACACACACACACACACACACACACACACACACACACAATGTTACCTTCTATTACCACAAAATGTATAACTATAGAATAGTGAAGGCATAATACAAATAAAATAGCTACTACCATGAATCAAATATTTTAAGAATTAAAATCAAGGAGTTAAGAATTTCTTATCCTCCTACTAGGATTAGAAGCTATATTGTTTTATTGATGGAAACACCATTCTATTCCCACTATTGAGTACTCTTCTCTATATGATACATTTTGACCCATAAATGAAAGAATGGATTTTGGATTCTTCAAGTACCTCAACCTTTCTTTAGGGTCCCAAAAATATTGTGCACACACCCAAAACTAAATTAGTTTTGATAATATCTAACAAATAATTTTATCCATGTACAAGTCTACTTGTGTATGAATGTACAAGGCTTAATGTGTGATGTTCAAGCTATTAGAATGACCAATGACATATTAAGACCTTTCACTATCCCTTATTTTAGTCTATTTGGATGACATATTTGTGCTTGAAATAATATGGGATGAACATTTCCAACATTTTGAGAAAAAAATCCTAAACATTGAAATAAAAAAAACTTAGGTAATAGAGAAAATTTCCTATTTGGTGTCAAAAACATTCAATATAGCTATAATGAAGGACCTTCTGAGGGTCATAACTTTTAATTTATTTGTCATATTGAGTCAAAAATTGATGAGGAGATATATCATGATTTCCAAAACACAAGATATCAAGTATTGCTCACAAAATTGAAAAAAGTCATATAAATATTCATCATAAAAATAGATGCATTGATTATTTAAATACTTCTTTAACTTGGACTTCTAATTGCAAGAATTATCACAATGTTGTATAGTTTTTGCCACCAAACAAAAAAAGTTCTTGATTTTTTTATGGCTTTGATGCTACTTTCTTTAGGTTTTTCTAGAAAACCAATAGAGGGTGAGAAATTTTAAGGTGTTGGATTTTTTATGGCCTCAATCCTTTAGGATCACCTAAAAAATCAAAATGATGGTTTCTATAGGAGGGCATCAAGAGATTTTTTTGTTCGGTAATATTCTATTGCAAGATTGTACACATGCAAATGCATTTTAGGGGGAAGATGGCTTGGTGGATATCACATGTGTTTGATCATATATTATGATTTTAATTAAGCTTGAGGATAATAGCCCAAGGTAGTTGTGAATGAGGACATAAGAGCTTTCATTTGGATTCCTAGTAAAGGATTAAAAAATTGATGTTTTATTAAAAATTACATTCTAATATTTTATTAAAACCTACTCTTTGGCCCTTAAATAACATTCAATTCTTCCCCAAATCCTTACCAAATTGACACTCAAATAAACCCTCACTAAATCATCATAATGCCTTCTAAATAGGATCGGATGGATCAAACTCATTTGCTGATTACAAAAGCTTTATGAACAAACTCCCAATGAAAGCTTCACCATTTTCATCACACAAACATGAAGAGATATTTGGATCTCTAATTCACCACATCCTCCATGAATTCAATTAGAATACCCAATCCCATAGACATTTAAACTCACTTAACTTCCACTCATGAAGCACCAAATAGAATTAGATCCTTCAAATGAACTATCAACTCCTATCCCATTCATTGATCACATTAACAATAAGGCCTATTAGGTAGTTCATGATAATTTTACTTTACCCACCTAATTCTCAACCCTACTCTCCATATGGATTGATATTTTCTCCCTACACCCTTTCAAACATGACAAACAAATGCACAAAATTTGTTGGAACCAAAGGTTCTTTCTTTTCACAATCTGATTTGAATGTCATACTATGACTATGACATAATAGTGACAAATGAAAGGATCCAAACCTTCCCAACACAAAATTCAAACCAAATAAATAACCTTAATGCACTTTAATGTTAATCACATTTTTTCCCCAACCATATACATCTGACATTTAATGAATCAATTTATTACTATGAATGTCGCTATCATGGTCAAGATAGTATGATAATGTATTTTCTATAAAATGACTCAAAACAACTTAAAATCCATTTCCATCCAATGTGAGGGTTCATCTCATTAAAACTCATGGAATAATAGGAGACCCAATCATAATGGTGACTTATAAAACCCTACAATAACAGTCACAGTTCACAAAATAGTTGGACTGATTAGGGGAAATGACATCCTTAAAATACTTAAGATCCTTGAAATGCTACTTAAATTGATCCTTTATATTTTTCACAATATTATTTTAATCCTTTCAAAATTTTGAGACTTCCATGATGTTTGGTCTCAACTACTTTCATATTGTAGAAAAGATACATGTCATTTTTCCACTTTTCTTTTAGTATCAACTATTGCTTATCATTTAATATTTTCTCCTATAAATTCTTTTAACTATTAATTTTTTTCATCTTTTTTGGTTTTTCCATATTGTTGGGACTCAAAATTGAAGCCCTTATTTTGAGTACCATTCTAAATTTTGAGTCAATTTGAGCCCTTATAAGAGCTTTTAATGCAAGTGTACCTAGCCATCATTTTGAGGCCTATGATGTGTTTTTTGTTTCTAACACCTTACATTCAGTATGTACATATGTCCTATAATGTAAATTTTCATTCCAAATCATTTCATGAAGTGTAATTTTGAGCATTGTTCAAATATGGATTTTTGCTTTAGTGTCAAATAGTGACAGGAAGCCTAGTTTGCATTTGAATATCTTGCACCCATTTAATTTCATGACTCTCCACTTTGGGAGTTTTTAGTATGCATATCAGAGAACCAATGTTTCATTTTTCTAGTCATTTTGATATTTTTTGACTAGGTTTTGAATCCATCAATGTTTTTTTTTTACTGTTGTCATGCATATGCATATTGCCCAAAATTCTAGGAAGCCCTATTTGACCAGTTATAACTCTGACACAGTTGACCAAAATTAGAAAATTTATTTTGAATTTTATTCTATGGGTCAAACACTTTCTATGTTCCACATTTAAGACTTTGAAGAATCCTTTTGACTAGTTTTCAAATGCAATTCTAGATTCAATTTATAAAGTTTTACTTGTGTATAAAAGTGTAAATTGATTAGTAGCCCTGTGCAGAATGTCATAAATTTGAATCCATGATAGATGAGACCAAATGGATTGTATCATTGTGTTATATGAAAAAAATAATTTATTTTTTCTAACTTTCAAGTCTTGACAAATTTGTTTGCACACTTTCCTAGGTTCATTCCATTTGTGAAAATTGTTATTTTGCTAGTGTTCCCAGTTCTACAATTCTGGGTACCTAAATTTACATGCTTTCCAAATCCACCAAGTTGTTTTTCATGAGCCCAAATCATAGATTTATACTCTCCTCATGATAGTAAACTAATGTCTCATCTTTTTTTCCCTGAAATGTTCATTTGACATGTTCCCAAAGCCAAAACTGAACACATTTTATTGTTTTCTGACATGTTTGTTTGCAAGTAGTTTCAAGATACTTTGATGGTCAATATCTTTTGACCTAGGTATCATCATGAAATAAATTTTTATAGGGTATTAGAAAGTGGAATAGATAATCAGTGTGCCTATTTTTAGAGCTCAATTAGTTATTTTTGCCAATTATTAAAGTTAGCTTAGAGGCCTCCTTGGCAGAAAGATATAGTTTGAAAAACAAGGTAAACTAGGTTTTAAATGATGATTCAATGGTTGAATTTGATTTTAATTAGGGATAGGTGATAAATGGATCAGTTTTAAAGGCTTAGGTTATTTAGTTTAAAATTTTTTAGCCAGGCCCACTTTGGGGCCCAACTAATTTTATCAGATTGATAAGAAATGCGTATGAAGGCATTTTGAGTCTTGCAAAAGGGATCTACTAAAGATGTTAAAGAAAGATATAATTTTAAAGTGGGTAAAATAGGAATATTATTGAGTCATAGAATTTTAGTACACTACATCATCATTTAAATTCAAATGGGCATGTGAGATCATACATGATAATAGTAAAGGAAGGCATTAAGTACACCATGAAAACCTATGTGTTTCACATTATGGGAACCTATTCTTATGTTTTGATTGGTATATAGTTATTAGACATATGAATGGCACCAATTGATGATAAATAAGGATGAAATTATATGAAAAATCTAAAGAGTTTTTCATGTGGTCGAGAGAGGAAATAACAATAGATAATAGTGATATGGCATACACCTTCCTCTGTAATTCTTCTTATGTCTTTACTAAATTACTTACTAAAAGTCTCACCCTTCTAATGCCCCTTGCTATTTCTCTTTCTAAACTGACAAATAAGTGCTTTCTTCATATCTACTACCAACACATCAATTGAAATACTCATTGAAAATTTTTCTTTCTAGCTCCACTACTTTTCATATAAACCATGGGAGATTATGGTTGTGGATTTGGGAGATGATGTTTGAACCCTTTGTCAAAGGCACCTTTTCTCTAGACTCTTGCATCAAAATGAGGATAGTTACAAGTTGGCCTTTCTGCATAAGTGGCAACACATCCTCCTAAAGATAAGCATAAGTAGAGGATGTAGCCAGGTGTCATTTCTTGTTTTGGACAACTCTGCATGTCCCCTATGAGTGGTTGAAGAGACCTATGTCTTAAGGATGTAGTGGTGAGGCACAAAGGTGACCTTTCTTGTGCTACACAACATTATAAGTGTTAATGTTCCAATTGAAAATAGTGAACTCAATCAATTTCCTCCTCTAGTAGAGAAAAGATAGAAATAAATTGTGGAAGTGCCCGATGCCATCACGGAAGAATGTCTGAATCAAAACCACAATGTGGATGTTGTTCAAAAAAGATGTGAAAATGGTCTCGAGTACTTTTTACCATCCTAGAGCATATAATATTATGTAGTATAAGACACAAGTCCAAAGGAAGTGTAGTGTTGTCCCTTTGGAATAATGGTTTTCAAGGGCGAAGTTAACTTAGTCAAAGAGGGAAGTATTTGTCCCACATTCATGCCATGAGGAAGTTTAGAGACTTTTAGATGCATAAATACTCAGTGCCTCAGTGTTTAAGAAGGCACAAGCTTTTAGGATAGAAGGCTTGCATGGTGGACTTGGGTGGAAAGCTGGCTCAATGACCAAAGACAAATTTTGTCCAAAAATGCAGATCAAGGAAGGAAGTGGCATGGCAATAGGATGAGGAATTGACACTTTCTACATGGCATGGCCTGAGGTAGGCCCAAAATTTGTGACTTCACAGGAAAAAGTGAGTAGTTAGCACTAACAACAGAGAAGTGGAGAGGGTGGTTAGTTAACCACATTGTGACATCATTGATTAAATGCATGGTTAAGCCTAACAGGTGGAGAGGAGGAGATAGAAGGCTATCACAACTTCACAACTATTAACTCGTAGTTAAGGTAGAAGACAAAGATGAAGAGATAGATGATTTTACAAATTCATAGTGGTTTAGCCAATAGTTAGCCTGAAGGTGGAGATGTGGAGATGATAGTTACCTCCATAGCTCAAAAGTTAGAGGAAAGTGATAGTTAGAGGTGGAGAAGTAGATTAACTATGACATGTAGCATGAGCTGGTGAGTTGACAATTAGGTGGCAGATTCAACCAATAAGGTAATGACATGCAGTGCTTAGTGAACAGTCAATAGAAGGTTTGACCAAGGTTACTAAAGGTAAAGTGAAAAGTTTGAAATAGTAAAAAAAATATTAAAATATCCTCTTAAAACTGAGCACTCATGTTGAAGATTGAAATTTTTTAGATGAAATTGATTATTTCATAAAGTTAGGACTATATGAAATTTTAAATATTTTCAACTTTTAAATGCTCTATTCATGGCCAAGGGCTAGAATTTTCAAATGCACACCAAGGGCCTAATTTTTTGCCAAAATATGAAGTATCATATATCAATGGAAAGGTGAGAAGATAATTTTTTTGATTTTGTAGTCAAAATGTGTGCAAGTTACACTAGGCATAAGTTATAAGAAGATTTGTGAAAATAGGGGCATTCTCAATAGAATAAGTGTTTTTCATCATGGAGTATCAGATTAATTTTAAAGACAAATAGGAGAGTTTTTTGGCTTTAGATTTGGGGTAAAATATTAATAGAGATGTTATTTTTCCTTTGCACGCATTTGGCAAGTGTTTTGGCATGTGTTTTTGTAGCAAATTTGGCATCTTTTACAATTAGTTTTTTCTTCATCATTTGAGAAGTTTCAATCATTTTTCAAATAGAATGATGAAATCTAATTTTTAGTTGAAGGAAGATAGAAGAGAGAGGTTCTATATCATAGGTGGAAGCTCTTCAAGTGGAAAAATGGTAGCATCATAGAAGATTTGAGATTTCTTCCATTCTAATTATTCTCTTTTCTTCTCTTTCTTGAGGCTTGTTGATGATTGGTTGTTTTCTAGACTATTGAGAAGAGCTCTAGCTATGATCCCACCATTTCATGCCCAACATTTCTCTCTTGTATGAATAGCAATGATGAAATTATAGAGATAGTTTTGATCTATTTAGTTATTTCATAAGTACTTTGATGCATCCTTTATGTATTTGTTTCAAGGAAATGAATAAAATGCAACAATGAATTTATCTTCAGTTTGATTCTTGTCTCCTTTTTATGTTGTTTGTTATCTTTTGTGGTTTGTGAACAAATAGAAAAAATTTAGTTGCAACCTATTTTAGGTTGTATTTTTTGGTACATTTTGCTTGTGATTCAAGGAGTCATGTAAATTATGGATTTATCATCATAGGGTTGTATAATTCATGAAGGGATTGGTCGAGTATGAGATTCAATCTTGATGCAGATGTTTGATTCACAAAGTGATAAGATAGATCTAGAGTCTTGATATATGAGATATATCACTAACTTTCAAGCACGTATGTTTGTGGTTTGTGGAATTGCCCAATATACAAGGAAATGATCAACTACATGATCTATATGTTTTGTTGCTCATATCTAGGTTATGTTGAAATCAATCAATATTAATCTAGTCTTTTCCCCTTATGTTTAGGAGATAAAAGGGTTTTCCCTCACCTAGCTTATCAAGTTTATAGGTCATGTTATTGTCTATTTCATTTCTATGTTATTTGCATAAGCATAGAATATTTAGGTGTTTTCATCTACTAAATATAGATTTAGATTTATGGTTTTAGCAACTAGTCACATAATAGAATCTATAGGTTCACCTACCTAGGTCTTGCAGAGCCTGAAGTAGAAGGAGTTTGCCTTATAGTTAGCCTTGATGTTTGAATAGGTATGTTGAAAATGGGAATTAGCTACCTCTAAGTGTATTTTCTCCTATCATTGGGTTGTTAAAAAGCTATTAAATAAAGAGGCAACACATATGATACTCCTAAATTATTCTTTTACAAAATTCTTTATTTCTTCATTGCTAATCAAACACTCTTGAATGTTAACATCCCTTTTTTAATCCTCTTTTTTTTCCCCCTTCACCCATGCTCTCTTTCTCCTATCTAGTCTTTCATCTTTGACTAACTTAGGCCTACTACTTTCTTCCATATGTTGGGTTTTTTGTAGGTATCTCAATAGTTTGGTAATTATTGAAGCTTCTAATGGGAAGGTACTATTTTTCCAATATGATCTCTTAAATAACCATTGTTTTAATTTTGAGGTTGGTGATGATGTGATTCTTATCTAAGAACTCTTATTCCATACCTATGACCCAAAATTGAGTCTTGCAAGCCAAAATTGGGGTAGTTCTAGGTAAGGACTGAATCTATATATGGTTTGAACCTAGAAGGAATGTATTGATGAGAATATTTTCTTAATATTCTTGCATAATTTTGTTTTCTTACATATTTGGTGTTGAATGAGGAATGTCAATTGATGATCTTCTCCTTCTTATTCCAATTGGATATAATGTTATTAAGGCTTCTCTAATTGTAGTTTTTTGTAGAGGATAATATTGTAATATAAAAATATTTGGTTGATCCCCCATTGAAAAGAGTTTGAATCCCATCTTATACCTTGCAATGATGTGAAGAGATGCACCCCTCTAAGCATAGATTGGGTGGTTATAAGTGGGCATTACACACAATTTTTAAATAAGGATAAATTATCATCTATTTGTAAGAAATAACTTCTCACGTCATCTACCCTTACTAATGTCACTATTCAAAACTCAACTTCTTAAACACCAAACAAATAGGTTTTTTAGGATTTTATTTTTTTTAAACTAGGGTTACCATTGAAGTTTTGATGGCCATTAGATGATCTATTGATAGGTTTTGTCATCAATGACATGGAAACATTGTCAAAATTTCATAGGATTTTGAATATGTTTCATCAATGTTTTGACAAGGCCTATCATTGATGGCATGGAAAACTTGTCGATACCAATCTCCTAATCATCAAAGTTTCCTAGTAATGGTCTAGCATTGCCTCATGAAAAATATTAGGATCATTTTTTGATGGGGTTATCCATCAATATATAGACAACCCTAGATTTCATTCAAATTTTGATGAAATTATAGCGATGCAAATTTTCAACCATTGTTCATTGAAATATCAACCAACCCTCATCAAAAAATAGGTACAAATTTACTAGTGTTGGTAAGTTTGATCCAAGAAGTGATGAAGCTATGTTCCTTTCTTATTCATTGAAAATAAAAGCTTATAGATGTTTTAATCATAGAACTACGATAATTGTTGAGTGTACAAATGTGAAAGATGATGAAAAGTTTGGAGTTAAAGAGAGGATGATGGATATAATTCTAATGAGGAAGAAGGTAATCTTAGATTTTTTTAGATATAAAATTGAAGTTTTCTTTGAGACTAACAATGACTTGTAGAATGATATACATAATATTACGCAAAGAGGAGAAAAAAAAACTTAGCCAAGAGAAGAGATAAGAGTTGAGATATCAACTCCTACACCAAATAAGAATTTGTCAGAGAATCAACCCATATAGTAGATTATTGGAAGCAAATACAAATGAGTGATGGAAAGAAATAGAATAATTAAGGAATTATGTCCAATTTCTTTGGCTAAACCTAAGAGCAAGCCAGAAATTTAGTTTGTTTCCTCATGCCCTAGATAAGACAAATAATTTAAAAAACAAACATAGATGGGCAAAGGAACTTGATGATTTATTTTGTTTAAGAATGAATCAAGTCATAAATGAAATAGGGCATGCATGGTGGGCTACCACAATAGAAGAAATGGTGAAGGCCCAAATATTCTTTGATTCTTTAAAAAAAGAATTTGTCGCTATCAATAATGAATCTGAGTATGTGCTAAAAAAGTAGAGGGATATTTTTCTATTCAATTGGCTAGATGACACACTTTTTGACAAGTGGATGGCAAAAATAGCTCCTGGTGAATAGTTTGATGAAGATGAAACTAACAGTGATGAGGTGCAGGATGAAGAGATCAAAATCATTGACACCGTCACTACACAAGCCCAAATGGAAGAAGAAGAAAAGAATAATCAGTCACCTTCAGTTGTAGGCTTGGGCCCACAGGATGCTGATACAACCAAAGAAAATAAAAAGGTAGAAGTTACTCCTACCATATAGGGTAAAAATGATGAAAGCCCACAAGTGGAGATTAGTGTGCCATCATCAGAAAAAGCTTCATCATTGGCTAATTTGGCTATTGCATACAAAGAGGGATCAAAATAGCAGCCAACTCAGCAGTATTAAAATATGTGACAAAAGCTGACCCACCAAAAAGATGTTTTAATTTGGCCATCTTCTGTTACCCACAATTTTGTCATTTTGTGATAGGTGTACGTAAATATTTCTTGTGAAGGACACCTGTTATTTTCTCTTAGCCTGAGGCTTGTTGCATCTCACACTATATAAGTGAGATTGCAGGGCTAGAGAGAGGGTCCGAATTCTATTTTTTATAAGTGATATACTTAGTCTATTTTTGGTCCAATGTTTGGAGAAAGTTTATAATGTATTTTCTTTGTTAGTTCCTAAGAATACATGAATAATAGAATGGTTTCTGTGTTTCTTCCTAAGGTCATTCTGAGTTTACTGTAAATGTATACAATTTTCAAAAAAAATGAATACAAATTATGATCTGCCCCCATATTAGTTCTTTCTAAATTTTGTCTCCTTTTGATTACTTGGTTATCTTGATATTGTATGAGTAAAAGGCTTGTGCAATTGAATGCAATCCAATTAGGTTGTATATCTGTTCATCACTACTATTAGTTCAATGAATTAAGTAAAAGATTTGATGAATTTGATAAGGTTGTTGTAGTAGTGGAAAATATTTTTGAATGATGAATTTTGATAAGAATTTCTGATAAAATTTTTTGTAAGGAAACAAATTAGATCTAAGGATTTGTAGTAGACTCTGAGCCCTAATGGATTAGGCATTGGTCAAATTGATTTAGCTAGAAGAGAAATGTGTCATAAATTATTTTCAAATGCAAAATTATAATCAATTTTAATTTTATTTCCTGGAGATTTTCAAAGTTGGCCTGTACTTGTTTGCGTGGAATGTTTTAGCTTCAGTTAGCCACTATTTTTGAGAACACGTGTAGACCTATAGAAGAATTTTGGCCAGATCTATTATATGGGATGTGTTTATCAAATTTTCATGAATTATGCATGTACTTGAGGATTTGAGATGAGAATCAGAATGAAACTAAAATAATCCTCATACAATGTTTCCCAATCTTGAATCATCCTTGGGTATACCCACCCTGGTCTTGCAGAGCCTAGAGAGTAGAAAACCACCCTTGGTTTTGTTGAAGTTGGGTCCAAATGGTTTGCACTTATAATTGTTGATAGGAATTGGCTAGTCCTTAGATTGTATGAGTGATATCATTTTGGTATTGAGCATTTTTTTGCTTGGTAGTTTTTGTAAACTTCAACAAAATTACGACTCTACTAGGGAATTTTCCAACACATCTGTAAAAAGCACTACAGTTTCTTTGGTTCTATTGTGTACATGTGTATCAGGCTATCTAAGTTTTCTTGTGGTTATAAGGGAATATTTTAGTGAAAATCCTTGAGAATTTAAAGACAAAATAGCCCAACTACTACAGTGACACACTAACATATCCAACCTATCCAAGTGTCTTATCTAACAAGCTAAGAGTTGCAGTCTTATGATCTTAGTGATTGGTCTATCTATGTCAGATATTTCTTTTTCTATTGTGTGTTGTTTCTTGGAGTCAGGAATAATTGTCATTGTTTATTTTCCTAAGAATAGGGTGGTGACTCAGTCAAGGTTTTGAAGCTAGTGCTTGTTTTAACAAAAGGTGAATATAGCTAATAAGAGAAAGAACACAAGAGCTTACATGAGAGCCAATCCTGATATAACAATGTATATTGATTTACTCCAACATGGTAGGAAGAACCAAAATAAGAAAAGGATAGATCCAAATCCCACTTGGAAACCTAGAGCTAGTGTATCTGTCAATTCCCAGTATCAACCAATATTAGGGAGAGAGTCTTCTTCGCTCAGTTTTGAATCTAAAACTAAAAGACTCTTAGGAGGCATTTTTACTACCCCATTACTAGATGAGAGAGTTTTTTAGGACAAAGATGTGTCCATGGTAGGAATTGCTTCATCAAGGTAAGATCTCATAGCAGATATGAACCGTAGGCTAGGATCTAGGAGTTCATTTGATGATCCTTTTAATCCTAGAGCAGCCCCATATGTGGAACCCAATCTTATAGATCTAGATGATCCTGTTGATTCAGAGGCTACTTTTGCAAACCCTAAAGAGGTGCAATCTGAGATAGGAGTTTTGAAGAAATAGGTTGCTAAGGAAGAAGCTAAATGCATTCGTCTTGAAAAGGAGAAGGAGCAAGCCACCTTGGATGCCATAATAGAAAGGGATGCTCTGCTAAGAAGGATGGCTACCTTGAAGGAGCAGAATAAAAAGTTAGAAGAAAATACCACAACTCTCCATGCTGATGTATTTGGAGATGTAGACAATTTGAGAGCTAAAGTTCAAGAAGAAGAAAAATTCTTGAATCAAAGGTAAGAGCCAGTTATTGCTCAGGTCCAAGCCTATAAACCTATTCAAGTGGACCCTATAGAACCCACTACAAAAGCTACAGATAAAGGGAAAGGAAAGCTATAGGAATCCAAATAAATGAAACTCAATCTCTACCAAGAAAACCCATAAAACCCTCCATGTCAAAACTAGATCTAGATCTGGAGAAGGCTAGAAAAGAGGAGGAAGATCTTGCGAAAGAACTTGAGAAGGTTGAGAATGAAGCTCAAGCCACAGAAACTAGGAGAAAAATCCAATTCATAAAATCTAATTCTGCATTAGTTTCATGGCCAAATTTGTCTATCCCATCTGCAACTCCTACACCAGCTAGTGGTCTAATAATCTCAACTCAAGGAATATCCCAATCTTCCCTTGCCTCATCATCCACTATTAGCACCAAAGTCTCCTTTGTACAACCTTAACAATCCCAAGCTGCTCCTCTAAACCAAGCTAACATAACAAGTACCTCAAATGTTCCTGGTTTCTAGAAGAAACTTTTATACCTGGAAAAGTATAGAAAAATATCATTTTATGGTATCCTTGGTGCTCCACATCCCATATCATTTGATTTAAGAGACAAAGTGGTTAATTTTTCTAGGAATAATGTTGTTACTGGTGAAGAACATTTGAAAATTTTCATTGATATGTTAAATTATTATGAAGTTGAACATGAAGATATGGTAATGAAAATTTTTATGCATTCACTAACTAAGGATGCAAGGGATTGGTTCAGGAGGCTACCTAATGACAGTACCACCTCATGGAGTGACTTGGAGAAATTATTTAAGGAGCAATATAGAGACACCACTAATGCAAGATTCATGTTGAATGAATTCAATAACATCAAGAAAAACCCAAATGAGTCCACATTTGACTTCAATGTAAGATTCTAGAAAGGTATGTACATACTATTTCAAGTTATGAGGTTGAATGAGGATGTCTATCTCACAACATATTTCAATGCTTTTGATAGCAAAATGGCTTACCAATTGAGGGATAAGGATCCCAAAACTTTGAGGGATGCCTATAAAGTTGCAGTAAATATAGAAAACAATAGGATAGCATCTAGAAAACTAGGTAGGAGGGATGATCCAAAGATTTTTAATCCCAAGAACAATAACAAAAGGGAAGGTGATAAAACTCCTATAGGAAAAAAGCTAGAAGAACCTACAATAGGCCAGGTGTTGGAATTGTTGAAGAAGATGAATCCCACCAATTTCAATAAGCCAAATGTAGTTGAGAAAAACCCTATGAATAACAATAGTTTCAATAGGCAACCTAGAATGCACAATTACCCTTACACCACCTAGTGGAAAGATGGTAAGCCAGTTCCTAACCAAACAAAAAATGTGAAGGATAAGGGTACCCCAGATCCCTTGCAAAGGAACACTATAAATATGAATGATGATGTACCATGGTGTATTATATGTCAATCACCTCATTCTTCTAATTATTGTGTTGTTGCTCAATCATTTGCCTCGGATCAAGGTGTGCAACTTAAAGAAGAAAATGAAGAGAAAAGCCATGATGACATGAGTTGCAATATGGTAAGCATGTGTGATGACTTTATAGATTGTGATTTTGAAGAACCTAAAAATGATATTGCCAATTAGAGAATTGCTCATCAATTACATCATCAGCAAGTGCTATTAGATGATGAAGGTTATGATGAAAATAATATGTGTTACACCTTCTGATGTAGGTCACACAAGCTTAAGAATGCCCTCTAAAGAGGAGATTGATAGAATCATAGTAGAAATGATTTCCCAAGTCCATAATAGCTACAATTTGAGAAATAGGATAGTAAATAATGATGCAGGAAAGCTATCCAATGTATTCATCAAAGATATTACCCATAAGATGAATGATGAAAGTAAAAATATCAATATAGATGTGCCTAAGATCAAAGACAACAAGGTTAAGAAGTGGGAACCAAAAAAGAAGGTTCAATTTAAAATGAATGAAACAACAAAACCAGTTGTGCAAGGAAAGAAGTTAGGACCTGATACTATCAAGAAAATAGTAGTGCTTGTTGTTCAAAAGACTTCAACTCTAGGTATTTTTGTAAAAGCCACTATTATTGAACCTGTTGACATGATATCCATGTTGTCCCAAATAACTGTAAAAGTACCTTTGTCTGAACTTCTTAGAATTGAAGAATATAAAAGTAAGGCTTTATCATGGCTGGGAGGGATAGGAAACAATAGTACTATTGTAGAACAAATTGTTATCCCACAAACCCCATTAGTAGTAGAAGATAGTGGTATCATATCCTAGATTCCCCAAATTTTTTGGGATGATTCCTCAGTGACCTTTATAGAAGATATTGACCCATTTTTCTTCAGTCTAATCATAAAAAAGAAGACCCTAAAAAATTGCATGATAGAATCAGGAGCTTCTAACACTATAATGCCTTTCAAAGTAATGGAAGCCTTAGGGTTGAAAGTGGACATTGAGCAGGGTAGATGCAGAGGAATGGATGCTAGGGAAGTCTCAATCATAGGCACCATAAATGCTTTACCATTCAAATTAGTTGCATATCCTAAAGTACAGTTAACCATGTCTATCCTTGTAGTGGATATACCTCGACACTATGGAATGTTTCTCTCTAGAAAATGGAATATTGCTATGGGGGGAAGCTTCCAATGTGATTTGACTTATGGAACTTTTCATATTGGAGATAAAGTTGTCAAGGTAAACAGAGAGCCTAGGGTCAGTCACATTTTAGGGGAAGAAATTGACAAAGACTCCACTTGTTTCTTGGACACTGGTGTCAACACTTTTAGAGCTGAATTGATTATTCAAGAAGTTTAGAATTTGCTTGCCATAATTGAACATGAAGTTGAGTGTTGTATGAACTCGCCAATTTTATGGACAATGTTTTTTTATGGGGCTAGTTCTAAATAGGGTGCAGGGGTAGGGGTAGTTTTTGTTTCCCCTAAGAAAAATACTTTCAAATGCACATTCACCTTGAAGTTTTCTTGCAGAAATAATATAGCAGAGTATGAAGCCTTGTTGCTAGGATTGAAAGTTTCTACACATCATGGAATCAAGAAATTGAATGTCATAGGTGATTCTGAACTAGTTATCTCCTAGATAAAAGAAACCTATGCATCCAAGAATAGGAGATTAAAGCAGTACAGAAATGTTGTTTGGGACCAGATAGAATCTTTTGATGCATTTGGTATCTCATGGAGAGATAGGACTCAAAATAAAATGGTAGATTTACTAGAAAATGTAGCAATAAAATCTAAGGAGATATCATTTGTAGGAATCTCTCAAATTGAGGTACAAAATAGACCTTCTATACCTGATAATATTGAAAATTGGAAAGTCTTTGAAGATGACAAAGACATTATAATTTTTTTGTTAAATGAAGACAAGTACCATGGTCAGGAAATGGATTGTAGTGATTTAATTGAAACCACAGATGGTAAGGAAACTATTTTTGGCCAGGAGATTATGCAGTTGAAAACCAACAAGATGCCAAAGAGGTTAGTGGTCTTGGAAAGTATTTTTGATAACTAGGATAGAGTCAAACTAGGAGTTAAGGACACTAAGCCTCAAGAACTAGAAGAGATAAACCTGGGTACTAATGAAGCTCCAAAAAGGCTTATATTGGCAAAAATTTGCCTGCTGAAATCAAGAAAACCATTAATTGACTTGCTTAGGAAGTATAGACATGTTTTTGCATTGTCATATGATGACATTAAGGCTTATAGGGAAGATTTGTTCCAACATTTCATACCACTCAAAGATAATGTAAAACCTTTCAGATAGAAACAAAGACCAGTAAACCCTACCCTAGCTCCCAAAATCTAAGAAGAGTTGATGAAACTAAGAGATGGGGGGATAATCAAACCAATTAGACATTCCACCTGGGTTTCAAATTTGGTACCTGTTAGAAAGAAAAATGGAGACATCAGATTATGTGTGGATTTTAGGAATTTGAACATTGCATCCTTGAAGGATAATTATGGATTACCAAATATGGAAGCCATGTTGTAGCAAGTAACTAGTTCTGAATTAATGTCCATGATGGATGGTTTCTTAGGGTACAATCAAGTTCTGGTAAAGGAAAATGAACAATTTAAGATAGCCTTCACAACCCCATGGGGAACATATGTTTATGTAAGGATGCCATTTGGCTTGATTAACATAGGAGCTACTTTCCAAAGAGCTATGGATGTGGAATTTCATGATTATATTGAAAAATTTATGGTTGTATACCAGGATGATCTTACAACATATTCTAAGAAGGTTGAGGATCATTGTAGGCATTTGGAGAATTTTTTTATCAATGCTCTAGAATATGGAGTATCCTTGAACCTAAAGAAATGCACTTTTGGGGTGATAGAAGGCAGATTACTAGGACATATATTGTCTAAAGATGGGGTGAAAATAGATCCTAAGAGAGTAATAACTATTGGTAAAGTCCCCAGGTCAAATAATGTAAAAGGAATTCAATCCTTCTTTGGCCAAGTTAATTTTCTCAGAAAGTTTGTTACCAATTTTGCTAAAATTAGTAGACCTATCTCAAAGATACTCAAGAAAGGAGTTATTATAGATTAGAATGGTGAGCCTTCACAAGCATTCTAGGATATTAAAATTGCGATAAAAATGACCCAGTTCTCAGAACCCCAAATTATAAAAAGCCTATGCAAATTTTTTCTTTTGCATCCTTTCACAATGTAGCCACAGTCTTGTAGAAAAATGAA
Source organism: Cupressus sempervirens (assembly GCA_028749045.1). Classification (NCBI taxonomy): domain Eukaryota; kingdom Viridiplantae; phylum Streptophyta; class Pinopsida; order Cupressales; family Cupressaceae; genus Cupressus; species Cupressus sempervirens. Next base: position 81,309,921 of record CM053793.1, on the reverse strand, counting down.
GAAGGATATGAACAACCCATTTCTTTTTTCAGTAAGTCACTACAACTTGCTAAACTAAAATATGAGCTAAATGAAAAACAAGAATATGCTCTAGTAAAGGCTATAACAGCTTTTAGATGCTACCTAGTAGGTGCTATTGTCATTGCCTTTGTACTCAGTGTAGCTATGAAGGACATTTTTTCTCAATAGGAAGTATCAGATAGAAGGTGTAGATTGATCAGTAGGATCCAAGAATTTAATATTGAAATATAGATAACTAAGTTGGTAAGAGGTCAAGGTTTGGCTAAACTCATGGATGAATCTAATTTGGATGCCAATTAGATAAATGTGGTAGTTGATGACTTGAGATCTTACTTATGTGACATGGATCATTGTGATTGGTACACTAATGTGATATATTACCTACAACACATGGAAGCTCCTCCCCATTTACCTAAAAAAAAAAGAGGAGTACTAAATTACAAGCCATCAGATACATAATTGTCCAAGGCAGTTTGTGGTGGAGAAATTTTGAGGGAGTGTCACTAAAGTGTATTGATCAAGAAAAGGAAAAAGAGGTCTTAAATGAAATGCATGTTGGAGTGTGTGGAGGACACTATATGGCCAAGAATACTGCACATAAAGTCATGAGGACTGGATTTTGGTGGCCATCTCTTTTCAAGGATGCTCAAATTATGATTAGAAAATGTAACCCTTGTCAAAGGTTTGTTGGAAAACTAAAGTTCTTAGGTAATACTCCATTGAAGCCTGTGGAGGTCCAAACACCCTTTCAACAATGAGGTATGGATTTCATAGGAGAGATTTCCCCCAAGTCTAGCACTAGATATTCTTGGATTCTAGTGGCTACTGACTACTTTACAAAGTGGGTAGAGGCTATCCCCACAAGAAATGCAACAAGTAAAGTTGTCAACAATTTCCTATTGAATAATATTATTTTCAGATTTGGTTGTCCTCAGAAAATTGTAACAGACAATGCAATGTGCTTCAAGTTTGAAGAATTCATCAAATTTTGTGATAAATATGGAATAACAAGATCATCATCTTCTCCTTATCATCCACAAGGAAATGGAAAAGCTAAATCCACAAATAAGAGCCTGTTAAATGTTATTAAGAGAACCTTGGATGATAACAAGAAATCATGGGATTCCAAGTTACAATTAGCAATATGGGTTGACAGGGTAACTGTGAAGAAAGCCATTGGTGTAGCTCCATTTGATATGGTGTATGGAATTCAAGAAAGAATGCCCCAGAACAACCTGGTAGGTTTGTATAACTAAATACAAATGTATGATGAAGATATCATTGATGATATGCAAGAAAGATTGGATGAACTTGTGGGGCTAACTAAGACCAAGAAATAAGCATCAATCAGAAACCAAAAGTTGCAACTACAGGTTAAAGCACTCTATGATAAGAGGACAGTGAGCAAGAAATTTGAAAGTGGAGATTTGGTCCCTATGTGGAATGCCAGGATAGAAGATAAAGGAAAATATGGAAAATTTGATCCTATCTGGTTAGGCCCTTATCTAATTGAAAATATTTGGGCTGAGGATTCTTATGTACTCAAAGATCTATCAGACAATATTCTTGAACTGCTAGTTCATGAATAGTTCTTGAAAAGGTTGTTTTTTTTTAAATACTTATTTTCTCCATGAACAGTAGTCTAGGTTTCCTTGTACATTTTTGTGTAATCTTTGTCTCTTCTATACAGTACTTGTATATTCTTCTATTCTATGTTCTTGCTCTCTCTAAGTTGTCATTTTCAAGCTCAGGTGTGTGGTCTGTTTCTCCCAAAAATTCTAAACGCTCATTTGAATCCACAAGATTCAATGTCCCTAGACAGAGCCACTATTGGTCTAAATTTTTGCATGATGAAATTCCTTTGTCCAGGTATAGAAAATTCAGATTGTATCCATTAATGGTGAGTAAGGTTTCTATCTAAGTAATTCTTTTGTTAGCCTTTGAATTTTTTTTGAAAACCCTATGTTTCATTTCATTCATAAATTTTTAGGCAGGAAATATTTGAAAAATTAGTTTGAGAAAATATTCTATTTTTTTAAATTTTTTGCACCCTCGAGTTACCTTTTCTCTCAGATCCCTCACCGTCCAATCTGAATAGATCTACCATTGTTGTTTACCCACTATAAGAACTTGTGCACTTTTAATGTATAGCAAGGTAGTGAGTGCCAAAAAGTTATAAAATGGGACTGCAAAATGAATATATGGTGGTCAAAGATTTGTCTTCAGGCCAAATTTTTAGTCATGTACATCTTGCAAGTACTATCAAAATAAGAAAAGGGACCCAGTGGAAGCAGTCAGAAGTCGGTGCCAGAATGAGGGTCTTTCTGATGCCTCGCTACCTCACTATTGGAAAAACTAAGAATCTTTCCATTAGTAAAATAGTGAGGTGCCATGAAATCAAAGACACAATGGCCTAAAAAATTCTTGATAACCATGGTCTGTCCAAGTGGCATGACAAGAAATAACTACTATTGTCAGAAGTAGTTAGTAAGAGCAATGGTTATTCGATGGGTCATTATATTTCATGGTGCCAAGTTTTATTAAAGTTTCTAGAGCTTGCTACCTCACTATCAAAAAAATTTGACATCTCACTATTAGTGAAGTAGCAAGGCACTGTGAAAAGAACATCTAGTGGGACCTGAAGTGATGTGTAAGGGTGACTAAGATTAAAAGAAAGGTTTGGTTTGTGCCAGATGTGCAAATTTTCCTACGTCACCAGTGCCCCAGACCCATGCCCCATTCAAAAATCACATAAGGGATCCTGATCATCAGATCAACTAGAATCAACAGTCTTTGCTACCTCACTATGGAAAGTTACAAGCTGTTTAATCCATGTGACATATCGAGTATGGGACCCACCACTCTTCAGGGTACTTGATGCAGTCTCCACCTTTGATTTAATCTTAGATCAATAGCCATCCCTATCTTTCCATGAAGAGTTTCTTGAATGATATGTATAGTGAGGTAGCGAATGAGGGCCCACCACTATCCATCTAAGCAGTACAATAATATATCATCCACAAGATCAAGATCAAATCGATGGCTATCACTGCTTCACTATGGCAAGGTGCTCGTTCTTTATGTATAGTGAAGTAGTGACCTATTGACATGTGTCCTTAGTCGCCAATAGGTCTAGATATAAGTGCCATCAAGGAAGGAGCTATGTACCTAGGTAGTTTTCATTAGATCGACTAGCCAACTTGTCAAGTGTGATGCCAATTTTTTTTCTCCATATCCCATGATCATAGGATTTTTAAAGATCGATGACATAGATTTAAATGCAAAAGGTGGTGCCACTCTATGTATTAATTAGACATGAAATTTTTTCATGTGAGGAAAAATGGAGTATAATACAGACGATTTTATTAGTTTCACCTTACGCGAACAAAGATTTTGAGCTATTCCTGAGTAAAAGCAATTACTAAAGAAAATTGTGCTGAAGTTTGGCAAGTTTGTGAAGTAGTTTGTTCACAAAAATAATTGCAAGAATATAGAGGAAAATAAGGATAGAATTCAAGTAAGTAATCTTGCTATAATCTCTGTAGGTGTTTTAGTTCTGTAAAGCATAATCAAAGACGCCTCTGAAGAAGGGATTTTTAGGTCAAGTAAATTACTTGGATAGAAATGTACATGATGACTTGCTTGAGTTGCTAACTGATTCTACTATAGAGACAATGCAAGTTAAAAAGTTGACCTCATTAAACCATAGGTTGAGGATAGATGATGGATTATATGATAAGGGTAATTGGGTCCACAATGCTCAAACCTCGCAAACTGGTTTAAATTTGTTCAAGAAATGGTTTACAGAAAGGAAATTGTATGCCTCACATGCCAATATATGGAATTTTGACCTAGGAAAGCTAGTTGTTCCCAATGTGTTTATGGATTATGAACTCCTTGAGACCGTGGAAAAAAGTTATGATCAAGCCACTAGGGTAGTGAGAAGAGTAGATGGTGAAATTCTAATCACCATTAGTCCAAAAGAGATTAGGGAAGTTTTCCATTTGGGACCTCTCACTAGGTATCATGTGCCCATTGATTTGAAAGATTTAGAAAAAGAATACATGTCAAAGAAGGATTTAGTTAGACAAGGGGCACTAAAGGCCCACATTGGTAGAATTGGAAACCTACCAACAATAACATCATCCTCTAAAGAACCTTTCAATAAAGCATGATTCAATGCCAGGGCAGTAGAGATACATAGGACCCTATGCAGAGTTTTTGGAGAGGGTGAAGAATATTTTATCCTTGTGAGCTTCATGTATAAGATCACTCAAATCTCCTTATTTGGTGTGGAAATAATTTTTTATTTTTCTTCTTACCTAGCTGATTAGATTCACAGTGGATTGGTGGGGATTGCTAAGGGCAAGGTGGAGAAGGTTTGGGGCCAATACTCCTTGTTGATGCACATGTTTCTATTTAAGGGGGCTACATACTTTGGTAAAGAAATGGTTTAAATAGAAAATAAGAGGAGGAAGCACTACCAATTCAATAATGGAGTGCAGATATGACCGTGGAAGCAGAAAATGCTAGTTTTGTTAGATTTGACAAGCACTTTGCCTCCAAACTAGGATGCCTCATATTGAGTGACAATCCCAGAATTCCTAAGGTACTAATGCACCTTATTAGGCCTATGGATAAACCCCATAATGTAAAAGTTTCACATAATTGAGGAGATATTATCCCATATTCAATTTCAACTATTATTAGAATTTATGGATTCAAGGGAACACCCCATGTACTACCTTACCAAGTGCCCTTAAAGGTGGGAGTAGTTGAATTCTTGTGGCAGTTGGAAGGAGTAGAAGAAGCCTTTTTGCACAAAAGGGGAATAGGATCAAATTTTCTCACTTGCACAGTAGCCCACCAGTTTGTAATAACCAAGGAAGGGTGGGTCTTCCTCTACAAATTTTTGGAGTAGTATAAAATGGCAGTATCTCACTCTCATTTTTTTGATGCAAAAGGTTTCTTTAATTTGGCCCTTAGGCATAGGATCAAGATTTGTCTAGTTGAGCATGAATTTTATTTCCCTAAAGATCTAATAAGGAATGAGTACTCTCTGTAGGAGCAAGAATCAAAGAAAGAAAAATGGAGAGTCTATTCAAAAGTTTTGGATTTTATTAATTGTTTTAACAAATATTACAACCTTATTAGTAATGCTATAACTATTGCAGATAGAATAAATAAGCTTATGAGTACATTCACTGAAATAATGGAGGTAATGAATGAGGAGAATCAATATTTCATTTATTCTTTTCTAGATAAAGCTAGGGAAATAATGAGGAAATTGGGTTTCACTCCTAATATAGGGGCAGGCCCAATAATTGTGCAAAGGAGGTTAGGATATACTATTATTCAAGATCAAAGGCCCATTCTGAATAAAGGAAAATAGATAGTTGAATCTACTAGTGTTGCTTTTGAAGAAAGGCCATTTGAACCTTCTCCTAAGAGAAGAAAGATAAAAGGGGAAGATGAATCACATGATGAAAGTTACTCACCTTCCCAAACCCCTATGAGAATTGAGAAGGAGCAGCTCACTGATAAGTAAATTGAACAAATTGGATCACAAGGGGGAGTTTTTGTTTCCTAGGCAAAGATTGATGAAGGGAACCCCTAGGAGCCTCCTATGCCAAGTTTTGAGATAACTATAATAGATTTCAGGGGAAGGGAATTAGATCCTATTTTGGAACAAGCCAGTCAACAATTTTTGTCTGATGATAGTTTTGTAAAATCCAGGGCTTTCCATCAGTTTTCTTGGAGGGAAAACATGCACATTTTTGGGGAAAGATGTTAAAACATGAAAGTAGAGCATCTAGAAATGGATGAAGCCTTCATTCAGAATCAAATAAAGGAACAAATGATATAAGAGTTCCAGAATATAACCCTTGAAGAGGGGAAATAGATGGTAAAGGCTGCAAATATTTTATTATTTCCCAATTGGGACATTGTTGATGCCTTGATTTTTAATTCTATGTCAAATAATTTGGGATTGCAACATCCAAATAAAAGGGAGTTCTTGGGATCTGCATTCAGTAATGACCAAGCTACTCTTGTTATGTGGTCATTAAGAAGAGGATCCAGGGCTGCTCCATCACAGCCTGATGATTCAGGACTAATAGGGAGTATCATTATGAGGAGAGTTGTTGATATCTCACATGTACAGGTAGCCCACATGAATGTGGATTATTCTCAATTTTCCTTGGCTACTGCAGAAAGGGAAGAAAAGGAGATGATCAAGCTATATAGCAAGTATGAAATAGTGGTGGTTTCCTACAATAAAGAGGTAAAAAAGAGAATTGAGCTTGAGAACAAGCTATTGGGAAAATACACTAGGCCAAGAATAACATACCCTTGCCCCCTAGTTGAACCTTTCAAATCCACCCCCTCATAGAAATACCATATACACCCCAAAGGCCACATTACTACATTGCTGAGGATTTTTAAGAAGAAAAAGGTAAACTATGGGGCTTACATGTAGAATTGGAGTCCAAATATGAACATAAACTAAGAAAAGCTCTCACATATTTGGGGGGATTTGAAAGCCAATGATGAGGCTCTAAAGCCTATTGTGAATAAATGGGTAAGGAGAGAGAAAGTAATGACATTTTAATGTTTCCCTGTCATAAGGGTTTCTTATGATCAAATTGAAAAAACCTTTGACATTGTTTTTGATCTTGATGATTTTGACAATAAAAGGATTCATTTATAGAGAATAATAATAGGCTACTTGAATAAGTACAAGAGCCAAAAATTTAGTTTGTTTCCTCATTCCCTAGATAAGAAAAATAATTTTTAAAAAAAAAGATGAATGGGCAAAGGAACTTGATGATTTATTCTATTTAAGAATGAATCAAGTCATAAATGAAACAGGGCATGCATGGTGGGCTACCACAACAGAAGAAATGGTGAAGGCCCAAATATTCTATGATTCTTTAAAACAAATTTTTTTTGCTATTAATAATGAAGTTGAGTATGTGCTAAAAAAGAAAAGGGATATTTTTCTATTCAATTGGCCAATTGACACACTTTTTGACAAGTGGATGGCAGAAATAGCTCCTGATGAACAGTTTGATGAAGATGAAACTGACAGTGATGAGGTGCAGGATGAAGAGATCCAAATCATTAAAACCATCACTACACAAGCCCAACTAGAAGAAGAAGACAAGAATAATCAATCACCTTCAGTTACAAGCCTGGGCCCGCAGGATGTTGATACAACATAAGAAAAGACAAAGCTAGAAGCTACTCCTACCATACAAGATAAAAATGGTGAAAGCCCACAAGTGGAGATTAGTGTGCCATCATTAGAACAAGCCTCATCGTTGGCTAATTTGGCTATTACATACAAAGAGGGATCAAAATAGTAGCCAACGTAGCAGTCTTAAAAGATGTGACAGAAGTTGACCCACCAAAAAGAATGTTTTGATTTGGACATCTTCTATTAACCACATTTTTGTCATTTTGTGATAGGTGTATGTAAATATTTTTTGTAAAGGACACCTATCATTTTCTCTTAGCCTGAGGCTTGTTGCATCTCACACTATATAAGTGACATTCCAGGGCTAGAGAGAGGGTCTGAATTCTATTTTTTCTAAGTGATATACTTAGTCTATTTTTGGTCCAATGTTTGGAGAAAGTTTATGATATATTTTCTCTATTAGTTCTTGAGAATACATGAATAATAGACTGATTTCTGCATTTCTTCCTAAGGTCATTCTGAGTTTATTGTAAATGTATAAAATTTTCAAAGAAAATGACTACAAATTATGAGCTATCCCCATATCAATTCTTTCTAAAATTTGTCTCCTTTTGATAACTTGGTTATCTTGATATTGTATGAGTAAAAGGCTTGTGCAATTGAATGCAATCTAGTTAGGTTGTATATTTATTCATCACTGCTATTAGTTCAATGGATTAAGTAAAAAATTTGATGAATTTGATAAGGTTGCTATAGTAGTGGAAAGGATTTTTGAATGATGAATTTTGATAAGAATTGCTGATAAAATTTGTTGTAACGCAAAAAATTAGATTTAAGGATTTGTAGTAGACTTTGAGCCCTAATAGATTAGGCACTGGTCAAATTGATTTAGCTAGAAGAAAAATGTGTCATAAATGGTTTTCAAATGCAGAATTATAATCAATTTTACTTTTATTTCTTGAAGATTTTCAAAGTTGGCCTATACTTGATTGCATGGAATGTTTTAGCTTTAGTTAGCCACTATTGTTGAGAACACATGTAGACCTATAGAAGAAGTTTGGCAAGATCTATTATATGGGCTGTGTTTATCAAATTTTCATGAATTATGCATGTATTTGAGGATTTGAGATGAGAATCAGAATGAAACTAAAAAAATCCTCATACAGTGTTTCCTAGTCTTAAATCATCCCTAGGTATACCCACCGTGGTTTTGCAGAGCCCAGAGTGTAGAAAACCACCATTGGTTTTGTTGAAGTTGGGTCCAAATGGTTTGCACTTATAATTGTTGATAGGAATTGGCTAGTCCTTAGATTGTATGAGTGATATCATTTTGGTATTGAGCATTTTGTTGCTTGGTAGTTTTTGTAAACTCCAATATATTTAATAAGAATTTGCACAATACTTCCCTTAAGGGATTAGTGCAGGAAGTTATTTGCATGCGTGAGTTTCCTTACAAGTGGTATCAAAGCTTGATCAGATTTTTATCCTATTTATTGGGTAGGGTGCTTTGAGCTAATCTCAAGTTGAGTTGGAGTTTTGTGAAGAGAATTTTAAATCTTATTTGCAGACTGAGATGGCTAGTTCATCATACGAAAAAATCAATGTGGAGAAATTTAATGGTAGTAATTTTGAGTTGTGGAAACTCAAGATGGAACACTTGCTTGAAGATTGTGATCTATGGGAGGTAGCTTCACTTGATGTGAGACCTACAAAAATATCTAAAGTAGATTAGAATCTCAAGGATTAGAAACTAGTTGATTATATTCTCCTTAATGTTCTTGATGAGAAGACCACAAATAGTTTGTGGACATGGCTTGGGTCTATGTATCAGGCCAAATCTCTAGTGAACAAGTTGTTCCTAAGGAAGAACAGATGGATGTGAAGAAAGCTTTCCTTCATGGTGATTTGAAGGAAGATATTTATATGTAACAACCTGAGCACTAAATTGTTAAAGGTAAATAATCTTTGGTTTGTAAATTAAAGAAGTTTTTGTATGGTTTGAAACAATCTCCTAGGATGTGGTACATTAACTTTGATTCCTTTGTGTTGTCAATTGGATTTGTAAGATCTACATTAGATCATTATGTTTATTTCAAAGTTAAAAATGATTGCCTTCTTATTATTGCATTATATGTTGATGATATGTTGTTGTTTGGGAAGGGTAAGGGTATGATTTCTGATTTTAAATCTTAGTTGTCAACATAGTTTGAGATGAAATATGTTGGGGTATAAAGGTACATATTTAGTATGGAAATTAGTAGAGATAGGTCTAATATAAAACTTTTGTTGAGTCACAGTAAGTATGTGAAGTCTATGTTAGATAGGTTCAACATGATAGATTGTAGACCATTGGGTGTTCCTATTTCTATGGGAATAAAGTTATCTACAGATGATTGTCCAAAATATCATAGTGAGTTGGAGGACATGAGTAGAGTACCTTATGCTAGTGCAGTTGGTAATCTTATGTATGCTATGGTCTATACTAGACCATACATTTCCCAAGTAGTGGGAGTTTTGAGCCAGCTTATGGCTAATCTTGGATGAGTAGATTGGGATGTAGTTAAGTGAGTATTTAGATATTTGAGGGGTACATCAAATTACTCCATTTTTTATCATGGTAACTCTTTTGGAGTTCCACATTTAGTGGGTTTTTGGATTTCGATTGGGCAGGTGATATTGACAGAAAAAGATCCACCAGTGCTTATGTGTTCACTATGTTTGGTGGTGCCATTAGTTGGATGAGTAAGAAACAACCTATGGTTTTATTTTCCACTATAAAAGGTGAGTAAATGGCTGCTACTCATGCTTGTAAGGAAGCCATTTGGTTTAGAAGATTGTGTTATGATATTGGTGTTGATGCAAGATAGATTACTATTTGGTGCAATAGTTAGAGTATTATATACCTTGCAAAGAATCCAACTTTTCATGCTAGAACAAAGCACATTGATGTGCAGTTTCACTTTGTGAGAGATATGGTGGAAGATGGAAAGGTAAATTTGGAGAAGGTAGATACTATAAAGAATTTTTAAATGCATTGATGATACCAGTGGACATAGAGAAATTTAGATGGTGTTTAGAGTTTATGGACCTTTTAGACTATAGCAGTTAGTTCCTGTTATGTTCCTGTTGCTCTTACAAGGTGTTTGACAAGTGGGAGAATGTTAGGAATAAGGTGTCTCAAGATCAGATAATTCCTATTCTTATTATTTTTTTTGTAAATGTATTTTTTGCAAATAATGTAATTAAGTGTGAGTGTACATGTCTAGTTGGCATGTTGATGTGTCACTCCACTTACATGTGTCACCATCTTGAATTGTGTGTAAGGAGATCATGATTGAAATGGTTATGATAGATTCCTATGATGCCTAAGAGCTATCTTTGGAAGTTTTGATGATAGGTGAAGATGTGAAGACATGTGGCACTTGATCATTGAGTACTATACACTTGAGTCTCCATCTAGCACATGGGGTTCGAAGCATTACCTTGAATTTTTTTTTGGGTTCCTACTTTTCTAGAGAATGGTAAAACCCTAATAATATTGTTCTTTGGTAGTTTCCCTAAAATAGAAAGTGCATGGTATAAGCTTTCTTAGGGTGGTAGATAGTAGAGAGTGTGGAAAGTGTATTGTTGGTTACTATTGGATTGGTCTTTTATGCCTTGAAAGAACTTGGAGTGCAAGTGTGGCTTAACTTTTGAGTTGAAGGTAATACGTTGTGCAAGTTTTAGAGGGGTGGGGTTGTTTTACTGAAAAGTTTTTCCCCATTGGCATATCTCTATGTTTATGTGTTTTTCTTTCTCTATTTTTTTTCTATATTCATGGTTGATTGTACAATACTTCCCTTAAGGGATTAATGTAGGAAGCTATTTCTACACCAAAGTTTCCTTACAATTAGATGTTTTAGAGACAACCTAGAGGAGAGGAGCACATCTTGATGATGTGAGTGATGATGAATCATAAATACCAAAACCTAATCAAGAACCTAAAGAAGATCAAGATGAGACAAGGTTTTTGAGAGTGTTGTCTAGTGAAAATTCAAAACCTACTATTAAAGTTGTTGCTTATGATGGAAAATTGGATACCAATGTTGTGTTGGATTAGATCTCTGAAATGGAAAAGTTCTTTGAGTATGAAAACATTCTTGATAATAGGATGGTGAAGAATACATTTACAAGGTTGAAAGGACATGCCTCACCATAGTGGGAGCATTTGCAAATAGGTAGATAAAGGAGAGGAAAGGAGAAGATTAGGACTTTGCCAAAAATGGTGAAAAGGTAGAGAACAAGTTCCTTCCCGTTGATTACAAAATTTTCTTGTTGAGAAAGATGCAAAATTTGAGATAAAGAGACATGATTGTGAAGGAGTATACTAAGTAATTATATAGATTGGAAATCAGATTTTGACATGTGGATGATGATGTTGAGAAATTTTTAAGATAAATAAATGGACTTAGATCTAGAATTAAAGATGAGATAAGTTTTGTCAAATTAAAAAGTGTGGAGGAAGCATATCAATATGCCTTGAAAGTTGAGAACATCTTGACAAAGAAGCATGAACAAAGACAAAGAAGTAGAGGTGGTAGATTCTAGAGAGGCAAGGGTAGATCTTATGGAGAAGGTGGCACATCTAATAGTTCTATGCAAGATAAGAGAAAATCTTAATGGAAGAATAATGATAAAGGCAAGACTGAGTGGAAAGGTGGTGATTCCTACCAAGGAGGTATTGGTTCTTACTGAGGAAGAGGTAATTCCTATTCTAGAGGTGGTTTTCATGGTAATTATTTTAGATGTGGTAAAGAGGGACATGGATCCTTCGAATGTAGATCCTCTAAAAGTGGGCAAGTTACAAGGAGACACCGAGGGTTCACTGAGTGCACTTGATGCTAGAGAAAATTTGGCAATGAGAAGAACCTTTTGTAATAAGTGAAGTGATGAGAAACTTGTCCTAAGGAAAAGTCTTTTCAAGACTAGATGTAAGATGGGTAGATAATGTTGCAAAGTGATCATTAATAGTGGAAGCTCTACAAATTTGGCATCAAAAGAATTAGTTACAAAGTTTCAATTGTAGAGTTTGGACTATCCTAAACCCTATCATGTTTTATGGATCAAAGATGAGCATAAGATATTGGTAAGTGAACATTGTATTGTTAAATTCAAGATTGGACATTATTTTGATGAAGTTCTATGTGATATTATGCCTATGGATTATTATCATATTGTGTTGGCTAGACCTTGGAAATATGATAGATATGATATACATGATGAAAGATTGAATCAATATACTATTTGGGTGAATGGGAAGAAGAAAATATTACTGCCTTTGATTGAAATTCTAGATGAGGTTAAATGTACTACTATGAGAATCTACATGGTTAATGGAAAGCAATTTGAAAAGGAAATGAATAAGAATCAAATTGTTTTTGCCATAATCTCTATTGGTGTTTTGAAACATTTTAGTTTCAAATTATCCCGATGAGAACAAGATACATCTAGGGGTAGCTACTTCCCATTTTCAATATACTCTTTCAAACACTAGGCCAACTATAAGGCTACACCCTTCTTCTACTTTAGGCTCTGGAAAACCTAGGTGGGTATACCTCAAATTCACTTATATGTTACCAGTGCTAAAGCATACACTTGAATTTGAGAATACAGAGATGAAAATGGGTCTTAGTTCTTTATCTTTAAACCACATAAGTTTGTAGATTACAGAGATAGCATATGAGAGTCAAAATGAAACTTAAGATATTATTTCTCATTTGTATTCATTTCCTTGAAACTATACATTCATATGCATGAAATTAAAAAATTGAAATGCCAAACATATCAAAACTAGCTATATTATCTTCACTACTACTATTCATACAAGAGAAATATGTTGAATAATGTGGTGCCATAGTGATGAGAACACATCAAAACTGGAACCCAAGTTTCACACATTTGAGAACACTCAAGATTGGAACACACATGGTATCACAATAGTTAGTAATTTCTACAAAACTAGAACCCTACTAGTTTCATAGAGAAAATTGCCAACCCTTACAAATGAAAAAGAAATAGAATGATATAGAAGAGGATGAATTCCTAGATTTTTTCTATGTTTGACATGTATCCACTTGGAAAACCTCCATTTTTAGATGCAAACCATCTTTCTACTCTCTCTCTCTCTGTAACTGCACATCAGATATTTTTATTGCTGCTTGAGAATGCCTTGAAAGTATTTCTAGAATGATTGGAATGAGTAACTAATTTTGATTTTAGATCTGAGATCGAGGCAAAGGCAAAAAATTAGTTAAATAACCTCTAGAGGAAAGATAAACTTTTCAGAATCATTTTTCCCACATTCAGGCTTCAACAAGCTTTCATATTTGCCCTCTACCCAATTTTGATACTCAATGATGGATTTTGCCCATTATGCTAAGAATTCCATAGAAAATATAAATTTTCTTATAGAATGAACCACTAAATATCTATGCAAATTCTAACCTCATATTCAAAAAATTCATCTCCTCCCGGTTCTAATAGTATATTGAAGTCCATATTTTGGTTCAATTTTGCCCCTCTGGAAACCATTTGAAAAACTCACCTAGGACTATGAAAAGAGAAATATAAAATGAATGAAATTTTTTTTTTTAAAAATATTTCTATAGTATAAACTATAGAAAAATCACCACTTAAAACCAAATTTTCCAATGGGAGATTGGACAACCTCCCTTGTCCATTCACACAGTGCCACATGTTGTCACATGATTGTCCATCTTAATCATCATTGGGTGCCACAACCTCTCACTAGATTTTAACTTTTTTGGGAGGTCATCACATCGCCTTCGATGAGACCCTCCCATTTTCTAGTGGCAACATGGCAACCACCAAAATTTGAACATTTATGGCACCTTCTCTGCTTCATCGGTCAAAATAGACTTTGATCTCCACACCATCTATCATCCACAATGGAACCCTTCATCAACCTCTACCTTTAAAAAGGTAGATGACTTAAAGATGTTAAGTCATGTGAGAACTTTTGTATTTAAACATTTAAAATCTCCCAACTTGGGCAATGTGGGATATTGGTTTGTGGGTTTTCCCTTTGCTCATACCATGCTCTCTACTCATTGATTTCATGGATCCAAAGATCCTCATTATCTACACTCTCTTTGAAGTGTGTGATCTCTACCTTTTGGAAAAAGAAGAGAGCTACCATATAACCCCCTGCACCACCAGTATGACCAAATGATTACTTTTCTTGAGTAACTTCTCTGTCTTGGATGAATTCTCTTGTTGCAAAAGACTTGGATTTGGAGTTGGATGTGCTTTGGTATCCAAAAAATTCCTAAATATTTTATACAATAGTAGGTCCACAACTCAATCTTTATTTTGCATTAAAAAAAAGTTAATTATGGTGCTTTGTCCATATCTATGCAGGGATAGTGTGTACTACATACGATTCTAATTACCAAACAAAGTTAACTCATTCTTTATTTCCCCCAGATATTGAATGTACATACATTACGCATCTTCCCTAGATCCTCTACATGGGGATAAGGATCTAACATGTGATGATGGATCATTTTTTTAGTCCCTCATGTCACTGCCTTCTCTTACCTCTCCCATGACTTCTTCAAATTGCATTTGTTGCATAAGACAAGGCATGTAGATTTCCCTTTAACTATGGCTGAACATCTTTAGTGGGGGCTCTGCCAAGGCCTCCCCTGTCTTGATTGTAATCTCATTAAGAAACTCATGGTCATCCTCCAGATTGAAAAATTTCTTGGAATTTTTAATGGCCACCAGAGTACCATCTAATAAAATACTGTTGAACATAGTTCCAAAGCCACCACTTCTAAGCTCCATTTTTGTTGAATAATTATTAGAAGCCCTTGCCATTTCTCTTGCAAAAAACATTCTCAGGCTTGCTCTTCCCACTCTTGAATTCTTTCTTGACTTGACCTAAATTGTTGAAAAGGCTCTTCACTAAAACTATGGTTCCATTTGTATGTTGACCCTTGTAAACAATTCCATGTCCATCTTCACCCAATATATTTTCCTTTGTCTGATCAAATTAGTTGTGCCCCAAAGTGGGTTTGGCTTAAAAAAAAATCATTTTTGAAAAACTAATTCCTAGAATTGATCCACCAATCATCTAGTAAAAATCCAAATCAAATTCAACCACTAAACCAACACTTGAAACTTATTCACCTCTTTCTGCAACTAGTCAACTTTGTGCTAGGAAGTCCTTTGATCGGCTTTAAAAACTAACGAAAACACCTGACTAGGCTCTGAAATCAAACATACAAATTGATTTTTCCACATACTCTTACCCTATAGAATCTCATCTCATAAAAAGTTCTCATTCAAAAGTTATTGACTATTGAAGTTTCCCTCTTAGAACTGCTTGCAAAAAAATATGTTAGAAAACAATAAATCATGTTCAAATTTGGCTTTGAAAATTGTGTAGAGTGATACTTGGGGACATAAAAATTGGGGCATTGGTTCATTTTCATGAGGAAAATATAAATCTAGGATTAAGTCTCATGACAAATAATAGGGAAAATTTGACGAGGGGTCAAAGTAGGTTACTCAAATTTGCAAACAGGAAATAATGGTAGAAAGTTGAGTATTGCAAATCAAATGGACCTAGGAAAGTGTGCAGACGGATTCATCAAGTTTTGAAAATTGGCATATTAAAGTATTTTCAAAGTAAAACTTAATAGTACAATCTGTTTGATCTCACCTATCACAGATTTTTAGTCATGACATCACAAACAGGGGTACTGACTTGTCTGCATTTACTGAAACTAGTAAAAGGTTACAAATTGAATTTGGAATCGCGATCAAAAATTGATCAAACAATTTTTTTACAAGATCAAATCAGAAACATAACAATTCTTTTACCTCTAGAACTTAATACAAAAGGAATTTTCTCATTTTGGTCAACTGGATCAAAGTTATAACAAGTCAAACATAATTTAGAATAATTTGCATACACATGACAACACTAAACAACCAACTTTGAGGGATTCAATACCTAGTCAAATGGATTCAAAATGACTCAAAATTTGAAACATATATTCTTTGGTATGGACACTAAACACTCCCAAAGTGGTGAGTCATGGAACATTATTGGGTACAAGATATTCAATTACAAACATAGCCTCCTGTCCCTATTTGACACTTAGGCAAAAATGCAGAATTGGACATTGCTAAAAACGAGACTTCACAGAATGACTTAGAATGGAAATTTATCTTCATAGAGTGAGTGGATATAATAAATAAAAGTTGTTAGAAACATTAAACACCTCTTATGCCTCAAAAATATAGCCAAGTACACATGCATTAAAAAGTTGTAATGCTACACTAAGCATAAGCAATAATTTTGAAACAAAGAACAAGTACATTGTATGTAATTTTTTATAAAAAAAATTTCAACATAATATAAGTACAAGTACAATGATTGAGCAATTCTCAATCCAAAAATCTCAAAATAAAAGAAGATATCATCCAAATACATTTCCATTAAGATACTAATACATATTGACTTTAGTACAATAATGAAGTACGATATCATTCTTAAATGCCTATATCCAACATATGGACCCTACAAGTAATAAATTCTATTTCAAGATGTAACTTCAACAGTAATCTTTAGCTACCTACTAATCAACTTAAAGCACCTAAAAACACACATAAATGCAACACAACACAAGGAGGGCTCAATACACACTGAGTTGAAAAGCGAGATCCATCTGCATACATGTTAGAATAAACACATACATAACCATAATGCAGATATCTAATTTGCCTAACATAGTGCAATTTCCAAAATTAAAATGCAAGAAGTAAACATCTACTTAACATTGCAAAATTAAACTTGCACTAAGAATAACTAGTAAATGATTCATATATATACTGAGGTGTCATCGTTATGGCACTAAGTTTCTACATCCATGTATGGTATGTTCATAGTCAACTCATAACAGAATTCTCTATTATACTCGTGAATGATAGAATAGAGGTTTGACTTGTTCTCCATACTTAACCCTTTAGGTTTAAGTCATAGGTAAAGCCAATTATCTTTTAGTATGTTATTAACCCTCCAAGTTCATTTTAACATTTTCACTGAATTAAATAAATGAATAGGATTAACCAAATTTAGCCACCCCGATATATGTTCATCACAATTATTCTTAAAATACACATCAAACAAATTTACGAAAGAATGTACATGCAATAGATATAAAATCAGTATACAACGTGATACTACATTCTTCATCTATTTGCAACTTATCTTCTGCTACCAATTTCAAAAATAACTTAGGTTACTATAACAATAGAAGCAAAACTATAATATTAAAATCACATAAATATAATTAAACTAACATATCACTTTAATGATATTTCCAATAATATAGTTAAACTGACATATCACTTTAATGATATTTACAAATCTTAATACTATACCATTGAACCCTGTTGTCATAATAAACTAAATTAATCTTTCAATATGACTAAGATAATAGAATTAAAGTAAATATGATATTCTTGTTCAATATAAAATTCTCATCAAACATTTATCATTAGTCCATCTTTTCCATCGAAAATAATTTCCATTTTAATAATGAACTAAATAACATCATTAGAATAATAGATTCTAATTCATAAAATCTTTATTTCAAAACCATCTTATAAATACTATCAAAATCCTTCATAACATAAACAAACAATATAATTCATATCTAAAAAACTCCACAATACTCAAGCTCTGTCAATGTTTTAAACATAAGAACATTAACAATGATGCTATGTGTTCAACTACTTATTCCCAAATTGCCAAATTTCAATTTCTACCCATAGTTGACATACACACTATTTAGAATCTTGCAACATATCTAATTCTATATTGTCAACTACAATTTCTAATTCAAAATCATCACACTTATTGTTTAAATCTGCGACACACACAGAACCCCAAATACCAGTTTACTTATCTACAAGAACTGTTTAACAAAAAAATGCCTCTTCCCAGTTCCAAAAAATAGCATAACTAAATTTACAAATATCGAATTAAACTTTATGTAGTTATATATCAAATCAAAACATCATGCACAATCAATAGCATATCCACTATTCTACAAGCAACCTCCACCATGTCGATAATCATAATAAGAACTATATTGACAAAATGAAAATCCAACCTTGTTTTAGGTTTCCTTCTAACTATTTGACATAATGCCTAAATTTAGTAAACCATGTTAATTTAATCAACGACACTACAATCTGCCTTGGTTTTTTTGAACACAAGTATATATATAAACTATTTTACATAAAGACTGAGCCCAAGCTAAAACCCATTTCTTATTGTATCTGTGTCCTATGTCGTATGCCACTTATATGAAAAAAATCCAATATCATACATGGAGATGAAACACGCAAAAAGAACCTCAGATTTATAAAATTGAATATGGAAAACTAGATTTAAGCAACAACTAAATCCAAATGCAAATAAAAATGCATGAAAATACATATTACCCACAACAAAATATGGATATATTAAAAAATCAGCACTTTATTTGCCCAATCCTACATACACCCATACTTGGGTATCGATATTTTTTTAAAACAACAACATCTCCTATTTCCTTCAAACAAATTAACACCAACTTAATAGTAAAGGAATAAGTTAGAAAATACCCCCTACCTCAAAATCACAATACGTGGAAAAATGCTATGAAATATGCTTGATGCAAAAGCCCCAAATGTCCAAACTAAAAAACAATCTCCACAGAGCTACCACACATAACTCACAACCAACTTCCACAATGAAGGATAGCAGAAGAAACCAAATGTCAAATAGTAAATAACTCCCAATGAGTATTCTCCTTGCTCGACTTCATAAGCAAGTATTTCTTTCGAACTGAAACCCCTCATATTGCCCAAACTCTAGTAACAAAGCACATGTGTTACGTTCTTGCAACCCAACAATAGCTCACATTTTGGCATCACTTCCAAAGAAGCTCAAATTGAAAAGGTATGGCTGACCAAGAGATCAATGCCACTAAAACCTTCATAAAACTAGCATTAAATGAACTATGACATTGTACAGTGTCGTGCATACCATAATCACAGTTACTGCCATAATGGCATGTTTCAAAATAATGCAAAATCTTTTTGATAATATTGCATACGAAACCCATTAGGGTTTTATGAATATAAACCTCATTTCATATTACCAATAAAAAATTTATAAGTCATTAATAAAAGGTGTATGGTAACAACCATGGGTTTTGAACCCCATTGAAAACACAACATATAACATACTTTTGCCATTAGGGTATTTAACCCTTATAAATACAAAAGAATATATGCTAGGTAATCTACCAATTAGGATTACATAGAATTATTAAGATGAATAACCCCACTAAATAACATAAGTTACAAGTAAATAAACCTAGGGTTATAATCCCCATGTACAATTCAAATGAATGAATGCTCAACGGTAAAAAAGAAAAAAAACTATATAAGTGTATACATATACATTTTGAACTAAGAAAATATTTTAACACCTATGCATCATTGAAATACAATATATACAAGTTAGTTTCACCATAACAACTAAAATTAAAATTTTCTAATATTATTCCTAAAAGAATTATGGATACACAACAATAACATAAAAATTAGAGAAATCAAACATGGTAATCTCGAGACAAACAATATGTTCTGACATAAACACATATCCCAAGGACATTAAAACCAAGTTCTACAGATAATAAGAACATAACATCTAAAAGAAACTTATAACCACAAAGTCCTAATATGTAGTAAAACCAAAGTAGTGGTCAAGCATGACACCCTCCCCCACTAGGCTTCAACTTTCTCCTAGAAGTCAGCAAACAAGTGCGGATGAGCTGCTCTCATCATTTCAGTGTCCTTCTAGGTAGTAGATGTTTCATCATTGGAGTCCCATAGGACCTTTACCTACCTTATTTCTCTTCCTCTTAAACTTATAGTTTTTCTTTGCGTGATATGTACTAGTTCTAGCATGATTTGGCCATCCAAAATTTGCAAATTTTTCCAATCAAGCACGAGAGAAATATCAGGTATATACTTATGCAAAACTGAAACATGAAACACATTATGAATGCATGAAATACTTAGTGGCAAGGAAAGTTTGTAGGCAATAGGTCCAATCCATTCCAAAATTTCAAATGGACCTACAAATCGTGGTGCTAACTTGGATCCCTTACCATAATGAATAGGACTCTTACGCGGTCTTACTCGAAGAAATACTTTATCACCAACCAAGAATTGATGGTCGATCCTATGCTTATTAGCATATTTCTTTTGTCTATCCTAAGTAGTAATAAGGTGCTCTCTGATCCTCTTCACCTACTACTCCAAATCTTGCAACATATCAATTCCTAAAAGAGTCTTTTCCTCCAAATTATCCCAACTAAGAGGTGTCCTACAAGGTCTACCATACAATGCTTGAAAGGGTGCCATACCTATGGAATTGTGATATCCATTATTATAAATGAATTCTACCAAGTGTAGATACTCTTCCCATTTATTCTATCTATCCATTATGTACATCCTAAGCATCCTAAGCATGTCTTCCAGAATCTGGTTGACACGTTCAATTTGTCTGTCTATCTCTGGGTGATAAGCTGAACTGAAATTCAGCTGAGTACCTAACTCTCACTGCATGTATCTCTAAAGAGAAGAAGTAAACACTAGATCCCTATTAAAAATAATCTTTTTAGGAATTTCATGTAACTTAACTACCTGTTCCATATATATCTTGGCAACTGTTGCTGCATTATAGGACGATCTAACTAGAATAAAGTGAGCAACCTTAGAAAATCGGTCCACTACCACCATAATAGCATCATGCCTATGAGTCGTAATAGGCAATCCAATAATAAAATATATAGAAATGGTGTCCCATTTCCATTTTGGAATACTGTGTGGCTGCAATAGTCCCACAGGGTGTTCATGTTTAGCCTTAACCCACTGACATTCCAAGCATCATGCCACAAAATCTGCTATGTCCCTCTTCATTCTAGGCCAATAGTAATGCTGCTTAAGATTAGCATGCATTTTCTTGACACCCATATGAGCTGAATACAGTACTTTGTGGGCCTCAAACATAACCAGATTTCTCAAATCACCCAACTCAGGAATGTAAATAGTCCCTCTAAACAGTAGTAAACCTTCAGAATTCATTAAATACCCCTCAAAATGTCCTTCCAAGATGTTACTATTGTCCATAATAGCCTTAACATCCTAATACCAAAGATCTGCAAAAAGGTTCTATAAAATCTTATCCTTAAGATCCACTGTTAGGATCAAAGAAGATAATTCATGTCGCCTTCTGCTAAGTGCATCAGCAACCATGTTCTCCTTCCCTTGCACATATCTAATCTCAAAGTCGTATTCACATAGGAACTCCATCCATCTTCATTGCCTAGTGTTGAGGTCTGGTTGTGTGAAAAGATACTGAAGGCTTTGGTGATCAATATGTAACTGAAATCGTTGACCCAAAAGAAAATGTTGCCACTTGGTCAAAGCATGCATAATCACAGCAAGTTTAAGATCATGAGTAGGGTAATTCACCTCATGACTCTTTAGCTTTCTGGACTCATAAGCTATAACATGTCCTTCTTGCATCAACACTACCCTATGTCATCCAAAGATGCATCAGTGCAAACCACAAACTCCTTAGCTGAATCAGGGACTACAAGAACTGGTGCACTGGTCAAACATTCCTCAAGTTTCTAAAATGCTACCTCACATTCATCTATCCACACAAACTTCTTCCCTTTTCTTTGAAGAGATGTGATAGGATGTGCTATTCTGGAGAAGTTTGACACAAATCTGTGGTAATAGCTTGCTAAGCCCATGAATCTTTGAACCTCAAACACATTCAAAGGTGCTGGCCAATCTACAATAGCCCAAATTTTGGATGGATCAACAAAAATTCCATCTCCTAAAATTATATGTCCTAAGTAACAAATCTTTGATTTGAATAATTCACACTTCTTAGGATTGGCATATAGTTAGTTCATATGAAGGCATTCCAAAACTTGCTCTAAATGCTACTTGTGCTCCTCAATAGTGTTAGAATACACCAAGATATCATCCAGAAAAACCCCTACGAACTTGTCTAGGTAAGTTCTAAACACACCGTTCATTAGGCTCATGAAGGCATAAGTTGCATTTGTTAACCCAAAAGGTACTACTATGAATTTGTAGTGCTCATACCTAGTGTGAAAAGCTATCTTATGAATATCAGCTTCTTGGATTCTAAGTTGATGATACCTAGATTTCAATTCAATCTTCGAAAAGACTCGGGCACCCTTGACTTGGTCAAACAAGTCATCAATTCTAGGCAAAGGATACCTATTCTTAATAGTGACCTTGTTTAACTATCTATAATCTATGCAAAGTCTTAAGGATCCTTCTTTCTTCTTGATAAAAATTACTTGAGCACCCCATGGTGATATGCTAGGATGAATCAAACCTTTCTCCAAAAGCTCCTCCAACTAAAATTTAATCTCAACCAGCTCTTGAGCTATCATTTTGTATGGAGTCTTGGAAATTGGTCCCATTCTTAACACTAAATCAATTCAAAAATCAATTTCTCTTCTCGGAGGTACTCCTGGAATTTCCTCAACAACGACATCCAAGAAACTCTACAAGACTGGATGATTGAGAGAAAACCCTTTGACTATGGAATCTTCTAATTCATTTACTAATATGGCAAACAAACTGCAACCTTGTTGAGCACACCTTCCAATTGCTTGGTAGAAATTATCCTCAAAGAGATGGGTCTCTTGATTCCAACAATAACCCTAGCTAATCTAAAATCATCCAAACAATTGATTGTCTTATCCTTATAATCCTTAATAGCTTGATGCTATTCTAACCAATCCATCCCCAAAACTATGTCATATGACCCTAAAGGTATAACCCTAAGGTTTGCTAAAGTAGTAAAAGATTTCATATGAATCTTACAGTCAGGAGCAACAATATCAACGATCACCCTAGCACCTAACACTAACTCCACTTTCCATCTATTCCTTGCCCTAACCATAGGAATTCCACTAAATGCAACTAAAGCAAAAGAAACAAATGAGTATGTAGCTCCAGAGTCAAATAAGATAGATACTTTCATACCTTGAGTATTACCCTAAGCTTTAATAACCATGTTCTAGTGTTCGACCTACTTCTGATCCAAGGTAGCAAAAACATGGTGGTTCTTGGCAAAATCACCAACTGTCACTTTAGACCTAGCTAGCTTAGGTCCAACCTTTGGCTTGTCCCAATTAGGGCACTAAGACTGGTAATGAACTAACTGTCCACAATGATAACACTCAAAAAATTTCCTAAATCCCATGTTCTAACCAGAAGGACTAGGAGATGGATTATTACTCTGCACACTCTGAGGTGGTTGGGATGGTCTAGGCCACTCTGAACCCTTGGAGTTCTTATCAAACTTCCTCTTCTTGAAAATCCCACCTGAAAATCCTAATTTTGAATTACTCTGTGGAGGCTTTTGACTCTTACTGTCATTCAAGGTAGGTTAATTCATGCTAGTTTTGTATGAAGTCCCATGATAGTGAGACTTCATCTCAATCAGCTTTGCTCACTCTGAAGCCCTGCAAAGTCATAGGTCTCTAAAAGTTATCACTTCCTCCTCGATCTTGGTCATAAGCCCTCTGATGAAGTGTTGTATCATGGCTTTATCATTTTTTGCCCACCCAAAAAAAATTTAAGCTCATAGAACCTATGTTCATAAGCTTCCATTATAGAGCCAAACTACATAATCTGAAAGAACTCCTTTGCATGGGCCTGATGCCAATATTCAGACATGAACCTCTCCTTGAAATATTCTACAAAGAGTTCCCAAGTAACTAGAGAGATATCAATGCCAAGCTTCTCCAACTCCTGTTCCCACCATAAGGAACTGAATCCCCTCAAATGCATAACGATCCATCTTACTTTCATGTTACTCAAGTAACGGTGTAAGATAAAGCACCACTCAATATTCAATAGCTAAGCTTCTGTTGCTATACCCTATTTTGTACCATAAAATAATAGCCCTTTCATCTTGGAAAGATCCTTGAGCTGAGCTCTTGCCATTGGACCATCCTCTACAAGAAAATTAATATATTGCACAAGAGGTATCCTAACATTCGCTCCCCCACTAGGAATCTAGTTGTTAGTCTCAATATTATCGAGTCATTCCAGTATCCACTGAAGTACCATAGCTTGATCTACCTATTTATCCTGGTTGTTTTAGACCCCAGCATTCTGATCAAACTGACCATCCCTAGCAATATTTTGGTGCCTAGGACCTCTACCATGGCCCCTACCCCTACCTCTACCTCTGCCAGCAAAGTTATCCTTAGGAATACCATGTCCTCGAGCTCCTCTAGTGATGGGAGGCATGATAGAAACCTAAAAACAACAAATTGTTAATAACACACTGATGACAAGTTAAACCCTATAACCCAAGAGTCTTGGTTATTTTAACCATGCTCTGATACCAAATGTAATGCTACACTAAGCATAAGAAAAAAATTTGAAACAAAGAACAAGTACATTGTACGTAATTTATTATTATTATTCAACATAATATAAGTACAAGTACAATGATTGAGCCATTCTCAATCTAAAAACCTTAAAATAAAAGAAGATATCATCCAAATACATTTCCATTAAGATACTAATACATATTGAGTTCACTACAATAATGAAGTACGATATCATTCTGAAATGCCTATATCCAATATATGGACCCTACAAGTAACAAATTCTATTTCAAGATGTAACTTCAATAGTAATCTTTAGCTACCTGCTAATCAACTTAAAGCACATAAAAACACATAGAAATGCAACACAACACAAGGAGGGCTCAGTACACACTGATTTGAAAAGGGAGATCAATTTGCATACATGTTAGAATAAACATATACATAACCATAATGTAGATATCTAATTACCTAACATAGTGCAATTTCCAAAATTAATATGCAAGAAGTAAACATCTACTTAACATTGCAAAATTAAATTCACACTAAGAATAACCAGTTAATGATTCATATATATACTGAGGTGTCATTGTTATGGCACTAAGATTCTACATCCATGTATGGTATGCTCATAGTCAACTCATAACAAAATTCTCTATTATACTTGTTAATGACATAATAGAGGTTTTCCTTGTTCTCCGTACTTAACCCTTTATGTTTAAGTCATAGGTAAAGCCAATTATCTTTTAGTATGTAATTAACCCTCCTAGTTCATTTTAACATTTTCACTAAATTAAATAACTGAATAGGATTAACCAAATTCAGCCACCCCGATATATGTTCATCATAGTTATTCTTAAAATACACATCAAACAGATTTACAAAAGAATGTACATGCAACAGATATAAAATCAGTATACATCGTGATACTACATTCTTCATCTATTTGCAACTTATCTTCTACTACCAATTTCGAAAGTAACTTAGTTTACTATAACAATAGGAGCAAAACTATAATATTAAAATCACATAAATATAATTAAACTGACATATCACTTTAATGATATTTCCAATAATATAGTTAAACTAACATATCACTTTAATGATATTTACCAATCTGAATACTATACCATTGAACCCTCTTGTCGTAATAAACTAAATTAATCTTTCAAAATGAATAGGATAATAGAATTAAAGTAAATATGATATTCATGTTTAATATAAAATTCTCATCAAACATATATCATTAGTCCATCTTTTCCATCGAAAACAATTTCCATTTTAATAATAAACTGAATAACATCATTAGAATAATAGATTCTAATTCATAAAATCTTTATTTCAAAACCATCTTATAAATACTATCAAAATGCTTCATAACATAACCAAACAATTTAATTCATATCTAACAGACTCCAGAATATTCAAGCTCTATCAATGTTTTAAATAGGAGAACATTAACAATGATGTTGTGTGTTCAACTACTTATTCCCAAATTGCCAAATTTTACGTTCTTTCCATAGTCGACATACACGTTGTTTAGAATCTTGCAACATATCTAATTCCATATTGTCAACTACAATTTCTAATTCAAAATCATCACACTTACTATTTAAATCTGTGACACACATAGAACCTCAAATACTAGTTTACTCATCTACAAGAACTGTTTAACAAAAAAATGCGTCTTCCCAGCTCTAGATAATAGCATAACTAAATTTACAAATATCAAATTAAACTTTATGCAGTTATATATCAAATCAAAACATTATGCAAAATCAATAGGGTATCGACTCTTCTACAAGTAACCTCCAACATGTCGATAATTGTAATAAGAACTATGCTGACAAAATGAAAATCCAACCTTGTTTTAGGTTTCCTTCTAACTATTTGACATAGTGCCTAAATTTAGTAAACCATGTTAATTAAAAAAAAAACACTACAATTTTCCTTGGTTTGTTTGAACACAAGTATATATATAAACTATTTTACATAAAGATTGAGCCCAAGCTAAAACCCATTTCTTATTGTAACTGTGTCCTATGTCGTATGCTGCTTATATGACAACAATTCAATATCATACACGGAAACGAAACACACAAAAAGAACCTCAGATTTATAAAACTTAATATGGAAAACCATATTTAAGCAACAACTAAATCCAAATGCAAACAATAATGCATGAAAATACATATTACCCACAACAAAATATGGATATATACAAAACTCAACACTTTATTTGCCCAATCCTACATACACCCATACTTGCGTATCGATATTTTTTTTAAAATCGTAGCATCTCCTATTTCCTTCAAACAAATTAACACCAAATTAACAGTAAAGGAATAAGATAGAAAATGCCCCCTACCTCAAAACCACAGTAGGTGGAAAAATGCTATGAAATATGCTTGCTGCAAAAGCCCCAAATGTCCAAACTGAAAAAAAATCTCCATAGAGCTACCACAAATAAGTCACAACTAACTTCCACAATGAAGGATAGTAGAAGAAACCAAATGTCAAATAGTAAATAACTCGCAATGAGTATTCTCCTTGCTCAACTTCATAAGCAAGTATTTGTTTCCAACTGACATTGCACAGTGTTGTGCATACCATAATCACAATCACCATCATAATGACATGTTTTGAAATAATGCAAAATCCTTTTGATAATATTGCATGCGAAACCCATTAGGGTTTTATGAATATAAACCTCATTTCATATTACCAATAAACAATTTATATGTCATTAACAACAGGTGTATGGTAACAACCATAGGTTTTAAACCCCATTCAAAATATAACATATAAGATACTATTGCCATTAGGGTATGTAACCCTTATAAATACAAAAGAATATATGCTAGGTAATCTACCAATTAGGATTACATAGACTTATTAAGATGAATAACCCCACTAAATAACATAAGTCACAAGTAAATAAACCTAGGGTTATAATCCCCATGTACAATTCAAATGAATGAATGCTCAACGGTAAAAAAAAAAAACTATATAAGTGTATATATATACATTTTGAAGCAAGAAAATATTTTAACACCTATGCATCATTGAAATACAAACTATAACATATAATCACAATTGAATACATTTCCTTTAACTTATTAAGTCAAATCAAACCATTTTATAAACAATATGCCTAAGCAAAGAAAATTCATTCAGCATATCATAAATTTAACATAGGCCAATGAATAAACCCAAAATATATACAAGTTAGTTTCAACATAACAACTGAAATTAAAAATTTCTAATATTATTCCTAAAAGAATTATGCATACACAAAAATAACGTAAAAATTAGAGAAATCAAACATGGTAAACTTGAGAAAAATAATATGTTTATACATAAACACATGTCCCAAGGACATTAAAACCAAGTTCTACAGATAATAAGAACATAACATCTGAAAGAAACTTATAACCACAAAGTCCTAATATGCAGTAAAACCGAAGTAGTGGTCAGGCATGACAAAAGTGCTTATAGGGGTTAATTTTTCCAATGGTACTCAAAATTAGGGTTTCAATTTTGAGTCCCAACAATCCCTAGGAGATTGAGTTGTGCTAGTAACAATTGAGTTTCAAAAAATAGTGCTAACTGAGTACTAGGCAGTAGTGACTGAGTCATAGAAGCTAGTGGTAGTTGAGTGATAGTAGAAACTACTAGTATTGATCGAGTCCCAATGGAAACTACAAAATTATTGAATAAGGATATTATTACAAAGGATATACCTAATCATTTACCTTCTATGGGAAGTATAAGTCATTGTATGGATCTAATTCCTAGAACTATTTTGCCAAATAGAGCACCATATAGATTGATACCTACTAAGAATTTAGAACTTAACAGACAAGTGCATGATTTTTTGGAGAAAGGTTTGATCAGATAAAGTTTGAGTCCATTTTTTGTACCTATTATATTAGCACCTAAGAAGAATGGAGAATGGATAATGTGTAACAATTCTAGATCTATTAACAAGATGATATTTAAATATAGGTTTCCTATGTTGAGGATGGATGACATAATGGGTTATTTGACTGGAGCAAAGTATTTTACCAAGATTGATTTGAAGAGTGGTTATCATCAAATAATAATTAGAAAAGGTGATGAATGGAAGACTTCTTTTAAGATAAAAGACGTTTTGTATGAATGGTTGGTAATTCCTTTTGGTTTGACTAATAAATGAAGTTCTGAAATGATTCTTGGGTAAGTTTGTGATTGTTTACTTGGATGATATTGTGATATTTAGTAAGAAAAAAGGTTGCCAAGTTACCTATATTAGCTTTACCTAATTTCAATAAGGTATTTCAAGTTTAATGTGATGCAAGTGGTAGTGCAATAGTATTTGTATTGAGTAAAGGAGGTAAACCTATTACTTTCTTTAATGAGAAGTTGAATGATGCTAAAAAGAATTATTATGTGTATGATAAAGAGTTTTATGCTATTTTTTAAGAATTGAAGAATTGGAGATGTTGTTTGATTCCTAAGGAGTTTATGTTTTATATTGATCATAAAGCTTTACAATACTTGAGAAGTCAACATAAGTTAAATTAGAGACATATGAAGTGGTTTGAGTTTTTGTAGAGCTTTACATTTGTGATTAAGCATAAGAGTGGAGTCACTAACCAATTTTTTGATGCATTGAGTAGAAGATGTTATTTTCTAAGCAAGATGAAGGTTGAATTTCTTGGTTTTGATGAGATGAAGGAGTTGTATTATATTGATCTTGATTTTCCTAAGATGTGGAGAGTGTGCAGAGCCCCTAGTTTGACAAAAAAAAAAAGTTTAATAGTATTTTATTCAAGAAGGTATGTTGTTTAATGGTATTAAGTTGTTTATTTTTAAGAGTTCTATGAGATTTAATTTGATTAAATAAAATCATGGTAGTGAATTGGTCAAACATTTTAGAATTGATAAGACATTGAGTTTGTTGAAGGAAAAGTATTATTGGCCTTAGATGTATAAGGATGCTCAGAAGTTTGTAAAGAGTTGTGGAGTTTTTCAAGTTGAAAAAGGAGTGAGTCAAAATATTGGATTGTATAAATTTATTACTATTCCTAAGAAACCTTGGAGTGACATCAATATGGATTTTGTTCTTAGACTACCTAAGATAGTGAAGAGGTATGATTCTATATTTGTTGTTGTGGATAGATTTTCTAAGATGGCTCATTTATAATTGTAAGAAGACATAAGATGTTGAGCATATTGCTAAACTTTTCTTTAAAGATATTTTCATATTATATGGATTACCAAGAAGAATTATATCTAACAAAGATAGTAAGTTTGTTGACTATTTTTGGAAGACTTTGTGGAAGAGATGACGGTAGAGGGTTAAAGTTTAGTTATACTTTCCATCCACAAATATATATGGATAGAAAAAGGTTGTGAATAGAAGCTTGGGTAATTTTTTGAGATTATTACATTGGAAATGAATCAAATAATAGGGAGATGGTTTTAGCACAAGCTGAGTTTACATATAATAATTTTGCGAATATGAGTAAAGCGAAGCCATCTTTTGAGATTGTTACTAGAATGCAGCCTAGAGGAGTATTAGATTGAAGAGATATTTTTGGTGAAGAAAAGAGAAGTGATATAGGAGAAGATTTTTCTAATTTTGTGGAGTCTTTGCATAAGTGAAGATAAAGTTCGAACAAAGTAATCAAAAGTATAAGGAGAATGATGATAAGTCTGAAGTTGGTGATGAGGTGATGGTTCATTTGAAGAAAGGAAGATTTCCTATTCAAACATATAGTAAGTTGAAGATGAAGAAGTTTGGACCTTACAAGATCTTGAAGAAGTTTGATAGTGGTAATGCTTATGAAATTACGTTATTTGATGGCATGGATATATCTCCTATATTCAATGTTTCTAATTTGTAAAAAAACATGGGTTAGATGATGATTTTTTTTTTAGATAATTATCCTAAGAAGTAGATGTTAGCATGAATGTCAATGATACTACATTGGGGGAGTATACTAAGCATTTTAGAGTATTGATATGTTGCATTTATGATTGTATTTGTCATTAATGTCAAAATAATAGTAATTTTATTAAGTCTAGAAGAATAATAGTTAGTAATCTTAAGATCGATAATATCTTAGGAATTCTTAGATGATTTAAAATGGAGGACATGTTCTTGAGGTTATCCTAATGATGTAGTTAAAATGACTAGGTCTTATTTGATGTTGTATAGAAGTTACACTTGTTTTACTAGAAGCAATATAAAAATAAAGCATTAGAAAATAGAGTTATGATGATCTATCACTATCTTTCATCTATGATGTAATGAAGGTGATGCATAGATAAAAATTATAGAGGATGATCATGTGGTAATGCCAGTGTGTGTGCAAGTCATGGTTTCACACATGTGAAGTTTTGTACAGATTGTGAGTTGACAGTGTTATTATAATTTTGAATTGTGAATTAATTAATTATCTTATTTTAATTAATTGGGAAAGCCTCAAGGGTGACTCAAGAAATTATTATGAAGATATGGTTTAAAGGAAAGCTATTTTCCTTGTTTGCAAAGGAGACTTGGAATTAGAGGATCAAGTGGAATGCAAAGTATTAGTGCACAATTTGAGGAGGAGCAAAATGCTTACTAAATGCGTATAAGAAATTCAATGGATCATTGGATGCACATTATGAGTTTTGGTTACAAGATCTTAAGGAGCATAAGTTTAATTGATAGGATAGATATAGAGGAAGAAAGTATATTTTAGTTCTATTATTCGATAAGGAACAATACAAAGATCATTTGGATAGTGGATTCTTTGATCTTAACCTTGAAGTTGTTCAGGCACAATTGTCTTCCACAACTTCTAATAGGGTTGGCACAACTCCTAAAAAGGATGCAAAGTCTCCTAACAGGGACTCATATGTACTAAATGTTGTAATAGAATCCTAACAAGGTCTATCCTCTAACAAGGAATATTTATATTAGTACATCATCATGTGGGTACCAAATCCCCATTGCGATTTTCCCTCTGATCAAGAGTTTCCCTATTTGGTGTTAATTGTGTATGAGTATCTTTTTGTGGTTTTAGTTTATATTACTAACATGGTTAATTTTGTTTAAGGTTAATGTTTGTGAAGATAGTTGGATAACTGATTCACCCCCCTCTCTTAGTTATATCAATGGACTATATATTTTAGCAATTGGTATTAGAGCTTCAAGTCCTTGAAGATAAGGCTTAAAAACTTTAGGAGATCAATGGAAAATATGTTTAGGAAAGATATTCTAAGATTCTATGGGACTAACTATGATAATTGGAAGGAAAAGATGAAGACTCATTTGTTGTCCATGGGTCTAGGTTATTGGATCTTGACAAAGAGTGAGAAGATAATTATGGAAGAAGGAAATATTGAAGAATAAAATGAAGCAAAAAGAGATCTATTCATGTGAAAAATGCAAGCCAAAGAAGCCCTACTACTAGTTCTTCTAGATAATGAATACAATCAGGTAAAGACATTTCAAACTTCTCATGAAATTTGGAAAGCGTTAGAAGGTGATGATCATGCAAAAAGAATGAAATTACAAAGTTGGATTTGCACATTTGAAGATGCTAAGATGATGGAAGATGAATCCATTAGAAATTATATTGGAAGAATATTAGAAATTGTTGTAGGTATTTGATCTCTTGGTTGAATGAAACAAGATGATGAGGCTATATGGAAGATCTTGAAAAGTTTATCACCACCATTCAAGCAAACAACTCAGATGATTTAGCTAGTAATGCCCTACACCAAAGATTTCACAAAGGAAACTTTTCTTGGAAGATTAGATTCGATAAAAGTAGACATGAGAAAGTTTGGAGAATTATCCAGAGTTGAGATAGCTTTCAGCGCTATGAAGATTTGACCTAGTCTGTCAAGAAGTACAAATGCAAGAAGACACGTTGCCAGTAATAGCATATTTGAAGAAGATAAGAAGATTGAAGAAGAAATATTCCTTCTAGTAAGAAGAGAGAAAGATGGTAAGAAAATCTTCAAGTGTTAGACTTGTGATGAATATGGTCATTATACATATAAATGTCATAAAAGAGAGAAAAAGTTTAGAGGAAAATTTAAGCCTAGAAGAGATAAGGATAGAAATTGTTTATATGTTAATGAGGATGAAGAATATGATGAAAAAGATTAGACTAAAAGTGACAATGAATTAGGATTTGTGGCTATTAAGGAAGATAATCTTGGTAGAGAAATTAGAGAAGAGAAAAATCTAGTTACCCAAGTTGAGAAGAAATCAGATTGGATAATTGATAGTGGATGTTTACATCACATGACTGGTGATATGAAAAAATTTGTTAAGTTCAAAAATCATGATGGAGGTATTGTTAGAGTTGGTAATAATGCAACATGTCATATTACAGGGATTGGATCTATTATACTTGATGATAAAACTAACACTAATGATGTTTACTTTGTTGATGGTTTAAAACATAGTGTTTTAAGTGTTGGACAGTTGGTAGACAAGGGATATTGGTTGCAACTCATAGAGAAGACTTGCATTTTCAAAGAAAAAGATGTTAAGTTGATTGGTACTAGAACCAAATCTAGAGGTAATGTATTTCAATTGAATCCTACTAAAATAAAATGTTTGGTTGAAAATGTTGTCTGTAACCAATGTATTTTTCCTAAGATTATTAAGCCTACTAATGTTGTCTACAAGGAATATTTTGGCTAAATAGAGGAAAATGTCTTTTCCTAGAAAGAAGTTCTCTACTACAAAGAAATTGGAGATTTTTTACACAGATCTACATGGTCCTACAAGAACCAGAGGATTTTATGGTGAAAGGTACTTTATGAATTTTTTTCATGATTTCACTAGGATGATGTGGGTAGTATTTCTTAAAGAGAAGTATGAAGCATTTGAGAAATTTAAAGTATTCAAGAATAGAGTTGAAAATGAATCCAATGTTAATATTAGGTGTTTAAGATCAGATAGAGGAGGAGAGTTCACTTCTAGAGAGTTCAACATGTTCTATGAAGAGAATAGAATCAAAAGACAGTTATCTTCACCTAGGACACCTAAACAAAATGGGATTTTTGAAAGAAGAAACAAGTCAGAAGCAAAAGCAACAAGAGAGATGTTATTTGAGAATGATGTCTCAAAGTCATTTTGGAGAGAATAAGTTAACACTGCTATATATACTCTGAATAGAGTACAAATCAAAAAAGGTATGAGCAAGACACCTTATGAGTTATGGTTTTATCACTATTGTGGTATTCACAACACACACCCCATTCCTTGCTAGGAATGGGGACCCCCTAATTTTTTTGACTCTCAGACTCACAATTCAAGAGTCAGGAGAAGATAAATTTGTTTAAAAGTTAGTCTTAGAATTTTTTAAAAAAAAAATCCTCCCCTAACTCGTGCACCCACATCAAGGCACAATGTGCATCAGGGGAGAATGGTTATAAAACCCTCTCTCCCCTCCTTTTCCCATTTTGTTTGAACTACTAGGAGGAGGGAGCAAGGTAACCCCCCCTCTCTTCGCACCCATCTTTCGCATGCGTTGTGCACTGGCGTTGCCTACACATAGGTTGCATGTGCAGGCCATGCACAATGGATGCATTCCTATCCATGCATGCATTGGTAGCACATAGGCATAGGCTATGCAAACTAGACATGCACTTAGTAGTGCACAGGTGTAGGCCATGTGCACTAGCCACACACCTAGCTGTATTCACACTAGCCATGTGCCTGGCAATGGACAAGTGTAGGTTATACGAGTTGGCCGCATGCACGTTGGTCATGCTCATGTAGGCCATGCACATGCACTAGTGATGCACTAGCTACTATGCACTTGGTCATGTGCATGATGAGTGGCATGCTTAGCTCGCACCTGCATGCACGCTTACGTGCATGTTTTCCTCGACGTGCACATGGTGTTTTTTTGTCTCCACATTTTATTTTAAAAAAATTAAAAAAATTAAAAATAATAATAATAAGTTTTAGATAAGAAATGAATAAGTCCCAAGGGGGACTTTTTTTCCTCACTTGCATTTTTCTTCCTATCTGATGAATGGTCATATTTCCTTTCTTGTGATGTGTAGGTAACACAATTAGATGGCATTCACATTCAAATCACTAGTGAAACTAGTTGTTTACAAATTTCAAGGTGTGACCCCAAAATCAAGATTACATGATGACTATCCTGAGATCAAATTTACTGACCTCAGACACATAGACTTTAGAGAATTCCTAAGAGTATGCAACAATCTAACACAAAGGTCAACCTTGGCATCTGCATTGATCTAATTTGGATTAGATAATGCAACATCACATCTTATGTTGATACAATTAGCTGAGTTGATCATGACCCTATCTCAGCATTTTGTTCTTGATGAGTGGGTAGTTAAGAGTGTCACCAGAGAAGTGGTTTTGGATCTACAACTTGACAACATCAAGAGAGTTTTTCATTTACCTAGAGCCAACCAATTCATCTGACTCTTGTATGAAGTAGCTAAAAGATGGTATAAGGATCATCACTAAGAGGCTATCAACATCATACATTCCTTTTACTTCATTGAGAAGCCACCTCGGGGAAACAAAATCAACAAAGTGGATATGACTTGAGGATACATGAAGGATGACATCAGATACTCCATCATTCTTTTGAGCAGCGTCATGGACTTACTTGTAGCAGGTCATTTCACTCCATTCATGGTCAACTTCATTTAGACTATCAGGCATGCAAAGATACCACTAGATTAGTCCACCATGCTAAGTAAAAACTTGTGTGATCAGTTGAGGATAGTAAAGGATAAGAAGAAGTTCTATACGACTTCTTATGTGGTATATCTACTTGTAGAAAGGGCAACCAACTATCCCAGGTTATACAAGAATGGCAGTATGTAGGACCCTAATGCATGGCCATACATAGTCTATCCTTAGTTAGTGAAGAAGAAGCTCTCACCATAGAGCAAAGAGTATAGGATTGTAAATGATGCCTTCATATTTTCTATCAATCAATTCATATTGGGGGACTATGGGAAGAGAGTTTTTGAGGAAACCAAGGCACAAATCATAGCTCTAAGAGCATATTTCATCCAATTTAGGGCATTTGCATACATTCGGGTAGCTGGTGCATCTATCAATCCAAAGAAACTCCCAAGGTACTCTAGTGACAAGTTGGTCCTAATGGAAATATCCTAGTAGATTGAGTTAGCTTATGAGAGGATCAAAAGACAACAAAGACCTTATTGGGATTGGCCTTTTTTAGTAGGAGCATATCAGGTGAAGAGAAAGTAGGATATCCTAACTTTCAAGTGGGAATGGGAGAACTACCCTCTTGAAGAGTATAACTCTCCTCGACCATTCTTCAATAATGTTGATAAAGTGGAAAACCTAGTAGGAAAGGAGTTCTATCATGAGGATTTCATTGAAGAGCATTAGATGAATGCCATAGATGACTATGATGTTTGCATCAGAGACTATTGTAGGATGACTTTGTATTTAGTAGAAAAGGTTCTTCATTTGACCATCCCTGATGAGATAAGGCTACAAGAATCCAAGGAACTACTAGATCCTCTATTCAATATAGATAAAGTTGGTGAGAGACCCATTCTGAATGTAGAAGTTGATAGAGATAAAGGAGATGATATTAATCATCAAGCAAGACATGTCATTCAAATGACAAAGAGTTGTTTTAAGAAACCCTTTCCACTTGATCCAATTCTGGATACAGTGATTTTCAATGCACATGCTCACCCAAAAAGGGGTAAGGGAAGGAAAGTCATAATTCCTATCTTTGTGCTCCAATCTCCTATCAGGCCTAAAATAGTCTACCAGCTTGATCATCTAGTGGGATACTACCACCCTTGAAATAGAAAGGGAAAGAGGAAGAGAGACTCTCCTTAGAGGATTCAGATGGAGCATGTTGAAGAATAGGTCCCTTCCTAGCAATAGGAATTGAGTTCGCAAGAGCCCTATGATGGTGGAGCTTCTCATATCCAGGTTGAATTTCCATTGCCTCCTATTTTGTCAAGTTAATGAGAAGAGGGAGGAATTCTAGAGACCTCCATTCCTCTAGTGCACAAAGAGCTTCCTTCTCCTATGGTTCTATAGAAACAAAAGAGGATCAAGGTTAAAATGAACAAGAGGCAAAGAGTCCATAAAAGATTAGTGCCTAATCCATCTATTCCCAAGACCATTCTAGAGGAAGAATTAGATGAGGAGGAAGAACAACTTCCCTTACAAAGGAGAACTTAGTTGGCAAAAGCCACAGAATTGGAGAAAAGGAAGAGTGCCATGAGTACCCCGCCACCCACCCAAGAAGAACCTATAGAACTCTCTTCTTTAGAAGATGAAGTGCAATGATGGGTGAATGAGAAAAGGGAGCAAGGTGAAGATGTTCTCTCCATCTCAAATTTTGATTTCATTGCTGTGGGTATAGAGTTAGTTAGAGGTAAGATCCGAGACACCCCTATAGGTGAACTTCAATAGCAAGACTAGATGTAGATGCCACTAGAAACACAAGGTCCTCATCTCACTCCTCCATCTCCACCACAAGTCACAATGGTAGATAAAGGTTCAGTCACTCCTCTACCTCCAGGTTTGGAAGAGGAACATGTTCAAAAGGAACCATCATTACAAGAGAAACTAGAACCAAGGGTTATTGATGAGCTATTAAAAGAAGCATAGATAGTATAATGTGTACAAAAACCTTCTCAAGAAGTTGAGGATCAAACTACACGATCTACAAAGACTGAGCCTACAAAAGAAGATTCCTTATAGTAGGAGACTCCAAGCAAGAGTGATAAAGGGAAGGAGGTAATTGAACACATCCTTTCATCATCTAGAGCCAAGGTTATAGAGGGACATATCCAAAGGTGGTTTTGAAAAGAAATAACGAGTAGTTCCAAGAATCAATTTGATGCTTTAGAGGATGACATTTGTGACATTATAGAGATTTTGAACAAGCCCGAGTCTCAATTGCATGATGCAATGCCATTTGTGTTTGTTAATTCCATATGAAACTAGGACTTGTTTGCACAAGTGGTTCACCCTCCCAAAGGTACCAATATAGAAGTTGTTAGTCTTGAGGGCTATGAAGTGAAATATATTATGTTAGGAAAGCCTATACGGGATACATCCTAATAGATGATGACTATGGGAGTCAAAGAGGTTCTTAGGCACATGGAATAGGATGAGATTGAAATTAGAACACTTCATAGAAAAATTGAGATCCTAAAGGGATATCTAGCCAAAGTTATTGGTCCTCTTGATCTTGAATGCCCCAAGGAAACTTTAAATACCATTCTTAGAGAAGGGGAAGGTGTACGGCTCAATCTATTTTTGAAAGCTTATTAGGAATGGTGGGATAGCCTTGAGGATAAATGTGTCATTATAATCACAAAAAGTTTGAAGTTGTTGCATGTTATGCAAGAGAATGTTGATAATATTGTGGCAATTTTGAGGTAGGACTTTAGTATCATGGATGAGGTATGGGCATGGAGCAAAGATTTGCAAACTCTACAAGCCATAAAAGGGAAAAGGTAACACATTCTAATTGATGTATATACCAGAGAAGAATTAGACATGAGAGATGATTGGATAGAGAATATTGCTGATGAGAATACAATGATGGAAACATTGCATGATGAGATACATAGGCTTAAGGAACTTGAGAGCGAATTTTGGAAGTAGAAAAGTTGTACAATGATGCATGCTTGGATATCTTTGAAGATGAAGAATGAGAGAAGTTATTGCCATTTGAGGTAGTAATGGAAAATTTTAAGAAGAATTTAGAGAAAGAATTTAGTGATGAAGACATCAGACAAGCCTTCAAGACAGAGGAAACACTGTTAGAGTTGGACTCCAAACTCAGAGATTTTATAGAGACTTGGATTGAGATGGACAACTACAGGTCGAAGGTCAAGGATAAGTATGAGGTTATGGATCTTCTAGATGCTTCTAAGATTAATGAGATAATAGAGAAATTCAAGGGAAAATATCCAAACATAGCTTTAGGATGAAGATAAACAAAACCCAAATGCCAGAATTTCAATTTTGACACTTAGTAAAATTTTGAGATTTTGACCCAATCGAGGTCCACAACTCTATAGGTCTGTAGGTTTGCGGCTCCACATTTTCATGTAGCTCCATAGGTCTATAGCTCTGCTACTCTACAATTTAGAGGTGCACCAATAGTTGACTGCCAGTTCCAAAAATAACACTTTTCATGCATTGAGAATGCGTTTTGATGGCAAGTTAACTCCAACACACACACCTAGTGAAAGGCTAGCTTCTATTTTTGGCACCTCTAGGAACTTCCACTTTGACTGATGGCTTCCTCCTACTTTCTCACTCATTCTTTCATTTTTTTTGACATATAAAAGGCTCATGCATCCAATTAATGAATAAAATATGGACGGAGTCCTTCTAAGCACCAGTTAGATTGTTAATTTGTATATATTTAGTTTGATTTAATGTTTTAAGAGCACTTTATTGCATGATGATATCTCTCACTCTTGACAAAAATTGAGGAGGTGATTTCTTATAAATACCCCATTGTAAAATGTAACAAGGGTCACCATTATTATGCAATAGAATTATGCTTTTGGTGTTAGCATTTGGAGTGTAGTTATTCTTTCTTGAATGTGTCATTATTTTGTAGATTTCATTCATGAGATTGTAATTGAGCCAAAGGTTTATTGCATTGTTTTTAGTTGTGTGATCTTTTAGTTCTGGTGTTTTCTACAGATATACGAATTGTACTGACGTAATGAGCTTGAGAAGAGATCACCCAATTGTGTCTACATAGATTTTTGTCTCACATGAGTGCACTTTCTATGGCCTTGTGATTTGATGAAGTGTGAAACATCATTCAATTTGTTAAAGATTCTTACTGATGATTACATTAGTGGATTCTAGGAAGTGCTACTCCTGTTTTCATTGGTTTCCTACCAATTTCTTCAAAGGTTTAACTCACAATGTGTTGTGCTCTGTAGCTTATATCCATTTAAGAATTTCAATTTCAAGTAATTTAATTTCATGTTATTTGCTTTCAGTTTTGTTATTTTCTTTACTAACCCCTTGTTAGAATAGGAACACATTTTAGTTGCATTGGTAGTTGCATGCATTGAAAAATAGAAAATACAAAAATATTGTTCTTTTGGTGTGATATTTTGAGACAACGAATAGATTTACTTCAATTCTGAGATAAAAGAGGTTTTTAGAACTAGCAAAGGTCTCCTCATGAACACTCACATTTATCTTCTACTGAGTGGATTTTGGTATGTGTGGATCCTTAAAAGGATTTTCTTTTCAAGAGAGGAATTATGCAAAGGATTCTTGCCATTGACCTCGTGCAAAATGAATGCCCAAAAATGACTCACCATCAGTCAAGCATTTCATAATTTTTGGATGTATGTGTTACATAAAGAGAGATGATGATATTGGTAAGTTTTATCCTAGAAGTGATGAAGGTATGTTTCTTAGTTACTCACTAAAAATCAAAGCATATAGATGTTTCAACTATAGAACTAAGACAATAGTTGAGTCCACAAATATAAGGGTGATCACTAGATGCAAGCTCTAAAAGAAGAACTACATAAAATTGAGAAGAATGAGACATGGGAATTAGTTCCTAGAGCTTAAGACAAGAATGTGATAAAAACCAAATGGGTATTCAGAAATAAGATGAATGAACAAGGAGAAGTTGTGAGAAACAAGGCCAGGTTTGTTTGGAAAGGTTACTTGTATTAAGAAGGTATAGATTATGAAGAGACATATGCATGTTATTTTGTGGTGACTAATCAAGGAAGTACTATGCATACTTCATATGCATGTTAGTTTGTGGAAAGTAATATACATACTATTTGCCAATGGTTGGCTACTATTCACCATTAGCTAACATTCACCAATTAACTATTGTTTATATTCACCAATTTATGGCTGACATGTTGTAACTAATTTTGACCCTAAACTGAGAAAAATACTTGTATAAAAGTGATTAGGGTTAGGGACTATTTCATAAGGTGTGATGCAAAAAAAAAAATTTGTAGGAGTATTGAGCTATAAGGGATTATAGATTGTAATCAGGTTGTAATCATTGGATTGTATTAATATTGGACTTGTTGTTTCGTGGATGTAGCCTAGGGATTGGGTGAACCACATTAAAAATTGGTGTCTTGTGTTCTCATCTATGTGATCTATTATTTTTTGTTATTGTTTATATTTGCATTTAATTTTTATTTTTATCTATGGTTAAATCCTAATAATGCACCCATGGCAAGAATGGAATCAGTAAGGATGTTCTTGGATTATGTAACAAGCAAGAATTTCAAGGTTTATCAGATGGATGTCAAGTTAGCTTTTCTAAATGGAGAACTTGAAAAAGAAGTCTACATCAAGAAACCTGATGGGTTAACTTTTATAGAAGATAAAGATTTTGTATGGACACTAAAGAAATAACTGTATGGTTTGAAGCAAGCACCTAGAACCTAGTATGCAAAGTTGGATAGGTATTTATCAAAGAGTGGTTTGATCAAAGGTACAATAGATGGTAATTTTTATTTGAAGAAAACTAATGATGGTCTATTTATCATTATGATATTTGTGGATGACATAATATTCAGAGTAAATGATGAAAAAAGTGATAACTTTAATGAAGAGATGATAAATGAATTTGAAATGAGCATGATAGGAGAAACAAATTTTTTCCTAGGACTACAATTTGTGTAGAACAAAGATGGGTTATTTATTTCACAAACTAAATATCTAAAAGACTTATTGAAAATATTTGGTTTGGAAAGTTGAAAACTTGTTGGTACACCCATGTTAACTAGTCACAAGTTATGTAGTAAAGATGAGACACCTATAGTTGAGAAAAAAAAGTATAGATCTATGATTGGAGGATTACAATATCTAACTCACACTAGACTAGATATAGAAAATTCAGTTGGTATAGTAGCAAGATTTCAAGCTAATACAAAAAAGTATCATGGTGTAGTAGTAAAAAGAATATTCAGATATTTTAAGGGTACATTTGATTATGGGATATGGTATGATAGATCAATTGATTTAATCCTATGTGTATATAATAATGTATATTGGGCAACCAGTATAGATGATAGAAAGAGCACCAGTGGTGGAGTATTCTTTCTTGGAGGAAGATTGGTTTCTTGGTTGAGAAAGAAACAAGATTATATCTCATGGTACAAGTGAGGCAAAGTATGTTGCAACAAAAAATAATTGTAATCAAGTTATGTGGATGAAACAAATGTTGAAGGATATTGGAATTGAGTTTACAAAACCTATTATTGTTTACAATGATAACACAAGTACAGTAAGTAT
This sequence comes from Cupressus sempervirens, assembly GCA_028749045.1. NCBI lineage: Eukaryota > Viridiplantae > Streptophyta > Pinopsida > Cupressales > Cupressaceae > Cupressus > Cupressus sempervirens. The sequence continues at coordinate 81,267,857 of CM053793.1, read as the reverse complement.
GTCTAAGAATCTAGTATTATGTTCTAAGACAAAGCACATATCCATTAAGTATTATGTCTTGAGAGAGAAGGTATCAAAGAAAGAAAGAAAGTTGGAGTATGTAAGCACTAAAGATGATATTGTAGATATCTTTACGCAGCTTTTCCTAAATATACTTTTGAGTACCTAAGAGGTATGTTAGGGGTTATGTGGCTACCTATTTTTGAGTAGTTGATGCAACGAGTGCATCAATCCATTGGTATAGAGCACTATGGTTAGACTAGACTAAATGCTAATGCTTCCTAAATGGGGGAGTATCTAATATGTACTAAGTCACGAAGGAATTTTTCTAATTGGTATTTGGTATTGAACAATTTCTTTGGACACTCAAGTTGGTTCATGATTTCAAGTAGCTGATTAGCAATTGGTATGCAATAATTGGTATTATGATTGACACCTTTGACATTAATGTCAATGAGGGAGAGAATGTACATGAAAAACATATTGAGAGAATGTACATAAGAAATGAGAAGAGAAGCACCTATCAAGATGGAAATGGGGGAGAGTTATCTCTTTAGGGAGATTTAGAAAGATTCATGTAAGTCCACGGAAGGATGCGTAAGTGTGCAAAAGGATGTGTAAGTGCATAGAAGAATATGTAAGTTGCAAAAGGATGTATAAGTATACAAATAAAACTAGAAGTATTGGAAGTTATTTACTATTTTTAGACACCTAAATTTGATTACACTATTTTGGTAATCCTATTTAGTTATCTAAAAAAACATTATTAATTAAATTTCTATTTAATTAATCCTTTGTCATCCCCTAGTTGATTAATTTAATTAATCATCTATAGTCCTAATTGATAAATCAAATAATCTATTATTTATCAATTAAATCTTATTTTTCTATCTAATTCCAAAAATCCCCATTTATTAAATAAATCTATTTGATAAATGAAATCCTCAAATTCAAAAACCCCTAACCTATCTCTAATCTTCCATTTAGCCTAATCCACCCCATCCACCCATACTAACCAAGCTTAGCCACTAACTCAACCACCCTCATTAATGCCATCCACTTGCACATCTCTAACATCCCTAATCTAATCCTAAACCCAAGCCTAATCCACCCCATAATGTTGTCACATTCATTAAACAAGTTTAAGACTTTCCTAATCCAAACCAAAGTCTCTCCTCAAAAAACCCAACCACTAAGTCATGAGTGCTCTTACAAAACATAAAAGACTCTTACAAGCCCACTCATGACTCTTACACCCATCTTCCACACTCTTCCCTCTTCCACACTCATTCCTCTTACATCCCTCTTACATACTCAACCCCACTCATCATGCCTTTAACCAACCCTTTACCCTACCCTCTCACACTCATCCTCCTTGTGACAAGTGTCACCTTCCCATTGGTGCTAAACAAGCACAATCCATGTGCTCTCCTTTGAGTGCATCCTAGCCCTCCTTAAGCCTTCATCCATCCTTGCATCTAATCCCTCCATCCCTCTACCCCTTAGCCTATAAATTGAATCCCATCCCAAGCCATTTCATCAACAATCTTTGAGCTAAAGTTACCATGCTATTTTGAGAACCAAAGCCATCAATCTTACCTTTATAATGCCAAATTGAGAGCTCACAAAGCTACCAATTTTCCATTACCCATCTCCATTGAAGCAACTTTTGAGCATCTTGAGCATACATCCACAGCAAAAGGACACATCTACAGAATCAAGAAAGCATGGAGTGTTTTCTCTTGTGAGGTTTGTACTTCTTGTTTGCTTTCTTTGTCTAAGCATATATGTGAATTTAGTTTTTTGGTTTGTGAATGTTTACTTTATTTGTTAATGTTCTTTGCATACTAAATCTTGTTCTACATTTTGGCATGCCCAGTGGGACCCCACTATGGGTCATTTAATCATCTATTTTCATCTATATGTCATTTTTTTCTAACCATCTAATGTTTGTTGTTGTTTGAGTGTGTTGTGAGGGTGTTTTGCTTGTTTTTGCAGGTTAAAGAATGCACTTAGGAAGAAGAAATACCATCTAAAAAAAAATTTGCATTTTTCAATTTTTTTGGCACAGTTTTGGCATTTGCAACCTGTTCTGTCTGCGAAAATCCACATCTGTGCAAATTGACATCTGTGAAAATCTGCGTTTGCACAAATTGACATCTACGAAAATCCGTGTCTGCGCATATCGACGTCTCTGCCACCGCCAATCCAAATTGTCGTCTACAAAAATCCACATCTGTGCAAATCGACGTCTCTGCTTGTCACCTATTTTCTATGCCACAAATCTATTCTGTCATCTCCGAATACTGGCGTCTCAGTATTTCAGCATCTTCATATTTTGGCGTCTCCGCTTGATAGACTGTCTTCTCTGCCTGCTTATGTTGCATTTCTGCTTTAAAACCTTTATTTCTACACTTTGTAGCTAAAAAAAAACAAAAAAAAAATAGAGTATAAATCAAAATTTGAATTTTAGTGGTTCCATAGGATTTAGACTATTTTAAGCATTTTTACGCGTAGAAAAAATAGCAAAAAAAGTTAAAATTTTTTTTTCCATAGTTAAGCTCTCATTTTTGAAGATTTTGGCTAACTAACTAAATTGCTTTTTTTTTTGTCTCATTGCAGGTTGGAGCACATATGTAACCACTAACCATGTTTCTTGTAGGTTTTCATGTTGCTAAAAAATGAACTTGAATGTTTAACCATTTGTCTTTGAATGCATGTTGCTAAAAAAATGAACTTGAATGGTTAAACACATTTTCCATTGAATGAATGTTGTTCAAAACACACTCCTGAATGTCATGGATTAAAATCAACTTTCCTTGGAATGCATGCTTAAAACAACAAATCCAATCTTGAATTCCAAGGATCAATTAACCATTGCAATATCAAACACTTCATTTGGAGCTTCTAAAATTGAACAAAACAAATCTCTTTTCCACATGCAATCTAGGTAAAGTTTGATTTTTGGACATTTAAGAAACTTTGTTAAGTTAAAATACAAATTTAAAAAAATCAATTTGAGTAGTTCCTTGGACTCACCTCTTTTCTAATCACCCATCAAATATTAACCATTGGTTGCAATCTCAATGCCATTTATGGGGATGGGTCTACTTGAAAAAGGTGTTAAATGTTCCACAATCTAACTCACTCACTTGGTCTTTGAAGACTTGCTTTAACTTTATCAAAATTCTTAAATGGCCAAAACTCTAGATTAAATCGATCACACTTCAAGTTTGGGCACTAAAATTGAACAACAACTGACGTGGAGAGCCTCCGGGCGCGCGCTTGAAATCGAATCTCACACACTTTTGTTTTGGGCTTAAAACAAACTCCTAACAAGATTGGAATCTCCTAATAGGGAATCATATGTACTGAATGTAATAATAGACTCCTAATAGGGTCTATCCTCTATCAAGAAATACTTATATTAGTACACCATCTTATTGGTACCATCCCTACTAGGGTTTACCCTCTAATCAACAGTTTCCCTAGTTAGCATATCTAGTTTTAATTGTGTATGAGTATTTTTTTATGGTTTCAATTTATATTACTTACATGGTTAATTTTGTTTAAGGTTAATGCTTGTGATGATAGTTGGATAACAGATTCACCCCCCTCCCTCCTAGTTATATCAATGGACTATATATTCAAATAACAAATTGAAGAGGTTGAACAGGTATTGGATTAGAAGGTTAAGAGAAAAACATTACTATGAGTATTTGGTAAAATGGAAGAACAAATCAATGGAAGATGCTACATGGATTTATCAATCTGAGTTGGATTCATCTTAGGTTGTGACATCTCAATGATTCAAGAGAATCATTTCTTTTAATGCCAATTATTCAATGCATGAGCTTCCTATGTTGCATGGGTATCCTCCATGTTTACCAAGTTACTTAGTTGCTGCCAAGTTGCAATGTCTCACATTGCTAAATTTTTTTATGTTTGTTGAGTTCATAGTTGTTGCTGACTTTTCCTATGGTTGCCAAGTTCCTTTGGTTTACAAGCATTGCTAAGTTCCTTTACTTATCAAACATTGAAAAATTCCTTTGGTTTCTAAGTCTTGCCAAGTTTCCTTTAGTTGCCAAGCATTGCTAAGTTCACCGAGTTACAACATTTGTTGGATTCTTCATTTTTTGTGTTGTCTATGTGTCATTTTCTATTGAAGCTAACCTTTACATTTAATTTAGTGATAGGTATTGACTGTGAATTGACTTGTGGATTAGTTTAGAATTTAATATCAGATTTTATTTTGTTGTAATTGCAATAGGTCAACTTGTGGCCATGCATGTATTTAAAGACATCTTTGGTAGAATCTTGGAGAGATAATTTAGAGATAGAAGCATAGTATGAGGAAAAGCATGTTGAGATGTGAAGTTTGATCATTGAAGTTTATAATTAAGTTGTAATATGACGAAAAACTAGGAGGCCTCATAGTTGGGCATGAAAATGATATTTTGAATGAATATATAATAGAATTTGTTCCTCTACCTCCCAAGTTTGTTGTTTTGGTGTTTTTTTTCTATTGTTTTTACTCTTGCATTTAGTTTGGATAGATGGGTGCACATTTAACCCTAGTTATCTAATACCCCTCCCTTTTTCAGTGTTCCTTCCATAGTTGATTCAATTATTTCCTTTTTGGGGGATGAGGGCAAGGCTTCTTCATCTTGTGTTTCTATAGTGGTACCCTCTACTCCTCTAGCTTCTCTTCCTCTACCTATTTCAGTTGTGGAGGTGTTTGTGGTCTTGTTTGGGATCATTAGCTCTAGGCTAAGCTTGAGGCTCTACTTGTTTAGGATGTACCTTTTCTTGTTGAGGCATTTGGGCTTGAGCTTCTTGCCTAACCTTAGAAGGTACTCTTTTCCTTTTTTTGCCCCTATCGAATCTGAAGTAGTGAACAATCCCAATTTTTTCAAAGTACGGGAGAGGGGATTTTTAATCTTCCAAGGGATATTGATCCTACTCAGAACCAAAGGTGATGATGTCTTACTTTTGTTTCACCTCAAATGCACCAATTGTGATGGGCCAGACCCATGTCTTCTTGTGTTATCTCCTCACTCTATCGTATGTAGAAGTGACTTGGCATGTTATCTCCAATAGGATTGGCCTATCAGATAAGTATCTTGGGAGCTTCCTTGGGTTTTCTACAGTATCAACTATCCTAAGATAGGTGAACTTTTTAAACTAAATGTAGTAAGCTTCAATCTTTGTGATCTTGGATACTGCTTCTAATTACCCTCTATGATCCTGATGATTACAAAGATGAACTTGTCACTCACCACCCTGTATTCCATACCTTAAAGTGGGAGCATCTTCTTCAATGATTGTGGATACACCACATATTGCCAAGCATTAATATCTTGCATGCTTCCCTTTTCATAAAGTTCTAGATAATCTATGGTTCAAGCCACATGTAAGTACACCATATATGATGTCATGTAGAAATGTGGGTCGGCTTTAACACCTACAAGTTTCTTATCCAAGTTATCACTTAGGATGGTAGTTGACTCAATTGTCATTTTTGACATTCTTAGGGTTTCTATAAAGTTCAACATCTAGGTTTGAGGTGTCCTACTATAGGAAGTCCCATAACTCTTCTCAAAAGCATAACTATATATTTAATTGTGTCCTTCATGTACCCCCTTGTCATATAAACTTTTCCTACTTAGTGACCCATTGGTATTCTATCACTAAGCAAGGTATATTATACTATATTATGCAATTCTTTGAGATTATCCTTGTACCATTATTCTTCTCTATCATTTGGTATCTTTAAATATTTATCTAGCCTTGGTGTTGGAGTTTTAAAAATATTGAGCAACAAAATGCTCAATAGCAGAATGAAAGTGCTTAAATAATCTAAAGATCAGCTAATTCTCATCATCAATTACACAAGTAGATCATCTGGACCCAACTTCAATGAAACCAAGGATGGTTTCCTACTCTTTAGCCTCTGCTAAACCATGGTGGGTATACCTAGGGATGATTCTAAAGCAAACTGTTGTATGAAATTATTTTAGTTTCATTTTGATTCTCATTGTCTATCCTTAGGCACATACATGGTTTATCAATTTCTCTAAAACTCTCAAATCTATATGCATCCCCTATCAGTAGATCTATTCCTAATTCTCCTAGAATTTACAAATATTTCTAGGAATAGTAGCTACCTATGACTCAGAAAACTAGATGCAACTGAGTGGTGACCAGCATTACAACCTTGAACAAAATAATATATGAATGATTTTGAATTTATAATAGTTTTAACATGTAGAGATAGAATTTTCTCTTGATCATTTCTAATTTATAAGACTAGTACCTTATCTAGTGGGCCATAGAGTCGATTATTGGGAGGAGACCTCATTCAATCAGCTTGTAATTGAATCTGTCAACTATAATCACCTATTTCCATTCTTACATGATATCCTCTTTATAAACTCATGAACTCTACCAATTTATTGAAGCATTTACATAACTCGTTCAATTAAAAGAAACAATATAATCAATACAAACCCCATCTAGAATGCATTCAATCAAATGAGCATTATTCAAATGATCTCAAAACTAATAAACTCATAAAAAGGAGATAGAAAAATAGTAACACAAATTTTGGTGTAAATATCCCTTTGTATTATCCTTCTTGTTGACTAATATAATAACCAATAGGAACTCAGTAAGGAATGCAGAGAATTAGACTGACTCTACATTTCTATTCTTTATCAAAAAATATCTTTGAAAATAAACTCTTAACAACTACATATGACTGGATTGAATATACTTTCTTGAAATAACTGAAGACATATATAATTTTTCAGACCATCACAATGCCTTGAAAACTCACTTATATAGGCATCTATTGTAACAAGCAACAAGAATATGTGATTTATAGGTGTCCTTTACAAAAAATCCAAAACATCTTATAGAAAAGTCAAAACTACAAATAATAGAAAGACATGTAGATCAAATATTCCTTTGCAGGTCTCTTTCTATTATATTTCATTATTCTAATTTGGTTGCAACTCTGATTCCTTCATGTATGCAACTGCTAAGCCCACCAATGATGTAACCTATTCTAAATATTACAAACTAACCTCAACCCATGGGTTTCATCATCATTATAATCTACTATAAGAGTCACTTTTATCTATCACTTATTCCTTGGTTATACCTGCATCCTAGAGTAATGGGATTGTCACTTAATATGAAGCATCAGAGCTTTAGAGGCAATGTAGCTGTCAAATAAAACAAAATGAGCATTTTTTGTTTCCTTAGCCTTATATACATTCAAAACCATTCCTCTACCCAAATATGTCCCTCTTTTGAAAAGAAAGACGTGTGTTAACAAAAATTAAGAGTAATTATATCCATGAAACCCATGAGTACAAAATCTTCTTCACCCTCTCCAAAAACTCTACATAGGGCTGTATATATCTCTACTACCTTGGTATTGAAGTATACTTTCTTCAAAAATTCTTTAGAGAATGATGTTATTGCTGATAGGATTCTAATTTTTCCAAGTTCACCTTTCTCTCTTTTCATTACCTTAGTGGCTCGATCATAGATCTTTACCACAATCTCAAGGAGATCATAATCCACAAAAACACTCGAGATTACTAGTCTTCCTCAGAAAAAATTCCATATACTGGCCAGTGGACTAAACAACTTCCCCTCTACAAACCATCTTTTGAACTAATTTAAATCAGCTTGCAAGGTATCAGCATCTTGGACCCAATTTCCTTCATTAAGAAATCCCTCTACTATCCACAACCTAAGATTTGATAAGTCCATTGGAGGCATTCTTTGACTATACTTGCAGGACTTGAGCAGAATAGAAATTATAGTATAGTTAATTGAAATTCTTTCTTATTCCTTTGTACAATTTTGCAACCTTTTCACAAACAAATTACTTCGCACACTTGCCAAATACAATCTTCTCATTAATTTCTTCTACTCATAAAAGGCTTGAAATCTTTATTCGCATAAAGTGGGACTACAAAAATTTTCTATGTTATACTCTTTTTTTTTACACATGCAAAAATTTCATATCAAATAAATACACAGAGAAGAACCACCTTTTATTTTTTTTAAATTTGTGTCATCGATCTTAACAAATCCTATGATCAAGGGATGTAGAAAAAGGTGACAAGTATTCTACTTGACAAGTTGGTCAGTCAATCCAATGAGAATGGACCATGTATATAGCTCCCTTCCTAGTGGCATCTTCATTTGGATTGACTAGAAACTAAGGACATGTGTTAACAGACCAATGATTTGATCTTGATCATGTGGATGACATGCAATTGTATTGCTCAAAAGAATAGTGGTGGGCCCCATATTCGCTATCGCATTGCACATATCCTTCACACAACTTTTTATAGCGAGATAGCGATGGCCCTTGATATAAGATCAATCCAAGAGTAAAGAAACTACACAAACTTCTTAAGATGAGGTGGGTCCCATATTTTCTATCTCACATGAAGTAAACCATGCACATCTTTTTTATGGTGAGATAGCGAGAATCGTTGATCTTAGCTTGATCTAACAAATCAAAATCCCTCCTGCATTTTATGAATGGGAGGCAAGTCCAGAAGACTAATGACATGATAAAATCTACATAGCTAGCAAAAAAAAACAATATTCTAATTCCATTCATCTTTCCATGTTGCTTGGGCTCCATCACATGCTCATTTCATGAGAACTCGCTATATCACTAATGGCGAGAGGCCTAGATTTTTTGATTAGCAAGGTAGCAAGCTTTAGTGACTTAACAAAACTCGGCACCAGAAAACAAAAGCATGTCACATTACATTCACCCACTTAGTAGTTCTAACACAGCAATGATATCATCATTTATTATGCCAATTGGGACTCTTAATGACCATCAGGAAGTTTGATGACTGTTGTGACATAGGTTTCCAAGTTGATCACTACCTCACTATTGGCAAGAAACTTGAACTTCTCAATGGAAAAGACATGAGTACTGGAGCCTAAAATATTCATGGAATCCCTAGTTACTTTTCCAGCTTAGGAGCAAAACAAAGTTCACGTGATTAAAACCAATCGCAAAACATTTTTGGTCACTGCCTCCATTTATCTAGGCACTGCAGTTTAGTTTGACATTGGTCGCTATGTCACAATGGTCACTTAACTCACATCTTATCATAATGAAAAAGCGACAACCCTTTATCTTGCCACAATCGGGCAGTGCTCCTTAAGAGGAAAAGAGATGTGTGGTGCAAAATCTAAAAAACATAAGGGAATATTCATAAAATTTTAAAAAGTTCATGCCCAAGTTTCAAAAGGAAACATAGGAGATCTAGGGTTCACTTAAGGTATCATACTAGCTACATTGAGAGACACACCCTAAGAATTTAATAGATTTTGATGACACATGAATCAGGGCATGACTAGGGTAACCTAAAATTATGAAAATTATGAGGAATGAAAACCCTAGTCTACAAAATGCAAAGACCTAAATTATTTTTTCACCAAAATTTTAGACCTTTTCTATTCCATGAAAAATTAGACCAATAGTGGCTCTATCTAGGGATGATAGACTACTTGAGTCTATACAAGAATCTAGAATCTATGGAAGAGTAGACCACATACTTGACTTTTTAAATGAAAACTTCTTTAGAGAGCATAGAGAAACACACAAAAACAAAAAACTAGGCTATATAGAGAAAAACACAAGGATCTACAAAATATACGTAATGTACAAGCACAAGGAAACCCTAAATTATTGTTCATGAAAAAATAGATACCTTAAGAAAAGTATCTCTTCAAGAATTTTCCATGAACTAGAAATTCAAGAATATCTCTAGTTAGATCTCTCAACAAATATGAATCTTTTCCATGTGTATAACAAATGTTATATGGGCCAAGCTAGATTGGGTCAAATTTACCATGCTTTCCTTTATCTTCCACTCTACCATTCCACATCAGTGCCATGTCACCTATTTCAAACTTTCTCTCAATGGATCTTTTGTCATATAAATGCTTCATTTGTAATTGTAACTTGGCATTTTGAACATAAGACTCTTTCCTTGCTTCCTCTAGTTGCAATATGTCATCCATTTTGAGTTTCATTTCATGAATGACATCATCTTCATACAATTGAACAAATTTATACAACTCTTTTAGGCTATTTTGTGGAAGTCTAGCCTGTATACCATAAAATAGGTCAAATGGAGCACATCCAATGGCCCTTTTCATAATAACCCTATCAGCCCATAGGGCTAATGGAAATTTTGAATCCCAGGCTTTCTTATTTTCTCCTAAAATCTTGTTGATGATTTTTAATATACTCTTGTTACTTGATTCTACCTAACCATTTCCTTAGGGATGATAGGGTGATGATGTGTACTATGTAATGCCATATTTCTTACCAAAAAAATTATATTCCTCTGACCTAAAACACATAGCATTATCTATTATAATATTCTATGGGCACCCAAATCAGGTCACAATATTGTTTAGAATAAAATTAATCACCACCTTACTTGTTGCACTTTTAGTAGGGATTGCCTCAACCCACTTGGTGAAATAATTAGTGGCTACTAAGATCCATGAATGTCCACCACTGGATTTATTTGTGATCTCACCTATAAAATCAATTCCCCACTGTTGAAATGGTACTTGCATTTCAATTGGTCTCAAAGGAAAATTCCTAGAGAATTCTAACTTTCCACTAAACCTTTGACAAGTATGACAAACCTTTACAAAATCATGAGTATCTCTAAAAAGTGTTGGCCACCAAAAAACAGCCCTAAGAATTTTATGAGCAGTGGTTTTAGCCATATAATGACCACCACACACACCTTCATGCATATCTTTCAAAATTCTTTTAGACTCAATTTCACCCACACACTTTAAAAGTACCCATATTTCTCCACCACAATTGACCCTGCACTATAACATACCTTATGGCCTACAACTTGAGGGATCTTTTCTTATTGTCTATTAAATTTGATGGAGATTTCATATTTTGCAAATAATAAATTACATCTTTGTACCAATCAGAGGTATCCATATCACAAAAATTATCCTTGCAACTATCATCAAGTTGATTAATTTGGTTTGCCTCTAGATTGGCTTCTGTCATCAATTTGGCCAAACCTTCACCCCTGACTAGTTTGGTAATCTGGATATCAATATTAAACTCTTGTATCCTATTAATCCATCTACACCTCCTGCTAGATACCTCTTGTTGTGAAAAAATGTCCTTCACAGCAGTCGTAGGAACAAAAGCAATGGCAGTAGCTCCTACTAAGTAACATCTAAAAGCCTTGACTCCCTTCACTAGTGCATATGCCTATTTTTCATTGATGTTATTCTTAAGTTCTATTGCTTGCAAAGACTTGCTGAAGAATGCAATAGGCTACTCATAGTCTTCCTCATTTTTTTGTAACAATACTGCAGTAATAGTGTGAAATGAGGCAAAAGAAAATATATGCATTGGTTTATCATAATTTGGAGCTATGAGGACATGGGCATCTTTAATAACTTGTTTAATTTTTTGGAATGCAATACTAGGTTCACCATCCCATTTTATCTCAGATCCTTTCTTTAGCATCCTTGATATAGGCCTACTAATTTCTACAAAATTTGTCACAAATCTCCTAAGAAGGTTGATATATCCAAAGAATGACTAAATGCCTTTAACATTTTTGGGTTTCTAAATTTTGTCTATTGCTTCTACCCTTTCAGGGTTAATCCTCACTCCATGTTTACCAACTAAATGTCCTAGCCACCTTCCTTCAGTAACATCAAGATTGCACTTCCTTGGATTCAAAGAAATACTATACTTAAGGGCTCTGATAAATACCTTTTCCAAATGTAGGTAATGATCATTCTTATCCTTGGAATAGGTAGTGAGGTCATCCTGATATACAACCAAAATTTTGTCAATAATATCAGAAAAAGTGACATCCATAGCCCTTTAAAAAGTAGCTCCAGCATTGGTAAGCCCAAAAGGCATCTTGACATAAACATAAGTACCCCATGGAGTAGTGAAAGTAGTCTTAAACTGTTCTAATTCTTTAACAACCACTTGGTTGTAACCTAAAAATCCATCCATCATTGACATAAGCTTTGAACCAGTAACCATTTGCAACATAACTTCCATGTTTGGAAGACCATAATTATCTTTTAGTGAAGATATATTAAGATCCCTAAAGTTGACACATAACCTTATATCTCCATTTTTCTTCCTGACAGGAACTAAATTGGATACCAAAGAAGAATGTCTAATAGGCTTTATGATTCCTGCATCTCTCAATTTGATTAGTTCCTCTTCTTTTTGGGAGCCAAAGTGGGATTTATTGGTCGTTGTTTCTACCTAAAAGGTTTGGCATTTTGTTTCAAATGGATTTCATGTGGAAAAAGATCCTCCCTATAGGCCTTTAGGTCATCATATTACCATGCAAACACATGTCTATACTTCCTTAACAGGTCTATCAAATATTTCCTAATTTAAAAGGCAATTTCTTACCAATATACACCCTTTTAGGTGTTTCTTGAGTTCCCAAGTTCACCTCCTCCAAATCTTTGACATTGTATTCATTAATATTCATTTGTGACCTATCCTAGTTGTCAAAAATTATTTCCAAAACAACTAGACCCTTAGGGATTTTATTTTTCTTAAATTGCACTACTTCTTACCAAAAAACAATATCTTTTCCATCTATATTCTCTACATAGGCTACATTATCAATTTCTTTTCCTAACAATGTACTATCACAGTTAAAAAATCTCAGGATATCCTTATCATCTTCAAATGCTTACCAATTTTGAACATTACCAGGGATAGAAGGTCTATTTTGATTCTCAATCTTAGACACATTGGCAAATGTAATATGATTTGGTTTTATTGCTATGTTTTCCAATAAGTCTGCCATCTTATTATTTGTCCTATCTTTCCAAATTATCCCAAATGCATCAAAACATTCAATCATATCCCATACTACATTTCTATACTATTTTAACCTTTTGTTCTTTGACACATAAGCATTTCTTACTTGGGATACCACCAATTTAGAATCTCCTACAACATGTAAACACTTTATCCCATGCTTATGAGCTAATATAATACCTAACAACAAATCCTCATATTCTACTATATTGTTAGTACAAGGGAAACTTAAAGTAAAGGAGAACTTGTATGTTACCCCTTTTGGAGATATCAGAAAAATGCCTGCACTAGATCTATCTTTGTAGCATGCACCATCAAAAAACATAGTCCATAGATCACCCTTGTCAATTTTTTTGACAACTTCCATTTCCATCTGAGACTTATGTTTGAATTTCTTCAAAGTCAAAAATTCAGCTCTAGATGCATTGATGTCTATATCCACAAGATTTGTCATATTGTCTTCTATATCTTCCTCTATCATGTATATACTTTTAGGTTCCCTATTGACTTTTATCAAATTCCCCTCAATATTAAAAGTGGAAAATGAAAAATCACATTATAGACTCCCACCCATGGTAGCACTCCACTTTCTTGATAACAACATGCCATACTAAGGTGGAATGTCAACAACCAACACACTCATAGTAACTTCTTTGTCAAGACAGGTTGTTAATCTATATGGCAAAGAATTTATAGTTCCTATGACTGTAACTTCAATTTTATCCATAGCACAATATCTTCCTTGAGTAGTATCCACCTTTAAACCTAATTCCTTCATTATTTCAAAAGGCATCATAGTATTGGAGGCACCAGAGTCAATCATGCAATTTTTTAATGTCTTCCCATATACTAAAATACTTAAGAAAAATGATTCAACATTTCCCAAACACTAATCTATAGAATTATCCAAAAACATTTGAGGAATTTGAGACACAACTACTTCAGCTTCACTAGCCTTTACCTTTTCTTTACTACTCTCTTTGGGATTGTTGTTTTCATTACACTCATGTCTCACATTTGTACCAGTATTTCCCAACCATGCTAAAGCTTTATCTCTATGTTTATGAATCCTTAATAATTCAGATAAATGAACTTTGACAATGATTTGTGATAACATTGTAGTCATATCTATAAAAGAATCATATGAGCTATCAAAGGCTATACTCCTCTTATCATGATGCTTATAAAAAATACTTACCCCACCTTGGTGATTCTTATCACTTGTAATGATTTCTTTTGGTATCTTCTCATCTAACTTTTGTAGAACACTATTTTGGAATTCATCAACTTTAGGACTATTTTCCTTCTTTGGTTCCCACTTTTTATTTGTAATCTTAATCTTCTCAGGAGGGATCTCTTTAGGCTTCATAGATTCCCCTTTTTTAGGATAAACTCCATTTATAAACATGCTAGCCACCTTATCATTTCCTTCCCTTAGCCATGTTTCTAGTCTGTACTTGAGCTATCATGTTTGTAGTAATTTGGTCAATCTCTTCCCTAGAAGGATTCCTTAAAGTGATTTCTTCTTTGGCACTTTCCATGCTACATACATTGTCTTCAACATCACTCTCATCAGGGAACACTTGTTGTTGCACTTTATTCTGAAATTGCCTTTGCTCCTTTAGATCTCTATCATAATCCTCATAGTTAGAATGATCATAATGTGATTCAAACATGTTACACCCTACATCCTCTTGGTCGTCTTGATATTCTTGACTTTTTTCCACTACATTCTAATTTCCAGGGAAACACAAGGCTACTACACAAGATTCAGGAGCATGGGGTAATTAACACACAAAACACCATATGGGTTGAGTAGTGAATTCAGGTTCATCTACTACATTTATAGAGTTTTTAGATAAGGGATTAGGGGTGACCCTATTGTTTGTATTCTTGGGAGAAGGAACATTTGGCTGACCATCTTTCCAAGTGGTAGTATAAGGGAAATTTTGCAACCCATTTTGTCTATTGAAATATGATTGGTAAGGGACCCTATTTTTAGTAGGATTCCTATTATTTTTCACCTGAGGGATATTTAAATTCTTTATAGAATTTAAAACTTGACTTATCTCACTAGGATCTTGCTTTTTCCCACCTACACCTTTGTTATCCTCCTTTTTGTTTCCTTTATTTCCAAACAATCTAGGGTCATCTCTCTTACTTTCAAGCCTTCCTTAAATTCTCAAATTATTTTCCACATTTATGGCAATTTTGAAAGCATCTCTTAAAGTCCTAGGCTCTTTATCCCTAAGTTTTTATGCTATTTAACCATAAAAAGCATTCAAATAAGTAATCAAGCATACATTATCATCTAATTGCATGGCCTACATTAGCTTGTACATTCTCTTCTGGAATCTAATGTTAAATTCAGCAATAGATTCATTAAGTAACTTCTTAATATTATTGAATTCACTCAAAATATAACTTTGATTTTGCTTGTCACCATATTGTTCCTTGAAATAGTATTCAATATCCTTCCAATCAACAATAGATAATTTATGAAGTCTCTTGAACCATTCTCTAGCATCTTCAGTTAAGGATTGGACAAACAACTTCATAATAACTTCCTCAGCCTCAACCTCATAATCACTCATC
The DNA here is from genome assembly GCA_028749045.1 of Cupressus sempervirens. NCBI lineage: Eukaryota > Viridiplantae > Streptophyta > Pinopsida > Cupressales > Cupressaceae > Cupressus > Cupressus sempervirens. The sequence continues at coordinate 81,252,352 of CM053793.1, read as the reverse complement.
ATATCAAGAAAACTCCTTAAATGGTCTTCACAAGTTATAGCATTGTTCCCAACAAATTTAGGCAACCTTTTTCTCATTTCTTGTGGAATAGGATTTGGGTAACCAAGGATTCCATCAAAACATATTTTCCTATAGCCTTCTAACTGGACAGGTCTTCTATGTAAATCAAGATTAGGATAATGGTCAATATCTTTCCTCATGTTACCCACAATATTACTAGTGCTAGAATCACCAATAGATTTGTTAAGATCTAATTTATGTGAAAATGAGGATAATAAAGGAGTAGGTACCTTAGTAGTATTTTGATTTGCATCATTAGATCCACCATCATCTTTAGGCATGGTTGTAGATTGCCTTTTAGCATTCTCCAAGAATTTGATCTTATTGTTTATCTCAGCTATGGTTGCTTCATTTTTTGCAATCTCCAATTTCTTAACCAAGGCATCCTTCTCTTTTCTTTTCTTCTCCAGATTAATATCTAAAAGTGACATGGAATCATGGATCTAAACAACTTTTTTTGGTTCATTAATCTTAACACCAATCTGCTTTTGTTTTCCATTATCTTTAACTTTGATAGTATGCTCTATATCCTTTGCTTTGCTAGTGTTAGCTACTAGAGCACTGTAGTAATTAATCTATTATATTATAGGTCCTTCTAGGTTCAGGTTGTGAGTTTCCAATAGCTTTTGTTCTTGTATTTTAACCTATTCAACTTGACCTATAATCTCTGGTTGCAATGTCTTAGCTGCTATTTCATTTTTCTTCTTTAGGGTAGCAATTTTCCTAAGTAATGTTTGCTTTTCTTCAAAGGCTTTTGTGATCTTTTCCTCCCTTTCCTTTTGTAATATTTTATTTATGGCTTCTTACTTAGCCAATTGCATTCTCAAGACTTTGATCTCATCGGGATCTAAGATAGTAAACTCAGAACTAGCAATTTTTTCATCATTGAAACTCTTAGGATCTAGATGTTTTGGTGCTACTTTTCCTTGAGAATAGTCAAAAAAGAAAGGGTTTGTACTTTGTTGAAAAATATTATTGCTGTTCCTTTTGTCTAAACTGAGTGTATTATCCAGCTCTACAGTTTCTTGGCATATTACTTTGGGTGTGCTAAAAAAGTCATCACCAAATACCCCAAGATGGGATCTAGAACTCTGGCAAGATGATTATCTTTCCATAGTAGAAAAATGAACATTCTCTCCCCTTATTTATTGCTCATGGGGATGGTCTTCTCTATGCATTTGAGATTTCTTCACATCCCAATTTTGTCTTCCCCTAGGAGGGAGATCAATTTGTAATTTGATTCCCGAGTTTTTTCTCACATTTTCTCATGTGTTTCTTTTGTTTTCCATGATTTTGAGATAACAAATCTTCTAAATAATGACAGTAGTTAAAACCTAATGAGTTGCCACCCACCCTATGAGAATGGGAAATTTTTTTGAATGGATCACACTTATTTCACTAAATTCCATAGAAAAAAATATGAGTAACCCTCGAAACCACAAAAAATATCTCAATAAAACATCTACCTCATACTCTAAACAAGGGAAATGAAAATCTTAAATGATACACTGGTTGATGACACATAAAGCATTGTCCCTAGTAGAGTCACCATTTTGTTGGAGTTTTAAAACTAATCAGCAACAAAATGCTCAATACCTAAATGAAAGTGCTCAAATAATCTAAAGATTAGCTAATTCTCATAATCAATTACACAAGTAGATCATCTGGATCCGAATTTAATGAAACTGAGGATGGTTTCCTACTCTTTAGGCTTTGCTAAACCAAGGTGGGTATACCTATTGATGATTCTAAAGAAAACTATTGTATGAAATTATTTTAGTTTCATTTTGATTCTCATCTTCTATCCTTAGGCACATACACAGTTTATCAATTTCTCTAAAACTCTCAAATCTATATGCATTGCTTATAAGCATGTTTGGTCCTAATTCTCCTAGAATTTACAAATATTTTTGGGAATAGTAGCTACCTATGACTCAGAAAATTAGATGCAAGTGAGTGGTGACCAGAATTACAACCTTGAACAAAATAATATATGAATGATTTTGAATTTATAATATTTTTAACTTGTAGGGGCAGAATTTACTCTTGATCATTTTTTATTTATAAGACTAGTACCTTATCTAGTGGGGAATAGAGTCAATTATTGGCTAGAGACCTCATTCAATCAACTTGTAATTGAATCTGTCAACTATAATCACCTATTTCCATTCTTACATGATATCCTCTTCATAAACTCATGAATTCTACCAATTTATTGAAGCATTTACATAACTCATTGAATTAAAAGAAACAATATAATCAATACACAACCCATCCAGAATGCATTGAATCAGATGAACATTATTCAAATGATCTCAAAACTGATAAACTCATGAAAAGAAGATAGAAAAATAGTAACACAAATTTTGGTGTAAATATCCCTTTGTATTATTCTTATTTTTTACTAATACAATAACCAATAGGAACTCAGTAAGGAACCCAAAGAATCATACTAACTCTGCATTTCTATTCATTATCAAAAAATATCTTTGAAAATAAACTCTTAACAACTACATATGACTAGATCAAATATACTCTTTTGGAATAATTGAAGACATATATAATTTTTTGGTCCATCACATGCCCTAAAAACTCAATTATATAGGCATGAGTGGCAACAAGCAATAGGAAAATGCAATTTACAAGTGTCCTTTACAACAAATCCAAAACACGTAATAGAAAAGACAAAACTGCAAATAATAGAAAGACATGCAGATCAAATATTCCTTTGCGAGTCCCTTTCTATTACATTTTGTTATTCTAATTTGGCTGCAACTCTAATTCCTTCATGTATGCACCTACCAAGCCCACCAATGATGTAATCTATTCTGAAGATTGCAAACTAACATCAACCCAAGGGTTTCATCATCATTGTATTGTACTATGAGAGTCACTCCTACCTATCACTTATTCCTTGGTTATACCTACATCCTAGGGTAATGGGATTGTCACTTAATATGAAGCATCAAAGCTTTAGAGGCAATGTGGTTGTCAAATATAACAAAATGAGCATTTTCTATTTCCTCAGCCTTATCTTCATTCAAAACCATTCCTCTACAAAAATATGTCCCTCTTTTGAAAAGAAAGACACATGTTAACAAAAAGTAAGAGTAATTATATGCATGAAACCGATGAGTATAAAATCTTCTTCACCCTCTCCAAAATTTTTTCACATGGCTCTATATATCTCTACTACCCTAGTATTGAAGTATACTTTCTTGAAAAAAAAATTAGTGAATGATGTTATTGCTAACAAGATTCTAATTTTTCCAATTTCACCTTTTTCTCCTTTCACTACCTTAGTGGCTCGATAACATCTCTTTACCACAGTCTCAAGGAGATCATAATCCACAAAAACACCTAGGATTACTAGTCTTCCTTGGTCAAAATTCAATATACTAGCCAGTGGAGTAAACAACTTTGCCTCTGCAAACCATCTTTTTAGCAAATTTAAATCATCTTGCAAGGTATTAGCATCTCAGACCCAATTTCCTTCATTAAGCAATCCCTATGCTATCCACAACCTAAGATTTGATAAGTCCATTGGAGGCATTCTTTGACTATACTTGCAGGATTGGAGCAGAATAGAAATTATAGTATAGTTACTTAATTGAAATTATTTCTTATTCCTTTCTGCAATTTGCAACCTTTTCATGAACAAATTACTTCACACACTTGTCAAATACAATCTTCTCATTAATTACTTTTGCTCATAAAATGCTTGAAATCTTTATTCACATAAGGTGGGACTGCAAAAATCTTCTATGTTACACTCTATTTTTTTTTACACATGCGAAACTTTCATATCAAATAAATACACAAAGAAGCAACACCCTTTGTTTTTTTTAAATCCACATCATTGATCTTAACAAATCTTGTGATCAAGAGATGGAGAAAATATTGACAAGTATTCCACTTGACAAGTTGGTCAATCAATCTAATGAGAATGGACCATGTATATAGCTCCCTTCCTAGTGGCATCTCTATTTGGACCCACTAGCAACTAAGGACACATGTGGACAAGTCATTACTTTGCTATACATAATAGAATGAGCACCTTGCCACATCGAAGTAATGACAGTCATTGATTTGACCTTTGATCATGTGGATGAAACACAATTGTGTTGCTCAAAAGAATAGTGGTGGGCCCCATATTCACTATCTCATTACACATATCCTTCGAGAAACTTTTTATAGTGAGATAGTGATGTCCATTGATCTAAGATCAATCCAAGGGTAAAGAAACTACATGAACTTCTTAAGATGAGGTGGGTCCCATATTTTCTTTCTCACATGAAGTAAACCATGCACATCTTTTTTATGGCAATATAGCAAGAATCATTGATCTTAGCTTGATCTGACAATCAAAATCCCTCCTGCATTTTATGAATGGGGGGTGGGTCTAGAAGACTAATGACATGATAAAATCTGCATAGCTGGCAAAAGAAAAAACAATATTCTAATTCCAATCATTTTTCCATGTTGCTTGGGCTCCACCACATGGTCATTTCATGGCAACTCACTATATCGCTAATGGTGAGAGGCCTAGATTTTTTTATTAGTGAGGTAGCGAGCTCTAGTGACCTAACAAAACTCAGTGCTAGAAAACAAAAGCATGTCACATCACATTTACCTACTTAGTAGTTCTGACACAACAATCATATCATCACTTATTATGCCACTTGGGACTCTTAATGACCACCAGGAACTTTGATGACTACCATGACATAGGTTTCTAGGTTGATCACTACCTCACTATTATCAAGAATCTTAAACTTTTTGACAATGAAGACACAAGTATTGGAGCCTAAAATATTCCTAGGATCCTTGATTACTTTTCCAGCTCAAGGAGCAAAACAAAGTTCACATGATTAAAACCAATTGCAAAACATTTTTGGTCACTGCCTCCATTTATCCAGGCACCGCAGTTTAGTTTGACGATGGTCCCTATATCGTGATGGTCACTTAACTCACATCTTATCATAACAACAAAGTGATAGCCCTCGATCTTTCCAGGATTGGGCGGTGCTCCTTAAAAGTAAAAGAGATGCAGGCCACAAAATCTTTAAAAAAAGGGAATATTCAAAAACTTTTAAAAAGTTCACGCCTGAGTTTTAAAAGAAAACACAAGGGATCTAGGGTTCACTTAAGGTATCATACTGGCTATGTTGAGAGACACGCCCTAAGAATTTAATATATTTTTATAGCACATGAATCACGACATGACTAGGGTAACCTAAAATTATCAAAATTATGAGGAATGAAAACCCTAGTCTACAAAATGCAAAGACCTAAACTAATTTTTCACCAAAATTTTAGACCTTTTCTATACCGTGAAAAGTCAAACCAACACTTGGTAGATGGAATAATTTATCAATGTTTTGGGGCTAAAGCTTCAAGACTATCTCTCTTGTGACACTCTTAACGACCTTTTATTTTGATATATAGTTTTCTACAAGGGTCATTATAAAATCTAAGGACTGGACTAATATTGAGTAAGATTCTATGCTCACTAGGCCTGAGCACATAACTGTTGATACTAATACCTCCTTTTTTCACTAGGGTTAAACTTTCATTTTTTTGGAGAAAATATTAAATTGATCATTTGGGTTGCATTTATCTTGTTTGTAGTTGTAGAAGAAACCCTAGAAAATCTTTCCTTGATCCAGTCATTTCTATCAATTTTCCAAAATGTGAGGTTTATTGCTTTAGATTTTTAATCCTCATCTCATGTTGCAAATATCTCCATGATTTTTGTCCAAACCATAATCCTAAGTTTTCAAGATTGAGAAAATTTGCATTCTTTTCTAAATACATCATTTCTTACAATGTTACAATAAGGGGTTAGCAAAGTATTGTAAGTTAGGGTTTTAGGTCTCCCAATCTCACGATTAATGGTGTTTCATAGTCTCACAGGTGAGAAAAGAAGTCTTCTTGATCACAAAATTTCCTTCATATTGTACGATCGTGTATCAATTCAAAAAAAAAGTTTACATTGCAACTATCTCTGATGTTATGGCAAGCAGGCTTATCACAACATTGAGAATAATGAATTTGGTTGTGACGATACTAAGAAAAGGAAGACATCAAAGTATAGTAAAGGAAATATTGAGATGTTGCAATGATATGGTGGCTTACAATCATAAGATTTTTAAGGAGATCAAGGCAAACAAAAGGTAATATGTTGTTAGATAGGTGTTTGTTTCCTGATTGGTCTAAACAAATGTATGAATGCTAGACATATGCACTATTAGGAGTAGTGGGACCAAAGAATGATATTATAATACATTCTAAATGGAAAAAGATTGTCTCTAATCTAATGATGAAATATGTTTCATCATGAGATCTTAGGGTTATAAAGGGTGTCTCCCAATGTCATGATTAAGATGTGGTCATAAGATCACAATTGAAAAAGGTTAAGCCACTGATGCTATGGTGTGAAGGGTTAAAGTTTTTTCGTGACATTATAAAGGCTTGATAGATCACTAGAAATGTTACAAAAAGGTGAATGAAACTATGATTGTAAGATCATAGGCTAAGAAAAGGTAATCTACGATGCCACAAAGTCATTTTCTATATGATCATAGAGAAGGATAAAGGTAACGCCGATGCTACAACAATAAGGGGATCATAAGTTTATAAAGGATTTTGATATTGTATCTAACTAGTCAACAAAGGGCTTTCATAATATCGAAAAACCATTTTTGTAACATTATAATGTTATGGTTAGTATTTTCATCTATGTTTGTTATAGCATTGTAGCCTTTTTTTTAATAGTAAAAAAAAGTCATTTCTTTAAGCTAAAAAACAATAGGAGGTTCGTGACCAATAGGATTTGAATGTAGTACAAAAAAGTGCATTGTTGGATATTAATGGTGACTCTCCATTAAGTTGATAAAATGGATTGATATCATATTTCAAACATGCTGAAATCACTGCAAGGTGAACATTGATTCGCACATATTAATTTATGAAGATTTTCTCTTTTCACAATCACAGTTCACCATTTAGAGAGAGAAAGAATTTGCACAGTTCTTGAGTTTTCTATTCTTTCCAGTTTGCTATTCAGGATTTCCTTGAGAATAGAGCAATTCTTATTTCTAGTGTTTACCTATAATATCAAAATGTCTACCAATAAAGGAGAAGAAACTCAAGCCTCAGACATGGTAGTATCAGAAACTTCAACCTCAAAAGGAGGCAAAACCAGACAAAAGAAATCATAGTGTTTTGCTAAAGAATGGATAAAGCTTTTTCTAGGTTCCTCCAATGCAAATTCTATAGATGATCAAGCTTTTATTGACCCATAGACCCTATGCAGAGATGCCATAGGCCCTAGTGTTATAGGCTCTAAACTTTTCTAATATTTCTATCATAACAGGAAGAAGAAAATTCTTGTGTGCAATCCATGGAAGAATATTCTCACCAAGTTTATATATCTAGAGGACTTTGTGATGGGGACATGACCCAAGAACAGAATGGACACAATAGAAAAGGGAAATTATATTAAGTGAGAAAATAAGCTAGTACAAATAGTACAGAGAAAATAAAATTCAGAACATGCCCTAAGGGCTTACAATAGCATAAATATGGAGAATATTTCTCCTTTTAGCACCTCCTCTCAAACTCCACTCTGAACTGCCTTTTACAATGCCAAAAATCTCCTTAAATAGACCCCGAAGGGTTAAGGACTAGGAGTACATTCTAGAAAGTGCTGGTAGGCATCCACTGACAAAATAGAAGGTTCCAAAAGCTATGTTAGAAGTCAGTGCAAATCTAGAAGAATCCAAAAATGGTAGCCGAACTTTCAGGAGGCATAACTTTTGAACCGTAGCTCCAATTGACGAACCGTTTACATTTTTGGAAAGCTCACAAAGTGCTCTATAGCCCTATGGACAAGATTTTCTTGTCCCCCATTTATCGACCCTTTTCAAAGTCATTTAATGCCCCAAACTTGACTTTGAAGCATTCTTAGGAGGTCTCCAAAACTCGAAAAACTGCAATAACTTTCAAACCGTGGGGCCTATTGACCTGATTCTTTTTTTGGAATGCTCTAAATCATGATTACATTCATCTGGCCAATTCACACCTTCTAGTTTACCGAAATAATGGCCCAAATTCATGCTCCTATTTTTTCAAGATTTTCAAATGCACTGATAGTTGAACTATAAGAGTTGGAACCTTTATTTGAGCCAAATGGGTATCCAAAAATGTAAAGACATGAAATAGAAACTAAGTCTAAGTACATTTTTTTGGGTGACACAAGATTGCCCTTATACCTCTGGATGCTCCTGCATCAGACACCCAGGGTAGATTGAAAAGTGACCCTGTCACTTTATGGATGGTAGAGGAAATACCAAATGGGAAACCTCAGCTGCTGAAATCCAAGTTGAGTCCTCGATCGACTGTCCTTTCCATTTGACCAAATACTCTTCATACTGCCTGTTTATGGTACTCCTACCAACACGATGATCTAGAATGTCTTCTATCTCCTCCTTCTTAGAAGTAGGAATTGGACATGGCTCTAAAACCAGCTCCTCATCTGCACCATCATCATGATACTTTGTTAAATCTGCAATGTTGAAAATGGGAGAAATGTGAATACCATCTGGCAGGTCCACCTCATGTGCATTTCCTGAGTCATGTTTCTTCAACACTTTGCAGCGGCCAAATTTCTTCATTTTCAGCTTGTTGTAAGTACCAACTGGAAATCTTTCTTTTCGTAAGTGCACCATGACTAGATCCCCTACTTGGAATTCCTTATATCTTCTCCTTTGATCAGCCCTAGCTTTATACTCTTGATTCATCTTGATAATGTGTGCTTGAACCTCCTCATGTAGACGCTTGATGTGTTCAGCAAATTCCTCAACTTCAGCACTTGTCCTCTCCCCTTGTTCTATCTTCCTCAATTCTGGTGCAGTCCTTGGGCTATTCCCATATACAATTTGAAAGGGTGATTTTCTAGTACTCCTATTTACAGAGTTATTATAAGCAAACTCTGCCTGTGGTAGAATCAAATCCCATCCCTTGGGCTTATCTCCAAATAAGCATCTCAGAAAATTGCCCAAACTTCTATTTACCACTTCTGTTTGACCATCAGTCTGTGGGTGATGCGTGGAACTGAATTTCAAGTCTATTCTCAACTTCTTCCACAATGTCCTCCAAAAATACCCCACAAATTTAGTATCTCTGTCAGAAACTATACTCCTTGGAAGACCATGTAGTCTTACCACCTCTTTGAAAAACAAGTCTGCAATATGGATAGCATCATGAGTTTTGTGGCATGGAATGAAATGTGCCATTTTGGAGAACCTATCAACCACCACAAATACTGAGTCATTACCCCTCTGTGTCCTTGGCAATCCAAGAACAAAATCCATACTTATGTCCTCCCATGGCCTTGATGGAAGAGGCAATGGCTGATATAGGCTAGTAGTTTGACTAAACCCCTTGGAAACTTGACAAACTTGGCAACTCTGTACAAACTTCTTCACATCCTGTGTAATTTGAGGCCAAAAATAATGTTCTCTAAGAATGGAAATGGTCTTATCCCGACCAAAATGTCCTGCCATCCCTCCACTATGTTTCTTCGTAATCAGATTTTCCCTCATGGAACTCCTTGGAATGCACAATTGACTACCTTTGAACAACATGCCATCCTAAATCAAATAGTCTAACCACTTGGTTCTATCTATAGCAATAGGTTCTTTACAAGATTTCCATGCTTTAGCAAAATCAAGATCCTCGGGGTACAAATTCTTGAGTTCATCAAACCCAACTACTTCAACCTGCATTTTTGTAAGCAACAACTATCTCCTACTTAGTGCATCTACAACCCTGTTAGATTTTCCACTTCTATGCTTCAACACAAATGTATAAATCTGCAAGAACTCTACCCACTTCATATGCCTCTGATTTAATTTACCTTGGCTATTTAGGTACTGTAATGCCTGATGATCAGTATATGAAACAAATTCCTTTGGCAATAAATAATGCCTCCATTTCTTTAAGACCTGAACTATTGAATAGAACTCTTGATCATAAACAGAATACTTCTTTGCATCATTCAATTTTTCACTAAAATATGCAATAGGCTTACCTTCTTGGCTTAATACAGCCCTAATAGTGCTACCACTAGCATCACAATCCACCTGGAATACTTTTCTAAAATTTGGAAGTGCCAACACAGGCTGTTTAGTCACCTTCTTCTTTAGTGATTCAAAACTTCTCGCAGCTGTTGCAGTCCATTTGAACTCTTTTCTATCCCCTTTTATTGTATCAGTTAGGGGTGCACATATGCCACTGAAATTCTTAATAAACTTCCTATAAAAACTAACCAGACCATGAAATGATCTTACCTCAGTAGCAGACCTTGGAGTAGGCCATTCCAAGATGGCTTTTACCTTCTCTTGATCCATTTTGAGACCTTCAGGTGATATAACAAATCCCAAATAGATTAACTCCCTTTTTGCAAAGACACACTTCTTTAGATTAATTAACAATTTCTCTTCCCTTAGCCTTTCAAGGACACTACGAATATGCAGTAAATGTTCTTCCAAAGTCTTGCTGAAAATTAAAATATCAGCCAAATAGACAATAACAAATTTTCCCAAGAACTTCTTAAGTACCTCATTCATGAGTCGCATGGAGGTGCTTGGGGCATTCGTCAATCCAAAGGGCATGACTAACCACTCATAAAGACCATCCTTGGTCTTGAAGGCTGTTTTCCACTCATCTCCTTCACAAATCCATATCTGATGATAGCCACTCTTCAGATCTATCTTTGTGCAGTACTGAGCTCCACTCAAGCAGTCCATAAGATCATCCATCCTTGGCAAAGGAAACTGGTACTTGATGGTTATCCTATTTATAGCTCAGGAATCTGTACACATCCTCCACTCTCCATCCTTCTTTGGTGTGAGTACTACAGGTACTACACATGGACACAGGCTCTCTCGAATCAAGCCCTTCCTCAATAGCTCCTAAACCTGTCTATTTAGCTCCTCTATTTCAATAGGAGTCATCCTGTGAGCAGCCTTGTTAGGCAAACTAGCTCCTGGAATCAGATCTATCTGATGACTGATTTGCCTTACTAGTGGCAATCCATCTGGAACATTATCAGAGATAATATCTCCAAATTCCCCTAGTAAATTTGAAACTTCAAATGGTATTTCACTACTACCTTCTTTATCTTTCCTAGGAATCAAAGCATAGCACATACGTTGATATTTCATGCCATCTAAAAACTTCCTTCCATCAACAAGACAAATCCTAGCACTGCTACATACCTTTTCACCTTCCTTTTTCATGGGCTTCAATTTGTGGTGAACTCCATCCTTTGTCAGAGAGTATGTGTTTGCATGTCCATCATGTATTGCATGTCTATCAAACTACCATGGTCTACCCAACAATAAATGGCAAACATCCATCAAAATAACATCACAGAGAACTTCATCATGGTAACTCCCAATTTTGAATTTTACTAAACATTGTTCACTTACCAAGACCTTATGATCATCTTTTACCCAAGAAATCTGATAGGGCTGGGGATGTTTCTCCCTCTTGAGCTTTAGCTTAGAGACCATCTCTTCTGATACCAGGTTATCAGTGCTACCACCATCAATGATCACATCACAACATTTATCCTCACACTTGCATCTGGTATGAAACAAACTCCTTCATTGTCTTGGTTCATTCTCACCACTTAGTATGACTCTTTCATTTACCAAGGTCTCTCCTCTTTCTGCATCCTCTGAATGTGATGATTGTGCATCCTCATCCACATGAGCAACCCTAGCTTGGCCCTCAGCTCTCCTATCTGTCCTTCCTTGTCATTGAGGGCATTCAAAGGCACAATGACCTTCTTTATTGCAATGGAAATAGGTTCCATGGAAGCCTCCTCTTCCTTTTCTACATCCTCTACCTCTTCCTCTTTGATTTCCAAAGTCTTGATCATGGGAGCAGTTGAAACCCTCATTCCTCTGGTTTCTGCTAGTACCCACATCTTCATTTTTCTTTTGGGTTTCATTGTGGCCTCCAGATGATCTACCACTTCCCCTTCCTCCTTGACCGCACCCTCTTTGTCTTCCTTCAAACCTTTTATTCAGCTTCTCTTCAACTCGTAGGGCAAACTGGTATGCCTCTTCAACGCTGATCATTCTTACCAGACTTAATTCCTCCTGGATGCTAGGTCGCAACCCACTGATATAACGAGCAACCTTCTCCTTATTTTCTTTTGCATGCCTCGCTCTAATCAAGAGTCAGTAAAAATCCTCTGTATATTCTTGGACTAATCTTCTTGCTTGCTTTAACCCATGCATCTTCTTAAATAGATCAAGCTCGTAGTCTACAGGAATGAACTGCTTCTTCAATTTGTCCACCATGCGATCCCATCTTGTGATCTTCTCCTTTCCTCTTCTAAGTCTTTCCAGTTGAACCTCTTGCCACAAGATTTTGGCATGGCCTTTCAGTTTGGCCTTTGCAAACTTAACCTTATTTGGGTCCCTTATATCCTCATACTCAAAGTATTCTTCCAGTTCATTGATCCAATCGATCAACTCATCTGGTTTCAGATTTCCTGAAAATATACCCACTTCAATTGTAGGTCTTTTTCCAAACTTAGTAATGGCCCTAAAAAGCCTTTCCTCTATAGGATTCAGAACTTCCCCGTCTTCTTCCTCTTCTGGTCCCATTACTTCCTCTTCATTGTCATCCTCACTGTTGTCACCTGTGGCAACATTTGCTCCTCTATGAAGCTCCTCTTGCAATGCCTATACCTGCCTCTGGAGGGCTCTAACCTCCTCAGGATCAATAGCTCTAGCCCTTCCACCATGCTCTCTTCATGGAGGCATCTTCTAACTCGAACCCACAACCACATAGTCCTGGTGCAAACTACCTCATAGTCGGCACTCTGTCTACACACTCAAAAAAACTGGCTCTGATACCACTTGATGGGGACACGACCTAAGAACAGAATGGACACAATAGAAAAGGGAAATTATATTAACTGAGAAAATAAGCTAGTACAAATAGTACAGAGAAAATATACTTCAGAACATGCCCTAAGGGCTTACAATAGCATAAATTTGGAGAATATTTCTCCTTTTAGCACCTCCTCTCAAACTCCACTCCGAACTGCCTTTTACAATGCTAGAAATCTCCTTAAATAGACCCCGGAGGGTTAAGGACTAGGAGTACATTCTAGAAAGTGCTAGTAGGCATCCACCGACAAAATAGAAGGTTCCAGAAGCTGCATTAGAAGTCGGTGCAAATCTAGAAGAATCCAGAAACGGTAGCCAAACTTCCGGGAGGCATAACTTTTGAACCGTAGCTCCAATTGACGAACTGTTTACATTTTTGGAAAGCTCTCAAAGCGTTCTATAGCTCTATGGACAAGCTTAGCTTGGACCGCATTTTTTGACCCTTTTTGAGGTCATTTAATGCACCAAACCTAACTTTGAAGCATTCTTAGGAGGTCTCCAAAACCCAAAAAACTGCAATAACTTTCAAACTGTAGGGCCTATTGACTTGATTCTTTTTCTAGAATGCTCTAAATCATGATTACATTCATCTGGCCAATTCACACCTTCTAGTTTACCGAAATGATGACCCAAATTTATGCTCCTATTTTTTCAAGATTTTCAAATGCACTGATAGTTGAACTATGAGAGTTGGAACCTTTATTTGAGCCAAATGGGTATCCAAAAATGTAAAGACATGAAACAGAAACTAAGTCTAAGTACATTTTTTGGGTGACACAGGATTTCCCTTATACCTATGGATGCTCCTGCATCACTTTGTAGATGTAGACCTAATGAAGGACCTATTTTAGTGTTATAATTTGGCCACAAAATCTTCCCATAGGAGGGATGGAACAATTCTCTATGCCCTAGACTAAGAATCATTCATTGAGGCTTTTTTATTAGATGGAGCTATGGGTTAGCCTGTAGATTTGAAGGATTTATAGAAAAAATTCAAAGAAACACCAAGGCATACATTGGGAGATCAATGCTACAACATATTCTCATGGACCTAAAAGAAGTAGGTGATTACCCTAAGAAGGTCAGCAAGATGATCCCACTAGACAAATTCAAGAATTATTTTGTTAAAACTATATATGGTGTTCATAAGGTGGTGGGTAAGGATGGCTCCAATATGGTTTATGGAGTAGAATTCATAATTGAAAGAGATGTACAAGATGCTTACCATGGTGGGGAATATGATTATGTCAAAGATATTCTAGAAGCAATATGAGAAAATATTTCTAGGGCTTAGAGTAGGGAATTAACTTGGATTTCAACTTCCATTACTATTCATTGCTGATGCACTTGATTCTATACAAGAATATAGGGTACATAAGCTCTAATTTCATTGAGCAAAATTTTGATATAAATGGAAGCCTACTAGTGTAGCTATGGACATGGGTATGGGACAATACTTATCATTTTTATGATTTCGTATTATTTTTCAATAGTTTTAGTGTTACAATTATGAAAATGTTAAATCCATGATATTTTAAGGCTCCTAATATATTGAAGGGCCTTTTGAGACTATTCCTCATTCCTAAAGGAAAGAGACTTGACCATAATTGGGGAAATATTTTCTTATTTCCTACATTTTCTTTGATGAGAGTCTATGGTTGTCCCCAACCACCCCATATATTGCCAAAAAATTATCCCTCCTATGCGAGGAATAATTGAATTCATATGGAAACTGTTCACGGTCAATACAGAGTATTTAGCACCCAAGGTACATAGATGAACCTTCTTGTGTAGGTGTTTTAGGATTGGTGACTTTACAATTGGCAAAGAGGCCTCAGACAAAATCCACTCTTTTCTTCACCATTACAATTTATGCACTAGCCCTTATAGAATGTATGACCTTGATGGTTGGATGAGGGTCACCATTAAGGAAATGATAAATTATATATTTGCAAGCAGCAAGGAATTTCCTCATGAGTATATTATTCCAAACATAGTGGCAGAGGGTGAGGCAGCTAAAAAGCTAGAAAATTTTGATGATGTTATAAGGTTCAAGAAAGAATTGAAAAGAATAGATCTCTTATTTTTTGAATTCTAGATGGATATAATTTATCCTTAGATGATTATTAAGATGGTCATGGACCATCCTAAGATCATGGCTAAAATGCCAGAGGGCCTCATAAGAGAAGATGATAGAGTTTCCCCTGACAGCCCTAAGCCAAATGTAACCCTTGAGATAGATGAAGAAGATGCCCCTTAGGCATCATGGGTAGCAAAGGGAAACAAAAGATAGAAGATTGTCCACATTCTTGCTCAGTTTAAACAAAGGACATTACACATTTTACCAAGAACTAGTCAGTATTTTGCTGACTTGAGACAAAATTATTTACAAAACAGAATTAATTAGGCAGAAAACACTCTCACAAACTTAAAACTTGTAGCAGCAAGGCTAGATGATAGGATTATCCAAACTCAAAAATTCTTAGAGGATGATGATTTCATCAAATCCACTAAATTCAAGAGCTTCTTATATAAGATAAAATAGAGTGAATTTCTGTTGAAGATGTAGCCAGGAGAGTCTAATGAGTAGAAGATGGAATTGATTAAGAAGTTGCAGGCTTATGATCTTGAGAGTGAAGTAATAACTCTAGAGGAGGCCAGGGACTTAGTGTAGAAAACTGGCATGTTGCTAGTGCCTAGATGGGATTTGGAACAAGAATTTATGCTTGATTTGATACGGAGGCAAGAGAGTGACATTTATTACGAGGCAATTAGAGTAGATGGATTGAAAAGAGGGACTGGTTTCAATATTGATACCAAATTCCTAGTAGTCTAGAGTATGGAACCTACCTCAAATAAGCCAAAGTTAATGGATGTGCAAAGTACTAAATAAGGTAACATGATTGTATGGACTCTATAATGCACCTTAGGTATAGAGATATCCAAGGCATTGAAACATTTTTCATTTATGAATGAGGCCAAGGTAGTGGAAATGGAAACAAGATTATCCAAATCCATACATGATTATATTGATGTTAGGAAGCTCTATGAAGATGACCTTAGGAACAACCATGTGTATACAGAGAAAATTTTAGAACTTGAGGCTAAGATTCAAGAACTTGAGAATGAGATTGCATCTCTCAAGGAGTAACTTGCACATGTAGAACAAAGGGAAGAGGAACATGAAACACAATAGCCAGCCAAGGATAATATTGAGGCTCTAGTGCAAATAGAGGAAATGGAAGAAGAGGGGCCATTACAACCAAGAAGAATAAGCATTGATGATCCATCCACTCAAGGAGAAGATATAAGGACAAGTGTCCTTAAAAGTATGATGAGTCATAGAATTGAAGTATTGAACAACATGTCTCAATAGGCTCATCATTTTTATGTTGCTTTAGAAAGTGCTGAGAAATTTTTCAATAAGGCACTATCATGGCTTATTAGGAATAAAGTGTCTCAACCTTGGATAATTCCTATTCTTATTATTTGTTTTGTAAAATGAATTTCCTCCAAATAATGTTGATGTGTCAGCATCTTGAATTGTGTATAAGGAGATCATGGCTAAAATGGCTATGACGGATTCCTATGACATGTAAGAGCTATGTCAGGAAGATTCAATGACAGCTGAAGATATGTGGCAACTGATAAATTTGAGTACTGTACACTCTACCCCAATCGTGCGGTTCAGGGCATTGGGCCAAAAAATTTTTTGGGATTCCTATTTTCTCAAAGAATGGTAAAAATCCTAATACGGTTACCTTTGGGAGTAGCCCTAAAGTGAAGTGCATGTTATAAGAATTTTTAGGGTTGCAAAGAGATGTGATGTGAGAAAGTGTATTGTTGGCACTATGAGTTGCTATTGGAGTCTTCTGTTGTCGCTGTTGAACTTGCATTGCAAGTGTATTGTAACATTGTGTTGAAGATAATACATTATGCATGTTCTGGAGGGGTGGGGTTGTTTTACCAAAAGGTTTTTCCCCACTAGAAAATCTTTGTGTTATGTGTTTCTTTCTCTATCTATTTTCTTTATGCTTGGTTGGCTGAAATATTGTTGTTTACATGATATTGAATTTGTAAGTGTAAAAGATTTTAATAGGATTTTCACCATACTTCTCTTAAGAGATTAGTGTAGGAAGCTATTTCTACACCTAAGTTTCCTTACAAGTGGTATCAAAGCCTGATCAACTTTTGATCCTAGTTGTTGGGTAGGGTTTTTCAAGCTAATCTCAAGTTGAGTGGGAGTCTTGTATAGAGCATCCTGAATCTTATTTGCAAATTGAGATGGTGAGTTCATCATATGGAAGAATGGAGGTGGAGAAATTTAATGGTACTAATTTCAAGTTGTGGAAACTCAAGATGGAAGACATGTTGGAAGATTGTGACCTATGGGAAGTGACTTCAAGTGCTACAAAACCAGCAACTATAGCTCAAGAAAATTGGGATATCAAAGATCGTAAAGCTAAGGGTCTCATAAGACTCAGTTTAACCTATGCAGTTCTTTTGAATGTTCTAGATGAGAAAACTCCATATAGTTTGTGGGAAAGACTTGGGGCCATGTATCAGGCCAAATCTCTAGTGAAGAAGTTGTTCTTGAGGAGGAAGTTGTACTCTCTATGAATGGAGGAAGGTGGAACCTTAATGGATCATTTAAATGCATTTAATCTGTTGGCTACATAGTTGACATCAGCTAGTGTCAAGTTAGAGGAGAAGGATCATTGCTACACACTGTTGTGTTATTTACTAGATTCATGGGACCATCTTGTGATGGCTCTCAAAAGCACATTAGTCACCTTCAAAATGGATGATGTGGTGTCTTTTCTACTATTAGAGGAGATGCGAAGAAAGGCTTCTATTTTGGAAAAAGAAGCTGTTGCTATTCGTGGGAGATCCACTAAAAGAGGGAAGAAAAATGACAATAAGTCTGACAATAAAGGTAGATCCAAATCTTGTGGGAAGTCAAAGACTTCCAATAAGTCCAAGGAAAATATTGGAAATGTGATAAATTTGGGCACTTCTGTAAAGACTGCAAAGAGCCAAAAAAGAAGAAGAAAGGTTCAGATTCAGCTTTAGAAAGATCTCAAGAAGATGGTGATGCATTCATCATAGCTTTGGCAGCCCATGCATCTGATGATGTGTAGTTGGTTGACTCGAGTGCACCTTTTCACATGACCTCTCATCAAAACTGGTTCTCAAAATATGAAGAGTTCGATGGTGGAAAGGAGTACTTGGGTAATGATTCTCATCTAAAGATAGTTGGACATGGAAGGGTCACTATCAAATTTCCTAATGGATGAGTAAATGGAATCAACGAAGTTATGCACATTCTAGGTTTGGCATGAAACCTATTATCTATTAGTATGTTGAATGATGTAGGTGTGCAAGTTGTTTTTTTGAAAGAAGGATTCAAGATGATGAGAGGATCGATAGTGCTTGCAAGGGGTACTAGGAGAGGTACCTTATTTCAGCTAGATGCATGTATTCCTCTATGTAATAGTTCTTCATCCTCACCATCTAAATGAGCAATGAAGAATTATGTTGTTATTGGTTTCGATGGCAATGCAAACACTTTGGAAGGTAAGCTTCCTACAAAAAAGACAATGTTGTGGCATATGAGATTTGGTCACATTGGTGAAAAGGGTCTCAGAACCTTGAAACATAAAAATCTCATTGAGGGGTTAAATGATTGCAATCTTGAGTTTGACTTCTGTGAACACTATGTCTATGGTAAACAAAATCATGTTCAGTTTTACTCTAGTTCTCACAAATCTTCTAATGTTTTGGATATTATTCATTCTGATGTATTTGGTCATGTAAAAGTTCCTTCAATCTCCAAGTTTTTACTTTTTATATCTTTCATAAATGATTCTAGTAGAAGGACATGGATTTTTTTGGGGTTTTAAAATGTACTAAAACTACTAAGCAACAAAATGCTTAATACTAGAATGATAGTACATACACAATCTAAAGACTAGCTAATTCTTATTAACAATTGTATATGCAAAGTATTTGGATCCAACTTCAACAAAACCATAGATAGTTTTCTACTCTTTTGGCTCTGCAAAACTAGGGTGGGTATGCCTAGGGATGATTCAAAATTGGAACAACTGTATGAGGATTATTCTTAGTTTCATTTTGATTCTCATTTCAAGATCCTCAAACATATACATAATTCTTACTAACTTGATAAACACATCCCATAAAATAGATATGGCCAAGAATTCTTCTATAGATCTGTAGATGTTCTTAACAATAGTGACTAACTGAAGCTAAAACATTCCATGCAGACAAGTGCTAGCCAGCTTGTAAGATCTACAGAAAATAAAAGTAAAATTTGATTTGATGCTGCATTTTGATAATCATTTATGATATATTTCTCATTCAGCTGTATCAACTTGATCAATGCCTAATCCATTGGGGTTCAGAGTCTATAGCAAATTATCAAATCTGGTTTGTTGCCTTAAAACAAATTCTATCAGCAATTCTTATCAGAATTCATCATTCAAAACCCTTTCCACTACTAAAGAAACCTTATCACATTCATCAAAGCTTTTATTTAAATCATTGAATTAACAACAGTGATAAATAGATATACAACCTAACTAGATTGCATTCAATTGCACAAGCCTTTACTTATACAATATCAAGACAACCAAATAATTGAAAGGAGACAAGATTCAGAAAGAACTAATATGGGGACAGTTCACAATTTGTATTCATTTTCTTTGAAAATGGTATATCCTTTACAATAGACTCAGAATGACCTTCAGAAAGAAGCACATCTCATTCTATATTCATGTATATCTTAGAGAATTGATAGAAAAATACATTATAAACTTGCTTTCAAAATTTGGACCAAAAACAGACTAAGCATAGTATTTAGAAAAATAGAATTCGGACCATTCTTTAGCCTTGGAATCTCACTTAAATAGTGTGAGATGCAACAAGCTTTAGGCTAAAAGAAAGTGATAGGTGTCTTTTAAAAGATACTGACATACATCTATCATAAAAGAAAAAAAAAAATAACAGAAAGGCTATTACATCAACCAGTCCTTGGTGGGTCCCTGTCTGTTATGCTTCTCAGTTGTTCAGACAAGAAAATATGATCTGATTCTTCAATTATTCTTCATCCTTAGAGTAAATAGTCATGAGGTTTGAAAGTGATGTACCATCTTCAGTTACCTACAAACTTACTTTAACCTGGGGATTTTCCATGTCCTCATTACTAACTACAAGGGTAACTTTTACTTTTACATCTTCCTCCTCCTCATATCCTAAAATTTGTTCTATAAACTAATTTTTCCATTTGTTATAAGCAGCATCATCTGGCCAATCAAAATTTAGAGCCTCTCTTTGTATAACCAGTAAAGAATTTGCATTTTCTTCAAAATCGTCAAGTTCTTTTCTGATTTCATTATAAAATAACTATATCTTTACCAACTCTTCATTTGTCCTTGCCCAAAACTAGTGGCTAGTTTCACTCATGATGTTCCTGATCCTTTCATAAAATATTTCATCTAACTCCTTTTTCCATTTTTATTTTTCCTTTATTATATCAATAGATTCTAAAGCACAAGGAAATAAAGTGAATTTTTTAGCAATATACTTGGAAAAATAGAGTGTTAATCTTTTCTATAAAGAATCCCTTTTATCATCAAAATCTTCTAGTTTATTTAACAAATCAAAAATTTTCTCTACTTGATTATAAGGCATTTGGACAACAGATATACATATAATTGTAATATCATTATTCCTCTCCCTCCACTTCTGTGTAAGGGGAGTCAATTTACCCTTATCTCTGTCCAACTCATCCATGAGGGTTGCAATTCTTGTCAACTGATCAAAGAAGGTTAACCATTGTATTTTATCCCTTAAATACATCACACCCTGCTTTAATTTTCCTTCATACTAATTTTTTAATTCTACCTACAAGTCATGTAATTTGGTTTTTTCTTCTTCAAAGTCTTCTGCAATATAGAATTGGGGCCTTTCAGGGGTGTCTAGTATTTCAATAATAGGGGTTGCTCCAACAAATTACTATGAGGGGTATGCAATTCTAGGTGCACTGGATTCTCCCACCTTTATTTTCCCAAGTATCTTCTCCATTTGAGATACCTTGTTTTCAAGTCACTGTATCTGTAGACCTCTTTCCTCATATGCTTTTAATACTTCTTCAAACCTAGCATTGAGTTGGGTAAACTTATCTTCTTCATGGCCAGATACAACACCACCCAATTTTAGCAGTTTTGAGGCCATTCCCATTACTTGTTTACTAGTTACCTCACCAGCCCTGTATATTGTCAATGTACCAGTATGCTCTACTACAGGAAACTCATGCATCCTAGTATTTTCCCTCTTATCTATGGACCATATAACAAGGGCTTGATGGTCATCACTAAATTTGAACCCTCTATGGGTCTGTAGTACATCTTCAGCAGTTGTTAGTTGAACATCCTTCTTCTTTCTCACTAAATAAAAAACAATAGCATTTACTATATCCCACTCCAAAAAAAGGAGGACTCCTGATTGTCTAACTATTTGCCTCCCAGCTTCAGGAGTAAACTAGGCAAAATCATTCAAAAATTTTGACTTTACCTCTTCTTTAATAACTAGGTCGGGTTTATTTGGTTGCTCAGCCTTGATCTTCTCATAGGCTTTCTCAAAAAATTTCATATTTAATCTCCACAAAAACTATGCAAAGGCTCTAGATCTTACAAAATTTTCATCATTAATAAACCTTTCAAAGGCCTGGGCAACGATTGGGTCAATTTCCTTACCTTGGTAATCAACAATGGTTAGGTCCGAGGAAGGTATAGGAGGTTCTTATGGCTCTCCAATATCTAGGTCTGTAGAAGTGACAATCACATCCCCTTCTCCACCCATTTGTCTAAGTTGTTCCCTTAGAGATGCCTCATCATCTATCTGGATTGGGGACTGGCTTGGGGAGTATTGTTCCTTTTGAGAAGAAGAAGACCCCTGCTCTAATTTTTGTCTTTTTGGAGAGCTGGCTACAGATGGACTTCTCGACCTTGATTTCTTATGAGGGGGTACCTATTGCACATTTTGAATCATGTCATAACCTATCCTTTTCTGCAATGTATATTGGCTAGGAGCTACCATATTTCTACTGCTTATTCTTCTTTGTACTTCTGCTACTTTGTTTGGATGTTCCTCAACAAACATAGCTATCTTTTCATTCATGGTTTGAATTATTAAGGCAAAATTATTCATTAATGCCTGTATTTTGGCTCCCCAGTATTTCTTATCTTTCAATGGGTCATACTGGGGGTCAAAAACATTAATGAATTCCAGGGTTTTACTGAAAACTATCCATTTTTCTTTCCTCAATTCTTGCTCCTGCAATGTGAAGATGTTTTTGATTATATCTTCTGGATAGTAAACTTGATGTACCATATGGGAAGCTCTCACCCTTTCTTTAAATAGGTCATAGAATCCTTCAGGGTCAATGAATCGGGTGTGAGACTCTGCCATGTTATACCTATCCAAGAACAAATTTAAGTGCTTCTACCCCTTTTTTACAAAGACAAAATCATGCACCACAGTAACCATTGGAAAGAAAGTGCCCTTCTTAACCAATTCCCTCTCATCTATAGTACCTATCTACCATAAGAGCTCAGCAATCCCTATCTTCAAAGGCACATGAAATGGTAGCACATGAGGTTTTCCCAAAAAACCATAAACTCTTATCACTGTTGAAACATTGTAGGGAATTATATCCCCCCAGTTATGACTGACAAGTAGCCCTTTAGCATGGTCCTTGGGTCTGACCAATTCTAGTAATGCTTGTGGGATTCTAGGGCTATCTCCTCTTAAAAGCAGTCTAAGCTTTGATGCAAAATACCAGTCAAATCTTACATAGCTAGAATCTATAGCTTCTGAAGTCATATCCACACTCCACAACTATACTAGATTCCTCTCTCCATCCTTTGTTGTTTCCAACTCCATACCCTTGGAGAAGAAAGTATATCCTTTGTATAAGCATACATGCATCATCAATGAATACCAATAGAATGGTTTTTTTACTTTTCCCTTTGCTATTCCAACCAAACCATTATGAATCTCTTTTGCTAGAAAAGTGGAAAAATCCAGAATGGTACTCATTCCAAATTGAAGGGTTTGAGAAATTATAAGGACAACAGAACTTGGAATTTGATCACCTTCATCTATCCCAAAGATCTTGCAAAGAGAAAAATATAGTGCTTGGGCTCTCAAGTTGAAATGTCTTCTCAACAATGGCTCTAGGGTACTAGTTGTAATCATAGGAAAATTACCAACCTTGGTAGCATGCTCCTGTAGTGGCCTTGTTCTCAAGTACATTCATTGTGCATCATATCTGGCTTGCAAATCATCCATATCAATGATTTCATGCACAGTGTGGCTAGGGTTAAGGTTGAAAACCTCACTGAACAACTCAAGGCAAACCCTAAAAATATTGACTCCAAAATGATTTTTTACCCATCCCGTGATAGGATCATACTTCTTTGCCAGGTCCATCAATAAATCACTATCAAATAAAATAGTGGGAACTATTAATTTTCCAATATCAAATTCCCAAACATTGCTCATAGGATTGTCCAATTTTTGCTCTGAAAACCATTTCTTAAAAAACTCTAGACCTTGCATGGAAACCTAGGCATCCCTTATCCAATTAGCTTTGTCATAAAAGCCTTCTACTACAACTATTCTAGGATTTTTTGGAATGAGTTCCCCTCCCTTAGTTAATTCATGCACTGATAAGGGGAATTGTTCAAGAAAATCATCATGCAGGGAACATTTTAAATAATCCTTTTGACCAGTAAACTCTTTTTGGGGAGGCATTTTGAATGAACCCTAGGAAATTCACAAGAGCAGATGCTTCAAGTTTACTTAGAAAGTCACAGAGCACTTACCCGCCAGAATTCGCACTTCTACACTATATGATGTCTTCTGCAATTTTACTAGAGTAAAAACCAAGAATTTCCATGCCCTAGCTCTGAAATCTCGAATGCCCTAATGTTCTTTCTGCACTTCGATGGTTCATTAATGGTGAAATCGTGGGCTCTTTTCATAAATTAAAACTGCACGCATAAGGTTTGAATCACATTTACTCTCAGTAACCGTTGCCTATAATTTGCATTCAAGTTTGAATCCCATCTGTAGATTTTATCAGATCAAACAATTCTAATTTAAAAATAACAAGCTTTACGAGTTTTACAAAAATTCTACGTGTCACAAATGTGCTTCCCCGCATTACTTAAAAACTTACAACTTCATAATGCGGGGATGTGTCGTCCGTTGATCAAAACAAGATCAATGATCAGACTAATCCACTTTTTATTAACAAACAGCTAGCTGAGCTGACCAATGAGAAACTGCCATATGAGCTAATACTATCTGACAACATTCCATGCCAGCAAATCTCATATCTTCTTTTGAGCAAGCAAGTAATTGACATCATCTAGTCCATGTGTCACAAATGCACTTCCCTACATTAATTAAAGACCTACAACTTCATAATGCGGGAGTGCGCTAATCGTAGATCTTCAAAAGATCTACAGTTGATAAGATTTCACCTCACCAGGCATCTAGGAAAAACTTTGACGTCACCATAGACACGTGTCTACAGGGCACATCCCCACTTTGTTTAAACTTCACTCAAATGCAAAATGTGAGGATGCGCCATCTATTGATCAAGACAAGATCGATGATAAAAAATAGCCCTTTATTTTATGTTTGCATTATCCACTTGGGCCAATGATATGACTACTGATAACCTGCATGTTCTAACTGTTGCATTTATTTTTGACACCTTTTTGACCCACATGGATGAGTAGTTCCAGCTAAGCAAAATTGGCAGATCCTATGGTGTGACTTCTGCATTCTTCATAGTCTAGCCCCACTATGCCACATGTCACAAATGTGCTTCCCCGCTTTGCTTAAAAACCTTCATCTTCATAATGTGAGGATGTGCTAGCCCTTGATCTCTGATAGATCAATGGTGTTTGAAAAAACTATTCAACTTGGCATCCTAAAAGGAATATCGCAAGTAAAGGCACATGAAAGGTTTATCGCAAGGATTAAAAAAATATTCTGATGTGAACAAAACATTAGGATAAGACATCCCGCCAAGATACTTGAAGAAAACCCCTCTTTTTTAAAAAAATTGAAAATTAGGGCAACATAAAACCAAGGTATAAGGGTTTTTTATGCACTTAGGGCCTTTTCATGGATAATTTGAAAGGAAAACCCTAAGAATTTAAAGGGAATATACAACTTACAGAATAGGGCATAATTAGGGTAATCTAATAATTTTTAGAATTTCACACAATAAAACCCTAATCTACAAGAAACAAAGACTTAACTGATTTTTCATCCAAATATCAGAATTTTTTTTATACTATGAAAAATCACACCAACAGATTTATTTCCTTGAAATTAAGACACAAGTCTTTAGTCGATTCAAGGAATTTAAAGCCCTTGCAGAGAATCAGACTAGTATGAAGATTAAGTGTGTGACAACTAACAATGGTGGTGAGTTTTTCTCAATAGAGTTTGAAAAATTCTATAACGAATAAGGTATCAAGAGTCATAAAAAAACACCTTATACCCTATAGCAAAATGGAATTGCAGAGAGAATGAATAGGACACTGATGGAGAAGGCTATGAGTATGCTTAGTGGAGCTGGTTTAGGAAAAAGGTTTTGGGCCGAAGCTATGGCCACTACTTGCTATCTAGTTAATAGATCTCCTACATCATCCCTTGTTGGTAAGATACCCATGGAGGTGTGGTCTGGTAAGAAGCCTTCAATTAGACATCTTCATCTATTTGGTTGTGAAGCTTATGCACATGTTCCAAAGGAGAAAAGATCTAAGTTGGAAAACAAAGCTGTTAAATTTATTTTCATTGGATACAATGCTAGTGTGAAAGGAAAAAAGCTTTGGGATCCTATGACTAGTAAGTTTTTGTATAGTAGAAATGTTATTTTTAGAGAGCTAACATCTTATCCTATTGTGCTACAACAAGATGAAAAAGAAAAGGAAAAAGATGTTGTTCACTTGCCTCCTACCCCTAAGAAGACTGAACAAAGAGACCATGTTGGGTCTAATGATGAGGAGAGCTCTAGTAGCTCTAATAGTTCAAAATAAGAGGAAGAACAACCTCAACTATAGCCCTTGAGGAGATCCATGAGAGAAAGAAAGCAACTAGAAAGGTTTGGTTATTCTATGTTAGATTCCAGTTGTGCTTTTTCCTTGATTACTAACATTGATGAGCCTAGATCTATGAAAGAGGCTTTGGACATGGAAGATGCAAGTTCTTAGATTGAGGCTATGGATGATGAGATGGCTTCATTAGAGAAAAACAAAAATTGGTACCTTGTACCTTTTCCTAAAGGGAGAAAATATGTTGGTTGTAAATGGGTATTCAAGAAGAAATTATGTGCAGATGGTAGTGTTGAAAGGTACAAAGCTAGATTGGTTGCAAAGGGGTATTCATAGGTAGAGGGAATGGATTATGGTGAAATATTCTCTCCTATTGCAAATTTGAAATCCATTACATTTATGTTATATATTGCTTCATCATATGATTTAGAGATAGAATAGATTTATGTGAAGATAGCTTTCCTTCATGGTGATTTGGAGGAAGAAATTTATATGTCACAGCCTGAGCACTACATTGTTAAAGGTGAAGAATCCTTAGTTTGCAGATTAAAGAAATCTCTCTATGGTTTGAAGAAATCTCCTAGGATGTGGTACCTTAAGTTTGATTCCTTTGTGTTGTCAATTGGATTTGTAAGATTGAAATCAGATCAATGTGTTTATTTTAGAGTTGAAAATGATCACCTTCATATTGTTGCATTATATGTTGATGATATGTTGTTGTTTGGGAAGGGTAAGGGTATGATTTTTGATTTTAAATCTTTGTTGTCAGTATAGTTTGAGATGAAAAATCTTGGGGCAGCTAGGTACATCTTGGGTATGGAAATCAGTAGAGATGGGTCTAACAAAAAACTTTGGTTGGGTCAAAGTAAGTATGTGAAGCCTGTGTTGGATAGGTTCAGCATGGAAGATTGTAGACCACTATGTGTTTCTATTTCTACGGGAACAAATTTATCTATAGATGATTGTCAAAAATCTCGTAGTCAGGTGGAGGACATCAGTAGAGTACCTTATGCTAGTGCAGTTGGCAGTCTTATGTATGCTATGGTCTATACTAGACTAGACATTGCCCAAGTAGTGGGAGTCCTAATTCAGTTTATGGCTAATCCTAGACAGGTACTTTGGGATGTAGTTAAGTGAGTGGGTACATCAGATTACTCCATATGTTATCATGGTAACTCTTCTAGATCTCCACATTCAATTTGTATTTGTGGGTTTTTGGATTCAGATTGGGCAGGTGATATTGACAGCAGGAGATCCACCAGTGCTTATGTGTTCACTATGTTTGGTGGTGCCATCAGTTGGATGAGCAAGTGACAACCTATGATTTCTTTGTCCACTAAAAAAGTTGAGTAAATGGCTACTACTCATGCTTGTAAGGAAGCCATTTGGTTTAGGATATTGTGTTCTGATGTTGGTGTTGATGCAGAACAAATTACTATTTGGTGTGACAGTCAGAGTGCTATTTTCCTTAGAAAGAACAAATTACTATTTGGTGTGACAGTCATAGTGCTATTTTCCTTGTGAAGAATCCAAATTTTTGTGCTAGAACAAACCACATTGATGTGTAGTTTCACTTTGTGAGAGATATGGTCAAAGATGGAAAGGTAAATTTGGAGAAGGTAGATACTGTGAAGAATGTTGTAGATGCATTAACGAAACTAGTGGGCATTGAGAAGTTCAAAATGTGTTTGGAGTCTATGGGCCTTTTGGCCTATAGCAATTAGTTCCTGTTATGTTCCTATTGCTCTTACAAGGTGTTCGAAAAGTGGGAGAATGTTAGGAATAAGGTGTCTCAACCTTGGATAATTGTTTTGTAAAATGTATTTCTTGCAAATAATGTTGATGTGTTGGCATCTTGAATTTTGTATAAGGAGATCATGGCTAAAATAGCTATGATGGATTCCTATGACACATAAGAGCTATGTCAGGAAGATTCAATGATAGATGAAGACATCTGGAAACTAATAAATTTGAGTACTGTACACTTTATCCCAACCGTGGGGTTCGGGGCATCAGCCCAAATTTTATTTGGGGGTTCCTATTTTCTCAAAGAATGGTAAAAACCCTAATATGGTTACCTTTGGGAGTAGCCCTAAGGTGAAGCACATGTTATAAGCATTTTTAGGGTTGTAAAGAGATGCGATGCGAGAAAGTGTATTGTTGGTATTGTAAGTTGCTACTGGAGTCTTCTGTTGTTTTTGTTGAACTTGCATTGCAAGTGTATTGTAACCTTGTGTTGAAGATAATACATTGTGCAGGTTATGGAGGGGTGGGGTTGTTTTACCAAAAGGTTTTTCCCCACCAGTAAATCTTTGTGTTATGTGTTTCTTTCTCTATCTATTTTCTTTATGCTTGGTTGGCTGAAATATTATTGTTTACATGATATTGAATCTGTAAGTGTAAATGATTTTAATAGGATTTGCACCATACTTCTCTTAAGAAAGTAGTGTAGGAAGCTATTTCTGCACCTGAGTTTCAATACATGGCTATCATCCACTTTCAATATTTGGGGGCCATATATTCAATTCTTAAAGAGGATAATTATATTGATGGCTAAGGAGATATATTTGCTTGACAAAATAATTACAATAAAGGAGGGATTGGAGGTAGTCAAGGAATTGATGGGTTTCCTCATTGGGAACTTGCAAGTTATATAAAGGAAATTGAATGTTTTGTCTCAAGGAATATAGCCCTGTATACCATCAATTTTGGATACTACTACCATAGTGAAAGACTAGAAGGACTGGTCAGCTTCATTTGACAACATTTTGACCCAAGAGGCTATAGTGTCAATTTTTGAAGATGTTTCAGATATCCCATATAATAAATTGTCTGATTCCCTATTCAACACAAAAATAGATTTATGTAAACTTATTGTTCAATAAAAAGTAGTCATGCATGCTAGGAGGACTAAATCCACTCAAGACCTACAAGAATTAAAAACTACAAAATGGACCACCAAGAGAGAAATGTATGTATGTGAAGCATTAGGAGAAATTAAAGCTCCATGGATAGGAGGTAGCTGAGATATTTTGTAACAAAGACAAATAAAGTACAAGGAGAAGAAAAGATCAAAGGCTTGATATAAATGTTTTTCTACCATCTAAACTACTTATCTTTTTTTATCGATATTTTGGAGGAATGTTCTCTACATTTATTGTTCCCATCTTCTAGAAGTTTTTGTATCCATTAAATTTTTGACATGTTTCCTCTCATTTGTAGCTTGTTACAATCTTGTAGCTTGTTAGCCCAATCATTATATCACCCTATGGTAGAAAGAGAATCATCTTTTAAAAGTACTAATTCAAAAGAAGCTACACTATTGGGGGAAACACTCTCAACCCCATTAGGAGAGAAAAGGGTTTTTCATGATAAAAATATTTCTCCTATGGGAGATTTTCCTTGTAGACTAAATCTAGTAAATGAAATGAACCATAGTTGGGGTTTTATGGAAAACTTGGATATGAATTTTACTCCTACACAAGAACCATATGTAGCAAACCTTAGAGATTTTGACCCAGTGGATTCTAAGGTTGCTACTACAGATCATGAGGAGCTATTTCTAGAGCTTGTTCTTCTCAGAAAGAAAGTTGCAAATGAGGAAGCTAGACATATGAATTTGGAAAAGGAAAAGGAGAAAATTATTTTGAATACCATTATTAAAAGAGATAACCTACTTAGGAGAATGGCTTCCATACAAGAGCAGAACCAAAGATTGGAAGTGAGGTCTTCTAATTTACACTCTAACATCTTTGGAGATATGGATGTTCTAAAGTCTAATGTTCAAAGGTAGGAACAACTTCTTAAACAAAAAGAGGTGCTTGTTGTTATGCAACTTTAGCCATACAAGCCTTTAGAGAGTAGAGGGGAAGAAGTCAATAAGAGGGATTCAGATAAGGGAAAGCAAAAGGCTATTGGGATACAAATCAATGAGCCCCATAATTCTAATAAACCCATTTATTTTGTTATGTCAAAACTTGATTTAGATCTAGAGAAGGCAAGAAAAGAAAAGGAAGATCTAATGAAGGAACTTGAAGAGGTAGAAAATGAAGCTCAAGCAGCTGAGGCTAGGAGAAAAATTAAGTTCATTAAGTCAAATTCTACCCTAGTAGCTCATTCATGCCAACTTTCACAAGTTGTTCCTACCATATCTAGTGTTGGTCCTCTTTTAATAGGCCAAAGTTCCTCACAACTAGTCCCTACTTCAACTTCTATTATAAATGGCCAGATTCCCCTTGTTCAATAGATCCAACAAACTCAGTTTCCTTTTCAAAGTCAAATTATTGGAGAAAGTACTTCAAGTATTCTAGTTACCCAAAGGAAACCAATTTATATGGATAAATATAGGTAGATGTCTTTCGTGGGTATCCCTTGTTTTCCTTATCCTATTTCAAATGACCTTAGGGGCAGAGTTACAAAGTTTGCTAGAAATAAAGCTATTATAGGTGAAGAGCACTTAAGAAATTTCATTGATATGTTGAATGACTATGAGGTGGAAAATGAAGATGTAGTGATGAAACTTTTGTTCATTCATTGATTGAGGATGTTAGAGATTGGTTCAAAAAATTACTTGATGATAGTGTCAAATCATGGAATAATCTTGAAATATTGTTCGAGGGACAATATGGTGGTAAGAATAATGCTAGTTTCATGCTAAATAACTTCAAAAACATCAGGAAGAATCCAAATGAATCAGCTTTTGACTTTAATGTAAAATCTCAAAAGGGTATGTATAAGTTATTCCAAGTAATGAGATTAAATGAAGATGTGCATCTTACTACTTACTTCAATGCTTTTGATAGTAATATGGCTTATGTTCTTAGAGATAAAGATCCAAAAACATTAAGGGATGCTTATATAATGGTTGTAAATATTGAAAAAAATATAAGAGTCCCTAAAGGTAAGAAAGGTAAGAAAGGTAATGAAAAGCCTATTATAGGAAAGAAACTTGAGGATGATACAATGGGGAAAGTTTTAAGTTTACTAAAGAAATTAAGTCCTCCAACCTACCAAGAAAATATAACAAATGTTGTAGAGAAGGTTCCCTTCAATAACAATTTCAATAGGCAACCTAGGATGCAAAACTATCCTTATACTACTCGGTGGAAGGATTGTAAGCCAATACCTAATCCCACTCAAGGGAATATGGAAAAAGGGGCACTAGACCCTTTACAAAGAAACTCTATGAATATGACTGAAGATGTACATTGGTGTATCACTTGTCAATCACCTCATTCCCATGATTTTTGTTTTGTGGCTCAATCTTTTGCTGCAAATCAGCAAGCACAAAATGATGAAGAGGCAAAACATGAAATCCAAGAGGATGTCACATGTAATATCATCCATCTTTGTGAAAATTATGGAGAATTAGATATTAATAAATTTTAACATGACGTTACAAATTGAAGAGATTTGTATCACACATATCACCAACAATTTTTTTTTGATAGTGAAGATCAAGATAACAATGTCATATGCAACACTTTTTCTACAATTGATCATATCAACTTGAGACAACCTTCCAAGCATGAAATTTATAGGATTACTTCAAAGTTAGGTGAACAAGTCTAAAGTACTTATAATTTAAGGAATAGAAATGTGAATAGTGTCCCCATGAAGCCAGGGAGCATTTTTGTCAAGGACACTACTACAAAAGTTACTCATGAAAATAAGATGAACCTTCCTGAGATTCCTAAGATCAAGGAAAATAAGAATAAGAAGTGGGAACCAAAGAAAATGGTACACTTCCAAGATGTAGAAGCTAGTAAGCCAACTACCTTAGAGAAAGGATCAAAATCTGAGATTGTTAAGAAAAAAGGAATCATTTGTTGTCCAAACTCCTATGCCAACAGATATTAATGTTAAATATACTACTTATGATCCACTGATATGATTTCAATGCTACCACAAATCACTATGAAACTTCCTTTGTCAAAAATGTTTAGGATAGAAGACCATAAGAAAAAGGCTCTGTCTTGGCTAGGAGGGATACAAGATAACAATGTTGTCACACAAGAACCAGGAATCATATAGAAGATCCTAGTTCTAGAAAATGAAAAAGAAGAGAATGGAGTCATGTCTCAAATACACCAAATGTACCTAGGAAATTCATCAATTGCATAATTGCAAGACATTGACCCTTTTTTCTTGAGTTTGATCACAAAAGGCAGAACATTAAAAAATTCTATGATTGACTCTAGTGCCTCAAATAATATAATGGCTTTTAAGGTTATGGAGGCTCTTGGTCTAGGAGTTGACACTAGGAAAGGTAGGTGCAAGGCAATGGATGCTAGAGAGGTACCTATCATAGGTACTATTAATGCTTTACCTTTGAAACTTGCTACATATCCTGATGAAAAATTAATTATGTCAGTCATTGTAGTAGATATTACCCCTCACTATGGGATGTTTCTTTCAAGGAAGTGGAGTGCTACAATGGGAGGTAGTATGCAATGTGATTTTTCATATGCTACTTTCCAAGTAGGGGAAATGGTTATCAAGGTCAATAGAGAGACAAGAGTACCTTATATCTTTGAGCAAAATATTGACAAGGATACAACTTGTTTCATAGACACATATGTGAATACATTCAGAGCTGAATTGATCATCCAAGAAGTTGAAAAACTTCCTGCACTAATTGAACAAGAGGTTACATGTTGTATGGATTCACCAAAGTTATGGAACATGTACTTTGATGGAACAAGCTCAAAGGAAGGATCAGGAGCAACAATTGTTTTTGTCTCCCCAAACAAAAATATATTTAGGTATTCCTCTTATCTTAATTTCTCATGTACCAATAATGTTTTAGAATATGAGGCCTTACTGCTAGGTTTGAAAGTTACAACAAGCCATGGAAGAAAGAAAATACATGTCATAGTTGAATCTAATTTGATTATTTCCTAGGTTAGAGGGAAAGACATAAGTAATAATAAAATGGCTGACTTATTGGAAAATGTAGCTATAAAACTTGATGACATATCATTTGCTAGTGTATCTACTATGGAAGTGTAGAATAGGCTTTCAATCCAAGATAATGTACAGAGTTGGAAAGTTTTGAGGATGATAAGGACATTCTAAATTTTCTACTCAATGAGGATTAGCATCATGGGTAGGAACTTGATTGCAGTCCTTGAGTAGAAATAGTTGATGGAAAAGAAAGGATTTTTGGCTAAGAAATCTTACAACTAAAGACTACTAAGGTACCCAAGGGTTTGGTTGTATTAGAATGTGCTTTTGATAATTAGGATAGAGTGCATTCAAATGCACAAAATAAGAAACCACAAGAATTATAATAGATCAATTTGGGCACAACTAATTCCCCAAAGAAAGTATACATTGGTAAGACCTTAACCCCTAAGATTAGGAAATATTTGATGGACTTGTTAAGAAATTTTTTGACATGATTTTGCATGGTGTTATGATGACCTCAAGGCTTATAGGCAAGATTTGTTCCAACATGTTATACCTCTTAAAGAAGATGTGAAACCTTTCATAGAGAAGCAAAGACCTCTGAATCCTACTATAGCTCCTAAGATGTAGGAAGAATTATTGAAGCTTAGGGATGAGGGGATAATTAAGCCAATTATGCATTCTTCATGGGTGTCTAATATGGTACCTTTTAGAAAAATAAATGGTGACATTAGGCTCTATGTTGATTTTAGAAACCTAAACATTGCATCTTTAAAAGACAATTATAGATTGCCTAACATGGAGGCTATGTTAAAACAAGTGACTAGTTCAGACTTAATGGTTTTTTAGAGTATAACCAGGTA
Source organism: Cupressus sempervirens (assembly GCA_028749045.1). NCBI lineage: Eukaryota > Viridiplantae > Streptophyta > Pinopsida > Cupressales > Cupressaceae > Cupressus > Cupressus sempervirens. The sequence continues at coordinate 81,218,383 of CM053793.1, read as the reverse complement.
TTTGTTGATGAAAAAGAATAGTTCAAGACAACTTTTACCACTCCATGGGGAGCTTATGTGTATGTGAGAATGCCTTTTGATCTTATAAATGTAGGAGCAACTTTTCAAAGGGCTATGGATGTAGCTTTCAAAGAATTTATTTACAAATTTGTGGTAGTATATCAAGATGACTTGATTGCTTATTCTAAGAGAGCTAAAGACTACGGTAGGAATCTTGAAAAGATTTTCATCAAGGCTTTCGAATGTGGTGTATCCTTAAACCCAAGAAAGTGTACTTTATGGGTTATAGAAGGGAAGCTTTTAAGACATATAAATTTTCAAAAGAAGGGGTAAAGATTGACCCTGAAAGGGTAGTAGCAATTGACAAGGTGTTAAGGCCAAAAAGTGTTAGTAGGCCAATTTCAAAAATGCTCAAAAAAGGAGCTACAATTAGTTGGGAGGGTGAGCCTATTGTTGCATTCCCAAAAATAAAAAATGCTCTAGTCCTTAGGACCCTTAATTATGAAAAGCCTATGCATATTTTTTCTTTTGCATCTTTTCATACTATTGCAGCAATTTTACTTTAGAAAAATGAAAATGGACATGAACAATCTATAGCATTTTTTAGTAAATCCCTGCAACTTGTAGAACTGAAATATGATATAAATGAGAACTAGACATATGCTCTAGTAAAAGTTGTTAAGGCTTTGAGATGTTACCTAGTAGGTGCTATTGTTATTTCTTTTGTGCCAAATCCAGCAATAAAGGACATTTTCTCTCAACAAGAAGTATATGGTAGATGATGTAGATGGATTAACAGACTCAAAAAATTTAATATGGATGTATAGATTACCAAGCTGGTAAGGGGTCAGGGGTTAGCGAATCTCATGGCATAGACAAATCTAGATGCAATAAAAGTTGAGAATTAGTTTCTTAGTTCTAGTACATGTGACATGAATTAGTGTGATTGGTACAAAGATGTGATTTACTATGTGCAACATTTGCAATCTCCACCCTACCTAATAGAAAATTCAAAGTGAATTGTAAAGCTATATATAGTTAAATATATTATTGTAAATGGGGATTTATGGTGGTGAAACTTTGAGGGTGTGTTGCTCAAATACATTGATCAATAGAAATCAGAAGAGATATTGAATGACATGCATACATGAGTATGTGGAGGACATTATAGGGAAAAAAAAAAAACCCATAAGATCATGAAAGTAGGCTTTTGGTGGCCTACTTTGTTTAAAGATGCCCAAATTTTAGTTAGAAAATGTGATTCATGCTAGAGGTTTACAAGAAAATTAATTTTTTTTGAAAATACACATTTAAAATCAGTTGAGGTTCAAACACCCTTTCAAAATCGGGGAATGTATTTTATAAGTGAAATCTCACCAAGTTCCAGTAGTGGTTTTTCTTGGATATTAGTTGCAACTGATTATTTTACAAAGTGGGTGGAGGAAATCCCCACTAGGAATTCCACTAGCAAAGTGGTAAATAATTTCATACTCAATAATATCATTACAAGGTTTGGATGTCCTAAAAGAATAGTTACTGACAATGCTATGTGCTTCATATCTGAGGAACTCATCAATTTCTATGAAAAGTATGGTATCACTAGATCAGTTTCATCACCTTATCATCCACAAGGGAATGGACAAACATTATCTACAAATAAGAGTTTGTTAAATATCAAAAAGAGGACCTTAGATGATAGTAAGAGGGCTTGCAATTCAAACCTATAGTTAGCTATTTGGGCTGATAGAGTGAGAATAAAATAAGGCAATAAGTGTATCACCTTTTCACCTTGTGTATGGAATTCATGCCAGAATGCCTTAGAACAATTTGATGGGTCTGTATAACTATATTAAGATGTATGATGATGATAGTGTTGATGACAAGCATGAAGGATGGATGAATTAGTCAGGTTGGGTGAAAAAAGGAAAGAGGCCTTTGTCAAGAAAATTAATTTGCAATTGTAGACAAAACATTTGTATGACAAAAGAGCCTTGGTTAGAAAATTTGAATCAGATGACCTTGTCTTAAAATGGAATGCAAGATTAGAAGATAAAGGTAAACATGAAAAATTTGATCCCATTTGGCTTGGTCCTTATTTGGTTGATTTAGGTTGGGGTGAAGATTCATATTTCATCAAGGAATTATTAGGAAATCTTCTAGAGTAGCCAATTCATGGACAATTCTTGAAAAAATACTTATGTTAAAGGTATTTATTTTCCATGAATAACAATTGGGTTTTGTACTTACATACATTTTTTTAATTACCTATATATATGTGCATAACCTTTGTGTATATGTATTTTCTCCAATGCATAGTCTCCAAAAGTTGTTACTTTAAGTTGATGATGTGTGGTCTGCTTAAATTAGAAATTCAAAATTCTTCTATGGATACAAGTTAATCATCATCCCCAAATAGAGCCACTGATAGCTCCTATTTTCACTAGGGTTAAACTTTAAAACTTTTGGTGTAAATATTAAATTGATCTAAAGGGTTGCATTCATCTTGTATCCAGTTGGAGAAGAAACCCTAGAAAATCTTGCCCTAATCTAGTCATTTCTATCAATTGTCTAAAATGTGAGGTTTATTGCTTTAGATTTTTTATCCTTATCTCATATTGCAAAATCCTCCATGATTTTTGTCCACATCCTAACCCTAGGTTTTTGAGATTGAGTGGGTTTTCATTTTTTTCTAAATACATCATTTCTTACAATGTTACGATAAGGGGTTAGCAAAGTATCACAAGTCAGGGTTTTAGGTCTCCTGATCTCATGATTAATATTGTGTTGTAGTGTCATGGGAAAGAAAAGAAGTCTTCCTGATCATGCAATTTCCTTTGTATTGTGTGATTGTGTATCAATTCAAAAAATGGTTACATTGCAACTATTTACAATGTTATGGCAAGGAGGCTTATCATAGCATTGGGAAAAATGAGTTTGGTTGCTATGATACTACAAAAAGGTGGACATCAAAGTATTGTAAAGGAAATATTGAAATGTTGTAATGATATGGTATGTTATGATCTTAAGATCATAAAGTATATAAAGGAAAACAAAAGGCAATATGTTGTTAGATAGGTGTCTATTTCCTAATTGGTCTAAACAAATGTACAAATTCTAGATGTATGCGCTATCAGGAGTAGTGGGACTAGAGAATGATATTATAATACATTCTAAATAGAAAATGATAGTCTATAGTCTTATGATGAAATGTGTTTCATTGTGAGATCTTAGGGTTATAAAGGGTGTCTCCAAATGTCACAATTAAGACATGGTTGTAAGATGGAAAATGAAAAAGGTTAAGCCATTGATGCTATGGCGTGAAGGGTTAAAGGTTTGTTGTGACATCATAAAGGCTTGACAAATCACTAGAGATGTTACAAAAAGGTGAATGTAACTATGATTGCAAGATCATAAGCTAAGAAAAGGTAATCTATGATGCCATGAAGCCATTTTTTGTATGATCAAAGAGAAGGACAAAGTTAGTGCCGATGCTACGACAACAAGGGGATTGTAAGGTCATAAAGGATTTTCATATTGTATCTGATTGGTCAATAAATGGTTTTCATAACATCAAAAAACCATTTTTGTAACATTATAATGTTATGGTCAGTCTTTTCTTCTATCTTTATCATAGCATCATAGCCTTTGTTTTAATAGTAAAATAATGTCATTTCTTTAAGCTAAAAAAACAATAGGAGGTTCTCACCCAATAGGATTTGAATGCAGCATAAAAAAGTGCATTGTTGGATATTAATGGTGGCACTCCATTGAGTTGATAGAATGGATTGATATCATATTTCAAGCATGCTGAAATCAATACAAGGTGAACATTGATTTGCACATATTAATTTGTGAAGATTTTATGTTTTCACGATCATAATTCACCATTTACAAAGAGAAAGAATTTGCACAAATCTAGAGTTTTCTGTGCTTTCTAGTTTGCTATTCAAGATTTCCTTGAGAACAAAGTAGTTCTTATTTCTAGTGTTTACCTGTAATATCAAAATGTCTACCAATAAAGGAGAAGAAACTCAAGCCTCAGACATGGTAGTATCAGAAACTTCAACATCAAAAGGAGGCAAAATCAAACAAAAGAAATCGTGGAGATTTGCTAAAGAATGGATAAATCTTTTTCTAGGTTCCTCCAATGAAAATTCTATAGATGATAAAGGTTTTATTGACCCATACACCCTATGCAGAGATGCCATATGCCCTAGTGTTATAGGTTCTAAACTTTTCAAATATTTCTATCATAACAAGGAGAAGAAAATTCTTGTGTGCAATCCATGGAAGAAGAATCTCGCCAAGTTTATATTTCCAAAGGTCTTTGTATATGTAGACCTAATGAAGGCCCTATTTTGGTGTTATAATTTGGCCACAAAATCTTTCCATAGGAGGGATGGAATATTTCTCTATGCCCTAGACCGAGAATCATTCATTGAGGCTTTTGGATTAGATGAAGCAATGGATTAGCTATAGATTTGAAGGATTTATAGAAAAAATTCAAAGAAAACACCAAGGCATATATTGGAAGATTGATGGTACAACATATTCCCATGGACCTAAAAGAAGTAGGTGATTAACCTAAGAAGGTCAACAAGATTATCCCACTAGACAAATTCAAGAAATTTTTTGTTAAAACTATATATGGTGTTCATAAGGTGGTGGGTAAGAATGGCTTCAATATGGTTTATGGAGCAAAATTCATAATTGCAAGAGATGTAAAAGATGCTTACCATGGTGGGGAATATGATTATTTCAATCATAATTCTAGATGTAATACGAGAAAATATTGCCAGGGCTCAGAGTAGGGAATTAACTTGCATTTCAACTTCCCTTACTATTGACTGTTGATGCACCTAATTCTATACAAGAAAATAGGGTACATAAGTTCTAATCTCATTGATCAAACTTCTATTATAAATGAAAGCCTACCAGTATAGCTATGGACATGGGTATGGGACATCACTTATCATTTTCCTAGTTCTGTATCATTTTTCAATAATTTTAGTGCTATAATTATTAAAATGTTAGATCTAGGATATTTTAGGGCTCTTGATATACTAAAAGGCCTTTCAAGACAAGCCCTACTTCTTGAGGGAAAGAGACTTGACCATAACTAGGGAGATATTTTCTTATTTCCTACATTTTCTTTGATGAGAGTCTATGGTTGTCCCCAACCACCCCATATATTATTAAAATTTATCCCTCCTAGGCTAGGAATAATTGAATTCATATGGAAAATTTTCATGGTCAATAGGGAGCATTTCAGACACAAGGTGCATAGAGGAGCCTTCTTGTGTAGGTGTTTTAGGGCAATTGGCAATGGGGCCTTAGACCAAATCTAGTCTTTTCTTCACCCTTACAATTTGTGCGCTAGTCATTATAGAATGTATGACCCTGATGGTTGGATGAGGGTCACCCTTAAGGAAATGAGAAATTATGTATTTCCAAGCACCAAGGAATTTCCTCATGATGATATTATTCCAAACATACTGGCAGAGGGTGAGGCAACTGACAAGCTAGCAAAGCTTTACGATGTTATAAGGGTTGAGAAAGAATTGAAAAGAATAGATCCCCAATTTGTGGGATTCTACATGGATATACCTTATCCTCAAAGGATTAGGAAGATGTTCATGGACCATGCTAAGATCATGGCTAAAATGCCAAAGAGCCCCATAGGAGAAGAGGATAGAGTTTTCCCTGATAGGCCTAAGCTAGATGTATCCCTTGAGGTAGAAGAGGAAGATGCCCCTCAAGCATCATGGATGGCAAAGGGAAACTAAAGATAGAATATTGTCCACATTCCTACTCAAGTTAAACAAAGGGCATTACAAATTTTACCAGGAACTACTCAATATTTTGTTGACTTGAGACAAAATTATTTACAAAACATAATTAATGTAGTAGAAAACACTCTCATAGACTTAGAACTAGCAACAACAAGGCTATTTGATAGGATTATCCAAGCTCAGTAGTTCTTAGAGGATGATGAATTCATCAAATCCACTAAATATAAGAGCTTCTTATATAAGATAAAATAGAGTGAACTTGTGTTTAAGATGAAGCTAGGAGATTCTGATGTGCAGAAGATGGAATTGACTGAGAAGCTTTAGGCTTATAATCTTGAGAGTGAAGTAATGAGTGTAGAGGAAGCCAAGGACTTTGTGCAAAGAAGCACCATGTTGTGAGTACCTAGATAGGATTTGTAACAAGCATTTATGCTTGATTAGATAAGGAGGAAAGATAGTGCCATTTCTTATGAGGCAATCAGAGTAAATGGTTTGAAAAGAGGGATTGGTTTCAATATTGATACCAAATCTCTAGCATTCTAGATTATGGCCCCTACCTCAAATAAGCCAAAGTTAATGGATGTGCAAAGTATTAAATAGGATAATATGATTGTATGGACTCTATAGGACACCTTTGGTGTAAAGATATCGAAGGAATTAAAACATTTTTCATTTATGAATGAAGCTAAGGTAGAGGAAATGGAGACAAGATTATCCAAATCTATACATGATTACATGATTACAACCATGTGTATAAAGAGAAAATTGAAAAACTTGAGGCTAAGATTTAGGAACTTGAGAATGAGATTGCATCTCTCAAGGGGAAAGTTGCACAGGTAGAATAGAGGGTTATTCTAGTTCAGAGGGAAGAGGAACATGAAAGACAATAGCCAGCCAAGGATACTACTGAGGCTCTAGTGCAAATAGTGGAAATAGAAGAAGAGGGGGCATTAGAACCAAGAAGAATGAGCATTGATGCTCCATCTACTCAAGGAGGAAATATAAGGATAGGTGTCCTTAAAAGTGTGATGAGTCATAGAATTGAAGCATTGAAAAACATGTCTCAATAGGCTTATCATTTATATGTTGCTTTCCATAGTGCTAAGCAATTTTACAATGAGGTACTATCATGGCTATCACCCACTTTCAATCTTTGGGGTTCATATATTCAACTCTTAGAGAGGCTAATTGTATTCTAAGAAGCCAAGTTTACTTGACAAAATAATTATAGTAAAGGAGGGATTAGAGCTAGTGAAGGAATTGATGGGTTTCTTCATTGGAAAATTGCAAGTTATACAGGGGAAATTGAAAATATTTTGACACAAGAGGCTAGATTGTCAATTTATGAAGATGTTTTAGATATGCCATATAATAAATTGACTGATTCCTTTTTCAAGGCAGAAATAGATTTAGGTAAATTTAGTTTTGAATGAAAAGAAGTCATGGATGCCAAGTGGATTAAAGCCTCTCAAAACCTATAAGAAGTAAAAACTACAAAATGACACAACAAGAGAGAAATATATATATATATATATATATATATATATATATATATATATATATATATATATATATATATATATATATATATATATATATATATATATATATATATATATATATATATATATATATGGGAGGCATTAGTAGAAATTAAAGCTCTATTGATAGGGGGTAGCTAAGATATTCTGTAAACAAAATAGATAAAGTACAAGGAGAAGAAAAGATCAAAGGCTTGATATAAATGTTTTTCTACCATCTCAAGTGCTTATGTTTTTTGATCAATATTTTGGAGGAATGTTCTGTACATTTATTGTTCCCATATTCTAGAATTTTTTATATCTATTAAATTTTTGACATATGTCATCCTCTCATTTGTAGCTTGTTGCAATCCTATATATGGATTTCCAAGATGAGAAGTAGAAGTCGGTTATCTATAGAATTTTTTACATATGTAATGTATTATTTTGCAGTCCATCCATGTGTTCTATGGTCATTTGAATGTGTTCATTTGTATGCATAGTTAAATACAAAAAGTGAACATTTTGGGACTAAAGGCTTTGTCTCTATGTCATATTGTGAGTTTTATTAGTAGCATTGAGATTTAAGCAATAAGGATTTATCCTTAATTATCATTATCTTTAAGGTTTTATCTCTTTTTCATATATATGTAGCCTTGGGACTAAATGAACAAGTTTTCCTTCAGTTTAATGCAATTCAAAAGATTGTATATCTCTTATTGATTGCTACTGATTTAAAGAATTAGGTAATTTCTTTTTGTAATTGATAAGCTTAAGTGTTTATGAAAAGGATGAGAATTAGAATCAAACTCAAAGGTTAATGTTGACACTCTTAATCACAAGTTGATTAAAAAGGGTCTACATTTGCTAATCTTTGACTCTATATCCCATTGGATAAGGAACTGGTCCATTTCAAGGTTCAAGGTTACACTGATCATTTATTTAACCATAGGACACTCACAACAACAAATCAATTTAATTTTTTATGTGTTGCAGATATAAAAATGTTGGTCATTGCTTATTTTTTGTTACTTTCTTTAGTTGTAATTGGCTATTGCAGTTGAGAAGTTTATTAGCAATTTATAGAAGAATATTGACCATTTCTACTAGAGGGAATAATCTTGTAAAGAAGAATGTCAAGTTAATAGGATAAATCTCTTAGGTTTTCCCACCTTAGTTTAGCAGAGCCTAAAGTGAAGTGAATCCTGATGACTCTATTAATGTTTGACCAAAACCATGATTTAGCCTTGCTAAATATAGGATTTAGCTCATCCTTAGGCTTATCCTTATCTTTGTTTCCTGGTATTAGGTTTAAATCAAATTTATATGTTACCTACAAAAAAGAACTCCAACAAAATGGAGACTCTATTGGGGAGTACTCTACACTTAGATGTTTGTTAAGAGGTTCTTAATAGGTTGTGTTTTAGGGTCATTGTTATCCAAATATTTATGTTTTTCTTCTTTGTTCTAGATTTATTTCATATTTTCCCATCATGGGGTGGCAACTCAATTCAAGGTTTTGTAGCTAGTACTATAAAGTTTAAGAAAATCCTAAACCAAATGGTTGAGAAAAAGAAGAATACACATGCCTTTACTAAGAACCATCTTGAGATACCACTATTAGCTGAGTTACCTCCTAGGGTAAAAAAGAACCAAAATTAAAAGAAGTATGATTTTAATTCTACATGGGTCCCTAGAAGTAATATGTCAGCCTAGTAATTATATCATGCTATGGTAGAAAGGGAATCATCTTCTAAATGTACTAAGTTAGAAGAAGTTACACTATTGGGGGAAACACTCTCAACTGCATTAAGAGAACAAAGGATTTTTCATGATAAAAGTATGTCTGCTATAGGAGATTTTCCTTATAGACCAAATCTAGTAAATGAAATGAACCATAGTTGGGGTTTTAGGGAAAAAGTGGATATGAGTTTTAGTCCTACAAAAGAACCATATGTAGCAAACCTTATAGATTTTGACCTAGTGGATTCTGAGATTGCAACTACATATCATGAGGAGTTATTTCCAAATCTTGTTCTTCTAAGGAAGAAAGTTGTAGATGAGGAAGCTAGACATATGAATTTGGAAAAGGAAAAGGAGAAAATTATTTTGAATACCATTATCAAAAGAGATAACTTACATAGGAGAAAGGCTTCCTTACAAGAATGGAACAAGAGATTGGAAGTGAGGTTTTCTAATTTACACTATGACATCTTTGGAGATATGGATGTTCTAAAGTCTAATGTTCAAAGGTAGTAACAACTTCTTAAACAAAAAGAGGCCCCTGTTGTTACATAGGTTCAATAGTAAAAGCCTTTAGAAACTAGAGGGGAAGAAGTTAGTAAGAGGGATTTGGATAATGGAAATCAAAAGGCTATTGGGATACAAATCAATGAGCCCCATCTTCCTAATAAACTAATTTATATGAAGAAATATAGGTAAATGTCTTTCTTGGGTATCCCTAGTTTTCCTCATCCTATTTCAAATGACCTTAGGGAAAAAGTTAAAAAGTTGACTAGAAATAATGCTATTATAGGTGAAGAGCACCTGAGAAAGTTCATTGATATGTTGAATGACTATGAGGTGGAACATGAAGATGTAGTGATGAAACTTTTTGTTCATTCACTAATTAAGGATGCTAGAGATTGGTTCAGATGATTACTTGATGATAGTGTTAAATCATGGAATGATCTTGAAATATTGTTCAAGGGAAAATATGGTGATAAGAATAATGTTGGTTTCATGCTAAATGACTTCAATAACATCAAGAAGAATCCAAATGAATTAGCTTTTAACTTTAATGTTAGATTTCAAAAGGGTATGTATAAGTTATTCTAAGTAATGAGATTAAATGAAGATGTGTGTCTTACTACTTACTTGAGTGCTTTTCATAGTAAGATGACTTATGTTCTTAGAGATAAAGATCCAAAAACATCAAGGGATTCTTATAAAATGGTTGTAAATATTGAAAACAAGTTGCTAGAAAACTTGGAAAAAGGGATGACCCTAAGATTTTTAATCCTAGAGGTAAGAAAGATAATGAAAAGTATATTATGGGAAAAAAATTTGAGGATGATAAAATGGGGCAAGTTTTAAGTTTAATAAATAAATTAAGTCCTCCATATTACCAAGCAAATAAAACAAATGTTGCAGAGAAGGTTCCCTTTAATAACAATTTCAATAGGTAACCTAGGATGCAAGACTATCCTTCTACTACTTAGTGGAAGGATGGTAAGCCAGTATCTAATTCCACTTAGGGGAATATGGAAAAAGGGAAACCAAACCCTTTACAAAGAAACTCTATGAATATGAATAAATATGTGCCTTGGTGTATCACTTGTCAATCACCTCATTCCCATGATTTTAGTGTTGTGGCTCAATCTTTTGCTGCAAATCAGCAAGTGCAAAATGATGAAGAAGAAAAAGATGAAAACCAAGAGGATGTCACATGTAATATGATTCATCTTTGGGATAGTGATGGTGAATTAGATATTAAGGAATTTGAACATGATGTTTCAAACCAAAGCGATTTGTATCACACATATCACCAACAAGTTTTTTCTAATAGTGAAGATCAAGATGAGAATGTCATATGTAACACTTTGGCTACACCTGATCATATCAACTTGAGAAAACCTTCCAAGATGGAAATTGATAGGATTAATTTAGAGTTATTTGCACAAGTCTAAAGTACTTATAATTTAAGTAATCAAAATGTGAACAGTGTCCCTATGAAGCCAATAGGTATTTTTGTCAAGGACACTATTGGAAAGATTACTCATAAAAATAAGATGAATCTTCTTGAGATTCCTAAGATCAAGGAAAATAAGAATAAGAAGTGGGAACCAAAGAAAAGGGTACACTTCCAAGATGTAGAAACTACTAATCCAACTACACTAAAGAAAGGATAAAAATTTGAGATTGTTAAGTAGAAGGAATCATCTATTGTCCAAACTCCTATGCCCATAGATATTAATGTTAAATCTACTACTTATGATCCAATTGATATGATTCCAATGCTATCACAAATCACTATCAAAGTTCCTTTGTCAAAAAATTTTAGGGTAGAAGAACATAAGAAAAAGGCTTTGTCTTGGCTAGGAGGGATAGAAGATAACAATGTTGTCACACAAGAACCAACAAATATACAACAGATCCCAATTCTAGAAAAGGAAAAGGAAAATAATGGAGTCATGTCTAACATACTCTAGTGCCTCAAACAATATAATGCATTTTAGGGTTATGGAGGCTCTTGGTCTAGGAGTTGACTATAGGTAAGGTAGGTGTAGGGTAATGGATGCTAGAGAGGGAACTATCATAGGTACTATTAATGCTTTACCTTTTAGACTTGTTGCATATCCTAATGAAGAATTAACTATGTCAGTCCTTGTAGTAGATATTCCCCCTCATTATGGAATGTTGCTTTCAAGGAAGTGTAGTGCTGCAATGGGAGGTAGTATGTAATGTGATTTGTAATATGCTACTTTCCAAGTAGAGGAAAAGGCTATCAAGGTCAATAGAGAGACAAGAGTAACTTATATCATTGAGGAAAATATTGACAAGGATAAAACTCGTTTTATAGACACAAATGTGAATGCATTTAGTGCTGAATTGATCATCCAAGAAGTTGAAAAACTTAATACAGCAATTGAACAAGAGGTTACATGTTATATGGATTCATCAAAGTTATGGAACGTGTACTTTGATGGAGAAAGTTCAAAGGAAGGATCAAGAGTAGGAATTGTTTTTGTCTCCCTAGAAAAAATATATTTACGTATTCCTCTTCTCTTAATTTGACATGTACCAATAATGTTGTAGAATATGAGGCCTTACTGCTAGGTTTGAAAGTTGTAACAAGGCATGGAATCAAGAGAATACATGTCATAGGTGATTGTGAGTTGATTATTTCCCAGCTTAGAGGAGTGTATCTTTCAAAAAATAAAAAACTAAAAAAATATAGGAATGTGGTATGGGGTCCAATTGAGTCTTTTGATGCCTTTGGAATAATGTGGAAAGATAGAAGTAATAATAAAATGGCTAATTTATTGGAAAATGTAGCTATAAAACCTGAAAACATATCATTTTTTGGTGTATCTACTATGGAAGTGTAGAATAGACCTTCAATCCCAGATAACGTACATAGTTGGCAAGTTTTTTAGGATGACAAGGACATTATTAATTTTCTACTCAATGAGGATAAGTATCATGTTAAGGAACTTGATTGTAGTGCTTGGGTAGAAATAGTTGATGGAAAAGAAAGGATTTTTTGACCAAGAAATCTTACAACTAAAGACTAACAAGGTACCCAAGGGTTTGGTTGTATTGGAAAGTGATTTTGATAATTAGGATAGAGTGCATTCAGATGCACAAGATAAGAAATTGCAAGAATTAGAAGAGATCAATTTAGGCACCACTGATTACCAAATTAAAGTATACATTGATAAGACGTTAACCCTTGAGATTAGGAAATCTTTGATGGATTTGTTAAGAAAATTTAGACATGCTTTTGCATGGTCTTATGATGACCTCAAGGCTTACAAGCAAGATTTTTTCCAACATGTTATACCTCTTAAAGAAGATGGGAAACCTTTTAGATAGAAGAAAAGACCTATGAATCCTACTCTAGCTCCTAAGATGCAAGAAGAATTATTGAAGCTTAGGGTTGAAGGGATAATTAAGCCAATCAAGCATTCTTCATGGGTGTCTAATTTGGTACCTATTAGAAAAAAGAATGGTGACATTAGGCTTTGTGTTGATTTTAGAAACCTAAACATTTCATTTTTAAAATACAATTATGGATTGCCAAAAGAATAGTTCAAGATAGCTTTTACCACTCCATGGGGATCTTATGTGTATGTGAGAATTCCTTTTGGACTCATAAATGTAGGAGAAATTTTTTAGAGGGCTATGGATGTAGCTTTCAAAGAATTTGTTGACAAATTCAAGGTAGTATATCAAGATGACTTGATTACTTATTCTAAGAGAGCTGAAGACCACTACAGGCATCTTGAAAAAAAATTATTGAGGCTTTGGAATATGGTGTATCTTTAAACCCAAGAAAGTGTACTTTTGGGGTCATATAAGTGAAGCTTTTAGATCATATATTTTCAAAAGAAGGGGTAAAGATTGACCCAAAGAGGGTAGTAGCAATTGACAATGTGCTAAGGCCAAAAAGTATCAGAGGTGTATAGTCTTTCTTTGGGCAAGTTAATTTCTTGAGGAGATTTGTAACTAACTTTTTTGAAGTTTGTAGGCCATTTTAAAAAATGCTCAAAAAAGGAGCTACAATCAGTTAGGAGGGTGAGCCTACTATTGCATTCCAAGAAATAGAAAATACTATAAAAAATTCTTTAGTCGTTAGTGTTGGAAATATAAGACGAGAAAATAAGAGGGGAGGGATGAATTAGTTACTACTCGAATAAATCCTAGATCCCTTAGATGTAAAATAAAATCCAAACTAATAAAACCAATTACTGATAATACTCGATAAGCATATTGAAATTGTTGTAGAGTGTGTATTACTTTATGAGATCTTAAGATATTATCGGTAATTACTTGCAAGAATGAAAGAAATAACATGAACACATGAGGCACTAGAATTTAATGCAGAAACCCAATTTGGGAAAAATAACCAATATAACTAGTTACTATTTTTCACTCTTTTGAAGTAAGCCCTATTAGGAGCCAACCATATTAAAGGTTACAAAACACACTATTAGGTGTGACCCTATTAAAGGATAAATAGGAGATTATTTCCACAGCTAGTCAAATTGTGATGTGAATATCAGGATTTAACTATGTGATTTTGAGTCAAAGTCTTTTAGGAGTGGCCTTGCAAAAGGTCTTGAAATAATTCAATGAAATTTCCACCTTGTTAGAGGATTTACAAATGGTTGTTAAACCAACTTTGTTAAGATATTTTTTATCATTTCTACAATGGTTAGAGATTAAAAATGAAATGACCTGATTGTGATGCAACTAAATTACTGATTACATATCTTTGTTCTGGTTCATACTTGATCCTTCTTGATCAAATAATACTTATCTACTCCACAAGGATATTTGCTTATCCTTCAAGTTTTCTTCCTCTCTTCTTATCTATTTCAACTCATTCAACTTGCATATCACACCCTTTGAAATTAGAACTTGACCTTTTACTTATACTTTTCAGATTGTTAAGTCAACTAAAATAAAAATTAGAATAACTAATATTCATTACCTCAGTTGGCTAGAATCAATAGGTAAAATAATTAAGCTTTACATGCCAAAATAATAAAATCCTTTGGTAGCTGACCCAACTTGATAGAAACTAATTCTGAAGCAATTTCTTGTGTTAACCAACAGAAGCTAGGTTAACACTACAAACTTACAAAATTCCTTTGGTAACTAAGTGAACTCAATTAATATTGACTCTATTCAACTTTCTCTTCATTAACCAAGTGAGCTCTATTAACACTTTTTCTACTTACCTTCCATCATTGCCCAAGGGAGCTCGATATAAACTGCTTTCTATACAGAGTAAACTCAGGAACACTCGATAGACTAGGAAAACTATCTTTACTGACTAGGTGAGCTCATCATGCACTAATTGTTAAAAAATATGACATTTGAGTAACATCAAAGACAACACATAATTAATCAATTGTATCCAACAATCTCCCTCTTTGGCATTGATGGCAACAAAACATGTCATAGCACAATAAAATTTTGAGAACAAAACTCCATCTATCATAAAGTTTCTCCCTCTTTGATTTTATACAGAACAATTCTCCTAGAGTATTCTCCCTCTATGAATGAGCTTTATAACTTCTCTCTTTACAAAATTTTAGAAAGATATGGTAGTAAACTTCTCCCTCTTTGACAACACATGCCAAAGATAATTTTGATTAGTATCAATGTACCTTGAGTATAGATTCATCTTCAATATGTCCTTATCAATACTACATCAACTGATTGATCTTCAACTTGGTTCCTGTTGATGCATCATTAAACTTTAATTAGTGAGCTTTAGATAGGGGAATGACCCCTAGCTTACCTCTTAGATACAAAAAATCATCCTTAGGTAATGGCTTGGTGAATATATCTATAATTTTTTCTTTTGTATGCACATATTCCAATCTAATTTCTTTGTCCTATACTAATTCTCTTACAAAGTGATATTTTATAGCAATGTGCTTTGTTTTGGAATGCATCACTAGATTCTTTGATATGTTGATTGCACTAGTGTTATCACAATACATGACTATTGGCACTTTTATATCAACCTTCATTCCTTCCAACAATTGTTTGAAACAAAAAAATTAGAACAATTCACTACCGCTGCTATATATTCTGCTTCTATTATGGATTGAATTGTGCAGTTTTGCTTCTTACTTGTCCAAGATACTAGCTGTCTACCAAGAAAGAATGCTCCACCACTAGTGCTTTTTTTGTCATCAATATTTCCTTCCCAATCAGCATTAGTAAATACTTTTAGGTCAAGGTTTCCTCCAAGTTTGTACCATAAACCATAGTCTTCGGTACCTTTTAGTTTGCTTCTTTTCATTGTTCCATCTAATTTATCTCCAATGATTTGATCAGGTGCATGATGACTTTTGACATATTTAGCCAATACAGGTTCTTTGACTTTTGAATGAACTGAGTTGTCTTCATTTTGAATCTCAACTTCCAACTCAGGTCCCTCTATTTGTGGTTCAAGTTCTTCAAACTTGATATGCACTAACTTTGTAGCCTTTGAATGTGACTTAGGTCCCTATGACTCAATTTGCACTTCTTGCAACTTGGTATCTAATGGAGACTTGGAGAGCTTAGGAGATGAAGTCTCCTTTTTGTCAAATATGTTTGGTAATGTATCAAGTTCATACTAGACAAATCTTCTATAGTCTTCTAGCTCCTTTTTGCTTTGTTCTTAAGTCTTTTCTACAAACTCATCAATTCTTACATGTGTACTTTCTATGATTTTGTGAGTGGACAAATTCAGACATTTGTATGCTTTACTTTTATAAGAATATCTTAGAAATATACCTTCATCACTTTTTTACATCAAATTTTCTTTCTATATTCTTTCAAGATATAACATTTGTTGCCAAATACTTTCAAGTAACTTACATTGGGTTTGTAGCCATACCATAGTTCATAGGGAGTTTTCTTTGAGTCCTTCTTCAACTGAACTTAGTTCAAAGTATGAACTACAGTGTTGATAGCTTCCTTCCAGTATTTGATAGCAACATTCTTCTCAATTATTAGTGTCCTTGAACAATCCATAATGGATCTGTTTCTTTTTTCAGCTATTCCATTTTGCCCAGGAGTACTAGGGGTTGATACTTGTCTTTTGGTTCCTCTTTCAATGTAGAAATTTTTGAATTCATTTGAGATGAATTCACCACCTTTATTTGATCTTAAGCATATCAATCTTTTTCCAGTTTCTTTTAACACTCTAGCTAGATATCGTTTGAATTTCTCTTGGATACATAACAGTCATCATTCTAGAATAATCATCAACAAAGAGAATAGAATTTTTTTTCTCCACTATAAGTTTTTATTCCAATGGGTCCACATAAATCAATATGCATAATTTCCAAGACATCTTCTGACTGATAGTTTTTACTTTTAAAACTAGTCTTTCCCATTTTAACAATTTGGGAATTTTAGCATAATCCAACATCAAGTTTCTTCAAACTAGGAAGACCTCTTACTCTTCTGAGTTTGCTAATCTTGACCATATTGTCAAAGTTTACATGACATAGTCTTTTGTTCCATAGCCAACTTTCTTCTACTTGAGCAACAAAACATGAAAAATCACCAAGAATAAGATAAAATAGGTTACATTTTGTTTTCCTACCTAATCCAATTATATTTCCTTAGTTATCTAGTAATCTTTCCTTGCCATTCATAAATTCTACCTTGAATCCAATGTTGTTCAGCTATGCCACACTCAATAAATTATGTTTTAGTCCTTCAACCCAATAGGAATTGTCACATATAAGTTCACTGGTTAATGAGATACAACTTTTTCCTTTTTATGCAACAATATTCATTGTTTCCAAACCTTACACTACCTCCATCATAGTGTTCAAAATGTTCAAACTTAGTTTTTTCTCCAGTCATATGGTAAGAACATCCACTATCTATGATCCATGTGTCATTTTTTTCTCACATGAGAGACAGGTGCCATCTTATCTCCTTCATGATCAGATTCATCTTTTACAACAATATACACTATTTCATCTTCACTTTTATCAGAATCTTTAGCCATGAAACAAGTTTTCTCACCTTTTTCTATGTAGGATTTGTGACCTTTGAATTTCTTCTTGCCTTTGTACTTGTGGCTTTTCTTTTCTTCCTTGCCTTCTTTTTTTGGACACCTAGTAGCAATATGACCAATTTTTTCACAAGAAAAATATATTAGAGGGATTTTACCTTTGTACTTTCCTCTACTCCTAGAATATTTCTTTGCAAGTTGAGCTTCAATAATTTCAAGATCACTATCAGAACTTTCTTTAGTTTCTTCCTCACTTTTTGATTGATTATCTTTTATTTTCTTTCCTTTTTCTTTGAGTGAGAGTTTAGCTTCAAATGCAAACTCAATATTCTTGGAAGCAAGAACATAGTGGTCAAAGTTATCTAGTTCAAAAGCTCTCAATCTTCCTACTAGGGCATCTAAGCCTATCTTGTTGTTTGGATCTCATCTCTTTTCTTGAATAACATATACTCTAATTGCATAGATGGGAAGAAAAGTTCTAATTATTTTAATTACAACCATTTCTTCTTTGATTTCTCCTCTAGATGCTTTGATTGCACTAACACTGGCCTTGATTCTTTCCACATATTTTGCAACATTTTAATCTTCTCTCATCCTCATTTGATCAAATTATCCTCTAGGGCTTTCTGCTTTGGCTCTTCTTACATTGTCATCACCTCCATAGATTTCTTTCATTTTGTTCCACATATCAAAAACAATTTTACAATTTTTGACCTCATCAAATTCAGCATAACTGAGAGTAGATGCAATGTCAATCATCATGATGTTATGGTTCTTCTTCTTAGCAATATCTTTAGTTGATAATGTTCCAGTGGGAGTTTTATATTCTTCATCAAGATATTTGAATCCTAAATCATTGATGGTAGCTAGATGAAGCCTCATAAGTCCTTGTCATGCTACAAAGTTACCACTATTCAACTTTGGAGACTCTCTCTTGTAAGACGTCCTAATCTTTAGCTTAGGCCCTTGAAACTTTCTCTACAAGCACCAACAACTCTAATACCAATTGTTGGAAATATAAGAGGAGTAACTAAGAGGGGAGGGGGAAGAGATGGGCATGATGAGAGAGAGGGATGGAGCGGGCGAGAAATGCAATTCGAATCATGTTGTTTTGAATCTGGAGAAAGGCGGGAGACAGGAGAGCACGTCTGCAGGAGGGCATGCAGCAAGGCATGCAACAAGCGCAGGGTAGGAAATGGAGGGGAAAGATGAGGATGCCTCAAAGGATGGGGACCCACGGGTTATGATGCCCCATCTAGGTGAGAAGATTCCCCCTCCCCCCCATGTGGGCAGTGGGCCGTCTGGGGAATGGGGACGCTGGTCGAATCTATTCGGGATAAAACCATCAGGTAAATCATCTTTCCCAAAAGTCATTGACAAATCTGATAAGGAGAAAGGTATTTTTTCTCTAGAAATCCCTAGGGAAATTATTGAGCACAATATCCTAAGCATGGCGAACACTCTGGTAGGAAAATTTGTAGGGCCAAGACCTAATATTGATGTAGTGAGGGCATTTACCAGGAGAAAATGGGACCTTAAAGGGCATGTAGAAGTGACTGCTATGGCCAAAGGCTTCATGTCTTTTGAGTTCTCTTGCTCGGAAGATTTTTCCCATATACTATGTGCTGGGAACTGGTCTTTGGGCAGATCCAACCTAATATTGCAAAAATGGACATCCAACTTGGATTTGAACAATGATTTCCAATCTCAGGTTCCAGTTTGGTTAAGACTTCCGAAACTTCCTTTGGAATATTGGCATGAGGATGTCTGTGATGGCATAGCCAGGACCTTTGGAGAGCTCCTCTCCATTGACCCTGTCACAGCAGCTAAGAAAAGATTGAACTACGCAAGAATCTGTGTAGGAGTCATCGAAGTCCAGGACATGCCTCAAGTTTTAGAACTACAATCTCATCTGGGAAACAGATCTCAAAAGATTGACTATGAAAGTGTGCCTTTTGCTTGTTTCCATTGTAAGAAGGCTGGCCACAAGGCTGGATCATGCCCACTTTTCAAAGGGAAGAGTACGGTGGGAAAGGCTCGTCCACAAGGGGGGATAAAAGATTCTCTAGATCCCAAAAAAGAATGGAGGAAAAAAGCATCGCAAGTCAAGGCAAATGGAGAGGCAGAAGGAAAAAAAAATACTGCTCCTAATGCGCCCTAAGAGGAATTAGGGCCTCCTCGGGTGATTGGAAACATAGGAGGGGGAGAAGAGAAAGGAGTGAAAGACGATTCAACACCTCTCCCCAATGCGAAGGAATCTGAGAAGAAACCTGAGGAGACAGGTGAAAATATGACTCTTCCCCCTCTGGATTCTCAAGAGGATGACTTGAAACTATCCTTTGTCCCAAACTCCATGGAAGAACTAAAGGAGGGGGAACCCATGTCCCAGGACCCTAACCTGGTGTGTTGTCCCCCCCCTTCAATAGTAAACAGAATCATAGAGAGGCTATCTGCATCAACAATGGAAGATTTGGTGAGAATTGATGCTTGGCTGGACAAAGGACTAGAGGGAGAAGAGAATCCCTGGACAGAAGTCAGGAGTAGAAAGAAGAAGAATAGCAGGGACCCTTCTCTGGTATCTCCCCCTTCTACTAGAAGCATGGCCAAGGCTGATCTTGGCCACAAATCTAACCCAGTGGGAAGGAAAAACAAGAATGAAATTAGGAAAGAGGAAGCCAGAAGAAACATTAAGGATGGTACGTAGCGCACCATCTAGGAAGCATGTTCAGTAGTTAAATCATGAAGATCTTATCTTGGAATATTCGTGGACTCAATGGAATCCACAAGCAAGAAGTTATTAGAAATATGATAAGGGACCAAAGGCCTGATGTGTTTCTAATCCAGGAAACTAAAATGAAGAAGGAAAGGATGGAAAATATTAAGTTCAACAATAGCATGAAGGGCATAGCCTCTAACTCTGAAGGAGCGTCTGGAGGACTGCTGTTACTTTTCAATGATAAGTATTTCAATATAGTAGCTGAGTATGATGAAGATAACATTCTTTTCTGCAGAGTTCAACATTTGCACACCAATGATTCCTGGTTTTTAGTGAATATTTATGCCCCCACTAATAAGAGAGATAGAAAAAGCTTCTGGACCAAAGTTGGTAATATGGTGCAATATTGTGACATTAAGAAAGGTATAATCATGGGAGACTTTAACACACCGCTAGAAGATAAAGAGAAAAAGGGAGGTATGCCCTCGGATTGGGAAAGTAAACAGGATCTTTCTAACTTCATAAATAATCTGGCCCTTATGGACGTAGAGCTTAAGGGCGGATCCTTTACCTGGTCAAACAAGAGAAAAGGCCATGATTGCATTCAGGTTAGGCTAGATAGAGCTCTTATATCTTTGGACTGGCTTGAATCCTTCAGCTGCAGACTATCTTTGGACTGGCTTCAATCCTTCAGCTGCAGACTATCTCTGCTTCCCAGAATTGGTTTGGACTACTCTTCCATTTCTCTTTTAGTTTCCCCTCTGGTACATAGGAGATACCATCCTTTCAGGTTTGAGAAAATGTGGACCTCTCACCCTGACCTCCTGGATAATATCAAGAAATGGTGGGGGATAGAGGTGGAGGGCTCAGCCATGTTCAGAGTCACCAGAAAACTTAGCAATGTGAAGAGGATGATTAAAATTTGGAACAAGTCTGATTTTGGTCATATCTTCCATGAAAAGAAAGAGTTATTTGATAATCTAACTATTATCCAAGATTGCATTCAGAAGGAAGGTTACACTGAGACCAACAGGGTTTCGGAGCTCAAGACCCTATCTAAAATTCATAACATTATTAATAAGGAAGAAAAATTTTGGAGGCAAAGATCGAGGATCACCTGGCTAAAGGAAGGAGATCGGAACACTAAGTTTTTTCACCTAACCACCCTCAAGCACCGTGCTAGTAACAGGATCTATGGTATCAGAAAGGGGCAGGAGCTGTTAACTGAAGAATCTGCCATCTCGGAAGAAGCTATTTCCTTTTTCTCTAGCCTTCTCTCTGAGGACCCATTGCTTTCCAATTTGGACCAGGAGGATTTGTTACACTGTATCCCTTAGCTCATTCAACCTTTCCATAATAAATAGCTCTGTGCTATTCCTAATGCTTCGGAAGTTAGAGAGGCTCTCTTTTCTCTGCCTGCTGACAAGGCTCTAGGCTCGGATAGTTTTCCCACTTTTTTCTTCCAAAGGTTCTGGCCGGTGATCATGGAGAGGTTGTTCAGGCTGTCCAGGAATTCTTTGGAGCCAAATCTATTCTCAAGGAGCTAAACTCGACTTTTGTGGTTCTCATTCCTAAATCCCCTGGGGCGGACTCGTTGGAAAACTTTAGAGCTATTAGTCTATGCAACTCACTCTACAAGATCATCTCTAAAGTTCTCACTTTAAGAATGCTCAAGATCTTGCCCATGATAATCTTGTAGCATCAATCGGGTTTTGTTCCAGGGAGAAAAATTTTGGATTCTGTCCAGATGGTGCACGAAGTCATCCACTCTCTTGAGGCATCCAAACGGGAAGGTATGTTTCTCAAACTAGATCTTTCTAAAGCTTATGACAGGGTGGACTGGTCTCTCCTTGGGAAGGTCCTCTCGACTTTTGGCTTTGACAGTAAAGTTTGCAAAATTATCTCTCAATTGGTGTCCACCTCCTCCTTGGCTGTTCTGGTTAATGGAGTCCCTTCTAATTTTTTCAAACCTTCCAGAGGCCTCAGACAAGGAGACCCCCTTTCGCCCATTTTGTTCATCATTTTAGCTGAATGCTTAGGAAGGATAATAGACTGTAGAAAGCATGAGGCTTGTATCAAAGGTATCATTCCCTCCTCTAATTGCGTTCCCTTCACTCATCAGCAATTTGTTGACGATACTATCTTGGGGGGGGAAGCTTCTGTCAAAGAGGCCAAAGCCCTGAAGAAGATTCTTGATACTTACTCCAGTGGGATGGGTCAGTTGATTAATTGGAACAAAAGCTCACTCTTTTTCATCAACACCTCTGAGGTTAGACAAAGAAAAACCGCCAGGATTCTGGGTTGTGGGGTAGGCTCTTTCTCCTCTACCTATCTTGGTCTCCCTTTGGGATCCTCACCCCCGGAGTCTTTTTGGAATGGTATTTTGGATAGATTCAACAGGAAGATGGCTGGTTGGAAAGGGGTCTCTCTTAGTCAAGCGGGGAAATGCCTCTTAGTCAAATCTTCTCTTCAAAATCTGCCAATCTATGCCCTGAGCCTCTTTGGAATTCTGGGGAAAATAGCTAAAAGAATGGAGAAAATCCAGAGAGACTTCCTTTGGAATGGTAATGAAGGGAAGAAAAGATACCCTCTTGTTGCTTGGGAGAAGGTTTGCCTCCCTAAGAGGTACGAAGGTCTGGGCATTAGAAAGATCACCCACCTCAATAAGGCTCTCCTAGCTAAACAAATATGGCGGATCTTCAGTAGCACCGGTGAATGGAGGGACACCCTGGTAAACAAGTACCTTAGAAGACCCACTCTTCTTTTCACCCTTTTAATGAAGATATCTCAAAAGGATCGAACATTTGGAATGGGATCATGAAAGCCAGGGACCTGGCTAAGGCCAGGATATCATGGAAATTGGGAAATGGGAAGGACATCCAGTTTTGGTCGGATAGATGGCTTTCCCAAGATCCACTTATCAATAACCCTTTTTTTGAGAGATGGATGCAAGCTTGTACTGATCAAATTGGGTCCAAAGTTTGTGATTATTGGAATGGCCAGGAATGGAGTGACCTATCCCTCATCTCTGAGGACTTGACTCTTATAATGCTTATGCTCAATTCCATGATTCCTATCAATTTGGGGGATGAAATGGTCTGGAGGGATAATCCCAATGGAAGATACTCTGTTGCCTCAGCCTATAATTCCCTTTGGAGCTTAAAAGAGAAGGCCCCTTGGGCGGAGGCTTGGATTCTGGGTGTCACTCCAAAGATCAACATTTTTTACTGGCTGGCTCTTCAGAACAAAATCCTTACTCATGACAATCTCATGAAGCGAGGACATGTTATGCCCAGTAGATGTCCCTTGTGTAAGAATCAAGCTGAGATCGAAAATCACATTTTCATCTTATGTAACTATGCCAGGGAGGTGTGGAATGTCATCACACATGATAATGAAACCCTCTGGTGCAAACCGGATAATCTCATGGATTTTTTCCATCAGTGGAAAGGTCTTTGTAGGATTGCTAGTCGGCAAGATCACTCAAACTGGATTTTACCCCATTTTTGTTGGGGAATTTGGAAGGAAAGGAATAATAGAATATTTAGAGACAGAGAGGAGCCAACTATAATCCTTGGTAGGAAGGTCTCGAAGAATATAAAGGAAAATCTCCAAGTGCTGAAGGAGGAAGAAGAAGAAGAAGAAGGGGACAGAAAGATAGCTAAAGAAAAAGACAGGAACCTCAAAAGGCAGGATGCTAGCTAGCTTCTCCCCCCAGATGGTTGGTCAAAAGACAACTTTGATGGGGCTTCTAAGGGTAACCCAGGCCCTTCAGGTTGCAGTGGAATCATAAGAAATAGCTATGGGGAGGGAATAGCTGCCTTTGCTTCCCCGCTGGGAATCCAAACTATTCATCTAGCTGAAGCAAGAGCTGCGAGTAAGGTGGTCAAGTTGGCTTTTGAAGCCAGGATTACTAAACTCTGGCTTGAGGGGGACTCCAAAAACATTATTAATACCATTAATGGTATTTCCCCTCCCTCGTGGATGATTGCGAACATAATTGCTGAGACTTGCACCACTCTCACAAAGTTCGATAAGGTCCACATCACTCATGTTTACAGAGAGGCAAACCCAGTCGCTGATTGGTTTGCTAATAAAGGGGTTAACGCCACCAATAATCTGACCTAGCATGCCGAAAAAGATTTTCCGACGGAGGCAAAGTTGCTTATCGACCAAGATAAAATCTTGGGAAGGACGGCCCAAATCCAATGCAATTATGGATAATAAAGATTGCTTAATAAACGGAAAGTGCCATTATTGGCATCGTGATTTTCACCAGAAAAAGGGGTTTCCTCTGACATTTCAACACGTTCAAAAGGACGATACCATTATTTTCAGAAAGGGGTATATTCACGGGTATCATAAAAGAAACATCACCATTTTTTCAAATGCAAATAACTTGCACAGTTCAGAGTTCATGAGAATTGTGGAAGTTGATCAGGTAAACATGACAGGTGAGAGGAGTAGAAAGGAGCCGGTGGGGGAAGTTCAGAAGTGGAAGAACAAGGCCAAAGTTTGGAGAGAGCTGGAAAAGGGTGGGGTTACTAATTTCTTCGAGAAACTTCATGGCTCGGATCCTGAGATCACTAACAGCATGGTGAATTCATGGAATAATGGTAAGGTTAAGGTGAACAGGGTCTACTTTCAAATTACTGAGGATGTGGTTGCTGAATTCACGGGGATTCTGATGGAGGGGCATAAATTCTTCAGAGACAAGAAGATGTCTTCTAATGCAATCAAGGATTTTGTGAAAAACACTGAAGAGCTAAACAAGCTGGGCAAGAAAGAGATGTTTTTTGTAACGGATACTATAAAGAAGCTCTGGAGGTATGTTCTCTATGCTGTCATTGAATATATAACCCTAGACCCCAGGTTTGATAGGGTTAGGACTCACCATTTTGTGATTCTGAATCATTTTCGTTATGGTAGTAAGATCTCCTTCCCGTATTATCTTTTTAACTCGATGAACAAGGCCATTTCTAGTTTTAAAAAGAAAGCTACCGTCAACCCGGCCCTGCATGAGGGTCTTCTGCTTCTGATTCATGAGCATTTCCACGCTCAAACCATTAGCAAAAACCCTATCCAGGGGGCGGATGTTGACAAGAGCAGCTCCAATTTTTCCTCAGATTCCGACGATGTCGAGAGCATCAGCTCTGATGAGGTTTTTGAGCATTCAAGTAAGAAGACTGAAATCCATAAGAAGGATTACCCCTCTATCAAATTACCCAGCAAAAAGAGCCCTAGAGGTCATACCCCAGCTAAAACTGGCTCTGCTGAGGTGGAGGAGGAAATGGATACTGATGATTCTAAAAAGGTTTCGAAGGAGGAGCTGGATGTGGAGAAACTGAGAAAAAGATAGAAGAGGGAGGGAGAGAGCATGGAGCGCTCCAGTAGTCAGGGAAAGGATTCTCTGCCCATTCCCCTCTCCCCTATACATCCTCAGCCTCCTTTGGAGGAAAATGACAACTTTGGACAGATTGAGGGGGAAGTGCAAGTTAATAACAGAAGGAAGGCTTGGAAGAACTTCAATGTGAGAACGACCACTATGGGAATCTATAGAGAGGCGATGAACCCCCAACTCCTGGTGGATGATCTCGAGAAGCCTAGACTCAATGAGCTAATTGACCTGACTATGGTGGCTATTTCTGATAATGCAAGAGAAACGGGCATGAATTTGTTGAACAATGCCCACAATAGCATGATCGACAACTTCAGATCAATTAAATGGCTTTTCCATGAGCTTGAGGATGTCAGAGATAGGGTTTTCCAAATGGAAAAAATCAAGAGAAAGACAGGTGCAGAAAGGCAAGGCGATCGAAACAGCTGGGAGACTCTAATGGAGAGGAGAGTAAAAAATATTGAGAACTAAAATCACAACCTGGCAAGTCAAATGATCTCCCTCCTCGCTTCGATCAATGACAACATCCTCTCTCTCTTGGAAAATCTCAAAGACAAGAACTAGATGGAGGAAGATGATAAACAGAACAGAGACAAAGATAGGCTGGATGTGGATAAAGCCAAGGACAACACTATGGAGCAGGATTTGACGAACGCCCAGGATCATAAGGTAGAAGAGCAACAAGAGTGTGCCGAAGCTTCCCAGACCATGCTCGAGATGGAGAAGTAGTCTGCTAGGTTGGGTCTCTTTCCTTTGGTTTTTGTTTCTCCTGGCTTTGGCTTTTTGTCTAGTCTCTATTTTTCTGGTTGGTTCTCTGGCCTTTTTAGTGGGCAGTTGTTTGGGGCTAGGCCTTTGGGCTTATTTTCAGCCGTAAGACTTATGTTTTGGCTGGGCATTTTTTTGCT
This sequence comes from Cupressus sempervirens, assembly GCA_028749045.1. Classification (NCBI taxonomy): domain Eukaryota; kingdom Viridiplantae; phylum Streptophyta; class Pinopsida; order Cupressales; family Cupressaceae; genus Cupressus; species Cupressus sempervirens. The sequence continues at coordinate 81,191,791 of CM053793.1, read as the reverse complement.
TTTTTTCAGCCTTTCTTGTTGTTAAACTTATGGGTTTCAGGATCCCTTAAAACCTGTTTACCTTATCAAAAACTAAGAGGGGAGGGGTGAATGAGTTACTACTCAAATAAATCCCAGATCCCTTAGATGTAAAATAAAATCCAAACTGATAAAACTAATTACTATTGATACTCAGTAAACATAAAAAAATTGCTATAGAGTGTGTATTACTTTATCAAATCTTAAGATATTATTAGTAATTACTTGCAAGCATGAAATAAATAACATGGACACATGAGACACTAGGATTTAATGTGGAAACTCAATTTGGGAAGAACCACCAATGTAACTAGTTACTATTTTTCACTCTTTTGAAGTGATCTTTGTTAGGAGCCAACCTTGTTAAAGGTTACAAAACACACTATTAGGTGTGACCCTATTAAATAATTTAATCATCCTATTAGGAGTGGCCTTAAAAAAGGTCTTGAAACAATTCAATAGAATTTCCACCTTGTTAGAGGATTTACAAATGGTTGTTAAACCAACTCTATTAAGAGATTTTTGATCACTACTATAATGGTTAGAGAGTAACAATGAAATGACCTAATTGTGATGCAATTGAATTTTTAATTATAGATCTTTATTCTAGTTCATAATTGATCCTTTCTGATCAAATAATACTATTTTCCTCCTCAAGGATATCTACTTATCCTTCAAGTTCACTTCATCTCTTCTTATCTCTTTCAACTCATTCAACTTACATATCAAAACCTTTAAAATCACAACTTGACCTTTTACTTATACCTTTTAGATTGTCAATTGGCTAAAATAAAAATTAGAATAACCAATATTCATCACCTTAGTTAGCTATAGTCAATAGGTAAAATGATTAAGCTTTACATTCCAAAATAAGAAAATCCTTTGGTAGCCGACCTAGGTCAATAGAAACTAATTCTGAAGTGATTTCTTGTGTTAACCAATAGAAGCTCAGTGAACACTGCAAATTTACAAAAGTCCTTTGGCAACCAAGTGAACTTGGTTAATACTAACTCTATTCAACTTTCCCTTCATTAACTGAGTGATCTTGGTTAACACTCTTTTCTATTTAACTTCCTTCGATGCCTAAGTGAACTTGGTAGAAACTACCTTGTTTATAGAGTAAACTCAAGAATGCTTGGCAGACTAGGAAACCTGTCTTCACTAACCAAGTGAGCTCAAAATGCACTGATTGTCAACTAATATAATAGAAGATGTATATGGATTAATAAAATCCAAGAATTTAATATGGATATACAGATTACCAAGCTGGTAAGGGGTTAGAGGTTAGCTAAGCTCATGGCATAGAAAAATCTAGATGCAAATCAGATAAATTTTGAGAATTGGTTTCTTGGTTTTGGTACATGTGACATGAATTAGTGTGATTGGTACAAAGATGTGATTTATTATTTGCAACATTTTTAATCTTCACCCCACTTAATAGAAAATGAAATGTGGACTATAAATCTACATGTAGTTAGATATATTATTGCAAATGGGGATTTATGGTGGAGGAACTTTGAGGGTGTGTTGCTCAAATGCATTGAGAAATAGAAATTAGAAGAGATATTGAATGACATGCATATAGGAGTATGTGGAGGACATTATTTTTCAAAAAAAACTACCCATAAGATCATAAGAGTAGGCTTTTGGTGGCCTACTTTGTTTAAAGATGCCCAAATTTTAGTTAGAAAATGTGATTCATGCCAGAGGTTTACAAGAAAATTAAAATTTTCTAGAAATACACCTTTAAAATTAGTTGAGGTTCAAGCACCCTTTCAACAATGGGGAATCAATTTTATAGGTGAAATTTCACCAAGTTCTAATAGTGGTTTTTCTTGGATACTAGTTGCAACTGATTATTTTACAAAGTGGGTGGAGGCAATCCCCACTAGAAATTCTACCAACAAAGTGGTAAATAATTTCCTACTAAATAATATCATTACAAGGTTTTCATATCCTAAAGAATAGTAAATGATAATGCTATGTGCTCCAGATATGAGGAATTCATCAATTTCTGTGAAAAGTATGGTATCACTAGATCAGTTTCATCACCTTATCATCTGCAATGGAATGGATGAGAAGAATCTACAAATAAGAGTTTGTTAAAGATCATAAAGAGGACCTTAGATGATAATAGGAGGGCTTGGGATTCAAAGCCATAGTTAGCTATTTGGGTTGATAGAGTGACAATAAATAAGGCAATAGGTGTATCACCTTTTGACCTTGTGTATGGAATTTAGGCTAGAATGCCTTAGAACAATTTGATGGGTTTGTATAACTATATTTAGATCTATGATGATGATATTTTTGATGACATGCATGAAAGGATGGATGAATTAGTCAAGTTGGCTGAAAAAAGGAAAGAGGCCTCTATCAAGAACATGAAATTGCAATTGCAGACAAAAAAATTGTATGAAAAAAGGGCCTTGGTTAGAATATTCAAATTAAATGACCTTGTCTTAATATGGAATGCAATATTAGAAGATAAAGGTAACCATGGAGAATTTGATCCCATTTGGCTTGGTCCTAATTGGTTGATCTAGCCTGGGTCGAAGATTCATATTTCATGAAGGAATTATCAATAAATCTTCTAGAATTGCCAATTCATGGACAATTCCTGAAAAAATACTTCTGTTGAATGTATTTATTTTCCATAAATAGTAGTTAGTTTTTGTACTTATGCACATTTTTTGTAATTACTTGTATATATTTGGATAACCTTTGTATATATGTGTTTTCTCCAATGCATAGTCTCCAAAGGTTGTTACTTTAAGTTGATGATATGTGGTCTGCTTAAACTAGAAATTCTAAGTTCTTGTATAGATACAAGTTATCCATCATCCCCAGACACTTCTATTGCAGAAGAAACCTTAGAAAATCTTGCCCAGATCTAGTCATTTCTATCATTTGTCCCAAATGTGAGGTTTATTGCTCTAGATTTTTTATCCTCATTTCATACTGCAAAAATCTCTATGATTTTGGTCCAAACCCTAACCCTAGGTTTTTGAGATTGAGTGGTTTACATTTTTGTCTAAATACATCATTTCTTACAATGTTACGATAAGGGGTTAGCAGATTATTGCAAGTTAGGGTTTTAGGTCTCCCAATCTCATGATTAATGTTGTGTCCTAATGTCACAAGCAAGAAAATAAGTCTTCAATATCATACGATTTCCTCTGTATCATATGATCGTGTATCAATTCAAAAAAAGTTTACATTGCAACTATCTCTAATGTTATAGAATGGAGGCTTATCACATTGTCAACAAAAATGAATTTGGTTGCTACGATACTATGAAAAGGTGGACATCAAAGGATCATAAAGGAAATATTGAGATGTTGCAATGATACGATGGCTTATGATCATAAGATATTTAAAGAGTTAAAGAAAAAAAAAAGGGGATATGTTGTCAGATAGGTGGCCATTTCTTGATTGGTCAGAAAAAATATATGAAAGCCAAATGTATATGCTATAAGGATTATTGGGACCAAAGAATGATATTATAATATATTCTAAATGGAAAATGATGGTCTCTAATCTTATGATGAATGTTTCATCATGAGATCTTAGGGTTATAAAGGGTGTCTCCCAATGTCATAATTAAGACATGGTCATAAGATCACACATGAAAAAGGTTAAGCCACCGATGCTATGATGTGAAGGGTTAAAGGTTTTTCATGACATCGTAAAGGCTTGAGAGATCACCAGAGATGTTACGAAAAGGTGAATGTAACTATAATCGTAAGATCATAGGCTATGAAAGGGTAATATGTGATGCTACAAAACCATTTTCCATATGATCATAGAGAAGGATAAAGTTAGTGTCGATGTTGTGAAAACAAGGGGATTGTAAGGTCATAAAGGATTTTTCTATTGTATCTGACTAGTTGACAAAGTGTTTTCGTAACATCAAAAAACCTTTTTTGTAACATTATAGTGTTATGGTTGATCTTTTCATATGTCTTTGTCATATCATCATAGCCTTTGTTTTAATAGTAAAATAAATTCATTTCTTTAAGCTAAAAGAAAATAGGAGGTTCTCAACCAATAGGATTTGAATGTAGTAAAAAAAAGTGCATTGATGTATATTAATGGTGATGCTCCATTGAGTTGATAGAATGGATTGATATTGTATTTCAAGCATGTTGAAATAAATGCATGGTGAACTTTGATTTGCACATATTAATTTGTAAAGATTTTCTCTTTTCACAATCATAGTTCACCATTTATAAAGAGAAAGAATTTGAGTAGTTCTAGAGTTTTCTATTCTTTCTAGCTTGGTATTTAGGATTTTCTTGAGAACAGAGCAGTTGTTATATCTGATGTTTATCTATAATATCAAAATGTATGACAAGGAAGTAGAAGAAATTCAAGCATCAAAAATGGAATTATGAGAAACTTCAACCTCAAAAGGAGGCAAAACCAAACAAAAGAAACCATATAAATTTTCTGAAGAATGGATAAAGCTTTTTCTAGGTTCCTCCAATGCAAATTCTATAGATGATCAAGCTTTTATTGACCCATAGGCCCTATACAGAGATGCCATATATCCTGGTATTATGGGTTCTAAACTTTTCAAATATTTGTATCATAATAGGGAGAAGAAAATTTGTATGTGTAATCCATGGAAGAAGAATCTCATCAAGTTAATATTTCTGGAGGTATTTGTAGATGTAGACCTGATGAAGGCCCTATTTTGGTGTTGTAATCCAGCCACAAAATATTTCCATAGGAGGGATGGAACTATTCTCTATACACTAGATTGAGAATCATTCATTGAGGCTTTCGAATTAGATGGACATATGGGTTAGCTTGTAGATTTGAAGGATTTATAGAGAAAATTTGAAGCAAACACAAAGGCATACACTAGGAGATTTATGCTACAACATATTTCTATGGACCTAAAAGAAGTGGGTGATTACCCTAAGAAGGTCGACAAGATGATGCCACTATTGACATTTAGTCAAGTTTATTATTAGTGAAAACAATTATTTAGATTATGTATGGTTACCAAGCTCATTAAATAGTATATAGTGTTTTCCATGCAATTCAGTAGCCACTGAGCTCTACAGTTCCTACCGAGCATTTTAGTGGTTACCAAGGGAATTCAATTAGTGTGAAGTGTAGCAGTTCAAACCAAGTAGAATCAGGCAATGTGAAGTCCACAAATTCAACTTGAGAATTTTAGTGGTTACCAAGCTTTGCAATTTCTACCGAGCTAGCAGTTCATGTAAGGAAAAGTTAGTGTTAATGAAGTTATGTGATGATTAGTGTTTATCAAGTGCAGTCATGGTAAATGAGTAATTTAGTTTATACCAAGTTACACAGTATCTACTGAGTCACTAGTGTAGACCAAGTTCAAATACTACTCTTAGATGATTAGTATGGACCAAGCTTCTACTTCTACTAAGTGCATGACGATGCTGAGTAATGATAGTGGAAGTCGTGTATCATAACTTCACCAAGTTAGTCTTTAGAACCCAAGTATCTTTATTTGGGCTAACTTTGTAATATTGGTGTTAACTTGTATATTGGTTGACTTTGTAATTATGTAAATTGGATTGATATATATGTAATATATTTTATCGTATCCAAGGGAGTATGAATGTTTGGCAATAATGTGAAATAGAAGCACATGAATGTGAATCAATAGTAGAAAAAGTTTTAAGTAAGGCCATATTAGTAAAGGAGCAACAGAGTTATATCTATTACAAAAAGGTGATCAATACTTCAAAGAATCTCTATCAACAATTCAGTTGTAAGTTAGAGATCTACTATTTCATCCTAATAGGTGAACTAGTCCAAATACTTTAACGAGGTAGACTTAATAGTCATTTCTTAAATCTCTTAATAGAGTGCATACTTCATTATGTGTTTGTAAAACCTCTAACAAGGTGGACCTAGAAGTCCTAATTGCTCCTAATAGGGTAGATCATCAGAAGTGATCATTGTAAGCCTTAATAGGCCAACTTTATGATGTAGTATTGAAGTTTTGTGGGCACATCCCCACCCTAGTTTTACTTTCTATTTGAAAGGTTTTTGGGCCACCAAATTATTATATTCAATTATTATAAATGTTTTATGTTTTTAGTTTTTCATGCATGTAGTTAGATCTAATTTAATGAATTAAATGGTAATTAGATTATTGTAATTAAGATCTAAATTTGGTAAAGTTTTTGAGGTTACTGATTCACCACTCCCCTCTCAATAACCTAGCTAGTCTTGAATATTTCCAACAATTGGTATCAGAGCTTTGTGGTTCTTAGGATAAAGTTTGACAACTTGAGCAAAGATCAAGGATAATGGAGATATTCAAACTTGATAAGGCAATTGAAAATGAAAATTTGGATTTAGAAATGGCCATTGCACAACTCAATAAAGCTAAAGAGAAACTTTTCCAATCCTTAAAAAGAAGGAAGGAACTTGAAAATCAAATGAATGATCATCAGTACATTGAAGAAAGAATTGAAGACTTTTTCCCTTTAAGAAGTTTAGATGAAGAAAATGATGCAATCAAAGAACTCTTAGAGAAGAATGGTTCCTTGCAAGAAGAAGTAAGAAAGCTCAAAAGAGAAAAAGAAATTTAGTCAGTAAGGCTATGTGAAATCTTGGAACAAAGGAACAATATGAAAGAAGAAATGGATGGAAGAAACAATGAGATCTAGAACCAATCCCTTCAACATGCAGATTGTATGGATCAAATTTCTAATGCAAATGAGGAAATCATGAGCCAAAGATAGATCAATGAAAGATTAAGAAATGTTCTAAATTTGGAAAGACAAATAAATGAAAGAATAAGAAATAAGCTAAGATCTAAAAAGAAAATTAGTAAAAGATTGAAAAATGAACTAACCAATAAAAAGAAAATCAATGAAAGAATGATGAAATCCCAAGTAGTCATGAATCAATTGAATTAGATAAATGAGCATGATCTCTATAGAAAAAAGGATAAAGTAGGAATTGAATACAAAGAAGAAGGTGAATCCTCCAAACAAGATGCTCAAAGGAATCAAAGACCTACTTGCAATCACTATGGTAAGATAGGTCATACATCAAATAGATGTTGGAGTAATGTTAAAGCAAAATTCAATGGTAAATCCTACAATTCTATTCAGCATGGTCACAAGGCTAATGAATGGAAAGAGAAACCAAAATTTAAAGGCAAGTGTCACAAATGTAAGAAACAAGGTCACAAGGCATCGGATTGTAGAGCTAAGTCATTCAATCCAGTAGAGAAAATTGTGAAAGCAATATTTGGTTGGGACTAAAACACTTGGTGTAGATGTCATTACTATGGAGAATATGGATACATTAGCATGAACTATGTTAAACATCTCACAAGGAAGAGAGATACCACCATAAGATGTTTCACTTGTAAAAAACTTGGTCATCTAGCCAAGAATTGCATGAATACAGGTAGAATTGAAGATAAAAAGAAAGAAAAAGAAGATAACATTTGAAAGTAAATGAGGCAGCAATGGATTCCTAAATTTATCAAGGAAGCTAGTTCAAGAAATGATGGTCATGTCGCTTAGGAAGTGGGTGACTCTACCATTTCCAACTAAGTTCCTAAGGGAGAACTGGAACTGCATTATTATGATCACATCCAAATAGTTCCAATTGAAAGAAAGCAAAAGATCCAAATCAGTATTCAAGATACAAAAGGATCATCAAGTAAGATTAGTATTAGGTATGACCAAGTTACCTTCTCCACCAAGTAAGGTCAGGTCATAGACTCTACGGAGCAAAGTTGGGAGTAACAAGTCACACACAGTTACCAAGTTATGAAGCCTTTACTGAGCAATCTGATTAGATAGTGGATGACAACCAATCACACATAATGATGTCATCATAACTACCTTCATACCAAGCATTAATGGTGAAGTTTTAATAAAAAGAAAGAAATCAAATTCATTTTCACTAAGAATTCTAAGTGTTATTGTGATCAAGCGAATTGCAAAGCAATCAAGCAACTTCAAGTGGAATTTGTAGGTAAATTCTTCAAATTTTTTCATAGCTTACCAAGTAGCCATGAAAACATCAAGCAGCAATAGAAAAGCAAGGAAATGGTTAGAGATGTTGGTCCAAGGTGTAGAATGGAAAGCACCTGATTTCAAACTTGTGCTAATGGTTGTTGAAAGCCTTGACCCAAATAGAGTGCAATCATAGATTCCTCATAAGGTACTTCTCATTAATGAAATTTGAACTCATTTTAAGTGTGCTATTTAGGAAATTGAAACCCTAGAAATGGATGATGCCCTAGGTGAATTATGTTTGAATGGAGTTCTCAAACTTGAACATAAGCATCTGGAAGCCGAGGGTTTGACCCACATTCCCCACCTGCCCCAAAGTTTCCAAATCAAATGGATCAGATACATCCTAAATTGAGTTCACAATGGTTAGTTATGGCTTGAGAAACCAATTTTAATCACTAAGAAGATTATTCATCATATCACTGGCCTTCCCATGCTCTCTAAAGACAAAATCACTAAAACCCTAGGTCAGGTGGAGTTAGAAAATAAAACCCTAGTCAAGTGGGGCAATAGACGTATGAAGATCAGTAGTGTAACTAATACAGAACTAAAATTTTGCATACATGTGATAGCTCAGAAGATCTATAGTTCTAGCCGTCTAAATAGTGTGTCATGTGAAGTAGCAGACTTGGCATACAAGTTCATAAAGAGAAATCTATCATATGATCTTGCAGATTTGTTATTGAAGCAGTTTAACAAAAACATGGAAAGTATAAGGACTTCCATAAACAACCCTTGCAAATTTAGTTATTTGTTGACATGCTTATTTTTCTCTGTTCAAAATTGTTTCCCTTCAAAAGGCATAGTAGTATGGAGAAAGGATGTGCCAATGTTATATCAGATTAATGAATATATTGTAGAAATGGGAGAATTTTTTTTTTGTATAATGGATAACTATTTTGATGTCTTCAAGGAGAAAATAAATAACGAATTCAAGATACCTAGGAAATTAGCTAAAGATTACAAAGATGATGTTTTTTTTATGGTAGACTATGACAAAGACTACATTCAAGCAATGAAACCTAGAGTTGTATGGGTAAAAGCTCTTCCCTATGAGGTGAACATTGATGAAAGCAAAGACATTATTGAAGCCTTGGTAAATGAACCTATTTATCCAAAGGCACCACACTTTATAACATATGATTAGGCTAAGGAAAGAGTAGATATTGAACAAGCTTACATAGGCAGTTAACAAAGGTAAGAGGAGGATAAAAAAATTGAAAACAAGCACACCTCTTATGTTAACTAAGGGTAAGGGAGAAGATGTTTAAGAAGCAAAGGATGAAGAGGAGAGAGAAAAGGAAGCATATTGCTTATTCAAAAATATTGATCCATGACAAAAACTTCTCCATTATAGATCACATGATAGAACTATCTGTAGAAGTGCAAGTTTCTCTATATACATGCAAAGTTTTGCAAGAGAATTGGGATAAGAGTTTAGCACTTATACTTAAGGTACATTCTAATTTTCTTTCTTATACTGGTGTCTCCATGTGAATAATTTTTGAATAAATCTTTGGTACTATTTTCAAAAATGGGGAGAGACACTTAATATGCTATAGAAGGAGAGGAACTAGTCACACTAGTTATATTGTGTGGGGGAGAATCATGCAAAGGGAGAAAGTGTATAAAGAAAAGAATTTGTAGATATAGTATACTATATATACTTACAAATAATTTTTTTGAAAAATCTCAAAAATAGTATACCATTTCAAGCTAGTAACCACACTGTGATGTATATAAGTTTTGGCTGATAAGTGTTTTTGTCACTAATGCCAAAGGGGGAGATTGTTGACATTTAGTCAAGCTTGTTATTAGCAGCACTACTTATTCAGATTTTGTATGGTTACTAAGCTCATTGAACAGTCTACAGTGTTTGCCATGTAATTCAATAGCCACCAAGCTCTATAGTTCCTACTGAGCATTTTAGTGGTTACCAAGGGAATTTAGTCAGTATGAAGTGTAACAATTCAAACTAAGTGGAATCAAGTAGTGTAAAGTCTAGTAGTTCAACCCGAGCATTTTAGTAGTTACCAAGCTTTGTAGTTTCTACTAAGATAGAAGTTTAGGTAAATTGAAGTTAGTGTTAACTGAGTTATGTGATGATTAGTGTTTACTGAGTTCAGTCATGGTAAACAAGTAATTTAGTTTATACCAAGTTACACAGTATCTATCCAATCACCGTTATAGACCAAGTTTGAAGACTACTCTGAGATGATTAGTATGGATCAAGCTTTTACTTATACCAAGTGCATGATGATGTTGAGTAATGATAGTTGACACCATGTATCAGAACTTCACCAAGTCAATCTTCAAAACTCGAGTATCTTCATTTGGTCTAACTTTGTAATATTTGTGTTAACTTGTATATTGGCCAACTTTGTAATTATCTAAATTGGATTGATATATATGTAATGTATTGTATCATATCCAAGGGAGTATGAATGTGTGACAATAATGTGAAATAGAAGCATGTGAATGTGAATCATGAGCATACAAAGTGTATTTTAGGGCCATATTAGTAAAGGAGCACCAAAGTCATATCTATCACAAAATGGTGATTAGTATATCAAAGAATCTCTATCAGAAATTTAGTTGTAAGTTATAGATCTATTGTTTCATCCTAATAGGTGAACCATTTCAAATCCTTTAACAAGTTAGACTTAACAGTCTTTTCTTAAATCTCTTAACAGAGTGCATACTTCATTGTGTGTTTGTAGAACCTCTAACAAGGTGGACCTAGTAGTCCTAATTGTTCCTAATAGGGTAGATCATTAGAAGTGATCATTGTAAGCCTTAACAAGCCAACTTTATGTTGCAGTATTGAAGTTTTTTGGGTATCATCCCAACCCCATTTTTACTTTCTATTTGGAAGGTTTTTGGGTCACCAAATTATTGTGTTCAAGTGTTATGAATGTTTTATGTTTTTAGTTTCTCATGCATGCAATTAGATCTGATTTAATGAATTAAATGGTAATTGGATTATTGCAATTAAGATCTAAATTTGGTAAATTTTTTGAGGTTACTAATTCACCCCTCCCCTCTCAATAACCTAGCTAGTCTTGAATATTTCCAATAGCCACTAGACAAATTCAAGAATTATCTTGTTAAAATTATATATAGTGTTCATAAGGTGATGGGTAAGGATGGCTTTGATATTTTTTATGGAGTAGAATTCATAATTGCAAGAGATGTACAAGATACTTACCATGTTCAGGAATCTGATTATGTCAGTCATATTCTAGAAGTAATGTGAAAAAATATTGTTAGGGCTCAGAGTGGGGAATTAAAGGATATCACCTTCCATTACTATTTACTAATGATGCACCTGATTCTATACAAGAATATAGGGTACATAAGTTTTTATTTCATAGATCAAACTTATGATATAAATGGAAGCCTACTAGTGCAACTATGGACACAGGTATGGGACAACACTTCTCATTTATCTGATTTTGTATCATTTTAAAATAATTTTAGTGTTGTAAATATGAAAATGTTAGATTTAGGATATTTTAGGGCTCCTAATATATTGAAGGGCCTTTTGAGACCAGCCCTACTTCCTGAAAAAAAGAGACTTGACCATAATTGGGGAGATATTTTCTTATTTCTTGCATTTTCTTTGATGAGAGTCTATGGTTGTCCCCAACCACCCCATATATGGCCAAAATCTATTCCTCCTAGGCTAGGAATAACTGAATTCATATGGAAACTATTCATTGTCAATATGGAATATTTAGGACCCAAGTTTCATAGAGGAACCTTCTTGTGTAGGTTTTTTAGGATTGGAAACTTTACAATTGGCAAGGAGGCCTTAGACCAAATCCACTTCTTTCTTCATCATTACAATTTGTGCACTAGCCCTTATAGAATGTATAACCCTTATGGTTGGATGAGGGTCACCCTTAAGGAAATGAGAAATTATGTATTGCCAAGTACCAAAGAATTCCCTCATGAGGATATTATTCCAAACATAGTGGCAGAGGGTGAGGCAACTGACAAGCTAGCAAAGCTTGATGATGTTATAAGGATGGAGAAAGAATTCAAAAGAATAGATCCCCAATTTGTGGATTCTACATGGATATCCCTTATCCTCAAAGGATTAGGAAGATGTTCATGGACCATGTTGAGTTCATGGCTAAAATTCTAGAGGGTCCCATAGGAGAAGAGGATAGAGTTTGGCCTAACAGCCCTGAGCTAGATGTAAACCTTGAGGTGGAACAGGAAGATGCCACTTAGTCATGATGGATGGTAAAGGGAAACAAAAGATAGAAGATTGTCCACATTCTTGCTCAGGTTAAACAAAGGAAATTACAAATTTTACAAGGAACTAGTCAGTATTTTTCTAAATTGAGACAAAATTATTTACAAAATAGAATTCATGTAGTAGAAAACACTCTCACAGACTTAGAACTAGTAGCAACAAGGCTAGATGATAGGATTATGCAAGCTCAGTAGTTCTTAGAGGATGATGAATTCATCAAATCCACTGAATTTAAGAGCTTCTTGTATAAGATAAAATAGAGTGAACTTGTGTTGAAGATGAAGCTAAGAGAGTCTGATGAGAAGAAGATGGAATTGATTGAGAGGTTGTAGGCCTATGATCCTAAGAGTGAAGTAATGACTCTAGAGTAGGCTAGGGACATAGTGTAGAGAAGTAACATGTTGCTAGTGCCTAGATGGGATTTGGAACAAGCATTTATGCTTGATCAGATAAGGAGGCAACAGATTGTAATTTCTTATGAGGCAATTGGAGCAAATGGAGTGAAAAGAGGGACTGGTTTCAATATTGATACCAAATCCCTAGTATTTTAGAGTATGGCCCTTGCCTCAAATAAACCAAAGTTAATGGATGTGAAAATTATTAAATAGGGTAATATGGTTGTATCAACTCTATAGGGCACCTCTAGTATAGATATATCCAAAGCATTAAAACATTTTTCATTTATGAATGAAGCCAAGGTAGAGGAAATAGAAACAACCAAATCCATACATGATTACATTGATGTTAGGAAGCTCTATGAAGATGGACATAGGAAAAACCATGTGTATAAAGAGAAAATTGTAGAACTTGAGGATAAGATTCAGGAACTTGAGAATGAGATTGCATCTCTCAAGGAGCAACTTGCATAGGTAGAACAAAGGGTTATTCTAGTTCAGAGGGAAGAGGAACATGAAAGACAATAGCCAACCATGGATACTGCTAAGGTTCCAATGCAAATAGAGGAAATGGAAGAAGAGGAGGCATTACAACCAAGAAGAATGAGCATTGATGTTCCATCTACTCAAGGAGAAGATATAAGGACAAGTGTCCTTAAAAGTATGATGAGTCATAGAATTGAAGTATTGAAAAACATGTCTCAATAGGGTCATCATTTTTATGTTGCTTTACAAAGTGCTAAGCAATTTTGCAATGAGGCATTGTCATGGCTATCACCCGCTTTCAATCTTTGGGGGCCATATATTTAGTTCTAAGAGAGGCCAATTGTATTGATGGCTAAGAAGCCATATTTTCCTGATAAAAATAATTAAAGTGAAGGAGGGATTGGAGCTAGTGAAGGAATCGATGGGTTTCTTCACTGTGGAATTACAAGTTATATAGGTGAAATTGAATGATTTATCTCAAGGTATACAACCCTATATACCATCAATTTTGGATACTACTAGCACAGTGAAAGACTAGAAGGAATCGTCAGCTTCATTTGACAATATTTTGACCCAAAAGGATATAGTGTCAATTTTTGAAGATGTTTTAGATATCCCATATAATAAATTGACTGATTCCCTGTTCAAGGCAGAAAAAGAATTAAGTAAATTTATTTTTGAATAAAAAGAAGTCATGGATACCAGGTGGACTAAAGCCACTCAATATCTACAAGAAGTAAAATCTAGAGAATGGCCCACCAAGGGAGAAATATATGTATGGCAGGCGTTAGGAGAAATTAAAGCTCTACCCGTAGAAGGTAGCTAAGATATTTTGTAAACAAGATAGATAAATTACAAGGTGAAGAAAAGATCAAAGGCTTGATATAAATGGTTTTTTGCCATCTCAACTACTTATCTTTTTTTTTTGATATTTTGGAGGAATGTTTTGTACATTTATTGTTCCCATCTTCTAGAATTTTTTGTATCCATTAAATTTTTGACATGTGTCCTCTCATCTATAGCTTGTTGCAAACTATATATGGATTTTCAAGATGAGAAGTAGAGGTCAGTTGTCTATAGAATTTTTCACATATGTAATATATTATTTTTCCATCTTTCCATGTGCTCTATGGTCATTTGAATGAGTTCATTTGTATGCATACTTGAATACAAAAAGTGAACATTTTGGGACTAAAGGCTTTGTCTTTGTGTCATATTATGAGTTTTATTAGTAGCATTGAGATTTAAACAAGAAGGATTTATCCTTAATTATCATTATCTTTAAGGTTTTATCTCTTTTTCATATATCTGTAGCCTTGGGATTGAATGAACAAGTTTTCCTTCAGTTTAATGCAATTCAAAAGATTGTATATCTCTTATTGATTGCTACTAATTTAAAGAATTGGGTAATTGCTTTCTATAATTGATAAGGTTTAGGGTTTATGAAAAGGATGAAAATTAGAATGAAACTTAGACTTTAACATTGACACTCTTAATCACAAGTTGCTTAAAAATGGTCCACATTTGCTAAAATTTGACTCTATATCCCATTAGATAATGCACCGGTCCATTTCAAGGTTCAAGGTTATACTGACCATTTATTTAACCATAGGACATTCACAAAAACAAATCAATTCACCCTTTTATGTGTTGAAGAGATAAAAGTGCTGGTCATTTCTTATTTTTGTTACTTTCTTTAGTTGTAATTATCTATTGTAGTTTAGAAGTTTGTTAGCAAGTTATAGAAGAATATTGACCATTTCTGCTAGAGGGAATAATCTTGCAAAGAAGAATGCCAAGTTAATAGGATAAATCCCTTAGGTTTGCTTGCCTTGGATTAGCATAACCTAAAGTGAAGTGAGTCTTGATGACTCTATTAATGTTGGACCAAAACCAAGATTTAGCCTTGTTGAATATAGGATTTAGCTCATCCTTAGGCTTTTCCCTATCTTTATTTCCTAGTATCAAGTTTAAATCAACTTGATATGTTCCGTACCAAAAAGAACTCTAAAAGATACCATAGTAGACCTACCATAAAGCTTGCTGATAATTTTGAGGAATACATTCTAGTGTATATGCTTCAATTCTATATCTTTGATCTCAGCATGCATCCTGAAACCTTGAATTTTTGGGTGCCCCTTAGTACTTGAATGCTATTAGTTTTGGACCAATCTTCTCCACCATTGAAGAGGATTATGATGCCATCTTACCTACACAAGAAAGTAAAACATTCATTCAAAATTTAATTAGAGAAAAACCCTAACTGACCCCAAAACATGACAAAACTAGTCATAATCTAATTTGGAAAAAAGTCAAATGCCCCCAAAATTCCCTACTGTTCACTTTAGTGCACCTAGTTCACCCTTACATATGTGAATGCGCATTGATTTAACCCCTAATTGGCCTTTTGTGTGCAAGTAGAGACCTAGGTAAGGCACACACATGCACATTTGTGCAACTGTATACATGTACAGTGCATGGAAATTGGGGAAATTTTGACTTAAGTTTGAGTTTTGTCGAGCACAAAAAAAATGTTCACATGCACACCTTGAGGAGGTGCACATATGTGCAATTCCTTAGTACATCTAGAATTAGGTTTTCATTAACTCTTGTTATGCTTAGAAGGTGCACATATGTGCACCTTGTGGATGTGTCGATGTGTGCATATTCATGGTGCTTAGATTAGGTATTGTTTTGATGTTTGCATCTGTGTAAAGGTGCACATGTGTGCACTTCATGTAGGTGTGCATGTACACACCTTCTTGAAGGTTGCTAACCTTGTTTATGTGTTTAGTGTAGGAAGTGTGCATGTGTGCACCTCCTTGAAGTTTGTTGTGTTAGAAATGGGAATTACTGACAGGGGGGTGAATTAGTAATTTAAAAACTTTAGTCACCAACTAGATATTATTTTTTACTTTAAACCATACATAATAAAGTAATAAAGTAATGTTGAATAGTAATAGTAACCGTGCACAAAGATAACTCGAACACAATATTTTGTTAACTAGGGAAACCCTAGCCAAGGGGATGATACCCACTAGATAATATACTAATATATAAGTTCCTTATTAGAGGATGGACCCTATTAGGAATCATTGAGAAAATTTAGTATAGGGAATCCCTATTAAGAGACTTTGAATCCTTGTTAGGAGATTCCAACCCTATTAAGAGTTGTGCCAACCCTATTAGGAATTGTAGTACAGTAGATGCAAGATGAGTCCACTGGCCAAACATGCACTTCTAATTACAAGAAGAGCTCATTGCTCAAACAAGTAATTAGACTTCTGGAATATAGATTGTTTCTTAGTTCAATCTTAGATCACAAAATAGCTTTACAAACTTGGCATATATCACTTTCACAAAAGTTCACATACAATTTCTCAACACAACTTCTTCAAGATAGAACACTTGAATTCGCAAGATTTCCTTTGCATAAATGCCATGCCTTTAAAAAAATTGTTGCTAGGTTAGCTAAAACCACAATACACTTTTCCAACTTAGAGTAAACATCTAGGATGTTGGCCCTAATTGGACAAGTAATTATTTTGTAAACAAAATAATTCCTTTCCTTTGATTTTATTGTCCTATTACATTGGTAAAACATGAATATCTCTTTTTGGTACAATCTATATTGACTTTTGAGGTTATACATGTCATCATCAACATCTATACTATCTCCACCTAACTTTACTAGTCATAAAATGACATCAACAACAAGTTACAAACAAAACAATACATTATTGTATACCAAATTCATACTTAGATAATTTTATGAGTACCAAAAGCTAAGTATCTATATTTTTGAGGTTTCATGTAACCATGTACATTATGTGTTGCCATAAATGACAACAATTACATATCCTCATTAGCTAAGTGTCAGCAATCTCCACCTTTTGCATTGATGGCAACCAAATAGGGAACATCTATTACAATTTTTCCATTTTAGACATGTTCCCCCTTACAATATGATTTCATACTTTTCTCTTTACTTGATTTACAATTTTCTTATGTACTTCTCCCCATTTGTCATCAATAACAAAGGTTAAAATGTCAAAAAATATCCATCTAGTATCAAAATTTCTATAAACATCTGCCTTAAACTAATAATATATTTACAAAATCATTAAAAAATTTCTTTTAGACTATCCATACCTCTTGTCCATGTATCTTTGGCTATCTCAACAAAGGTGATAATTGCATATAGGTAATATGATGCAATCTTAACTGCATTAAGGTCAGATTATAAAAAGTTAGAATAAGTGTCCTTGGCCTTGACACATTCCTCCAATTGTTTCTCAACTAAAGATATTTTTAGAGCAATAGACTCTCTAAAATCTAATACTCTCTTCAAAATTACTTCCTTCCAAAGTTCTAGTTTCCTGATATCACTCTAAATATTGGCCACTTGTTGTTCAAAATCATCAATTTTACTAGCAAGATTTTGTAATTGGCTAGATAGAGCTTCTAGCTCACTCATTTTTGCTCTAGTCTAATTTTCAATATCCTTAGTTAGCTTGTGAGATAGAGTACACTTAATGTAAAATATCTTTCCATCTTGTTGACACATCCAAATTCCCTTGATACAAGTATCAAGACTTATCAAATCATTCTTAATATTCTAACAAATGGTGCTAAACAAGTTAGCATCGTGTGAGATTTGTGCCTTAGATTCTGCAACATTCAACAAATTTGTGAATTCTTCATCAAAAGACTTAGCACTACCTATGCCCTCTATTCTAGACCTACCTCTGGGTGTTACACTACTAGAGTACTATGTAATCTATTAGTAACCTCCATCAAGGTTTTCTACTTTCTTCTTCCTCTTTCTCTTCCCTTCCCTTTCTTTCTTTCTCTTTCTTATCTTCCTCTTCTAATCTATTATTTTCGTCTTCTTTTATTTTCCTTTTTATTTCTTCTTCAACTACTCTTTTCTTTTCTTCCTCTACTTTCCTTTTCATCTCATCTTCAAGCAATTTCTACTTGGACTCTTCTATTTTATTTTTCTCTTCTTCTAGTAACCTCTTCTCCTTTTCAATTCGTCTCAATTGTTCTTCAATATCCTCAATATGAGGTTCATTCTATTAGGAACCTTCAAATGGTTTTGTATCATCAATGTTAATGGTAACATTGGTTTGATCTATCTGCATTGTTGCACTACTCACTAACACTTCCAAGGTTCTAGGTGCTGCTAAAGATATTGCCTTGGACTCTATCAACATCTAATTTATGGCTACTATAATTTCACTTCTTATCTTATCTTATTAATCCACCATAAATAGAAATGGTCTTACCTTATTTCTTAAGTAATGTGCTAGATTTTTTAACAATTTCTTGACTTCTTCTTCTTCATCAGTCTTGCATATTGTTCTTAACATAGACTTTTGAAGTTCTATGTCCTCTTCTTTAGTTAGTGCTTTTCTATGAGTTTTTCATAGACCTTTTGATTAACTATGTCTTCAATATCCTTTAGTTTCATATTGTTGGTTATAATGTATCTCACAATAGAGATATCAATTTGATCTTTCTCAAAATTGTTATAGAAATCATACAATTTGTTCATTTGAACAAAATTTCCTTCATTAGAAAAAGTTGAGTTTATCTTCTCTATCTTTGGCTTCTAGGGTTGCTGAGATTTTCTTGTTGATTGCTTTGAAGTTTCTACCTTCTCTATCTATTTACTTCTTATTCTTCTTCTTCTTCTTCTTTACAAGACTCAATAATTGTCAACAATGTATTTTGTCTCTTTCTTGGTCCAGTGGCTTGTTCTTTGACCCTTTTAGTCTTTGTGGTCATAGGTTCCACTAATCTCTCAAATTTTTTCTTCAACTTTCTTGTTTGAATATCTGACACTATTTCACAAGGAATTCTTTGTTCCGAAGATGTCTCTACAATAGACACTGACAAAGGTTGCACATTTAGTATACCTTGCTTCATAGTTGCCTGACTACTTGTGACTCACTCTCAATCATATTGGTTTCTGATAAAGCTTTCTTCATTATAGTTTCTATATTCTTGTCTGATGCCTTCTTGAAGGATGCCTGATGAGTTGATTGGGTAATCTCATCATAAGTTCCAAATCTATATTTAGCTTGGTCCTTCTCTAATTTTAGAAATAAGTCAATGTATCCAACTACTATATCATCACTTAATTCATATAACCTAAGGGATCACAAAATTTTTCCCAAGGTTCTACTACTTGAATATAAGTAATATATGTATCAACCATAAGACAAATATCTTCCTTGAATCTATCTACAATTGTAGGTGCAATTATGAATCTTTGCCTCATTTCACTCTAAAATGTTTTTGTTAGCCCAAAGTTGCCCTCCTTCCAAAAATCAAATTCAAATGATGATTTTTTTTAATGGTCACCTAGGGTTCTCATGAAATGATTTACTATTGGCCATATTCTTTATTTCATATTATGCATTATAATTTTTTAAGTCACAATTGTGTGATTCACATGGTCGTGAGCAGTTGACTGTTGACTAAGGTTAAGGCAATGAAGGTGCACTCTACTTTGATTTTTCCCAATCACATGGTTATATTGACATGCTATGGTTTAATTTGCAATGGAGCAAAAATGTAGATCTTCATTGTCTAAGACATATCTTTCACAATTTTATCATTCAAATCTATGACTAGTGCATGATCGCCATAGATTGAGAGGTGGCTAAGGCTTGAGTTGTGATGAAGTGATTCCCTTTGTTTCACTTGGTCGCAAGGGTTAGACAATAATACCAATTCAAGGTGTTGATGGCATGGGTATGGTCTAACTCTAGCTTTCACCAAGCCATAATAGTTAATAAAAAATGCTAGTTGTGGGGGGCAAGGTGGCAATGACCAGTGAATTATGGTTTCACAAATAGTAACAGTTATGAAGGGAAGGTGTTGGTGAGGTTGTGATCATGGGTGATTGAATGTAGGGAATAAGGATTGGACTATTTATAGGGTGGAATAATAGCGAGAAATGCTTGGTCCATGTGGTGAGGCTTGATGGTTAATCCCAGTTAATTTGGTGGATTGGTAGCAACGGAAAGAGTTCCTTGAATGAAGAATCTAATCTTTCCAATCTCCTACAACCACTTTTATTGATCCCTAGGGTTGATAAGTGCAAATAGATACTCCACTACCATTTTTTAATCCACTCATTTAGTGAGAGATTAAATAACCATCACTCTTGACCTCTCAAATATTTTTTTGGCATGGAACTGATCTCCTCATGTGTGGGTTTACTCAATGGCCAGATCTTTTAGCTTGCAATAACTATTCTCTATATCTTTGATTGTAGTAGTTTAATTTTGTCTTGTAAAAGAATTTATATAATTTATGCCTATACTATAAAGGGAAGTGTTGTACTCTTTCTTAGGGTTGGATCTTCTATGTTTCTCTAATACTGCCTTGGCATACTATTGTAAGCCTCTGCATTATATGACATTTTACCTTATCTCTTTCAAATTGTCATCATACTCTGTAAACTTGTTTTCCTTTCTTTGATATCCTATGAATTTCTATAATCTATATTCTTTGTATCACTTTGGCCCATGAATGATAAGAAGTGAAGTATTCTCCTCGTGTCACTCATATGGTTGTCTGATCTTTGTGTAGTTTCCAAACTAAAGAAAAGTTTGAATCTGTATATCTTTAGATTGTCATAATAATAGCACTAAGCATGGATAGGAAAAGACTGGTCTAGACACCTTATTTTCATGCATCACCTCTTTAGAATAGATTACGTAATTTATTTCATGTATTCCTTCTTCCTTTTCTCCTCAAGAATAGTTTAAGTGCATCCTAATAGTAGAGAAAGTTAGCCTTCTTTGAACACTCAACCTCATAGTTCAAGTCTCATAGCTTGGAGGTTGTTTCCATGTTTCATGAGGTTGTCCTTAGGTAAGACTTTGGATAAGGGTGCAAGCTTTTGTGACAACAATTTTCATAATCGAATTCCCACCATCTAATATTTTATCTACTGGATGTCTTCTACACACTTTTGTGATCTTCTCCATTGTACAACTCTCACTACTCATAATCTTTGTAACTAACAAATATGAAAATATTTTAAGCACATGAAAGAATATGTGATTAATTAGTGACATGAAATCTAAACACACCATCCTTATTCCTCTTGATCTTTTCTAGGTTTTCAAGAAGTTGCATTATTAGTATTTCACTAAGGTTAACTTGTTCCTTCTCAACACATATCTTGTAGGATGCATAGATGAATCTGGATGACAATTCATCAATCTTTGAACTTGCACAAATAGAGTAGGCAATGATTCTACTTAGAAATCTTACACTATCTTCCTTAATGGTGGTTATCACCATGGCATTTGCTCTCAACTCTATTCTTAACCATTTTCTCACCTATAGGTATGCTACTTTGTTTACAAAGACCAGTTACCTCATGAATAAGGTCGACTGAGATATCAACTATACTATCTTGCATGCATAGTTTTGCATCATGTATTCTTCTTAGTGTGATATATATCCCCTAATATGTGTCCAATTCTTGGTAAAAATGATATTTGAATAGGTCTAGTTCCTTCAAGTGTTCAAATCTAGGTTTCATAGTTGTATCATGATTAAAGACTAATTTCATATCCTTGTTCATATACTCACTTCCAATAGATTCAAACTTACTAGTAAGATAATTTCCTACATCTTCCAAATATACTACGTTGTTTGGAGTAATGGATAATGATGAGTTAAGGTTTCCTTCTACGGGTTTCATGGAAAAAAATTTCAATTTCAGTCTCTCCTCATTCTCAACATTTTGAGCTACTAACATGTCCATGATTCTATTAAATATGAACTTTTTATTGAGTAAATTCTTTGAAAAATTTATAAAATACCTTTTTTTCAAAAATAGGGTTTTCTTCAAAATCACCTTGTCAAGATGCTTTTGAGTGCTCTATTCTTTTGATGTATTTGCAATGAAGTTAAAATAATTTTTGTACTCCATTTATTCCTTCAACTTGAACTTGCATTAATTACATAGTTTGTAAACATGAAAAAACTGTCAATTACATTTTGAGATCAAATAATTTCACAAGATCATCTATATGATCTTTAGATGCCACCCAAGGTTTACTATAGCTTCCTCTCATCATCAAAATTCTCCACAAAACTTCACTCCATAAAATTCTTAGCCAAAACATAGTTTTCATCTTATTCTACATAATTAACTTTCTTGATAATAACAATAACTCTTAATTCCTTCATAACTAATATAGATAAGCTCCAAATTACAAGAGAGCTTAGATATAGTCTAAACATATCTAGATACACCTTTTCCCAACTTTTCTACCTCTAGTTTGATCTCTTGATGAAGTTTCACATTCTAGTGTTGTGAACGAGCTTAATTCAACTTAATTGAATCAAACTTGATAATTGACTTCGATAAAAAATGCCTTATTGAGTTCTCCAAGTTCACTAACTACATTTTTTTGTTCCTTGCTATTTTTTTTAATTCCAAAGTTTCTTTCATGGTTCCTTTTATCATTTCCCATGTGCCTTCCATCATTTCTTCTGATTCTAAAATTTCTTCCACTATTCCTTCTATCTCTAAAGTTTTTGTCCATTCTGCAATACTTTGTTGTATGTCTGAAGTTTTTGCATAACTAATATACTACTATTTTTTTTTTTGGATTCTATTGATCATTAGGTGCATGAAAATTCTTAGCCATGTGTCCAAAGTTGTTACACTTATAAAACACAATTTTTTTTCTTTCCTTGTAAGGTCTTCATTCTCTTGATGTCCTTTCATTAGATCTTCTTCTATCTACAAGGTTATTATTCCTAGACATTCTACTATTCCTTCTATTATTACCATATATAGGCTTCCTATAGTCAATTGTTTTATGACCCATACCATGACAATTATGACAATAAAAAACCTTAACATGATTCAATGACTTTTTTGTACAATCTCTTTTCATATGACCTATTTCATTACATGAAAAACACTTACCTCTAAATTCATACCTAGTTTCCTTAAGAGATTCCACTTGCTTTGGTTCATCCAATATTTCAACTTCCTTATCTTGTCCAACTTCTTTAGGTTCATCAGAAGATTGATGAGATTCAATCTTATCATCAGATTTATCTTTTTCTTTTAGATCTAACCTAATCTTAGGTTAGGTTTCTTTGTTAGACATGTTAAATAGATAACCAAAACTAGTCTTATCATAAGAAAGTCTCTATATTGACATTGAATCATCATACTTTTCTTTTCTATAATAAAGCTTCCTAAGTTTTTTCTTGCACCGAGTTAATCCACCTTTCACAATAGTATTGTACTTATGAAGTTCTTCATGATCTTCTTTCAATGTTTCAAGCTTAGATGTTTTTTTTTCTAGACTTGTTCTAAGATCTACATTCTCAGTCTTTAAATTAGTTTCAATTGCAGTAGGATCACTCCTCAAAGTTAACTTTAGATTTTTAATCTTCAATTCATGCTTCAATATCTTGTACTTTTCCTTTAGTTTTGAATAATCATCATAACTAGTTTCAGATTCAATAGATTTAGGCTTGGATTTGAGATGTTCAATATTTTCCTTCAATTGTCCAATGTATACTTTGGATTCTTTATATCTATTCTTTAGATTATCACTATCTTTAGTAATGAGATAAATTTTTTCAAGTTCCTCTTCAAGGTTCTTCATCAACTATTCCATATCCATAGGGATCTTACTCAAGCTATTAAGCCTCTTTTGAATAACTATGCTCTGATACCAATTGTTAGATATAGGAATTTTTTTTTTTTGGGGGGGGGGGGGGGTGGGGGGGGAGGGGGTGTGAATCAGTAATTTACAAACTTTAGTTGCCAACTAGATATTGTTTTTTACTTTAAACCATACATAAAAAAGTAATTTTGAACAATAATAGTAACCATGCGCAAAGATAACTCATAACACCATATTTTGTTAACTAGAGAAACCCTAGTGGGGATGATACACACTAGATAATATACTAATATATGAGTTTATTGTTAGAGGATGGACCCTATTAGTAGTCAATAAGAAAATTTAGTATAGAGAGTCCCTTCTAGGAGACTCTGAATTCCTATTAGGAGATTCCAACCCTATTAGGAGTTGTGCCAACCCTATAAGGAGTTTTAGTATAGTAGATGCAAAATGAACCCACTACCCAAACATGCACTTCCAATTACAAGAAGATCTCACTACCCAAACAAGTAATCAAACTTCTAGAATATAAATTCTTTCTTAGTTCAATCTTGGATCACAAAATAGCTACACAAAATTTGCATATATCACTTTCACAATAATTTGCATACAATTGTTCAACACAACTTCTTCAAGCTAGCACACTTGAATTCACAAGATGTCCTTTGCATAAATACCATGCCTTTATATAAATTACTACTATGTTGACTAAGACCACAATACACTTTTCCAACTTAGAGTAAACATCTAGGATCTTGGCCCTAATTGGAGAAGTAATTATTTTGTAAACAAAATAATTCCTTTCCTTTAATTTTGCTATCCTATTACATTGGTAAAACATGAATGTCTATTTTTTGTACAGTCTATAATGACTCCCAAGGCTATACACATCATCATCAACATGTATACTATCTCTATCTAACTTTTCTAGTCATAATATGACATCAAAGATGAGTTACAAACAAAACAATACATTGTTGTATAGAAAATTCATACTTAGACAATTTTTTGAATACCAAAAGCTAAGTATCTTTATTTTTGAGGTTTCATGTAAGCATGCACATCATGTGTTATTGTAAATGAAAAAAATTAGATATAATCATTAGCCAATTTTCAACATGTTTACCTTTCTTTTGTGCTAAGTGCAGGAGGGGAAGTAGGGGAGTTTGGTACATTTAAGGGTGCAGAGGTGTAGACTCAAGGGAAAGAAAATGAGCAAGTGTGGGAGAAGTGGGGTTTTGGGGTCCTATATAGACCCTGGGGAAGGCACACCTAGGAGGATGTGTAGGTACACACCTCCAAAGGTGTTCCTATAAGAGGTACACACATGTGTAACTCTAGGCTACACATACCCGTGCACCAATGGAGTGTGCCCAAGTGTGCATCTCTAAGAGTGCTCAGATGCACACTTCCAAAGTTGCACATTTGTGCACTTCCAAAATAGTGTGCACATGGGAAGCTCATAAAGGTGTGCATGTGCACACCTAATTTAGAGTGCAAATTCCCCCAATTTAAGCTTCTTTCTATGTATCTGATTCTCTAGGTCTGTCTAGTCTACTATTAGGGTTTGACCTAGACTTCTATGGGAGTCCAAAATGACCCAAACTCTAGACTAGGAGTTTGGTAGAAAAAAAAAATTACTAGTGGCTCTCCATTTGTAGGAAAAATGGGATGTGTGTTGTGAGACCACATCATATAGATCCAACAAAAAGGAAGAAATGACAAAGGCATTTCTTCATCAGCAAGCATTCTTGCAACATGTATCAAAAAACAACTAAACTTCAAACACTTCAAACAACTTTCAAGTTCCTTGATAATCAAAAGTTTAGAATCTTGAGTCTTCAAGCTCAATGTGTGCACTAGTCCATTCATCAAGAATCCTAATCTTTTGTTTATCAATCATTGTATAACTAGATGAGAGAATTTATTCTTAGGGCTCTTAGGGAGTTATTATTTATTTTATTTGGATCCTTGGTAAAAAAAAATGATTTTCTTTGCGGAGTTCTCAAGTTTCCACTTGATTCTTCCTTGAAGTATTTTGTATAAAGGGTGGATAGTCATTTTGGAGTGTATATCCCCTTTGTCTGATTACCTTTTGGATCTTCTAGAATCTTTTTTTTTTTAACACCATTTGTAATTAGTTTCTTTTTTCTATACCTAGCCTATGCTTAGACTATGTGCCTAAGACATCAATGTTGTTTTCCAATTTCTTTCTTTAGTTTGATAACCCTTGCATTTATCTTTTATTGAAATTTTGGGAAACTCTCATGCTAAACAATGATCTTAGTAGTTTGTTGAAAAGACCCTTAGTCTGAATTGGCATGTTGGGATAATCCCTCACTACTATCAGTCTAGTTTCAAAAATATCCAAGATAGTCAATCATTAGAGTCTATAAAGTGTTTGAGAGCTATTGATATGCAACTTTAATTTTGAGACTAAAAGTCCTTTATGACTATAGGTCATATCCATTTTTAGTTGGGACAAGAAACAAAATCATCCAAATTCTTTGACAAATAAATACCTCTTCCTAAAGTTTAAACCAAAAGGAGTGATCTATGGGATGCATCAAGAAAGATTGTTGAATGCACCTAACCCTTGGATTGACATGACATGACAAACACAACCTTTAAAGAAAACACACAACCAAAAGTAAGCACACTTGCAAAAAATAAACACACTTACAGAAAGTAAAAAATAAAAAATAAAAAAAATTGTTTTCTTCTTTTTGGTCTCAAAGTAATGTTTTAGAAACTAGCCATTGACTAGCAATGGGACCAATTCCCCATGTAGAGAACTTATCCTAAAAGTATTTTCTCCCAAAATCTCCACAATTTGAAAAGGGCCAATTCGTAAGCTTTGAAACTTAGTATGACTAGCTGACTTTTATTTTGCATTGCCCCATAGCAGAACAAGGTGAGAAATTATGAAATATTTGATTGTGGTTTGCTTGTCGAACCATCATTTGATGACAACCTAATGTTTTTCCATATGCTCTAAAGTGGTTATCCTTTTCTCATCCAATTCCAAGAGATTCATTAATCTGATCTAAACTCTATCAGCATCCTCATCATACCCCCTCATGAATTTCAAAATTAGAATCCTAAGATTGGGTGGGAATACTAGTTCTTATTGATAGACAAGTAAAAAGGGAGATGTCCCCAAATCATTTTGAATCTTGACTCTATCTATCCATAATGCATATTTTACTTGAGTATACCAATCTTTTGGGTTTTCCTATAGCAATTTCCTTTTCACTATGATCAAGTTCTTATTGGTGGAATCAACTACACCATTCCCTTAGGGATGGTAATTATATGAGAACTTAATTTTGACCTAAATGTCTAATGCCCATTAGTAAGGAAGATTGACAAAAAAATGACCCATTATCCCATACAAGGAAGAACAATAGACCAAACCTTATGACAATGTGTTCTTCCAAGAAATCAGTAACCACTTTTGTTGTGTAATTTCAAAAAGTCTCTACTTCTATCCAATGCATACAATGTTTTGTAGTTGTGAGGAAAAAAATATAGAAAATGGTGGGTTTATTGGTCCTATAAAGTCTAGTCCCTAATTGGAAAAAGGGTGTACCTCAAACACTAGTTGTAGTAGCATAGTTGGATGTATTTATCTATTGACAGTTGTGTGACAAATGTGGAAAAAATGTAGATGTTCAAATGTATCCTTGAAGATAGTAGGCCATGAGTAACCTAATCTAAAATCATGTGATTTGTAGCCTCTTCTTATTTGTGTCCCATGTCATACCTATCATTAAAATTTTTGAAAACTTCTTTCACTTCTTCACATCCAAAACACCTCAAATAAATTCCCTCATAATTTCTTTCATAAATTTTTCTATCTTGAAGCATATATGATTCACCTTTCATCTTGAGTCCTTTGTATTGGGAACTATTCATCCCATTAGGGTATTGATTCTACAAAATATAATAGACAATATCTTGATACCATACATCTAGGATTATTCCTTGATCAATATCTATTTGAGTCACTATGATCTTTTGTAAATTTTTGGTGATGATTTGATCATCAAATTCAATTTTATTTTCATTACTGATCTCATTATCAACTATCATCTTAGTCAATCCTTGTCTTCTCACCAGCTTCAATCATTGAATCTTTAAATAAAACTCTTGTAATATAGCCATCCATTTCCTTCATCTTTCACCTAATTGATTCTACATTAGTAATGTTTTGATGGTAGGATTTGGCACAATTGCATATACCTTGCTCCTGATTATGTAATGACAAAATCTCTTGACTACCTTAATTAGAGAGAATGATTGTTTGTCAAGATTGCAATAGTTTAATTCACTGTTCTTTAGTGGGTAACTCATGAATGCAATAGTTCTTTCATCTTCTTTGTCATTCTTTAGAGTGATAATCCCAATATGTGAATGTACTGAAGCAAATGAATAGATTGTGAATGGTAGATCATAATCTAGATATACAAGTACTAGAGCCATAAATATGGCTACTTTGATGTCTTCAAAAGATTTCTTTATTTCAGGAACCCATTCAGTCTTTTCACTTTTCTTGAGCAAGTCATTAAGGGGATGTATTATCTTAGAAAATCAGCCACTAATGAACTTACACACAAAATTGATCTTACCAAAGAAAGATTTCATCTCTTTATGACTATAAGGAGGTGATAGATTAAGAATTGCTTCTATCCTTCCAAGATCAATGGATATCCCAACTTGAGAAATAATATGACTGAGAAGCTTTCCTTTTGTAATCTTAAATGAACACTTCTTGGGATTAAGTGATATGCCATACCTTCAACATCAACTGAATAATTTCTTCAAATCAGCAATGTGAGTACTCCAATATTTCAAAAATATGGTTAAGTCATCCATATAGATAACTACATTTTTGTTATCATCCCTTTGAATGATTTTCCCATCACTCTTTGGAATGTTGTTCCCCATTTTGTTGTAAATTTAGACCTCAACCTATCTTCTTCATCTACCATTACTTGGATGTATCCAAAATATCCATCTGGAAAAGACATCATTTTAGAGCCATTCACAATTTGCAATACTTCATCAAGTGATGGAAAAGGGTAGTTATCTTTTTGGGAAGCTAGGTTTCAATTACAAAAATCCACATAAAGGAAAATTTCTCCAGTCTTTTTCCTTACTGGAACCATGTTATCATTCCATGTAGAATGTCAGATAGGAAAGATAATCTTAGCATCAAGTGTCTTTTGACTTTTTTCATTATCAAAGACTCAATTATGGGATTCATTGGTCTTTAACTTTGATGAAAAGGTTTGGTATGAGGCTTCAATGGAATATCATGAGTGATGATTTATATATCATATGTATTGAGTCCTTCATAAATCCATGTTATGGCATCTTTCTATTTTATAAGTAATTGAAGAATAATTTCTCATTCTTGAGGGTTACATGCCTTGCCAAATGTTACTAACTTAGGATCTTCTTTTGTACCCAAATTATATGAATCACATTCTTCAATCCCCTCATTTCAGCATTTATTTGTTGGAAATTATTGAAAAGATCATGAGGGAGATTGTTGGAAATGATTGAAGAGATCATACATAAAAAGTAATGGAACTGGTAAAGACTATTCTTGATCATTGTTTTGTCATTGATGTCAGACTTGCTACTTGCAGGAATGATAATTTCTTTAGTGATCCAAATACTATCAATTGGTTGATTGACAAGGAGGAGGAAATCAATAAGATGTAACTAAAACATCTAGAGAAAGGTTGAAGTTATGATGTTACAATGAAGTACAAAGATAAGCTAAGCCATTGATGAAATAGTGTATTGACGACATACTCTAAGACACAGAGAATGGGCACACTAAAACACACCAAAGATGTAAGGTTCTACCTAAGTCATTTGTAAAGTCCAACTAAGTTTATTAGAGAGAGAGCTGAGTAAGCTAGTTAGTACCGAACAGATTCCTAGTTGAAGCCAAGCAAGTTCAACTTCAGTATGTGCCAAGTGAATATCAAGTGCTAAGTAAAGAAACAAGTGCCAAGTCAAGATATAAAGTGCCAAGTAAAGATCAAATGCCAAGCGAAGATCAGGTGCTGAGAAGGATTCAAGTGCCGAGTAACATAGAAGGTGTCAAGCATCAGTAAACCAATAATGTCGAGTTGCTGCATTATTTCAAAGATCAAAGATTCACCAAATCTGAGCTGACAAGGTTGTTATCTAAAATTATGTGAATCAAATAAAAGATAAGAGTAATGAGTTGGAGGCACAAAACACCATGTAAAACATTTTTTGAGAATACAACTAGACTTTA
Organism: Cupressus sempervirens; assembly: GCA_028749045.1. Lineage (NCBI taxonomy): Eukaryota > Viridiplantae > Streptophyta > Pinopsida > Cupressales > Cupressaceae > Cupressus > Cupressus sempervirens. The sequence goes on along the minus strand of CM053793.1, from coordinate 81,161,606 downwards.
GACAAAGTTTCTAGATAAGAGCAAGATATGGGGTAGATACAATGTACCCTACCTAATCTACCTGAAACCCTAAAGTTGGAGAGGGAGAATCAACCGAGTAAGGCACTCCAAATTTCTATTTAAGGAGTCATAAGGTCACAAAGATAATCGGAAGTAGGTCAAGAATGAAAGCATAAAGTGCTAAAAGAGGTATTAAGGAGTAAGAGAGAACAGTTACTCTACTTCAATAGATGACCACAGATATGGTTGCATTGGTATAATGAGTAAGAAGAATCAAGGAGATGAAGCTTGAGATGACAAGCTGTTAGAGTTGAAGTGATTAAAAGCCAAGCAAAGGATTGAACTGAATTGTGATTTGAAATCTACAAAATATGTTGTAAGTTGTATCAAATCAAAAAAAGCTATTATTGTTACTCTCTAGCAATTGTAACAGTTCGTTTAAATCCTATGGACTTAGGTTGGTTTAACAGCCATGTTGTAAATCCCTTAACAAGGTGATATTCCAAGAGAATGTTCTAAAGTCCTTTGACCAAGCCCATTCCTAATAGTATGGTGAAATCCTCTAACAAGGTCACATTTAATAGTGTGTTGTAAGCCTTTAATAGGACATGCTTTTAACAGGGCATCACTTTAGAAGAGTAAGAATTAAGTAGCATGTTACTAGTGGTTTTTCCAAAATTGGGTTTCCACGTAAATCATTGTGTCATGTGTTGATCTTGCATGTTTTATCCCTGCATGTTGATTTGTTGTAACTTGCTAAGATGATTGATTTAAGCTTGGATGGATGAAAAGTTTATGTGCTCAATATAATTTGAGAAAAAGTATTATTAGGGCATTTAGACCTTGGATAACTGATTCACTCCCCCCTGCCCCTCTTAGTTTTCTAAAGAATTCTAACAATTGGTATCAGAGCTTTGTTGCTGACTTAGTTTAAAGGGGCTAGAAGCAGAAAAAGGTCAAAATGCCTAAGAGAGAAGTTACCAAGCTCAACAAAGACAACTTTGTTGCATGGAAAAGTTTTATGAAGCTACATCTTGGATCCATAGGAGATTATGCCTAAAATTCAATTGTTACTAAACATGTTGATCCAACTGGTACTCTTACTACAGAAGATTTGAAAAACAAATAGGAAAACAATAAGACAATGTTGGAGATTGATTCAACACTCAACTATGCTAAATTCAATGACATCAAAGGATGTGACACTGCATTCAAAATGTGAAAAGCCCTATCAGACATCTATGGAAGAGATCAGAATTTCCAAAGAGCAAAAAGAGAAATCCTCAGAGGAAAGTTTAATGATATGAAAATGGAGGAAAGTGAGAATGCTGCTCAGTATGGTGCTAGAATAAAGGAAGTGGTAACTGCAATAAGATGTTTAAGTGGTCAATTGGATGAAGATACTATTAATAGTAAGTTCTTAATAATCTTTCTCCCTATCTATGCCATCAGAGTATCAGTAATACAAGAGCTAAGATGTGTACTAGGAAACAATCTAAGTTTTGAAGGTGTAGTGGGTAGACTCATTACATTTGAGTTATCCAACTTTGACAACTACAAACCTGAGAATGCTGAATTTACTTTCAAGGAAAAGCTATCACTAAAAGATGCTAAACAAGTGAAATCAAAGAAAGAAAGAAAAATGAAACATGTATGCAGTGATAATAGCACTGATGAGGAAGATGTGGAACAATTGGAAGTATTACTAGCTAGAAGATTTCACAAAGGAAAAGAGAAATTCAAAGGTAAGATGCCTATCATTTGTTTCAATTGCAATGAAGAAGGATACATTGCTGCTAGATCTACACAAAAAAAGGATTACAAGGAAGCAAAAGAGTACAAATATAGAAGAGAAGATGGTAAGAGAGATTACAAAGACAAAGGGAAGAAGTGTTATATTTTTGAAGAGAACTCTGATGATAATGATGATGAAGTTGTTTATGTAGCCATGAAGGACTAATTTGATGAAGAAGAACCTACAACACTAGTAACATGTATTAACAAGAATGATAGATGGATCATAGACAATGGATGCTCACATCACATGACAGGAGACAAAAGTAAGTTTGTTAACTTTATACAGTATGATGGAAATAGTGTTAGTTTTGGTAATGATGCTCCATGTCAAATAAAAGGAAAAGGTTCCATTAAGCTTAAAGATAAAATTTCATGTGATAATGCATACTATGTTGAAGGATTAAACTACAATTTCCTGAGTGTCTCAAAGTTAGGCAATGTAGGATTCAAAGTAAAATTTGGAAACAAAACTGCAAAAATCTATGATACTGATGGTAAACTGATAAGAAAAGGAGATCAAACAAGAAGTAATCTATTTTAACTTGATATGGATGATGTTAGTTTTTTTGTTGTAAAATTTGATGATGAATGATTATGGCATAGAAGGCTATGTCATGTCAACTTTGACAATCTGGTCAATATCAGTAAAATGAAGAAAGTCAGAGGTTTACCAAAACTGATGAAGCTTGACAATATCATGTGCAAACAATGTTAGCTAGGAAAGATGACAAAGTCAATTTTCAAAAGTAAAAACTATACATCTAAAGAAGTACTTGAGTTAGTTCATACTAACTTATGTCGTCCAATGGAAGTACAGAGCTACAAAGGAGATAAATATATAATGTTGTTTGTTGATTACTATTTCAGGATGATGACTGTTATGTTCTTAAAACAAAAATCTAATGCTTTTCAAAATTTTAAGTGGTATGTGGCTAGAGTTGAAAAGGAAATAGGAAAGAGTTTGAAATGCCTGAAATCAGATAGAGGTGGTGAATTCACATCAAATAAATTTGAGATATTTTGTAATGACAAAGGAATCAAGAGACAGAGGTTAGCTCCTAGAACTCCCCCACAGAATGGAATTTCTAAAAGAAGAAATAGATCTATGATTGACTGTGCCAAAACAATAATGATGAAAAATAGTGTTGCTTTAAAATACTGGAGAGAAGTTGTAAGTGTAGCTGTTCATACACTTAATCGAGTACAAGTCAAGAAAGGTACAAATACAACATCTTTTGAATTATGGTATGGTCACTCACCCAATGTAAAACATTTCAAAGTATTTGGTTGAAAATGATTTATCCTTAAAGATGCTAGAAATGGAAAATTTGATGCAAAAAGTGATGAAGGCATATTCCTTTGTTACTCCACTTGAAGTAAAGCATATAAGTGTTTGAATACGAACACTAACAAAATTGTGAAAAATGAAAATGTAAAATTTGATGAGCATTCAGAAGTCCAAGTTAAAGAACCAAAGAGAATGAATGAATAGAGAGCCTTTGTGTATTCTCATGAAGGAATTCCTGTTGACGAGGATGTTGTCAATCAAATTGGGATTCAACAACAAATTTCAGTTTCAGCCAAATCACAACTAGTGAATGCTGAGTTACATTTAGAAGCCAAGTTGCAGAATGAAGAAAATGCACAATCTGATCCTGAAGTTAGTTCACATGAAAGAGATGAAGAACAACTTGACAACTTAGTACATAGTGACCCTAAATTTGAAAGCTCAAACATGGAAACAAGGAAAGAACCAAGATTGTCCAAATATGTAAAAAGACATCACCCTACTAAACAGATAATTGGTGACAAAGATGCAAGACCAATGACAAGGAATAGACTAAGACATGAATCATGTCTGATCAACAAATTTGAACCTAAGATAGTATATGGTGCATTACAAGATGATGACTGGTATAAAACTATGGAAGAAGAGATTGATCAAATAAAGAAGAACAAAACCTAGAGTTTGGTTCCTAGACTAGTTAAAAAGAATGTGATTGGCACCAAGTGGGTATTCAGAAACAAGCTAGATGAGAATGGTAAGATTACTAGAAACAAAGCTAGAATAGTATGCAAGGGTTATGCTCAAGAAGAAGGATTAGACTATGAGGAAACATTCACCCTTGTTGCTGGAAGGAGTAAGAACTTTGCTTGCATATGCTGCATATAAAGGTTTTAAAGTCTATCAGATGGATGTAAAGTCTATTTTTTAAAATGGTATATTGGAAGAGAAAGTCTATATTGAACAACCAAATGGATTTTTTGATGAGAACAATAGGGATATGGTTTGTATATTACATAAAGCACTCTATGGTCTGAAACAAGCACCCAGAGCATGGTATGAGATACTTCACAAATATCTAGTGTAAATAGGATTTGAAAGAACTGATGATAACATCAACATGTACATCAAATCAAAAGAAGGTAAGGATATTATTATATCTAAAATCTTTGTGGATGACATAGTTTTTGGAGGAAAGGAAGTGCTTTGCAAAGGTTTTGCTGAAAAAATGAAACATGAGTTTGAGATGTTTATGTTTGGAGAGATCAAATTTTTTGTTGGATTACAAGTACATCAACTAAAGCATGGTATATTTGTGACACAATCAAAGTACATCAAAGAGATACTTAAAATGTTTGGATTGGAGGAGTCCAAACCAGTTAGCACACCAATGACAATAGGAAATAAGCTATCCAAAAATAATGTATCAGCTGAAGTCAATCAACCAATGTACAGATCCATGATTGGAAAACTACAATATGTTGTACATAGCAGACCAGACATAGCATTAGTAGTTGGAATAGTGGCTAGATTCTCTGCTAATCCCAAAGAAAATCATCTCATAGCAGTAAAAAGAATAATGAGGTATCTTAAAGGAACTGATAACTTTGGTCTATATTACAAAATGAATCAAAATTTTGAGATCAATGCATATACAGATGCAGATTAGGGAGGCAACGTTGATGATAGAAAAATTACAAGGGGAGGTGCATTATTTTTAGGTAAAAGGCTAGTTACTTGGACTAACAAGAAACAAACATGCACATCCCAATCCACTGTAGAATTAGAATATGTAGCAGCAGCAGTCAATTGCACAAACATTGTGTGGCTTACACATCTATTGAAAGCAATAAAGGAAGAGGTAACCAAACCTGTGATATTGTATTGTGATAATACAAGTGCTATAAACATATCCAAGAATCCAGTAATGCATGCAAAAACTAAGCATATTGCAATCAAGTATCACTATGTTAGAGAATTGGTAGAAGATAAACAAGTGAAATTAGAGTACATTCATACAAAGGAACAAACTATAAATATCTTCACAAAACCATTGCCCAACGATGCTTATGAATATCTTAGAGGCAAGCTAGGGGTAATGCCCCTAACTCAAGCAGTGTAAAGAAACAAGGAAGCTGCCCTGCATCAACAGGAACAAATCATTGAAATATTAGAAGAATGATGTAGGGGATGACAGTAGGAGTAGAAACTCCAAATCAGTCAAAAGCATGGTGACAGAGGGAGAAGACATCCCAGCCAAATATTATATTTTGCATGATAAAGATGCTACATCTTTGGCATTTATGTCAAAGAGGGAGATATATGCAGAAACTGATCAATACGAAGCAAGAGGGAGATATATGAGATTAGTAGTAAAGATGTAGCAGTCAAGAAAGAAGCAAAAAATGTATATAATTTTTGTGGTAACTAAGTTGATGAATTGAACAGTTTGGTTTGCCATCAATGCCAAAGAGGGAGATTATTGGAAATGATTGAAGAGATCATACATAAAAAGTAATGGAACTGATAAAGAATGTTCTCAATCATTGTTTTGTCATTGATGTCAAACTTGCTACTTGCAGGAATGAAAATTGCTTTAATGATCCAAATACTATCAATTGGTTGATTGACAAGAAAGAGGCAATCAATAAAATGTAACTAGAACACCTAGAGAAAGGTTGAAGTTATGATGTTACAATGAAGTACAAAGATTAGCTAAGCCATTGATAAAATAGTGTATTGATGGCATACTCTAAGACATAGAGAATAGGCACACTAAAACACACCAAAGATGTAAGGTTTTAGCTAAGTCATTTGTAAAGTCCAACTAAGTTTATTAGAGAGAGAGCCAAGCAAGCTAGTTAGTGCTAAATAGATTCCTAATTTAAGCCAACCAAGTTCAACTTCAGTATATGCTGAGTGAATATCAAGTGCTGAGTAAAGAAACAAGTGCCAAGTCAAGATATCAAGTGCCGAGTAAAGATTAGATGCTGAGCAAAGATTAGGTGTCGAGCAGGATTCAAGTGCCGAGTAACACAGAAGGTGTCAAGAATTGTAAACCAATAATGCCGAGTTGCTATATTATTTCAAAGATCGAAGATTTTCCAGATCTAAGCCAACAAGGTTGTTATCTAGAATTTTTTGAATCAAATAGAAGATAAGAGTAATGAGCTAGTGGCATAGAACACCATGTAAACTATTTTTGGGGAATACAACTAGACTTTAGACAAACTTTCTACATAAGAGCAAGATATGGGGTAGATACACTGTACCCTACCTAATCTACCTGAAACCCTAAAGTTGGAGAGGGAGAATCGAGTGAGTAAGGCACTCCAAATTTATATTTAAGGAGTCATAAGGTCATAAAGATAATTGGAAGTAGGTCAAGCATGAAAGCATAAAGTGCTAAAAGAGGTATTAAGGAGTAAGAGAGAACAGTTACTCTACTTCAATAGATGACCACAGATATGGTTGCATTGGTATGATGAGTAAGAAGACTCAAGGAGATGAAGCTTGAGATGACAAGCTGTCAGAGTTGAAGTGATTAAAAGCCAAGCAAAGGATTGAACTGAAGTGTGATTTGAAATCTACTAAATATGTTGTAAGTTGTATCAAATCAAAAAGCTATTATTGTTACTCTCTAGCAATTGTAACAGTTAGTTTAAATTCTATGGACTTAGGTTTGTTTAATAGCCATGTTGTAAATCCTTTAACAAGGTGACATTCCAAGAGAATGTTCTAGAGTCCTTTGACCAAGCCCATTCCTAATAGTATGGTGAAATCCTCTAACAAGGTCACATTTAATAGTGTGTTGTAAGCCTTTAACAGGGCATGCTTTTAAGAGGGCATCACTTTAGAAGAGTAAGAATTAAGTAGCATGTTACTGATGGTTTTTCTTAAATATGGTTTCCACATAAATCACTGTTTCATGTGTTGATCTTGCATGTTTTATCCTTGCATGTTGATTTGTTGTAACTTGCTAAGATGATTGATTTAAGCATGGATGGATGAAAAGTTTATGTGCTCATTATAATTTGAGAAAAAGTATTATTAGGGCATTTAGACCTTGTATAACTAATTTTCCCCCTCCCCCTCTCAGTTATTCTAAAGAATTCTAACAATTAGTATCAGAGCTTTACTGTTGACTTAGTTTAAAGGGGCTAGAAGTAGAAAAAGATCAAAATGCCTAAGAGAGAAGTTCCTGAGCTCAATAAAGACAACTTTGTTGCATGAAATTTTTTGATGAAGCTACATCCTAGATCCATAGGATATTATGCCCAAAATTCAATTGTTAGTAAACATGTTGATTCAACTAGTACTCTTACTACAAAAGATTTGAAAAACAAACAGGAACACAATCAGACAATGCTAGAGATTGCTTCAGCACTCAACTATGCTAAATTCGATGATATCAAATGATGTGAAATTGCATTCAAAATGTGGAAATCCCTCTTAGAAATCTATGGAGGAGATCAGAATGTCCAAAGAGAAAAAAGAGAAAGCCTCAGAGGAAAGTTTGATGATATGAAAATGGAGGAAAGTGAGAATGCTGCTCAGTATGGCGCTAGAATAAAGAAAGTGGTAAGTGAAATAAGATGTTTAAGTGGTCAATTGGATGAAGATACTATTAATAGTAAGTTCTTAAGAACCTTGCTCCCTATCTATGCTATCAGAGTATCAGCAATACAAGAGCTAAGATGTGTACTAGGAAACAATCTAAGTTTTGAAGGTATAGTGGGTAGACTCATTGCATTTGTGTTATCTAACTTTGACAACTACAGGCTTGAGAATGTTGAATCTGCTTTCAAGGCCAGCCTGTCACTAAAAGATGTTGAACAGGTGAAATCAAAGAAAGGAATAAAAATGAAACATGTATCTAGTGACAATAGCATTGATGAGGAAGATGTGGAACAATTGGAAGCATTACTAGCTAGAAGATTTCACAGAGGCAAATGGAAATTTAAAGGTAAGATGCCCATAATTTGTTTCAATTGTAATGAAGTAGGACATATTGCTGCTAGATGTACACAAAAAATGGATTACAAGGAAGGCAACAAGTACAAATATAGAAGAGAAGATGATAAGAGAGATTATGGAGACAAAGGCAAGAAGTGTTATATTGTGGAAGAGAACTCTGATGATAATGATGATGAAGTTTTTTATGTAGCCATGAAGGACCAATTTGATGAAGAAGAATTGACAACATTGGTAACATGTATGAACAAGAATGAAAGATGGATCATAGATAGTGGATGCTCACATCACATGACAGGAGACAAAAGTAAGTTTGTTAACTTTATACAATATGATGAAAATAGTGTTAGATTTGGTAATGATGCTCCATGTCAAATAAAAGGAAAAGGATCCATTAAGCTTACAAAGCAAATTTTATGCAATAATACATACTATGTTGAAGGATTAAACAACAATTTGTTGAGTGTCTCAGAGTTAGGCAATGTAGGATGCAAAGTAGAATTTGAAACAAAATTGCAAAAATCTATGATACTGATGGTAAACTAAGATGAAAAAGAGATCAAACAAGAAGTAATCTATTTTACCTTGATATGGATGATGTTTCTTGTTTTGTTACAAAATTTGATGATGAATGGTAATGGCATAGAAGGCTATGTCATGTCAACTTTGACAATCCGGTCAATATCAGTAAAATGAAAAAAGTTAGAGGTTTACCTAAACTGAAGAAGCTTGACAATATCATGTGCAAACAATGTCAGCTACGAAGATGACAAAGTCAAGTTTCAAAACTAAAAACTATACATCTAAAGAAGTACTTGAGTTAGTTCATACTAACTTATGTCGTCCAATGGAAGTACAAAGCTGCAAAGGAGATAAATATATAATGTTGTTTGTTGATGACTATTCTAGGATGATGACTGTTATGTTCCTAAAACAAAAATTTGATGCTTTTCAAATGTTTAAATGGTATGTGGCTAGAGTTGAAAAGGAAACAACAAAGAGTTTGAAATGCCTGAGATCAGACAGAGGTGGTGAATTCACATCAAATAAATTTTAGATATTTTGTAATGACAAAGGAATCAAGAGATAGACGTTAGCTCCTAGAACTCCCCCATAGAATGGAATTGCTGAAAGAAGAAATAGATCTATGATTGACTATGCTAGAACATTAATGATGGAAAAGGTTGTTGCTTTAAAATACTGGAGAGAAGTTGTAAGCGTAGCCTTTCATACACTGAACTAAGTACAAGTCAAGCAAGGTACAAATACAACACCTTTTGAATTATGGTATGGTCACTCACCCAATGTAAAACATTTCAAAGTATTTGTTTGCAAATGCTTTAAATCCTTAAAGATACTAGAAGTGGAAAATTTGATGCAAAAAGTGATGAAGGCATATTCCTTGTTTACTCCACTAGAAGTAAAGCATATAAGTGTTTGAATACTAACACTAATAAAATTATGGGAAGTACAAATGTAAACTTTGATGAGCATATAGAACTCCGAGTTAAAGAACCAAAGAGAATGAATGAATATAGAGCCTTTGTGTATTCTCATGAAGGAATGCTTGTTGATGAGGATGTTGTCAATCAAATTGGGATTCAACAACAAATTTCAGTTTCAGCTGAATCACAACCAGCGAATGTCGAGTTACATTTAGAAGCCAAGTTGCAGAATGAAGAAAATGCACAATCTGATCCTAAAGTCAGTTCATATGAAAGAGATGAAGAACAACCTGACAACTCAGTACATAGTGACTCTAAATCTAAAAGATTAATCATGCAAACAAGGATAGAACCAAGATTGTCCAAATATGTAAAAAGACATCACCCTATTGAACAGATAATTGGTGACAAAGATGCAAGACCAATTACAAGGAATAGACTAAGACATGAATCATGTATGATCAGAAAATTCAAACCTAAGATAGTATGTGGTGCATTACAAGATGTTGACTGGTATAAAGCTATGGAAGAAGAAATTGATCAAATAAAGAAGAACAAAACCTAGATTTTGGTTCCCAGACCAGTTCATAAGAATGTGATTGGCACCAAGTGGGTATTCAAAAATAAGCTAGATGAGAATGGCGAGATTACTAAAAACAAAGCTAGACTACTATGCAAGGGTTATGCTTAAGAAGAAGGATTAGACTATTGGGAAAACTTCACCCCTATTGCTAGAATGGAAGGAGTAAGAACTTTACTTGCATATGCTGCATATAAAGGTTTTAAAGTCTATCAGATGGATGTAAAGTCTTCTTTTTTAAATGGTATATTGGAAGAGGAAGTCTATATTGAACAACCAGAGGGATTTGTTGATGAGAACATTAGGGATATGGTTTGTAAATTAAATAAAGAACTCTATGGTCTGAAAAAAGTACCCAGAGCATGGTATGAGATACTTCACAAATATCTAATGCAAATAGGATTTGAAAGAACTGATGATAACATCAACATGTACATCAAATCAGAAGAAGGTAAGGATATTATTGTATCTGAAACCTTTGTGGATGACATGGTTTTTGGAGGAAAGGAAGTGCTTTGCAAAGGTTTTGCTGACAAAATGAAACATGAGTTTGAGATGTCTATGTTTGGAGAGATCAAATTTTTTGTTGGATTGCAAGTACATCAACTAAAGCATGGTATATTTGTGACACAATCAAAGTACATCAAAGAGATACTTAAAATTTTTGGATTGGAGGAGTCCAAACCAGTCAGCACACCAATGGCAACAAGAAATAAGCTATCCAAAAATGATGTATCAGCTGAAGTCAATCAAACAATGTACAGATCCATGATTGGAAAACTACAATATATTGTACATAGTAGACAAGGCATAGCATTAGCAGTTGTAATAGTGGCTAGATTCTCTGCTAATCCCAAAGAAAATCATCTCATAGCAGTAAAAAGAATAATGAGGTATCTTAAGGGAACTGATAACTTTTGTCTATATTACAAAAAGAATGAAAATTTTGAGCTCAATGCATATACAGATGGAGATTAGCAAGGCAACATTGATGACAAAAAAAGCACAAGTGGAGGTGCATTATTTTTAGGTAAAATGCTAGTTACTTGGACTAGCAAGAAACAAACATGCACATCGCAATCCACTGCAGAATTAGAATATGTGGTAGCAGCAGTCAATTGCACAAACACTATGTGGCTCACACATCTATTGAAAGGAATGAAGGAAGAGGTAACCAAACTTGTGATATTGTATTGTGATAATACAAGTGCTATAAACATATCCAAGAATCAAGTAATGCATGCAAAAACCAAGCATATTGCAATCAAGTATCACTATTTTAGAGAATTGGTAGAAGACAAACAAGTGAACTTGGAGTACATTCATACAAAGTAAAAAACTACAGATATCTTCACAAAAACATTGTCAATGGATGCTTGTGAATATCTTAGAGGCAAGTTGGGGGTAATGCCCCTAACTCAAGCAGTGTAAAGCAACAAGGAAGCTGCACTGCATCAATAGGAACAAATCATTGAAATATCAGAAAAATGATGCAGAAGATGATAGTAGGAGCAAAAACTCCAAATGAGTCAAAAGCATGGTGACAGAGGGAGAAGACATCAAAGCCAAAGCTTATATTTTGCATAATAAAGATGCTACATCTTTGGAATTTATGTCAAAGAGGGAGATATATGCAAAAACTGATCAATACAAAGCAAGAGGGAGATATATGAGATTAGTAGTAAAGATGCAGCAGTCAAAAAAGAAGCAAAAAAGTATATAATTTTGGTGGTAACTAAGTTGATAAATTGATCAGTTTGGTTTGCCATCAAGGCCAAAGAGGGAGATTATTGGAAATGATTGAAAAGATCATGAGGGAGATTGTTGGAAATGATTGAAGAGATCATACATAAAAAGTAATGGAACTGGTAAGGAATGTTCTCAATCATTGTTTTGTCATTGATGTCAAGCTTGCTACTTGCAGGAATGACAATTGCTTTAGTGATCCAAATACTATCAATTGGTTGATTGACAAGAAGGAGGAAATCAATAAGATGTAACTAGAACATTACCTAGAGAAAGGTTGAAGTTATGATGTTACAATGAAGTACAAAGATCAGCTAAGCCATTGATGAAATAGTGTATTGATGACATACTCTAAGAAACAGAGAATTGGCACACTAAAACAAACCAAAAATGTAAGGTTTTACCTAAGTCATTTGTAAAGTCTAACTAAGTTTATTAGAGAGAGAGTCAAGCAACCTAGTTAGTGCCAAACAGATTCCTAGTTGAAGCCAAGCAAGTTCAACTTCAGTATTTGCTGAGTGAATATCAAGTGCTGAGTTAAGATATCAAGATGTCGATCAAAGATCAGGTGCTGAGTAGGATTCAAGTGTTGAGTAACACACAAGGTGCTGAGCATCAGTAAACCAATAATGTCAAGTTGCTGCATTATTTCAAAGATTGAAGATTCACTAGATCTGAGCCGACAAGGTTGTTATCTAGAATTCTGTGAATCAAATAGAAGATAAGAGTAATGAGTTGGTGGCACAAAACACCATGTAAAACATTTTTGAAGAATACAACTGGACTTTAGACAATGTTTCTAGATAAGAGCAAGATATGGGGTAGATACATTGTACCCTACCTAATCTACCTAAAACCCTAAAGTTGGAGAGGGAGAATCGAGCAGGTAAGGCACTCCAAATTTCTATTTAAGGAGTCATAAGGTCACGAAAAAAAATGGAAGTAGGTCATGCATGAAAGCATAAAGTGCTAAAAGAGGTACTAAGGAGTAAGAGATAAAAATTACTCTGCTTCAATAGATGACCACAGATATGGTTGCATTGGTATGATGAGTAAGAAGACTCAAGGAAATGAAGCTTGAGATGATAAGCTGTCAGAGCTGAAGTGATTAAAAGCCAAGCAAAGGATTGAACTGAAGTGTGATATGAAATTTGCAAAATATGTTGTAAGTTGTATCAAATCAAAAAAGCTATTATTGTTACTCTCTAGCAATTATAATAGTTAGTTTAAATCCTATGGACTTAGGTTGGTTTAATAGCCATGTTGTAAATCCTTTAACAAGGTGATATTCCAAGAGAATGTTCTAAAGTCCTTTGACTAGGCCTATTCCTAATAGTATGGTAAAATCCTCTAACAAGGTCACATTTAATAGTGTGTTGTAAGCCTTTAACAAGGCAGACTTTTAACATGGCATCACTTTAGAAGAGTGAGAATTAAGTAGCATGTTACTGGTGGGTTTTTCCAAATTGGGTTTCCACATAAATCACTATGTCATGTGTTTATCTTGCATGTTTTATCCCTACATGTTGATTTTTTGTAACTTGCTAAGATGATTGATTTAAGCTTGGATGGATGAAAAGTTTATGTTCTCACTATATTTTGTGAAAAAGTATTATTAGGGTATTTAGACCTTGGATAACTAATTCACCCCGTGCCTCTCAGTTATTCTAAACATTTCTAACATTATTTTACTATGTGTTGGTTCATCTTGATTAAAGATATTATCCAACTGTACAATCCCCTTAGGCATATAATTGGTCTCCAAATTTATAATCACATCTTCATCCTCTAGCTCATCATCCTCAGGTTTGTCATCAAGAGTATGATCAATCTCTTTTCCTTTGAAAAGGCCATTGTGCATAATGAACTTGAGGATATGTTGGTCATCTTGGAAGACTTGGAAGTTCATAATGTTGCATCTAAAAGATAGGGTAGAAACTAGTTCAACTGAAAACCTCTTTAGTTTTGTTCTTTCAACATGTTGTAATGCACTTGCTAAAATGGAAAGGGCACCAGATACCATATTCTTCTTTCTCAAAATGGACCTTATGTTCAAGGTCTCAAAATCTTCCAATAAGCCCCAAAATATTTTTTGATACGTAAGTAATCTTCTATCATTGTAAGAATAAATTGATTTTACTTGTCTAATAACCAACAGAGAGTCTCCTTCAATTATGAGAGCTTTGACATAATGTTAAGAGAAGACTGCAAATCAAGGCTTCACACTCTCCAAAATTGTTAGTAAATCTAAATTATAAGTGATATGCTGCATAAAAAGACCTTCCTTTGGGATTAATTAATTCAATACCTATACTAGGTCCTAATTTTCATTTAGAGCCATCAAACTTGAGTGTCTAAAATGGTTGTTCTTTGGGATTTTTGGACTTTTTTTTATTCATTTGAATATTTTCTTTCACTTAAACTTTGAAGCATTGTTTCTTCAAGATCCATTTTAATCTTTTGTGTGGTGGACTTGGTGAGTTGCTATTTTTTACCTTTGATATTAGAGTTTCCTATTTTTCTATTGACTTTGAATATCCCCAATTAATTTAGTGATTTTATCAATTTGTGGTTTAGGATGAACAACCACCAAGGTCCAACGTTGACCTTTTACAAAACATCTTCTCCTTAGGACTTTGATCATCTCTGATGGAGGATTAGATAATCCTCCACCATCTAAAGAAGTGTCACTATATGACACATTACAATATTCTTTTTCTTCTTCATTAATTCTTAAAAATTTAGATATGTATATGGAACTTGAACTTTCCTTTTGTATCTCATTCGGAGTTTGACCATTTTTAGATCACATTATATGAGTGAGTACCCTAGTAACTACTTCTTGGCAATGTGAGCATTCAAATTCTGAATGACTGACTTTGTGCAACCTACAAAATCTTGGAAGAAGAAAAATATACTGGTCTGCTTCTTCACCTATGCATTGCAAGTTTGCAGCCATACTATCTATGAACTATTTCACAACCTCTATTTTTGGGGTAGGGATCATATATTATTTATTCAAAAATTTTAGTCTCTTGGTTGAAGTTATGTCAAGAGCCATCACTTTGTAGGAATCTAAATCAACTTGACAAAAATGCTACCTCATTTGGTGCATTGTATTCTATGATCATTGTCTTCAATTTTCTCTTAGCATCCATCTTGATCTGATTATTCAATCCTTTTAAAGGTAGCCATAGTTGAGTACAATCAATTAAGAACCATCCTCTTAAGAATTTTTTCCATTCTCTACTCAACAATTATTTGTATGTTTCTGGAATCTCCACCACCACACACACACACACACACACACACATCTATGATATCTTGGATTCTAGGGTTTGTAGTCAACTATATTCGAACATCTTTGAATACCCCAACAACTTTTACTTTTATCTTATAAAGTTGAATCACTATTTGATTCATAGGTTGAGGAGTAAATCCTAGCCTTTGAGCTATCAAAAGTGCCATGACATTACATGAAGCTCCTAAATCAATGAGAAAATTATGAAGGTTTCTTCCAAATATTCTAATGCTGAGCAAGAAGGGAGGCACTTCAGCCTTGTCTTTATACATGGTTAGCATTACCTCAAAAGTGTTGACTTGTTGTGGTACTATCTTTTGAGTACCCATGCTAGGTGTTGCATTTGTATGATTGAGTGTCTTCATCAGTTCTTCCTTTTGATTAGGAAATTTTTTTAGCATGTCAACCAAGGATATATTGGTCTTCATTCTTTTTAAATATTCCACTGTTGAATTGTATTTTCAGTTGACCAAGGAGGATTCTTGAGGATTGTAGGCCCATTTCCTATATTTAAATTTTGTTTTCCAATGTAGGGAACTTTGGTAGGTATATGATTTTTATTAACCCCTAGATCTTCAGGTGTTGGTTGCAAAGTGGGAGGAATCCCATCAGTCATGGGTTCCCTTTAATTCCACAAATTGTAAGTATTTTGATTGTCATTTTGAAAAGAAAGCGCCTCTTCTAGTTTAGGATTTAATTCTTCACTGAATGGAAAAGTAAATTCTCCATTGATTTTTTCTTCCATCCCTTAATTTTTTGGAGAATCATAAGATTCCAACATCATGGTATTGAACTAAATAGGGGGCTCATTATTATTGCCTTGTGAATTTTAGTTCACTTCTTGATTCCCATTGAAATATGAGCCCTCATCATTGGGTATATCTTGATTACTATCATATTGATTGATGTCTACAAATAGAGCATTATTGTTTTTATCTACAAGGATGCTTACATTATTTGGATGGCTATTCCATTTTTGATATAGTTCTTGGAAACCATTCTTGTGATCTGGATGATTGAAATTGTTCACTACATTGTTATTTCTGCTTATATTCTTATTCTAATTTTAACCATTATTATTGTTGTAATGGTTTGTATTTGTTCTTTGAAATTTATTGTTCCTCCCTTGTGAAAACCTCAAATGGGCTAATTCATTGGTAATTTGAGATATAGTCTTCTTCATTTGTTCGATCTCATATGCAACATTATTTACTACTTCAGTGGATGTTTCTACCTTCTACTCAAATAAAGTAGCTTTTGGAGGTTCATATCTTGTGTAAGTTATGGTTGGAACTAGTAGAACTAGTGCATGTTGTAATGGGACTAGATTCATTGGTATGAATTGACTAGGCATCACTTGTGCTCTAGTAGGATAGGTTGGTACCATTGTAGTATTTTGAGTTGGGACCATCAATCCTCCTCTATTAGGATTGGGTTGTTTAGTAAAGGTAATTTCTTCCTTGAAGACCTTTTGTAATGTGTCAATATTTTTAGTAGGTAGTCTTTTTAGGAAGATAGTCATGAGATGGTCCATAGCATTAAATATGAATTGTAGCCTCAACTAGTATAGTATAAGTTGTTTCTAACTTGCAGTTTGCAATGTGAAAGTGATGATTGAAACATGAAATGGTCTCAAATGGATCCCTCTTGATTGATATGAATTGGTGATTTATCATAGCTAGGTTAATGAATGTTTTAAATTAGTCAAGGAACAACTTTTCAAAGGTTGACCAATTTTGGATACATACTAGAGGAAAATTCACATATTAGTTAAAGGAAACTTCTCTCAATGAGTATGGAAATAAATGGAGGACCACATTCTCTTGTTTAACTTTCTTTTGATTTCACATATTTTTAAGGACTTTGAAATGGCCCTCAATTGTTCATGTTTCTCCCTAGATGAACTATGGGCAGAAGTTCTCATGATTCTTAGGAAGGTCATTAAGTGCACCTTGCAAGTTAAGTGGTGAATCTACTTCATTTGTAGAAAAGACCATCAATGGAGAATTTGGTGGATTGATGGGTGGAGGTAGGTTTGGAGGTGGAACTAGAGATGATGAAATTTGGAATAGAAGTGGTGTAATTCTTGGTAGTCCTTTGTCATTGTGAGGCATAAAAAAATGACTAAGTTCTAAGAACTCTACTTCACTATCTAAATATCTTAAAGCTCACTGAAATAGAGATGATGGGTTAGGATCTTCTAGTTTGTGTCAATTCTAGAAAAGAGGACCTTTGTAGAAGTGCACTCTTTCAAAATAGTGCACCTATGCACCTTCTAATAGTGTTAGATGGAAAAAATTTTGATAGCACCACTTCTATTCAGTTGTCATTTTGTATGATGTTGAATGGCAGGAATCCTTTCAAACTCCTCTCTTGAAAATCTAATTGAGGATCAACTTCAAGGTTTCAAGTGCCCTTCTGACCTAATGAAATTTTCTCAATTTAAGATAAGTGTGTATCTTCATGAGGAAGCCTTTTCTAGTTCTAAACAATTTTGGACAATTTGTTTGATCATTGCTATTTGAAAAAGTAACCACAAAAGAGATATATTTTTGGCATTCTATGTTTTAAGATGAATGCAATTTATCGATGAAAATATATAAATTCCTATTTTAATCAAGTATTAGAAAAGAAAATAAAAAATATAAGGTAATACAAGATTAAAGAAAATAACTTGAAATGGAAATTCCTAATGGGCATAAACCACAGTAACAACATGTCTATGAATTAAATTGTCAAAAAAGATCAGGTAGGAAATAAAAGAAATTAGGAGCAGTGCTTCCTCAACTTTGCTAATATAACCATTGATGGGAACTCAATAATAACTGAAATATGTTTCATGTTTCATCAAATCACAAGGATTCTATCCAAGAACAATAGGTGATCTTTTCTCCAATTTGTTACATCAATGGAATTCATTAACACAAGGAGAACACAAAAACTAAAAGGTTGCATAATCATAACAACACAATAAAACCATTGACTCCATTATTATTCATGAACATGCATTCACAAAAATAACACACTCTAGCAAGAATAAATACACTCAAGATCATAGCACTAATAGCATATATTATTACATCAAAATAATAACCTAGAGTAGATATTACATCCACATATTTATAAGAAATCATATCCTCCCTTTGTGTTAGGATTAAAGACTTCTTAAAATGAAAACGCATGCTAAAAACTAATAAAACAAATCTAGTTATATGAAAACTCACTCTCTAAATGGTGCTAAGTAGGTCTTCACTCCTATTTATATTCATTAATGGGTGCATGAGCCTTTACATGACACAAAAGAATAAAAGAATGAGAAGATAAGAAGAAGAGGCTTGGGGGTTTTGTGATTGTGATGTCATGATGATGTTTTAATCTCAATCTTTATAAACCCAACCATGGTTATGTGATGGAATGCTCTATGTATTGGATGTGAATACTGATTGTTATAGTTGAGATTTTTTATTTATGAGACTCTTGACCTAACCATTATTTTGGTCATCGATCAGTTATCCTTGGTTATTTTCTAGTCACCATGATGGGACTGAAATGTGGATTTATTCTTGATGATGTCATGTTGTGACATGTTTGACTCAACCATTTTTGGAGTCTTCGATCAGTATGATTGAGATATATTTTGGTTATAGGGAACCATTGGATACTTTTGATTATCAGTGATACTTCAGTTGCCAATAGAGAGCTGTTGTGTTCATGATTTTTTATGGATGTTTGCTCATGGAGATTTGATGCTTTTATGTATATTTGATGATTTTATGGATTATCTTTTGTGATTTTGAGATTTATGAGTCCATGAGCATTAGGGTAGGATATTTTCATGTAGTGACGGGAAGTAGCTTGCAATGGGGGTCGGGGTCCTAAGAGGCTGCTAGGGTAACTCATTGTAAGTTGGATTAATAAGTGATAACATTCACACCTAATACTAATTGAATGAACCTAAAAAGACAAGTGTTTTGTTCTCACCCATGCCTTGAGTGCTTGTACAGGCTAGGATGGGAGTAGTGAGACACATGGTTGCGACCTTGCATTCCATAGTATGCCTTGTCAGTATGAGAGGATACTAGTGGCCGCATGAGATCAGTATGGACCCATGGAGTTTAGCTAACTGCCAGTGTAACTTGTACGTGATAAATGTGATGACACTTTCCCACTTGCATAGTAGGTTCCTACATGTCATTGTGTGCCTCTGGGAAGTAGATGTCAAATTTTGTGTTTCGAACCTATGAGTTAGTATACTTTCAGGATTCCTGGACTATAGAGATTTATGCTATGAGATTTTGACAACTTTTTTGGTACTTGAGATTATCTCCTTAGCATGGTGGGAGTGGACCACTTAGGTACCACATGGTCAGGTGGTAGTGTATTTTCCACTCTTATCATTTGAGACTCATTGAGACATTGTGGCTGATGCGTCCTTCATGATGGTTGATATGTATCCTTTCATTGATGATTAGCATATGTTAGATGGTGTTATCTTATGCTTATATTTGCATGTTAGATTAATTTCTACATATGATGTTGTATATGTTAGGAGTGACATTCCTACTATGTTAATACCGATGATCTCATCGATGATTTGGGATGTTATGCATGAAGGAATGGCTAGGGCCCACAATGGTCTAATGATGCTATTAATGGTTGGAAGGAACCGTGCACTTAGTTTATTATGTTTGATCTTATAATGGATGTATATGTCTTCTATGATGATGTATCATGTGATTATCTCTACTTTGATGTATCATGGATTGGAATAGGATGTTGTACCTTATTCTACATATGTATATTCTTTGAACTTGTCATACCCTGTGACATGTACAGAGGATGATTGAGAATTTGGAAATGTAATGTATGAACATTGGACTTATCATTATTATCTCATGTAGATGTTGTGCTAGATGGATTCATCTATGTTAGTTAATTTAGATGTAATTCAATGTTAAGGGGTCTTTAAAGAATGTAATCTATTATGTATGTTATGTTTACTTTCAGATGGACATTACTATTGCTTTCATTATTATGAATAAGTTATGTATGGTATTTACTTTCATGTAAAAAAAAAATGTTACCAAAATTAGTGAAATTATAGGTTAATTCTTTGGATACCTTGGTGGGGCATTACATTTGGTATCAGAACCTGAGTTTCTACATTGGGAGCTCTGGGTATTTTGGAATAACTAAAAATTTGAACTATAAAGTGTATCTCTTCAACTTGAAACTAGGTGGACCGAAACAGAACCTGAACTGTTACTTGAATATTTTTCATACTTCAACACTTAGTTTTCAAAACTAGAAATTCTTAAACCTAAACATAGAATTGAACTTAGTCTATTGCAAACACGCGTCTTCTGATTTTAATAGTACTTTGTACTGTTGTAGGATGGTATCTGGGACTAGGTCTTCTGTTAGAGGTCATGGTAGAGGTTGTGGAAGAGGTCGTGGTCATGGCAGAGATGTTAGTGCCCATGAGTCTACTCATGAGGGATCAGCTCATGTAGAGAGTAGGGAAGAACACTCTAGTAGGCACCAGGAAGAGAGCCGTAGAGAAGACCAAGCTGAGTCTGATGAGGTTAGTCTGAGACAGATGATGCAGACTATTCTAGAACATTTACCTCCTATTCAAGAACAACCTAAAGTGCATCAGATAGAATAAGAGCATAGACCCAAGTCTAGGAGTCCTCAGAAGGATTGGCAGAGGTCCATTGTGTCCACTCAAATGAAAGATCTTTCAAGATCCAAGGTAAAGCCTTTCAATGGGCAAGGTTCTGGTTATGTGGCCGAGTAGTGGCTTATTTCCCTCGACAAGATTTTTGCTATGTAGGAGTTCGATAGCAATGTTAAGGAAAGATTTGCAATCACTAATTTGGAGAATTTTGGGGCCACTTGGTCGACAATTGAGGAGAAGAAGCTGGGAATCGATATGAGCAGTGTCACATGGGAACTATTCTTAGAGAGTTTTCATGAATGATTCCTACTAGTGGAATGGAAGCAGTAAAGGGCAGATGAGTTTCATAATCTCAAGTAGTACACTATGTCAGTAATTGAGTATGAGCATAAGTTTTATGAGCTCATGTCTTTTTCAGGGTTCAGTGAAAATTTAGCTCAGTTAACACAACACTTTATCAGGGGTTTGAATAACCGTATAATTGGGGGTGTCAAGGTATTTGAGCCAAAAACTCTCAAGGATGCAGTACATCAAGCAATCCTTGTTGAGAAAAGTGTCAACTTTGGTCAAGGTGGTTTTGTAGGAGCACCAGCAGCATCAGGATCTAAAGGAAACTTCAATTCAGGTGGTAACAAGAAGACTTTCTTTTCTAAGGGAAAACAGTATCAGTAGCAATCTCAGCAGATGCAGCAGCAGAAAGGATCAAATTCTTAGGCTCAAGGTGGTGGCAAAGGTTATAATTTTAAGAACAACCGCAATGCTCAACACAATAAACAAAATCAACCCAATCAGCCAGCTCAGAGTAGCTAGTCTTTTGTTAGCAGGAACAGTCGCCAACAATCTAATGTACCACCTATGGATAGAGGATTTGGTAGGAATACAAAATGTTTTTCATGTGGACAGATTGGACATTATGTAGCTCAGTGTCCATAGTGAGCACCTCAGTTTTTAGGACCTAGGCCTATAGCTTCAGAACCCATAGTTGGTGATGCAGGTAGAGCTCATAGAGTTTTTGCAGTAGTTGATCAGCGTTAGGCAGATCATCAGGGAATAGTGGTTAAGACCACAGGTGCTATTTGAGGTATATCTCTTTTAGTATTGTTTGATTCAAGAGCTACAAATTCATTTATTTCACCATCTATAGTTTCTAAGTGTAAGCTCGATGCGGTGAAGCAAGATCATGTTTGGCAAGTGGAACTAGCCTTAGGGATTAAGGTCTCCATAGATTCTGTAGTTCATAAGTGTGGGCTTAGATTAGGAAGCTTTAATAATGTAGTGGATCTTCGAGTCATACCCCTTGGTTCCTATGATGTGGTTTTAGGCATGGACTGGCTTGGATCTCATAGAGCCAGTATAGATTATAGGAAGAAGATTATTTTGTGCTAAGATGACCAAGGAAATGATGTGAAGATAGTTGGGATACCAAGGCCTATATCTCTGCGGATGATTTTTTCTATGAAAATGAAGCAGAGTTTTTGTAAGGGATGTTAGATATTTTTTGTTATGGTAAATGATCTTCATGAGGAAGATCCTATGAGGAAGACTTTAGATCACTCGATTTTGCAGGAGTACGCAGATGTTTTTCCAAGTGAGATTCCAAGCATGCCTCCAAAGAGGGACATTGATTTTAGTATTGATCTGATTCCTAGAGTGGAGCCTATCTCTAAAGCTCCTTATCATATGACTACTTAGGAATTGGGTGAGCTATGTCTTCAGCTAGAGGAACTTCTAGCAAAAGGGAGCATTTGACCTAGTGTATCACTGTGGGGAGCTCCAGTGCTCTTTGTGAAGAAGAAAGATGATTCTTTGCACCTTTGTATTGACTACAGATAGTTGACTAAGGTGACTATTAAGAATAGGTATCCTTTGCCTAGGATTAATGACTTATTTGATCAGATCAAGGGAGCTACAGTATTCTCCAAGATTGACCTTAAGTCAGGATACCACCAACTTTGTATTAAGGAAGCAGACATTCACAAGACCACTTTTTGAACTCGCTATGGGCATTACGAGTTCATAGTGGTACCTTTTGGGTTGACTAACACTCCATCAATGTTCATGAGTTTGATGAATGGTTTTTTTTGATCATATCTTGATATGTTTGTTCTCGTGTTTCTTGATGACATATTAATATATTCTAAGACTCAGAAGGAGCATGAGGAACACTTGCAGTTGGTTTTATAGTGTTTCAGAGACAATTGGCTTTATGCCAATGTAGCTAAGTGTGAATTCTTCAAATCAGAGATTCCATATTTAGGGCATGTTATTTCAAGTGATGGTATTTCAGTGGATCCTGCAAAGATTTAGGTGATAATAGATTGGCCTATCCCGACTAATGTGTTAGAGATTCATAGTTTCATGGGCCTAGCTGGTTATTATCACAGATTTGTCCAGAACTTCTCTAGGATAGCACATCCTATCACTTCTCTTCAAAGGAAAGGAAAGAAGTTTGTGTGGATAGATAAATGTGAGGAAGCTTTTTAGAGGCTCAAGGAGCTTTTGACTAGTGCACTAATTTTAGCTATACCTAATCTAGAAGGTGATTTCATGGTTCGTACAGATGCTTCTCTTGAAGGGATTGGAGCAGTGTTGATGTAGAATGGATGGGTGATTGCATATGAGTCACACAAGCTCAAGGATCATGAGCTAAATTACCCTGCGCATGATCTTGAGTTATCAGCAATAGTTCATGCTTTGACAAGATGGAGACATTTCTTGTTGGGGCACAAATTCGAGCTACATAGCGATCATCGTAGTGTTCAGTATATTTTTACTCAACCTAATTTGAATGCTCGTCAAAGGTGATGGATGGAATTTCTATGCGAGTATGATTTTGAGGTTAAGTACATTCAAGGTAAGGAGAATGTGGTGGTGGATGCTTTGAGTCATAGGAGACATGTGTTATCATTGATGACTCTTAGTGTGGATTTGAGTAGTCAGATTCTTCAAGCACTTCCTACGGATTCTTGGTATCAGGAAGTGTGTAGAGAGATAGATTTAGGAAGACCCTTGGAAGGAAAGTTTGCAGGTTATGTTCGAGAATTAGATGGTCTTTTGAGACATTTGGGGAAGATTTATGTGCCATTATTGGATGAGCTTCGCACCTTGATTCTGGCAAAAGCCCATCATACACCTTACTCAGCACATCCAGGTGTTAAGAAGATGCATGCTGATTTGAGACGTTTGTTCTTTTGGTCTGGGATGAAGCGAGATATTGCTAATTTTGTGGCTAGGTGTCTTGATTGCAGAGAGTCAAGGCAGAACATCATCACCCAGCTAGACTTTTGCAGTCTAATCTCATTCCTTCTTGGAAATGGGATATCATCTCCATGGATTTCATAGTAGGATTACCTATGACAGTTTGACATCATGATGCTATCATGGTCACTGTTGATTGATTGACTAAGGTGGCGCATTTTTCACCTATCAAGTCTTCCTACATAGTAACTTTTGTAGCTAATGTCTTCATGCATGACATTGTGAGACAACATGGTATTCCTAGAAAGATTATTTCTAACAAGGATCCTGTATTCACATCCGCATTTTGGACATCGTTGCAGCATGAGCTTGGAGCGTAGTTAAACTTCAGTTCGGCATATCATCCAGAGATAGATGGTCAGACAGAGAGGGTGAACCAAGTTTTGGAGGATATGTTACGGATGTATGTGATGGATAGGCAGACACATTGGGAGGACTATCTCTACCTAGTGGATTTTGCTTACAACAATGGGTATCATAGTTCTATTGGCATGGCACCTTTTTAGGCTTTATATGGTCATCCTTGTCGTACACCCTTGAGTTGGGACAACCTTGAGGATCACATCCTGTTGGGTCCTGAGATGCTTCGTGATATGGAGCAACAGGTAGTGCGTATCCATGAGCATTTGACTATGGCACAGGATAGGCAAAAGAAGTATGCCAATGCTCATAGGACAGATAAGCAGTTTGCTATGGGTGATAACATTTTCTTGAGAGTGCGACTATGAAAGAGTCCAATCCAGTATGAAAAGGGTTCTAAGATAGCACCTCGCTTTGTGGGACCATTCAAGATTTTGGAGAGGATTGGCCCAGTTGCTTACCGCCTTGCTCTACCACCTAGCCAAGCTCGCATTCATGATTTTTTCCATGTTTTAGTGCTTAGGAAGTATATTCTTGATATTGTGCATGTTCTTGATTGGAATGTGTTGCAGGTAGAGGATGGGCAGCTAGCTTTGGAGCCAGTTTGTATTCTGGAGAAGCGAGGGTTGACCCTTAGGGGTTGAACCATCGAGCAGGTACGGGTCCAATGGGACCTTACTAATGATTCTTCAGCTACTCGGAAGGATGCAACTAGATTGCAGGAGTTATATCCCTACTTTTTTGTAGGCTCCCAGGAGTAAGCCTAATCCAAGGGGTGGTGGATGTAGTGCCTACCCTCATTCACATCTTTTCTAGACTCATTGTTGCTATTATTATCAAACTTTGATGGACTAGTATTATGTTGATGGATCAGTGGTATTGTTTTGAGACTATCAGACATTATGTTATGGATTCAGTGGTTATATGATGTGATCATTTAGACTTTACATTTCATGCATAGATGATGATCAGTATATTGTTTTCAGTTATTAATGATGCTTAGTTAGATGGTTTATTATCTCATGTGTTTTATTATGGATACTTACCCCATACTTGCATGTGTATGGTGTGTGTGTTTTCTTATTGTATGGTGTTTTTGATGTGGTTAAGGAAGGGAGTCGTAGTCACCTACTTAGTCGGGATCTACACGATGCACCACTTCCTGCCATTGTCTATTTAGCTTAGCATTATATATTGTATGTACATGCATGATTTTTCTATAGGTTGCAAGTACTGGGTATCGACTTCCCTAAATTGCCAGGATGAGCATACCCTATTATACTATCTCAATCATAAGAGAAGGGAGATAAATTTTCAATTCCAAATCCCAAACCCTAAAACCATTTGTCCTAGTGAGTTAGGACAAGTATCAGAGTTGAATACCCTTTAGATTGATTTTGAGTGATTTTCTCTATGATGGGTTTTCATATTTTATCTTGGAGGTCTATGGTGAATTGTTTATTAATTAAGTCTTAATAAATAGATTTAATTAATTAATTATTTATTTGAGAAAACTAATATTAAATATCATGATCTTTGATATTTTGATTATAATTAATTAAATGAGAATTAATTGAGGAAAAAGAATTAAATAAAAGAAAATTAGAAAATTAAAATTAATAATAATAAAAAAAAATAATAAAGTAATAAATAAAATAATAATAATAAAAGTTATAAAAATCAAAATGAAAGTTATAAAATTTAAATAGAGATTATTTAAAAAGTAAATTGGAGTTATAAGCTTGCATGGGAATTAACGCACTTTTCTATTTCTCATGTGTCAACAACATGGGGGTTAGTGCATCAATTAAGCACATGGTGTCTACAACTTTATGATTCATCAAAAAGGTTGGAAAAGACCCATGCTTAGTTGGTGACACCTTCCAGCTATTTCTAGAAGCATTCTAGAGGTTTCCTGAGAGCTCTTTATATTCAGGCATTCCTAGAAGCTTAGACATAGCATTTGGAGTGCAATTGGAGCATTGGAGGATTCAAGAGTTCTGAAGAAGGGAGCTTGCTCTGCGGGTTTTCTAAGGAAGAGTGAATTAGCATCAGAATCCGAGTAGATTATTGTGATTTTACTTATGCTATTTCCGCATCTTGCTTTCCCTGTCTTCTTCGTGTCTTCCATATGTCTTTTGAGGAATTTCATATTTTTATTATATGCATTCTAAATTTGGGCAATTAAATTTATTTGAGAATTTTATATGCATAGATCAAAAAGGAAAACGAGGTTAGGGTTGAAATTCAAACCCATTAGATTAATTATTGGAAATTTTGGAAATCAAAGGTTTATAAAGAAATTTTGAAAATTGAAGATTGTATTCATAAATTTGCTTATACATACTTATATATATATATATATGCAATTATATATATATATATGTATATATGTTCATATACTATGATGTTTTTAATTTTGTATATATATATATACATATACTTTTACATATATATATATATATATACATACATACATATGTATATATATAATATATATAAATAAGAAATCGCATCGCGATTTATCTTTGCGAAAAGCATTTAAAAAATGTTGTTTAAAAATAATAATAAATAAATATGTCTGGGTGGGTATGTACCCGCCCACCTTTATCTATCCATCGATATTTATATTGGTGGGTCACAGGGTACCTGCAATGCAGTGTACCCACGACAAAAGAACTGCCATACGAGAGTGGTCGTAGGGTACCTACAGATGCAGGGTACCCACGACGGGTATGATCACACATTATCGACGGTGATTCAAATATATCAATTGCTTTCGGCTTTGGTTATAAATTGTGATCGATTTTTATATAATTTTAAAAAAAATTATTATCAATTGATATTAATATATAAATATATATTTATGTATGTATATATATATATATATATATATATATATATATATATGTGTGTGTGTGTGTGTGTGTGTGTGTGTATGTATATAAGTATATGTATAATAGTTATAAATAATTATTTTATTTAAAATGATTTATATAGATGGATCATTTTGTAAAGATAAAAGATTAAAAGAATATGATTAATAATTATAATGAAGAGATAATAATAATTAACTTAATTTATTTAATTAAGGTTAATTATTAGAACGTGATATAAGTTTTGATATATGCAAATTTTGTTCAATGGAAATGTCAATTTTCAAAGAAAGTTTATATGAATAAAATATTATTAGATCAATTAGAAAATTGAGTCTAATGGAGAAAATTTTTATCAATCAAACAAATACATCGGTTAGGTAAAACATGAATTTCTCCACTTGATATAGTTTGGGAAATGTAAACTGAGACTTTTGCATTTGAATTCAAAATTGAAAACTTAGCAAAACCAAAACATGTGTTTACATTGTGTATTCTTTATGCTCTTGTTTTGGGTTTTGGGTTGACTAGTGTTGACCAGTTATAGGACGTCTACTAGAGGCTTGGGGGTTTTATGATTGTGATGTCATGATGATGTTTTAATCTCAATCTTTATAAACCCAACCATGGTTATGTGATGGAATGCTCTATGTATTGGATGTAAATATTGATTGTTATAGTTGAGATTTTTTATTTATGAGACTCTTGACCTAACCATTATTTTGGTCATTGATTAGTTGTCCTTGGTTATTTTCTAGTCGCCATGATGGGACTGAAATGTGGATTTATTCTTGATGATGTCATGTTGTGACATGTTTGACTCAACCATTTTTGGAGTCTTTGATTAGTATGATTGAGATATATTTTGGTTATTGAGAACCATTGGATACTTTTGATTATCAGTGATACTTCAGTTGCCAATAGAGAGCTGTTGTGTTCATGATTTTCTATGGATGTTTGCTCATGGAGATTTGATGCTTTTATGCATATTTGATGATTTTATGGATTATCTTTTCTAATTTTGAGATTTATGAGTCCATGAGCATTAGGGTAGGATATCTGCATGTAGTGACGGGAAGTGGCTTGCAATGGGGGCCGGGGTCCCAAGAGGCTGCCAGGATAACTCATTGTAAGTTTGATTAATAAGTGATAACATTCACACCTAATACTAACTGAATGAACCTAAAAAGATAAGTGTTTTGTTCTTGCCAATGCCTTGAGCACTTGTATAGGCTAGGATGGGAGTAGTGAGATGCATGGTTGTGACCTTGCATTCCATAGTATGCCTTGTCAGTATGAGAGGATACTAGTGGCCGCATGAGATCAGTATGGACCCGTGGAGTTTAGCTAACTGCCAGGGTAACTTGTATGTGATAAATGTGATGATACTTTCCTACTTGCATAGTAGGTTCCTACATGTCATTGTGTGCCTCTAGGAAGTAGATATCAAATTTTGTGTTTGGAACCTTTGAGTTAGTATACTTTTAGGATTCCTGGACTATAGAGATTTATGCTATGAGATTTTCACAACTTGTTTGGGACTTGAGATTATCTCCTTAGCATGGTGGGAGTGGACCACTTAGGTACCACACAGTCGGGTGGTAGTGTATTTTCCACTCTTATCATTTGAGACTCATTGAGACATCATGGCTGATGAGTCCTTCGTGATGGTGGATATGTATCCTTTCATTGATGATTAGCATATGTTAGATGATGTTATCTTATGCTTATATTTTAATGTTAGATTACTTTCTACATATGATGGTGTATATGTTAGGAGTGAAATTCCTACTATGTTAATACTGATGATCTCTTTGGTGATTTGGGATGTTACACACGAAGGGATGGCTAGGGCCCACAATGGTCTAATGATGCTATTAACGGTTGGGAGGAACCGTGCACTTAGTTTAATATGTTTGATCTTATGATGGATGTATATGTCTTCTATGATGATGTATCATGTGATTATCTCTACTTTGATGTATCATGGACTGGAATAGGATGATGTACCTTATTCTACATATGTATATTCTTTGACCTTGTCATACCCTATGACATGTACAGAGGATGATTGAGCATTTGGAAATGTAATGTATGAACATTGGACTTATCATTATTATCTCATGTGGATGTTGTACTAGATGG
This sequence comes from Cupressus sempervirens, assembly GCA_028749045.1. Lineage (NCBI taxonomy): Eukaryota > Viridiplantae > Streptophyta > Pinopsida > Cupressales > Cupressaceae > Cupressus > Cupressus sempervirens. The sequence goes on along the minus strand of CM053793.1, from coordinate 81,132,159 downwards.
ATTCATGTATGTTAGTTAATTTAGATGTAATTCAATGTTAAGTGATCTTTAAAGAATGTAATCTGTTATGTATGTTATGTTTACTTTCAGATGGACATTACTATTGCTTCCGTTATTGTGAATAAGTTATGTATGGTATTTACTTTCATGTAAAAAAAAAAATGTTACCAAACTTTGTGAATTTCTAGGTTAATTCTTTGGATCCCTTGGTGAGGCATTACAGAATCCAACTACAAGATGATCTAGGAGTCTCTAGAAGCTATAAAAATGGAATCTCAGCCTTCTCTAGGTATTTTTGGGAGTTGAATTCTTGTCAAAAATATGTTTCCAGTACATAGAATGCTCTAAATTAGGAACTAGCAATTAAATTTTGGTACACTACTTCTTACTTAAAACTGCCAGTGCACATTTGTTAAAAGTGCACCTACACACCTTGGTGATAGGTTCCAAAAATCTAAAATTCTTCTAAGTGTCAAAACTAAATTTCCATCATATGGTTTTTCTTTCCCTTTAGACTAAAATGATGTCTGCATAGTTGCTCTTAACTTTCTATATTATTTTCACCACTTGGGTAGTCTCTAGAAAATTGAGACCCTCATACTTATTCTTCACTACTTGCTAGTAATTAATAACTCCAATTCTTGTTTTTGCAAAATCCTCAAGCTTGGTGTCTAGTTCCAATAGTGCTTCTTTAGACTTGAAGGCTTGTCTAATATCATCTTCTAACGAAGCTTCTTTAAATGTACCTTTGAACTATTGAACAACTGATTACACTGTAAAAAGGTTGGTCTTTGACTCATCCTCAAAAATCTCAAGGCTAGTGGCATTATAGTACCTTTCCAATTCCAAAAATTCTATTGAGCCTTGTCTTTAATCTAGTGGATTTCTATGTGCAATCCCTTCATAACCTTATTTCCTATCAATATCTTCTCTATCCAATCATCTAGCTTATCAAGCTCCTTGGCCACATATACCTCCATTAATGTTTGATACCTTTGACCTTTAATTGATTTCAAATCCTATAAGTCATTTTCCTAGGTATCAACTTCATCCATCAATCCAAAATCTTCACTCACTATGGACACCAACTTATCGGCACTCGACTGGATGTGGCATAATAGACCCAAATTCCTTGTATAATCTACACACCTTTTTCTTCAAAATTGTCATGCCATTGCTAACAAGCTTCCAAAAATGGATCTATTTGTGTCATCCCTATTCCTCTTCACTCTAATGTTGTCATACTTTAGTGATCTCTAGATTTTCTAGGTCAATTGGACCCACAACTTCATACAGCTAGCCTTTTAATATCTCATTTTTCTTTCATAGTGTTATCAACCCAGGCTCATCTTGGTCTCTATGCCTAAACTGTTGGAAATATTCAAGATATAATAGTTTACTGAGAGGGGAGGGGTGAATCAGTAAACATAAAATCTTAAATCAATTCATATTAACCAGTAAAATATTTAATCACCTAATCTGCAGTATGTGGACATTCATAACACATAAGCACAGAGATTTTGGTGACCCAGAAACCTTCCAAAATAGAAAGTAAAACTGGGGTGGGGATGAAACCCACAAATCTTCTTTACTGTAGTAGGAAGTTAGCCGGTTAAGGCATACAATGATCACTTCTAGTGATCTGCCCTGTTAGGAGCATAAAGGATTGTTATATCCACCTTGTTAAAGGATTTGAAACATACTTCATAAGTATGCACTCTGTTAGGAGATTTGGTACAAAGACTGTTAAGTCTACCCTGTTAAAGGATTTATAAAAACTAATTCACCTGTTAGAATGAAACAGTGGATCTGAATACAACTGATTGCTGATAAGATCTGCTACGCTCTGATTGTCCTTGATATGATAGATAAAACTTTTTTGCTCCAATGCTGACTTTGCTGAAAACCTTCAAAATTCAGCTTACTTGCTTTCGTACACATTCTTCACATACTTCATATATTTTTCTCTTATCTTTTTTTTTTCATCTAGAATGATACAATACATTACATATATATACCATCCTAGTTAAAATTACATGCAATGGTCGGCTGAATAAAAGTAGACAAAATTTAACTGAGTCGGCCGAATAGCAAAACAAACTCGGTAGAACAAACTTCTTTGTTTACCGACTGAGCTCGGTTAACACTGAGTCCTATGTTAACCGACCGAAATCGGTTAACACTGCATCCATCTTTACTTGCTTAATATTGAGTTCTTAATTAATCGACCGAACTCGGTTAATGCTGAGTTCTTAGTTAATCGACTGAACTCGGTTAACACTGAGTTCTTAGTTAACTGACTGAACTCGGTTAACACTGAGTTCTTCTTTACTCGGTTAATACTGTGAGAAAAGTGTTGTCACTAATGGCAAATAACTTTATGCCAACAATCTCCCCCTTTGGCATTAGTGACAAAAACAATTATGTATCAAAGTTTATGTACAGAAATTGACATACATTTCAAAAAGTTTCCAAAATTGTAGATCTTATTTGTCTCCCCCATACAATATGCACAGTATTTACAGATCAATACATATATCTTTGCACGGATAGCTCTGAAGTTCTGAAGTTCTGTCTCCCCCTTTTTGACAATAATGCCAAATAACATATATTTACACTGAGATTTCAAAATGAGAGAAAAATTCTGAATGTACCTTGAGAATAAGAGCCAAAGTCTTATCCCAATTTTCTTGCAAAATTTTGCTGGAGGAGAGTGCAATTTGAATTTCTACAGAAAGTTCAATCATATGATCTGCAACTGAGAAATTGTTGTCATGAATCAATGTTTTGGAATGAGCAATATGCTTTTGCATTGAAGTCATGACAGGTAGAATCATATTCTGGATATCTATGAGAGTAGACCTGATTCTTGCTTCCTCTCTCAGCAATTCTACCTGTTTCTCCGACAAAAATCTTATTTTATGATGATGGGATGAACTTGTACTGAGGTCAGATTGCAGCACTTGGGCACTGACCTTCATATCCTCATCAATTTTATTCAACTTTTCTTTTATATCCTTGGTATACTTAGTAACATCACAGAGTTTTCCAAAAAGTGAAGTTACATTATTAAAAGAATTCTCAAAATTATTCAAAATTGTAGACAATTCTACCTGATTTAATGCAATATGCTGAGCAATGTGCTCAAGCACCTTATTGTCAAATTTCTTCTTTGCCTTTTCAATCAACTTTTCTTGGCTGGAGGTATCCTCATTGAATTTGTTTACAGCCTCTTCCAACTGAATCAAAATGTGTTGAGTAGAATCTACTTCAACACCTATAGCCTCTGTTATAATATTTTTAGCACTCTCAATGATGCTATATTCTAGATCTCTTTCATGCCGTAGCTGTTTCTGCCTAGCCTTCTGCTCTAATAGCTGACTGAGCATTCTCATTTCATCAACTGATGCTGTATCAAGATCTATTTTAGGAAGGATAATGTCCTTATCCAAATCAATTTCCTCATCCAGTGTCTTGCTGGAAAACATGTATCTTTTTGCTTTACCAGCAAAGACTTCATCTTGACCCTTGTGAACTGAGACTATAGTTGATGAGGTAGGGCTGGCTGATAAGACTGGAATAGGACTATGTAAAGGAAGACTAAGAGATGTGCAAATGGTATCAAAAATTGATGTTGCTGTACAGGATGGAGTGGAAGAGCTAATAGTTGCAAAATTTTGATTAAGAGAAGTCAAAATTGTAGTATCTATAGGTACACTTATTATACATTCTGCAGTAGAGTTTGATGTGCATGATGAACTTACTGTAGAGACTGATGGAGACTCGATTAATGAAGGTGGCTGCAGCTCGGTTAATGAAGTGATTGACAATTGCATAGATGGTATACTGAGCTGAGAGGACTTACCAGTAGAAGCTATTTCCATACTTGATGTAATTGTTTTGGATGGAGAGTGTGGAAGAGATGTAATGACTTCAGCTGTAATTTGTACTGGATCTTCTTCCACCATTGCTTGTTCTTTCTCCTCCATTTCTCTTTCAGCTTCTTCTTCCTCTAATTCTTTCTTAGCCTCTTCTTCCACTTCTAACATGATTTAATGAAGATCCTCTGGAATATCTTCAATATCATTATCATCTTCATCATCATCACTGTTGTTAGTGTCCTTGATTTCAACAGTATCATCACTGGATTTGTGTAGATGATAGATGTTTTTCCACATGTTTGTTGCATCATTTACCACATGCTCAATGTCTTTGACAAGTATCAAATAGGTGTGGAATCTAATCATCATATTGCCTTCGTGATCTTTCAGTGATGCTTTCACTTCAGCATTAGTGAAACTCGGCAGGAGATTCATCAGTGTCTGCTCATAGATGTCTTTTACAGTCTTGGTTGCAGCTTCCCATCTGATTTGCAACCTCTCCAATAGTTCTTTGGGGATCTGGGAGGCTATCTGGTCCGGTGAGTATTTCCATTTACCCATCTTGTTCAGTACCAGTTCCTCAATCTGCATCTTTTCTTGTTCTGTTCTGGTTTCAAACTTCAATGCTTTGAAGTTTGTGAAGCTAGCACCTGCTTCTAATTGCTTCAATCTATCCTCAAATGTGAGTGGAGGCTTAACAAGTACAGGTTCTTTCTTTCCTTGTCTTGTTCTCCTGGAGAAGACTGCAGAGGCTTGCCTTTTAGGTTTGGTGATGATCACCTTGCCTTTCTTTTGTTGAGGCTCCTTTTCCTTGTCTGACTCAGTTTCCTCTTCTTCTTCTTCATCTTCTCCTTTGCCTTCTGTTATCATAAGAGAGCCAACTTCCATCTTTAGTTGGGTTATCTTTCTCTTTCCTTTGTTAATGGCCCGAGGAATTTTAATTTGGAGCTCAATTCTGGCCTTAGCTTGATCATATGTTCCAAAAATTGGTTGCCTTGGGTCTACTGGGTCATTCACCAGTGCTTCTATGATATCCCTGGCTTTGTCAATTTTTACCTCATAGGGAAGAGGTTTCACCCATGCTACTCGAGGCCTGGCTGCCTGAATGTATACCTTGTCACAATCTACCATGAAGCATATGTCTTCTTTGTATTCTTCAACCAGTTTGGGTGGAATTCGGAACCTATGATTCATCTTTTCCTTAAATTATTCAAAATAGTTATCCAAAATAATATCAAAATTTTCATCTAGTTCTGCAATGAACTCATTTATCTGATAAAGAATTGGTATATCTTTTCTCCATACTACTGATCCCTTTGATGGAAAAGATTTTTGAATATAGAAGAATAAACAAATCAAAAGTGAACCGAATTTGCAGGGATTGTTCTTGGAGGTTCTAATGCTTTCCATATTCTTATTGAATTGGGATAAAAGTAATTCTGATAAATCAAATTCTAAATTCTTCTTCACTATTTTGTACGCCAGATCCACAGCTTCACAGGGTACACTGTTTGGATAGCTTGAACTATAGATTTTGTGAGCAATGATGTGAGTGCCAAATCTCAATTCGACGTCAGCTACAGTATTCAGCTTAAGTCCCCTACCATCCCATTCTACTTGGGTCAGTTTCTGCAATTCCTCCCGACCTAGGGTTTTGGTAGTCTTGGCTTTGCTCAGCATGGGGAGTCCAGTAATATTGTTAATCATTTTCTTTGTGATGAGCACTGGTTGCTCTAACCACAATTGGCCATTGTGAACTCGACTGAGTACATACCTAACCCATTTAACTTGAAATTTCCTTTGCAAGTGCGAAATGTGGGTTAACCCTTTTGTTTCAAGATGCTTATGTTCGGGTTTTAGATTTCCATCTATGCTCATTTTACCTAGGGCATTATCAATTTCTAGGTTCCCAAGTTCTTGAATAGAGCATTTAAAATGAGATCTTATATCATTGACAAGAAGTACCTTTGAAGGAATTTGAGATTGAGCACCATTAGGGTCCAGTGATTCTGCAATAGCTGGTGCTAATTTGAAGTTCGGCGCCTTCCATTCCTCTCCTCTAACCAGCATTTCTGAGCCTTTCTTAGTCTTAGAGCTTCCACTTTCAGATGCCATTGTTACTTGATAGGTGTAGAAAAATTCTGAATTGATTCTTTCGCTCTATTGAAAAATTCGCTCAAAAATGTCTTAAGCTCGCTCTGAAATTGCAGAAAATACCTTAGCTCTTTGTTCGCAATAAAAATTTAGATCAAATTTTGCCCCTTTTGATAACAAATTTGCCATAAATGTTTTGGTACGATGGCAGAAGAAATGACAGGTTGTCATCCACTAGCTCAGTAGATATTATTAACTCGGCGATTGAAAGAAAATATTGAAATACCGACCTTACTCGGTTGGGTCACGAACCGACCTTGCTCGGTTGGGTCATGAACCGACCTTGCTCGGTTGGATCACGAATCGACCTTGCTCGGTTGACACAACATGGTCAATGAAACTTAGTTGTGACCAACCGAACTCGGCAAAGTCTCTTACCGACTCAACTCGGTAACTGCTATTTGGTTAATGAAGCTTTGTTACATCCAACCAAACTTGGTAAAATATTGAACTGTCCTGGAGTCAAAGTGTATCTACAATACTAATTTGATCCATCTTCTTCCTTTGGAGCTGCATAGGATAAATCTTGGAAGATGCAGTTCCAATGTTTCTTATATGAATACTAATTGGAAATGGTAGAGTCACCCACCTCTTGAGTGACACTCCTATCTGACTTATCTTGTTCGGTAGATTTTGGAATCCATTGCTGCTTCATTTGCTTTCGGATGTTATCTGCTTTGATTTTCTTTTCATCTTCAATTTTTTTGATATTCATGCAATTTTTGGCTATATGACCGAGTTCTGTACATGTATAGCACCTTACAGTTGTGTCCTTTTTCCTTAGGTGATGTCTGGCACAATTCATGCCAGTATGTCCATATTCTCTACAATAGTGACATCTGCACTAGGTGTTGTAGTCCCATCCGAATATGGTTTTGACAAGTTGTTCAGCTAGATTGAATGATTTGGATTTGCACTGGAGTGCCTTGTGACCATGCTTTTTGCATTTGTAACAATTGCCTTCAAATTTTGGTTTTTCTTTACACTCATTTGCCTTGTGACCATGCTTTTTGCATTTGTAACAATTGCCTTCAAATTTTGGTTTTTCTTTGCACTCATTTGCCTTGTGACCATGCTGATTGCAGTTGAAGCACTTACCATTGAATTTTGCTTTCCCATTGCTCCAGTATTTGTTTGATGTATGACCTATCTTGCCACAATGATTACAAGTGGATCTTTTATTCCTTTGTTCACCTTGCTTGGAGGATTCACCAGTTTCCTTGTATCCAAGACCAGCTTTGCTTGTTTGTCTTTGAAGATTCTGCTCATTCAATTGATTTACGTCTACCTGAGATTTCATCATCCTTTCATTGATTTGTGTTTCTGATCTCAAGTCATTCTGTAGAATTTCATTGATTTGCTTTTCAGTATTCAAATCATTCCTTATTCTTTCATTTTGTGCTCTGAGAATCCTGATTTCTTCATTTGCATTGGTGAGTTGGTCTATGAGGTCTTCATACTGATGAGTTTGATTGCGGATTTCATGACTTCTATCTTCCAGTTCTTCGTGTGCTTTGTTTCTTTGATCCAAAGCTTCACATAGCCTAATTGACTATATTTCTTGTTCTCTCTTAAGCTTTCTTACCTCTTCTTGCAGAGATCCATTCTTTTCTAGAAGTTCTTTGATTGCTTGGTCAGCTTCTTCTGAATTGCTTGATGGTAACAGGTCTTCAATCTTCACTTCAACATACTGATGATCATTCATTTGTTTTGCAAGATCCTTTCTTCTTTTTAGGGATTGAGAAAGATGTTCCTTTGCTTCTTTAAGTTGAACCATGGCCATTTCAAGATCTAACTTTTCATTTTCTATAACTTTCTCCAATCTGAATATCTCCATTGACTTTGATTTTTGCTCAAGCTGTCAAGCTTTGTCCTGAGAACCAAGTTAGCTCTGATACCAATTGTTGGAAATATTCAAGATATAACAGTTTACTGAGAGGGGAGGGGTGAATCAGTAAACATAAAATCTTAAATCAATTCATATTAACCAGTAAAATATTTAATCACCTAATCTGCAGTATGTAGACATTCATAACACATAAGCATAGAGATTTTGGTGACCCAGAAACCTTCCAAAATAGAAAGTAAAACTGGGGTGGGGATGAAACCCACAAATCTTCTTTACTGCAGTAGGAAGTTAGCTGGTTAAGGCATACAATGATCACTTCTGGCAATCTGCCCTGTTAGGAGCATAAAGGATTGTTATATCCACCTTGTTAAAGGATTTGAAACATACTTCATAAGTATGCACTCTGTTAGGAGATTTGGTACAAAGACTGTTAAGTCTACCCTGTTAAAGGATTTATAAAAATTGATTCACCTGTTAGAATGAAACAGTGGATCTGAATACAACTGATTGCTGATAAGATCTGCTACGCTCTAATTGTCCTTGATATGATAGATAAAACTTTTCTGCTCCAATGCTGACTTTGCTGAAAACCTTCAAAATTCAGCTTACTTGCTTTCGCACACATTCTTCACATACTTCATATATTTTTCTCTTATCTTTTTTTTTTCATCTAGAATGATACAATACATTACATATATATACCATCCTGGTTAAAATTACATGCAATGGTCGGCTGAATAAAAGTAGACAAAATTTAACTAAGTTGGCCGAATAGCAAAATAAACTCGGTAGAACAAACTTCTTTGTTTACCGACTGAGCTCGGTTAACACTGAGTCCTATGTTAACCGACCGAACTCGGTTAACACTGCATCCGTCTTTACTCGGTTAATATTGAGTTCTTAATTAACCAACTAAACTCGGTTAATGCTGAGTTCTTGTTAACCGACTGAACTTGGTTAACACTGAGTTCTTAGTTAACTGACTGAACTCGGTTAACACTGAGTTCTTCTTTACTCGGTTGATACTGTGAGAAAAGTGTTGTCACTAATGGCAAATAACTTTATGCCAACACTAAACATCTCTTTCATACTAGTATTGATCATCACTTTTGATATGTTTTCCATGGGTCTTCCCAACATGACCTCCTTGATTTGGTAGTCTTTAGGAGTTAGTTGTTTAGTGTCAACATACAGAGGAGGAATGGGTATGTGTGCAAGCAAGTCTTGATCTTGGTTCTTCATTATGAAGGCCAATGTTTATGTATCACTTGTATGTGGCCTAGGCTTCTTGATTTCTTTCACTAATTCCTTCATTTACTCCTCAACTATTAGGTAGAATTTCCTTTTCTAGCAAAACATGACCTCCCTTTGTAGCCATGTTGGTGTGGTGTCCATGGCAGACATCTATTTCACTAAAGAAGATGTCTCTACTACGGGCTCCTTCCCCTTATCAATCCTCTCTAGGGTTTTTTCTTGTTGAGAAAGATCTATAGTTTGAGTCTTTATCTATTCTTGGTCTAAGGTTCTAGCCTCTATATTATCAAGAGTTTGTTGAGGCTCTTCAATTATTTGACCTTCCTTAGATACTTCATATGCATGCAGCCATTGGGGATCCCCTACTTCTATTGCTTGTTCTTCTTCTTCTATAGCCTGAGGAAGTGGAGTCACTAATCCTTTATCTAGAAATGTCAAATCCTAAGATGGTGGTGGTGAAATGCCTAGAGGTCCTTGAGGTAGAGGTGGCATTTGATTCAACTCCTCTTCTAAGGGTTCACCTATGAGAGTATCTCTTATTTTCTCTCCCACCATCTCAGTGCCCACTAGCATGAAGTCAAAGTTATAGAGGTCAAAGACATTGATTTCTTTCCTTTCCAAATCATTTATCCATTGATTTTTCTCATATTCAAATGTCAATACCTAGATAGGGTCCCTTAGAGTAGATGGAAGTTTTACTATGGAGCTTCTTCTCCTCTCTTCCTTGGTGGCCTTGGCCAAGTGGGTTCTTTGGCTTAAGGGGTTCTTCTTCCATCTTCACTTCCAATATTGTCTTAGGCACTTGTGGGGAAGAAATTATTTTCATCTTTAATCTCCTTCTTGATGTTCCTCCTTTTTGGGAGCTGAGGGGGAGGATTCTTTCTCTTTTTTTAGCATTGGTGGTATGGTCTACTCCACTTTTTGCTCTTCCTTTACCTATTCTATCTATGGAGGTTATTGTGTCTCTTGTGCAAGCTCTTGAGCTTCAAGATTAGCTCAAGGCTCTTCTTATTGAGGTTGTACCCATTCTTGTTGAGGCATTTGGGCTTGAGCTACTTTCCTTGCATTTGCAGGTACTCTTTTCCTTTTTGTACCCTTATCAGCTCTAAAGTACTCAACCTTCCTCTCATGATGGTTTTTTTGGCCTTTTTCAGGATTGAGTAGGGAAGGTTGGCACTATGATTAACACACCTTTTCCATTAATCAGCCTTTTCATAGGTTTTAGGGGAATACCCTAAGGAATTGGAATCATTCTAAAAGGTTTCTTGATCCATTCCTTTGTCAATTAGACTATATGCCTAGCCCAATGATTTATATCTACATTTTCATCCCTTCTAATTTTTGCATTCATTATTGGTCGGTCATAGATCTTATCCCTATTATGTAAAGGATACATGATATCTTTAGTATCCTTTTCCATGGATTTAAGAGGAATCTTCATCTTTAGCACCTTTTTCTACTAGATACAGAGTCATCCTAAAATAGTCCCTTATACGATTATCATAATCATCTACTGCATTCATCTAGTGGTCTTCTAATCCACACTCATGTACAAAGTCTTTCCCTACTAGGTGTTGTACCATCCCAATATTTTCAAAGTAGGGGCAAGGGGATTTATTATCTTCCAAGGGATATTAATCTCACTCAAAATTGAAGGTTACATTATCTTTCTTTTGTTTCTATTGGTGTAAATATGTATTTACTATTTACACTTACTTAAGTTTACTTAGGTTAATGCATTATTTTATTATTTATTTTGTTAGACACTTAGGATTTTGTGTACTATTATTTTTTGTGCTACACCTTTGTAGGCTTATCCTCTCATCATCGCACTTACTCTTATGCTTAATGGAGGATAACCCATATCTAGTGGACATGTGTCTGGTTGTATGACTTATCATGTTGATAATTCATATGCATTCTAGAGGCCTTTATATATAGGCACTCCTAGTGTACTTTCAAATTGAATTGAATACTATATAGTTATTTTTATCATACTCTGGTCTATTTGGTGCTTGTGTTTGAGTTCCTTGGTCTTGGATGAATTTTTCCCTAAGACAAATTCTTATAGTTTCAACTCAAAAGAACCAATTGTGATGAAAAATACCTATGTCTTCTTGTGTTGTCTCCTTACTCTTTTGTATGTAGAAGTAAGTTGTTATGTAATCTCCATTAGGATTATCCTATTAGATGGGTACTTTGGGAGCTTCTTTGGGTTTTCTAGAGTACCGACTACCCTAAGATAGGTAAATGTTTTAAACTAAATGTAGTAAGTGTCAATTTCTATAATTTTGGCCACTACTTCTATTGACATTATTTTGGCATAATCACCCTTTATGAATCTAATGATTGCAAAGATGAACCCATCATTCACCACCCTATATTCCACACTTTGTAGTGGAAGCTTCTTCTTCACTAATTGTGGATACACTACATTGGGCCAAGTGTTAGCATTTTGCATTCTTTCATTTTTTATAAAGTCCTAGGTAATCTACAGTTTGAGCTACCAATAAGTACATCATATATAATGTCATGTAGAAATGTGGGTTGGGTTTTATGGCTATAAGTTTTTCAGCCAATTTATCACTTAGGATGGTAGTCCAGTCAATTTGCATCTTTTTCATTTTGATGGTTTCTATAAAGTACACCATCTAGGTTTGAAGGTGTCCTACTGCAAGAAGTTCCATAGCTCTGCTCAAATGTACAATTGCATATTCAATGTCATCCTTCATATACCTCCTTTCCATATCAAATTTTCCTACTCGATGACCCATTGGTGTTTTATCAATAAGGAAGGAAAATTGCACTATTTCTTAAGCTTCTTTGAGATTTTCCTTGTACCATCATTCTCCTCTATCATATGTTATCTTTGTATTTTGATCTACCCTTAGAAGATGGAATAATTTTTCAATATTCTAGTGTCGAACAGCTAGAACTATCTCTCCTATGACACCCTTGATAACCTTTTCTTCGAATACATATTGTTCCACAAGGGTCATTATGATTTTTGAGGACTAGACTGATATTGATAAGATGCTACATTCACTAGACCTAAGTGCATTAATTTTGATACTATAGAAAACCTCTCTTTATAATTATTGTAAATTATGAGGAACACATTCCAATCTATATGCTTGAGTTTTGTATCTTTGATCTCGACATGTCCATTTTGAAATCTTGACTTTTTGGGTGCCCCTTGGTACTTGAATGCTACTAGTTTTGGAGCTATCTTTTTTGCCATTGAAGAGGATGATGATGTCATCTTATCTGCACAAGAAAGGTAGAAATTAGTTTGGGAAACTAATATTTAACCTTAGACAAACCCTAATTGATCCCAAAATAGGACAAAACTAGTTAGAATGCAATAAAAAAAAATCAAATCCCCCCAAAATGTCTTACTATGCACTTCAATGCACCTAGTGCACCCTTATAGTTGTGTAGGTGTGCTAATTTAGCCCCTAATTGGCCTTTTGTGTTCAAGTGCACACATGTACATGTGCATGTGAGTAGTTGTGCACATGCGCAATGCATAGAAACTGGGGGAATTTTGACTTAAGTTTGAGTTTATTTGAGAACAAAAAAATGTGCACATGTGTATCTTTGGGTCATGTGCATATGCACACTTCCTTAGTGCTTTTGTAATTATTTTTACATTAAGTCTTTTTATGCTTGGAAGGTGCACATATGTGCACCTTGTGGAGGTTTGCATGTGTGCACCTTCATGGAGCTTAGGTTAGGTGTTTTTATGTTTGTGTCTGAGAAGAGGTGTACATGTGTGTACCTTCTTGAAGGTTGCTTAGTTGTTTATTTGTTGAGTATAGGAGGGGGAGTAGTAGAGTTATTCACATTGAAGGGTGCAGTGGTATGGATTATAGGGGAAGAAAATGAGAAAATGAGGGAGAAGTTGGGATCTAGGGTCTTGTATAGGACCTAGGGAAGGTGAAACTAAGAGGATGTGTAGGTGCATACCTTTAGAGGTGCACACATGCACAACTTTGAGGTGTGTGCATCCATGTGTCAATGGGATGTACACAAGTGTGCACCTTAGAGAGTGCATAGATATGCACTTTGGGAGTTGCACATTTGTGCACTTCCAAAATGATACACACATGTGCACCTACTTTAGAGTGTAAATTATCCCTTATTTAAGCTTTTTTCTATGTATCAAATTATCTAGGTCTGTCCAGTTAGGTACTTAGGCTTGACTTAGAAGCCTATGGGAGTCCAAAAAGACCCACACATTGGAGTAGGAGTCTGGTAGACATAAAAATTTACTAGGGAGTCCCCATTTCTAGGAGAAATAGGGCATGTTTTGTGAGACCAAAACAAATACCAAACACTAAGATTACTTAATAACTTCTTATCATAGACACTCCCACATACAAGAAACATCAGCACTTAGTCTAGTCAAACAATACTAGTTTGTACCATTGGAATAATGCAATATTTACATCATCTAGTTTGAAGTAGGCAAGGGAATAACCCCAAGTATACCTCTTAAGTACTCAAATTTATCTTTAGGTAAGGGCTTCATAAAAATTAGATACTCACATACTCCAATCTAATCTCCTTTGGTGTTGCTTTCTCTCTCAAAATATGATACTTAATAGATATATACTTAGTCTTAGAATGCAATACAAGTTTCTTAGACATACTCATTGTACTTGTGTTATCAAAATATATGATAATAGGTTCTAAATTTTTTATCCTAGTGCTTTTCAGCATTTTCTTCATCCACATTACTTGATTAAAATTATTTGTTTCTATCACATACTCTACCTCAACTATACTCTACAAGGTACAATTTTACTTCTTACTTAGCCAAGAAACCAATATTCTTCCAAGAAAGAATGCTCCACCATTGGTGCTCTTTCTATCATCCATACTTCCTTCTCATTTTGCATTAGTATATGCACATAGAGTGAAATTACTCAATTTTTCATACCATATTCCATAATTAGATGTCCTCTTCAAATATCTGAATATCCTTTTTACTGGTACATAGTGATACTCCTTAGGATCAACTTGAAATCTAGATACAATCCCAATTACATTTTTTGTATCTAGTGTGGTGTGAGTTAGATATTTCAAACCTCCAATCATGGATCTATAGTACTTATGCTCAATTATAGGTGTCTCATCTTTTCTAGATAACTTGTGACTAGTTATCATTGGTGTACCAACAAGCTTACAAATTTCCAAGCCAAATCTCTTCAAAAAATCTTTTAAATACTTAGCTTGTGATATAATGATACCATCAATGTTCTACACAATTTGCAAACCTAGGAAAAACTTCATTTCTCCTAACTACTCATTTCAAAATCATTCCTCATTTCTTTAGAAAACTTATCACTTGTTGAACATCATCACCTCCAAATATTATGTCATCAACAAATATTACTATTATCAACAAACTATTCTCTATTTTTTTCAAATTCAAGTTACTATCTATCATACCTTAAGAAAATCCAAGCTTTGCCAAATAATTTTTCAAACTTGTATACCAAGTTATAGGTGCTTACTTCAGACGATATAGAGATTTTTTCAATCTACATACAATGTCTTTTGCTTCTGTCAGAAGGAAACCTTTAGGCTACTTAATGTATGCCTCTTCTTCGAGTTCTCCATTTAGGAAGGCTGATTTTACATCCATCTAATACTCTTTGAATTTCTTGTTCATTTCATATGCTAATAACATTCTTTATGCTTCCATTTTGGCTATAATGGCATAAGTCTCCTCATAGTCTATTCCTTCTTACAATGAATATCCTTTTCACAAAAATCTAGCCTTATTCCTTACAACTTTTCCTTTATCACTCATCTTGTTTCTAAATACCTATTTGGTTCCAATAACATTCCTATCTTTGGGCCTTGGAACTAATTCCTATGTTTCATTCTTCACAATCTGATATAGTTCTTCCTCCATTTCTTGAATCCAATGATCATCTTTATAGGCTTCATCTACACTCTTAGGTTCAACTTGAGAGATAAAGCATATCTCTTCATTAACTATGTTTCTTGTCATCACTCCTTTGTTTTTTCTTCCAATTATCTTCTTTAGGGGATGATTCTTTATTAGATTCTTGTTAGAGGTAGGAGTTTCTAACTCAACTCTTATCTCTTCTATTGGTTCAAATCTCTCTCCTATTTCTTCAAAAATTTGCACATCATTATGTAGATCATTTTTAGTCTCAAAGTGAACTTCTACATTTTTATGGTTAGCCTTTGGATGAACAATAGTTACCAAATCTATCTCTTCTACTACTTCCACTTTCTTAACCAATTCAAGCTCATTATCTTTATCATCACATTCATTCAAGAATATTTCCACACTTACTTTAAATTATTCATATTCTTTAGATGACAAATTCTTTCTAGATTTTCTTACTCTCTTTGAACATCTAGATGCATAATGACCAAACTCTTTACATGTCCAATAGACATTTTTTCATATGTTCTGGCTCCCTTTTCATAATAAGATCAATACCTTCTTTGATCTTCATATCTTCTTCCGATATGGATCTATTTTTTCTTGTGCTTCTAATCTTTTGTATGCAACAAAAAGGATTTTGGATCAAGAAACTCAATGTTTAGATCTTTACACATATCTAATAACTCACAAAGAATATCCATCTACTAGGAAATGAAAATTTCTCTTATCTGAATTACGACTATAGATCATCCAAACTTGTTAAGATTTCTCTTCAAGGACTTGATTCTTTGGTACCAATTGTTAGAATATATAGTCCACTAATATAACTAAGAGGAAGAGTGAATCAATTATCCAACTATTATCATAGGGTGATCCCACAATACTATTGCGGTTCCACAATGAATATCCCATTTATATTAGAAATGGGGACCCCCTACTTCTTTTTTTAGGCTTTTTAGAACCTTAGTCTAGGATCTGAGTCCTTTTGGGGTCTTATTCAGTGTTCTAGTTTTTGTCCAGGTCCCGACTGAGAAACCCAAAGGTTGAAAAGTTAGAATTCTAAAGGAATGATTCACTTTGCAAAATTAGGAGGTGCACCAATGCACCTCCCTAGGTGTGCTTGTGTGCCAAAATATGGCATTTGTGGTTAATTATGCATAGCTACATTGTGCACCTGTGCACCTGCATAGCTATACCAAAAGGGTCTAGTGGGTCTATATAAGTGGGGGGTCCCCTCCTTCCTTACCTTATTTTTTCCTCTACCTTGCTTCATGTTGCATCACTACAACTAAGTAGGTGTAGTACTCCATTCCTCCCTCCTTGCTTCGCCTGGTGTCCTACATAAAACACAAACTAAAAAAATAAGAATGGTGCACAGATGTGTACCCAATTTCATTTTTTTAAAAAACAAAGAAACAAATTTTTTTTAAAAAAAAAACAAAGAAACCTAAAAGGAATTTAGGTGCATAGTAGTGCACCTAATTAGGTGCACTGATGCATACCTAAATTCCTTCAACCCTTTGCACAAACATTTGAATGGGTTGCACATTAGTGCACCCCATAGGGGATACTGATGCACATCACTTAGTAAAACTTGCAAAAACAAGAAAATGTGCATCAAGCGCACCTATTAAGTGCACCTCATGCACCAATTCTGGCATTATAGGGTTTAAAATAGTGTTTTTTAAAGGTTTTTCAAATAAACATTTTTATTTTTTGTACGAGTGAATTCTTGGGTTTGAATTGATTCATTTTTCCTTAATTACTATACTAATGGATGTACTTCTTTTGCAGATACAATGGCATCTTCCTCATCCTCCCTTGGCAATAAAATGGCACCAAAACTAGTAGTGTTCAAGTTCCAAGGCATTCCCACTAAGTCACAGTTTCAAGATGATAACTCAAAGATTTGAAATACAAATTTGGGTCACACAGATTAAGGAGAATTCTTAAAGATATGCAACAAACCAACTGAGAGGTCCTAGATGATCTTCACATTAATTTGATCAGGACTCATTAATGCAGCACCACACCTAGTGTTAGTGTAGTCTTTAGAGCTGATCATGACACTCATAGAACATTTTGTTCCTAAAGAGAAGGTAGTTAACAACATAACGAGAGAGATCATTCTTGATCTCTGACCCAAGAACATTGAGAAAGTGTTCCATCTTAAAAGGGTAGATTAGTTTATTTGGATAACCTATGAGCAAGAAGAGAGATGGTACTTGGAACACATTGATGAAGCTTCTAAGATTATCTAATCCTCATACCTTATAGAGAAGAATCCTCTGGGAAAGAAAACTAACAAAGTAGACATGATGAGAGGATACATGAGGGAGGATATTGGATACTCAATCACACTCTTGAATAGAGTTATGGGTTTGTCGATAGACAGATACCTAAACATTTTCATGGTGCATTTTATTGAAACAATAAAGAAAGCAAAGATGCTACTGGATTGGGCTTCTACTCTCAGTCAAAATTTTGGTGAACAATTGGTGGCAATAAAGAAAAAAGTGAAATTCTACATGACATCATACTTGGTGTACTTATTAGCTGTAAGAGCCATATATTATCTAGCGCTCTACAAGAGGGGAAGTATGTAGGATGCTAATGCATGGCTATATATTGTATATCCTTAGCTAGTGAAGAAGAGGCTTTCAGAGAAAAGTAAAGAATACAAAATTGTAAATGATGCTTTCATCTTCACCATAATTTCTTTTATAGAAGGAGATTACATGAAGAGAATATCAGAAGAGGCAGCTATACAAATATCATTAGTCAAGGCTTACTATATCCAATTTTGAACATTTACATATTTGAGGGTAGTGGATACAACTATTAACCCTAAGAAGCCTCCTAGGTATCCTAGTGATAGGCTTATTATCTTGGAGATTTACTAACAACTCTTGTCTGCATATGACAGAGTTAGAAAACAACATAATTTTTTTTGGATGTGGCCTATCACTATGGGACCTTTTTAGATGAATTGGAGGCAAGATATCCCCTCTTTTGAATGTGAATGGGATCACTATCCCTTAGAAGAGTATAATTCTCCATGGTCATATTTTGGCAATATTAGGAGAGTGCAATACTTAGCAGGTAAAACATTTCAACATGAAGAAGCCATTAAATGTCATTGGATGAATGCAAAAAATGACTATGATGTCCATATAAGGGATTATTTTAGGATGACTTTGTATTTGGTAGAGAAGGCCTTGAAGATAATGATTTTTTTGAATATTTTGCAACAAGACATGGAAAATTTGCTTCATCCTTTGTTCAATAGGGATAAAATTGGTGAACAACCTATTATGAATGTTGAGGTTTATAAGGAAGAAAACTTAGACATCAATCATAGGACAAGGCACATCATAAAATTGACATAGGATTAGATGATGAAACCATTCAAACTTGATCAAATTCCTAGGAATGTGATCTTCCATGCACAAAATTGTCCAACCAAAGGTAGAGGGAAATATGTCACCATCCCTAAATTTATAGCACAGTCACCAATAAGGCCAGAAATGGTACACCAACTTGATAGGCTGGTTGGTTATTATTTAGATCAAAGGGTAAAGGAAAGGGAAAGAGGAAGAGGAATTCTCCTCAAGAAGCTAAACTAGAAGAGGGAGAAATTCTAATAGCTCCATAGCAAGGAGAGGAAAACATACAAGGGCTAGAGAATCTAGAAGCCACACAAGCCCAAGGTGATCCCAAAATTTTAGTAGTTGCCCAATTTTTGCTTGAAATAGAAATAGAAACTAAGCTACAAGAGGTTTCCCTACCTCAAAAAATGGAGAAGGCCTCCCCATCCACACCAAAATGTAGGAAGATTGAGCCTCCAATGAAGATGAGACAAAAGGTGATCAAGAAAGTGATTTCTTTTCCACCTATCCTTGAACCCATTCTAGAAAAGGTGGAAGAAGAGGGTGATGAGGATGAAGAGGATGATCTACCTTTGAGTCAAAGGACTCAGCTAGCTAGAGCTATAGAGTAGTAATGTAGGAGAAGTTCCACAATCACACTACCATCTAGCCCTGGTGAACCCATCCAAACCACTACTTTAGAGGATGAAATACAATAGTGGATAGATGAGGAGGAAGTGGAGGAAACTGATGTATTTCAGATGTCAAATTTTGACTTTATGCCTTTGGGTATAGAGTTGGTTAGGGAAAATATTAGAGATATGCCAACCAATCAACCTCAATAGGAGGATTGGAATAATATGCCCCTTGAATCAGAAAGACTTGAGATAGTTCCAGAATCCCATCTGCAAGTCACATTTTGTGTAGACAAAGGATCAGTTACCCCTCTTCCTCTAGGTATAGAAGTTGAACAAGTTTAGGTAGAACATGAAGAAGAGATGCAACAAGTATCAACTAATGAAGTGTAATAAGAGGGATAGATAGGAGAACAATCTCAAGAAACTTCCTAGGATAGAGAGGTGAGAACTATGGGCTCCATAGATATAGAGACTATTGGTGTAGACCTCTAACAAAGCAAGAAGACTCCAAAAAAGAGTGATAAGGGGAAGAGTATAGCTAAGAAATCCTTCACCCTCTAAGGTGAAGTCCCCAATATAGCATGTTCCAAGGTGGATCAGAAAAAAAATTGATAAAAAATAAGAAGCAATAGTTCACCGTGAAAGAGGAGGATAGAATGGAATTGATAGAACTTTTGAGGAAGCCTAATTCACCATCAAATGATGTGTGAACATTAGCCTTTGTTATGAGTGATCAAAATTAGGATATTTTTTCTCATGTAACTATCCCTCCTCCATAATCAAATTTACAAGAACTGACTCCATGAGATTATCAGAGCTGGGAGGTCATGCTTGGAAAGCCAACCTTGGAAACTGCAAAGTTGATGGCTACCATGGGCATGAAGGAGGTGTTCAAGAGATTAGAAAAGGATGGGGTAGAATTAATAACTCTTTGGAAATAAAATGGAATACTAAAAGGATATTTGAGAGAAGTTGTTCCCCCCTTGGATCCCACTAACCCAATTCAAAGAAGGGATAGAGGTGTAGTGCAATTGGACACATTTTTTAATGCTTGTCAGCAATGGAAGGAAAGTTTTGAAGAAAAAGGCATACTAACTATTTAGGGAAATCTTAAATTATTACATGTCCTATAGGAGAATGCAAATAAGTTAATAGAAATTTTGAATCAAGATTTTGGTTTAATGGATGAAGTGCATACCTAGGGGAAAGATTTACAAGCATTACAGGAAATCAAAAGCCAGAGGTATCAAATGCACATGGATGTATATATAGTGGAGGAACTAGATTTAATAGATGATTGGATTCAAAAGACTAGAGATGGAAATACAATAATGGAGTCATTACACACGGAGATTCACAAGCTCAAGGACCAAGCCCAAGAGCAAATTTTTGAAGCTGAGAAACATTATAGTGATGCATGTCTGGACATTTTTGAGGATGATGCATGGGAAAAGCTAATACCTATAGAGGTAGTGGTTGAGAAATTTTGGAAATTTTTTGATGTAGTTTCTAATTATGAGGGTATCCTATAGGCATTTAGGATAGGGGAAGCTTTATTGGAGCTTGATACAAAACTCAGGGATTTTTCAGAAACCTCTATAGAAGTGAATAACTATAGGTAGTAAGTAAAGGATAAATATAATGCCTTAGATCTACCAGATATGGCTAAATTCATTGAGATAATTGAGAAATTCAATGGAAAATACACAAACATAGCTCCAGTATAAAGGGTAACAAAACCCAAAAGATAGAATTGCAATTTTGACACTTGGTGAAAATTTGCATTTTTTGGCCTCCAAGGTGCGTTGCTGCGCCAAGTCTACCTAGTGTGTTGGTGTGCTTTTTGAAAAGTGTTTTTGAATATTTTGAAGAAGTTAGAGGTGTGTCGACAGTTAACTCCTAGTTCCAAAATTAGAGCTTTCCATGCATCAGAAACACATTTTGAGAGTAGTTTAACTCTAACAAACACCCAGTAAAGATGAAACTTCTATTTTTGACACTTCCAGACACTCTTACATCAACTGAAGGCTGTCTTCTTCTTATTTTCTCATGTTTTTATTTTATTAAGACATGTAAAGGCTCATGCATCCAATTAATTATATAAAATGGATGGAGTCCTGTTAAGCACTAGTTAGAGAGTCAGTTTGTACATAATTAGTTTTTTAAAATTAATTTAGATGCATGTGATTACATAAAAATATCTCTCACTCTCAAAAAAAATTAAGGAGAATATTTCTTATAAATTATGGATTGTAATATGTAATTGGGGCTGTCATTATTTTGCAATAGTAATATGCTTTTGGTGCTCGCATTTGGAGTGTAGTGATTCTTGCCTAAGTGTGTTATATTTTGTGAATGTATGTTCATGGAATTTGATTGAGCCAAACATTTATTGCATTATTTTCTTGTTGTAAAATCTTTTATTTGTGGTGTTTACTATAGTTTTATGAATTTTTCTAACATATATAGTTCAAGAAGAGATCACCCATTTTGTTACTGTATAGTTTTTCAGCTCACATGAGTGCACTTTCCATGGCCTTGCAATTTTATGAAAATTGAAACATCTTATGGTTACTAAATTCCCCATTGATTATTGCATCAATGGAATTAAGTGTTTCTCCTACTTTCATTGGTTAACCACCAATCTTTTCAAAAGCTTAACTTGTAGACATGTTGTTTCTATGGTTTATGTCTGTTAGGATTTTACATTCATGTTATTTGTTTAAATTTATTATCACCTTATCTTCATTATTTTCTTTACTAACCCCTTGGTTAAATTAGTAATTCATATTGTTGCATTATTGGATTACATTCATCATAAATAGAAAAATATAACTCTTTTTGTGTGTTTTATTCTTTAAAAGTAGCGAACAAATTTTACATCTTATCTAAAGTTATTAGAACTAAAAAAGACCTCCTTGTGAAAATTCACATTTATCTTTAACTAAGGAGATTCTAGTAGGTTGCAAGATCATCTCAAACCTTGGAGTTGATCCCAAGATTGACTTTTCAAGAGAAGAGTTTGAAAGGATTCCTATCATTAAGCATCATGCAAAATAATACCTCAATAGAAGTAGCACTAGAAGGAGGGTCTCTTGACTTTCAGAATAGAAGAAAAATTTACCAAAACTTCAAAATTCTTCACTTTTTACAGCCTCAAATTTTTTTCTAAGTTTTTGAGAATTTGAGGTGCACTAGGTGTGCTACTGTGCCTATTATGCTAGTGCGCTGCTACACCAAATTTTGAGGTCTGCCTCATTGTGTGAAAAAGTGTACTTTTGCAATAGGAGTTGATGCAAACTGGATGATCTTGATCCAAAATCCCCATTTCAGCGAGCTTTAAGATCTTCACCAAGTGCACATGAGTTCCTTGAGCTTAGCCATTTTTGCAAGCCCCGTAGTGACAAAGGAATTCCTCAAATTCTACCGCTTCCATTTAAAATTTTATCATCTTCTTTAGCTTTGCCTCTACAAAAACCACTTGGTGGACCATCAAATATCCCAATAGTTCTACCTTCACAACAACCACCCCTCAGTCCACCAAATCCCCTAATGGCCTTTTTTGAAAATGTTGTTAACTTACTAGTCAACTTGACAGGTGTACTCAATGTTCTTCCTAAGAGTCCTAAGAAGTTTTGCCTAAGGTTTATCTATGGAGAGAAATGAACTACTAAAGAACACATTAATGTGTTCAAGGAAATTTGCAATCGAAATAAAATTGCTAACGAGAATGTGGTTCTTCACTTATTCCCCTATATCTTTGGGGGAAATCATCTTTAAGGGTAAAAGTACAAAGTTGTGTCACCTTTCAGGCTGAGTTATCAGAATGACTAAATTTGAGTATTTCTATCTAAAAATCAATTTTGTTCAAACATATGATCTAGACAAGTTCACTCTAGCTAAGTTATATATGGTCTCACACTTTTCGAATTGGAAATGTCTATTAAATGCATGTTTTATACTACTCTATATCCAATTACTAAAGAAATAAAATTATTTCAGAAAACTAACATTTCAATAACTCTTACTATTTTTTATGATATTTTTTTAATAACATATAAACACCATTTTATAGAGTTGAAAGTCAAGAATATTCTTATATAGAGTTTATCGTGTTTTAATTAGATATAGTATATTTTAATTTAAAAATTCTACAAGTACATATTTTAACACTCAAGAAGATGTCAAGTTTGAGAAAGGAAAAAATATTAAATCATATCAAAAAAATTTAAAAATCACATGATGTTCTAGAGGAGAGAGTCCTCTTCATAAATGTATAATTTTTCTTTTCGTTAGAAAAGATTTGTTTTCAAAAATGTGGTGGGAGATGAAAACTATTGATTTCAGATGAGTTAATTTTGAATCATTATAAAGGATAAAATATAGGTCTAAAGTGAATTTTTTTATTTGATTTTTCTAACTATATATGTTATCTATAACATAATCTAAGATTGAAGGGAAATAATTTTATTTCCACATTATTTTGTGGTGGGAACTAGACCCCTAATTTTTAGCATTTTTTAGCAAGTAAAAAATTGTCTTTAAAAATTAGGAAAATATATCAATTCTTATTCCAAATAATTATTAAAAATTATAATCCTAAAATCTATCCATTTAAGACTTTCAAAAAATTATTCTTAGAACAATTTAAGACTTTCATCAATCTAGCCATGATACATCAACAATTCATATCAATCAAAAAGGATCCAACTGAGACAGTGTCATGCTTCAACCATCGCTTTCACATGGCATACCATAAGTTTGAAATGCCTACACTATACTAGTTGAAGCTGCTATTTATATTTATCAAAATGCTATGGACCATCTTATTGCTATTTTTCTAAAAAAACTTTCGGCAACAGATATTGACACATTGGATATAATCTTCATAGAAGTGATTACCTTCACTAAGTAAGCCAATCCTAATGAAGGAGAATTTATGCTTCTGGCTCAAGCTATTACTACAATGCCAACATACCCTATTAAAGCACCCATGATACCTAGCCAATTCATACCTATGAATGCAATTCCATTATAGTAGGTACCTACTCCACAAAACCCTGCTTTAACATATCCAAGGTATGAACCTCCAAAAGCTGCTTTCTTGAAACAAAAGGCATTAGTTTCCATTGAGGTGGACAACAATTTTTCCTCTAAATTTGGCCAAAGTAAAAAGACTATTTCACAGATGAAAAATGAATTGACTCATTTGAGGTTGTCACAAGGATAGAGTAACAACTTTCAATGAAACAACACTGGTCCTTACGACAACAATTATGGCCAAAATTATATTAGGAATTATAGTGGGAACAAAATTTTTGGGAATAATAATGGAGGAAACAATGCTAATCCTCATGATTGTAACAATGGCTTCCAAAAACAAAATTGACAATGGAACACACATCTAAATAAGGGAATAATTCCTACAAATAACAACAACAATAATTTTGAGTATATAGATATCAATCAATGTTATGATGGTCAAAATATGACTAACAATGATGGTCCATTCTATAATGGAAACCAAGAGTTGAATCAAAATTAACAAGTAAATGATAATGTCCCTCCTATATAGTTTAATGCTATGCTACTAGAATCCTATGATTCTACATAGAATATGTAGGTAGAACAACTAGCTAACAAAGAATTATCATTTCCATTTATCCAAGAACCAGACCTTTAGCATGAAGAGATGTTTTCTTTTTGCAATGAGAATCAAAATACATACAATTTGAGAAGTAGAAAAGAACCTATGATAGATAGAATTCCTCCAACACTACAATCAACTCCTCCCAATTTGAGAGCAAGTAACAATCTAGTACCAATTAGGCCACAGATGGAGGACAACAAAATTAGAACCAATGGAATGTATCAACAATCTTGAAAATTCCTACATGGTCTACTGAAAGGTATAGTGTAGTAGAAGATTTGAAATGAACAAAGGCCAACATGTCCATGTTTGACATGCTACAAAAATATCCACATCAATGATAACCTCTAATGAAAAATCTAGATCATACAAAGGTACCCCATAATATGGATATTGTCCATCAAAAGATAATATCTCAACAAGTTAACACTTCTGAGGAAATGCCAACTATGTTTAAAGACAAGGTTGAGGTGCCCCTAGTTTTGCTTAGCATCAGGATATATGGGAAGAATCTTCACAATTTCCTAATTGATTTTGGAGCCTCATATAATGTCATGCCACTATCAATATTGCAAAGGTTAGAAGTCACTCCTTAGCCCTCTAATCGAATAGTGATAGAGTTTGATGAAATAGAGTTGAATGTCATTGGTGTACTTGAAGACATTCGGATATAGTTGACAATTGACCCTCAAATTCAAGATGTCATTGATATACATCTAGTTAATATTCTAGAAACATATGGATTACTTCTAAGTAGAGAATGGAAAAAATTCCTAAGAGGATGGTTTTCTATAGATTTCACTCAGTTATGGTTACCATGGAAAGGGTTGAACAATCAAATCAAGATAGATGCAGAGCCAAAGTTTAAAAAAATGATTATAGAATATAATGCTCCAAATGGGGTGGCATTCTAAAAATCAGATTTGGGTTCTTACAAAGTGATGGCATTTGATACAACTTCAACCAAAACATCAGATGGTCGAGATGAAAAATCCAAGGTTCTAATCCCAAGGGATGAGATCATGACACAATTCATAGATAACATGGTGGCTAATTTACAATGTTTAGGAAAAGAAGTTGACCCTAGTATCCTACTTCTCCTAGGGTTTTTTTGATTACATAAAGTTA
This sequence comes from Cupressus sempervirens, assembly GCA_028749045.1. NCBI lineage: Eukaryota > Viridiplantae > Streptophyta > Pinopsida > Cupressales > Cupressaceae > Cupressus > Cupressus sempervirens. The sequence goes on along the minus strand of CM053793.1, from coordinate 81,106,305 downwards.
GCCATTCAGAGTTTGGATGCTCATTATGCCAAGAGGTAGTCACTAAGGTATTGACACAAATGATGGAGGTAAAATACAATGACATCCCAAATGATGAACCAGTAGAAAATGAAAGTCTTACAAACATACTTGAATCTATGGGAAAGGTTGAAGGTGAAATTGAAGATCTAAATCTATCATATAGTGATACCTATTTAGATGGTGGAGCTTTTTCTTCCCCTCCACTAGGAATGATCAAAATTCAAAAAAGAAGATGCTATGTAAAAGGTCAAGGATGGACTTTAGTAGCCATCCATCTTAAACCCAAAGTTGATGAAATTAAAGAGTTGAAAGGGGAAATTCAAGACAAACAAGACACATATAAACTCTCAGTATCAAGGAATAACAATGGAAAATCACTAAGTCCACCCCGTGAAAGACTACAAAGGGTACCTAAGAAGAAATCCTTCCAAGCCCAAGTGAAAGAGAAGCTAAGGATGAATAAGATTAGAATTAGAAAGAAAAAGGAAGATCCAATTTGGACACTTTGCTTTGATGGTTCCAAATGCAAATTGGGAGCCATGCAAGTATTGATTTGATCAACCCAAAAGGCAAGTCTTTCTATGTAGCCTATTGATTAAAATTTAGATGTACTAATAATGCTATAGAATATGAAGCATTGATCTGAGGACTTCTTAGTTAAGGGAGATTCTTAGTCAGTTATATGACAAGTGAAATCATTATACTCCTGCAATGATAAGAACTCGCTTACAGGAAAAGAGTGTGAGATTTAATGGATGATTTTGAAGATTTGAACATCAAGTCTATTCCAAGAAGGAAAAATATAGTAGTAGATGCCCTCACTATATCAACAAGCACATTATAACTAGTCAAGAGAATGAAATTGAAAATATTTTTTGTTGAATTATTTGGGACAATATTACAAACTTCCAAGTCTTTTAGGATGATCAACATATTCTTGAATTTATCATGTGCAACAACCATTTTAAAGGGAAAGAGATTGATGACACTCTAGATAAGAAAACCTAAAGATGGTGAAATTGAAGATGAAGATGGGATCCTAAATTTGAAGACCAACACTATTCCTAAGAGAATGGTTGAATTAGAATGCATTTTTTATCATGACAAATCAACACTTAATAAAAGAATGGCTCAAGAAAAGGGGATCAAGGAATGTGACTCATACAACATAGGTATTGATGAAGACCCTAGAATGGTAAGGATTGGAAAGGTGTGCAATGTACAAGAAAGGGAGAACATGCTTAAATTACTTATAGAGCATAAGGATGTTATTTCTTGGAGCTAAAAAGAGCTAAAGACATATGATCCTAAGATTATTAAGCATGACATTCCATTAAAACCTGACACAAAGCCTTTCTGGCAAAGACAAAGGCTTGTTAATCCTATCATTGAACCACTAATAATGAAGGAAGTTAAGAAGTTACTTGATTCCAAGATCATTTTCCCTATTTTCCATTCCACATGGGTGGCTAATTTGGTTCCTATATAGAAAAAGACTAGAGAGATTCATCTTTGCATGGATTTTTGTAACTTAAACCTTGTATCTCTAAAGGAAAACTATACTTTACCTTCATTAGATGAGGTTTTTCAAATTGTAAATGGATCAAAGATGATGTCTTTCTTGGATGGATATTTGGGATATAATTAGGTAATGGTTGATGAAGAAGATAGGCTAAAGATAGCCTTCATGACTAAATGGGGGACCTTTTCTTATAGAAGGATGCCTTTTGGGTTGATTAATGTAGGGGATACATTTCAATGAGCCATGGATGAAGTTTTTAAGGGATTGATAAATAAGTGTATAGTCATTTACATACATGATTTAACTATCTTTTCGAAAGATCGAAGCACTCACATTGTTGATTTAAGACATGTATTCAATAGATGTCATAAATATGGCATATCTCTCAATCCCAAGAAATGTTCATTTGGGGTCATTAAAGGAAATCTCCTAGGCCACATCATCTTCGAAGATTGGATCTATATTGATCTTGATATAATTGAGGCTATTCTAAAATTATCAACTCCTTATAGTTGAAAATAACTTGAGTCTTTCTTTGGGAAGGTAAATTTTGTGCAAAAATTCATCAGTGGATTTGTAGAGATAGTTTGTCCCCTTAATGAGTTACTCATAAAGGGAGCTAAAACAAAATGTGTTTCAAAGATTAAGAAATCATTTGAGGATATCAAAGTGGCCACTTCTATGGCCCAGGTACTAGTAACTCCTAACTATGAGCTACCTTTCAAAATATACTCTTTTGCTTAAGAACATTCATGCACTAGGATTTTAATGCAAAAGAAGGAAAAGGAAGATGAAATACCCATTTCCTTCATGAGTTTCCCTCTGTAAAATGTCAAGTTGTATTATTCCAACCTTAATAAACAATCTTTTTCTTTAATTAAGGTAGTAAATAAATTTTTCTACTATATACTAAGAAGCAAGGGTTATGTGATTGTACTTGATTCAGTGGTCAAGACATTATTGATGCAAAATGAACTCAGCAAAAGATGAGGGAAATCGATAGTGATACTTCAAGAATTTTATTTAGAGATCTAACCCATGAGGTTAGTTACATGCCAAGGATTTGAAGATGAAAAGAAGTTCAGGTTTGACAGTGATATCAGTATGGAAGATTAGAAGAAGAAGGTTGTACATCAAGTTGATATTGATCACGGTGTAGTGAGAAATGTCTAATACCAAGATATTTTTTACTATCCTTTACAAAATTAGTACCCTAGTTGGATGAATAGTTTATAGTGTAGGGGACTTAAAATGAACTACAAATCCTACATGTTGCATGATAGAAAGTTATACAAAAGGAACTATGAGGGGATTTACTTGAAGTGCTTGGGACATGAGGAAGTAAAAGAAATTCTAGAATAATTTCATGATAAGTATGTTACAGGGCATGGTTCAGTAGAAGCAACTACACATATGATTTTGAGATCAGGTTATTTTTTTCCCACAATATTCAAAGACACTTTTGAGCATGTGCATACTTTTCATATTTGTCAAATGAGTGCTAACAGAGAAAGACATCTTGCAATGCCTTTACAACCAATGTTTGAGATGTGCCCCTTCACAAAGTGGGGGCTAGATTTTATTGGTCTAGTGAATCCACCATCATCAACTAGACACACTTTTATTCTTAGAGCTATTGATTACTAAACATGATGGATAGAAGTAGATACATTCAAAAAATACATAGCCAAGGTGGTAACAAACTTCTTAGAAGAACACATTGTTACTAGATTTGGGATGTCATTTGTTAGGAATAAGGTGTCTCAACCTTGTATTATTCCTATTCTTATTATTTGTTTTGTAAAATGTATTTCTTGCAAATAATGTTGATGTGTCGATATCTTGAATTGTGTGTAAGGTGATCATGACTAAAATGGTTATGATGGATTCCTATGACATGTAAGAGCTACGTTAGGAAGATTCAATGATAGATGAAGACATGTGGCAACTAAGATATTTGAGTACTGTACACTCTACACCAATAGTGCAGTTTAGGGTTTTTTAGGGTTCCTATTTTCTCAGAGAATGGTAAAAACCCTAATATGGTTTATCTTTGGGAGTAGCCCTAAAGTGAAGCGCATGTTATAAGCATTTTTATGGTTATGAAGAGAAGTGATGCGTGATAGTGTATTGTTGGTACTGTGAGTTGCTATTGGAGTCTTCTGTTGTCACTGTTGAGCTTGCACTACAAGTGTATTGCAACCTTTTGTTGAAGATAATACATTGTGTAGCTTTTGAAGGGGTGGGGTTGTTTTACCGAAAGGTTTTTCCCCACCAAAAAATCTTTGTGTTATGTGTTTCTTTCTTTGTCTATTTTCTGTATGCATGGTTGGTTGCAATGTTGTTGTTTACATGATATTGAATCTGTAAGTGTAGAAAGTTTTAATAGGATTTGTATCATACTTTCCTTATGAGATTAGTGTAGGAAGTTATTTCTGCACTTGAGTTTCCTTACAAGTGGTATCAGAGCTTGATCAACTTTTGATCCTAGTTGTTGGGTAGGGTTTTTTGAGGTAATCTCAAGTTGAGTGGGAGTCTTGTGCAGAGCATCCTAAATCTTATTTGTAGATTGAGATGGCAAGTTCATCATATGGAAGAATGGAGGTGGAGAAATTTAATGGCACTAATTTTGAGTTGTGGAAACTCAAGATGGAAGACATGTTGGAAGATCGTGACCTATGGGAAGCGACTACAAGTGCTAAAAGACCAGAAACTATAGCTCAAGCATATTGGGATATGAAATACTGTAAAGCTAAGGGTCTCATAAGACTCTATTTAATCGATGCAATCCTTCTGAATGTTCTAGATGAGCAAACCGAATATAGTTTGTGGGAGAGACTTGGAGCCGTGTATCAAGCCAAATATTTGGTGAACAAGTTGTTCCTAAGGAAGAAGTTGTATTCTCTGCTAATAGAGGAAGGTGGATCCTTAATGGATCATTTAAATGCATTTAATCTGCTAGCTGCATAGTTGACATCAGCTGGTGTCAAGTTAGAGGAGGAGGATCGTTGCTACACACTTTTGTGTTCTTTACCAGATTCATGGGACCATCTCGTGATGGATCTCAAAAGCACATTAGTCACCTTCAAAATGGATGATGTGGTGTCTTCGCTGCTATCAGAGGAGATGTAGAGAAAGGCTTTTGTTTCAAAAAAAGAAGCCCTTCTTGTTTATGGGAGATCCATGGAAAGAGGGAAGAAAAATGACAATAAGTTTGATAATAAGGGTAGATCCAAATCCTGTGGGAAGTCAAAGACTTCCAATAAGTCCAACAAAAAATGTTGGAACTATGATAACACTGGGCACTTCCGCAAAGACTGTAAAGAGCCTAAGAAGAAGAAGAAAGCATTAGATTTTGGTTTTGAAAAATCTCAAGAAGATGGTGATGTATTCATCATAGCTTTGGTAGCCCATGCATTTGATGATGTGTGGTTGGTTGACTCGGGTGCATCCTTTCACATGACCTCTCATCGAAATTGGTTCTCAAGATATGAAGAGTTCGATGGTGGAAAGGTGTACTTGGGTGATGATTCTCACCTAAAGATAGTTGGACGCAAAAGGGTCACTATCAAATTTCCTAATGGATGAGTAAAGGGAATCAATGGAGTTATGCACATTCCAAGTTTGGCACGAAACCTATTATCTATAGGTATGTTGACTGATGTAGGTGTGCAAGTTATTTTTTCTAAAGATGGATGGAAGATGATGAGAGGAGCTATGGTGCTTGCTAAGGGTACTAGGAGAGGTACTTTGTTTTAGCTTGATGCATACATTTCTCAGTGTAATAGTTCTTTTGTTTCAAAGAAGAGAGCAGCTATCACTTCATCCTCACCATCTGAAAAAGTAGTAAAGAAGATTGTAGTTAGTGATTCTGATGGTAGTGCAACAAGTGTACCTAAGGGTGCAAACACTTTGGAAGATAAGCTTCCTATAGAAAAGATAATGTTATGGCATTTGAGATTTGGTCACATTGGTAAAAAGGGTCTCAGAACCCTAAAAAATAAAAATCTTTTTGAGGGGTTAAATGATTGCAATCTTGAGTTCAACTTCTGTGAACATTGTGTCTATGGTAAACAAACTCCTGTTCAGTTTTACTCTAGTTCTCACAAATCTTTTGATGTTTTGGATCTTATTCATTCTGATGTATTTAGTCCTATAAAAGTTCCTTCAATCTCCAAGTCTGTATTTTTTGTATCTTTCATAGATTATTATAGTAGAAGGACATGGATTTATTTCCTTAAAATTAAGACACAAGTCTTTAGTCGATTCAAGGAATTTAAAGCCCTTGTAGAGAATCAGACTAGTAAGAAGATTAAGTGTGTGAGAACTAAAAATGGTGGTGAGTTTTGTTCAGAAGAGTTTGAATAGTTCTGTAAAGAACAAGGTATCAAGAGGCATAAGACAACTCCTTATACCCCAGAGCAAAATGGAGTTGCAGAGAGAATGAATAGGACACTGATGGAGAAGGCTAGGAGTATGCTTAGTGGAGCTAGTTTAGAACAAAGGTTTTGGGCTGAAGCTATGGCCACCACTTGCTATCTGGTTAACAGATCTCCTACATCAGCCCTTTTTGGTAAGACACCCATGGAGGTGTGGTCTAGTAAGAAGCCTTCAATTAGACATCTTTGTTTTTTTGGTTGTGAAGCTTCTGCACATGTTCCAAAGGAGAAAAGATCTAAGTTGGAAAACAAAGTTGTTAAATGTATTTTCATCAGGTACAGTGTTGGTGTGAAAGGATACAAGCTTTGGGATCCTATGACTAATAAGGTGTTGTATAGTAGAAATGTTATTTTTAGAGAGCTAACATCTTCTCCTATTGTGCTACAACCAGATGAAAAAAAAAAGGAAAAAGATGTTGTTTAGTTGCCTTCTACCTCTGAGAAGACTGAACAGAGAGACCATGTTGTGTCTAATGATGAGGAGAGCTCTAGCAGCTCTGATAGTTCAAAAGAAGAGGAAGAACAACCTCAACCTTAGCCCTTGAGGAGATCCATGAGAGAAAGAAAGCAACCAAAAAGGTTTGGTTATTCTATGTTAGATTCTAGTTGTGCTTTTGCTTTAATTACTAACACTGATGAGCCTAGATCTGTGAAAGAGGCTTTGGGCATGGAAGATGCAAGTTCCTAGATTGAGGCTATGGATGATGAGATGGATTCATTAGAGAAAAACAAAACATGGGACCTTGTACCTTTTCCTAAAGGGAGAAAATCTGTTGGCTATAAATGGGTGTTCAAGAAGAAATTCTATGCAAATGGTAGTGTTGAAAGGTACAAAGCTAGATTGGTTGCAAAGGGGTATTCATAGGTAGAGGGAATAGATTATGGTGAAATATTCTCTCTTGTTGCAAAGTTGACATCCATTAGATTTTTGTTATCTCTTGCTGCATCATATGATTTAGAGATAGAACAGATGGATGTGAAGACAACTTTCCTTCATGGTGATTTGGAGGAATAGATTTATATGTCACAGCCTGAGCACTACATTGTTAAAGGTAAAGAATCCTTAGTTTGCATATTAAAGAAATCTCTATATGGTTTGAAGCAATCTCTTAGGATGTGGTACCTTAAGTTTGATGCCTTTGTGTTGTCAATTGGATTTGTAAGATTGAAATCAGATCATTATGTTTATTTAAGAATTGAAAATGATTGCCTTCTTATTGTTGCATTATATGTTGATGATATGTTACTATTTGGGAAGGGTAAGGGTATGCTTTCTGATTTTAAATCTCAATTGTCAGCATAGTTTGAGATGAAAGATCTTGGGGCAGCTAGGTACATCTTGGGTATGGAATTCAGTAGAGATAGTTCTAACAAAAAACTTTGGTTGAGTCAGAGTAAGTATGTGAATACTATGTTGGGCAGGGTTAGTATGGCAGATTGTAGACCATTATGTGTTCCTATTCTTGTGGGAACAAAGTTATCTGTAGATGATTTTCCAAAATCTCCTAGTGAGGTGGAGGACATGAGTAGAGTACCTTATGCTAGTGCAGTTGGCAGTCTTATGTATGCTATGGTCTGTACTAGACCAGACATTGCCAAAGCAATAGGAGTCCTGAGTCAATTTATGGCTAATCTTGGATGGATATATTGGGATGCAATTAAGCGAGTATTTAGATATTTGAGGGGTACATCAGATTACTCGATATGTTATCATGGTAACTCTTCTAGATCTCCACATTTAGTTTGTATTCATGGGTTTGTGGATTCAAATTGGGCAGGTCATATTGACTACAGGAGATCCACCAGTTCTTATGTGTTCACTATGTTTGGTGGTGCCATTAGTTGGATGAGCAAGCGACAACCTGTGGTTGCTTTGTCCACTACATAAGTTGAGTACATGGCTGCTACTCGTGCTTGTAAGGAAGCCATTTGGCTTAAGAGATTGTGTTCTAATGTTGGTTTTGATGCAGAACACATTACTATTTGGTGTGACAGTCAGAGTGCTATTTGCTTTGTGAAAAATCCAACTTTCTATGCTAGAACGAAGCACATTGATGTGTAGCATCACTTTGTGAGAGATATGGTGGAAGATGGAAAGGTAAATTTGGAAAAGGTAGTACTGTGAAGAATGTTGCAGATGCATTAATGAAACCAATGGGCACTGAGAAGTTTAGATGGTGTTCCAAGTCTATGGGCCTTTTGGCCTATAGCGGTTAGTTCCTGTTGCTCTTACAAGGTGTTTGACAAGTGCGAGAACGTTAGGAATAAGGTGTCTCAACCTTGTATAATTCCTATTCTTATTATTTGTTTTGTAAAATGTATTTCTTGTAAATAATGTTGATGTGTCAACATCTTGAATTGTGTGTAAGGAGATCATGACTAAAATGGTTATGATGGATTCCTATGACACGTAAGAGCTACATTAGGAAGATTCAATGACAGGTGAAGAGATGTGGCAACTAAGATATTTCAGTACTATACACTCTACCCCAATAGTGGGGTTTGAGATTTTTTAGGGTTCTTATTTTCTCAGAGAATGGTAAAAACCCTAATATGGTTTATCTTTGGGAGTAGCCCTAAAGTGAAGCGTGTGTTATAAGCTTTTTTAGGGTTATGAAGAGAAGTGATTGGTGAGAGTGTATTGTTGGTACTGTGAGTTGCTATTGGAGTCTTCTATTTTCATTGTTGAGCTTGCACTGCAAGTGTATTGTAACTTTTTGTTGAAGATAATACATTGTGCAGTTTCTAAAGCGGTGGGGTTGTTTTACCGAAAGGTTTTTGCTCATCGAAAAATATTTGTGTTATGTGTTTCTTTCTCTGTCTATTTTCTGTATGCATGGTTGGTTGCAATGTTGTTATTTACATGATATTGAATCTAAAAGTGTAGAAAGTTTTAATAGGATTTGCATCATACTTTCCTTATGAGATTAGTGTAGGAAGCTATTTTCGCACCTAAGTTTCCTTAGATCATTCTCCCTAGTGTGCGATAATGGATCAGCTTTTGTATCTATATTCCTAACTCAATGGGCATTGGAAAATAAGGTTATTATCAAGTTCTCTTGAAATTATTACCCACAAGGAAATAGGGTAGCTAAATCTACAAACAAGAACTTCATCACAGTAATAAGACATTTGTTGAAGGAGAATCCTAAAGATTGGCATATGCAACTCAAATATACTCTATGGATAGGTCGAGTAAGGGTCAAGAATGCTTTGGGGATGTCTCCATATCTACTTTTTTATGGACAAGAGCCAATAATCTCACTTAATCTTAGGATTCCTATTTTGAAATTCATGAGTGGGTATGCTAAAGATGCTGACAGAGTACAAATCAAATTGATGAATCTTTCGGAGATGGATGAAAAATAGATAGTTGCTTTGGAGCACATGGCTAAACATCAAGCTATCATCAAGTTGTGGTTGGAAAAGAGGGCCACGATAAAGTCCTTCAGAATATTTGAACTTGTTCTACTCTGGATAAGGTGAAAGAAAAGTCAGGCAGCCACATTAAGTTTCAATGTTTGTGGATTGATCCCTATCAGATCACAAAACTTCTCATTGAAAATACATTTAAGCTATGTTCCTTATAGGGGGAATTGATTTCTAAAACATTAATTTGAAGCCTAGAAGACCCAATAAAAAAAAATCTAGAAGTGTGTTAAATTTTTGCAAGTGTGTTTCTTCTCAGTTGTGTGTTTACTTTTAGTTGTGTATTTGTTTTCAAAGTTGTGTCAGTCTAGGGGGTAGTTGGGCTCAATATTTTTTTATCTTGACATATTTTACTGACTACTCTTTTGGTTTCAATTTCAAGAAGATGCATTTCTTTGTCAAAACATTTTGATGATTTTGTGTCTTATACCAGCTGAGGAATGGATGTTGCTTGCAGTAATAGGGAACTTTCAGTCCTTAATTTGGGATTGTAGATCAACAAGTTTTTGACACTTTACAAATTTAAAGATTGATTATCTCAAGTGTTGTTAAGCCAAGGTTGAAGACAAAAAGGGATGATCCAAATTCCATTGGTTCAAATGGAAGGGTCCTCTTGAAGGAATTGGTGAGATCATTGTTTGACGTGAGAGTTTCTAAAAGTTCTTAAAAGAGGAATGCAAGGGATGTTCACAAAGGATCAAATCCAAGAAATGACACCAATTTCTTGGTCACACAATCTAAGCATGGTTAGGATACATAAAGAAAATTAAAAAAAGAAAAAGAATGATGTTAAGAATCAAGGATTCTAAAAGGTCTAAAAGGGGTAATTTGATAAATGGATGTGCACTAATAATAAGCTATCCAATATCAAAACATTCCTTCATCAAAGAATCAAATGGTGACATTATGTGCTACATTGAATAAGTATTCAAAGGATTGCTGACAAATTCAAAAGATAACTGACAACTTGCCAAGAGCCCTTAGAACTAATTCTCTCATCTAGTTGGACAAAGGATTGATAAACAACTTTCGTGAAGATTCCTAATGAATGATCCATATGGGGTGGATACATTTATTATAGATTTCATTTTGAGATGTCAAAGGAAATGGATACATGGAACACACACTAAACCTATAGTTTAAGATTTTGAGGTTTTGACAGCAAAGAGACACAAAATACACTTGGAACATCTAGGATTTAGTTGGTGTTTGATACATGTTGGACAAATGTTTGTTGATGAAGAAATGACTTTCTCATTTCTTCCTTTATTTAGGGTTTTTTTTTTGGTTTCACAATGCACACCCCATTTATATCAGAAAAAGGGACCCATACATCATTTTTGGGCTTTTCAAAACCTTATTCTAGGATTTGAGTCTTTTCGGGGTCTTATTCAATGTTCTAGTTTTTGTCCAAGTCTTGACTGAGAAACCCAGAGGTTGAAAAACTAGAATTCTAAAGGAATGAGACACTTTAAAAAATTAGGAAGCACATTAGCACACCTCCCTAGGTGTGCTAGTACACCAAAATATGGCATTTGTGCATAATTATGCATAGCAACACAAGTGAAAAGGGTCTAGTAGATCTATATAAGTTGGGGGCCCCTCCTTCCTTAACTTATTTTTTCTTCTACCTCATTTTGTGCCACATCACTACACTCAAGTAGGTGTAGTACTCCACTCCTCCCTCCTCACTTCACCTTGCATCCTACAAAAATACAAAAATGAAAACACAAGAATGGTGTGCATCAGTGCACCTGCCCAAGTGTGTTGATGTGCACAAAATTTAATGTGCTCAAGCCTTTGAATGGGTTGTACATCAACGCAGCCCCTAACGCATGTTGATGTGCAACACTTAGAAAAACTTGCAAAATCAAGAAAATGCACATCAGGCACACCTACTAGGTGTGCTTGATGTGCCAATTATGGAATTTTAGGGTTTAAAATAGTGTTTTTTAACGTTTTTGAAACAAACATTTTTAATTTTTGTGCAAGTTAGTTCTTGGGTCTGAATTGATTCATTTTTCTTCAATTACTAGACTAATGGACATACTTCTTTTGCATATATAATGGCATCTTCCTCATCCTCCCTTGGTCAGAAAATGGCACCAAAACTAGTAGTGTCCAAGTTTCAAGGCATTCCCACTAAGTCACTGTTTCAAGCTGATCACTCAGAGATTCAAGATATAGATTTGGGTCACATAGATTTGGGAGATTTCTTAAAGATATGCAAAAGATGAATTGAGAGGTCCCAGATGATCTCCACATTCACCTAATAAGGACTCATTAGTGTAGCATCACACATAGTATTGGTGTAGTCTTCAAAGTTGATCATGACACTCACAAAACATTTTTTTCCTAAAGAGAGGGTAGTTAAGAGCATAATAGGAGAGATTTTTCTTGATCTTTGATCCAAGATCATTGATAAAGTTTTCCATCTCCCAAGGGTGGATTAATTTATTTGGATAACCTATGAGAAAGTAGAGAGATGGTATTGGGAACACATTAATGAAGCTTCTGAGATTATCCAATCCTCATAGCTTATAGAGAAGACTCATTTGGGAAAGAAAACTATCAAAGTAGACATTATGAGAGGATACATGAAGGAGGATATTGGATACTCAATCATACTCTTGAGTAGAGTTATGGGTTTGTCGGTAGTCAAACACCTGAACATTTTCATGGTGCATTTTATTGAAACAATAAAAAAAGTAGAGATGTCACTGGATCGGGCTTCTTTTCTCAGTCAAAATTTGGGTGAATAGTTGGTGGCAGAAAAGAACAATAGGAAATTCTACATGACATCATACTTGGTGTAGTTGTTAGCTATGAGAGCCATAGATTATCCAGGGCTCTATAGGAGGGGTAGTATGCAGGATGCCAATGCATGGCCATATATTGCATACCCTTAGCTGGTGAAGAACAGGTTTACAAAGAAAACCAAATAATACAAAATTGTAAATGATGCTCTCATCTTTGCCATAATTCATTTTATAGAAGGAGATTACACAAAGAGAATACTAGAAGAGGTAGCTACAAAAATATCATTAGTCGTGGCTTACTATATCTAGTTCCAAACATTTACATATTTGAGGGTAGTAAGTACAACTATTAACCCTAAGAAGCTCCCTAGGTGTCCCAGCAATAGGCTTATTCTCCTAGAGATCTCCCCACAAGTCTTGTCTACATATGATAGAGATAGAAAACAAAATAAGATGTATTAGATGTGGCCTATGACTATAGGACATTTTTAGGTTGATCATGTTGGTCTAATTTTTTGCATTATAATTTTCCCTTGCCTAGGTAAAAAATTAGACTGGAACCACTAATGGCATGAAAACCTTTTTAAAATATGTGAATATTCTCCATCCTTTTCAAAGTTTTTGCAAACCGAGTCTCCCCTTTTCTTTTCTATTTCTCACTGCCTGATCCCTAAAAGATATATGGTGATCTCTATCTCACTATGACAAGATGCAAGTGTTTTACCCTTAGCAACATAGTGATTGCTGCTAAGTTGAAGAGTGGTGTCATCAAATGGAGGTATATCAGAGATTATATTGCTTCAAAAATATTTGATCACATTTTTATGACAGACCTGTCAAAACTTGAAAAGGGGTTAGAACATTGACATACAAAAGGCATCAACAAAAATCTCAACTTTTTTGATTAGTCACTTTGTCACTATCAAAAAAATTGAGCACTTTGTCATTAGTGACATGGTGCCTTCACCAAAAGTAATGGCCAGTAGTCACTTTTAAGTTTTTTGGTGACCATAAGTTTTCCAAGCTATGTGATGGACATGTGGTTTTATTGTTATGTCAGAAGCATTAATGAGGGTGGTTATGACTTCAATTGCCTTTATCTTTTCAGCCACAAATTTTGATAAGTCCTCGGAAGTCACTATGTCACTATTGGAAAATTTGTGTTTCTCTTCATTAGTGACATAGCGCCTAGACAGAAAGTAATACTGTAGCGACATTTTAGAGAAAGTGGGTCCCAAACAATGCTCCATCAGATATCATTTATAAATTTTTGGCACACTATGGCATCTAGTGGGATACACATATACACTGGGAAAAGTGACAGCACCAGAGGTCATTATATCACTATCGAGAAACTTGTTCTTCTCATCATTAGCGACATAGCACCCAGCTAGGGAATAAACACATGGTGGGACCCAAGCAGTGTGGTAATATGGCCAAGTTTTTAAAATATGAATTTATATGCCAGTGGTGCAGGGTTATCTCACATCATCAATAATTGGACCCACACCCTAATTCATGAAACAAATGAAAGATTCTAATCGTCAGATCGATCTCAAATCTACGATCGTTGCTATCTCGCTATGGTGAGTTGCACGAAGGTTATGAACAATGAAATAGCAAAAAAGGGCCCACCACATCTATCTTAAGTAATACATCAAATGTTTCTCACATGATCAATGTAGAATCAACAATGGTTTCTATCTTGCTATGTCAAGGTGCTCAATTTTTATGTATAGTGAGATAGTGATTCAGTGACATGTGTCATTAGAATTCTGTGGATCCAGATCAAAATCACCAATAATGAAAGAAAGATACACATGGGTAAATCTCATTGGGTTGACTATGAACACAAGGGTGTGAAGCAATTTTTTATTATTCACAAAGACATTGTAGAATTATAGAAAGGAATGAGCAAAGAATCAAAGTTGAAGGCTTGAGTCTCATAACAGAGGGGTAATTTTCAAACTAGCTTTCTGGAGGTTCCTAATAAGAAAAATATGCGATGTTATATACCACCAGAATTGGTATGAGATGAAATTTTTGAATATAGGTTAGATTGTGTACATGTCTTCACTGGTTTGTGTTATAGGTCAATTTGTGTTTCCTAGGGTATTGGCAATAGAACAGGAAAATTCGATCATTGAGCATCAGAGTTTGTTAGAGGGTGGGTTTGAAATTTTTTTGAAGCTTGATTATGGTAAAAGTAAGTTGGAAAAGATTATCTTGCATTCTAAAGGCTTGTTAACTGATATTTACTTTTTACTTTGAGTTCAATTTGATATCAGAAATTAGTTATCTTTTCTACCAAATATCTGAGATTCTTTATGCCTTTAAGAGCCAAAATCATGGGGATTTGATAGAAAGTTACAGAGAGAAGGTAGAGAGAAGTTGTTTCATCTTCTTGGGAAGGAATTTTGAGGGTACACTTGTCAATTGTAGATTCAATCTGAGTTTTGTTTCCTTTCTATTTATTCTTTCTTCTTCTCTTTTGCAAGGGTTGAACAATTTGGAAAGTTTCTCTAGTATGAAGATAGTTAGTAGAAATAGCCCTAGAATTGATGAATTCTGAATGGAAGACCTATGATGTGCTGGTTCCAGACCATGAAGCTTTGCTTTGGCTATGATACCCCCTTCCCATCCCATAAACTTCTCATTCCTACCATTTTCTCTCTTGTATGACAGCATATGTTATTATATAGTCTATTTTATTAGGTTCTTTGTGAGTTAATTTCATGCATTTTTATGTATTATTTCAAGGAAATCAATACAAGGAATAGCAAGTGTTTAGTTTTAGTTTGAATCTTGTATCCATTCTCAGTGAGTTTTAATGTTTTATGATCTTTGATCAAAGGGCTTAGGTCATAAGTGTAGTCCCTTAATGCTATATGTTGCTTCATTATTGCTTGTAATTCAAGGAATTATGTAAATGCTTAGAAGATTCAATGGGGTTGCAGGTTTATTGAGGAGGATATTAGATAAGAATGAGATTTAGATTGAACATTGATGTCTATTTATAAGGTGAATGGATAGATCATATATCCAAATATATGAATAAGTATCAGATATCCAAAATGCATGAGGGAGATTCATGAATTGCCCAATGGATCAGGCACTGATCAGCTACAGGGTCATTAAGTTGTTGTCTATACATGGTTTTCATCCACTTTCCCCATCCATATAAAATCAAATCAAATTCAAATTATCTTTACATTTTATGTTGAAGAGCTATAATAGTTTAACCCTCACTCAACTTATGAGATTCATAGATTTCCATTCAACTACTGTAGATCTATGTTATTACATAAGTTATTAGGAGATACAAGGGTTTTCATTTGTAGTAAATAGATTCAGGGATATGTTTTGCACTGGTATGATATCATTTGAATCTGAGGTCTACCCACCTAGGTTTAGCAAAGCCTAAAGTAGAAGAAGGGTCAAGCCTCATAGTTGGCCCTGTGTCTAAAATGAGATGTTGAGAATGGGAGTTAACTGCCCCTAGATATGTCATATTCTCATGGGGATAATTGAAAACCCTCCACTATTTTCAAAAAAAAATAGATTGGAGGCAAGATATCCCCTCTTTTGAATGTGAATGAGATCAGTATCCCTTAGAATAGTATAATTCTCTATGGCCATATTTTGACAATATCAGGAGAGTGCAATACTTAGCAGGCAAAACATTTCAACATGAAGAAGCTATTGAAGGTCATTGGATGAATATGACAAATGAATATGATGTCTATTTAAGGGATTATTGTAGGATGAATTTGTATTTGGTAGAGAAGGCCTTAAAGATAAAGATTCCATTGAAGATTGTCCAATATAATACAAAAGAGTTGCTTGATCCTTTGTTTAGCAGGGATAGAATTGGTGAATGGCCTATTATGAATGTTAAGGTTAACAAGGAAGAGAACTCAAACACTAATCATAGGGCAAGGCACATCATCAAATTGATGTAGGATTGGACCAAGAAACCATTCAAACTTGATCCAATTCCTAAGACTATGATCTTCCATGCACAAGCCCATCCAGCCAAAGGTAGAGGGAAAAAGGTCACTATCCCTAAATTTACAACTTAGTTGGGCATAAGACTAGAAATGGTACACCAAATTGATAGGTCAGTTGGTTATTATTAAGCCACAAAGTGTAAAGGAAAGTACAAGAAGAAGATTAATTCTCCTCAATGAGTTAAACTAGAAGAGGGAGAAATTCTAGCATCGCCATAGCAAGGAGAGGAAAACATACAAGGGCCAAAGAATGTAGAAGCTATACAAGTGTAATCTCCAAATTCAGCCAGTTGCCTAAGTGCCACTAGAAAAAAAATTAGAAACTAAGGTACAAGAGGTTTCTCCACCTTGATAAATAGAGGAAGCCTCCCCTCCATACCAAAAAGTAGGAAGATTAAGACTTCAGTGAAGAGGAGACAAAAGGTTATTAAGAAAGTGATTCCTTTTCCATCTATCCCTGAATCCATTCTAGAAGAGGTGTAAGAAGAGGGTGATGAGGATGAAGAGGATGATCTACCTTTGACTTAGAGGACTCAACTAGATAATGCCACAAAGTAGGAATGAAGGAGAAGTTCCACAATCACACCACCATCTATCCTTGATGAACCCATGTAGACCAATACTTCAGAGGATGAAATACAATAATGGATATATGAGTAAGATGTGGAGGCCACTAATGTCTTTCATATGTTAGATTATGACTTTATGCCCTTGGGTACCAAGTTGGTTAGGGACAAGATTAGAGTTACACCAACCAATAAACCCTAAGAGTAAGATTGGAATCAGATGCCCCTCAAATCACAAGGACCTAAGATAATTTTGAAATCCTAGCTGCAAGTCACATTTTGTGTAGACAAGGGATCGATTACCCCTCTTCCTCTAGGTACAAGCTTCCTAGGACTTAGAGGTGAGAACTGTGGGCTCCATAGATATAAAGACTATCCGTGTAGACCTCTCACAAAGGGAGAAGACTGCAGAAAGGAGTGATGAGGGGAAGAGTATAGCTAAGAAAACTCCTTCATCCTCTAAGGGTAAGTCCCTAGTACAACATGTTCCAAGGTGGCTTAGAAAATAAGTGATCAGAAACAAGAAGCAATAGTTCACCACTAAAGATGAGGATAGAATGGAATTTATAGAAGTTCTCAGGAAGCTGGATTCACCACCAAATGATGTGCGAGCATTGGTCTTTTTTATGAGTGATCATAATTAGGATCCTTTCATTCATGTAGCTATCTATCCTCCATAATCAAATTTAGAATAATTGACTCTTTGAGATTATTAGATCTAGGAGATGATACTTAGAAAGCCAACCTTGGAAACTACAAAGATGATGGTTACCATGGGCATGAAGGAGGTGTTTAGGAGCCTAGAGCAGGATAGGGTAGAATTGATAACACTTCAGCAATAGAATGAAATCCTAAAAAGATATTTGAGCCAATTTTTTGGCCCCTTAGATCCCACTAACCCCAAAGAAACTCTACATGCAACAATTCATAGAAGGGATAGAGGTGCAATGCAATTGGACCCATTTTTGAATGCTTCTCAACAATGGCTAGAAAGTTTTGAAGAAAAAGGTTTACTAATTATTCAAGGAAATCTTAAATTATTACATGTCATGTAGGAGAATGCAAATAAGTTAGTAGCAATTTTGAATCAAGATTTTGGTTTAATGGATGAAGTGCATACCTCGGTGAAAGATTTACAAGCATTACGTGCAATCAAAGGCCAGAGGTATCAGATGCTCATGGATGTATATATAGTGGAGGAACTAGATTTAATAGATGATTGGACTAAGAATATTGTAGATGGAAATAAAGTAATGGAGTCATTATAGGTGGAGATTCACAAGCTCAAAGACCAAGCCCAAGAGCAAATTTTTGAAGCTAAGAAACATTATAGTGATGCATGTCTAGACATTTTGGAGGATGATGCATGGGAAAAGCTAATACTTGTAGAGGTAGTGGTTGAGAAATTTTGGAAAACTTTCAATGAATTTTCTAATGATGAGGATATCTGATAGGTGTTTAGGATGGAAGAAGCATTATTGGAGCTTGATACAAAACTTAGGGATTTTGTAGAAAGTCGTATAGAAGTAGATAACTATAGGCAGAAAGTAAAGGATAAATATAATGCCTTAGATCTACTAGATGAAGCTAAAGTCACTGAGATAATTGAGAATTTAAATGGAAAATATCTAGAAATAGCTCTAGTATAAAGGGAAACAAAGCCTAGAAGCCAGAATTTCAATTTTGAAACTTGGTGAAATTTTGCATTTTTTGGCCTCTAAGGTGCACTATTGTGCTAGGTGCACTAAGTGCACATGTACACCTAGTGCACTGGTGTGCTTTTTGAAAAGTGTTTTGGAAGATTTTGAAGAAGTGAGAGGTGCACCGATAGTTGCTGCTAGTTTCAAAATTAGAGCTTTCCATGCATTAGAAATGCATTCTGATAGCAGTTTAACCCTGACAGATGCCTAGTAAATATGAAGCTTCCATTTTTGGCACTTCTAGACACTCCTACATCAATGAAAGGCTCTCTTCTTCTTATTTTCTCATTTTTTCTTTATTTTAAGGCATGTAAATGCCCATGCATCCAATTAATGATATAAAATGAATGGAGTCCTGTTAAGCGCCAGTTAAGAGTCATTTTGTACATAATTAGTTTTTTTAAATTAATTTAGAAGCATATGATTGCTTAAAAATATCTCTCACTCTCAACACAAATTGAGGAGAAGATTTCTTATAAATTTGAGATTGTAATATGCAATTGAGGTCATCATATTTTTGCAATAATATTATGCTTTTGATCCTTACATTTGGAGTGTAGTGATTCTTGCCCAAGTGTGTTATATTTTGTGAATGTATGTTCATGGAGTGTGATTGAGCCAAAATTTTATTGCATTATTTCTAGTTGTGTGATCTTTTATTTCTAGTGTTTGCTATAGTTTTATGAATTATGCTGATGTAACTAGTTTGAGAAGAGATCACTCATTTTGTTCTTGCATAGCTTTTCGTCTCACATGAGTGCACTTTTCGTGGCTTTGTGATTTGATGAAAAATGAAACATCTTATGGGTATTGAATTCCCCATTGATGATTACATCAGTGGAATTAAGGAAGTGTTGCTCCTACTTTCATTGGTTACCCACTGATCTTTTTGAAAGCTTAACTCATAAATGTGTTGTTTTCATGGTTTATGTTCGTTAGGATTTTACTTTCATGTTATTTGCTTAAATTTATTTTCACCTGATCTTCATTACTTGCTATATTAACCCCTTGGTTAAATTAGGAATTCATATAGTTGCATTGTTAGATTGTATTCATCATAAAATACAAAAATACAAAAATATATCTCTTTTTGTGTGTTTTATTCTTTTGAAGTAGCAAATGGATTTTACTTCTATTTTGAAGTTATTAGAACCAACAAAGGCCTACTCATGAACATTCACATTTATCTTCAATTGAGCAGATTCTAGTAGGTGACAAGATTGCCCAAAACCTTGGAGTTGATCCCCAAGATTGGCTTTTCAAGAGAGGAGTTTGAAAGGATTCATGTCATTAAGCATTGTACAAAATGACAACTCAACAAATACAAACAAAATTGGAAATGGATGGAACTTTCTAATTTCCAATTTCCAATTGTTTGTGTGAACATTCCTTCCATTTATGTTCGCATGAACATAAATAAATAAAAATAGGCATGTTCATGTAAACATACAAAAGTTACTATTTTCATTGTAAAATTGCCATTTTTTGAAAACATATGTTCACACGAACATATAAAATAGGTTTGTGTAAACACTATGTTCATGTGAACATATAAAATAGGTTCATGTAAACACTATGTTCGCACGAACATATATTTTTTTAAAAACTTTGCTATTCCCTTAAAAAATAGAAAAAAAAATGGTGCTTTAACCCTCAAAACTAGGGTCAAATGGTCTTCTACTATAAATTAAAAAATGTCAAATTGTGCTTCTCAGAGCAAGCTTTCCAATGACTATAATTTTAATTGGTATTATATTCATTAAGATTTTCAAAAATGAGTTCAACTCATTATAGGTTTATTAATCATTGAACATCAACTGACTTCGACACTTCAGGAAAATTTGTGAATTAGGTCAAATTTTTTTTGAAAAATATCTAGGAAATAGCTTAATGAGATAGATTTCTATTGAAAAAATAAAATTTCATTTATGATAAATTGAGTTCAAGTTATCCATGTCAAAGTGAATGTGTGTCTAAATTATGATTGATGTCACTTCATAAACTATACAACATTCAACCAAGTTGAATCAAACCAAATGCATCCTCTAGATATTGATATTAAAAAAATCCAAAACTAAAGGAATTACCTCATTATCATTTCTAAAAAAAAGTTATGCTTGTCAAAATAATTGTCACTCTTTAAAAATATTGAATTTTCATATGTACCACTTTTTAGGGGAGAAGAAAAATTTGACTTAAATTTTTAATTTTTAATTTTTTTTAAATATGATTAGAAAATAGGAACAGAGTACTAAGAATCACTAGTTTATGTCATATTCAAATTATTCATATTTTTAGAGATATAGTCACTCAAATGTGAGGTTTGTTTCAAAAATATTGATTTCAATGTCAAAATTGGTAAAAAAGTGGAACCCATTATTGTGGGATCACCCCTCAATTATCAATCTTAATCAAACTTAACCATGTGAGCAATATAATCAAAAACTACAACAAGATACTCAAGCACACTAACACCAGATATGTTAACTAGGGAAACCCTTGATTAGAGGAAAAACTCTGGTGGGGATGGCACCCATAAGGTGATGTACTAATATAAATATTTCTTGTTAGAGGATGGACCCTATTAAGAGTCTATAACAACATTCAGTTGATATTAGTATTTGTTGGGAGAGTTTGAATCCCTATTAGGGGATTCCAACCCTATTAAGAGTTGTGTGAACCCTATTAGGAGTCATAGAAGTAATGCAAGAGCATTCTTGGTTTCCTTGTTAGCCTGGTCATCTTTTTTTATTATACAAGTTGGTGCCGAGTTGCTATAGCACTTAGTTGGTGCCGAGTTACTATAGCACTTAGTTGGTACTAGATTGCTATAGCACTTAGTTGGTGTTGAGTTACTATAGCACTCAGTTGGTGTTGAGTTACTATAGCACTCAGTTGGTGCCAAGTTACTGTAGCACTCAGTTGGTGCCGAGTTACTTTAGCATTCAGTTGGTGCTAAGTTACTATAGCACTCAATTGGTGTCAAGTTACTATAACACTTAGTTGGTGTTGAGTTATTGTAGCACTTAGTTGATACTAAGTTACTATAGCACTTAGTTGATGCTGAGTTATTGTAGCACTTAGTCGGTGCCAAGTTACTGTAGCAATCTAGTGTTGACTGAGTGTTCCTTCATGTTCTAAGTTACCTAGTATATGTCAAGTGACTCTTCATGTGTCGAGTTACCCAGTGTATGTCAAGTGACCCTTCATGTGCTGAGTTTTCCTATTTATGCCAAGTGTTAGCATTTGGACATGATTTCTATGAGCTAACTTGCGAGATTTATTTTGATTGCAATATTTATGTTAAGATCTTTTCTTGGGATGTGCCTAGACCATTTTTGGGTTGGCCTTCCTCTTATGTAATGTTCTAGAATGATCTGTAAGTTTTTTTGGCAAGTATATATAGAGTGTTTAGGATTAGAGTTAAGGAAGTTTTTGGAGAAGAGGATTGTAGAGTAGAACTAGAAAGTGAAAATTTGTTGTTGGATCTTTGAATGTGAATGCATTTTCATTTAGCCATAACCTAGAAGGCCTTACAACTAGGCATGTATGAAGATATTTTGATGAATCAAAAAAAATATTCCATTGTTCTTCCTCCTTTGGTTGATTTTCGTTGTGTTTTCTTTCGTTGTGTTAACTCTTGCAAGGTGGTTTGGATAGCTAGGCAAGCCTTTGGCCTTAGTTATTCATCCTTTACCTGTGTCAAGGTAAAATAATTTTCTCCACTCAAACAATCCATTATGTCATCCATCCTTGGCATAGGAAACCTATATTTCACTGTTATCTTGTTAATAGCTTTGGAATCAGTACACATTTTCCATTCTCCATTATTTTTAGGTGCTAATACAATAAGTACAGAACATGGAATCAAGCTTTCTCTAATCAAAACTTGCTGCAAAAACTCATGCACTTGTCTATTAAGTTCTTTATTCTCTATAGGTGTCAATCTATATGGTGCTTTGTTCAAAAAATTGGCTATCACTATTTGTTGTCACTCGGTCATTACTAGCTTTTGCTACTTGGTCATTACTACCAACACTCTGTCCACTAGGAACTATGGCAAAATAGACTTGATTCTTCTTCACTTCCTTTTCAAATTCTTTCCCATTAACCATGCAAAATTTTATTGTAGTACAACTAACCTCATCTAGACTTTCAATCAAAAGCAGCAATATTTGTTTTTTCCCATTTACCCAAAGAGTATATTCATTCAATCTTCCATCACGTACAACAGGGTAAAAGTACAAAAATGTGTCACCTTTCAAGCTAACTTATTAGAATGATGGAATTTGAGTATTTACATATAAAAATCTAAAAATTTCAAACATATGATCTAGATAATTTCATTCTAGCTAAGTTATATATAGTCTCACACTTTTCCAATTGGAAAAGTCTATTAAAAGCATGTTTTATAGTAGTTTGTATCCAACTACTTAAAAAATTAAATTATTTTAGAAAAGTAACATTTCAATAACTCTTACTATTTTTTATGATATTTCTTTAATAACATATAAATACCATTTTATAGAGCTCAGAGTCAAGAACATTCTCATATAGATTTTATAGTGTTTTAATTAGATATAGTCTAATGTACTTACAAAATTTTACAAGCACATATTTTAACACTTGTAAAGATATAAATTTTGAAAAAGAAAAAAATATTAAATCATATCAAAAAAATTTAAAAACCATATGAAATTCTAGAGGAGAGAGTCATCTTCTAGAATATATAATTTTTGTCCTGGTTAGAATAGATTTGTTTTTAAAAATGTGGTGGGAGATGAAAACTATCGATTTTAGGTGAGTTGAAATTTGAATCATTATAAAAGAGAAAATATAGGTCTAAAGCCAACTTTTATTTTTGAATGTTCTAGCTAAGTAAATTATCTATAACATAGTCTGAGATCAAAGTTGAATAGGTTTATTTCCATATAATTTTGTGGTGGGAACTAGAGCCCTAATTTTCAACATTTTTTAGTAGCTAAAAAGTTATGTATAAAAATTAGGAAAATGTATCAAATATTATTCCAAATAATTATTAAAAATTCTAATCCTAAATTTCATCCATTTCTACACATTTCATTAGTTTACTTCATTTTCTAATTCAAAATAATAATACCAATTTTATGTCATTGAAGGTGAACAGTTATAATTTTGTTAGCTTTTTCCTTTACAAAAGGGTGACATAGGTTTGTGCTTTTACCCAGCATATATATCATATTGACAAGGTATACCCAATAGAATATGAAAACAATCCATCGGCATAATATCACACAAAACTTCATCAAAGTAATGTCCAATCTTGAACTTCACAAGGCATTGCTCATTTACCAATATCTTATGCTCATCTTTGATCCATGAAACATGATAGGGTTTAGGATGCTTTAGCCTCTGCAATTGCAACTTTGTAACCAACTCTTTTGATGCCAAATTTATAGAACTTCCATTATTAATGATCACTTTGTAGCATTTTCCAGCCATCTTACATCTTGTCTTGAAAAGACTTCTCCTTAAAATAGGTTCCTCATCACTTTCCTTATTACATAAGGTTCTTCTCACCATAAAATTTTCTCCAGCCTCAAGTCCACTTTGTGAACCCTCATCATCTTCTTGAATCATAGAATTTCTCTTACCTTTCCCACTTTCAAAGGATCTACATTCAAAAGATCTATGTCCCTCTTTACCACATCTAAAACAATTACCATGAAATCCACCTCTAGAATAAGAATTACCTCTTCCTTGGTAAGAATTAGTACCTCCTTAGTAAGAATTACCACTTTTCCATTCAGTCTTTCTTTCGTCATCATTCTTCCATTCAGATTTTTCTTTATTCTATACAAAATTGTCAAATTTTCCACCTTCACCATAAGATCTACTTCTGCCTCTCTGGAATCTACCACCTCTACCTCTTTGTCTTTATCCATACTTCTTTGTCAAGATCTCCTTAGCTTTCAAGGAATATTGATATGCTTCTTCTACACTTTCCAACTTCACAAAACTTATTTCATCTTGAATTCTAGATCTCAATCCATTTATGTACCTTGCAATTTTCTCAATGTCATCATCCACATGTCCAGATCTAATGTCCAATCTATAGAATTCCTCAGTATACTCTTCCATAGTCATGTCCTTTTGTTTCAAATTTTGCATCTTTCTCAACAAGCTAACTTGGTAATTAGTAGGAAGGAATTTGTTCTTTACCTTGTTCACCATCTTTGGCCAAGTTTTGATCTTCTCCTTTCCTCTCCTTTGTCTATCAATTTGCAAATGTTTCCACCATAGTGATGCATGACCTTTCAACCTAGTGACTACAATCTTCACCTTTCTATTATCAGGAGTATTTTCATACTCAAAGAACTTCTTCATATTAGAGTTCCAATCCAACATAGCATTGGGATCCAATTTTTCATCATAAGGAAAAAATTTTACAATAGGCTTTGAATTTTCCCTAGACAACACTCACAATAATCTTTCCTCATCTTGATCTTCTTTAGGTTATGGATTATGGTTCAGTTTTGTTGCTTCATCATCACTTACATCATCAAGATGTGCTCCTCTCCTCTGGGTTATCTCCATAATATCTAATCTAGCTACAATTTGTCTCAACTAATCCAATATGGCATTATCAACATTTCCTCTAGCATGAACCATCTTTACAAATCAATTTCCTTCAAGATCGTAACCCTCTGCAAGTTATAGGTCAAATCCATAGATCTAAAACCCTACAACCAAATCTAAATTAGGGTTCTACATGATCCAATATCCACAAGGATGAACCTCAAGGTCTAATACCACTTGGTACAAGTAAAGGATGAATAATTAGGGTCAAAGGCTTGCCCAACTATCCAAACCACCCAGAAAGAGTTAACACAATAGAAGAAAACACAAAGAACAACAACCAAAGGAGGAAGAACAATAGAATACTTTTTTTGATTCATCAAAATATCTTCATACATGCCCAACTGTAAGGTTGAAGTTCTTGGTTTTGATGAAATGAAAGATTTGTATGATACTAATCCTAATTTTTCTAAGGCATGGAGAGAGTGCAAAGCACCAAATCTGGCAGATCACATAAGTATGATGAGTATTCCATTCAAGAAGTATGGTTTTCAAAGGAATTTAGTTGTGTATTCCTAGAAGTTATATAAGGTTGAATCTAATTAAGGAAAAGAATAGTGGTGGATTAGCTAGACATTTTGGAATTGATAAGACATGGGGTTTTCTGAAAGAAAAGTATTATTGGCCACAAATATATAAGGATGTCTAGAAATTTGTAAAGAGTTGTGGAGTTTGTCAAATTGAAAAAGGAGAAAGTCAAAATACTTATTTGTATACACCCATTACTATTCTTGAGAAACCTTGGAGTGACATTAGTATAGATTTTGTTCTTGGATTACCTAAGACAGTGAAGGGGTATGATTCCATATTTTTTGTAGTGGATAGATTTTTTAAGATGGCTCATTTTATACCATGTAAGAAGATATCAGATGTTGAGCATGTTACTAAACTTTTCTTTAAAGAGATTGTGAGATTGCATGGATTACCAAGAAGCATTATTTTTGACAAAGATAGTAAGTTTGTTAGTTATTTTTGGAAGACTTTGTGGAAGAAGATGGGTAATAAGTTGAAGTTTAGTTCTACGTTCCATCCACAAACAAATGGACAAACAAAGGTTGTGAATAGAGGCTTAGGTAATTTGTTGATATGTTTAGTTGGGAATAAGCTAAGTAATTGGGAGATGGTATTGGTGCAAGATAAATTTGCATATAATAATTTTGTGAATAGGAGTATAGGGAAAACACTTTTTGAGATTATTACTTGAATGAAGCCTAGAGGAGTATTAGATTTGAGAGATGTTGCTCATGAAGAAAAGAGAAGCACTATAGGAGAATAATTTGTTGATTTTATGGAGTCTTTGCATAAGGAAGTGAAGTTGAGGATGGAACAAAGTAATTAGAAGTCTAAGGAGAATGTTGATCAGTATAGAAGACACCATGATTTTCAAGTTGCTGATGAGGTGATGGTTCATCTGAAGAAAGGAAGATTCCCAATTGGACCATATAGTAAGCTAAAGATGAAGAAATCTAAACCTTGTAAGGTCTTGAAGAAGTTTGGAAATGGTAATGCTTATGAAGTTGAGTTACCTAATGACATGGATATATCTCCTATATTCAAAATTATTGATTTGTATAAGTATCACGAGTTGGATGATGAAGTTGTTGTATTAGAAGATTATACTAAGCAAATTGAAGAATTTGAATAGGTATTGGATCAGAGAGTTAGCAAGAGCACAAGAGGAAAAGATTACTATGAATATTTGATGAAGTGGAATAACAGGCCTATTGAAGATGCTTCATGGATTCCTCAATCTAAGTTGGATTCAACTAAGATTGTGACATCTCAATGATTCAAGAGAATCATTTATTTCAACCCCAGTTGTCTAATGCAAGAGAATTTTGGGTTTCCTTTTTATCCTACTCATTTTTGTTCATTCTACAAGTTGGTGCTAAGTTACTATAGCACTTAGTTGGTGCCAAGTTACTATAGCACTCATTTGGAACCAAGTTGCTATAGCACTTACTTGGTGCTAAGTTACTGTAGCACTCAATTGGTGATAAGTTATTGTAGCAATCATTTAGAACCAAGTTACTATAATACTCAGTTGGTGTTGCATTACTGTAGCACTCAATTGGTGCCGAGTTACTGTAGCATTCAATTGGAACCGAGTTGCTATAACACTTAGTTGGTGTCAAGTTACTATAGCACTCAATTAGTACCGAGTTACTATAGCACTTAGTTGGAATTGAGTTACTGTAGCACTCAGTTGGTGTTGAGTTACTATAGAACTCAGTTAGTGTCGAGTTACTATAGCACTCAGTTGGTGTTGAGTTGCTATAGCACTTGGTGTCGAGTTAGCAATCTAGTGTTGATCGAGTGTTCCTTCATGTGTAGAGTTACCTAGTGTATGCCAAGTGACTCCTTATGTACTAAGTTACCCAGTGTATGCAAAGTGACCCTTCATGTGTCAAGTTTTCTTATTTATGCCAAGTGTCAGCATTTGGATGTGATTTTTGCGAGCTGACTTGGAAGATTTATTTTGATTACGATATTTATGTTAAGATCTTTTCTTGGGATATGTCCAAACCATTGTTGGGTCAGCCTTCTTCTTATTTAATGTTCTAGAATGATTTGTAAGCATTTTGGCAAGTATATATAGAGTTTTTAGGCTTAAAATTAAGGAAGTTTTTAGGGAAGAGGATTGCAAAGTAGAATTGGAAAGTGTGAATTTGTTATTGGATCTTTGAATGTGAATGTATTTGCATTTGGTCATAACCTAGAAGACCTTATAGCTGGGCATGTATGAAGATATTTTGATAAATCAAAAAAATTATTCCACTATTCTTCCTCCTTTGGTTGTATTTCTTTGTGTTTGCTTCAGTTGTGTTAACTCTTGCCAAGTGATTTGGATAGTTGGGTGAGCCTTTGGCCCTAGTTATTCATCCTTTACCTACATCAAGAAGGCAGATGGACCCACTATCCAAACAACTTCAAGGGGAAGACCAATGAACCCACTATCTAAATGATCTCTATATTATTCCTTGTAGAATAATAGAATTGAATTGCACTTCCCTCCACTTTCTCTATCATTTCGACCATACTTTTTCTCCTTCTAATCTTGTAAACAAATAAAATATCTTGCATCCAATAATCCCTTCGATCACCTAATCACATTCACCAAGAAATAACTATATCTTCAAAATAATTCCTTGAATTGGCCTTGAGCCTTTCCCAATTAATCGTACTAAGATAATTAATCAATTTACAATTACAATATCACTATCAGCTCACAACATATACAAAACTTTACACATGTGACTTTAGTACTTGTGCACTCACTAACATCACCATTAAATACCCTCAACTTTCACTAGTTGACTATGCATCAATAGATTATATCTCTACTAGAAGATATAATAGGATCATAAGAACTTCTCCATGCACTCTATCTCTATACTACTCTCTGCAAATTACTTATAACTTATGTACATCTTCGACTTAGACTCTATGCATTTAACCTCATCATCAAGACACAAGGTATAACATGTCCTTAAATGTGTATCACTTGTACATCAAAACTCTATCCATACAAGTATGATCTCTATCGTCTACTCTACCACTCTTCATAGAGTTACTATTATGTTGACATCAATGACAGACACAGTCATGAATGTAACATGTTAATAATCTCCATTTCTTAGGATACTCCCCAAAAGGAATATCAGTAGTATTCATGCTAACATGAACATTATAGTATATACAATGAAGATAGTGCTTATTAGAAAATGTACTAGTAAGACACCATGTTAACTTTGGTTTGGACATACACCTACTATGAAATACTTTATTATCTTTTGAAGTGCATTTTATATCAAAAGAGAAGATGATATTAGAAATTTTTTTTGTAGAAGTGATAAAGGTATTTTTTTGGATATTTATTGAAATGAAGGGCATATTAATGTTTTAATTAGAGATTGAGAACTATTATTGAAAGAACTAATATGAAGGTTGGTTAAAGAATCAAAAATTAGGAAAGGATACTTGATTATGATTATGATGATGATGAAAATGTTAATTAGAGGCCTAAACATCATAATGCAAAGAAATATATTTTTGAAATTGATAATGATTCATAGGTAGAAGAACCTAGAGAAGAAGTCATAAAAAAACAAGGAACACCAAAGTATGTTGCAAGGAATCACCCTATGAATCAGATCATTGGAAGTGCAAACAAGGGAGTGATGATAAGGACCAAGGTAAGTGAAGAGTTGTGTTTGATATCACAAGTTGAACATATGACTATATAAAAATAATGTAAAGATAAATTTTGGATGAAAGCTATGAAAGAGGAACTTGAGGAGATTGAAAAGAATAAGACATGCAAATTGGTCCCTAGACCTAAAGAGAAGAACAATATTGGTAGTAAGTGCTATTTAGAAACAAGATGAATTCAAAAAAGGAGAAGCAATAAGAAAAAAAACAAGGTTAGTATGAAAATTTTATTTTGAGCAAGATATAATTTTTTTAGGAACCTTTTCCCCTATTGCTAGACTTGAAGGAGTAAGAATGTTTTTAGCATATGCATCTAAAAATAAATTCAAGGTATATTAAATAGATGTCAAGTTACATTTTCTCAATGGAGAGCTTGATGAAGAGGTTTATGTTGATCAACCTTATGGTTTTCCTTTCACTAAAGAAAAAAATATAGTTTGAAGACTAAGAAAGGCTTTGCATGGATTGAAGCAAATACCTATAGCTTGACATCCAAGATTGGATAAATATTTTTCAAAAATTGGGATTTATGAAAGTTTATGTACATGGTAACATGTACTTAAGGAAAAATGTATAAGAATTACTGATTATTATGGTATTTTTTGATGATATTATCTTTAGAGGAAATAACAAAGCTAGTGATAAATTTTTAGAAGAAATGAAAAATTAATTTGAAATGAGTATGACTGGTGAGATGAAATATTTATTGAGATTGTAAATAAGTTGAAATAAAGATGACATTTTTATATCACAAACTAAATATGTTAAAGATTTGTTGACAAGAATTGGATTAGAGAATTGTAAACTCATTGGAACATCTATGGTTACAAGATACAAATTATCAAGTAAAAATGAGTCTCCTAGTGAAATAAAAATAAGGTAGGGATCTATGATAGGAGGATTGTAATGTTTGGCACATAAAAGCCCAGATATAGCTAATGTAGTTAGAATTATGGAAAGATTCTAAGAAGATCCTAAAGAGATACACTTGGTAGTAGTAAAGAGGATATTAAGATATTTGAAGGGACTGAAAAATTATGGATTATGGTATGATAGATCACATGGCTTTACTTTATGTGCATACACTAATGCAGATTCATAAGGGAATGTAGATCACATAAATAATACAAGTGGTGAAGAATTTTTCTTGGGAGGAAGATTTATTTCATGGCATAGAAAGAAACATGATTGCATATTAAAATATACAATAGAAGCATAGTATGTAGGAGTAGAAAATAACTATAATCAGATTATTTGGATGAAACAAACATTGAAAGACATAGGTATGGACTTTTCAAAACCTATAATTATAAATTGTAACACCTAAATTATAGTTAGTTTGTCAAATTATCTAGTGTTACATTCAAAGACTAAGTACATTGCAATAAAGTACCACTTTTTGAGAATGAAGATAGTAGACAAGGAAATCAAATTGGAGCATGTTAGCAAAAAGGAACAAATAGAAGACATATTTACTAAACCTTTGTCTAAGGATACATATGAGTATCATAGAGGAGTGCTTCAGGTTATTCTCCAACCTTCTTCAAAGTAGTTCTAATGTAGGATTACATTAGTCTAGTATATTCATACCTTATTTTTACATACAGATTCCATGTTTGATGATGCTTCTTTAGGGGGAGTAGTCACTTTGAGTAGAGTTATTGGGAAATCTTTGATAATGTATTGTATAACTATGTCTTTTGAAACTTGGTGGGCTTTCTCAAATTGTTTTGGAGATGATTGAGCTTCATGAATTGACATAATAACACATTTGTCATTGATGTCAATAGGGAAGAGTAATACATAAAAATCCATATACATGAATGGGGGAGAATAATGTATGTTGATGTATGAGGAAGAGTGATATCTATGGAGAGTATTTAGTTTGTATTGGTGTTAACAAAATACTTACTAATGTAAATAGGAAGGTTTGGTATTTTTGGAACTTGTGGTTTTTCATCATTTGTTACCAATAATGCCAAAGAGGGGAATTATTAGCATGAATTTTGATGGTATTCCTTTCAAGGATTCTATTGATGTGTTGGAGAGATGATTTAGTGCTTATGTCTTAAATTCTTGACTTAGTTTGTCATTGATGCCAATATATATGGGTTATGGTTGGAGCAATGAAACTTGTAGAGATAGTTTTGGTTAGCATGATCAATGGTTGTAGTGTTATGTTCTATGAGGTCAAAATAATTTTTATAGATATATATTTATGATGTATATATGTTCATAGAAAGTAACATGAAGGTTTGAGTAAGCTATGGTAGTTTTATAGAAGGTTTGTTGCTAGCTAGTGTGAAAAAAATAGAGTACTGGCAATTGATTTGTATCTATTTGGCAAGGTTGAAGTACATTCAGTGGGCTTAGATTTTGGTTGAAGACATGCTCATGGAAATATTTTTAAGTTAGTAGAATCTAGTGATCATTCTATGGAGATATTTGAAGGATAACATGTGAGTTATTCCCTAGAAGAAAATGTTTGTCTATTTCTTTTAGAAAATTATAATTGTATTGTAATGTGTATTATAATATCTTAAATGAGACCCTATATTATTCCCCAAATATAATGGGAAAGCCTAAAGTCTGACTCAATTAGTTATTTTAGGACTCAGTATAAAGGAAATATATTTTTCTTGGTTGTAAGTATCATGTGTATTGTAATGTATGATCGTTGTATTATGAGAGCTTTGGATGTAAATTTGATGAGATCTAAGAATATGTGATGTGTTGAGAACTTAAAAGGAACTATATTGGAAAGAAATTTTTTTCTATCAGGCAGTTCAACTATAGATATTTTATCATGATAATTATTTAGTGAAGATAGTTTTGAAAGAATTTAGACAGTGTTGATATGTGGTGACTAATCAAGAAAGTATTGTACACTTCTCATAAGTCTTTTTTTTGGCTTGTCAAGGATTTTTGAGTTGACTCATCAACCATTACCCAAGGTTGACTTCTCAAGCATTTTTTAGGCTAACTTGTTCAGATAAAATTATCTAGCCCTAATTTTGTGAGATGAAAAAGCTTGTATAAAATGGCTTAAGGTTAGGGGTTTCATTATGTATGATGAGATAGTATCTTCTTATGGAAGTATTGAGATATAAAGAATTATAGATTCCAATCATGTTGTAATAACTAGATAATAAGAATATTAGACTTGTTGTTGGTGGATGTAGCCCAAGGATTGGGTGAACCACTTTAAATCTTTATGTCTTCTATTCTCTTTTGTGTTCTTTATTATTTTATGATATTGGTTATATTTTGGTGTAATTGTTATATCTATCTTGATCAATCCTAATAGACACTAGGTTGATTTTAATTCATATCAACTCCTAATGAGGTTAAACTAAAAATTCCTAGTTGGAATCTTCTAGTAGGGATTCAAAGTCTCCTAATAGGGACTACCTGTACTGATTGTATCTAATTGGATTCTAAAATAGTCTTATCATTTCATGAGGAAATTTTATATTAGTGCATCATCTTGTGGACATCATTCCCATTGGGGTTATCCCTTCTATTAAATTTTTCCCTACTTAATAAAATATTGTTAGAATTGCAATAGGAAAGGTAAACTTCTGAGGGGAGGGGGGATGAATCAGTAGTTTCAACTTGGAACCATATAACTTTCACCAAACATCCATCACATGCATTCAATGAATAAACTGAAATGGCATTGTAAAGTATATACATCTAAATCATATAAACATGTAAGAATTCACATACATAACACCAGATATGATTACCTAGAAACCCTCTAAGTGAGAAGGTAAAATTGGGGTGGGGATGACACCCACAAATCTTCACTACTGTAGTAATAAAGTGTATCCAATGAAGGTTACAATGTTTTGACCATGAAACATGATCTACCCTATGAAAGGTCTTCCCCATTAAAGGATTACAAAGACTATTAGGTCTCAGCTTGTTAGAGGATTTCAACACCCTATTAGAAGTGTGTCTTGTTAGAGGACTTAAACTTACAACTAAATAAGAACCCTATTAAAGGATTTCATATAGCTTGTTAGAACTAATTTGTTAAGAGATTTGACTGAAATCACCTATTAAAATGTCTTATCATAGATCATGCAATTGGCACA
The DNA here is from genome assembly GCA_028749045.1 of Cupressus sempervirens. Taxonomy (NCBI): domain Eukaryota; kingdom Viridiplantae; phylum Streptophyta; class Pinopsida; order Cupressales; family Cupressaceae; genus Cupressus; species Cupressus sempervirens. Next base: position 81,072,929 of record CM053793.1, on the reverse strand, counting down.
TACTTTCCTGATAAGATATCACCTCTAAACAATGTCTTCTTGATCCTTCGCAATCAGATGTCTCAATGTTGTATCCTTTTCTCTATCCTCTATTCTTCTCTAACTAATTCTACAATCCACTCTTTCTTCATAACTTCTAAGTCACCATGAATGCTCTACATGCAAACTATCTAGTTTGCTCCTTCAATTCCTTAAACACTCTGAAAGAGTTTAGGGCTTCATCCTCCTTAAGAAGACTTTGGTGTCTTAGGGTTAGGTATGAATCTACAACTAAGATTCATCCATTTTTCCACTTAATGCTTCCAATTTTCTAATTGGTTGCATGTAATTGTATAGGGAATCCAAGTAGAGATTTTTTCCTTATCTCAAAAATATCACAATTTAATCTTTAGTCAACACAAAAATAGTTTACATAGTTGTTTGTGCCATTACAAACAAATATGTCAAAACTATGTCACTTGGAATATGAAGTCTCTAATGCTTGGCATGCACTATTTTGTATACTATGACTCGACACCTATATTGCTTGGCATCCATTGTTTACTCAGCTCCTAAATTAGTTAGCATGGTCTATCTTCTCAGCACTTGAGTGACTCAGTACTCATTGTAACTTGGCATGGTCTAATATTTACATGTTGTTCTTGGTATGTATTACTAGTTTTGCATGAACTAAGTAGATAAATTAAGTGTCCTGACACTCACTTGTAAAAACCAATCTGAGATCAAAAATTTCCCCCTTTGACATGAGTGTCAAAAACACTTGAATATACAATATTATTCTCAATCTCTCAAGCATAACATATCAATTACTTGACTTATATAAAAAACTTCAAAATTTCAAAATTTTGCACTAACTTGCATACCTCAAAATTTGATAACTCCCCCTAAGTTAATATGTCTACTTTGTATCCAAAATATGTGCTCCTTTCTAAGTGAATGTGTATCTACTAATACACTTTGACTTTAATGCATTTATACTCTTTCCTTCGATATATCTTTGCTACTATGATCCCCCTTTCTTAATTCTCTCTTATTTTCCCTCATATTATGTTTCTCCCACTTTTATTCTCCCCCGTTTTGACACTTATGTCAAATGGGATATACTCTTATTGTGTGTTTGTCCAGAAAAGATTTATGGACATCCATTATTATCTTGAGGGTTGCATCCCAGTTATTACATGCAACATCCAATGACTTAATTTGGATTATGAGCTCAGCAACAAGGTGTACTAGACCATCTAAAGTAGAAATATTGGGGTCTTTCTTCAATAGATTTTCAACATAGCCTAGCTCCTTGTGTAATATCTCCATGTGAGGGGTGAGTGTAGCTTGTATTCTTGTCAATATGGCTCTAAGAGTGTAGGATTTCATAGTTTTGTGTACAATGAGAATATATTCTCAAGTACCTTCTTTACATCCTCAACCTTAGTTTCCAATGCAACTTGAGTAAGTGCTATGTCACTGGATATTTTCTCATTTACTCTATTTTGAAACTTCTTTTCAAACCATTCTAATAATTTTTCATTTATTTCAAGGTCTTAATTACTAACCTCCTACACTATGTCTATTGGTTGTTCTATTAGTGGCTTGGTCTCTTCAGGAGTTGGTTGACTAAATGCATCTAGAAAGATGTCCTTAATATCTTGAAGTGCTTGCTTCTTCCTATGTTCTCTCCTAAGCATTTCTTGATGCTTTTTCCTTTCTAAGGCTTGTTGTAGTATGCCTATTTGTTCCAATGTCATAGTATCATAATCATACTTTGGTATAAAAATTTCTTCATCAAGGCTTATATCTCCATAATGTATTACCTTTTCAACTTTTGATGAGCTTGGGATTGGCACTTAGATATAAAATGGAGTATTATCTATGCTCAACTTCTAAAGAGTTTGTGTGGAAGGAGTGCCAGATGCTAGTAAGGCTAACAATGTTTGAATGACCACTTGATCCTTCACCTTTGGTTCTTTCTCTTTAGGCTTGCCTTGGTCTATCACTATGACTTGGCTTACAATTTGTTCTTGTGTTGTAGGTATAGATGAATCTATCTATCCTATTTCCTTCTATTGTCCTATAGTGGTATCTTTCTCTTTTGATATTTTCTTTTCAATTGTCATTTGGATCAAAGGTTGTACATTAGTAACTAAAGGGATGATGGAAGGTGGCTCTTATGGATTCACCTTTTCCCTTGTGACAAAAATTACTACCTTTTTTAGTTCTTCTATGGGTAAAAGCACAAACTTGTGTCACCCTTTTGTAAAGGAAAAGGCTAAAAAAAGTATAATTGTTCACCTTCAATGACATAAAACTTGTATTATTATTTAGAATTTGGAAATGAAGTAAACTAATGAAATGTGTATAAATGGATGAAGTTTAGGATTATAATTTTCAATAGTTATTTGGAATAAGAATTGATACATTTTCCTAATTTTTATAGATAATTTTTTAGTTGCTGGAAAACACTAAATATTAGGAGTTTAGTTCCCACCACAAAACTATATGGAAATAAACTTACTTCCATTTGAAATCAGACTATGTTTTATATATATATATATATATATATATATATATATATATATATATATATATATATAAACAACACTAAAAATTGGATTTAGACATATATTTTTTATTTTATAATGATTCAAATTTCAACACACCTGAAATTGATATTTTTCATCTCCCACCTTATTTTTCAAAACAAATATATTCTAAATAGAAGAAAAATTATACATTCTAGAAGAGGACTCTCTCCTGTAGAATTTCATATATTTTTTAAAAAATTTGATATGATTTAATATTTTTTCTCTCTCAAAATTGACATATTTTCGAGTGTTAAAATATGTTCTTGTAGAACTTTTTAATTACAATATACTAGATCTAATTAAAACACCACAAAATCTACATAAGAATATTCTCGACTTTGAGTTCTATAAAATGGTGTTTGTATGTTAGTAAAATAATATCATTACAAATAGTACGAGTTATTGAAACATTAGTTTTTTGAAATATTTTTCTTTTAGTAATTGGATACAAAGTAGTATAAAACTTGCATTTAATAAAAATTTCAAATTTTAAAATTATAAGACCATAAATAACTTAGCTATAATGAATTTATATAGATCATATGTTTGAAGAAAAATCAGTTTTAGATAGAAATACTCAAATTTGGTCATTTTGATAAGTCAGCCTGAAAGGTGACACAACTTTGTACGTTTACCCCTATACTAACCAAAACTGGATTGCCACATAGTTTGGCCTACAATGTAGATTGATCTAATATCTTTTTTAAATCTTTTGCAGCAAGAGGATTGATGTTCTGAGCTAATGGATCAAACATATTTAACAATTATAGTTTTAGTTATCTTGGTTGTGTCATGGGGAGGAGTGACACTTGGCAATTGTGTGTCATGCACACCATATTCTTCTTGTTTCTTAGGCTCAGTTGTTGTCTTCTCATATTCTTTTGTTTTTATCTCTCCTCCAACTGTGTTTTCTTTGTCATCATCTTCCTTATCATCATCTTTAACCTTTGAAGGGTCATTTTCTCCTTTCTTCACTATGTTTAACCCATAAATGAGTTTCCATATTTGTGTTGACTTCTTAACAGCATCTCAATATTATTTTGGAGAATGCTAAAGGCTCTATCTTTAGGTTTGAACCTTATTACATATTTCTTTACTACCTTAGAAATTTTTCCCTTAGTCAACTATGGCATTACTTGGGCTAGTGTTGTCTCCCTAATTTGTCTTTCCAAATTTAGACAATAATGCCATTTTTTCTCAACTATGTTGTATAGACTTTTAGGTACTAAGTTGGATAATTCTAGTGGTGTTGTCTTAAACTTTTACATAATGGCATATAATACCTCTTCCACTTAGTTTTTCTCCTCTTTACCCAATTTGTCAAAATCAACATGACTAAAACTAGATAAATCTACATTGTTCTTGATATTTTCACGTAAATTCTCAAGATCTAATATAGGGTTGTGACTCACCACCTTCAATTGGTTGTTGTCATCTGATTTTGTCTTCTCTTCATCATAATCTTGTTGAGCCACATATTTCCTTATTTTTCTTTTCTAATCCTGACTTCCTTGCAGTGTTTTCTTTGTCTTTTCTTTATCCTTTTGTGTTGTAGCACATGTGCTAGCTCTAGTTGTAGGTGCAATGGGCTTTAGCGGACTTGGTTTAACAAGTTTCTTTGTCTTTTCCAGTAGTTGTTTATTTTCCTTTCTTTTCTTTTGCTCAGTAGGAGTAGGTTCTTCCTTAGCTTCTACTCCCTTGGCACCTTTAGCTTCCTCTTCTTCCTTATCTTCTCCCATGCCCTATGTCAGTGCTAGAGGTTCTTGAGCTTGATTTTCTTCTTCATCTTCACCTCTTCTTCCTTGGCACCTTCTCCAAACTTTTCTTTCAACTTCTTTACTATCTTTTCATCTTTCTTCATGGAAAAGGAAGTCTTTAAAAGCATTGTAATCTTAGATTTTACCATCTCATAGTTTCCAAAAAATTTTGTAGTTTTGTCTACCTCTTCTACAAGTAAATTTGTTATTGTTGCAAAGGCTTCATCTACATTTACCTCATACCCAAAGGGTCTCAACCATCTTACCCTTGGTGTGATAGCTTGCACAAATGTGTAGTCAGCATCAAAAAGAAAAATTACATCATTATAATGCTTCTCAACTAAAGAAATTGATATCCTTAGTCTCTGCTTCATTGACTTCTTGAAGTCTTCAAAGTAGCTAGTCATTAAGGATTCAAAATTTTCTCCTAGTTGCTCAATGTACTCACCAATATGTACTACAACTAATTTGTTAGTTTTGCATCCTACTATTCCAAATGAGGGGAATGTGTTTTGTACATAGAAGAATATGAAAATCAATATAGAACCAAAATTTCATTGTCAACTCTTGGTTTTCCTAATTGCTCCAAGGTTCTCCATGAGTTGTTGCAATTACATTTTTGCAAGATCATATGTATGATCTTTCTTAAAAATCTTATAACAAACATCTACACCTATATAGGGTACACTATTAAATCTACTAGATTGATAGAATATGTGTGAGATTTCCCTTACAAAAAAGTTGATGAGAAGATTTGTGATTGTATCTATAGTCATACCTCTTTTATTCCACTGCTCCAGTATTCTTTTCAATCATTTCCTTGGAAGCACTTCTTAGTGCCTTAGGCTGATCTAGGGTTAGGTAGATAGTAACCCTATGAATTATTATCTTGGTAATCTTGATTGGTCCACCCTCCATCCACAAGGAACCATCATGAATTTGACTTAGCACAATTCTTATCCATTCTATTTTGAATACATTTGGAAAATCTAGGGCTCATGTTAAACCCTTTTTCTCAACAATTTTGTATTCTTCTTTCAAAACACCATTTTCACATAATTTGTTGTATGCACCTCTTATTTCAATGTCACCAATGCTTCCTATCTTGCAATTATAGCATTTCCTCACATCTTGTACCATTATCACATTTGGCAAGATAATTGACAATGCACCAGAAGGGTCTTGTTTATAAGCAATGTCAGGAATGGCTTTAAACATAGGCTACTTAACTTCATTATTAACTAGCTAAACATTTAAAACCTCCTTTCCTTCAACATTTTTAAAACTTGATGCCATTGTTTCAAACTAGGGTTTATGAAATTTAAACTACATAGCTCAGCTATTGATAAATACCTTGCAAGATCAAATGAAATGGTGATGAATCACTACACAAATCTCTTGCAACTACTTCAGAATGATTTCCAAATTTCCTTTTTCTCTTCTTATTCTTTCTTAATTTCAAAATGATGAAAAATGAGCTCAAATATATCATATACCCTTTGAAAACCTTGCATTTAATGCTAAGTGCTTGCACAATTGTAAGCTTGCCATTAACCAATTTTAGGTTCACTTGACATCCATTAATATTTCCATCACTCAATAGATACTATGAGCTTGACATAAACTTCTTAGTTTGATAGTTCAACATCCTCTAACATTCCACTTGGCAAATATAGGAAACTTTTCATACTCGACAATAACATGAAAAAAATAAAGTTTTGTCTTGAATTTCTAACAACATCTTGCATCTTTATTCATGCTAATGTAGTTTTTTTAGTACTATATCCTTTTGGAACTGATGTATGATATAGCCTTTAAATATAAATCCCACATACCTCTTGTTTTCCTAGTTTGATGAGGTGTGATCACCTAACCCATTGGTTGAAGTGATCCCTTCTCCATTTGATGTGCTGCAAACATCTTTTTTTTCCATGTCTTGTTTGAATCTCATCTCTAATTTGTTCAACATATGCCTTTCCTTTACCTTTATCAAATTCACAACTTGGTGTCTTTGACCTAGTTGGACAATATTTAATGATGTGACTAGTCTTCAAATAGCTAAAATATGTAGTTTGACTTAACCATCTTTGGTAGTTACCTCTGAAGTGTGTCCTAATACAATTCTCAAGAACATGTCCATATTCTTGAGAATAATGATAGCTATATCTTGTATTATAATCCCAATTATAAGATTTTTCATTGTTTCTTACTTTTGTTTTCTTGTTTGATGACCACATAGATTTGGATCTACATTCAAAAGCTCTATGTCCATACTTTTGACAATTGTAGCAATATCCTTTAAATCTTTATGAATGCATGGTCTTGGTTCTGCATTCATGTGCTTGATGACCTTGCTTGTTGCATTTATGAAAATGAGCCATCTTATTAGGCTTGACATTCCAATTTGTAGTTTTTCTCCTACACACATTAGCAGTATGTCTTTTCTTACCACAATTATGACAAGTAGGTTTGGAGTTCTTAACTTTGGTGTTCCTTTCTTTTGCACTTTTGGATGATTCTCCTTCTTCAATGTTTAAGTAGCCCAGTCCTGATGTATCATTCTTGGATTTAGGAGATATCAATAATTGCTCAAAGTATTTGATGGCTTCATTTGGCTTGTTGAAACTATCAGCAAATGCTATTTCCCTCTTTAGGTCATTCAAAACTTGTTCATTCTGCAACTTCAATGTAGTTATCTCAATGTCCTTGACATTTAACTCATAGTTGGCATTCATCATTTGACTTAGAGTATCCAATTGCATGTTGGAAATATTGGTTAGCTCTATTGATTTCTCTTCCAATATTTTGGCCAAAATTCTTTTGTCCTTTTAAATCATGGCTTTATTTTTCATAGCTTTCTTCTTTTGTTCAGTTACCTCACATAGTAGTATAGCTTGTGATTCTTGTTCTATCTTGAGATTTCTGATCTCCTCAGCTTGAACTCTATACTTTGTTGGAAATATTCAAGATGTGACAAGTTACTGAGAGGGGAGGGGTGAATCAGTAACTTTTAAAATTTCAAACAATAAAACTGTATATTGATATATTCACCATTCATCCAAGTAACCTATTGTAAGCATGAAACAAAATCATTTGCAACACTTGAACACACAGATTTGGTGACCCAGAAACCTTCCAACTAGAAAGTAAAACTGGGGTGGGGATGAAACCCACAAAGCTTCGTTATTGCAGTATGAAGTTGTCCGGTTAAGGCTTACAATGACCACTTCTGGTGATCTTCCCTGTTAGGAGCACAAAGGATTGCTAGATCCACCTTGTTAGAGGATTTACAAACATACAATAAAGTATGCACTCTGTTAGGAGATTTACAAAAGACTGTTAAGTCTACCTTATTAAAGGATTTACAAAAACTGATTCACCTGTTAGAATGAAACAGTGGATCTGATTACAACTGATTGCTGATAAGATCTGCTATGCTCTGATTCACCTTGATGTGATAGATAAAACTTTTCTGATCCAAAACTTGACCTTGCTGAATACCTTCACAACTCAGCACACATACTTTTGCACGCATGTATTTCTTTCACACTTTCACATTTTCATTCATTACCATTACTATTTCCATTACATTTGAATGATACAATATATTGCATATATATACCATCCAAATAAACAATACATGCAAGGTCGGCCAAAACAACAAGTGCAAATCTCTATACAAAGTTGGCCCAAGGTAAAAACTTAGGTTCACTGAACTGACTCGGTGTCCTTCTGATACTCGGCGTCCACTGCGTTACTCGGCATCGTCATGCACTCGGTAGAAGTGAAGGCATGGTCCATACTAAACACTTTGAGTAGTTCTGAACTCGGTAACCACTGGAGACTCGGTAGAAGAGATGTCACTTGGTGAACACTTCTAACTGAACTGTAGCTCGGTGATCAAAGGAAACACTCGATAGAACCTTGTGACTCGGTGATAGTTAGTTTCCTTGATAACCGTCTGAGCTCAGTAAAATTAATTTCCTTGATAACCTCAGGAGCTCGGTTATCATGAAGTTCTCGGTCAATACTAAGTACATCTTCACTCGGTCAAAACTGATTCCTTTCTTTACCTCGAACATTCGATAAACACTGGCTGCTTTGTTCACCTCAATCACTCGGTAAACACTGACTTCTTTTTTCACCTCGATCACTCGGTAAACACTGAGAACTAGGTAAAGCTTGGCTTAAAAAGGAATGTCCAGTGAGAGTTCAGTAAGCATTCAGAATCCAATAAGTGTTGTAACTAATGACAAAAATGTATCATAATGCCAACAATCTCCCCCTTTGGCATTAGTGACAAAAACACTTATGAGACAAAATTTATCTCACATGCTGATGACTGATTCTGAATATACATAGCTTTGTTATATACAACTCCCCCATAGAATGTATATACAGTATTTACATGAGTTGTATATCTCTTCCTTTGTACAATTTCTTCAGAAACACTTATTCTCCCATAGTATACATATCCAACAATAATCTCCCCCTTTTTGAAAATAATGCCAAAGAATAAAAGAATATATATACTTATATAGAAACACCAAAATGAGAGATGAACTCTGAATGTACCTGAAGAATAAGCTAGAGAGTTTTATCCCAATTCTCTTGCAAAATTTTGCAGGTGGAAAGAGCTACTTGAACTTCAGCTGAAAGTTCAATCACATGGTCTGCAATGGAGAAGTTATTATCATGGATTAATGTCTTTGAATGTGCAATGTGCTTCTGCATTGAATCCATGATGGGAAGGATCATTTTTTGGATATCTATCAATGTAGATCGAATCCTTGCCTCTTCTCTCAACAGATCTGCCTACTTCTCTGACAAAAATTTGATCCTGAGGTGATGAGATGAGCTTGAACTGGGGTCAAGTTTCAAGTTCTATGCACTCACCTTTAGATCCTCATCAATTTTATTTAGTTTCTCTCTTATTCCCTTAGTGTACTCGGTAACATCACAAAGCTTAGCAAAAAGAGATGTTACATTATTAAAAGAATTTTCCATATCTGCCAAAACTGAGGTTAATGCAACTTGATTTATTGCAATGTTCTGGGCAATGTGCCCCAACACCTTATTATCAAATTTCTTTGCTACACGCTCAATCAGCTTTTCTTGTCCGGAGGCATCTTCATTGAATTTATTAACTGCCTCTTCCAATTGAATCAAAATGTGTTGAGAAGTATCAACATCAACACCTATAGCCTCAGTAATTATGTTCCGAGCATCCTCAATTATCCTGTATTCCTTATCCCTTTCTGATATTAACTGCATCTGAGTAGCCTTTTTCTCAATAAGTTGACTAGCATACCTCATTTCTTCAATGGTAGCATTATCAAAGTCAATCTTTGGAATTACTATCTCTGTGTCCAAGTCAATGTCTTCAGGAATTTCCTTTCCAGTGATCATAAGTCTTAATGGTTGCTTTTGTTTGACTTTTGAGATGACTAGTTTGACCTTTGGAATAGACACAACAGTAGAGACAGAAGGACTAGCAGTAAAAACTGGGATGCTTGAGGGTTGAGTGCCAATAGGAGTATGTAAAGGGTCAAAAATTTGAGTACTGGCCAAAAATGGTGATACACTCGGTAATATAGTATCTAAGCTTACTGTGCCTGAAGTAGATGGCGACAAAATTGTAGAACAAATTGGAGTAGTCAAAATTGGAGAACTCACAACAATACCAACTGATGATGATGGAGTCGAGGAGGCCAACTCGGTAGATGAAGAGGGGTGCAGATAGGTAGACGAAGTGGTAGTCACTTCCACTGATGATACCTGGAGCTGAGATATGGTAGGTGTAGATGGTAAATCTGGTGTAGATGAACCTGTTGAAGCTGACTCCAACCTTGATGATGTCATAGGTTTAGCTAGGGAGTGAGGAAGGGATGCAATAACTACTGCTGCAATTTTTACCGAATCATCCTCCTTATCTTCCTCTTCAGCTTCTTCGAGTAAATACTGTAGTAGGCTGCTTCTTGGGCTTGGTAATGATTACCTTTCCTTTCTTCTTTGCCAGTTGCTCTTCTTCTGATTCTTCTTCTCCTTCTTCTTCTTCTTCACTTTCTTTATCTTCACCTTTTCCCTCGGTGAGCATAAGAGGACCTATTGCAGTTTTCAGTTTGGCCACTTTCCTCTTACCTTTGCTGATGGCCTGTGGAATTTTGATTTCTAGTTCAATTCTGGCCTTTGCTTCATCATAAGTACCAAAAATCTGTTGCCTTGGGTCTACTGGCTCATTTACCAGTGCTTCAATGATATCCCTTGTTTCATCAATATTTACCTCATATGGAAGAAGTTTCACCCATGCAACTCGGGGTCTAACTACCTGTATGTACACCTTGTCACAGTCAACCATAAAACATACGTCATCTTTATATTCTTCAACAAGCCTAGGAGGAATTCTAAATCGGTTATTCATCCTCTCCTTAAAGTCTTCAAAATAGTTATCCATGATACTATCAAAATTTTCTCCCATCTCTGCTATAAACTCTTTAATCTGATACAAAATTGGGACATCTTTTCTCCATTCTACGGTTCCCTTTGATGGAAAGAATTTTTGTACATAAAATAGTAAACATATTAACAGAGATCCAAATTTACAGGGCTTATTCTTCGATGTCCTTATACTGTCCATGTTCTTGTTTAACTACTTCAACATTACTTCTGACAGATCAAACTCAAGATTCTTCTTTACAATTTTCAGGGCCAAATCCACAGCTTCACACGGTACACTATTTAACCTGCTGGAACTATATAACTTATATGCAATAATATGTATGCCAAATCTTAGTTTTGAATTTGTTACAGTGTTAACCTTCAAACCTCTACCATCCCACTCGGCTAGGGTTTGCCTCTGTAACTCATCCCGTCCTAGGGTTTTGGTGGTTTTGGCTTTGCTGAGCATCGGGAGACCCGTGATTTTGTGAATCGTCTTCTTGGTTATCAAAATAGGTTGTTCCAACCATAACTGAACATTATGCACTTGACTCAAGATATACCTAATCCATTTGGTTTGGAAGTTTCTAGGCATATGCGCGATGTGAGTCAAACCTTTAGTTTCCAAATGCTTGTGCTCGATTTTGAGAGAACCATTTACACATAACTCTGCTAGGGCATTATCCATGTCCAATGTCCCTATTTCTTGAATAGTACACTTAAAATGAGTGCGAATGTCATTCACAAGGAGTACCTTGGGTGGAATCTGTGATTGAGCTCCATTGGGATCGAGCGATTCAGCGATGGTAGGAACAAGCTTGAACGTAGGTGCCTTCCATTCCATTCCCTTCACAAGCATTTCAGAACCCTTCTTCACCTTGCTGCTGCTGGTGCTTGCGGATGCCATTGCTACTCGGTGAGTGAAAAGGTTTCGTAAGAATACTTCACTGGAAAATCTCTTCAAATCACTTGAACTCGCTTGAAAGCCCTCTCTTTTTTTTGTGTAAATCTAGAATTCACGGTGAAAAATGAGGTTGAAATCTGCCCTTTTGATGAAAAATTCACCATTAATGTTCAGTACAGAGGTAGTTGCGATCGACAGACTGTCATCCACTAGCTCGGCTTAAACTTCGCAACTCGGTGACCAAAAGAAAATAGGTTAAACTGACCTTAACTCGGTAAGAGAAGAACCAACCATGCTCGGTAAGTGCAACTTGGTGAAAGAAGCCTTATTGCACCCGACTGAGCTCAGTAAGGTCATGTACCAACCATGATCTTGATGTATCTGAAATACTGATTTGATCATATTTTCATTCTAGGACTGCTTAGGATATTGCTTTGTAGATACAGTCCTGGTCTTATCCTGATGAGTCTTAATTGGAAATGGTAGAGTCACTCACTTCTTGAGTGACCATTCCACCACTTGAATTATCTGGCTCGGTAGACTTAGGAATCCATTGCTGCTTCATTTGCTTCCGAATATTGTCTACTTTGATTTTCTTCTCATCCTCGACTTTCTTTACGTTCATGCAGTTTTTAGATATATGACCAAGTTTTGTACATGTATAACATCTTACAGTGGTATCCCTTTTTCTTAGGTGATGCCTTGCATAGTTTATGCCAGTATGACCATATTCTCCACAATAATGACATCTGCACCAAGTGTTGTAGTCCCAACCAAATATTTCTTTGACAAGTTGTTCAGCTGGATTAAATGATTTGGATTTGCATTGTGATGCCTTATGACCTTGCTTTTGGCATTTGTGACATTTACCTTCAAATTTTGGTTTCTCTTTGCATTCATTGGCTTTGTGTCCATGCTGATTGCAATTGTAGTAATTTCCATTAAATTTTCCTTTTCCATTGCTCCAACATCTGTTAGATGTATGACCTAACTTACCACAATGGCTGCAAGTAGGTCTTTGATTCTTTTGAGTACCCTGTTTGGAGGATTCACCTTCTTCCTTGTATCCAAGGCCTGCTTTACCATTTTGTTTATGAAAGTTTTCTTCATTTTGCAGATTCAATTGATCCATGTCCTTTTGAGATTTTACCATTCTCTCATTGACTTGTTTTTCAGAGATTAGATCACTTTGTAAGCTTGCATTGATTTGCCTTTCAGTAATTAAGTCATTTCTCAAATTCTCATTCTCAGATCTTAGATTCATAATTTCTTCATTTGCATTAGATAATTGAGTTACAAGATTTTCAAGCTGAGAGGATTGATTATTCCTTACCTCTAAGTCTTCAGCTACCTTGTTCCTTTGCTCCAAGATTTCACATAGCCTGATGGACTAGATTTCTTGTTCCCTTTTAAGCTTTCTTACTTCTTCCTGCAGAGATCCATTCTTTTCTAAAAGTTCTTTGATTACTTTGTCAGCTTCATTTGAACTACTTGATAGTGAGAGATCTTCAATCTTTTCTTCAACATACTGATGATCATTCATTTTCCTTGCAAGTTCTTTTCTTCTTTTCAAGGATTGTGAAAGATGCTCTTTTGCTTCATTGAGTTGAGCCATGGCCATTTTTAGATCTAGCTTTTCATTCTCAATAGTTTTGTCAAGTCTGAATATCTCCATTGTCCTTGATCTTTGCTCAAGCTGTGAAACTTTTATCTTGAGAACCTTATAGCTCGGATACCAATTGTTGGAAATATTCAAGATGTGACAAGTTACTGAGAGGGGAGGGGTGAATCAGTAACTTTTAAAATTTCAAACAATAAAACTACATACTGATATATTCACCATTCATCCAAGTAACCTACTGTAAGCATGAAACAAAATCATTTGCAACACTTGAACACATGGATTTGGTGACCTAGAAACCTTCCAAATAGAAAGTAAAATTGGGGTGGGGATGAAAACCACAAAGCTTTGTTACTGCAGTATGAAGTTGGCCGGTTAAGGCTTACAATGACCACTTCTGGTGATCTGCCCTGTTAGGAGCACAAAGGATTGCTAGATCCACCTTGTTAGAGGATTTACAAACATACAATAAAGTATGCACTCTGTTAGGAGATTTACAAAAGACTGTTAAGTCTACCTTGTTAAAGGATTTACAAAAACTGATTCACCTGTTAGAATGAAACAGTGGATCTGATTACAACTGATTGCTGATAAGATCTGCTATGCTCTGATTCACCTTGATGTGATAGATAAAACTTTTCTGCTCCAAAACTTGACCTTGCTGAATACCTTCATAACTCAGCACACATACTTTCGCACGCATGTATTTCTTTCACACTTTCGCATTTTCATTCATTACCATTACTATTTCCATTACATTTGAATGATACAATACATTGCATATATATACCATCCAAATAAACAATACATGCAAGGTCAACCAAAACAACAAGTGCAAATCTCTATACAAAGTCTGCCCAAGGTAAAAAATTGGGTTCACTGAACTGACTCGGTGTCCTTCTGATACTCAGCGTCCACTGCGTTACTCGGCATCGTCATGCACTCTGTAGAAGTGAAGGCATGGTCCATACTAAACACTTCGAGTAGTTCTGAACTCGGTAACCACTGGAGACTCGGTAGAAGAGATGTCACTCAATGAACACTTCTATCTGAACTGTAGCTCGGTGATCAAAGGAAACACTCGATAGAATCTTGTGACTTGGTGATAGTTTCCTTGATAACTATCTGAGCTCGGTAAAATTAATTTCCTTGATAACCTCAAGAGCTCGGTTATCATAAAGTTCTCGGTCAATACTAAGTACATCTTCACTCGGTCAAAACTAATTCCTTTCTTTACCTCGAACATTCGATAAACACTGGCTTCTTTGTTCACCTCGATCACTCGGTAAACACTGACTTCTTTGTTCACCTCAATCACTCGATAAACACTGAGAACTAGGTAAAGCTTGGCTTAAAAAGGAATGTCCGGTGAGAGCTCGGTAAGCATTCAGAATCCAATAAGTGTTGTAACTAATGACAAAAATGTATCATAATGCCAACATACTTTTCCATTAGATCTAGAACTTTTGAATCTAATTCATTAGAGTCTCCACCTAAAAATAGCTTAGAAGTTTCTATCTCCTTGTATTGTGTGTCATTCTCTGCAATAGCAATCTCTTTCCTTCTCTTCAAGGATTTTTTTAGTTCCTCTCTTACTTCATTCAATTGATGTAGTATGAGATGTATTTCAATCTCCTAGTTCTTAATAGTCTTTCTGAATTTGTAGACTTCCATTTCTAGATCTTTCTTCAAAGCTGCAAAGCTTTTCTTTCAAAGAATAAGGATCTAATACCAATTGTTGGAATTACAATAGGAAAGGTAAACTTCTAGAGGGGGGTGAATCACTAGTTTCAACTTGGACCCATAAAACTTTCACCACACATCTATCACATGCATTCAATGAATAAACTGAAATAACATGTAAAATATATACATATAAATCATATAACCATGTAAGCATTCACACACATAACACCATATATGATTATCTAAAAACCCTCTAAGTGAGAATGTAAAACTATAGTGGGGATGACACCCAAAAATCTTCACTACTATAGTAATAAAGTATATCCAATGAAGGTTACAATGTTTTGACCATGAAACATTATCTACCTTGTGAAAGGTCTTCCCTATTAAAGGCTTACAAAGACTATTAGGTCTTACATTGTTAGAGGATTTCAACACCCTATTAGAAGTGTGCCTTGTTAGAGGATTTCAACTTAAAACTAAGTAAGCACCCTATTAAAGAATTTCATATAGCATGTTAGGACTACTTTGTTAAGAGATTTGAGTGAAATCACCTATTAAAATGTCTCAACATAGATCCTACAATTGGCATTTTCTTTCCTAATAATAGATCACCTCTAAACAATGTCTTCTTGATCCTTCATGATTAGATGTCTCAATGTTGTATCCTTTTCTCTATCCTTTTTTGTTCTCTAATTGATTCTACAATTCACTCTTTCTTCATAACTTCTAAGTCACCATAAATGTTCTACATGAAAACTATCTTGTTTGCTACTTCAATTCCTTAAACACTCCATAAAGAGTTTAGGGCTTTGTCCTCCTTAAGAAGACTTTGGTGGCTTAGGGTTAGGTATGAATCTACGACTAAGATTCATCCATTTTTTTTCTTAATCCTTCCCATTTTCTAATTGGCTGCATGTAATTGTATAGGAAATCAAAATAGCGATTCATCCTTATCTCAAAAATGTCACAATTTACTCTCAAGTCAGCTCAAAAATGGTTTACATAGTTTTTTGTGCCGTTAAAAAAAAATATGTCAAAACTATGTCACTCTACATATGAAATCTCTAATGCTCGGCATGCACTATTATGTATACTATGACTTAGCACTTGCATTACTCAACATCCATTGTTTAGTTGGCTCTTGAATCACTCGGCATGGTCAATCTACTTGGCACTTGAGAGACTCAACACATGAGTGACTCGACACTCATTGCAACTCAGCATGGTTTAATATTTGCATGTTGTGTTCGGCATGTATTACTAGTTTAGTATGAACTAAGTAGATGAATTAAGTGTGTTGACACTCACTTGTCAAAACCAATTTGAGATCAGCAAATCTTGTGTCATTATGTATGATTTTTGCATCTATTAGTCACATGTTTTAGATTTGATAAAGTCTATTTAAGTGGTTTGAGTGCACAATTGATTAACCCCCTTGTTGTATTGGCAGGCTTTACTTTCTAACATATATATGATGTGTATATGTATGTATCTATGTCTATGTATGAATATGTATATGTATATGTGTGTGTGTGTGTGTGTGTGTGTGTGTGTGTATATATATATATATATATATATATATATATATATATATGCATATGTATGCATCTGTATGTATACACATATGTACACATGCCTACACACATATGTATGTATACATGCACGCACATGCACGTGCACGCGTGTGTGTGCGCGCACACACACATGTATGAACTGAGCATAATAAAACTTAAACAATAAATATATTTAGTTTTTAAATGAATCAAAAGGTGTTCAAATAATTGATTTATTGTTTTCATAAAATATCACTAGTAACAGCTATAATATATAATTATCATTATAATGAATGTAAATATGTAAATTAATACAAAACCTAAAAAATGGATTCTTTAAAAACTAGAAACTCAAACAAATAGAATCCTCATTATTTGTTCCACTGTATTTTATATAAAATTAGATTGAAAAAGTTTAAATAGACAAAATAAAATATAATTTTAAATAAAATAATTTAACATTCGAAAATTAAAATTGTATGAAAGGAATTTTATTTCCTCAACATACTCATCCTTGTTATCATTTATACTTCTATTTCCTAAAATTTTAACATATACTTATATTTCTTCAATTCCTTCTTTTTGCCTCATGGGTGTAAAATAAAAAATTCTTGCTTTCATCTCATTGATGTTTCCTTCTAAGAAACATATTTAAAAACTTCTGATTAGCCTTAGTAGGTAATAAAATTACTTAAAAATCATCATTCCAAAAAGTGTAGTTTCTCTACATCATGGTCACCTTCTTGTTAAGCTATCAAGCTCTTCCTAACACAACATGCAATGTATCCAATAGAAAGAAATTACATTAAGCATGATTAATCATCTCTTATTAATAATGACTTTGTCACTCTTTTTAAATCATGAAATATGATCTAAA
This sequence comes from Cupressus sempervirens, assembly GCA_028749045.1. Classification (NCBI taxonomy): domain Eukaryota; kingdom Viridiplantae; phylum Streptophyta; class Pinopsida; order Cupressales; family Cupressaceae; genus Cupressus; species Cupressus sempervirens. Next base: position 81,055,511 of record CM053793.1, on the reverse strand, counting down.
GGCTAAGTTGTAATTATTTTCAATGAAACTTTATATATATTAATAATAATTGGTTAAAAAATGGCTCCCAAAAAAAAAGAACTAGAAAGTAAAAAATCTAGTCATTGCCTAATACAAAAGTGATGTAGAAGAAGAAAGACTACATCCATAGAGAGTATCTATCAACATTAATGATTCTTCTCATTGTAAATCCCAAATCTAGAATATTGTGATTATAAAAGATCCTAAAACTCATATGAAGGTAATTATTAATTCAATCATTATTCAATGCCAGAGAAAACACCAAGAGCCAAGCCAAAAGTTGATATAAAAGTTTCCATCATTGATCCTCATCCAAACTCATCTGATGCAAGTTCAAGCCAAGACCCTAAACCACATGTACAATATCTCAAAAGAACAATTGAGATCCATAAAAGTAAAACATGTGAATTCATAGAGAAGTCATGATTTCCTATAAAATAATAGTTGACAAGGGCTCAACATTATTACGAGCTTATTCTTTTGTATAGTGTTAACCAAGTTGGATAAATCAAGGATATTAAGTGGGGAAAGTAAAGAGTTAATATAAACCCCATCAGTACCCAAATTAGCCAGGCAATCAGCTAATAGATTGCCTTCTCTATAAGTATGCAAAATGTAACATTCAAAGATTGAATCAAGAAGAGACCAGACTTGATGCAACATATATTGTATGGACCAATTATACATATGGTGTTTAATACATGCATTAATAATAATGGATGAATCCCCTTTAATAATAATATTCAGGCTATTTTTCATAAGAAAAAATGAATTTATCTATCATTTCTATAGAAACTATATTTTTACAACTACCACAATTAAAAAAAAATGTCACATTGTGGCTTGTATTTTTCATAATTATAATAGTTTAACTAAATGGTACATGAAATTTAATAATTATAAGAGTAGAAACTTATTTAAATGTAATGATAATATTTAAAATAATAAAATAAATATTTGCATATTTTTCATAATATTTTAGATAAAAAGTTTAAATAAAAAATTCTAATATTCAATTTAGAAATATTAAAAGATTATAATAGTTTTTAAAATTAGTTAATACTTAAATAATTTCAAAACATTATAATTTTTAATATAAGAATATTTATACTTTATTTTTTAATTTAAATTTAAAAATTATTAACTATATTTTATGTGTTTCGTAACTTTTATATTTTTATAGGTAGTGGATAGTGCCACCTAATTAAAATATAAAATGACTAATTATTAGTTAAGTAGAAGTGATAGCAATAGTATTAACCATGAATAATTAAAATCTTTAGTTTTTGTTTTCCTCCTTACTGTGATTTTTCTTAATATCCATCTGCAAAATATAATATTAATATTAATATGGGAAACATTATGTTGGTAAACAAATTGTGTCCTCTCTTGTTTCTTGTGAAGATATGACTCTTAATGCCTGAATGATGAACAACATCTATTTACAACAATTGAAAAGCCATTCTCTGATTATTGGCTTCTCTCTGAATTGGTAGGTATAGCTCCTTGTATGAATGATGTTCAAGGAATTATGTTTTATTCCCAAAACTAATGTGGGGTATGCTCTTAACCCAAGAGCAGAAGAGGCAAAAAAAATTAAGCCTAACTAGAACTTAGTTCAAGCAAGAAAGACTTCTAAATACTCAAACATATTCATGTATCCACACCTCTTATGAATCCATAAATCTATTTGCATAAGACTTAGAATAATTTGTAATTCAGATCTAAACTACAACTGATGAATCGGTAAAAAATAATAGAATCCTTTTGTCAAATGAATTATAAAAATACTTATTACATTAATTTGTATTCTGAAAAATAGGGGAAATGAAACTTTGTTCTTCCTTTGTTCTCTGTAATATAGAAAGGAATTACTAACTAATCACAATACCTACTGGAATGGAAAATAATTGAAAACAAAATATCATTCAATTTTCTTTGCAACAAATAGTACTTCCTACCAAAAATTTTCCGCCCTTTCATTAATCATTCAACTTCATACATATAGAGTTGAGAGATGACCGCTACAATAGGAATTTTAATTAGTTCATCTTCTGAGGATGAAAAATGACAAGATGGCAATTTCTCATTTTACAAAATTCACAAAATTTTCAAAATTTACACCGGAAAACAAAAAGAGAGTGTTAAATGAATCACTTAGACTTCTTTCCCTTTTCAGTTTCGACCCTATATGTTTTGGCAATCACTATAATTGGGATCATTTCTTTGTGACTAGGCACATGTTTATTAGTGAACCTTAAGAGTCACTTTGAATGTTCCTGAGCCAACTCCTTTATTACATTTAGATGACTTGTCAATTCTCCAACTGCCACATGTACGTATCCACCAAGCATCTGCAACTCTACCACACTGTTTTGACCACTTGAAGTCATTCCAAATAGATTACTCAAGTATTTGGAGAAGTTATTTTTTATTACTTCTACCCCAACGAGAGCTTTACCTTGCCCATTATTTTGTGGGTCAGTGCGTAATCCTCACATGAGTTCAAATGCTCTATCTTGGATCTTCTTCACCTTTTCCTTTTTTTCTTTGAGTCCTTCTTCAGCCTCTTGAATCATCTCCTACTTGAATTGCATGTTTTGAAGCCATTCAAACAGAGGCTCAGTCCCCTTCTTCAAAATATTAGTTTCAACTACCTCTTTTGCCTTCATTTTGATGACCATATTCAGGAGAGAAATACATTCGTCACACCTTGCCTTTTCTGCGGCCAAAGTGTTGTGATTAGAAGTGATATTATCTTTCTCAATTTTCAATTGAAGGATAACATTTCCAATTTGCTCAATCAAAATAGCTCCATCTTCATTGAGTTTCTCAATCCACTCTTTTCCAATCTAGCCAAAATGCCTATCCTTTTGGAGTTGTGAGATGAATGCTTGCACTTCTTCTATAGTAGGGTTCTCAGTAGCAGGCACACTAGTAATGGTTGCCAATGGAACAATGAATTGCCTAATAAACCTTTTCAATTCTTCAATCTCGGCTTTCATTCTAATTTTGGACAACTTGAGGTTCTCCAATTGTTCTTCTATCCCCTCATTACTTCATCTCCATAGGCCCACTTTTGTATCATGTCTAGCCTCTCTAAGATCAATCGAATGCAAAGGGAAATCTTTAGGTTTCATATCCTCAATTCTCCCTACTTTATTTGGCTTTTCTACCTCCATTGTCAAGTTTCCTATTTTTGGATCTTGCCCAAGTATTGATAAGGTCATCTGCTTCTTAGCTTTCACTACTATAGATCTAGGGAAAACTTCTTGAGACACAGTATCCTTTGCAGGGATACTCTCCTTTGTCCTCTTTCTTTTCCTTTCTAGAGTATCTTCTAGCTAGGATTCTATGCTTATTACTTTAGAAGTAGCCCCAAGTGACTCTATACTGAACATCTTCTTCCTCACTGGAGTCACTGGTGCTGAAGTAGCATAAAATGGATTCTTAGGATCCTAAAATAGAAGCCTAGAAGAACTTGAGACTTTCTCTTGCTCTTGAGTTTTCCTTGTGGCTTCGTTAGATTCATTGGATTCGCTGCTACTGTTATGTTCATCCTCGATCTCTACTATCTGAATGGGGGAACCAATTGACTTCAAAAGGGGAGTGCTTACAGATGGAGTAGGGCTATGATGAGGAGATGGAGTAGCAGCCACATGAGGAGGTGAAACTAGAGTAGCCACATGAGGAGGTGAAACTGGAGCAGTCATTCCATCCTTTGGCTCTTCTGTTACTTTTTCTTCAATATCAACCTAGGCTCTAATCACTAGTAGGGGACCTCCTTGGAAAGTTGGAGCTATTAGAATATTCTTCTCCTAGGGTTGATCACCTCCTCTTGCAGATTGAGCAGGTCCTAGAGCAGCTAAAGTTGTAGCACTAGGTGTGGAATTTTGAGAAGAAGTGGGAGTAGCAGTAGCTGGTGAAGCTTGAGTAGTCTTGCTCCTACTCTGGCCTTTTTTTCTCTATCCACTTGACCCATTTCTTGGTTCTTTTGATAATTCAAGCCATCATAGCATCAAGGTTTTCCTCCACATTGACATATGGCTCAGAACTGATTGGAGTATTTCTCAATTTGGTCAAGTATGTATTACTATACATATTTTTCCTATCATCCTCTAGGCCTTCCACCTCTAAGTTAATGCCATATGTCTTTATTTGTTCTATTGTGAGTCTAGCAAAGGCACGGTCTTAGCTCTCTAGCTCATCTTTGTAATTAGTCTAGTAATCTTCTATACTAGTTACATGTTTGATGACTCTTCCAATTTGAAGCACATCTCTAGCGTACCCATTTGGATAAAAAATGGGCCTTATCACTTCATACTCCTCTAATCTGTATTTGCTCTTGAATACTTTGAGCATGTTCTTCACATCTGATTGAGACTCACAACTATATGCTCCAACTTTTATGGGAAATTCATATCCCTCTTTCCTCAAACTGGTACTCAGCACATTTACTTGAATTTCTTGCCTAAAAACCTCAATGAGTACAATCATATCATCTGGATATCTGGGTAGCTTTAGGCAAAATCTATCAAACGTTGCAAGACACAAATAAGAAAAGGATGAGAATTGAATAAAATAACAGCCAAACTAATTTATGACGACCATTTCTTCTGGGCTGAACCTCCACTCTAGACACCCTTGAAGTTCCCTATAGATTCTCATAGTAAATGTATCATTAACCTAGATATACTCTACATAACTATTTTGTAACTACAAGCATGGATAAAACTCATAACTTTTTACACTTTTAGGAAAATTATCTAGTCCTGGCTACAATTGTATGGAAGCCAACATATATATCAAGAAAGATGACATATAAAATGAATTATGAAACTTAGCTTCACTAAGAGCCCTAGAAAGATGTTCACTAACTTCATATGCCCAATCAACATACTGTGTGTCTGAGCAGATAATTTGCACCATGAAGAAGTATTGTTCGATAAAATTGAATGCTTCTACCTCACCTTTTAGTTGATTCAAGAGGACTAAAATATCGACAATTTTGGGCTTAAGATCCATGCCAAACAAATTTTTAGGGACCTTACTATTTGCCCCTCTGGGCTTTTGGAACCAAGAATTCATGATCTCCTTCTGCCACACCATCTTCTTTAGGGAGAATTCAAACATAGCTACGCTAATCATTAATTCAAAAAACTCCTCTCTTTTTGGAATTCATAGGAAATTGACTAATTCTTGCCTATCAATTGAGATTAACACTATTTGATCAGGTAGCAAGATTCGCTTTGTATCTAGGTTATAGTAATTAATACATTCCATAATCAGCTCTGGGGCTTGCACTGCTATGGGAAATCCTACTGCTTCTACCAACCCACTTCTTTGGAGTTTCTCCATTATGGGATGAACTCATTCTACCTTCACCCTTCTTTGGAAATCTTGCATGTCAAAGAAATGGAGTGAAGTGTCTATAATATTCTACCATGTGGACTTGATTCTGCCCAATCCATCAAATCTAGCATACTTTGTTTCCATTTAGATTGAGATAGAGATAATTGGAAATCTTAAAACTCAAAAATAAGATAGAGAAAAGAAATTTGTAATTGTGGGGATTTCAATAATCAATTTAACAACATAACAATTCAAATGAGTAAGCGGTAGTTTGAACATCTATTATGTTCATCTCTATATAGAAACTCCAATCCACCTGTTAATCTTTAAAATCTATGCCACACAAATGACTTAAATGATAAATCCATTAGATTAGTAAATGTGGAGGTTGCAACGGATTCTTTCTTGTCTTTTCACTATTTTTGTTGGCCCAACATCTATTTTCCTTTATTATAGCTTACTTTCCCATTTTCCACCAAGCTATGAAAAAACTAGAACAGAGTACTCCTTGAGAAAAATCTTCTTGACTAGATTCCACTCAAAACATCCTTAAAAATTTAACTAATTGTCTTCCATTTTTGTCCCAACACATCGTGTGCTCAATTCAAACACTTACCATGCTTGCAGTAGCTTTTTTTCATCAGATGCAGAATATTGGTTTCGAGCGTAGAAAGCTCGCAAGGGAGAAGGCAATTTCCATTTTTCTGCTTAAGCGTTTTCTTTACCTTTTCTAACCTAAGCACTTTACTAAAAGCCCTCAGAAAACATAAAAGAGGCTTCACAAGTGAAAAATGGGGCCCGCTAGTAACTTTACCCTTCTATTTAGGCCTTTGCAAAAAACTTAATTCTTGGTTTGAGGCCTGCCAAAGGAGAAGCTATTTCTAAGTTTTTTGCTGATGCTTATCCTGATCATCCTTTCCTTGTTTCAGCCTATAAATAGCATTTATGGATCCCTACAGAGTTTCACCTTCTGGGTGTGAAAACCTGCTATGGAGAAGAAGAAACTTGATTTTTTGCAAATGCCCATTGTTTTACTTTCTTTGCCCTATTCACTTTAATTTAAGCCTTCAAAATATATAAAATTAACTTTGCAAGTGAGAGGTGGGACCCATTGGCTCACTTTATTCTTTTACATACACCTTTTTAGAAAACTTACTTCTTGGTTTGAAATCTGCAGAGGAGAAGCAGGGTTGGCCAGTAAAGGATTTCACTATTTTATGAAATAACATTTATTTGTTTAGAGTAATAACTGTAGCTAACTAATGTATGGTTTATTGGTAAATGTAACATGTAAATGGGCTGACTTGACAATCTAAATGGTATAAGTAAGAGGTCAAGTTGCAAATTCTAAGTGTGTGGAAGTGTGTGGAATTAATATGAAGACTAATTATTGTGGAAGTGAATTTGAAGGATGATTAGAGATCATTGAGGAGCAGCAGAGCCATATTTGATCAAGGAGGATCTAATGATGCTGAACAGAGACCTATAGCCAGAAAATTCAGTTGCATCTTGTTTAGGTCAATTCATCATTTCTTTCTAACCATTGTAGTAGTGATTTCAAATCTCTTAATAGAGTTGATTTAACAGCCATTTTGTAAATCCTCTAACAAGGTAACAGTTCAATTGAATTGTTTGAAAGACCTCTAGCAAGGCCACTCCTGACAAGGTGATTAAATCTTCTAACAAGGTCACACCTAGCAGTGTGTATTTTAACCTTTAATAAGGTTGGCTCCTAATAGGGCTCACTTCAGAAGAGTGAAAAATTGGTGACTAGTTACTTGGTAGTTTTTCCCATATTGGGTTTCCATATTAAATCTGATGTCTCTTGTGTTCATTTTGTTTTCAATTGCATGGATGTTTTCTTGAGGATAAGTAATAGTTTAAATTACCAAGTTACAACATTTTTTTATATTTACCGAGTATCATCAGTAACTAGATCTTTAAGACATCTAAGGGATCTATGGATTAATTTTTGTGAGTAACAGATTCACCACCCCCCCCCCCACCACCCTCTCAGTTACTCTATCTTTAATCCCAACAATTGGCATTAGAGCATTTGGTGCTTACAAGAAAAGATTTCAAGGATTGAAGCTAAAGATTAGGATGTCTTACAAAAGGGAAATTCCAAGACTCAACAGGGACAATTTATCAGCATGGCAAGGATTGATGAGGCTTCATCTGGCTTCTATTGGTGATACAGGGCTAAAGTAACTTGATGAAAAATATGAAGAACCTTCTGGTACATTATCTATCAATGATATTGCTGAAAAGAAGACTCACAATAACATGATGATAATTATAGCATCTATTTTGAGTTATGAAGAATTTGATCACATCAAGGATTGCAAAACTGCCTTTGAAATGTGGAACAAGCTAAAAGAAATCTATGGAGGAGATGATAATGTGAGAAGAGCCAAAGCAGAAAGTTTGACATGATAATTTGATCAAATGAGGATGAGAGAGGATGAAAATATTGCAAAGTATGTTGAAAGAGTTAAAGCATGTGTTAGTGCAATCAAAGCATTTGGAGGAGATATCAATGAGGAGACAGTTATAAGTACAGTTCTTAGAACTCTACTTCCCATTTATGCAATCAAAGTTTTTGCAATTCAAGAAAGGAGATGTGAGGCAAATCATAAAATAAATTTAGAGGCCATAGTTGGAAGATTGACTGCATTTGAGCTAGATAATTATGACAATTATGTTCCAGCTGCCAAGAACGTTGAATCGACATTTGAAGCTAAGCTTTCACTCAAAGAAAAAGGGAAAAAGATGAAGGATCCATAATCAGACAGTGATGAAGAATCTAAACAAATTTTAGACAATGATCTTGAAGTGGTTGAAGCTCTACTAGCAAGAAAATTTTTAAGTGGCAAAGGGAAATACAAAGGTAAGGTTCCTCTAATCCGCTTTTCTTGTGAAGAAATTGGACATATTGTTGCTAGGTGCCCAAATAAGAAAAACAAAGATGAGAAGAAAGGTCACAAGTACAATGGAAAGAAATACTTCAAATCATTTAAGGATAAAGGTAAGAAAATATGTTTTATGGCTAAAGATTCTAATGATTTCGATGATGAAGAAGAAGATGAAATTGTCTACATTGTTGTGAAAGATGAGTCTGATAATGATGAGAAAATGGCACTCATTTCTCATATGAGTAGAAATGATACATGGATCATAGATAGTGGTTGTTCTCATCACATGACTAGTGATAAAACTAAGTTTGAATACTTTGAAGACTATGATGGTGGAAATGTAAGATTTGTTAACAATGAACCTTGTTGTATAAGAGGAAAAGGAAGAATCTCACTAACCAAGGAACTTGTATGTGATAATGCATATTGGGTAGAAGGACTGAAGCATAATTTGTTGAGTGTGGCATAGCTACTCAATAATGGATTCAAAGTAGAATTTATGCATGGAAAATCAAGATTCTTGGATGGCAAAGGAAAGCTAATTAGATCAGGGACTCAAAAAAAAGGAAACTTATTTTATCTTGAACTTGGTGAATGTTCATGTTTCATTGCTCAAATTGAAGAAAGCTAGTTATAGAATAGGAGGTTTTTTCATGTAAACTTTGACAACTTAATAAAAATCAGTAAATTCAAGAAAGTAATAGGTATTCCTAACATAAAGAAAATTAAGGTTGGTCTATGCAAGAATTGTCAAATTGGTAAAATGGGAAAGACTAGTTTTAAAAGAAAGAACTATTAGACTGAAGAAGTTCTAGAAATTGTGCATACTGATTTGTCTGGACCTATTGGCATTGAAATTTATATGGGTGAAAAATTATTTATTCTATTTGTTGATGATTATTTAAGAATGATGACTGTCATGTCTTAGAAATTAGAAGCATTTGAAAGGTTCAAATGGTATTTGGCTAGAGTAGAAAGGAGATAGGAAAAAGACTGAAATGCTTAAGATCTGACAAAGGTGGTGAATTCATTTCACATGAGTTCAATAATTTTGCATTGAAAGGGGAATCAAAAGATAGGTTTTAGCACCTGGAACTCCATAACAAAATGGAATAGCAAAAAGAAGGAACAGATCTATCATGGATTGTGCAAGAACTTTAATGATTGAGAAAGGCATTTCTATCAAATACTAGAAGGAAGCTATCAGCACTACAGTTCATACCTTGAACTGAGTATAGCTAAAAAATGACTCTTTCAAAACACTCTATGAGTTGTGGTATGGCCACAAACCCAATGTAAGTTATCTAAAAGTATTTGGAAGCAAATGTTACATTTTGAAAGAATCTAGAAAAGGTAATTTTGATGTAAAAAGTGATGAAGGAATTTTTTGGGATACTCTTGCAAAAGAAAAGCATATAAATGTTTGAACTTATCTACTCACAAAGTCATAGAAAGTGCACATGTGAAAGTTGATGAGTTTGCAGAAAGAATAGAAGAAGAAAGGAGAAAGGAACTTGAAGACTACAGAAGATTTGTTTACATTGAACCTGATACAATGCCAAGTATACCTATTAATCAAGAATTCTCAACTCCAAAGTCTTCATTAACTGAGTTAGTACCTACTGAGTTGCAAGAACTCGAGTTGCAAACAAAAGCTACTGAGTTAGCATCTACCGAGACCAAGCAACTAGAATCAGAACTAGAAGTTGAAACGTAGAAGGATAACAATGCAAGTCATTCACAAGGCAAGGAGCTCATGTTGACCAAGTATGTCAGAAAGCATCATGCACCAGATCAGATCATTGGAGATAAATTAGAAGGAACAATGACAAGAAGTAAGTTGAAAGGAACTTGTTTACTTGCTGATTTTGAACTTAGAAATGTCAAAGATGTAGTAGACAATGAAAGTTGGATTGAAGCTATGAATAAAGAGATAGAACAGATAGAGAAAAATAACATGGACTCTTGTACCAAGACCCAAAGAAAAAAATGTGATTAGAACAAAGTGGGTATTTAGAAAAAAACTAAATGAAGATGGTAAGGTATCAAGAAACAAAGCTAGACTAGTATGCAAAGGATACTCTCAAGAAGAAGGTGTAGACTATGGAGAAAATTTTGCTCTTGTTGCAAGATTGGAAGGTGTCAGAATTTTACTTGCATATGCTGTATTCAAAGGATTCAAAGTTTATCAGATGGATGTCAAGTCAACATTTCTCAATGGCATATTGGATGAAGACGTTTACATTGAACAACCTGAACATTTTGTTGATCCAGACAAGAAGGACATGGTCTGCAAATTGCATAAAGCATTATATGGTCTAAAACAAACCCCTAGAGGATGGTATAATAGCTTGCATAACTATCTTATTTAGATTGGTTTTAAAAGAACTAATGACAACAATAGTTTGCACATAAAGGAAGGACTAAATAATAAGATTGTTTTGGTAGAAATATTTGTAGATGCTACCTTGTTCACAAGAAATGATGATCTTTGTAAAGAATTTTTAGAACAAATGAACAAGGAATTTGAAATGTTAATGTTTGGTGAAATAAAATTCTTTGTTGGTCTTCAAATTCAATAGAATAAGAATGACATCTACATCACTCAATCTAAATACATCAAGGAGATACTGAAAAAGTTTGGTATGGAAGATTGCAAACCAGTTGAGACTCCTATGTGTACTAGATTCAAATTGACCAAGGATAATGAATCAAAGGAAGTGGATTATACATTTTATAGATCTATGATTGGAAAGTTGCAATATGTACTGCACACAAGACCAGACATTGCCCTTGCAGTAGGAATTGTAGCAAGATTCTCAGCAAAACCAAAAAAAAATCACATGATGGCAATCAAAAGGATCATGAGATACTTAAAAGGAACTGAAGAATATGGATTATGGTATAAATTTGGAGGAAAATTAGATTTAAAGATATTCACTAATGCAGATTGGGTAGGAAATATTGATGAAAGAAAGAGCACAAGTGGAGGAGCTTTCTTTCTTAGAAAAAGGTTGGTTTCTTGGACAAGCAAAAAGCAGAATTGTACATCTCAATCCACAGCAGAGGCTGAATATGTTGCAACAGTAGTAAATTGCTCAAAAATTGTGTGGTTTAAACAATTATTGGAAGCTATGAAGCAAGAAATCAAAGAACCTATTGTTATTTTTTGTTATAACACAAGTGCAATTAAAGTCTCCAAGAATCCAATGATGCATTCAAAAACTAAGCATATTGCCATAAAGTATCACTTTGTTAGAGAATTGGTACAAGAAAAGGAAATAAGATTGGAATATGTCCATACAAAGGAACAAATTGCTGACATATTTACAAAGCCTTTACCTAAGGATGCATTCCTATATCTAAGAGATAAGTCAGGGGTTATTCCCCTATCAAAAGCTCACTAAAATATAGTTTTAGTGATGCATCAACAAGAACAAAATTGAAGATCTATCAGTTGATGCAGGAAACCAATGAAGATATTGCATATGAATTAGTACATCAGGTACAATGGTATTTAGTTGTTTTTAATTGTCTTTTGCATATTTTTTAAAAGAGGGAGAATATAATATCATATCTTTCTAAAATTTATAAAATAATAAGAGTTTGTACAAAAGGGAGAGATTGTTATGAAAGAGGGAGTTTGTTGTATTTGAAAAAGAAAGTGAAGTATTCTATCAGTAAAATACTTGTTTTAAAATTTCATTCTACTATGACATGTTGTGTTGCCATCAATGCCAAAGAGGGAGATTGTTGGATACAACTGTTTAATTGTGTTTTGTCTTTGATGTCACACAAATATCATATCAGTCATCAGATAGTGCCTACCAAGATCAGAAGGTCAGCAAGGCAAAGGAAAGTGTCTATTGAGCTTAGAAGTTCAGCAACACAAAAGATAATGTTTACCAAGCTTAGATGGTCAACAAGGAAAAAGGACAAAATCTACCAAGCTCACTCAATCATTAAAGAAAATGTGGTAGAAATAGTTCTTACCGAGCTCACTTGGTCATCAAAGGAAATGTGGAAAAAATAGTTCTTACCTAGCTCACTCAGTCATCAAAGGGAATGTGGAAAAAGTAGTTCTTACCGAGCTCTCATGAAGGAATTTAGTTCTTATTGAGTAAACTCAAAAACCTAAGGACTTTAAGGATATTGCAATATGAACCGAATCAAGAAGGTTAACTCAGGAAATTTTTGGATGTAGTATTTACCGAGCAGGGTTGGCCATTAAAGGATTTCACTATTTTATGAAATGACATTTATTTGTTTAGAGTAATATCTATAGCTGACTAATGTGTGGTTTATTGGTAAATGTAACATGTAAATGGGCTGACTTGACAATCTGAATGGTATAAGTAAGAGGTCAAGTTGCAAATTCTAAGTGTGTAGAATTAATATGAAGACTAATTATTGTGGAAGAAAATTTGAAGGATGATCAGAGATCATTGAGGAGCAGCGGAGCCATATTTGATCAAGGAGGATCTAATGATGCTTAACAGAGACCTGTAGCCAGCAAATTTAGTCAGATCTTGTTCAGGTCAATTCATTGTTGCTTTCTAATCATTATAGTAGTGATTTCAAATCTCTTAACAGAGTTGGTTTAATAGCCATTTTGTAAATCCTCTAACAAGGTGATAGTTTAGTTGAATTGTTCTAAAGACCTCTAGCAAGGCCACTCCTAACAAAGTGATTAAATCCTCTAATAGGGTCACACCTAAAAATGTGTATTGTAATCTTTAACATGGTTGGCTTCTAATAGGGCTCACTTCAGAAGAGTGAAAAATTGGTGACTAGTTACTTGGTGTTTTTCCCATATTGGGTTTCCACATTAAATCTGGTGTCTCTTGTGTTCATTTTATTTTCAATTGCATGCATGTTTTTTTAAAGATAAGTAATAGTTTAAATTACTGAGCTACAACATTTTTGTTATGTTTACCGAGTATCAGTAGTAACTACATCTTTAAGAAATCTAAGGGATCTCTGGATTAATTTTTGTGAGTAACTAATTCACCGCGCAGCCCCCCCCTCCCCTCTCAGTTACTCTATCTTTAATCCAATAGGATATTGATGTAGTAGTGGATTAGATTGATGGAATGGAGTACCACTTTCAATGTGAAGGAGTGATAGAAGCACAAAAGCTCAAGGTAGCTAAGGAAAGGCTTAGAGGGTCAACATTAACATGGTGTAAATATGTTGAAGATGCGAGGATTAGAATGGGTAAGCAACCCATAGCCAATTGGAATACAATGGTGACTAAACTAAAGGAGAATTTCCTACTAGAAGACTATGAGATTCAACTCCATAGGAAGAGACAAGGAATAAGAAAAAAGACATGGATGTAGCTTTTTATATAGATGAAATTTAAAGACTATGTCTTAGGTCCAAGAATCATGAAGAGGAGCCAATAAAAGTTGCTAGATACTTGGATAGTCTGAAGTGGAACATTCAAAAAGGGCTAAGTTTTTGGAAACCTAGAACTATTTAGAGATGCAACCAATTAGCCCTAAAAGTGGAAGAAAAGAACATAAAGAAAGGGGAATCTAACTTAAAAGATAGAGCTAGAGGAAGAAACCAAAGTGGTCAAAGAGGAGGATATCAATGTAGAGGTAGTGAGTAGAGGAACCAAGGTGAGACCAAACTCACTAAACAAAGTACTAAAAGCACTCCAAGAGGGGGTTATAATAGAGAAAGGGCTAATCAAGGAGGTTCTAATAGGGATAGAGGGTTATGGAGAAGTAATTCTTACTTTTCTAGTATGAAATACTATAACTATGGTTAACTAGGCCATCCAACATATAGGTTCCCTGATAGACCTACATCTTCCAACCATGACAAGAGAATTGTCTATGCCCAAGAGGATCATTCTAGTGTTAAAGCACCTGAAGTGGATCACATATAACTAGAGATAGCTAAAAACCTCATGTTTTGAAGGGTACTATTCAAACAACTATCTCAAGATGAACCTAAGCACATGAGATCTTTGTTTAGGATCCGATGCAAGATTCTTGCAAAGGTCTGGAAGGTGGTAGTGGACTCTGGTTCTACAGATAATATGATATCAAAGGAGGTAGTCAACAAGATCAATTTTTTTGAAAATAGATTGATACAAGTATGAGAATGTGTTTCAATCATTGTTTTGTCAATGATGTCAAACCTACTACTTACTAGTAGGACAATTATTTAGATGATTTGAGTACTAGAATTTGTTTGATTGATGAAGAGGATTTGATCAAAGGAGGATGAGGTAACAATAACACTTAGAGGAAAGATTGAGTTATGATATGAAAAAGGAGTAGAAGGATCAATTAAGATAGTAATAATATAGTGTATTGATAATCAACTTAAGGTTACAAAGGATGGATACACTAATTAAGTTTAGAAGAACAAGTTAAAGAAATTATGTTTGCCAAGCTTAATAATCTAAAGAGTGAGCAAAGTTAGTGTAAGCCAAGAAGAAACTTAGTTGGAGCTAAGAAAAGTCAAATTTTAATGTATGTCGAGTGATACGCTATAAGCCAAGTAAAGTTTAGTTGATTTCGAGCACCAGTAAACTTTAGTTCATACTAAGCATTTTGATAGTGGATGCCAATTAACATAATATGTGTCGAGCATTAGAAGCAAGTTAATGTTGAATGTTAGCATTATGAGAACTATTGTGAATTCAATGAATCTAAGCTAACAAGTTTTATTTCTTGGATTGTGTGAACCATGTGGAAGATAATCTTGATGAGCTAGCAGCATAGAATTCAAGATAAACCATTTTGAGGAAAATTCAAAGAGGATTGAAGGTGTTAGGAATGAGGTGTCTCAACCTTGGATAATTCCTATTCTTATTATTTATTTGGTAAATGTATTTTTTGCAAATAATGTAATTAAGTGTGAGCGTACATGTCTAGTTGGCATGTTGATGTGTCACTCCACTTGCATGTGTCAGTATCTTGAATTGTGTGTAAGGAAATCATGACTAAGATGGTTATAATCGATTCCTATGACACATAAGAGCTATCTTTGGAAGATTTAATTATGTGTAAGTAGATCATCAATAAAATGATTATGATGGATTCCTATGATGTGTAAGAGCTATCTTTGGAAGATTTGATTATGTGTAAGGAAATAAAGACTAAAATGGTTATGACAGATTCCTATGATGCATAAGAGCTATTTTTGGAAGTTTCCCTAAAAATGGAAAGCACATTATATAAGCACTTTTAGGGCTTTAGATAAAAGAGTGTGAAAAGTGTATTCTTGGTAGCTACTAGATAAGTCTTCTATGTCTTGAAAGATCTTGCACTACAAGTGTATTGTAACATTTGAGTTGAAGATAATACATTGTGTAGGTTTTAGAGGGGTGGGGTTGTTTTACTAAAAGGTTTCTTCCCATCGGCATATCTTTGTGTTTATGTGTTATCATTTCTCTTTCTATTTTTTGTATTCATGGTTGACTGCAATATTATTGTTTACATAATATCAAATCTAAAATTGTAAGGATTTCAAAGAATTTGCACAATACTTTCCTTAAGGGATTAGTGTAGGAAGTTTTTTCTGCACCTGAGTTTCCTTACAAGTGGTATCACAGCTTTATCAACTTTTGATCCTAGTTGTTGGGTAGGGTTTTTTGAGCTAATCTCATGTTTGAGTGGGAGTTTTTTGCTGAGAATTCTAGATATTATTTGAAAATTGAGATGGCTAGTTCATCAGATAGAAATATAGAGGTGGAGAAATTTAATGGTAGTGATTTTGAGTTGTGGAAACTCAAGATGGAAGACTTTCTTGAAGATCGTGATCTATGGGAGGTGAATTCACTTGATGTGAGACCTGCAACAATATCTCAAGTAGATTGGGATCTCAAGGATTAGAAAGCTAAGGGTCTCATTAGACTCTATCTAGCTGATTGAGTTCTCCTTAATGTTCTTGATGAGGAGACCAAAAGTAGTTTGTGGGTATAGCTTAGGTTTGTGTATCAGGAAAAATCTCTCGTGAACAAGTTGTTACTAAGGAAGAAGTTGTATTCTCTAAGAATGGATGAAAGAGGATTTTTTATAGATCATCTAAATGATTTTAATTTGTTGATTGCATATTTGACATCATCTAGTGTCAAGATAGAGGAGGATTGATGTATAACCCTATTATGTTCCTTGCCAGATTCATGGAACCATCTTGTGATGGCTCTTGGAAGTACTTTAGTCACTTTCAAAATGGATGATGTGATTTCTTCCCTATTATCTAAGGAGACATGGAGAAAGTCTTCAAATTTGGCTAAGGAAGCTCTTTTTGTTCATGGTAGATCCAAATCTCATGGAAAATAAAAGACTCCTGGAAAGTCCAAGGCAAAATGTTGGAGTTGTGATAAGACTAGGCACTTCTATAAGGACTATAAAGAGCCAAAGAAGAAGAAGAAGCCCTCAAATTTAGGTTCAGAAAAATCTCAAGAAAATGGTGATGCTTTCATTGTATCCTTGGAAGTGCATGTATCTGATGATGTGTGGTTGATAGACTCAGGTGTTTCTTTCCAAATAACCTCTCATCAAAGCTGGTTCTCAAAGTATGAAGATTTTGATGGTGGAAAAGTGTACTTGGGTGATGATTCTCACCTAAAGATAGTTGGACAAGGAAAAGTCACTATCAGATTTCCTGATGGATGAGTAAAGGGGATCAAAGGGGTAATGCACATCCCTAGTTTGGCATGAAAACTATTAGTTTTAAGTATGATGAATGATGTAGGTATGCAAGTTGTTTTTTCTAAAGATGGATGTAAGATGATGAGAGGAGCTATGGTGCTTTCTAAGGGTACTAGGAGAGGTACTCTATTTTAGCTTGATGCATGCATTTCTTAGTGAAATAATTCTTTTATTTCAAAGAAGATAGAGGCTATCACTTCATCCTCACCATCTAAACAAGTAGTAAAGAAGACTACAATTATTGGTTCTGATGGCAGTGCAGCATGTGTACCTAAGGGTGCAAACACATTGGAAGGAGAGCTTCCTACAAAAAAGATAATGTTGTGGTATATGATATTTGGCCACATTGGCGAGAAGGGTCTCAAAACCTTGAAAAACAAGAACCTCATTAAGGGGTTAAATGATTGTAATCTCAAGTTTTACTTCTATGAACATTATGCCTATGGTAAACAAAATCATGTTCAATTTTACTCTAGTTCTCACAAATCTTCTAATGTTTTGGATCTTATTCATTCCGATGTATTTGGTCCTATAAAAGTTCCTTCAATATCCAAGTTTATATTTTTTGTATCTTTCATAGATGATTACAATAGAAGGACATGGATTTATTTCCTTAAAAGTAAGACACAAGTATTTAATCGGTTCAAGGAATTTAAAGTCCTTGTAGAGAATCAGACTAGTGAGAAGATTAAGTGTGTGAGAATTGACAATGGTGGTGAGTTTTTCTTAGCAGAGTTCAAATAGTTCTATAAAGAATGAGGTATTAAGAGGCACAATACAACTCCTTATACCCCCCATCAAAATGGAGTTACAGAAAGAATAAATAGGACACTAATGGAGAAGGCTAGGAGTATGCTTAGTGGAGTTGGTCTTAAACAAAAATTTTGGGCTAAAGCTGTGGCCACTACTTGCTATCTGGTTAATAGATCTCCTACATCAACTCTTGTTGGTAAGACACCCATGGAGGTGTGGTCTAGTAAGAAGCCTTCAATAAGACATCTTCATGTTTTTGGTTGTGAAGCTTATGCATGTTCCAAAGGATAAAAGATCTAAGTTGGAAAACAAAGTTGTCAAATGTATTTTCATTAGATTCAATGTTGGTATGAAAGGATACAAGCTTTGGGACCCTATGACTAGTAAGGTGTTGTATAGTAGATATTTTATTTTTAGAGAGCTAACATCTTCTCCTATTGTGCTATAACTAGATGAAAAAGAAAAGAAATATGATATGATTCAGTTGCCTCCTACCCCTAAGAAGACTGAATAGAAAGACCACGTTGGGTCTAATGATGAGGAGAGCTCTAGTAGCTCTAGTAGTTCAAAAAAAGAGGAAGAAAAACCTTAACCTTAGCCCTTGAGGAGATCCATGAGAGTAAGAAAATAGCCAAAAAGGTTTGGTTATTCTATGTTAGTTTCTAGTTGTGCTTTTTTTTTTATTACTAGCACTAATGAGCCTAGATCTATGAAGAGAGATTGTGGATATGGAAGATGTGAGTTCTTGGATTAAGGCCATGGATGATGAGATGGCTTCATTGGATAAAAAAAAAACTTGAGACCTTGTACCTTTTCCTAAAGGATGAAAACTTGTTGGTGGCAAATGGGTGTTCAAGAAGAAATTTTGTGCAAATGGTAGTGTGGAAAGGTACAAAGCTAGATTGGTTGTGAAGGGGTATTCATAGGTAGAGGGAATAGATTATGGTGAAATATTCTCTCCTATTGCAAAGTTTAAATCCATTAGATTTTTGTTATCTCTTGCTGCATCATATGATTTAGAGATAAAATAGATGGATGTGAAGATAACTTTCCTTCATGGTGATTTGGAAGAAGAGATTTCTGTGTCACAGCTTGAGCACTACATTGTTAAAGTTAAAAAAACTTTGGTTTGTGGATTAAAGAAGTCTCTATATGGTTTGAAACAATCTCCTAGGATGTGGTACCTTAAGTTTGATGCCTTTGTGTTGTCAATTGGATTTGTAAGATCAAAATTAGATCATTGTGTTTACTTCAGAGTTGAAAATGATTGCCTTCTTATTATTGCATTATATGTTGATGATATGTTTCTATTTAGGAAGTGTAAGGGTATGATTTCTAATTTTAAATCTTAGTTTTCAGCATAGTTTGAGATGAAAGAACTTGGGGTAGAAAAGTACATCTTGGGTATGGAAATTAGTAGAGATAGATCTAACAGAAAACTTTGGTTGAGTCAGAGTAAGTATGTGAAATCTATGTTGGAAAGGTTTAGCATGGTAGATTGTAGGCCATTGTGTGTTCCATGGTAGAGTAAGTATGTGAAGTCTATGTTGGAAATGTTTAGCATGATAGATTGTAGACCATTGTGTGTTCCTTTTTCTATGGGAACAAAGTTATCTATAGATGATTTTCCAAAATTTCCTAGTGAGGTGGAGGATATGAGTAGAGTACCTTATGCTAGTGCAGTTGGTAGTCTTATGTATGTTATGGTTTATACTAGACGAGACATTTCCCAAGTAGTGGGAGTTCTGAGCTACTTTATGGCTAATCCTAGATGGGTACATTGGGATGAAGTTAAGAAAGTATTCAAATATTTGAGGGGTACATTAGATTATTCGATTTGTTATTAGGGTAACTCTTTTGGAACTGCACATTTAGTTTGTATTTGTGGGTTTATCACTAGTGCATTTGAGGTCATTTTGCGACCAAAAATTGCGACCAAGTTTTTTAAATGGGTTGCTTGGTCGCATTATAAAGAGAATTTTTGTTTTTTTTTAATAACTAGTCCGTGTTGGTCGCAATTGCGACCAATTATTTTGGTCAGAATTACAACACACAGGGAAGCATAAAATAAAAAAAAAAGGCAAAAAATTTCATTTGGCCTTTGCATGAGGTTCATTTGGCTTTGGCGCAAGGGCACGTCTTGGCGCGAGGGCATGTCTGATCTAGTGCATTTGATTGTAGAAATTTTGAGGGCACATCTAAAATTTTGAGGAGTTCCATGTGATTCCATTAGACTAATTTATGAAAACCATTGCAATGTGCCTTTAAAATAATGTATTGGGTGCATTTCATTTCTATTTCCATTTGAAATTGCTTTCAAATAGTCTACTGCATTATGCTTTGACATTAGTTGATGGGTTTATGATAGTTTACATTCATATTAATTGGTTATTGTATAAAATTAAAGTTGGCTCAATGTTTTGATTTGTATAGGCATAGCATTCCACTTATTCTCATTTGTGAAGGAACTCCAACCGATCACAGTACCATTTTTATCACTAACCATTTATATCAGATAGTGATAAAAATGGTCAGTGGGTCATTCAGAACAACGGCTTTTCAAGGAAACAACTTTTATCTCTGAATTTATGATATTTTACTTGAATTAGATGGTTTCATAGGCATTTATAGGAAGCCAAACAACATTACATAAATATTTGAAGATATTTATTCTCATAGTATTGGGGAACAAATGAGTTGGGTGGCAGGCCACAACACTCATAGTTGAATGCCATTTACACCGCACATCTTTTTCCAAATCTTTTATTCAACAAGACCACATCACACATCATAATAAAAATGGACCTTCCTAAAACTTATTCAATATCTCAATTATATAGCCCATGCAAGACATCATTTAACATCATAGTCAAAATGGTCATCATATGGTCAATCTTTCAACTTATTACCATATACTATGGGTATGTCTATTGAGGGAATGATTGGAAAATTGCATAGAAAAATGTAAAAAATTGTATAAAACATGTGTGAATACATAAATCTTAAAATGGTGAAACTAAGGGTAGAGATTTTAGGGAGTCAAAGAGATGTTTAGTGACATGATTAGCTTCCAGCATAGATCAGATTACATAATTAGGGATAAGGATTGTAGTCTGTAACTCTTTTTTGGGGCATCCTTTTTATGATATGCAGTGCATCATCTCATTAGATTCTTCATTCATAGAATGCGACTTTCCACAAACTGCCTATTTGGATTATGTTCATGATCTCAACTATTAGGGGAAACTCTGCACACTCTGTCTTCTCTCGACTGTGTAGGGTTCTAGAATTTTGAACACTTTTGATCTCCTTATGGCTTGGAGAGCCTTATCTTTATCAGGTCTTCTTCCTTTGAAATGGATGTCATCTGAATTGACACTAAGTTTCTTATCAAATGCAATTGGCTACTTTGCATAATTCACACTAATAGAAACAACAACAACTACTACTTGTTACTCTACAAGGAAAAAGTGAGCATCTTTTGCACCCCTTTCACAACTTTCATGCAATCTTTTGTGTCTGTTACAAAGTGCACTCCACATTTAATGATTCATCTTGATAGATGTCCTCTCCTTGGAAAATAACAAGCTTTTTCATTATTGAATAGGGCTTGACTACTATTCTATTTATCCCAAGAATGCCATGTAAAACTCTCTGCCATATACTGACATATTCAGGCTGTATTGTGTTTTTCAATGGACACTTTTAATGGATTTCTACCAAGTCACTACTTTAAGAATATGCTCTCTTTTGTCAAGATTACTTTCTAGGATAGTTAATAAACTTTTTATGTCAATACTTCAATTAGAAATATGCTTTCTTGTTCAGCAACACAAAATCTGCCTTGTCTTCATAATTTTTATTATAGTAATATTTACTTTAATATATTTTTATTAATGTTTACCACAATGTCAATTAACATTTACTTTAATATATTTTTATTATAGTAATATATTATAAGAAAAAATTAAATCTTTACAAAAAAAAATTAATACCAAAATATTTCTTATGAAAAAGATATAGGCTAGTGTAAATGTAAAAAAGATTAACTAAATTTTTCAGATGTTAAAACTAGCACATATGTGAATTTAAAAGATTTATTTATATAATCTATTAATATTTTCTTTAAAATTTATCTCGACTCCAAGGAAAAAGCTAAGGAGTGAGCAAACATAAATTTGAGTGGTAAATGGATCCACCTAGGATTCTATTGGAAGCCAAAGTGGATGCCCGTATTGCTGTTCTTTTTACTAAAATAGATTCAAAATTCATAAGCTTGTATTAGATAAAAGGGAAAACTTTATAAAAATTGTCAAAAACCTATGACTGTCAAATACAGGGCCTTTGATCATTTCTTCCATAAACATTCAATAGAAAAATCTCTTGTCCATAAGTTTTGGCTTCCTCACACTTACAGACACCTCAATTCTGATTTATATATCTGGATTAAGAATCATGAAAATTAATTATAGTTCATAATTTTTTTCTACTTTCTGAGATCTATATAATTCTGATGATGGGTGTGATTTCAAAAATTGATAAAAGCAATTTGAGACAATCAACTTAAATTGTAAATTTTTCATCTTGGAAATCTTAGATTTGAATCTATTCAGACTTAATACATAATAACAAAAACATTTATAAAAAAATCTACCTGAGGTTTGAAGACAAGTGGTTCATAGTAAACTGACAAATCCTCAAAATTGAGTATAGAAAGACTTTCAGGCCACTCTCCAGACAAAATCTCTTCCACAATCTCAATCCTCTCCTCTCTTTCCACTTCCACACTTTTACTTGAACTCACATTGAATGCATACCTCACCTGACCTCTTGATTGTCTTCTCTTCCTTTCACACTGAGATACTTGTGTTGGTAATAATGACAGTGCAGCAAATTCTACACACTTCAATTTCACTGCATTTACCAAAGACATTGGTTGTTCCTCTCTACTTTATTATACTCAATTCAATATCTCTTGCATTTTGACATTTATATAGCAAATTAAATGGGCCATACTGAAATAAATGAAAGCTAAATGGTTTCAGAATTTAGCTTCATTTCATGCAGATATGCATTGAATCTTATCTTATATGTGGGTCCATTTTAAGACACATGTCTATACATTGGCAAAGATTTGGAATGCCTTGGCACATTCCTCTAAATTATTGTACAGTGGATAAGATGGACTAAGCTATTGAAACAGATTGATGGTAAATTTTGTGGACTCCGATTTGCATGAAACAACTACGTATTACAAGTGGCTTCTACAATGGAGGAAAAACTATTTTTGACTCTTGTAAAACAACTGGCTTCTATCATGGAAAGTGGGGAAGCTAAATTTTAGGGGCTTAAAATGAAGCCAAATCTTTGAATGAAGGTCCCAAGGGGCTTCACTCGAAGCCTCCATGCCGATATTGGTGTGGGGGCTTTGAATGAATATTAGGGCTTCATTTGAATATGACATGCAGACCTCATTCATACTCCTAATAATTGATCGAAAAAGCTTTTAAATCCAACATTTTTTCTTTATTGTCCCATGGTTTCATGTATGAGTTGGTGGACTAGGGTGCTAAGAGGGAAGTCAGTAACATCATACCTTGCATCAACATCTCTGTCTATGGTGCAGGAGGACCTAACTCTTATGAAGTACAACTTAGCAGTTGTTTGACGAGCTTTAATAGTTGACATGTAATGGGTGATTGGTGTCAGGCTACTGCGTATGCATTAATCCTGGTCTTGAATGCAAAAGAAACTGTGAATTCACTAAATAGGGTCAAACTTATTTTTGTTGATTTAATAGATTTGATTTGAGAGTGATGGTCTAATGATTTGAGAGAAAGAGTTGAGAGACAAATGGAGAGAGAGATAATACAAGTGATAGAAAGACTCCTAGATAATATTCTTGAGGACAATGTGTATTATAGTCCTTACCATGTTTTCCTTTGATCTACCAAAAGGATGGTGGCGTCCTACAAATGGAATGGCTCTTTCTACCACTTGTATTATCTCTCTCTCCATCTGTCTGTCCATTCTTTCTCTCAGATCATCTGACCAACATTCCCAAATCAAATCTTGACCCTATTTAGTGGATTCACAACATAAACTTCAAATGCTTCTCCTATCAAATATGTAGATTTCACAATAGCTAAGAAACATAATTGTAGGCATTATGGTCACATTTTTTTGGAAACATAATTGGGTTGTGTACCCAAGCAATGCAAAGCAACTTCCACACCTTCAATTCCAAGTCAAATTCATCTGTAAGAATGATTGCTTGCCAACAGTTGCTGAATAAATCTGTAGCTCATGAATACAAGGTCCTCCAATAAATGTATTTAACAACTGTTGGCAAGCGATCATTCCTAGCTCATGAATACAAGGTCCTCCAACAAATGTATTTAACAGATATTGGCAAGTGATCATTCCTAGCTGCTTTTGTTTTATAAGGTTTGTCTCAATCCCAATAGGTTGTAGTTTCATTTTCTAGATGCACTTCGTCGCTTGGGTATACAACTCAATTACATTGATTCCAAAAAAAATGTGACCATGATGCTTACAATTATATTTCTTAGTTGTTGTGTCCTAAGATCCCTTATGACCCTTTATGATCGTTTACAATCCCTAAGAATAAATCTTATAGCTCTTAAAATGTCGTAAAGGGTCATAAGAGACTCCTAGGAGGGGCCATGATGAGCTTCCACCTTCACGTGGTTGGCCTTGTTAAGTAGAGAATGCTATAGTTTTCACAAAACAAAGAGAAGCTCAATAATTTAAGGTCTTAGTCCATAGACAAATTAAATTAGACTTATTATCCAAAACACATAGAAAACATGCACATAAACGTGGTAGGCACTAAATAGAGATAGTTGGAAGATAATTTAAAAAAAGATTAAGGATTATGTTATTTTAAGAAATATTTAAATAAAAATTATAAATTGAGTTAAATCAATAAGTATTCATTTCTACCTTTTCCAATATAAATTTAAATATTGAATGGTCTCTCCTTTATATCTTAATCCTTCAATACTCATAACTCTTTATTGCATTCATTTTGATCATTCACTAAACTTAATTAAATTATAATTATATTACATGTTATTTTAATTTTTTATATTTTTACTTTTTATTTGTATTATTGAATGTCATGTCAAAAAGGGGACATTATAGTGAGATGCATTACAATATAGCAAAATAACAAGAATATTATTGAAAAAAACTGATACAACATTTAGATTATAAAATTAGACTGCTGTAACAACACAAATTAACCTAACAGAAAGCATAAAATACCATTCCCACAATGACCAAACATTTACCCACTGAACTACACCTCTTCTAAATAATGTAAGATGCTGATAACAAGTTGATACTACCATCACACATGTCAAATTAGATTGATACACACTAAAAGCCACCCTAATCAATTGTAGCTAACATCTGTATGCACACTTATAATTGATGTCAATCAGAATACTAAAGGTCTAGAATAGGGCATAGTGGTTGCTGATACAGCAGGTACAAACTCGTAGAAAGCTCACCAGATTTGTCAAAGTCTACATAACTAAGACTTAGCATCAAAGGTTCTCCCTAGGAACCTCGAAACCACCAAATATTGGCCCCAAAATAGGAGCCCTTCATCTTCAAGCTCTCACATACTTGCTCCACTTGGTACAACACCCCATAAAGGTCATCTATTCACTTTCAACTTGGACAGCCTACAATATGGTCTTTGTATACAATTCATTTTTTGTCATTTCATTATATGGTTTGAACAAGTGTGGAAAAAAATCAGATTTTTATTATGAATTTTCTATTCACCAATCTATGTTAAACTAATCAGCAAGGTCACTTTCCTAATACTTTATGAACTGGATGTTATTCGCAAGGTCAGTTTCCTAAAACTCACTATAGTACTTGCTAGTCAATTGAGATGGACATGGCTCATTAGTTTGTTTGTATTCTCTTTGGATTTTGTTAAAGAAGATAGCTGAATGCTATATGATGAACTAAAAGTTCTATGGTGTCAATAGGCTTGTGCATTTCTTGAGCCAAATTACCAGCCCTAGTGACATTTTTTGTTGTTCAAAAGCGGCACCATACTAGACTATTTGCAAACAACCATGCAGATAGGCATTCTATAGATAGACTTGGGAACATCTTGCCAAGTCTTCAGTACATAATAAAGCAACTAAATTTATAAAATTGTTTTTTTGATAGTCGATTTGTTTAAATATTGCCCATCAAAAATTACTTAGTAAATCTCATCTTTTCTTTGCACAGGAGCTTGCAGTTCTGAAGAATCTGATAGCGAAGAATTTGAAGAAGATATTGTAGCAAAGGTATATTTGGTGTTCTTTTTTAAGTGAAAATGTGATTGGAAATTTTGTATATTGTCATATTTCACTTGTAGAAAGGTCAAATTGTAAATAGAGGTAAACTTGTATGAATTTAAGTTTCTTCTTCATTATTTATAATGCTCTCGATTCCTCCTTTGTAGCTGTAAAAATACTTGTTTATTTTCACCTTTCCAGATACCCTTTACCAGGTTCTTCAAGATTCCAAAATATCTTGGGCTGACCCCACTCCAGCATGTCCTAACTCCTACTTGGTTTAGAGACCATACTCCTTTTTATATGTGTCTTCCTCTTACTACTCCATCTGTAGGTTGCAAACAAATCATCCTTCTTCCACCAACAAGTCATTCCATTCAAGAAAGACCATGTCTGACGATATCAATGCACAAAAAAATAGGGAGGCAAATGCTAGACTGCGGTCTAACTTAAAAAGAAAAGGTGATGGAAAATTTTATTGTCCTTGCAAAATGTGTAAGGGCTTAAAGACTCAAAGATATCTAATTACAACAGCTGAGCAACATTGTAGGCAACATGGTCACATTAAAGGGGGAAATGTGTATCGCCCATTGGTATGTATTTTAATAGTTTATAAATTACATGAGACATGATTTGATGATGACATCATGGTCAAGGTTAATATAAGGTAATCATTTTCATATAGGTCAACATCCCTGAGTTTCATGTTATGGACCATGAAAATTCGAAGAATGCAGATTTCCAAATGAGAGAACATGGAGGTGTGAATATTGAAGTAGAAGATAATGATACCATGGAAGAAGATTAGGATGATGAAGATCACGATGATCAAGATGATAATGATGATGATGATGCTGCTGATGATGATGTAGAGTTTGATGTACCTTTACTTGAGAAGGCAGAGCAGCCCCTATATGAAGGCTCCAGAACAACTCTTCTTGCCGCAGTATTGCTATTGGTGAACTTGAAGGTAATGAATGGTTTATCCAATGTAGCAATGACACATATGTTAAGGTATGCCATCTTCTTTCATTATTTTACTCGTAGTTCCCTTACAATTAACATTGGGTTCATGTAGCAATTAATATTCTTTAAATTAAGAAATTATATTTTTGGTCGTAGGTTGAGAGGTGAGTGTTTTTTACCACCATCAAACATTCTACCTTGCTCGTACCGAGAATTATCTGCCATCATGAAAGATATTGGAATGGGGTATCAAACAAGAGATGCATGTTCGAAAGATCATATTATATATTATAAATAGCATGAATTTGCAACACAATCAGATGCAACACAATGCCCTACTTGTCATATCAGTAGATATCAATCAGATCGATTAACAAAAAAGGTGCCTCGCAAGGTTCTTCGGCATATTCCCATTATTCCACGTCTGCAACGATTATTCAAGTGCCATAGCTTGGCACAATTTATGGATTACCATGCATGCAATAGAAGTCAAGATGACATTATGTGAATGCCTATAGATGGTTCAGCATTTAAGGAAATATAGGAAAAATGGCCACACTTTAAAGAAGAACCTTATAATCTCAAGCTTTCATTGGTAGCAGACGGTGTCAATCCTTATGGAGAGATGAGATCTACTTACTCAGTGTGGCCTCTTTTTGTTATCAACAATAACATACCTCCTTGGTTGTCCATAAAGAGAGAGCACATAATGTTGACACTGATTGTTCCAGGTATTTTTTGATTTAGTGTTCATCTAAATTAATTTATTATTACTAATCCATCAAATGGTCAAAATAATTTTGTAATGTTTTTGCTCATTCAACTAGGTAAGTACCAAGTCAAAGATATCAACGTATATATTGAATGCCTTATAAATGATTTGGTTGTGTTATGGAATGGGGTTACTATGTATGACATTTGTAGACCAATAGGACAAAGACAATTTCAATTTCATGCAATGCTTGTATGGAAAATACACGATGCCCCTGGGCTAACACATTTTTGTGGTATGTTCTCTTCTTGACACCTCTTTCTTGGTATGTCAAAGTTAAAACATTTAATCCAATTATACACGATCTTGTAGGTCTTCAGACAAAGGGTAAATTTGCATGTCCAGTTTTTGGTCCAAAGATGAAATCCCATCATTCAAAAAGTTTAAGAAAGCAGGTGTTTGATGAGAATAGACACTTTCTGCACAGAAATCATAAATACCGAATTATCAAAAAACATCTTTTCAATGGTCTAGAAGAGACTACATAAAAGCTACAGAGAATGACACCTCACCTATGGAATTTGGCATACAATAAAATAAATCGTTGAGGTAATGTCATTCCATTTGATGCTTTTTGTTTCAAATTTATATTTCAATATTGTGTTTTGTTTACTAATGATGTGATTGATGGTTGTGAAGGTCGTCAAGACATCAATGTCCAACTTCCAAAAGGACTAAAAATTTATCCTACACAATTTACTAGGTTGCCATACTACGAGCAACTCCCAATTGTGCATTTTTTTGATCCTATGCATATTAGAAAGAATGTAGTAGAGACATTATGGAAAATCTTGGATGGAAGGCGTGACAAAGATCAAATTGTCAAAACTTGTAGTGACATTGAAGAATCCAACCATGCAATGAAAAATGGTATTCGACCAAATAACAATAGAGATTGGATTAATACAAGTGCCCTTAGTTGGTTATTTTCAGAGTAGCAGAGCAATGCTATAAAAGAAGTCATAAAAAAAAAATTGATTTCCTACAGGATTTGCTGCGAACATAAACAATGTCATATCAAATAAAAGTGAATTTGGGCCAGGGTTGAAAACACACAATTGGCATACATTTATTAAGGTAATTCATGTTATTTTGTATTCACTATATATTTATATACTGCATGTAGTTTCAATTGTATTCTTTTATAAAATATTGACAAGATCATTTTACAAATATTGTAGTACGTTCTACCTCTATCTCTCCCACACCACTTTTCCAACAATGTCAAATAGGTTATATATGATCTTGGAAAATACATGAGGTGGTTGTCATCTAAAGAAATCAATAAAGAAGATATAAAATATTGGAAGAGAAAAATTCCTCTTCTGATGTGTGAAATGCAAAAGTGTCTACCTCCAAGTTTTTTCAATGCACAAGAACACTACCTCATACATCAAGTTGAGGAGATTGAATTGTGTGGACCTGTACCAACCAGGTCAATGTGGATGGTTGAGAGGCACTTGAAATTTTTGAAAGGCTTGGTTTTCCAGAGAGCACATCCTGAGGGTTCCATGGTGGAGGGATATATGGTATACCAGACCATGGTGTACATTACTAAATATCTTCCTAAGTTTGCAGCAAACATCCATGTAGATCATATTTGGGATCCCAACTCAATTAACAAATTCAAAGGGGAGTACTTGATGGGCAAAGGTAGATCAAGGAAAGTGAGAGGTAACTCTAAGATTTTATTGTAGTTAATTAATTCATATAAATGTTCAATATAAGTTATTTTTAATTGGCGTATTTATTTGAAATAGGTGGTCGAGAGTGGGATGCAATACATTTGTATATTATGAACAATCTTGATTGGATGATAGAATGGATTGAACGATGTCAAAAAAATTGTTGCTCATTAACATGGGAAGGTGTTGGTTCATTGGTTACAGAAGCTCATCGTAATGGAAATTCCAATGTTATGCTGATGGTAGTTGATCTAGTAAATGGTTTAAGAGGTGGAGAGGTACGTAGAAATTTATTAATGATCATAACTTGACGTATGTTTTGTATCAACTCATGATGAAAATAATTTACACAGACTTCAAAAATTGTAAGTCAAGCACCACAAAGCTATGTACTATCATGGCCACAAATTCCACATAAAAAGGTTGGATGACACAAAGAAAACTTGTGATTCTGGGATAACTGCAATTTTCGAGGTCACCAATATATCATCTAGAGGTGACATACATCCTCAACAATCTCAAAATCAATACTATGGCATCTTGGATGATATAATTGAGTGTGAATTTAAAACCTTCAAAGTAGTTCTATTTGTTGTCAAATGGTATAGGTTATGACTAAATCAAAATGATCCAGATAGAACGGTTATTCAACATGATAATGGATTTACAATGATCAATACAAGGTCATTTGAGCCAGTTGGAGATAAGCCCTATGTTCTTCCAAGCCAATGTGAGCAAGTGTTTTACTCAAAGGTTCCAAATAAAGGGTTGGTCATTTTTTGTTAGACATGATCCAAGAGGAAGGCCGATAAATTATAATGTTATGGAAGAAGAAGATATTGAAGATGATGAAGAAGTAGATGATGAAGATCAAGATGATGGTGATGACGATGATGGTGATGGTGATGGTGATGATGATGATGATGATGATGATGGTGATGATGATGATGATGGCGATGGTGATGATGGCGATGATGATGGTGATGATGGAGATGATGATGGCGATGATGATGGCAATGATGATGGCGATGATGATGGCGATGATGATGGTGATGATGGCGATGATGATGATGATGATGAAGAAGAAGAAGAAGAAGAAGAAGATAATCAATGACTACAAATTTTGTCACCCCTTCTGTTGATGATCTTGCATTTCATATATAAGGTAAATTTGTTCATGTTTACGATGTTGCATATTGTTCATGTTGTCTTCTAAGTTATTTGTAGCACACATGTATCATGTAATTTTTAGCAAACTTAAGATAAATTATTAACATATGCAAGAAATTTGATTATATATTTATTGTATTCATTTCTAATGATTACAACATATGTTATTTATAGTTACCAATGTTTATGTTGTGTCTGATTATGACCCTTTTTGTAAACAGTCAATTGACTACAGGTACATCGTCACCCCTTCTGTTGACATTTTTGCGATGTTGCCTATTGTTCATGTTGTCTTCTAAGTTATTTGTAGCAAACGTGTATCATGTAATTTTTAGCTAACTTAAGGTAAATGATTAACATATTCAGGAAATTTGATTACATATTTATTGTGTTCATTTCTAATGATTACAACATAGGTTATTTATAATTACCAATGTTTATAGTGTGTTTGATTGTCACCCTTTTTGCAAACAGTCAATTGACTACAAGAGATTTGACCCATTTGGCATGGATTGTGCACAGTGACATGGATCAGCAGGTATAAGTCAATAAATAGACATAATTTTCTTATATTCTTCTTGTTTATCATTGAGCACGTATGTTGTAAATAGACATTATATAATCATATAATGTATATATAGACAAAGAAGGTTCGTATAGAAATATAATTGTATAATCACTTTCAACTTACTACATTTTATATATGTCACTTTCACTTTTCGTTTGATGGATTGCAGGACCCACCAAATAGGTACTTGTCAGATCTATCTACATCGAATGAGGGAAATGAGGAAATGGTAGATGAAAGCTCTACATGTAGTACAGCTAAAAGAGGGAGATCAACTAGAGGTCAAAAGAATAGAAAAAATTTTGATAAACGCATGCAATTTTTCCTTGCTAATGGGGGGTCATGTTCTTATGATGATGAGACCAAAGGCGACATCAAGGTGCCTTTTCGATACTCACACATTGAGAAAGAATGGATACCCAATGAGCTACCTCTAATTAACATAGATTTTTGTGTTAATGAGAGGATATATCGCATTGCTCCATCCTCATTACATGGTTTGGGCCTATTTTCCATGGATGGGATAAAGGTATGTTACAACAAAGTTGTCGAATTGTTCAAGTATGTTGGTCCATGTTACAATTACAATGATTGGATGTAGATTGTTTGATATAAAAAAAGTATGCGTAGGTATAAGGTATCAGCTAATTATATACAACGGAAAGAAAATGATCAAAGTAAAAGATTTGCTATGTACATTAATGGGAGACCAAAAGCAATAGGTAATATTGCAAGTTTTATAAATAGTACGCGACCTGCTTCAACTAGTAAGCAACCCAATTGCATATTTGAGGCGCGTGAGGGGAATGAAGTTTTTGTTTGTGCAATAAATTCAATAAGTGTAGGGGAAGAACTGCTAATTGATTACCATTTAAATCGCATAGATACAAACAATGTTACTAGCATGAGGGTTGTAAGTACTATTTACCATTTTGTTAATAAGTTTTGTTTTGCTATCTATTGCTTTCAGTTAGCTGAATTTTTTATGTTTAATCTTTGTGACAGGATGATATGGATCCGACAGATGATAGAGGTCAGCAGGATGCTACTCCCACCCCTTCTTCAGCGAGGGTAAACCTTTTTGAAATTCTACAAATTAGATAGTTGAAAAATGTTATATTATTACATTATTTTATTTATGGTTTTTGAGTTTTTATGATAGTTTTACTGATATTCCTCTCACAATTTGATGTTTAGGATAAGGGTAAAGCAGTAGCAGTGACCACCGAGCCACTAGCTATGCATTCTGATGAGGCTAATATTGCTGATACTCCTAATTTTATAAAAATGTTGAAAAAAAATCAGGCAAATTAATTTAGAAGCAATAAAAATTTTGGATGAGGCAAATATGAAACCCAAGGAGATGAGGAAGAGGCTATTAGAATTGAAAGTCCAAGCTCAGCGTTATGAAGTAAGCTCCAATGAGTATTTAGTTATAACAAAAGTTCAATAAAGATTTATATTTTATAATCTTTTATGTTGTGAAGTAAAATATGTAATATGTGCAAAAATACTTTATTGATGCAATTTTTTTAAAGAGTTGTAAGAAACTTTAACTACTAAATTCTTGTTATACAAGAATTTTTGGGAATTGATCCAGAATGTGGTCAAGGACAACACGGTGAGGGCGGTAGTAGTAGAGTTCTGACTGCCACTAGTAAAATAATCTTTTAGTTGACAAGTTAGAAGGAATTTTTTATTTCGAACATTCAAAACTTCTTAACTCTTACTTTTATTATTTCAGAATGTCTTTGCCAACAATGTATTGTTCAAGTCATCTAGTGCAGGAGACTCCTACAAGGTTGACGGATGCCCGTAGGAGATTGTTGACTGCAATGTCGGCAACAAGGGGACATCCAACTAGTAAATCCTTGTTTTTCTATATTTGGTTTTGTGTTAATTATGAGTTGATAATATGTACTTTAATATTGGGATGCATCACATAGTGTATTTTTTTTTGTGGTAGGAGATGCACCGTATGGTACGCCACCAAATGCAAATCATAGTACATCTATTGGTGATAATTCACCATCATTTCCTGGAGCTACCCATGTTTCTAGCACGGGATCTATGGAGACATCTTTGTTGATTGACGATAATGAATTAATGCCTTTGAAATGTCCTAAGCTTCAGGTACTTTAAATAATTATTTTTTATATTGTAATAAGGATTTTCTTGCAAGATGTAAACATGATAGGAAGTGGTGAATGCAAGGGCTTTTGATGTGGAGTGATGCCTCATGACCTTTAGTGTGTCGTATTGTGCAAGTTGTTTAATTATTCTGGAATTCCTTTTTATTACGGGTTTGGTAGGATCATCTGAATTATCAATGACCTTTTGTCTATACCAGTAATTCTCTAGTTTAGGAATTTGGTACATTGCAATTTCATGCTTTGAGTAGAAGATACTAACTAATTTTTCTACAAAGAACCAAAAGTGGGAGTCTTCTTTCATATGATTCATTTTAATGTTTTTTACTATTAATTATCCCATGACATTTTTTACAGGAAATGATACATTTTATAGGAGGCTTTATGACCTCACGCTGCAAAGATTCGAGCCCACCATACATACTAGGTTGTTGTACATCATAACTGAACTAAATTTATCCCACTATTTTTTTTCATATCATTAATTGGTGCAACATTTTTCCTTTCATTTGATTCTTTTCTTATACTAGCTATATCTAACAATTTTGTGTTTTTTCTTAAAAGGTGGAACTACCAATCTCAAAAATTAAAAGATGGGCTCATCAAAGATATAGAGCATGAGTTTGGTAGTAATATTTTTGATCGTAAGAAATTGTTACAAAAAGATGCCAAAAATCTCAAGGTTGTGAGGGACACATATAGAAAGAGCCTCATCCACAACCCGAAGTACGAGCATCCTCCGTTTGTTTCAGCAAGGGACTGGAATGAGTTCATTTTGGATGCAAAGGAGAAAGGGAAATGTTCGCTAGAAGAAAGTGCACCAGCAAACCCAAAAAGGTATGCAATAGTATTAACTACTAGTACATTAATGAGAAAATTTATGGTTCAACTTCAGTATCAACAATTTCAACTAGCTCAATTTAATCTATCTATTGATGAAAGGTATGTAAGTCATATGCTGACACAATTTCTTATAAATCTCAATCTCAATCTGGGCATAAATCCTACATAAGATATATTGACAAAATGAAGCTCTTTATTCATATTTAGTGACAAATTTTAGAGCCTATGTCTCCTATGGGTTCTTTTCTCAAATTTTATCTTCGTTGAACTCAAACTCTAATTCAACTAAGAAATTCCTACTCAAAGTTGTGACAATCGAATCTTGTGATATGATGTACCATGTTAGATTTTGAGTCATAAAAATAGGCAATGCCTTGACCACTATACTTGTTGACTTTCCCTTTCTTTTACAATAACTACTTGCTATCTTGAGTTTCCTATCCCCTATTTTCTTTTAGGTCATGTGTGCATCAAATCTGCACTTAATCTGCATGTAAATCCTGATGAAATCCATCATTGAAGATATCAAATCCCATATTCTATAGTATTCTGTTAACTATGATAACAATATATAATGTTTTCATTAGTGATTGTTATTTTATACTATCATCAATTCCATTTTGTGCTTTGTTGCATATCAAAAAAGAAGTGCATATACACTATACATCAGATTTAAGTGTGAAGCATCACAAAATCTAGTCTCTATCTTCAGATAACAATGTAGTTTGAGAATCCTAAAGAATTTAAAGCTGAGCATTTCCACCACATCTAAAATCCATTCTTCTTTTTTAGTATTCTCCATTGCTACTGAAGCTTTGATCACATGGATTATGTGTCTATACCCAACCAATAGATTATCCTTTTTAGGGAATCCCTGCTTTTTCTCCTATGGAAACTATAAAGATGGAAACTCATTAAGATATTTTTCCTGATATCACCCTACTTCCAATCTTTCTCTTCCATTCCTTAGCTCTTTGCAAGCTCACAAAAGGCGTATTAGCTTTGGTAACATGTTAATTATTTGTGTGTAGACTAATTCAAACACATATATCAGTGAAGTAAAGAGACAAATTACCAAGCCTAACACATCTACCTTGGGGGAGCACTCTTAAAATACAACATAATGTACAAAAAAATTCACAGTGTGTACAAATGACTTTTCATGTGATTTGAACCTTCACCTGCACCTCTTGTTCCTTCACATTCTCATCCTTTTGAATTCAATATTTCTTGCTATGCTATTTTGTCAAAATCCCTAAAATAGGAGTTATTTCTCCAACATACTACTACACATAATCCTCAATTTTGGTATTTAAATTTTTTTATTTTAAATATGAAAGATATGTAATTCATATGCTAACACAATTGCTTATAAATCTCAATCTCAATCTGGGCATAAATCCTACATAAGATATATTGACAAATGAAGCTTCTAATATGTTCTCTCTGTGACCAAAGGCACTCACCCTTATAAAACCTTCACCTTCTGTTCCAAACCCACTTCCTGGAGTTGTAACTATATGTGCTTTCTCAAGGATCTTAGTAAAAATATCCCATGAAATTTGACCAGGAAATCGAACCCATACATATGGTGGATTTTTTCCTCCAAAGACATAAAACCCAAGTGAAGTAAATGTTTCCACAATGATTCTAGTATTCTCTTTATATCATCTAACATATTTCAAACTTTTCATAGGTTGCAAGATACATCAAAGGCAACAAAGGCGAGGCTGAAAAAGGTTGGGCAGCACAAACTTGGCTCTGGGGGATATTCAAATATCAAAGCACGCGTTGTAAGTAGCAATAAATGAATTGCAAAGAAAATTTATTTATAAAATGCAAATAATTTTGTTAATTAATAAAAAAATGTAAGGCATTGATTTTAATCTGGAGGCCACAGAAGAACACGAAAAAATTGCCTTCAAGCAAGGCTATGCAGCGGTGGTTGAACGCCTACGGCAAGCTTCCACTGCCCCAACTGAACAGTCTCCTGCATCATGTGCACAGGTAAATATGCCAAAAAATATATTAGAAATTGAATACTTGAGCAACAATTTATTTGATAATAATGTGCATGACATGGCAATGCAGCCTGTTAATCTAGACACAAATCATACACAGCATCATGAAACCCCTGGTGTGCATCGTACCGTCGATGGAGGTGCTCATTTGTTATTTAAAACTAATTATGTAATTATTAATACAATTTAACATATTTAATTGAACTTTGTATAACCTTTTTGTGTTGAGGATATAGAATCATGTCTTGCTGAATGAGTGCTAGAGGATGTTCAAATTGATTAACAGGTAGATCATGTGGCACATTCAGGTAAAGAAAATCTATATTTTGTTATTTTAAATTAATTTTTTGATTTATAGTTCTTTTACTTAAATAAAAACTCATAATTCACTAATATAAAATGGTGGGAGTTTAACCTCATGAAGTACTTGTTATTGCAATGGACCCCCCTTTGGTGTAGCAGCCTCATGGTGTTCCTAAACGGATGAGGAGGAGACATGTGTTAGAACCAGTAGAGGAGGGGGATCCTAATGAGGACATTGATATTCCTCTTAGAAATTTTATGACAAAAAGAAATAGCAAGAAAGCAAAAAGGAGATGATTATTCATGAATGACTTACTCTTGAATATTGTTAATGAATATTGTGTTGATGAATTATTCATGAATGACTTACTCTTGAATGTTGTTGTATATGTGAAAATGTGGCCTATGCTAACACACACACTTCAACATGGTCCTTATTTGCAGATTTATCATGGAATGAACATTGAATTGTTCATCCAAAATTTTCCTTGCAAAGTGACCTGTTGCCTTCTATCTAAAGGGATTTTGCCTATTAATATCCTCAAAATAGAGGTGCAGGCAACCAGACCCTCTAAGAACGAAGGATTTGATAATGGAATTAAGCTAAGAATGAGTATATAGATTAATCTAAAAAAATGAAAGATGCAATGTAATCTAAGAACAAATGAAGCAAACTAGATTAAGCATATGCATGATTAAACTAAATTAAATAAATTTAATTCCATTGTACATTAGCCTTAGGATATAATTATAATTTAATTAAAGTATAAATACTTAATAATTAAATTAAATATTAATCAATAGGTTTAATGTGACTAATACTTAGTAAATACTATAGGAATTAAATAATAAGCATGATGAATGCAGATTTAGGTTTTCTGCATCTGACAATTAAGTCAAGTAGCGAATAGCATAATGAGAATTGCCTATTAGAATAGGACTTTGAAATTATCAAGAATAGACCAGAATTGGTATAATGGCAATGAGCCAATTTTGGAGTATTAAATTTTGCCCCTCTTTGAATGAATGTGCGAGCAACACGTTTAATTCAAAGAAAATCAAAAAGCATGATGTAATGATGAGATTGGTTCCGAAGTTGATGACATGGAGACCAATTGATAAGTTTTTAAGGACCATATCTAGAATAGAGCTTAATCCTAAGGGATCCAAGTAGAACACTTAGATACCTAATAGCATTTAAAAGACTACCTTCAGAACAAAGCATAATTTTTGAGGATCCAAACAGAACGTCTAGATACCTAAAATTGATAGCATTTAGAAGATTATCTCCAAAACAGAGCTTAACCTTCAAGGATCTAGATAGAACACCTAGATACCTGAGAGTAATAGCATTTAGAAGATTATCTCCAGAACAGAGCTTAACCTTCAAGGATCTACATAGAACACCTAGATAGCTGAGAGTAATAGCATTTAGAAGATTATCTCCAGAACAGAGCTTAACCTTCAAGGATCTACATAGAACACCTAGATACCCGAAATTGATAAAAGATAACAAGGTCCCATCATGAGTCATAGAATCATCCCCAGAATGAGGCTTGATCCTTAGGAGTCAGAGTTTAGACTGTCCCAATACCTGTCCATCAAACTCTGAGAAGAGTTGTTATAAGGTTGATCAATTGGTGAAAAGATAAGATAGATGGCAGAGATGTCAGATAGAAGGGAACAAAAAGCCTCAAGTGATGAGATGCCCCAAGTGACTAGGACATAAGATGGGAACTAGATGCCCTGAGCAATAAGTATTAATGATGTAATCATCCTGCCCCCTTGGGAGCAAAATCGAAAGATGACACACCAGAAATATGATTTGAAGCAATATATCATGTCAGCAGAATCTAGAAGGGATCAGAACAATCTAAAGATTGAGTTGATTTGAAATGATTGTGAAGTCGCAAAAAAAAACCAAATTTGACCCAAAGTTGACCAGAGTCAGCCATAGTTGACTTAAGTTGACTATATTCAAAATGAATTTTGAAAATATGGAGAATGCAAAGTTGAAAGGATTCCAAGAATCATAAAGTATCAGAAAGATTTGGGCTGCACAAGCGTTCGATCACGTCAGTTCCAAAAATTTTAAAATGCATTTTTAAGGCTCTTAGGTGTGTCAAATTTCAAATTTGATCCCAAAAATGGATCCAGAATGGTCCAATTAGCCAGGGGTGCAATTTTTGCTCAAATTCGAGCATTTTGAAAAATTTGGTCAACACCTATATAATGGCTCGAAGGGTCATTTTCAATTCATTTGTACTTTTGTCTTCTAGTGATTTTGATCTATGATAGAGACATGGCAGTGAACCTAAGATATCATCATTTTGAGTGCTCCAGACGACACAATCGGCCAACAAAATATGGACCACCAGTGAGTCATTGATTTCTTATCTTCGTACTTTTTTTTTGTCATGCATTTCGAGGTCTTTTATGCACATTTTTAGCATGTTTTAGGATGTTCAATTCTTTCTTCATGTGAGACTGATCTCTTCTCATACGAAGATCTTCTTTCTTCGTGTGAAGAAACAGGATGCACTATTTCTTCGCGCGCGTCCAATTCGTGTTTCACACGAGCCAATTTGTGTTTCGCGCGAGAACCTCTTTTCTCACGTGTGAAGATCCATCTTCACGCGAGAATATCTTTTTTTGCACAAAGGAGAGATTTTTTGCGAGGAGAAAAATTAGTTACGCATGAAACTGAACATCTTCGCGTGAAATTTTATGGATTTTGTGCAAAATTCCATGACAGTTTTGTGTTTTCACATTTAGAAATTGCACTTTATTTTGTTTTGATGCTTTGATTTGACTTGATACTGATCGTTCAATTGTTTTTTTTTTTTTGTGCATGTAGGAGGTTTTTGGAGATGTGTCATTTAGATCTCATTATCCGCTGTATGGAGAGTTATTGCGGAGTTTGGATGATGCAGATCGGGCACACATTGCCCGATTAGGCTTGTCTTTACTATGCCGGATTCTAGCCATGATGGTGAATCACGACCTTCTCACTGCATTAGTAGAGCGTTTCCATTCGGAGACGAACACAATTCA
Source organism: Cupressus sempervirens (assembly GCA_028749045.1). NCBI lineage: Eukaryota > Viridiplantae > Streptophyta > Pinopsida > Cupressales > Cupressaceae > Cupressus > Cupressus sempervirens. Next base: position 81,015,930 of record CM053793.1, on the reverse strand, counting down.
TTTACCAATGGGTAAGATGACGATTACCCCAGAGGATATTTGGAGGATACTAAGGATCCCATTTTACAGTGCTCGAGTCATTTATGATATAGTGCCTCGATTAGGGATAGAGGCACTTTCCATTGTATTCAGGAGAAAGCTACCGAGAGGCAGAGCCATCAGCTGGGATGAGCTGATGCATACTTATGGACCCACACACAGGTTGGTATCCGTTCTGGGTATTTTCTTGAGCTACTTCCTATGTCCTGATAGGGGACAACATGGATTGGAGTGTGGATGGGGTGTCATGCTCCGTAGGATGGTTGAGGCACTTGAGATCTTTGGATGGGGTCAGTGCATGTTAGCCCATGAGATGCATGAGGTCATCTTCCATGAGAAGAAGACCATGGTAGCAGGTGTTTATGTGCTATAGATCTAGGCTTGGGAGCATCTCCCTATATGTAGGCCAATTTTTTAGGATTCTGAGGAGCCCATGGAGCCCTACATATACAGATATCGAGGGCATATTACCTAGGCCCACCTGGGTAAGACTGAGCATTGGCGAACACATCTCAATGACCTGTTGTCTGTTATATGGCGACCCTAGAGAGAGACAAAGGACTGGGATGATGCCCCGAGAGAGCTACCCTGGATCTTTAGTTCTCGACCACTGGCAGGAAAGACGACATCCATCATAGAGAGATTCATCATCTCATGAGTGTGGCGGTAGTATGGCTAACCACAGGTAATTTCAGATGAGTACTATGCCTATGCCAGGGTGTAGAAGGATATAGAGCAGGGATGGCCTCCACAAATGGATCCAGGATGATCCATGATAGATATCCACAGCCTAGTTGTAGTTCAGTGGGACTACCTGCTAGAGGTAGTAGATGTCAGGATGACACCTGCATATCAGGCATTTTTGATGAGCCATCCGTTCCCACACTTCACAGATCCACTAGGGATCACAGGGTAGGTACAGGGACAGAGATAGGTGCCCCAGCAGCAATAGGCAGAGCCATAGATGCCACCACAGGTCTGACACCAGGTATAGAAGATACCTATTCCCCCATGGCAGATGGGATTAGACCCAGGTGCTGGGGGTAGTGGGGCAGGACATAGTCAGTGGAGGAGGCAGAGGATAGAGGAGCAGGCCTCTCAACAAGAGGTCCCACAGCAGCAAGTGTCTCCACCGCAGCATGGACCAGAGATGGTCGATGAGGATATGTCAGATTAGCTAGTAGGTGGGGTACAGGATGTGGTATGGCAGTATCTAGAGCGGGTTCGTGCAGCCTCTCGAAAGTTGGGAGAGTTGCAGATTGTAGTGGTAGTCAGGGATGTGCAGCTGGTAGAGAGACACAGAGAGACAGATCATCAAAGAGAGCATGCGAAGGCTGCAGAATGGAGGCTAGAGCTGGCATAGGATGAGATTCGCTTCCAGTCTGCTCGAGCTACATATTATTATGCTGCATACACTAGTTCAGTACCTGATGAGACATTGCAGGTGCAGCGATTCTCTCAGTACGCAGGAGAGTCTGGAGGTGCACGACCTCCTGTTAGGCCAGTTATGCCACCACCGCCTCCGCCACCTGCTGCCCTTGTTCCTCTTGCTCCTCCTGGAGGTGAGAGTTTGGGATAGAGTTAGACGCTCTGTGCCTAATTTTTGATTCTGATCTCTAGCTATGTATCGATTGGTGTGCCAGCACCACATGTATCATTTTTGATCAATTGCCCTCGAGTAGCGCCTATTTTTGTACTGACCCATTCTTTGATATACATATATATGAGATTTTGAGCTAAGTATTCCTGTATACATGTCATTGTCTATTTTTTTTTTGCTCTGATGTACATGAGATGTATGTTTAGATAGAACACCTATGTATGAACTGACATCTGACGTAGTGTTGTGTGTTTTCATTTGACAATCACAGGTATTCCACTGAGGAGCAAGTATCAACGAATCAAATGCTTGTGCAACCATGGAAGAATCTGATGCATGTGGAGTATGAATAAAATTACCATCAAATTGTGTGCTAATGCAAATGGAGTATGTAATGCAAGACTATGTTAAATGCAACCCTAGGTCTAGTTACCAAGCTTCGACGATTTATCATCATTGGATAGAAAATAAGGCTTGTATGTATACAATTTCCACTAACATTGCAATCATGAAAATATGAATATAACATACGTTATTGGGATGTCAAAATTAAATGTAAGCATTCAAGGCACAAGAAGCCAGAATGACCAAAACATTTGTCCCTTTTAATGTAGCAAGTTAACATAAGCATCAAAGCATGAATGCTAGGATGACCTGAATGTTGCTTGCATGACAGGCACACCAAACACACAGGAGATTCTTCTTATGCTAAGTATTCAGTATTCATTTTGTTTGCAATGACCCTTGCATTTGTAACCTAAGATAGAAATGTGCTTGATATACTCGCAGTGACCCGTACATTCACTTAATAGGACGAGTATCCATATGTACTATAGCATGAAGAGTTCACTCCAACAAACAAGGAGAAGAACCAATGTCATTGATGTATCTGTATAAAAGGAGTCAAGGTACACACGGCCATCCAATACGAGATAGAGGCTCTTATAGTGGACACCCCTCTTATAGGAATAGATCAACTTATTAGAACTAAACTGGAAACAGAAAGCAAAGAAAAAGATCATGCCCACATTCATTACTTCTCTAGTCGAAGATGACATCATTGAGTTGCTCAAGGAGATATGATAAAGCAAAACAAAGCAAACAAAGAAAATGCTTAGCATATCCAAATAAGTATATCATTCTTTTTTTGAGTTCAATGTTTTTGGGATTGATGTCAAGTGTCAATGTCCAAAACATATAAGAAAGAAATCTCTTCAATAGGGTAACAACAGTAGGTAGATGCAGTCAGAATGACTGGTGATTGAGGTCAAAGACAAATCTTCATGATGAGGAACCTAAGAAGGACTAAGCGATAGTAGATAGACATAGCCAGGATGATTGGTGACTAAAGCAAAAGAGATCTTTCATAAAAGAATCTGGAGACATAACCCGAGCAATGGTAGGCAGACATAGCTGTAACAACTGGTGACCATTGCGAAAGAGATTCTATGAGGAGAATCTCGAAAAGAGTGACACTAGCAATAGTAGGCAGATGCAGTCAGAATGACTGGTGACTTTCGCAAAGGAGATTCTATGAGGAGAATCTCAAAAAGAGTGACACTGACGATAGTAAGCAGACGCAGTCAGAATGACTGGTGACTGTCGTAAAGGAGATTCTATGAGGAGAATCTCAAAAAGAGTGACATTGGTGACAGTAGGCAGACACAGTCAGAATGACTGGTGACTACTACAAAGGAGATTCTATGAGGAGAATCTCGAAAAGAGTGACACTGGTGATAGTAGGCAGACGTAGTTAGAACGACTGGTGACTGTCGCAAAAGAGATTCTATGAGGAGAATCTCGAAAAGAGTGACACTTAGTTGATGAGAAGCTGAGAATCACCGAAGATATCCAACTGATCTACTCTCCATTCAGCAGAAATTTTCATACCATTGATCAAAGCTTCATATTCAGCAATGTTATTTGTACAAGGAAACATAATCTTGTACGCTTTGGGCAATGAGTATTTCTGTGGTGTGATGAAAAGTAATCCAACACCTGATCCGTGTTGTGTGAAGGACCCATCGAAGAACATAACCCATGTATGGTGAGTGAGTGTTAGAAATGACTCATCTAGAAAATCAATATTTATTGGTAGAAGACTCTGTATGGGTGCCTCGGCCAGCTGGTCTACAATTACCTGTCCCTTTATAGCTTTACGTTCAACATATTGGATGTCAAACTCACTTAGTATCATGACCCATTTAGCCAATCTTCCTGTGAGAGCTGCCTTACTGAGCAAATACTTTAATGGATCTATTTTAGCCACAAGCCATGTAGTGTGGGCAAGCATGTAGTGTCTCATCTTTTGGGAAGCAAAGACAACTGCCAAGAAAGCTTTCTCAATAATACTATAGTTTTTCTCATAAGAGACCAATGTTCAGCTCAAGTAATAAATAGCTCTTTCTTTGTTATCATTATCTTCCTGAGCCAACAAGATTCCCAAAGATGTTAAAAATGGCTAAAATGTATAAAAGCAAAGGTTTCCCATGCATAGGAGGCATCAGGATTAGTGGATTGACAAGATATTGTTTAATATGTATTAAGCTTTGCTCACAATCTTGGCTCCAATTGAATTTCACACCCTTATGTAAGGTCTTTGTGAAGGGTTGTGATTTATCCGCCAATTGTGAAATAGATTTGTGAATAGATTGAAGCCTTCCCTGCAGTCCTCTCATCTGACTAATGTTTCGAGGTGGTGGCATGTCCATTATTGCTTGTACTTTTTTTGGATCTACTTCAATTCCCTTTGTAGAAACAATATATCCTAATAGTTTTCCTGATGTGACACCAAATACACACTTCTTAGGATTGAGCCAAAGACTAAACTTTTCCATACGATCTAGGATTGGCCCCAAATCTTGCAAATGAGTATTACATTTAGTGCTTTTGACCAAAGTATCATCAACATAGTCCTCCACAGTTCTATGCATCATGTAATGGAAAATTGTAGTAACAGCCTACTGATACATAGCTCCAACATTCTTTAAACTAAATGGCATCATGTTCCAACAAAAGGTTCCCCATGCACATGTGAAAGTTGTTTTCTTTTGATCTTCTGGTGCAATTTTTATTTGATTGTATCTAGAAAAACCATCCATAAGTGAGTACATCTCATAGCCAGCCGTCATGTCCACAATCATATCAATATTAGGGAGTGGAAAGTCATCTTTAGGACATGCCAAGTTGAGATCATGAAAATCTGTACAAACTTTGATAGACTTATCGTGCTTGGACATAGGGACAATATTGGATATCCATTCAGCATAATCAATTGCACAAATGAAACCAGCCTTCAGAAGTTTCTCCAATTTGGCTTTGACTAGTAATGCAACATGAGGATGCATTTTCCAAAGCTTCTGTTTAACTGGTTTTATGCCTAGTGTTATGGACAAGTGATGCATAATAAGATCAGGATCCAATCCTGGCATGTCAAAATATGTCTAGGCAAAATTTATTTTCTTTCCCTTGAAAAAGGAAATGAATTGTTCTTTCTCTTCAGGCGATAATGACTGTGCCAGATGTATCACATGAGGATGTTCTTCTGTGCCCAGGTTAATTGGCTGTGTTGGCTCTATTAACACTGATGATCTCTCCTGAAAGTGACTAGGAAGGACATCAAATATCTCATCTGTGGGTGCCTCAGAGAGGTTTTCACCCTTGGATATGTCTTTTGTTTTTACTTTTTTTGGATCCGACACTTCCACAATGTGGTTTTCACTATCGGACCTCTTGCATTTTTTCTTTTTAATCTTGTGACTGAGATATTTGATGTCAGCCTCAATCATGTTGATGCTCTGCTCATTGGTAGAAGACGTTACAAGTTCGATAATGTTTAAGTAATAGGCAAGAGCATAGTCATTCTAGAATGTGGGGACTTTGTTAGATGCATTGGGGTTCCATTCAATAAGCTCGAGATGTGTGAGTGAGAGAGTAGTGGCTGGTTCAATTGTGTTCACAGTATAGTAATTAAATGCATGGACCAGCAATTTGAGACCTACGGCGACCTCACCCACAGGTGTATTCAAACGCCTCAAAGTACGAATGTTAGTAATTGACGACTCTAGGACACTAGTTGGATCAGACCCCTATGACCTATCCCTAGACGTTTCACTCACTTTGATTTGATTTTCATAGACATGCACTTGGTCAATGTCTTTATCAGTAGTCACTTCTAAAAGATTGTTGAATTCATATTCATGAGAATCGGTGCTACATGGTGAGAGACTATAGAACTCCCCAATAGTGATAGGGACATACTCTCCTTTAGACTCTGGATTCTTACACAAATACTCAACATGGCATGACTGACTAGATTCTCCCTTTTTTGAATGATATTTGAGTTGCTCAGCATTTTCCTAAGAAGAATCAATAGTATCATCCACAGTGCTAACACGTGGCACAAAGTCATCTGGCTCAAAAGAGTATTTAGCAAGATCATAAGGAATAGGATGAGGGTAAGAATCTTCATCATCAGATTCTTCCTCTCGAGTACTTGACTTAGATTGTGACTCATTTTTAGATGAACTCTCAGGTATGGGTATGAATTTATTGGATCCCAAATGGAAAGGGGCTTTCTTGAACCCTAGGCCAGTTGTGTCACTATTGCTTTGAGTTGTTGCTTTGACAGGATCTAGTAAACCATTGTTATTGCACCCAATAGGGCTAGTTCCCTTGTAGCCAAAATGCTTCATAAGCTTAAGACCAGGTCCATTCTTCCTTGGAGTGATTTCTCGAGCTTGTTCTGTTAGGTCTACTGGAGACTCTTCTTTGTAAAGCCATGTAGCAATGGCTCTATTTTTGCTTTCATCTTCTAAGGGAATTGTAGCTTTGACAAAAGAGCCATTAAACTTGGTCTGAGTTGTCAACACAAATGGCTTCTTTGCTACTGAGGGTCTCCCAAAATATTGAGGGGACTCTAGAATAGATGTTAATGATAACATTGGTTCCATGTGGTACTCTCCCATACCATTTTCTTTCAATTTAAATGACTGCTCAATTTGTTTCAGCTTATTGTTGTGATAATCAGTAGACTCATGGTTAGCAGGGATGAAAGAATCAACAACTTTGAGCATATTGCAAGTGTAGCTAGTAGTAGCAGTAATAGTAACTTTGAAGCCATGAAGTGGGAATTTAATGCATTGGTGGTATGTGGATGGTACAATGTGCATCTCATGTATCCATGGCCATCCCAAGAAAATGTTGTAGGCTAAGGGAATGTCAAGCACCTGACAGGTGACATCCCTTTCAACAGGGCCAAATCGAATTGGTAAAGTCACAAGACCTGGTGACTTTCATTCTACTTCATCGTATGCTTTAATAGTGATCTTTCGTCGAGGATCAACAGAGTCCTCAAAATAATCCAATTGTCTAAGAAAAGCCGCAGAAACAATATTTAGGCTAGTGCCATTGTCAATGAGTACCTGACGAACATGTGTTTGGTGGATCATAACCTCAATGTGTAGAGGCTGATTGTGTGGGTGATTCAGTGAGTTGTCATCCTCCTCGGAGAAGGTCATAAGATGAGGTGAGGTCAAGTGACCTACCATGGATTGAAATCGCTCAAGATCAAGATCTTAAGGAACGTTTGCCTTAGTGAGGGCTTTGTCTAGAATTTTCCTATGAGCAGGCGAGATTTTAATTAGCTCAAATATGGAAATGTGAGCATTGGTTCATTTCAATTGATCTAGAACACTATAACTGGTTGCACTCAAGTTCGTCATGTGTTTTGCACCTTTACCAAATGGACCAGCAAGGGCTTTGTCCTTGTGTTGTTCTAGATTTGAAGTAGGAGGTGTAGGGCCTTTGAGCACCAATTTTGCATGAGAACGAGTAACAGCGTTAGCACAGTGTTGCAAAGATGCATTATCCATGTTATTGGAAGTAGGGCCTCTCAAGAAAAATGGTGTCTTGGGTTTATCGTTATCTTGCTTCCCCTTTATGGTAATAACGTCAAAGTATTTAGAATCTACAGGTTCAACCATGTGAATGACATTGTCATCATTGGAATATGTATAGTTGACCTTATTGTAGGGTTCTGGTTTCGAAGTCTCTCCTTTTTCATAGGCTAGGAAAGGTTCTTTGAGTGCCTTGTGGTCTGAGTTTTTGTTATGTCCATCCACCACAAGTTCACCAACATCAATCATGTCCTGTACTTTATGACGTAAGTTTATACAGTTGATGGTTTTATGTCCCTTGTTTTGGTGATACTCACAAAATGAGGTCTCATTCCACCATGGTGGACGTGGTTGTGGATCATAGGGATGAGGGTTATCCATTGGTGAGATAAGCTTGTGTTGTAGCAATGTTTTGTAAACCACATCCAAAGGTTCTCCTAAAGGCATGTACTCTCACTTGGGTTGTGCTGCCCATGAGTTTCTCAGTTTGTTCCTAGATGTTTTATTATCAAGAGGGGGCTTTTAAGCACTTTTGGCTGCTTTGAAGTAGTCTATGAGATTAAATGCTACTTTAGCAAGTTTTGGTGTGACATTATCAACAACCCCATCATGTACAATTTCTCAGTTCTTGTTGACATGTTTGGTTTTATCCTTGTTGGAAGTGGAACCTTGTTTTGAGTCTCTTTGAAGATTGAGCTCACCTTTCTTGACCATAAATTCTTTGATACGAATAGCCTATGTAATCATGTCTTCAAAGGTACATGGACCTTGTAGTTGGACTCTATACCCGAAATCAGGTAAGAGGTTATCAGTGAAAATGTCGAGCTTCTCTATTTTTGAGATTTTACGGGAGTACTTGCTATAAAGCTATCTCCACCATTGGAGGAAAGTGAGAAAAGGCTCACCAACCTTTTTTTTAAGGTTGCATAGATCTCAAATATTTACAGGATGTTGAATGTTATGAGAATATTGTTGAACAAATGAATTAGCAATTTCATCAAATGTCTTGATACCAGGAGGTAGATGTGAGAACCACTCCAAAGCTTGACCACCTAGGCTTCTAGGGAATAAACGCATGAGGTACATTTGATTGTGTATAAACTCCATAGACAAAGCACCAAATTCTTGCAAGTGATCTTGGGGATCAGTAGTACCAAAGTACTTATCATATTTGGGTAGTTCTGCGCCTCTTGGGAAAGGTGGCATGTTTATACTTTTTTCAAATGGAAATGAACAAAGAACGTCCAATGTGTATGTCTTTTTGGGTTTCTCTTTCTCATGCATCATCTGAGCCAATTGGTCTTGCATAATTTTCAATTGTTTTTGGAGCTTAGTGGTCTCAGTTTCTTCTTCACATGTGATAATGGTCTCCATATTGAAATGTGTGGGCAATTTAGCTCCCTCTTGGGAAAGTTTGAGAAAGTACTTTTCTTTCTCTTCGTTGAGTAGGATTCCCATGACCTTCTGAAAGTTTTTGTCTCTTTGACATCTTGCTATGTGTTCAGGAAGGATTTCCACCTCTTCTTGTTCTTCATCAGTGTCATTTTCTTTCTCTTTCTCCTTGTCATCCCTAGGTTGTTCTTGATATCGACTATGACTACCCCGTTCAAGTTCAAGATTAGTCATTATAGGAACTTGTTTAGTTTCCGTACATTGTGTTTCAAAAGGGTCCATGGAGAAAGGATCATACGTTATGTTTGAGAATGCAGGACTCCTACCTATCTCAGTATCCTTTTGGTAAAAAGGATTCCTACTTTTTTGCAAATTGGAAAATGTTCGTTGATCTTGAGATGACCTTGCAGGTGAGGAAGACCGTGAAGATGCCTCACTAGCAAAATTGGATATAGATTGCATAGAAAAAGGTAAGCTACCTTTGCCATGATTACGACCCCTAGCATGACCACATCTAATGTTATCAGGACAAAACACGTTGCTGCTTCTGGTTGTGATAGTCATAGGCAAGGACAAGAATCTAGAACCTGGACAAGGACTATACTAAAACTGAGTCTCAAAAAGGACAAGATAGTAGCAAGAATGATGTTCACTAAGGCACAAATGGTTAGATTTAAAGGCTAGAATAGCCAGAGATTATGACCACTGCAGCACAAATTATGACAAGCATTAAGACGAGGACCAAGATTACGTATGAGATGAGACTAGTCAAGGTATAAGAAACAAGTTTCAGTTAAGTGAAGTGTCACTATTCTAGGACTGTTTTCAAATAGAGATCGATGAACGGATGCAGAAAAGGACAACGTGCAGGCCGCAAATAGCTAGAACAGACCCAGATTGTTAATGCTGATACAAAATCTCACGCAAAAAACTTTTACGGGCTGCGCGAAGAAGTTTTATGTGCCGCACGAAGATGTTTCTGTCTCACGCAAAGATCAATAATAGTTTTTAATTTTGCGAGAGAATATTTTTTGGTCACGCGAAGATGCGCAACAGAACTTTAATTACGCACGAGGGAAAAATGGCTTCGCACGAGAGAAAAATGATTTCGCGCGAGAGCAAAATGATTTCGTGCGAGACCAAAAGATTTCAGGCGAAAGGACAGAATAGTTTCACAACAGTGATTGATTTTGACAAATATTTTGATCAATCCAATAACCAGGTAGATAAATAGGCACGTAGAACAGCAAGCAAGTGATTTCAAGCACGTTTGAAAACAATGAGCAAGGGCAAAAGCAACCTTGCACATGAACAATCAAGTGACTTAGTTTGTGCTAATCCTTAAGAGAGCTATCTGTGTATGTTTTCAAAGAGTTTTGCAATCATTGCACACATTCCTAGAAAATAAAAGTTGGCTTCTCTAATGTATTTAGTGATGGTTTGACTCTACAACTTTTATGGCTCACAGGGGTGACCTCCAATCCTGGCGCACCGAGGTTTTGACATAGTCTGAGAACTTAATCTTCAAGAGCTGCTAGGGAGATCTGAAAACCAACAATGAACCACACCCACGAAGATTTCTTCCACAAGGACATTTATATAGTGGTTGTCACTACCATGGCAAAAATGGCTATTATCGCTTAAGGTTCTGTCAACGCAGTTTTCCCTATAGAGGGATTGTCTGCTAAGGTTAACCCTCTCTAAAGGTGACCGACTCACAATAGTGTACCACGAGGGGACTTAGCTTCTAGATTCAAGGTTTTGACACCTTTTCACCTTTAGCCCAATCAAAACAAACAAATTAATCTGACATGCTAAACTAAGATTATCTCTTAAAGATCTTTTATATCATCTTCCTGTGATCTATCAACCTCTCCAAAGAAAGGATGCCTTAATCAACAAGTCAAAGATTCATCTATCTATGAGATGCTCAAAGTATCCTCCCCACCCATAAGGAATCCATCTTAGAGAGGAGTTTCACTAGGAACCCACTCCCTCAAGATCCACAAATAGTGTTCATGGGGGCTTAATTACTATGTGTGTATAGATGTTAATTCCTAAAAGCAAATCTATCTAAAAGTAATCAAAAAGCACAAAAGTGGCACACTTAACGCTTTAACTAATGTGAGGTGAGTCCAAAGATGTGGAACATTTAACCCCTCACACAAGCCAAAATGAGTCCACAACTCAGAAATTAGCGAGTTCTAAAAAAGCACAAAAGGGTTTCCTTGTGGAGCCTTTAATGCTTATGTCCTGTAGACCCCTCTCCTATTTAACATGGTGCTGAGTTTGCAACCACAGGGTGGAACGAGGGGCCAACGGATTAGCGAGTCCAATAACCCAAGATAGCTAATCAGATCTATCACTAGAGACTAAGCTTGCTAAATGAATACTAACAGAGATCACACCCTAGTATGAGTCTATGCGTGTGTTGTAAAATGGAAATACAGAAGGAAACACACAAGCTCAACTCGAAAGGTGTTTTTTTTAAGATCAAAATGAAATGTTATTAGCTGATGAAGATTACCTGGTGATCCTTGCAACGTGCTTAGTAGATCTTTACCTATCTTTGACAACTTTAGCACGCTTTTCCCATTGCTCCACAAACCACTGTTATGCTATTCAAAAAAATTTAAAAACACAGAAACACTAGAAACTGCAAATAGTCTGTAGAAAAATCAAAAAATACGCAAATCAATGCAAAAAATTGCCTCTATCAGTAGAGTTTCACGCAAAATTCCTGACAGTCTGCACGAAGAAGTTTTACGGCCTGCACAAAATCAAATTCGGTTCGCACAAGATTAAATTTGGCTCATGTGAAATTAAACTCAGCTCGCGTGAAGAAATAGGTCTCACGTGAAGTTTCACACGCCAAAGAACTTTCTTGCGCGATGTGGAAAGAATCTTCGTGCGAAGATTCTAGATCCTTGTGCGAAAATGAATAGTTTTGCACGAAGATCCGAATCTGTATGGAACAGTATAGACAGAGAACAAAAAAATGATTTAAAAAATATAGAAAGAGGCCAGAAAAATTGATTTTTGTGCCCCACGGTGGGCACCAGAGATGTATATGTGAAAATGCAGCCTATGCTAACACACACACTTCAACATAGTCCTTATTTGCAGATTTATCGTGGAATGAACATTGAATTGTTCATCCAAAATTTTCCCTGCAAAGCGACCTGTTGCCTTCTATCTAAAGGGATTTTGCCTATTAATATCCTCAGAATCGAGGTGCAGGCAACCAGACCCTCTAAGAATGAAGGATTTGACAATGGAATTAAGCTAAGAATGAGTATACAGATTAATCTAAAAAAATGAAAGATGTAATGTAATCTAAGAACAAATGAAGCAAACTAGATTAAGCATATGCATGATTAAACTAAAATGAGATTAAACTAAGAATGAGAATGTAGGCAAGAAATGTAAGTATGAGCATGAATTTCAACAGCAATTCGATAGCAAATCAATTCATCCTCTAAAATGAGGAGATGAGGGTCTCTTAAATAGAGTCTCCTGGAATCCATCAACGGTTGAGATCGATTCAGATCAACGGTCAGGATTGAAGATGAGTTTTAGTCATAAAGGGAGATTCCCAAATTAAAGGGAGTTAACAGACTTAATTTGAGTAAAATAAGGAGTTAACTATTTTAATTTGAGTAGAAAAAGGAGTTAACTCATTTTTGATCAATAGTGAACTGGAAATTCCCCTTTTTGAGCTGAAGAGAGATTTTGTTGAGATATTTAATTTAATAAAATGAAATATGATCTCATAATTACTTTTTCTATTTAATTAAATAATCTTTAATTAATTAGAGACACTTTTGTTTAATTAAATAACTTCATTTAATTAATCAGGAATGTCTTCCCATTTAATTAAATAACTTTGTTTAATTATTTAGAAGTAAGTACTCCATTTAATTAAATAATTTCTTTTAATTAATTAGAAATACCTTTCCCATTTAATTAAATAATTACATTTAATTAATTAAGATATGTGTATTTATTAAATTAAATAAATTTAATTCCATAGTACATTAGGCTTAGGATATAATTATAATTTAATTAACTTGTATAAATACTTAATAATTAAATTAAATATTAATCAATAGGTTTAATGTGACTAATACTTAGTAAATACTATAGGAATTAAATAATAAGCATGATGAATACAGATTTAGGTTTTCTGCATCTGAAAATTAAGTCAAGTAGTGAATAGATAAATGAGAATTGCCTATTAGAATAGGACTTTGAAATTATCAGGAATAGACCAGAATTGGTATAATGGCAATGAGCCAATTTTGGGGTATTACAGTTGCGTGTTAATGAATTATTCATGAATGTTGTGTGTTTATGAATTTTATGTGTTAATGAATGTTATCATGTGATTATAATGATTAAATGTTCTATTTAAAAAATGGATGAATTGAATGTTATTAAATGTTAATGGGGAATTTAGAGTGATGTTAGTGGGGGGGGGGGTGGGGTGTGGGGAGGGGCCAAATGAGCTTCCACCTTCACATGGTTGGCCCTGTTAAGTAGAGAATATTTAACTATTCTCGAAACCAAGTGAAGCTCAAACTTTAAAGATAAGCTTATAGTTAATAGTGACAACCAATTAGCAAGTCGAAATGAAGTTCTTCGTTACAGGTACCTTTTTAGTTTTTAAAGCACGATATCATATTTTAATATTGTATAGTTTTTTTCTCTTGAGTTAAAGTATTCGTTTACTATAACAACATAATTTATGACCATTTTAGTAACTATTCTAACATCGCTTTATGACAAATCCTATTTCTCAGATGTTGAGCATGGCTGCAGTTGTGCAATTAGAGTTTCAGAGTATTGGTGTGGTTTATGGGGACATAGGAACATCACCACTTTATGTGTATGCGAGTACTTTTCCTGATGGCATCAAACATCTTGATGACGTTCTTGGGGCTTTGTCTTTGATCATATATTCTCTCACTCTTTTTCTCCTCATCAAATACATCTTCATTGTATTGTGGGCCAATGATAATGGAGATGGTAAGATTATAACAGCTCTAGTTTCACTTTGTTTTTAGGTCAAAGTTTGATCTTTTTGATGTGACAACATGTGTTTTAAGTTTAAAGGGATAGTTTCTTTTGTAGGTGGAATGTTTTCTCTTTATTCTTTGATTTGCTGCCATGCAAATGTCAGCATGATACCCAATCGCCAGGAAGAAGATAGGAAACTATCCTCATATACACTTGAAGTTTTAGGTAGACAGCCCAATAAAGCCATTAGGATAAAGGAAGCTCTTGAACAAAGTAACTTTGCCAAGAGATGTTTGTTAATACTAGCCCTTGTGGGGACTTGTATGGTTATAGGAGATGGCGTCCTCACCCCTTGCATCTCTGGTACATATTATTGTTTTTACAATATGTAATGCTTTTTGTTGTTATTTTTCAATATATTGTATGCTTGTTATATCAATGTTTCAATAGTGTGATCTATTATCATATGTTAGAAATCAAACGATCTCGAAGTCTACTTAATTCACAATAAATCCCTTAGATTGTACAAAATTTGTTAACTTTTCCCTTTCATTTGTTCAAGTAGTTTCACTAACACTTAATTTGTTGATATATTTTAGTTCTTTCAACAGTGGAGGAAATCAAAAGGGTGGACAAGTCGCTCAACCAAGGTGAGTTTTCAGAATTTGCTCACATTATAATATTTGAGATGGGTAGGAAGGTTATGGTGAGTAGAAAACATGAACACAAAATTAGATTGATAAACTAATGACATTTCATTCTTTGTCCTATTCCTCAATTTCATGGTTGGGTTTTATAACCCCAATTGATCTTCCTTAAAACATTATTCCATTTCTTTTATGAATTCTAAAGCCAAGAATCTCAGAAATTGTAATGACTTTGCAAGGTATCCTAGCAAATCTCAAATTCACATTCTTTTTTTTCTATCTTGCCTTTAGGAAATTGTGATCTTGTGTTGAATACACATGTTAACCTGTGAATTTATCTGACTTTCTCTTTACACCTGCTTTTGGTGTAATCTTAGAACCCATATTGTTGTACTAGAATTTGGAAGGCGCGCTAGAGATGGCATAGCTGTGAAATGCCTGTGTTTGGAAAGCTGTTTGGCTTTTATCTTGATTGATGAATATTTTTCTATCATTATATGGATAATGGCTTCGATTATGGGCATCTTATCTTTCCAAAAGCTATCATACCTAATGACCTGAGAACATCCTAAAATTTTGACTTGTTATATCTAATTTGGAGGAGGAAGAAGTACAAACGATTCAAAAGGTTGTCTAGAATGAGAGAGTAGTGTGCTTCCATATTTTTCATCTGTCTTATTTTTGTATATTGGAATGACTTGAATATTTTTAAATGCAGGAAGAACTACGCCAAAAAGAACGTAAAAACTGGGATGAATTTCAAAGATTGCTAGAGGATCATAAAGCAACTGGCCTGCTTACAGCAAAGACACACTTCATTTGAAGTAGGGTCTTTGCTTTATGATCCTCCAGTTCTTTGATAAAGCAAAGAGCTAGAGGATCATAAAGCAAAGAGCCTGCTTCAAATACATCTGGTTCACCACCCAAGGATTTGTTTGAAGATGTTGCAGAAGGGATGAAAAAGCAGGTAAGAAAGTTGCATATATTTTAATGATTTGATTGCAGGATTTAATTGCACTTTCACAATCAGGCTTGCAATCATTATTACTCAAGGCAATGTATGTTTGATTCCTTTGATGTAACCATTTTTTGAATATGTATCTTTGGCAGTACTAGGAGGACAAATCAAACATAAAAGATTCTATGGAGTTAGGAAAGGTGTGCCTTTTGTGCTTTAAGATTTTCCATTGGATGTAAAATATATTGTAATCTTTTTGATGTAATGATTGCAGCTCGTAGTAACATCAGCATGGACTCTTGACAAGTTCAAAGCCTCCATTGGGGAACTATATGATTTGGCTGCTACATCTAAAACAAATCTTAAGGTTTGTTTTGGTTACATTTCTAGATTTTTTTCTCAGCTACAGAAGACTTCACAATAAAAGTATTTGGTATTTTCCTTTGAACAATGTTGTCACATATTGTTATGTTCCTAGTAACTACTATTTATACAAACAAGGATCTTATCCTTATGTTCCATATGACTCTGGTTCCTAACTAATTCGATCATTGCATCAGCTATATTATGTTTTGAATCATTTGCACTGGTAAGTAGTTGCTAGAAGTGAATCGCTATCACAAATGCATTAGTCTATTCTCATTAGTGGATAATGGATTTTTATTAGGTTAAACTAAAACAATTGCAAATGTTGAAAGTAATGCAAGTTGTTTTGGGATATATGATTTTGTTAGGTCTTACTGACATCCTGTGTATTGCTTGCAGCTTGTGTTTGAAGAAGTGATTGAAAAAGTAAAGGAAAAGGAAGAGAAAGAAGCAAAAAGGAGGGAAAGGCTGGCAGATGATTTCACGGATTTTCTTTATTCTCTAAAGGTTTACATTATTCATTTTGGAAAAAATCCTTCTAGTGCAGTCTCTTTTTCCTCTACTACTTTTATACCTAGAGTAAAATTTCACAGAGTTTTGTACATTAAAAATCCTGAATATGAATGAATTTCTATTCTTATCATAAATGAATTTCTATCTATGTAATGATAAATTAGTTATATATTGTTTTTCCATTTCAGGAAATTGTTGCTTCCTCAGAATGGGAGGATTGCATACCTTTTCTCAAAGATGCGAAAGCATACAGGTAAAAGAGCCACTATCAAGAATTAATCTTATTGTGAGTAATTAAAGGTAGTTATCATGTACCTTACACTAGTAGTAGCTATAAATATATTGGATATGAATATTCAGGGCAATTAGTGATGAAAGCTTCTCTCAGAAGATATTTGATAAGTACATTGCAAATCTTCACAAAAAGGTTAAGGAAAACAAGCGCAAATGAGATGAAGAAGAGGTACATGACCTGATTATCATTTCCACTTTCATATCTAATTTTTTCAAGATCTAATTGTTGTTTAAATACCTTTTGAAAGCATATTTGGGTGAGTGTTGTACTAAGAATGCAAATTAGACCTCCTTATGAAGATAATTGTAGTACTAACAAGTTATTTTAACTACTTTTACAAACTAGCTATTAGAAGTTAAATTGTTGCAAACTAGCCTTTATCAAGATTTGATATGACCTGGATGAGATGATTTAGGGTTAGTAGACTAACCAACATGAAAAAGCAAAAAGAAATACAAAATTTTTCAACAACACTCTTGACATTCTCTATGTATATCTTAAACAAATGTGCTATCATCAAATGCACTTAACGATGATGTCAGCCATTCCAATATGCATGCAGCTTTAATGTTAAATGAACATAATTCCAATGTAACAATCAATCATTCTAGCGATTTTTTTGGCCACAACTTCTTCTAGGCTAAAATATCTTCCTCTGTAATTAACTTCTAAATGCCTCCATAAAATCCTTCAACCTCACCTCCTGCTTCATGATGACATTTCCTATTGATTGGAGCACATCTCCATCGAGAACCAAAGGTATATTGATGAAGAGATATTGAATCTTATTAATATAACAACTAACTTGATAGCATTAATATACATTATGGATGAAGAGATATTGAATCTTATTATGGACCTTATCCTTGGTGGCTATGAAATGACATCTAACTTGATAGCATTAATTTTGAAGTTTCTAATTGAATGCCCTAAGGCATTGGAGCATTATTAAAGAAAACATCAAGGGATAATATTTTAATTGTGGATATTTGTAAATTATGTTGGTTTTAGACAGTTATAGTTATAGTTATATATGTGCTCTTCTGATGATGTGATTGGGACTATAAGTTTTTTTGTCACATTTATCTATTTGAAAAATAGATGAAATTATTGGCTTTCATTCCTGATAAATAATTATTTCCTAATTTTATTCTTCCCTGCAGGAACCAAAATTTAGACGCGTTGTGCCAATTATTGCAAAGCCTTTGCTCTCATAGGAGCCTTCTAAACTCCACAAAATTTGAGTTGTAAAGTAGAATTGCTCGGTGGAAATAGGATATCGTGCACATTTCTTCCTCCTTCCCATTGTTTTGTATAAAATAAATCATTTGATGAATGAAACAATGGTGTGGAGGAATAAATGTGCATGATACCTTGATTCTCATGCATCAAGCAATTACGCTTTATAATCAAGTTTTGTGTAGTTTTGAATGCTCCTATGAGAGCAAAGCTTTCAAAAAAAATGGGATAGTGCATCTCAATTGTGACACATTTTGGTCTCAATTGTGACCAATATTCGTCACAATTGAGACACCAAACTGGCAACATTTTAGGTCATGAGTATAGCACCGACATTGAAAGCTAAGCATCTTTGGTCAAAATTTTGACAAAAAATTGGGCAAGTTTATGTTGGAATTGAGAAAATAATAGTTTACGTTGACTAGAGTACTCGACGAAATTTGTGTTAGTAAATCCACGTTTATGTAGTCAAAATTCTGATACGAAATGAATGTGGCGAAAAACTGACCAAATTTGTGCGACGACGACTTTGGTAACTTTAGCGATGTACTCTTGTCAAAATTGAGACATTTTTGCATCACAAATTAAGCCTAAATTTACTAGTG
Organism: Cupressus sempervirens; assembly: GCA_028749045.1. Lineage (NCBI taxonomy): Eukaryota > Viridiplantae > Streptophyta > Pinopsida > Cupressales > Cupressaceae > Cupressus > Cupressus sempervirens. The sequence continues at coordinate 80,997,360 of CM053793.1, read as the reverse complement.
TATGGATTTAGATTCAGTAGATGATATTGATAGCAAGAGATCCACTAGTGCTTATGTGTTCACTATGTTTGGTGGTGACATCAGTTGGATGAGTAAGCGACAACCTATGGTTGCTTTGTGCACTATAGAAGTTGAGTGCATGGCTGCTACTCATGCTTATAAGGAATCCATTTGGCTTAGGAGATTGTGTTCTGATATTGGTGTTGATGCAGGACAAATTACTATTTGTTGTGATAGTCAAAGTGCTACTTGCCTTGCAATGAATCCAACTTTCCATGCCAAAATGAAGCATATTGATGTGCAGTTTCACTTTGTGAGATTTATGGTGGAAGATGGAAAGGTAAATTTGGAGAAGGTAGATTCTATAAAGAATGTTGCAAATGCATTGACAAAGTTAGTGGGCACAGAGAAGTTCAGATGGTGTTCCGAGTCTGTGGGCCTTTCACCCCTATAGTGGTTAGTTCCTATTATGTTCCTATTGCTCTTACAAGGTGTTTGACAAGTGGGAGAATGTTAGGAATAAGGTGTCTCAACCTTGGATAATTCCTATTTTTATTATTTGTTTTGTAAATGCATTTTTTGCAAATAATGTAATTAAGTGTGAGTGTACATGTCTAGTTGGCATGTTGATGTGTCACTCCACATGCATGTGTTGGTATCTTGAATTGTGTGTAAGGAAATCATGATTGAAATGGTTATAACCAATTCCTATGACATGTAAGAGCTATCTTTGGAAGATTTAATTGTGTATAAGGAGATCATAACTAAAATGGTTATGATAGATTCCTATGATGCATAAGAGCTATCTTTGGAAGATTTAATTGTGTAAGGAGATCATGACTGAAATGGTTATGAAAGATTCCTATGACACATAAGAGCTATTTTTGGAAGTTGCCCTAAAAAATTGAAAGCATATTATATAAGAACTTTTAGGGTTGTAGATAAAAGAGTTTGAATAGTGTATTCTTGGTAGCTACTAGATAAGTCTTCTGTATCCTAAGAGCTTGCACTGCAAGTGTGAAGTAACCTTTGAGTTAAAGATAATACATTGTGCAGGTTTGGAGGGGTGGGGTTGTTTTACTAAAAGGTTTTTCCCCACAAGCATATGTTTATGTTTATGTGTTATTATTTCTCTATATATTTTTTGTATTCATAGTTGAGTGCAATATTATTGTTTACATAATATCAAATCTGAAATTGTAAGGATTTGAAAGAATTTGCACAATACTTTCCTCAAGGAATTAGTGTAGAAAGTTTTTTCCACACCTGAGTTTCCTTACAAAAGGAGAAGTTTCTAGAACAAAATAAAATGCAAAGATGGATAGATTCATTAAATCCTACCTAATCCAACCTAACCCTAAAATGGATGATGGAGGATGAACAAAAATGATCTTAATTTTCTATTTATAGAGATGGTTGGTTAGAATTAAAGGTTGTCATGTGTGAGAACCTAAGGAAGACAAGGAGTCTAGGGTATTGCTTCATTTAGTGACCTAAGTAAAGAGACTTCTATTGGTAATCAAAGAAAGAAGGCTTAAGGTTATGGATGCTTGAAGGGTGAACAAGCTATCAGAGCTAAAGTGTTTGAAAGCCAAGCAGAATGGAGGACTAAAAGTAGAGATCTACAATTTGCAAGTGTGTTGTAAGTTGTTATCAGATCAAGCCTTACTATTACTCTCTAATTACTGTACCAATCTATGGTAAATATTTTGGATTAAGGTTGACCTAACAATCATTTGTAAATCCTTTAACCAGTTGACATTCCAAATGAATGATCTAAAGTCCTCTAACAAGGCTTACTCCTAATAGGATGATTGTAATCCTCTAACTAGGTCACATTTAACAATGTGCATTGTAACCTTTAATAGGATTGTCCTTTCACATGGCATCACTTCAAAAGAGTGAGAATGAGTAGCATGTTACTGGTGGTTTTTCCCAATTTGGGTTTCCATGTTAAATCATTGTGTCAAATGTTTTATTGAATCTATTATGTTTCATGCTTACATTTCTACAAAGTTGATTTGACAATAACCTACAATGTTTAAGTGATTGTATGATATAATGGATGCATGCTTGATGAAAATATTTTATGGATATGCATTCACTAAGTTGTGATAACTAATTCAAACCCCACCCCCCCCCCCCCCCCCCCCCCCCCCCACCCCAAAACTAGTTATTCTAAAGAATTCCAACAAAATTTACTAAGATACCCCATGTGAATCCATATAAGGTAACCTAGCTCGATAAGGAGCAAAGTATTTTTGGTGAATGTGAATAGACTTGGGTTGAGTTCTCCATACAAGTGTATAAAGATAGGTTTTTGTGAAACATTTTACAAATGGATACTTGTCATTTTCTATTGGGAAGACCCTGGAAATTTGACATAAAGATAGTGCATAATGGGAAAGAAAATTTCATCTCATTTAAGAAGGATGGAAGAACTTTCAAGATTTAGTCTTTGTTGGAAGGAAATGAACCAAAGTCTAAAACTCCTAGCACATTTCTATGTAGTGGGAAGGATTTCATTAAGGATCTCAAGGATTATGAGGGTCAAGGCTATGCTATAGTGTTGAAATCCAAACAAGAGGAAAAGACGGTCAAAGAACCACTGCCAATAGAGATACAAATATTGCTTGAGAAGTATAAGGAGATTGTAAGTGTTGGAACCCCTCCTAGAAGGATGATAAACCATAAAATTGGTTTTTTCCATGGTGCATCTTTACCAAAAAAAGTAGCCTATAAGCCCACTCCTGACTATAATTTGGAAGTAGCAAGGCAAGTGCAAGAACTCTTGGATCAAGGCCTAATCAAGAAGAGTATAAACCAATGTGCAGTCCCTGTTGTACTAGCATCTAAGAAGGGAGGAAAGTTGAGACTATGTACGGGTTTAAGGGCTATAAATAGAATCAAAATCAGGTATAGGTTCCCCATACCTTGGATTGAAGATCTCATGGATTGTCTTGGAGGGGCAATTTACTTCACCAAGTTGGACTTGAAAAGTTGATATCAAAAAATCAAAGTTACGGAGGGAGATGAGTGGAAGACAACATTTAAGACAAAAGATGGATTATAGGAATGGCTTATGATGCCATTTGGCCTTGCAAATGCTCCTAGCACATTCATGAGGCTCATGAATGAAGTGCTTAAGGACTTCACTAGAAAGTTTGTGGTTGTATATCTTGATGATATACTAATATTCAGTAAAAAAGGAGAGGGGCATATTAAACATGTTTAGGATGTATTAGAGGGATTGCATGAGAATAACCTTGACATTAACCTTGAGAAATGTGATTTTTTAAAGAAAGAGCTTGTGAATTTGGGCTTTGTAGTATCCAATGGATCCTTGAAGATAGGCAAGTAGCTTTCTTCAGTGACAAATTGAATGAAGCAAAGAAGAAATATTCTTCTTATGATCTAGAATTATTAGCCTTAGATCAGTCTCTTAGGAAATGGAGACATTATTTGTTACCGAAATAATTTTTTGTATTTACTGATAACAAAGCCCTAAGATATATAAATAACCAAGAGAAGTTAAGTAATGGGTATTTGAAATAGATGGAGTACTTGAAAGCATTTACTTTGACAACCAAGCATAAGAGAGGGCACATGAATATGATAGCAGATGAATTGATAAGGAGGTTATTAATTGTCCAAGAAGTTAAGCTACATAGAATTGGGATAGAGGGTTTCAAGACTCTCTACAAGTAAGATGAAGACTTTGCAAAAGCATACAAGGTATGTTCTGATTTTGAAAACCATTTTGATAGCAAGTTCTCTTAATTTACTTTGCAAAATAGATTGTTATTTAAGAAAAATTAGTTATGTGTTCCAAGAGGATCAATGAGAGAGAATGTAATTTAAGAAAATCATAATAGGAGTTTAAGTGGTCACTTTGGTGTGAATAACACTCTAGAGTTAGTCCAAAGATTTTACTATTGGCCAAAGCTAGTCAGGGATGTGACTAGGTGTATTGAGTACTACATGGTGTGTATAAAGGGACCAAGGGTGGAATAAGTAATGCAAGTTTGTACCAAACCTTACCAATTCCAAATAGGCCATGGGAGTGTGTAAGAATGGACTTTATAGCAGGTCTACCCAAGACAAAGTAGGGATATGATAGTATTTATGTAGTGGTTGATAGATTCAACAAAATGGGATATTTTAGACCATGCAAGACTACCAATGATGTTTGAAATATTAAAAAATTATTCTTTAAAGAGGTTGTGAGGATTCATGGTATCCCATTGAGTATTTTTTTAAATAGGGATGTGAAATTTATGAGCCATTTTTGGAAGACCTTGTGGAGAAGACTAGATACAAATCTTTCATTTGGTTTAGCCTACCATCCTCAAATAGATGGCCGAACAGAGGTTGTTAATAGAGTGTTTAGTAATCTATTGAGGTTCCTAACTATGGATTATGGGAAAACATGGGATGTTTTTTTTCCTCAAGTAGAGTATGCTTGTAATGATAGTAAGAACATAACCACAAGAAGAAGCCCATTTGAGATTGTGTATGGGATGCATCCAAGGGGTATATGTGAATTAAGAGATCTTGAAGGCATGGAATATAGGAGTGGTCATCCTGAAGACTTCACTTAAACTATGAAAGAGATCCAAGAATAGGTGAAAAATACTATCCAAGATAGTACACAAAAGTCGAAAGCCAATGTACATGAGAAGAGAATAGATCTTTAGTTTTTAGTGGGTGATTATGTTATGGCACACTTAAACAAAGGTTATAGAAAGGTGTACCAACAAAACTCTAGATGAAAAGAGTAGGACCCTGCCAAATCATAGAAAAATATAGAGCTAATGCATATAAGGTTGATTTTCCATTATATTTGGGCATTTATCCTATCTTCAATGTACAAGACTTGGTCAAATTCAAAGACCCATTGGTTGAGGTTTCTCAAAATAGTCAAGGAGTTAGTATTGACCTAGAACCTATTGTGATACATTCTCTAACCAAGTTGGAAGCTGAGAAGATATTAGATTCAAGGGTCAAGAAAATTACTAGGCATATGGTGTACATGGAACACCTCATCTAGTGGAGGCACAAACTAGATTCAGAGGTAGATTTTGACAAGGTGAGCATCTCCAAAGATCTATTGTCCATGCGAGTGACATAATTTTCCTTTGTGGGGATGTATGGTGTAGGAGCACCTAGGTTGGGCTCATCGAAGACCTAAGCTTCTTAAGGTTTTTTTTTATTTTAGTGGTCACAGCCACACCACTAGTGTAATAAGGGGACTATCCTAGTCCTAATATGAGGTGTGTTAAAGTAGGAAGCCTTTATTAGGCCTTAGTGACCTTAGTTGCAAGTATGCCCATATCATGTCAAATAGGGTATTTTTGTGATTTTGGTGGTAAATTGGTCAAGAAATGAACTTGGAGTCCTTTTTGAATGTTTTAATACCTTATATAGGCATTTGGTGAAGTTTGGTGGAATTATGACCAAGTTTGGATAGCAAATCAAAAAAGATGTAAAACTTGTCAATGTTGTATTGACAACATTTGTTCAGTAAGAATTTTCCTTAGAAAAAATGACACCAAGATCAAGAAGCTCAAGAACAAAGTACAATATGGACCAAATGATGTTTGATTATAATAATAATATGAGAATGAATGAATGTACATGTACACTAGAAGTGTCTATATATAAAGGTCTCTAGAATGACTAGGAGTGAGTAGAGTGATAAGCCTCACAACTAAGCACATGTCCACCAAGAGTGGATTATCCTCCATTGACCACAAGAGTTTGCGCATTGATGAGAGGATAAGCTTACATGGGTGTATCAGATAAAAAGATGTTGTAGACACCATGTTCTTAATTAGAGAGTGAACAACTGTGTTGTCTACATGACAACTCAATTGATTATCTAAACTCTTGTGTTGTAGAAACCATGTGCTAAAATGAGTTGCTAACTCTTGTGTTGTCAATAGGACAACTCATATGAGTACACATACTCCTAGGTGTCTACATGAAAAATAATAAAATAATGCATTAACCTAAGTAAACTTAAGTAAAGTGTAATAATAATTAATTATTTACACTAACACCCCCCCTTTAGTGCAACGTAGGGGGAATTTACTTAAGCTCACAAAATCTATGATGAAAATGCATGATGTGTCCCCACTACTAGGCCACATTAGGTACGCATGTACAAATGCAGTGTAATCTCTCTAAAAACAAAGAAAGAGGGAAAACATCATGGGAATAACCCTCCCCCAAAAAGGGAGATAAGAACAATAAAGAAGAGAAGATTCATGTGATCCCCATGGTGAAAAATCCCACAACCCCAAGAGATCTTGCAAATGAAGATACTTGACCTCAATGAAGGGCTTGGTGAAGATGTCTACAATCTGTTGCTCTATAGAAAATTACTACAATGCAATGGCCTGCTCATGAATCAACTCTATGATGTAGTGCATATGAACCTCAATGTGTTTGGTGTGTTGATGTTGCACTAGATTTTTTGAGATTTCAATGGCATTTTGATTATCACAATGTATGAATATGGATCTAGGTATGTTAAAATTGAACTCCTTTAGAATTTTCTATAACCAACTAGCCTCTGTAACCACATTGATAGCTCCTTGATACTTAGCCTTAGTCGATGTAAGAGCAATAGTATTCTTCTTTTTACTCTACCAACAAATGGGGCCAGAACCAAGATGAAACATGTAACCTGAAGTAGACTTGTGAGAATCAAGATCTCCTACATAGTCTGAGTTTGTATAACCCACTAATTATAGTCCAATACCAACTGCATAGCATATCCCGTATGTATGTGTACCCTAGATATAGTGCAAGATGCATTTGGTTACTTTCCAATGAAGTTCATGTGGCTTTTGCATAAAATGAGAAACCATGCCAACTACAAAGGATATGTTAGGGCATGCATTTTTCAAGTAGATGAGACTTCCAACCTACTCTCTATATAAAGTAGCATCAACAAGTGGAGTGGAACACTTTTCTTCTAACTTAACACCTGAAAGAAATGGAGTAGATGCAGCCTTGCAGTCACTCATGCAAAATCGAGCAAGTAGATCAAGAGCATACTTGGGTTGCGATAATGTGATCCCCAATGAAGACTAATGTATCTCAATACGAAGGAAAATTTGAAGTAGACCCAAGTTGATCATCAAAATTTTTTCCTACAAAGTAGACTTGACACTATCAATGATGGATGATGTACTCCCTATAATGATCAAGTCATCCACATAAAGAACAAATAGCAAATGAGAATCATCCCACTAAAGAATTTAGACATTTGGATCAAAATGACATCTGGTGAACCTTGTTGAGAGAAGGAAAGAATCCATCTTGGCATACCAAGCTCTTGGGGCTTATTTGATTCCATAGATAGACTTTTTCAATTTGCAAACTAAGGTAGAATCTTGGATGAACTCCTGTGGCTACTCCATATAAATCACTTCATAAAGATCACCATTCAAGAATGCGCTCTTCACATCCATCTAATGAACAACCCATCACTAAGTTACTGCTATAACTAGTGTCAAATGAATGGAGTTCATTTTTACAACTGGTGCAAAGGTCTCAGTGTAGTTAATGCCAACTACCTAAGAGAAACCTTTTGCAACAAGTCTAACCTTATGTTTATTCACACTTCCAACTACTACAAACTTGGTCTAATAGATCCACTTACACTAAACCAATTTTCTTCCCTTAGGAAGAGAGACTATGTCCCATGTATCATTTCTCATAAGAGAATTACATTCCTCCTCCATTTCTTTATCCCATTTTGGAATAACTAAATCTTCTTTGAATGATTGAGGATGGGAAGCAACTACAATATAAACATGAGGGAGTGAGTTGTGTTCTAATCTTGTCCTCCTAGTATCTAAAGGATTCCTTGCTAATGGTCCTACCACATCCAATGTCAATTGAGCCCATTTAGATCTTGTGGAAGAAGATTTAGAAGAGATATCCTCAACGTCATTTGGCTGATGCCTCTATTTGGGTCATGGATGAACAACTTCCAAGTCACTGTCATCATTATCACTCGCTTCAATGAAGGAGGAAGAAGGGGGTGTTGAAGAACTAAAGCTTAGACAACTTTCTTCAAAGTGTACACTCCTCTCATAGAAAATGTCATGTGTCTCTATATCCATCAACTATTATACTTTATGAGAGTCCACATGTCCAACAAAGATGTAAGGTTTACTTTTGGGGGTCCAATACCTTGCATTTCTATGGAGGTATTCGTGCCCATGCTGGACAACCAAAGACACTAAAGTGCTTAATAGAAGGCTTCCTTCAAGTCCAAGATTCAAAAGGAGTTACACCATCCAAATCTTTATGAGGACTTCTATTTTGGATGTAGTTAGCACAATTCATTGCTTCAGCCAAAAAAACTTGATCAAGAGACTTATGTAGTAGCATGCAAGTGGTCATTTCCTTGAGGGTTATATTCTTCCTTTTGGAAACACCATTTTATTGTGGCATATATTGTAGTGAATGCTGAAGGTCAATTCCCTTTTGAGTGCAAAATTATATAAGTCTTGAGTTCACATACTCCTCTCCATTATGTATTCAAAGAACCTTTATGACTTTCTTTAACTACTTTTCTACTTGATCCTTGAAGGTGAGAAATCATTTAAACACTTCACTTATGAGCCATGAAGAATACCCAAATATAGTTGGAGTAGTCAACAATGAAGCTGAGTGCATAGTGAGACTTGCCAAATGATGGCACTAGAAATGGGCCTGCTACATCACTATGAACTAGTTTAAGAACATATTGTGCTCTCCAAGACTTCCCGTTTTCAAACAATTTTTATGGATGATTCCCAAGTGTGCAACTTGAACAAAAACCTTCTAAAAATTGGACTTGAGGTAGACCCTAAACCATGTTCTTGCTACTAAGCTATTGAAGATACCTATAGTTGAGATGTCCAAACCTCTCATGCCACAATTTTCTTTATGTATTTGAATGCATTAAAAAGGCTTCCACATTTGATTTAGGCACAAAGGAAGAAAAAATGTAAAGCCTTGAATCATTATTAGCTTCACCTATTGCAACCATAGAGTCATCTTTGATGCTTTTCACTACCACTAAATCTAGAAGAAATTCAATCTTTTCCCATCTCCATAGCTAGTGATTTTGGTAGACTACAAGAAGGTTGGGGGTAAGATTTGGAACATAGAGAACATCCCTCAATGCTCTACTTTCCATCTCAACTTCACCTTTTCCTTCAACTTCCACTTTAGTATCATCTCCTACAAAGATGTGAGGTACCTCTAAAGGTGTCATGTAAGAAAAATATGTTTTTGAAGCACCCATGTAATCTGTGGCACCTGAGTTTTCCCTTTTCTCTTAGAGTCTAAAGATGAAGACCCTTTTTCCTTATAAGCATTAGGCAATGGAACATTGTGCTTTTGCATGATGTTTTTCAATTCATCAATCTACTTTTAATAATAGTATGTTCATTATGACTAGTTCTTTTATAATAGGCACACTTCTTCTTTTTCTAATTAGTGTCCCCTTTTTTTTGGTATTAGGAGAAGACTAGCCTTCTTGTTGTTGTTGATTTGATTTTGAATTTTCTATATCCCCTTTTTTATTATCTTTCCTCTTCTTCTCTTTTCCTTTGCCTTTGTTTGAACTTTCAGCAGCTGAATTTTTAAAATTATCATTGTTAGCCACCAATGCCTCAGACTTTGAAGACTTGAGAATCCTCATTGTTATCAACTTAGCTTGTTCATCCTCTAACAACTTAGCATAGTCATCAAAAGTGATTTTCTTATAGGAAGCCCCTAAGGTAGCCTTTGTGGTGTTGAAAGAAGAGACAAATGTGGAGTATTTAGATGGTAGTGTATTGTGAATTAGATAAATCAACCTCTCATATTTAATAGGACTACCGTAATCAATAAGTTTTTTTCTCAACTCATTCACCTTAATGATAAAATCTCGGATAGAATCAAAGCTCTTAGGATCTAGGGATATAAGCTCATCTTCAATCTTGTAGACATCCTCCTTAGTCACTTTCTCATATAGGTATTTGAGGGCATCCCAAGTTTCCTTGGATGTATTATATTTTATGATCTAATAGAGGACCTTGTCATCAATCCCTAACCTAATGAGTCATAGAGCTTTCCAAGTTTCTTTTTCCCAAGCACAAATTTCACCTTGAGATATTTGATCGCCTGTTAGTTTTGGAAAAGAGCCATCTGCATATTGAGAAACTTCTTCATTCATCAATTCACACCATTTTTTAACTAACCATGTGGCATAGTTATTTGGTGTTAATTTTTGAATCTTAAGGTTTCCCATAATGCAAGGAAAGAAAGATAACAAAAAAAGAGGAACACAATAGCAAGAGACACCCTCACTTTTCACTCAATCAAAAAACCCCCCTAAATGAATGATTTTGGCACTTTATACTTAGTGCATTTACAATAGCCACTTTCCAACTTTGGTTTTAGTGGACTTTTAATTTTTTTGTTTACAAGCTCCTCTTGGAGTTCAAATCTGGTACTAAGAAATGTAGCTCAAATATGCAACAATTTTGAAGTTTGATCAAAGCAATACAATGCAAAAAAGGACCTATTTCTAAAAGTGGTATTTCTATCCACACAATCCTATAATTTGATTGTAGATTTAGAAAGTAGATTTCAAAAAAATAGAACTTGAAAATGTGTCCAGATGAGCCTGTTCGGAGCATTTGAAGATTCAAAATGTAGGATTGGATAGGTATAGTCACCAAAAATTGAATTTTTTGACAAATCCATGCACCAAAACTAGAAAATAATAGCATGACTAAAAAATTTAGGAAATTATAGCCAAAAAATAATTAAATGAACTTGATTTGGAGTTTGGATGATTGAGATATGGCCTCTTGAAGTTGTACTATCAAATCAAAACTGCATATGGTGAGGGATCTGACCTGATGACATCAGAAAACTATGAGGTTAAATTTGAAATCCAAAAAACCATTACAGTAGTGCAATCTAGCTTGCTTGTGATAGTCAAACGATCATCAGATTTAAGATAATGTATGGATTATGTCAGCAAAAAATTAGCCCCCTAGCCAACATGGTAGTTTAGATGATGACATCATATGCTGACATACAATATGATGGTGCTAATATGTTTATTGACTAGGTTGTCATGGCACTATGAGGGACCTGATGTGGTGGACAATGTAAAGGGGCCTACATGGAAGTTGATGTAGCATCACCAAAAAGCAATTATTGGTGCCAAAAAAATTTAGCCGGTGAAGTGCAGACATCAGTTGGAGGGTTTTCAAAGCTGGAGATCACTGGCATTAGGAAGTGCCTAGCAAAAGTGGAGGAAGGATAGTGTTTAGTCATTGGGAGAAGCATGGTTTACCGACAGAAGTAAGGGCTGTTGATAGTGACAGTGATCATCGGTGGAAGCAATGGCTACTAACAGTGATATGGGATTTAATCCCACATTCACCATGCTAGTGAATACTAAGGGAATAAAATCAAAGAGCCATAGTATTGAAGCAACTCAAAGTCATTGTTGTATGTTGAAACCCATCGTCGTGGTTTGAACTGTCAAGATTGTTGTGGTTTCCACCAGTTATGTGTGATCTAGTTGCCATTGGGTTATTGTGAAGTTGCCAAATTATGTGAAAGTTTTGGCCATAGCCACCCAAAATTGATCACCTGATTGCCTATAATAAATGCTCTGTATAGGCCTAAAGGCCAAAAAAAAATTTAAATGCAAAATTGAAAAAATTGTAGAGAAGTTGCAAATCCAAAAAAAATACAAAGACACAAATTAAAATATACAGATTTGGAAAATCAAATTGTACATATCTAAAAGATCATACCAAATTTTCAAATTGAGCCTTCGAGTTCTAGTTTGTTAAAAAAAAATTCCTCAATTTTGACTATGGCCTAGGGTAGGCAAATTTATAGTCAAAATTCATCGTATAGATGCTCTGAATGCAATGGTGAGGTCCACTTTGGCTCCAAATGCTCCCAATGACTGCAGATACTCTAGATATAAATCATGGTCCTCTAAGAGGTGAAGCAAAAAATGGTCTCCAATGGCTATGAAATGATGCTCCTATGGCTCTAATACCATGTAAAAATTTTCCTTAGGGAAAAATGATGCCAAGATTAAGAAGCTCAAGAAAAAATAACAATATGGACCAAATGAATGTATGATCATAATAATAATATGATAATGAATGAATGTACATGTACACTAGAAGTGCCTGTATATAAAAGCATCTAGAATGACTAGGAGTTAGTAAAGTGATAAGCCTCACAACTAAGCACATGTCCACCAAGAGTAGATTATCCTCCATTGAGCACAAGAGTTTGTGTGTTGATGAGAGGATAAGCTTACAAGGGTGTATCACATAAACAGATGTTGTAGACACCATGTGCTTAATTAGAGTACAAACAATTGTGTTTTCTACATGACAACTCAATTTATTATGGAAACTTGTGTGTTGTAGACACCATATGCTAAAATGAGTTTCTAACTCTTGTGTTGTCAACAAGATAGCTCATATGAGTACACATACTCCTAGGTGTCTACATGACAAATAATAAAATAATGCATTAACCTAAGTAAACTTAAGTAAAGTGTAATAGTAATTAATTATTTACACTAACATGTTCCACAAGGGAAAATTTGAGTGATAGGTTTCATTATTGTCTAAAACCATTGGTTTTGAGCCTTGGTCAACTATTTAAGGCCATGCTCTACATAATCAAGGGGTTTTCTTAATTTCAAAAGAGTGTGTAGGGACTTGTTCATGTTATGAACAATCATAGTTTTTGTTTTTCTAAGCATTTGGCATTTCAATAGATTGAATTAAGTATTGTAACTCATGAAAGTGTTAATGTAGTTCATTTCAAGGATCTATGTGGTGTTGGATTTAGTTTTTGTAAGCTTTTAGTTAGGTCTGTAGATTCTTTTTTTTTCTATCTGTTCACTGGTCTGAACTAGGCAACTGATTAAGATGGAGTCATAATTCCTCTTCCCACCATGGCATTTGCATGAGCTTTTGGGATTAGGAAAGTAAGTCCATGTACATATTTTATAGTAAAGGAGGGGCCTTAGAAAGAAAGTCAAGAATTTTTAAGGTGATACCCTAGGTGAGCCAGAGTTGCATGGCTAGGGATCATAGTGAGTTGCAAAGGTGATAAGGAAGATTAAACACATTGATAGCTTCAATAAAAGCTTAGAGAATGGTAAACACATGAGTGTTGAAGTTTCAGATTCAATGGGAAGTTTTTGTGAAATTTTCTTGGAAGGGGAAATGAAGATTTTGTCAAACATGTTTTGAAAGCCTTGAAACCTTGATTTATAGGCATATTTGTAGGTAGCACTGCATGGATGGTTTGGAAGCCAAAGAATTTGAGAATATTTTAGATCTCTAAAATGGGTGTCTAGATCAAAGTTTATTTTCCCTCTTTGTTCTTTATGTTTCCAAGTTATTGTGGGTTTTCATCAAAAGTGGGCCTAATTGCTTATAGCCCTATTTGGGAAGTAATTGTGGAGTTTATTGGAATTGATTAGGGTTCCAATGTAAAATGTGGTTGCAAGCTTGATAAAGGACCTTATTGACTTCCTAAAAGCCTAAATCCCTTGGTGAAATGATTTTTGATCATGTTAGGGCAGACTGTGGAATTTTTGGTGGAGCAAAAAAAGCTAATGAAAGCCAAGGGAGTGATATGTGGAGCTATTATTCTATCTAATTGGTGTTCACTAGTTGAAGGAAGTAGGATTTTGTTTGTAGAATCCTAAAGAGAGTATGGTCATTGAGAACCCTATTAGGTCAAAAGAGTGGGCCTAAGGAGACCCTAGAGAGAGAAAGGGTGGGAGCAAGACTAGTGTTACATCAGTCAGTGGACAAAGTAAGAACCTTAGGAAGCTTCAAACTAGGAAACCTCATGGAGCCATAATTAGATCGAGGCTTAATTGGTTAAAGTTTGGAGATAAAGGTTCTAAGTTGTTCTTTAAGATGTTAAAATCTAAAGAAACAAAGGATAATATTGATTGTTTTTGTGAGGAAGGAAATACTATTACAGATCTGGGATCTATCCTTGACACCTTCACGAAATATTATAAAACTATTTTTATATAAGAAGATCTCAATAATTGTATGGAAGGAGCTAGGGAGGATATCCATTCTATTATTCCAGAAAGCCTCTCTAAAGAAGATTCAGTACATCTGGAAGCTCCTATTAGTTTGGAGGAAATCAAAGTGCAATATAGGCTATGGCCATAGATAAAGTCCTCAAGCTAGATGGCTTACCAGTAGAGTTCTACAAAATTAACATGGAGTGGATCAACACTATACTTGAACATTTATATGAATTTTCACGTAGCAGAGGATCTTTAGGACTAGATATCAATGTTGGGCTTATTAAACCCATTCCTAAAACTAGGGGTAAAACTCTTATAAAAGATTGGAGGCCAATAAAATTACTCAATGTGTCATATAAGATCTTAGCCAAAGTTCTTGTAGAAAGGGTGAAAAATATTCTTCCTAAGATTATCAATCCTACATAGACTAGGTTTGTTAAACGGTGCTATATTTTGGAAAACCTTATGACCTATTGGGATCCATGGAGTGGACTAAATATTCTGGATAGAATATTGGTATGCTCTTCATATACTATGAAAATGTATATGACAAAATTGAATGGGGTTTTATTTTGATGATGCTTGAAGCTCTAAGATTCTCGCATTTATTCTATTAGATGGTTTCTATCATAATGCAAGATGCTTCAAAAACTATAGAATTTAATGGGGATAGATCTAGATTTTTATGTCTATCTAGATAAATCAAGTAAGGATTCCCATTGGCTCCTTCCCTATTTGTTATTTCTGCAGACTCCTTGTATTTTTTGTTTAAAGATCATACTCTCTCCCCAAAAATTAGAGGCCTATTTTACCCAATAAAGAAGAAATAAAAAATATTCAATTCACTAATGATACTACAATCCACTTTGTTCTTGAGGAATAAAATATGGCTCATCTCATGACTAAGTTGGATTCTTTTTTGCAAGGCATCAGGAAACAATATTTCTATTAGTAAATATATTCCTTAGGATGGGATGAGACTCCTCCAACCTAGTGTGTACAATTTAATATTGGGCGGGGGTGTCTAAATGACATATTTAGGTATCTTGGTATCCCTTGTGTTGTTAATCCTAATATTAATCACATGTGGTATTAGATTAAGGATAAGGTGACTAAGAAACTTAATAAGTGGAACACCACATATCTAACCATGGTTGGGAGGATTCAAGTCTACCAGAAGATTCTATCTTCATATACTATTTATTTTTCATTTGCATGGTTATTTAATATGGAGAAATTTTTTTTATCTTCAAAGGATTATTAAGAACTTCTTGTGGTCAGATGGGTGAGGAGGTAAAATGGACATGCAGTTAGATGGGACTAGTGCACTATGAGCAAGGATAATGGTGGATTGGATCTTAAATATCTTAGACTTTAGGGCATTCTCTTAGCAAAGGAATAGATTTTGAAAGCCATTGAAGGTGATAGCCATGTA
Source organism: Cupressus sempervirens (assembly GCA_028749045.1). Lineage (NCBI taxonomy): Eukaryota > Viridiplantae > Streptophyta > Pinopsida > Cupressales > Cupressaceae > Cupressus > Cupressus sempervirens. Next base: position 80,981,821 of record CM053793.1, on the reverse strand, counting down.
AGATCCTTGTTAGAAATAATATTTGTAGTGGTTCTCCTACTCGGGCTAAGTATTGGAGAGGAATGGATATACAAGATATCCTAGCTCTTGAGGTTAAATTTTCAGTTAGAGGTTCTAATGTATTTAAATATTTATGGAACGGGAGGAATACTATTAGACCCCTAATGGGTCATATTCAAAGAATGGAATTAGAAAAAGGTGGTGTGGGAGAGGCTCCATCTAGTGGAATCTAAAGAAATATGGTAAACCTTTGGTTCTTTGCAAGGATGTTCTACTAAGAAATGGGCACAAGTTGGCATTTATAGGTTTTAGGATATCCTTTTGGATGGAAAAATTATTCCTTGGGATGATCTTTAGAATAGGTTTATCCCTAAGTCCCATTAGAGGTCCTATTGCTTTGTTAAACTAGAAATTGAGAGATCTTTGGCCTCCTTCTACTCTTGTTCTTGTTCTTCATGTTCTTATCAATTGAGATGGATTGACTCTTCCCCTCTTCTCCTTGTTAAGTCCAAACAAATATACTCTACTCTTACTTCTAGTCATTCCATCTTATAGCATCTTAACTCCTACTGGAACCTGTCTCTTGAACCCTTGACTTGGAAAAGATACTTGAAGAAAATTTGGTCAAGCCCGATTGAACCTAAAATATCTTGTTTTATTTAGAAACTATGGCTACACAAACTACCTTTCAAGAAACTGGGAGGAGATCCTAACACCTCTTTAGTCTATCAGCAGTATGAATCAGTCCATGTTTTTTTTCTTTTTCCTTTTTTTAATGATGTTTGGGGTATTTTTGGCTTCTCTTATGATGGAAAATTTAGTATTCATAATATCCTTTCTGGGTAGATCTACAACAATAAGTTATTCAATTTACTTTGATCTATTTTATCTTCTTATATCCTCTAGCTGATTTGGAAACTTAGGAATAATGATGTATTTCGGGGAAAAGCTAGATTTCTTACTAAGCCTCAAAAGAGACTCATAATTCTTGATGTTTTTTTACAGGTAGTAGCAATCTTCAAATTGAAAGAAGTTGATTTTTTGAAAAATCCTACAAGAAGGTAAAGGTACTATGGAAAAAAAAGATTTGTCTCATGGTTATACTTCATTAAAAAAGGTTGAAGAAGTAAACACCCCCCTAGCACAATTATTAAAGAAACTAGAAGATGAAGGTAATTTTAAACCAAAGAATCTAAATTCACCATCACTTGGCTCACTTCTCATCCCTTCTACATTTGGATATGCCACTACAAGTTTAAGTAGCTAGGAGGAGGACTGAACTCTTCTCTACTACTATTTTGATATATACTTTTAAATGTAGTAGCTAACACTTTTCAAAAGCATTGTATCTCTTTTAATAGATTTTTTGGTTCTCCTTTTTTGGGGGCTAGAGAATGGATCTATCATCCTAATAGTTATTGAGCTGATAGAAAGCTAATACTATTTTTTGTTGTACTATTTTGTCTTTTTGATATGCAATAATAAAAAATATAGTTAATAAGACTAATTAAAAGTTAAATTTATAAGGATGGTTATAATGAGTTTATATTACATTAAGAAAATTAAAATAATAGATCAAAGAATTATATATAATAAGTAGAGATTAATTAGGATATAAAATATCAATGCATGCTCCTCTCATGAACATTAAAAAATTATGATATGATGGTTGAAAAATATTTTTTATATCATTTTATTAAAAAAATAAAATTAGAAGGGTAATTGCAAAAACTTGGGTCGCAATTCTATGGATGTCAATTCCATAGAACGAGACCTTTCTAGAAATGGGTATTTGATTTTAACAAATTGGGTACCCATTATGGTTTGGGCACCCAATCCATATTCAAAAAATTGGGTACCCAATTTTTGAATATGGATTGGGTGCCCAGAGAGTGTTTTAATAATTAGGTACCCAATTTTAAAGAAATTAGGTGCCTGATTTGGTTAAAATAGGGTACCTGATTTGTTTTAAATAGGGTACTCGATTGCGAAAAACTACAAAACCCAAAATTTGGGGTGTTTTTGTCATTTTAACTGTGTGCAAAACGGGAGCCTGACTTTAGCATACAAATGGGAGCCCATTTTTGGATTTCTACAAACCCCCTATTTCTCCTTTTTGGCATACCAGGTATTTTACTTTTTTTTCTACTATTTAATTTCATTATTTTTAGTTTTACGCTTTATAATTTTTTCAATTTATTGTTTTTTTTTTCACTTTTAATAGGTAAAATTGTAAATTTCTATTGTTAATAGTTTTATCTTTAGATTGTTGTATCTATTCATTTAAATAGTTTCATATATGTTCATTTTATTTTATTTTTGTAGATGTTCATTTAAAAATTATTATTTTAGATGTTTTGATGTATTTAATAAAAATTAAATTTTTTAATGATTAGATAGATGTAAATTAAATTGTTTAAGATTTAATTACATTGATATTTTATATTCATTTCAACTAAATAGTAATTAATTATAAATTAGTTTGTAAACCATATAACAAAGAAAGTAAAACTAACTATATTCCTAATTCTAACCTCAACCTAACCATAACTGTACAATAATTTAATCTAAACCCTAAACATAAAACTAAGTATTTAATGTGTAACAGCCTCCCGACGGATCCAAACATAAAACTAAGTATTTAATGATTTTACTTATTCTATTGTACTTTGTTTCATGGATCCAAAAGGGATGATGTAATCTATTTTATAAATGTATATTCTTTTAGCCTTTCATACCATGTTACATGTACATTGGATGATTGTGCATTCTGAATTAATGTCAAGTGGCATTTGGAACAAATGTATATTATTTAAATGGATTGAACTTACAGTTATTCTTTCATGTGGATGCATTATTTATCTTACTAAGTATTATATAAAAATTAAATGTGACTCAACATCTTGGGATCCTTAAGGACTATAGTATGTTATGTTTGCTTATGTATTATTGTATGTTATTGCTTACTTAGTAAAATTTTAGGTTAGTTCTTTGAATCCCTTGGTAGGGCATTACATAATGTGCTCTCTTACCTTAAAACCATAATTTTAACTCTAAACCCTAGATTCGTGTAACTCGAATCATAAGCTCAACTCTTTAATCCTAACATTAACTAAATCTCTAATCCTAAACAATCATACATAACCATTTATCCTTAACACAACCTTAGCCCTAATTGTGATATTTAAACGTAGACAAGCTCTTAAATTCTATTTTTGATTTTCAATAAACTTAATGTTAGACAAGTTAGATAAATTTTGCATTAAAATTTTCAATAATTTGATGACCATATCATTTTTAATAAAACTACACACTAAACATAAACATAATGTTAACCTTGATGTAAAATCTCACTCTCACCATAATTCTAAGCCTAACCCTAACATTAATTAAAAATCTAACCAAATTATATAATTAAAATTGAGAAACCTAACCCTAATCATTAATAAACTTAATCCTAAATGTTAAACCCTAATTTTAATTGTAACTTCAAATCTTAAACCTAACACTTGATCCCTAGCCAGGTGACCATAATAGTAGGTCCATAATGGAAAGTAATCTTAATCCTAGGCTTGATAACATTATTTATTGATTTTAAATTGGGTTGAAGAAATATTGAAATCTTAAATGATAAACTATAAAATAGTACTTCAAGAAAAACCTATTTTGTACACTTATAAACTAATTATATTAATTTGTTAATATTTCTCTTAATAATGATATTTTATGATTTATATTCTTTTAATTTCTCCACACAATATGAAGGACTTAAATTTTCACCATAATTTATGTATATAATACATTTCAATCAATATGGATTTTATCTTTAGATGTGTGTTTGATTCTTTTAGCGTGAGGTTTGTTCACCTTGGACATGTTTTTTTATTGTTTAATACATGATTGACTTAAAACTATATTTAGAATGGTTTTTATACTTATAAATTGGTGTAAATAATTTCATGTCTATGTCTAAGTTAAATTTGGATTTTTTTCTTGAAGCATTATCTGGTCAAGAGTTTTATTTTTTGGGAAATATAACTATCTATTGTAATAGCTAGAGTGTCATAAATTTTACAAAGAATCCAATTTTCCATAAGAAAGAAAAACACATGGACATCCAATAATATCTTCCAACTAAGATCTTGTTATCGCCCTAACCATTACTATGACATTTACACAAAACATAATTATGATCTAGTAATCAAACATGAAGTGGCCTATAAGTAAACACCACTTTTTGATACACATTCTTGGTTACACAAATCTTCACTAAACATCTAAGGTCATGATCTACATGAGTCTCCAACTTAGCCTCTTTACTAAAATTTATACTAGAGGGAGAAACAATATTTTGGTTACTTTTGACTACATCCTCCTCATGTTCACTAAAAAGACCTTCTAAAACCATTACTTTTGGGACCACATTCTTCTATCATCTATTAATAGGTCCAACAATTTCATAAAGAAAAGGGTATTCAATCTTACTACCATGAAAACCTCTATTCAATTCTTGAAACATCACCTAGTTGAGAAGGGAAACAATTTCACCTCCTTTTATTTTCTACACATCACTTGATAGTTCTTTAACATCTAAACCTCTTGAGAAACCCTTTTGAATAGTTTAATTCATAGAGCATATGTCATTTCCTTTGGTTTACTGAGATCCAATAGGACTACAAAAATGTGGCAATGATAGTGTTCACATGCATTGTATGTAAAGTACTAGGTCATGTCCAAAAATCAACCTTTTTAATACTATTCTCCAAATTCACCCCTAAGAAAAGCATTCTTTTTGTCTTATATGAGTAATACTAATCAACATATCCATATGATGGCACCTTAAGTGTAGAGTGTCACTATTGGAATGGAAAGGAAAATTAATATTTTTACCTAGCCCATGATATATATAACCATCACTACATTGCTCGATAATGATTAAATTGGTTTCTAAAGTCCCATTATTAATTCCCAAGGTACTGATCAACTTGGTGAACCACTTGGGATTATTAAACTTTAGCCTTACAAAAATAATAATTCCCTTCTCATAGGGTAAAATTTATTAAAAAAATTTATAAAGCCATGTTTTCCATAACAATAAACAAAATGAAATTGTCATTTCCATCTTTACATTACCAATGCATACTGCCCTTCCACTTTTGGATATGGCCACTAAGGGAAATAAAATGTCATAATATTTCGCTCTTCCATTTAGTGGTATCACCATATTAACTCCACTTTTGAGTAATGATATTGATCACCATCTAGATTTCTAAGATGTTATGCCATGTTTTCTTAGTCTATGTTGTTTCTTATCACTCTTTTTGCAACCCTTTTTCTAGGATATTTCAAGTCCCATTACCTTTTGGTATATATGGAAAATGCAAATATCTTTACATTTTATTATTATCTATGTGATTGGTCTTACATTAGAATTCACATTTAAGTTGATTTATTAATATAGTTTTTTGGAGTATTATTGTATGATTAGGCTTAAATTTGGTATAATATTCAATTAGCCTTAACATTAAAGTTTACTTAAGTGTTTAACTTTATTTATTTAATTGATATGGTTTTAAAGATCTGTGCATTTATATAATTGATATTTTAGATTTGTTTTATTAAATAGTAATTGTGTGATTTGTTATGCTATTTAAACATATATGCAAGTTATATTTGATGGACCCACCCCCACCCACTCCCCCTCCCCAACCCCTTCCTCCGCCCCCTCCATCTCCACCTCCACCTCCACCCCCAGCTCCATGACCACATACTCCTCCTCCAGCACCTACCACAAAGGATCTGAGGGAGACCATGAGGTGCAACCTTCGAGACCTCATGTACGATATTGAGACCATTAAGCGTGAGGGTCACCCACCCTCACCTACTTCACCTTGTAGATAGTATGCAAGACATTGTTCACTCTATAGAGCATTTGGATTGTGTTATTGAAAGCTTTATATTATAAAGACAAACATGCATGCCTTTTATTCTAATGGCCTATCCTATATAGAGGTGCATAAGCTCAAAATAAATAAATGACATTTTACAAGATATTTTGTAAACCCTAAGATGGGTCTTGAGATTAGCGAGAGGAAGCCTCGCATTTCTATTAGATGGTGCATACATCTACATATATCAGCACACTTTTGGGAGTAGTGGTGGATGGTATTTGACCATCCACCACATGCAAATCAAGACGTGCCCATGTACTTCCTTAGGAAGCTATGGGCTGAATTTGGATTGGGTTTGAAGCCCAATTATCTTAATATTAGATCATTTCAGGGGGTTGGTGGAGGGATGCCTTAGGATAGGCCTGGGGAAAAGTTGAGCGATAATACAAGGAATCACATATGGCCTCAACCTCTTTTACCCCTTCCTACACTAGTTGTCTCAGTGCCACACCATCATCGAGTAGTTTCATCTACTCTTACCTCATTGAGTTCCCTTTTGGGCAATTTATTAGAGCAGTGGACATAGGTGAGAGATATTTGTTCACTTGGACACATTTGTACTAGTTGTGGAGATATATGTACAGGTCCCTAGAGTGATGTTGATGTGGCACATGATGACCATTATGCTAAGGGTGTTGATTTTGATGATGATGTATAAACTGCCCATGGTGATGGTAGTGATGATATTGATGTGTCATCATTTGTTGACCTTCTGCAAGGAGAACTTAGAGACAGTCAAGAGCACAAGGAAAATTTTTAATTAAAATTTAAATAAAGTGCATATTTATTTACTTTCTACATACATGGGTAATTGTATTAACCATATTAATGTACATGTTGATTTTGAAACAACAAAGGATGGATGATATTGTTCCTCCTAGGAGGCAGTATAGTCATATTTTGAGGCCTATAGATTTTGGCATCCCTCATACGGTATGCACTTTGAATTACACTGTAAATAATGTACATTCAAACTCAAATTTAATAACATGTGCTCATATTTTATTTTTATATAATTTTGTAGGGATTTTTGACTGCTACACAGTTTGATGTTAGTGTAGATCTTGATCCATTGACCACTAAGGCATAGCCTCAAATACCTATGGTATGAACTTTTGGCTCATAAAAAATAATTTGTACTATTTTTATGTATGTACATTATTATTAATTTATAATCTTCAACTTTGATTCGTGTATAATTTTATGTGTTTTGGTTTTATGAATAGGAGATGGATCATACTTATCCATATAGGCCTCGATATAGTTTATTTTTGACTCCATCTTCTGACCATGTGAGACATGCCAATGATCATCATGGTAGCATATCTTTAGACACATCTGTGACATTGGCTACTACTCAAGTATGATATATATACATGTTTTTATAGTTTATAAAAAGGGTAGTGTAAATTATGTACTTTTTAGTTTATGTACTTTGTAATTCATGTATATATAATTTTGACTCAACATTTATGTATCCATAATTTTAGGACTATGTCGCCACGAGTGTTGCTAAGAGTATAGGACTAAGCCAGATGGAGGTACCTACATCATCCTTTGAGGTCAGTATTGTGATTTATGTTGTATACATAGTTCATTATGCTCTTTATCAAATTTTTAAAATGTATATATTGTAAATTGCAGGACCTCATCACTATTGCATTTGGTAGCTTTCACAGTGCACCTCCTCCCATTACAGAGGGAAACCCATCTAATGTGGTATTATTTTTATTATGTAGTGAATATTTAAATTATTTGCAAGCTAGATTTTGAAACCCATCTAATGTGGTATTATTTTTATTATGTAGTGAATATTTAAATTATTTGCAAGCTAGATTTTGAAACCCATTTCAATTAAGCGTGTACATGATGAGACAACTCATGTTACACATGATGATCCATCTACCTCACAAGGTGTCTCACATGATGAGATAGCTCATGTTACACAGGATGAGCCATCTAAGTCCTCTTCATGTGGAATAAAGAGGACTACAGATTAGATAGATTAGGTCTTTTTGGCACCTTTAGGTTGTGTTCTTATGATGTACATATTGTTTATTTTGATACGCTTTGTATTGGGATAGTTAACTGTATTATATGTATTTTTTGGCTTCATAGATCATGTTATGACTTGTTAGACCATGTACTATTTTTTTACAAATTTTTATCATGCTAGTGTATGTAGTATAGATTATTATGTTATCATGTTGTAAGTATGTACCATTTTCTTTATTTTGACATATTTTATTCATGTTATGACACATTTTGTAAGTATATGGTAAGTCAGGATTGGGTGCTTGTATTAGAAATTGGCAAGGTGAAGTAGTTGAAATCAAAGCAAATGTTTTACCAGTTGGTACTAGTAACCTTTCAAAAGCTCAAGCCCTATTGGCAGGTCTAATTTTGGCAAAGAGATGTAATGTTTCCACCATCCATATTGAAGGTGATTCTTAGGTAATTATGAACTCTTGTCTCTCGCAGTCTTCTCATACCTGAAAACTAGCCTATATCCTTCAACAATGCTGGGATTTAATTGATTCTTTTCAAGCTACTTGTTTCTCTCATACTCTGAGGGAGGGCAATAAGCTAGTTGATTTTCTAGCTAATCTTGGTTGTGAAGGCTCCATATTTGAATCTTGCCATTCAGAGGTTATTTTTTTGAAATTCCCATGCTTAGAAGAGTGTCATATTTGGGACACAAAGAAGATGAATGATGCTTAATAGAAACTAGTACTATAATTGATCGACTCATGGCTATTAGTTTGCATATTCTTTGTGTATGAGGATTCATCTTTTTGCTGAAAATGGAAAGTACAGAGTTGGCCTTCATGGTTCATCTCCCAAAAGTTGATTTGGATGGTATTTTTTGATTAAAAAATGCTCCAATTAGACAGGAGGTTCAATGCTTTCTTGATTTTAGTTAAATCTTTCAGAAGGAGAGGTTCATTGGCATAATTGGACCCTAATCATTGTTGAGTATTGATATATATCATATTTTGGGAACTCTTGCTTAGTGTAGAGAAATTGTATTTTTTTGTAGGTATGCCTGGTATGACATATCATCTTTTAGCACTTTTGTACTTCGGCAATGACTCAGAGTTTTCTTGCTAGTTCTTTCTCTGATGAGCCCTTGAACTAGTTTATTAATAAATATATTATATAAGTGCTATGTCACTTTTTATTAAAATAATAATAATAATTTTAATTATTTATATAGAAATATTAATTTAAACATGTTTGAATGTAAAAATAATGGAAAAAAATAGTTCATTACTTGAATTGACAGTTAATTTATAATAGTAGATGCACACCTTTAAGTTTAAAATAGAAGTAAATAGTTGTTGTTAAATGTTTACAACATGTTTCACAATATATGTAAGACAATGTCAATGACATAAAATAAGTGAACTCAAAATATAAAATTGGGTCAATACATTTCTTCAAATGCGGTCTTGCAAAATAAAATTGTAAAAAAAAAATACATGTTAATAAAAGCATAAATTAATATGAGCTATCATAACTATGTAAATATGTGTAATTTGTATGTACTCACAATGTGTAATTGTACAATATGTTGATGTTTGATCCACCTTAACATGTAATTGCACAAGAAGTTGATTTAAATTTGCATAAATTATAATTGAGACCTAAATAAGAGGTATATATAAGCTCTTTAATTTTCTATTGGCAATGAATACATAGATGTAATTATATAAGTACATATATAAAAATAGCACAATAAATAAAAGACTTACATGTGTTTGATTTAAATGTAGTAATCCTACTAAACCATCTGCATCATCTCTCTTTTGCAACACGTCTATGATTGTCTCTGTTGGCATAAAGTTATTTGCCATTAGTGACAACACTCATCTCAAAGTTCTAACTGAGCACCAAGTAATACAGTTCAGACCGAGTGATGGCAACTCAATTCAAATCGAGCACTGAAGACATAGTTCAAACCGAGCACTAAAGATATAGTTCAAACTGAGTGTCAATGATACAATCCAAACTGAGCATCGAAGACATAGTTCTAACCGAGTGAAGAAGCACTTAGTGTTAACCAAGTGAAGATGCACTTAGTGTTAACCGAGTGAAGAAGCACTTAGTGTAAACCGAGTGAAGAAGCACTTAGTGTTAACCGAGTGAAGAAGCACTTAGTATTAACTGAGTGAAGATGCACTCAATATTAACTGAGTGAGGAAGAACTTAGTGATGACCATGTGAAGAAGGACTCAGTGATAACTGAGCTCAAGAGGTTAACGAAGAAGTTAGTTTCTACCGAGTGACACTATATCTATCGAGTCACCAATGGTTACCGAGTTCTAGGCAACATTGTATGACTAGTATGAACCGAGCCCATACCTCTACCGAATGCATGATGATGCTGAGTAACGTAGTGGATGCCACGTATTAGAAGGTCATCAAGTCTCTCTGAAGAACCCAAGTTTATTTTACTATTTGGCTGACTCAGTTATATTTTGTTTACTTGTGTTTGGCCGACCTTGCACAGATAAATATTGGAATGGTATATATATGTAATGTATTATATCATTCAACACATAGATAAAAAGAAGACATACAAGATATAGAATATTGCACAAAAAAATGGACATAAGATATGATATGTGAATTCATTAGTAGTAAAGAATACTCAGCAAGGTCTACAAGGACTAGAAATGATTTCATCAATCATAGAAGGTGATCTACAATAAAGAATCCAATCAAGTTGTAAGTTGATCTATTGGTTCATCCTAACAGGTGAATCATTCTTGTAAATCCTTTAACAGGGTAGACTTAACCGTCTTTATTCAAATCTCCTAACAGAGTGCATACTTGTAAAGTATATTTGTAAATCCTCTAACAAGGTAGATCTAGCAATCCTCTGTGCTCCTAACAGGGTAGATCACTAGAAGTGATCATTGTAAGCCTTAATCGGCCAGCTTCATACTGTAGTAACGAAGCTTTGTGGGTATCATCCCCACCCCAATTTTACTTTCTATTTTGGAAGGTTTCTAGGTCACCAAATCTCTATGCATATATGGTTTAAATGTTTAATAGTTCTTTTATGTAGTAGGCTAGATGAGTGAATGTTGTATATGGTTATTCTAAATTGACTTAAAAGTTTTATTGTTACTAATTCACCCCTCCCCTCTCAGTAACCTATTATATCTTGAATATTTCCAACAATTGGTATCAGAGCTTTTTGGTTCTCAAGACAAAGTTTGACAGCTTGAGCAAAGATCTAAGTTATGGAGATATTCAGACTGGAGAAAGTTATTGAAAATGAAAAGTTAGATCTAGAAATGGCCATGGTTCAACTCAAAGAAGCAAAGGAGCATCTTTCTCAATACCTAAAAAGAAGAAAGGAACTTGCAAGAGAAATGAATGATCATCACTATGTTGAAGAAAAGATTGAAGATTTGTAGTTCAGAAGAAGTTGACAAGGCAATCAAAGAACTTCTAGAAAAGAATGGATCTCTGCAAGAAGAGGTAAGAAAGCTTAAAAGAGAGCAATAAATACAGTCAATTAGGCTATGTGAAGTTTTGGAACAAAGAAACAAAGCACAAGAAGAATTGGAAGATAAAAGCCATAAAATTCATAATCAATCCCATCAGCATGAAGACCTTATAGACCAACTCTCTAATGCAAATGAAGAAATCAGGATTCTCAAAGTACAAAATGAAAGTCTATAGAATGATTTAAGAACTGAGAGACAAATCAATGAAAGCTTGGAAAATGATCTAATCTTTGAAAGGCAAGTCAATGAAAGAATGATGAAATCCCAAGCAGATATGAATCAATTAAATCAACAAAATGAGGAAAATATTTATAGACATAAAGGTAAATCTGGTCTTGGATACAAGGAAGAAGGTGAATCCTCCAAACAAGGTGAAAAAAGGAATTAAAAACCCACTTGTAATCACTGTGGCAAGTTAGGTCATACATCAAAAAAATACTGGAGCAATGGAAAAGAAAAATTCAATGGTAAATGCTTCAATTGCAATCAGCATGGTCACAAAGCAAATGAGTGCAAAGAAAAACCAAAATTTGAAGGCAACTGTCATAAATGCAAAAAACATGGTCACAAGGCATTCCAATGCAGATCCAAATCATTCAATCCAGTTGAACAACTTGTCAAAGCCATATTTGGATGGGACTACAACACCTGGTGCAGATGTCACTATTGTGGAGAATATGGACATACTGGCATAAATTGTCCAAGACATCACCTAAGGAAGAAGGAAACTACTGTAAGGTGCTATACATGTATAGAACTTGGTCATATAGCTAGAAATTACATGAATATAGAAAGAATTGAAGATGAGAAGAAAATCAAAGCAGACAACATTCAGAAGCAAATGAAGCAACAGTGGATTCCAAAATCTACCGAACAAGATAAGTCAAGCAATGACAATATCACTCAAGAAATGAGTGACTCCACCATCTCCGATTAATATTCATAAAAGAAAGTATGGAACTGCATCCTCCAAGAATTATCCTAAATAGTTCCACAAGAAGAAAGATGATTAGAACAGTATTGAGATACACTTTGATCCTAGACTTAACCAAGTTCGGTTGGGTGCAATAAAGTTTCATTTATCGAGTTATATCAACCGAGCAAGGTCGGTTCGTGACCTTATAGAGTTAGGTTGGTACATCAATGTTTTCTTTTGATCATCGAGTTAATAGTATCTACCGAGCAAGTGGATGACAACCTGCCATTTCATCTACCATTGTACCAAGCATTTATGATGAATTTTTTGTCAAAAAGGGCAAATTTTGATCTCATTCTTCACTACGAACTTTGAGCTAAGTTATCGTCTGCAATTCCAGAGCAAGCTTAAAGCAATTTTGAGCAAATTTTAAAGGGTGAAGAATCTATTCAAAATTTCTCTTCACTTACCAAGCAGCAATGGAATCTAGAAGTAGCAGCTCCAAGGCAAAGAGAGGCTCAGAAATGCTGGTTAAAGGTGTGGAATGGAAGGCACCGAACTTCAAATTGGCACCAACAATTGCAGAATCACTTGATCCTAACGGTGCTCAGTCTCAAATTCCTCCAAAGGTACTCCTTTTAAATGACATCCGCTCGCATTTCAAATGTTCCATTCAAGAACTTGGAAACCTAGAAATTGATAATGCCCTAGGAGAAATAAGCGTGGATGAAAATTTGAAACCTGAGCATAAGCATCTTGAAACAAAAGGGTTAACCCACATTTGACATTTGCCAAGGAATTTTCAAGTTAAATGGGTTAGGTATGTACTCAGTCGGGTTCACAAAGGGAAATTGTGGTTAGATAAACCAATGCTTATCACAAAGAAAATTATTAACAAGATTACTAGCCTTTCCATGTTGAGCAAAGCTAAGTCTACCAAAACCCTAGGTCGGGAAGAATTGCAAAGGCTAACCCAAGCAGAATGGGATGGTAGAGGACTTAAGCTCAGTATAGTAGCTGACGCTGAATTAAGATTTGGTATATTCATGTCATTTCTCATAAAATTTATAGTTCGAGCCATCCAAACAGTGTACCTTGTGAAGCAGTAGATTTAGCATATAAGGTAGTAAAGAAGAATGTTGAGTTTGATTTGTCTGAATTGCTTTTGTCTCAATTTAATAAAAATATGGAAAGCATAAGGACTTCAAAGAACAATTCCTGCAAATTCGGTTCACTTTTGATTTGTTTATTTTTCTATGTTCAAAAGTCTTTTCCATCAAAAGGATCAGTAGTATGGAGAAAAGATATTCCTGTTCTTTATCAAATAAATGAGTTCATTGCAGAGTTAGGTGAAAATTTTGACAGTGTTTTGGATAATTACTTTGAAGATTTTAAAGAAAGAATGAACAATAGGTTCCGGATTCCACCTAAACTGGTTGAGGAATACAAAGAAGATGTATGCTTTATGGTAGATTGTGACAAAGTATACATACAAGCAGTCAAGCCCCGAGTTGCATGGGAGAAACCTCTTCCTTATGAGGTTAATATTGATGAAACCAGAGATATCATAGAAGCACTAGTGAATGAACCAATAGACCCAAAGCAACCAGTCTTTGGAACTTATGATGAAGCTAAGGCCATAATTGAGCTTCAAATCAAAATCCCTCAGGTCATTAGCAAAGGAAAGAGGAGGATTGCAAAGCTAAAAATAGAAGTTGGTCCTCTGATGATTACTGAAGGGAAAGGAGAAGATGATGAAGAAGAAGAGGAAACTGAGTCAGAAAAAGCAAAGGAGCCTCAACGGAAGAAAGGTAAGGTGATTATCACCAAACCTAAAAAGCAAGCTACTACAATCTTCTCCAGGAGAACAAGACAGGGGAAGAATGAACATGTACTTGTCAAGCCTCCACTCACACTTGAGGCAAGGTTGAAGCAATTAGAAGAAGTTGATAGCTTCACAAACTTCAAAGCATTGAAGTTTGAAACAAGAATAGAATAGGAGAAAATGCAGATTGAGGAACTAGTATTGAGTAAAATGGGAAGATGGAAATACTCTCTGGATGAGATTGCCTCTTAGATCCCTAAAGAGCTATTGGAGTGGTTGCAACCAAGATGGGAAATTGCAATCAAGACTATCAAGGATATCTTTGAGAAAAACCTAAAAAATCTTCGGCCGAGTCTCACTGATGCAGAAGTGAAGAAATCACTGAAAGATCATGAAGGTAATATGATGATTAGATTCCACACTTGTTTGATACTAATCAAAGACATTGAGCATGTTGTAAATGATGCAACAAACATGTGGAAACATATCTATCATCTACATAAATCTAGTGAGGATATTGTTGAAATCAAGGACAATGACAATAGTGATGACGATGATATTGAAGATATTCTAGGGGGTCTACATTCAATGATGATAAATGTTGAGGAAGAAGACAAGGAAGATGAAATAGAGGAAGAAGAAGCTGAACAAGCTAAGGAGGAAGATGATCTTGTAAAAATTGTAGCCAAAGTCATTGCATATCTTCCTCACTCTCCACCTAAAGCAGCTACATCAACTGTGGAGATAGCTTCTACTGGTGAGATTGTGTGCACAACAGCTTCATCAATTTCTCAATCTTCACCTATCTCCTCTCAGCTCTGGGTACCATCTATGCAAGTGTTGACCACTTCATTAACCGAGCTACAGCCATCTTCATTGATTGAGTCATCATCAGCTACAACAGTAATTTCATCAAGCATATCAACTTCTATTGCAGAGTGTACAGTAAATGTATCCATTGGTACTTCAATTTTGACAATTTCATCTGCTCCAATTTTTGCATCTGTTAGTTCTCCCATTCCAACCTGTACATCAATCTTGGGAGGAACATCAATTTTTGATACTATTAGCACTTCTCTCAGTCTTCCTCTAGTTAGTCCTATTCTAGTTTTGTCAACTAGTGCAGCCTCATCAAATATTGTTTCAGTTTCAAAGGAAAAAGGTGAAGTCACTGCAGGAAAAGCAAAGAGATACATGTTTTCTAGCAAGGTAGTGGATGATGAAATAGACTTGGATAAGAACATTTTCATTCCTAAGATGGATCTGGATACTGCATTAGTCAATGAAATGAGAATGATTAGTCAGCTATTAGAGCAGAAGGTAAGGCAAAAACAACTGAGGCATGAGAGAGACCAGGAATATTGTATTATTGAAAGTGCTAAGAATATTCTAATAGAGGCTATAGGTGTTGAAGTAGATTCTACTCAACACATTTTGATTTAGTTAGAAGAGGTTGTATATAAATTCAATGAGGATACCTTCGGCCAAGAAAAATTGATTGAAAAGGCAGAGAAGAAATTTGACAATAAGGCGCTTGAGCACATTGCTCAGCATATTGCATTAAAAAAAGTAGAATTGTCTACAATTTTGAGTAATTTTGAACATTCTTTTAATAATGTAACTTCACTTTTTGAAAAACTTTGTGATGTTACCAAGTATACAAAGGAAATCAAAGAAAAGTTGAATAAAATTGATGAGGATATGAAGGTCAGTGCCCAATTGTTGCAGCTTGACCATAGTTCAAGTTCATCCCATCATCTCAGAATAAGATTTTTGTCAGAGAAATAGGCAAAATTGTTGAGAGAGGAAGCAAGGATCAGGTGTACTCTGATTGACATCCAAAATATGATCCTTCCTGTCATGGACACAATGCAGAAGCATATTGCCCATTCCAAAACATTGATTCATGACAAAAATTTCTCAATTGCAGATCATATGATTGAACTCTCTACAGAAGTTCAAATAGCACTCTCCACCAGAAAAATTTTGCAAGAAAATTGGGATAAGACATTGGCTCTTATTCTCAAGGTACATTCTGAGTTTATCTCTCATTTTGGAATCTCTGTGTAAATATATATTGTTTAATTTGGCATTATTGTCAGAAAGGGGGAGATAGCACACTCCAAGAGATAATTGTTCAAGAGATATGTGTAATAACTTGTAAATACTATGCATATTGTATGGGGGAGATACATGTAAGAAAGATATGTGTAATAAGACTTGCAAAAATCAATTTTGAAAATTCAGAACTGTATGTCAATTTTTACACATAAACTTTGAATCATAATTGTTTTTGTCACTAATGCCAAAGGGGGAGATTGTTGGCATAAAGTTATTTTCCATTAGTGACAACACTCATCTCACAGTTCTAACCGAGCACTGAGTAATACAGTTCAGACCAAGTGATGGAAACTTAGTTCAAACCGAGCACTGAAGACACAGTTCAAACCGAGCATCGATGATACAGTCCAAACTGAGCATCGAAGACACAGTTCTAACTGAGTGAAGAAGCACTTAGTGTTAACCGAGTGAAGATGCACTTAGTGTTAACTGAGTGAAGAAGAACTTAGTGTTAACCGAGTGAAGAAGCACTTAGTGTTAACCGAGTGAAGAAGCACTTAGTGTTAACCGAGTGAAGATGCACTCAGTATTAACTGAGTGAGGAAGCACTTAGTGATGATCGAGTGAAGAAGGACTTAGTGATAATTGAGCTCAAGAGGTTAACGAAGAAGTTAGTTTCTACTGAGTGACACTATATCTACTGAGTCACCAATGGTTACCGAATTCCAGGAAACGTTGTATGACTAGTATGAACTAAGCCCCTACCTCTACCGAGTGCATGATGATGCCAAGTAATGTAGTGGATGCCACGTATCAGAAGGTCATCAAGTTTTTCTGAAGAACCCAAGTTTATTTTACTATTTGGCTGACTCAATTATATTTTGTTTACTTGTGTTTGGCCAACCTTGCACGGATAATTATTGGAATGCTATATATATGTAATGTATTATATCATTCAACACATAGATAAAAAGAAGACATACAAGATATAGAATATTGCACAAAAAAAGGGACATAAGATATGTGAATTCATCAGCAGTAAAGAATGCTCAACAAGGTCTACAAGGAGCAGAAATGATTTCATCAATCACAAAAGGTGATCTACAATAAACAATCCAGTCAAGTTGTAAGTTGATCTGTTGGTTCATCCTAACAGGTGAATCATTCTTGTAAATCCTTTAACAGGGTAGACTTAACCGTCTTTATTCAAATCTCCTAACAGTGTGCATACTTGTAAAGTATGTTTGTAAATCCTCTAACAAGGTGGATCTAGCAATCCTTTGTGCTCCTAATAGGGAAGATCACCAGAAGTGATCATTGTAAGCCTTAATCGGCCAACTTCATACTACAGTAATGAAGCTTTGTGGGTATCATCCTCACCCCAGTTTTACTTTCTATTTTGGAAGGTTTTTGGGTCACCAAATCTCTGTGCATATATGGTTTAAATGTTTAATAGTTCTTTTATGCAGCAGGCTAGATGAGTGAATGTTGTATATGGTTATTCTGAATTGACTTAAAAGTTTTATTGTTACTGATTCACCTCTCCCCTCTCAGTAACCTATTATATCTTGAATATTTCCAACAGTCTCTTGCTCATCCATTGAAATTTTCCATAATACCTTATTGGTGGGTCTCCCTTTGTATCTTTCTAATTTGATATTTTTTGCCACAACCAAATGATAATAGTGTAAAATATTATTTTCATATTGGTAGTCTTCAAATGCTGGTAAACCATTTCTACTTGTTAGGTATGTATGTAGCCAGGTGTCACATACAACGATAGACCCAATTGGATACTCAAAGCCATCATCATCTACTTGATGACATATCAATTTTTTCTTAGGTTCCACACATCTAGCTAGCCAATACTCAATCTTTTCATTGTTATCATTAGGTGCAATAACAACATAAACATGTCCTACAAGATAAGATAAAGTACATAAACACTTTAATCACATGTGTACATATATAAATAATATATTAAAAAGAAATGTACTTGAATTATATTAATGAAATGTGCATAAATAAATAATATAAATTGAAGCATGATCACAAAAAAATTTAATTTAATTGTTCATACTAGGTTGTATGAGGTTTGAAATATGACCATAGTCTTCTAATGCAAAAGTAACATTTTGGCCTTCATTTACTAAATCATCTTGAAAATGTGTGTCAATAGGTACTAATGATTTTTTTTGCCAATCTTCAACCCATTCTATATTCTCACATTCTTCCCATTCACCTACAAGACAAAACTGACGAAAACAAGCAAGCTCCCTAGTCTATATAGTCTAACTGTTAGAATCTGAACTCCTAAATGAATGCCATTTAGCTGACCTGTTAATTGTATCACAGTCATATCTTGAAAGGATATTCTTCTCTTGAACTAGTTAGAAAAAACTTTGATTGTAGAGTTCTGACTTGATCTTGTGTATAAATATTTGTTACACCATTTGACAATCTCATGTGCATTTTTGAATTTGGCTTTTTCCTCAAATTTTAATTGCTCTCTACTAAGGACTCTCTTCACGCATGCACCAACACCATCATGTTCTCCTTTACCATGTCCATCTTCAAAAAAACTCCACACATGTTAGATATTAGTTTGCTTACGTGTCCTACTCAACTAATAGAACATTCTAGCATTCTTGAGTTGTCCTATACAATTATCTGACCATATCCAATGTTGAGTCATTTGAATTTGTCTCTCTTTTAAATTATCATAAAAGACCTTGAAACAATATTAGACCAACTTAGATGAATGAAGTTTATTATCACTCATATATAAATGGTACTCTCTCAATATTTTTTGATCCTCCTCTGTACTATTTGGTGCATGTTTATAAACTATATGAACATAAATTGTTACTTGTATTAAATTGTAATATTGTGGTTGTACCCCATCTTGTGGTGCAAGTGTGTAGTTCTCTACAAAGTCAATAACTGAAAGTATAATACCAATTGGAAATGTATTCTTACATATGCAAAATTTTCCATCAAGACATCTATCATATTGAGAGTGTTTAACATATTTTGGTATGATCACACTCTTAAACTCATCCATAAATGCATGACAACTAACTTTATCTATAACTAGATCACACCTTCTTCCAATCTTCCCATCCTTCAATGGATATTCAATAGTTTTGAATATTTTTACATCAACTAATTGTTGTCCAAAAGTAGTGAAAGCATTTTCATGTAAACATTCATCTAACAAAGAAAGATTGCCACACATATCACATGTGCCAGAAAGACATGCATTGAAAAGAAAGTATTGATCATTAGGTGGCTTACAAAACAAACCTGATATGAAATCCTTTATAGTTTGAGGTGGTATTTTTATACCACATTCCTGTAACATTTCTTTGCTATGCATGGTACCACATATAGATCGAAATACATTATAATGGTAATGAAATTGAACATGATTTTTACAACAACTTGTGATTCTTTCCTTGTTAATCCTTACATACCATGGTTTACACTTTTCAAAAGATCTTTGACTAATGGTAATAGTTAACACCTTACCATCTACAAATTTTTTGAACAATTCAATTTGAGTCATGTCCAAAAGGTGTTTAGGATGTGGATCATGTATTTTTGAGAAAACTCTCAATTTAAGAACATCTCTTGAATTAGGTGATACTCTTGTATTATCATGCCAAAAAATTTCAACCAAACTTTTGACTTCACTAGTAAGTTTCATATCACATCTCATGAGTCTACCACTACAAGTCCACAAAATATTTGTTGGATCACATTCAAAGTTAACCTTTCTCTTTATAGCTGTTTCTAAAGTCTTACGATTCAAATTAAGATATTCACTTATGTTACTAATCATTTTTTTGTCAATTGTTGATTTGTTAACTAAATTTGTTGTTATTGCTCGTTGTGCTACATTCTTATCTTTAGAGTGACTTATCTTTTCGATAACATCAAAGACACTAGCAACAATAGATACAAATTATTCTAAAGATTCATTTTTATTCTTGGGTTTTGCATACATTCCCAACCTTTTCATTACTTTTTGCATTTTAGATATTTTAATTAGTTGCAACATCAACTAACATTGAAAGCCAATTTTTTTATTATAAAAAAAATGTCTATATTATATATTAGCATGTGTCCTAATTTGTCTCCATGAAACCAAATCCCTCAAGATTATCTAGCACATCATTAGAAAAATGAAAATTATGTTCAAGCACTTTAGTATCATTCTAACATGTTTGTTTAGTAATTGGTGTTTCTATGTCTACAATCATACAATTGTTATTTTCAATTGGCATTTCATTTTCACTGTTATTTAGAATTTGAATGTCATTTTCATTTTTTCTTGGTATTTATTTTAGGGCATACATTTCCATTGGATTTTGTTGTGCATGATCATTTGGCAATCTATTCTCGTGAAGAAAATCTAAATCATTTAAATTGTAAACTGCTTCTAAAAAATAACCAATTTCATCATGAGAAAAAATTTGAGGGTTTGGAGACACACCTGTATTGAATGTTTCATTGGAATGTGAACCTGAATATCTTTGTATTGATTTCTCTTCTTTAGCCTCTTCATCCATCATGGTATCCTCAATGTCTTTCTCCTTTGAAACATTGCTTAATTCTCTAACTCTTTGTCTTCTCTCTCATTGACATTATGCTTCATTCTCTTTATTTGTTGCAATCTCCTCATTTGTCAAAACTTTCATTTTCTTCTTTCTTCGTTGTTTTGATCTCATGTTTAAACTAGTTTTGAATTCGAATCAACAACTTTCAAATTATAGAAGAAGACAAGAAAATAGAATAACTATGATAGAAATTTGTTCTTGCAGATAGAAACTATCATTTAATCATTGTAATCATTAAAAATTGGTCTGTGGGGCATCTTTTGGGGCCCAATGACCCAATTATAAATCGGGCACTCCATTTTTAAACAATTGGGTAACCAATTGTTTAAAAATCAAGTGCCCATTTTGGTTAATAGCTAAAACAAAATTAGTAACCCAATTTTTGAATTACAAATCGGGTGCCTAATTCTAGTAACATGGGCAAGAATTTGGAATGTCTGTGAATTTGCATGGGGTTTTTCCTTGGGGAAAGGCATGGCATAGGCTTGGTCCCACCAAGCCTATGCCTTTATGAACCAATTTCTAACTAAGGCATTGAATCGACAATTTCAGGGATTGTCATAATTTTTATATGGTTGTCCCCATTGAATTTTTTGACAAAACAAAAACTCATTATAGGGCTTATTGTTTTGATTTCAAAAATGTAAATTTTATAGTGTCATTAGTTTTTTGGTTTTCTTTTCATTATTTATTAATCAAAAGTATCTCTTAAATGTTAAATAATGACATTCACTAAAACTTTAATAACTTTTTAAATTTTTCATATTTTGAAAATTAATTTACATATCATCAATCCTCACACAATTTTTAAATTTTTTTTTTTTAATTAATTTAAATTTTGATTAAATTATGGCATCCGTACATGAGAGGTTTTAGAAATTAGCTTAATCGTCAATTAATAATTAATAATAATAAAATTTCATTAAAAAGTTCTAGAAAAATATTCTCATCAATCTTTGGTGTGTCAGGTAACTTCATTTAAAAGGATTCACAAAAACTCATTTAGTTGTGTCAAATTATGGTGTTCATACACAAGCGTGGTAGGGTCCTAAAATAGGTATTTTGAAAAAGTTGTTTTTAAAGATCCATACAAAAAAAAAATTCTATCATATGGGTAGACAAATAAATTACATATTCAAAAAGAAGATCCCAAGCACTACAATTTTCATTCTTGAATTTTTTTAATATTTAATTTCTAAATGGCTCAAATTTTGGCATCAATTGACAATATATTTCAAAAATAGGAAAAACACTTCCACTTTTTTACCAAAAGTGAGACCTAACTTCTTGTACTAACCCAAAAGTTATTTTAGTTACAAGTTTTTTCCATTTAAAAAAATATTTTTTTACAAATATTAGTAAAATAGTAAATTAGTGAATGATACCATTCTCATTAATATATTTATTTCAAAAATCCATCTATCATATGTGCAAAATAGATTAATGAAGTTAAAAGTAAAGTAGTTTCATGTTTTTAAGATATACTATATAGATATTGTTTATATTTTTATTTATTTCTAGAGTTATCACATGTAAGAAAAGTTAGATATATAAAAGTTCATTTTGAAAGAGTAATAAAATTGTATATCTATATGTATACATATTTAAAAGATATGATGATAAAAAATAATAAATGTATTAAAATATAATATATACTTTTCTATTATTTTTAAAATATGTAAGATATTTAATAATAATATTAGTTCCCTATTTTCCTGGTAGGGATTGAATACTAACAATTTTATGGATAACTTTTTGGATTTAGTTAATAAAGAAGGGGAAATTAATTATTTTGATGAATTGGTAAGTGTTATTTTAAGTATTGTAGGATGTAGTAATAAATCAAAAAGGTAAGGATAATAATTTATTCTTTCCAAGGTATCCTTTATGTTTAGGTAGATTATTGCAGTATTATCACTAACCATTCCAATTGTCAAGTCAGCTAGGCAGGGATGAGTGTATCTTTCAGTAATGGAAGAACATAAAGTGCAGTGGCTGGAATGGTTTTCTACAATAGGTCTCAGCTATAATTAAGAATCATTTGATCATATGTACTTATTTGAATTACGATCTTCTGTATTGTAATAATAGCAATGGTGGTAATTTGATTGGGGTATGCCCCTTTTATGATGTAATAATAAAGGACCTTTTATGATGTAATAATAAAGGACCAAGGTCCCAGGCTAGACTCGAGGTTTTCTTCTCCGTTCTTTCCTCCTAGTGCCTGTTTGAATGGAGGTACTCTATTGTAAATCATTAATTTTTATTAATCAATATTATCAAAGCCGTGGTTGTTTATGATTAAAAAATAATAATAATATTAGTTTCCTAAATATTTGTTATCAACATAATATAGTATCTTAATCTATGTCCTAAAATTGAGCCGAGAAAAGGACAAAATCAAATCCACAAAAAAAAAATTAAAAATATATAAATTCATAAATAAATCAAAAAAAATTTATAAATATTTCAATTACAAAAAAAATTGTTATTGGTGATTGGTTTGCCAAGGCAAGTGCCACATAGTAGCTAGTATATGTAGATTATAGTTATAATATTTACTTATAGAAATATAGTGTAGAAATAGAATTGATTATCACAATATCAAAATATAATATAAATATATAAAATAACATTTACTTAATATCTAAATTTATGCATAAATAGTAAACAGTAAAAGGTAAGTTGCGTGTTGAATATGGAAAAAAGGAAGTTGCTTAGAAATTTAGATTTCTGAGGGATGGTCGGGCTACCATGTTTATCTACGAGATGTAGAATGGTTACGAGCTGGCCAGTATAATAGACAATCAGGTGGTATTTGATGAAGCCCTTGCCAAACTCATGCAAGAGATCAAGAACAGCAAGAACCCCTCTATGGATAATCTCCATGTCTTTCACCAGCTGCTGAATCAGAAAAAAGCCATATGGATGGAGGGACCCCTCGGTTGGACATCCTGGATAAATAAGTTTGAAGATGCTATCACATAGCTTTCCATTTGCTATGACTCTGGCTCACCTTTCTCCTTGTATTACTCTGATGTATTTGTATTTCGGATAGCAGTCCCTCTTGGTGGACTGTTTCTTTTGCTATTTTTTCGATTAGTTGGTTGAGGCTCTGCCTCCCTCCTTTTTGATGTACCTTTTTGATCCCACGATTTATAATATAAAAAATAAATAAAAAAGTAATAATTAACTTTGTATTAATATTATGAATTTAGAAGTAATAATACATAAAATATATTTATAAAAATATATTTATGTAATAGTGGAAAATAAAATATTTTCAATATTATTTCATAACATTATGGAAATTTGAATGAGGTAGTGGATGCAAACAACTGTAGAAATACTAATTTAAGCATACAAATACTTAAAATAGACTTTGGAAAAAAATTAGGAATACATTAGTTTATTTATTAATAAAACTTAAATAGAAAATATATTTATGTTTTAATTGTAGTAAAAGGTGTCAAAGATTTAATTTATAATGGTCATATTATGTCACTATTAACAATTATAATATAATTTTCATTATAATAAATGTATATATAAGTTAATAGAATATCTAAAAATGAGTTCTCTTTTAAATAGAATTCAAACAAATTAAATCCTCATAATTTATTGTACTATAAATTATGTAAGATTTTTTTTAAAGAATCAATAAATTTTTCAATCAAATATTATATAGATTTATAATATAAATAAATTAAAAGTTTTTTTTTTTTTTAAATTTAGTTAGGCTAGGAAGTAGTATCAAAGATTGTTTACATTTTTAGGTTAGACAATTAAGTTTGGAGAGCTGTTAAATGGACAAATGAGGAAACCCAAGTGGAGTACTTGAAATATATAAAAAAATTTAAAATAAAAAGTAAAAGTAAAGTGGTATACATTTATGGATTAAAGATTGAATGTGTTTTTGGAATGTTTTTTTGAGTGGGTCCTGGTTTTCACAGTGATAGGTTGCTGGTCCCGTACGCCATGAGATGGAAAGTCACAAGAGAAGAGAAGGATTTTAACTGTACCGAAGAGGCAGGGCCACCTTAGAACACAATAATGCAGCAAAAGTTATATGGCATTCCTTCACCAACAAGCTCAACATCATTCATGCACTTCATATTCATATGCCCATGCTAATGGCTTACAAGAAGTACTACTACTATTGCTCATTTCATAGATGAATGAGCTCAAGCTGACATCCAGCTGAGAGCATGATATATGAGAACAATCAGTTGAGCACTAGTTATATTCAACTAGTTATATTTATGTAAGGCCACTTCTTTCTGATTTTCTAGATATCTTGTGTTGTTTTGTTTGACAGAGAATGAGAGCAGGGGGATGCACAGTGCAGCATACTCTCACAGTGGAGGCAGCAGCAGCTGTGAGGAGTGCAGTGGGGCTGGCCAGGCGGCGCGGCCATGCCCAAGCAACACCGCTGCATGTTGCTGTGATGTTGCTTGGTTCAGAAGCATCACTCCTCCGCCGTGCCTGCCTACGCTCCCATCCATTGCAGTGGAGGGCGTTAGAAGTATGCTTCAATGTGGCACTCAATCGCCTGCCTGCTGCAGCAGGCATTGGGCAGCCATCACTGTCTAATGCCCTCATTGCTGCGCTGAAACGAGCACAGGCCAACCAGCGGCGGGGCTGTATAGAGCAGCAGCAAGCCCAGCCGCTGTTGGGCGTCAAGGTAGAGATCGAACAGCTTGTGATCTCCATCCTTGATGATCCCAGCGTGAGCCGGGTTATGAGAGAGGCAGGGTTTTATAGCCCTAACCTCAAATATAGCCTTGAGAACAATACCCATCTCAGCTACTCTCTACAAATCAGTGGCGGTGGGGGGACCCCCACCACGGCTGGTTGTGGTGGTGGTGGTGGTGATTTGTTGAGTATACAGGGACAAAACAATAGAGCCAAGGAGAAACAATATAAACCCTCATTTTCTAAAGACATGGAAACCCTGGTAGAGGCACTGGCATTTCAGAAGAGGAAAACTACCGTGATAGTAGGAGATGAGCCGTTTTACACAGAATGTATTCTTCGCCAGCTCTTCACCCGCATTGAATCTGGAGACATACCAGATTGTATAAGGAATGTTCAAGTCATTGGGCCTCAGATTTTTTCTTGCCTTTATTGCAGCAGGGATGAGCTTGAGGGAAAGCTTGAGGCTTTGAATACAACTGTGGCTAGTTGTTGCCTACGTGGGGTTATTCTCTATGTGGGAGATCTTCGTTGGACCTTGGAAATGAATCAGAATTGGAGTAGGAGCTCCTGTTGTTCTTATTCTCCTGTGGAGATTGTTATTAAAGAGGTGGGCAGAATGTTGGCTTGTTATGGTGATCGCCTCTGGTTGTTGGGGTGTGCAACTTATGAGACTTATATCAAGTGTAAAATGAGGCAGCCCAGTTTGGAATCTCTGTGGAAATTGCAGCCTCTCACTGTTCCTACAGGGGGACTCAGCTTGGCTCTTCATTATTCCAGGTCAGTTCAAATTTTCTGAGCATCTTGTGTATTTCTTGTAGAATTAGTGGAATTGGCATTGAAATTAGTGTTATTGTTCACAGAAGATGATAATAGAGTTGGACAGATTTTTTGGAACTTGGTATAATCAATAGTGAGAGAGGTAATTGATGTTTTTAAGGAAAACATATGTACTAAAATGGTTGAATTCATCGAGAACCATTTAAAATTCTATTGATTAGGGAATATATCATCAATATGAGTTTATCAAGATGTATACATATCTCGTTTGAGATCTTATGTTTTGACAATCTGTTAACGACTGTTAATACCAAAGATATACGATAGAACGAAAAAGAGGTGATGATAATACTGATATTATTACTTAAACACTCAAAGAATTAGATTTAAGTACTGAGATCCATTCATAGTATATCCTGAAAGAAACTTAACTAATTAACTGAGAAGAACATTAATAATTGGCTGCCTTTATAGAAAACATCAAACTGTCGAATAGTCGTACTTTTGTACTTCGCGTATACTCGAAAGCTAAGATCATACTCAGTACTACAACTTGCGTTAAAAAGGAGCTGATCATACTGATATCATTATCTCATGGTGATTAGAACAGTTTAGGGCAAGTGATATGATCCATTCATATTATATTCTTACAAAGAATATATAGAGATGAAACAAACTAGAGTAATGAAATAAACTATACTAGTATATTGGTGTCATAATACTGATAATTCTTTCATGACTGTTAGAATAGTTGAAGTTTTTAAGTGCTATGATCCATTAAGACTGTTATTTTCCAAAGGGTCTATGATGATGAAAGAAACTACACTGATAAACTGAGAAAAACATTAATTATTCTTTGTTTAGAGAAAAGATCGAACTATCAAACATCCATAATTGCCTATTCCCTATTACATTCCTAAACTTTCAAACAGTTATACTTGTCTATTTCGTACTACACTTCCATACTAAGATCATGTTTAATATTACTAAAATTTGCTTGCCAACTTCTGAAACATATTCACAACATGTAATGTCTTACAATTGTTTAAGTGTTTTTCTTCTAATCTGGAACGAGTACAACTCATTAGGAGCTTGTATAGTACATTCTTGCGAAGGATCTGTAATGGAACGAAACCGCACTAATAAACTGAAAATGCCAATAATTTATTGCCTTCAGAGGAAAGGTCGAATTGTCAAATAGACACATTTGCCTCCTTCCTGTGACAATCCTAAACTATGATCATGTTTATAGCTTGTAGTGTCTTATAATTCTGAAGTGTTATTCTTTCAGTCTACAATGAGTGCAAATAATTAGGAGCTTGTAAGTTCATATAACAATTCTTTTATCCTGAGTATTCAGAATAATTTTACCCAGTTTAACTGTTCAGTAAGAATGGGGTTTCTCTTTTTTTTCAGTCTCTAGTGATCTAAGAGCTATTAGATAGCATCATTGTAGGGTTAAATTATCTAAGGAGCTTCCTGTTTAAATGGCATTCATGCTTATGATGGAAAAGGTTGTTGTCTGTATATTGCTTTGAAAAAAAAAAAACATATAACTAATTTATCTTTTAAAAAACGATATTCTCTTCAGTATTTTTAAATTAGAATAACATTATAAATATCAGTATATTATTGATATTGTTCAACATGTATATATATAATTGATTAAATTACATTTACAAAATTATTAATTTTTTTGTCATTGGAAAAAAGTAGTTTTGTCTGTCTATATGCATATAAATGTATAAGTATATATAATAATTATAATTATAATAAATTTAGTTTCAAAATAATTAGAACGCAAATAAGTAAGACTTATATGCTAAATAATCTAATTTCAACCAATATAAAATAATCTATATTCTTTTTCTTAAGTGAATTCTTTAATTTAGAATAATTTGAAAGTGCTTGTTTGAATCAGCACTGCTATATATATATAAAGCAATAAATAATACATCTGTGTGTTAGTTAAATTTAATAATTTTTGGTGATAATTTTAAAATATATGTAAATACCCGAACTTCGTAAATCTTCCCTAATAAATATTACAAAGAAATTAGCATTGAAAACTTTGAGTTTCACAAAAGAAATAGAGATGTTATAATAAAATAAATTCAAAAAAAAACTTTTCATTCATATGTAAATATTTTTTTAAACATTTGCTTACTATTATAAATTGGTTTAAGTATTAAAATTAACTTCTTATAATAAACCCTACAATATTAGAAGAAAATATAAATTTTAAATTATCACGAGGTGGTGAACAATATTTGAACAATATTTTTATAAAAAGAGAACAATAATTCAATCATTCAAAAGAATATATAATCTAAGAGTGTGGAAGATTATATAATCAAATAAAAATATAACTATAAATTAGAAACTATAGTTTTATTTATAGATATTCAATATTTGAGAGTGTCATTTATTTTATTCACTTGTTTCTTTGAATGATAAATATTTCATAAATGAACACTTAGAAGGCTTTAACTTTTAAATGCGAAATATGTTTCTATAGTAAATTAAAGCTTCGATATTTATAGACTTTCTCTATATATAGCTAGCATCAAGATAGCTGAGTCCCAATAATTATATAGACCAACTAATGATATTTCGTAATGTTATATTTGGTTTGATAAATAGGTTTAGATTATAATTTGTCTTCAATTGTGAAAAAGGGTAGACTTCATTTATATTTTCATGCTTATGTTTTGATAGGATTTTGGTTTTATTAATATTTGTATTCAATGGAGTTTAATTTTGTATGTTTAATTTTAGTTAGGTAGAAACTTTCCATTTTAGTATCTCATGAAAATTGGATTTGTACATAAGAGTGAATTGAGTTCAATTTGTTTCAATGATATGGCCAAGCAACCATAGTAGCTCTATCATATTGTCTCATTATCTATTTATTTACCCTTTGACTCCACCTGATGTGTCTCACTCTCTTCTAAACCATCTCCTCACATTTCCTATAGTTTCTTTGTGTTTGACTTGGTATCTAGTGTTCAAGAAAAAATTGCAATTTATTATAGGGATCTATTATAGTTATAATTATTCTATTGAATTTCTTATATAAAGATTAATTTATTGTAAATATAAAACTATTGAAATTCTTAATAATGTTAACAATTTGTGACAACTTCTCATAAGAAGAAAATATTATGAAAATTTTAATAGATATATAAATATGTCTTATAGTTATGTTTTTTTAATAAATATTTAATTTAATTTGTGTGTGTCCATATACATATGCATATACATATACATATATATTTCTTTATATATTTACATAGTTATATACCCTATGAATGGCCAAACTTATTATGTTACTATCCATTATCCATTCTCATGATGATTTCTTGTTTCAACATATATATATTTTTATAAATATTCTATTTAATATAAACTATGTCTTATAACAAAACTTAGCCAAAATTATATATTATTTTTTATAAATAGTACTTTTTTTAATAATATATTAACTAAAATTGAGTAAATAATGTTAATATTTTTATATAAATATTTTCCTTTTTGAATTATATATATTTTATAATCTTAAAGTTAAAAATAAATTTAAAAAAATCATCAACTATAGATATTATTAATTAATAATATAAAGACCATATTAAAAATCTCAGGCTTCAGGCAAGAGTCCACAACACAACAGACTTGTGAGTCTCTCATGTGGAAGATCTTGAGTTCGAATTCACTTAACACATAAAATAATAATTAATTATAATAAATAATAATAATTAATAAATAAAAGGCTTGAAGTAATCTTTCAATTTAATTAAAGTAATATATAAATGTTAACAAAAACATAGTGTTCTTTTATTATTTTCTTTATTAGTGTATGGATATTTCAAGACTTTTATACAATCAGAAAATTTATGCAATATATAATATTATTTTGATATATTTATGATTTTAGTATATAAATTATTTTTTAATTAACTATTCAGATGATAATAGAATATAAAATATGATTTATAAAATATTTAAAAATATAATAACTTATTTAACTCATATCATGAAACAACTTGAAGGAAGTCACTTGTATTGGTTTACATTTCTGATCTATCTAATATAAGCCTAACAAGTATTTCATTATCAAAAATTTGCCTACATCACTGGTTTTCACATCTATAAAATAGTTCCATTCCAATCATTTCTTTGTGTTTCTTCTAGGTACTTGAAATTCTGATGATTCTAAGATAACATAGAAAGTCCAAAATTTTCATAACGCTTACACATAAAAACATTAACAATCCACATAACATTCTATTATTAAACAGATCACTTGTTATTGACTTTTGAACTGATGCAAAGATGATAGCAGATATTCACTGTAACTGATTAAATGTTCTTGTAACAAAGTAGCACAGCAGGGAAGGAATCTAAGATGGTGGGTGGCGAAGTTTATCCTTCAAAGGATAAACCTCACTTTGACAAGCTGAAAGCCTCCAGTTTGGACTTCTATAACATTGAGAACTTAAACAGTTGCCATGAATGTTCAAAAAAGTTGGACTCAGAATCTCCACTTCTTTTGCACCACAAAAGCTCAGTTGCCAATCTATATACCCAAATCCAAGGGACATCATCCACGTTGCCATCCTTATTTCAACACCACCATGCAGACCAGATTTCTACTGTGGACTTAACTTCTTTAGAGGTACACAACAATTGTTGAATCTTGAAATAAGTAAGTATTTTTTAATGTGGGCAGTTCATCTTAAAATGCACAAAATATAATCTGTGACAAATGACTTGTCTTTTCTATGGCTGATTCAGGTTCAAATATCAAGCGAATCAGTTAGAGACTTGGGTGATAAATGGAACCAAACTTCTGGATTTATTCACCAACATGAAAGTCAGATTCCTTTTTCTTCTTGTTCATGGAATATGTGTGGAGATAGCATGTTGAAGGACTCAAAACTAGAACACCAATCCTCCATTAATGGCAGTATTAGAAACAATGGAGATGCTTCTAAACTAAACTGGAACTCTGATGCTGAAAACTTGTTGGGTCTTGATTGCTCTTTGATATGTTCCTCGACTCAACACAACATTGAGAATTCAACTAAGGACTTCTTTGCAGAAGATAATGCTTGTGAATCCAGTGATAGCAAATCAAGATTGGAAGTACAAACTGCCCTTACTCTTGGCAGGACATCCTCCAATGACAGTGACAATAACACAACTCCAAACAAAAGGAATAGAACTAGCAATGATGGGCTGTGGTGGAAAAATGCTCAAAATTGTTCAGATTCTGTGGGGACTAATGACTAATAGTTTATGTTGAAAGCCACTAACATGCAATGGAAGACATGAAGTTCCTCAATGAAAAGCTTGGTGCAATTTGAGAAAGTCAAAGAGAGTATGAAGTGGAAAAGAGTATGATACACAGCTTAGGAAATGAACTCTTGTAGTCCTTGGAAAATTTGTTCAGAAGGCTTGAGATAGCATAACTGCCTCCAGAGATATATCCATGAACATTAAAATGAAGAATATCTATTATGAGGAAATGGGCACTGCAATAGTCTTTGAAATAAGGATCTGGAGATTGTAAAAAGTAAAATAATATCTATATATATAAAATGGGGGTGTATTTTTAGAATTGAAGAGACTAAAGTGTGTAAGGTTTGTGGCCTCTCTTCCATTACTATAAAGCTGGATTCAGCAGAATTACATTGTAGGTATTTTTGAAGCCATTTTTTCAATCAAGCAGTCTCATAAACATTTTCTCTTTCTGAGCAAGAACGATATTATTCAAATTAAATTTTAACTATTTGTGGCGAAGTTTATTTGAATTTTTATTTTATAATTGACAAAGTTATATGTAATTCATTAAATATTATAAAGTTTAACTATCAAGAAAACATGTTCTTTATGTGGAGAAGAAGATAAGTTTTTATTTGGAGAAGAAGATAATTTTTTAATTGTAATTTGAATCAGCATAATTTAAATGCTTATAAGACAGCCATTACTCTAAACTCCTCTAGACTGATGAGCCATAATTTTTTTAAGGCAATGTATGTTATTTACAGAATGATTTTCACTTTGTCAGTTTAGGTGTAAAGGAGAGTATGCATTGTCAAGAAAAGAATAGGGTGAATAACACCTTCTGTGGTAAAATGTGATATCTTAGCACGGTACATATGTTTGACCTAAATCAAAATGTAGAAAGAAACACTTCAAACATGGATTTCACAGATGCGATCCATTACAAATTTTTAAATATACAATTTCTTTTATTGAATAATTAGTTGGGGTACATAATTTGATTTTAATAAGTTTCTGAATTATCTCATCAGGTTAATACGCATAGAGCAATTCTTATGAATTTTTCAGAAGTTAATACCAAAATCAGAACCACGATGAAGGTTAATTAGGTTAACTAAATATTAAAAAAATCCTGAAGCAACAGATGAATAAACTCGTTGTAAAGATGTCAATTGATCCAGTTCTTTATTTTTCAGAGATATATGATTTAAAAGTTGAAAATAATCATCAGATCGTACTGGAAAAAATAATTCTTTGAAGGTCTAGTTCAAAACTCATAAAAATCACATTGACATTTGTAAAAGCAACTTCCCAAATATCTAATGTATTCGTACATAAATGCAAGGTTTCCAGCAATTTTTTTCCATTATGAAGCTATAACTTGTACGAATGTTTCTACAATTAAGAACATAGAATAAAGTGATATCAGCGTATATTTGTATGAAGTACTAGAGAATCGTTCAAAATTCAAGGGGCGATTTTAAGGAAAGTATGTTTGCCATGACTGTTCACCAAGGATTTGCTGCATTATTCTTTGAGTGCTATGTTGGTATTTTGCTTTTTTTTTTAACAAAAGGTGAAAAAAAAATCTTTAATAACTATCCCTACCTTTATTTATTTCAACGTGATGCATGCTTGAGGTGGTTAAAGTGAGTTAAATACATTGTATGCATAATTTTACAGTTTTTGAAGTGTCATTTATTGTCTCTTACGGAGGTAATGTTTTACTTAGTTTTTATTAAATTTTATTTATACATATTATTTGTATATAGAACTGATATGAGAAAAAGGAATTGTGAATTATGTATAGAAAAATTTAATATGATCAGTCATATTGATGCAATATGTTAGATATAGTTTAGTCTAAAGAGAGTGAATAGATTTTTCATTTATGAAGTCCAGACTGTATAATTTTTCAATTAAAAGAATGTTGTTTTTTTCTATTAAATTTATCTATTATTTATTACCAAAAATAAGAAGATTTTTTTAATAATCTCAATAAGGACCTAACCTTAACAAAAAAATCAAATCGTACTATAATTTCATACACAATGAATTTAAATAAGCAAGATAAACAAGTAAGCAAGAGTCTAGAAACTAAAATCAAGAAACTAAATTGAAAGAAGTTGGGCTTTCTTCCCTTTTTAATTAGGCTCTTTACTAAAGTCCAAAAAAAGTAACTTTCTAAATTGGGGCATTGCAATATGTAGAATAGATTTCTCATTAACCATAAAAAAATTGTTAATATTTTTTTCTTTTAAATGTGTCCTCTATTTCATATAGAACATGTTATGTTTCTTAAATTAAAAGTAGTAGAAAATGGGGGCTGACCCCAAGTAACAAATGCTGCACAACACCTACAAGTCAGAATTAACACATTTCAACCTGCCCCTTCTTAATTTCAAAAAACCCCACATCAAAGTGTCCCAAAATATAACCATCATTAAAAGGCTCCCAGTAGTATGAACTACAGTCTGAGAAGAAACATAGACAGAGAGTACAAGAGATGAGTGCCAAGATAACCATCATAACCAAACTAAAAAACTGAAACATGAAATTCAAGAAGAGAACTAACTCTCATTGTTCTTATCTTTCATTTTATATAAGACACGTAATGTGTGTATAGATGCATTTAAAATTTATGTGTTCAAGTAAGATTATCAATTAAAATGAAGGTTGAATTTCTTATGCTGACATCATAATCATTATAATTTGTTTTCTTCCTTTTTTCATTAAGCTCTTTAATAGTGACAGAAAAAAGAAACTTTCCAAATTGGGACATTGCAACATATAAAGTAGATCTCTCATTAACCATAAAAGATTATTAATATTTATTTATTTTTAAATGAAAAATATAAATTTATATATTTGTATTTCTCTAAAAATATGTTTAAACTTCCATATAAAATGTGCTCTATATCATATAGGAGACTGTTATGTTTGTATAGATGCATTTAAAATTTATATGTTCAAGTATGAATATAAATTCAAATGAAAGTTCAAATGAAGGCTGAATCTCTTATGCTGACATCATAATCATCATAATTTGTTCATAAAAATTAGAGCTATCTGATAAGGTAAACATAAATCATGGCCTACATAACATTGACAACATTTTGTCACATTCATGGTATACGTTTAAAACAGATAATGAGGCATTACAACCAAGAAATTTGGGACGTCATATGGCAAAAGGAAATAGAAGAAATAGCTAAGAATATGGTACAGCACAGTATTCTTGACCAAGCAATCGTCCTTGTTTACATTACAAGACACATGAGAAAGAATCAAAAGCTTTAGTGGAGAAAAGGGACGAAACCCTATTTTCATGCAATTAGAGGGGATGATACTTTTATAATGGCTACATCCATGAATATCTATGTTTCAATTTGAGGCTGAGGTTGATATTATGATTATAAGATAATAGACATTGTTTTGGCATCAGCATAGACGTTGAAATGTATGAAGGTGACTTCAAGATGAATTACTATTGATTGTCTGAGTCCATTAAATGTACAATCAATAAGGAATACCAGTTGATGGAATTGTTCCAAAATATACATAATTCTTCTCCCTAATATATTATCTACAAATTCATTTTACTGTGCAATACTGGAGTAAAAGTCAATGTTGAACAACAATACACAGCTATATTAGTAGTTTCACTAAACTACACACTAGCTACCCATTTTTGATATGGATGGTCATTAGTCACTGGTTATCACATGTACGTAGAAAAGGAAACCACGAATAATAAACGGTATACAAAATATCTGACAGAAAGTATAGCCGTGATGATTACCAACCCAAGAAAGCTGAAGAACGAGCATATGGTTTTGTATCTATTTGTGATATTTATTCTCTGAAGTAGCTTTTAACAGTCTTTTTGACTGGAAAGACTACAAGAACTTAGAGAATGCCCACTTTCTTAAATGCTTATAAATTTACTATAATGCTCTTTAATATCATTTGCCCCACATATTGAATGCACCCTTTAATTCACCTGCCTTTACAGTATTCTTTGTATTCACACACTACCTCGTTAGGGTTACAATATTTCTTCACAGATGCAATGAAAATCTATGATCTTCTATATACGTATAGATGAAAGTTTACAATGGTCTAAATGAGTGAAAGGGCCGTGGTCAAAAAAGCAGTTATAGAAAGCACATCAACCTTAATTCCAAGGCAAAAATCACTTTCATTTCATTCCTTTCTTCGAAAAGAGTTAGGAATATTTGACGACAAAGTGAATGAGAAGAATGGGCTTTTATATCAAAGTAAGTTAATCCGTAGTAATCGTCCTAGCTTTCTTTTTGGGCCACCTCCGTAAATATATATATATATCCTTATATTCAATCAATCAATCTCAGGACTTCATAATTAGAATTCTCTCTTCTTCTTGAAGCCTCAGCTTTCTCGAGTCTCTCAGATCATGTCCTTGTCTTGAGCCACCAATCTTGTACATCATGTTTCTCTGAAATACTTTCCATCATGAAGTATTCTCTTCTTCTAACCTATATTATCTAGAAGGTTTGTTCATATTTGATAACATGATAACATGACAACATTTTTAATTTTTTTTTCTTTGTAAATTGTCACTTTATGATGTTGTTAAAATTCCATTAAATTATTAGTGAGGAATTCATTAGAGGACTAAAATATGTTGGTTAGGCATTATTAAAGATTGGAATATTGCTAGAGAGTCTTCATTTAGTGCCTAATTACCAAATTTTGGAGAAAGTATAATCTAAGAAGGAAGCTATACTTTTTTTAATCAAAAAATATAGAAAATGACAACCTTCTTGAATAGATTTAGTAATCTTATGAATCACACAATATTGTCCAAAAGAGAACTTAGAAACAATCATCAAAGCATGGATATGGAGGGTATTAATTTCTATCAGGACAGGAAGCTCTCAGGGATCAATGACAAGTGAAAATAGGTAATTCCTACTTTAGTCCCAGTTCCATTTTGCACCCTTGGAGATTTGTTATGTTTGTAGTTATTGAATATCATACTTTAGATGGGCACTTTGCTAAGATATATGGTCACCATTTCATGTTGGTTCACCATTTTAGGCATAGGGTTAGGATAAATTTTCCTTTTTACCTTAGACAATCTCTAGGTAATTCTATACTTGCCTTTCAAAATGATCCTGATAGATATTGTGCCTGCCATGAGTGGTTAATGGCTTTAATAATGAACCTATTGAAGTCAAAAAAGGTGGATAGGCCTAGGTAGAGTAAAAAATTGCTTGATTATGAGACTGAGGGCAGTGATACTGAGGAGGATTTTGACAAGGATACCGAGGATGAGGTGGATGGGGTTGATTTAAACAAGAAAGGTGATTTGAGAAGCTCTTTCAAGAAGAAAAGGAAGGGAAAGGAGAGTGAGTTGGAACAAGATAGTGATTACAAGGAGGAGCAGAGAAAGGGTTTTTAGAAGAGAGGAACCTTGGGAAAGGTTTCAGGAAAACTGGGGAAAGAATGTGGAAAGGGATTCTATCCCCTCTTAGAATGAACCATTAATCAAGATGATGGAAAGAAAAGGAAAAATGAAGAAGGCATTTACTCAAGATGTGGGTGATGACAATGATCTCAAGGAGGTGGACCTGGATAGAAACAAATAGGGGGAGCAGGAGGACAACTTTGAACATAACAAGGAAGAGGATGAACAGGGGATCCTAAAAGAAACCATGGGTAACCCAAAGTAAATTATGAAGGATATTGGTATCCTTAAACATAAAATGTAGGATATTTCAAGGAACTTTGATCAGCTCAACAAGACAGTAAGGGGGGAGTGTATGCTGGGTCAGCACATTGATAGGCTCTTTTAGGTTATTAGCAATGCAAAAGAGGTAAAAAACTTGATGAAGCATGTGCCAACAATTGAAACCAAAAATAGGAACCTTGATTAGTTAAGAATAGATATTCAAAAAAGGATAGATGGTTTGGATGCTAGAGTGAGTAACATGGAAAAAAACAATCAAGAAACTAGCATATCAAAATTGCAATATTTTGAGGACTATGACTGATAATTTTAGTACCCTGCTAAAAAAGATGGAATAGAGTAAAGGATAAGACTCCCCTATTCTGAATGAGGACTAGGGCTCAAGCAAGCACATAAGGGCCAAGTCCAAGAAGACTGAAGGAGTGGAAGCAAAAAAGATGGATGAAATAAAAGCTTCTGTGAAAAATATGAACATTCTGGTAGACCAAGTTGCAGACCTATTGAAGACCTTCTAGTTGTTTAATTGTTTTCCTTTTGCTTTTCTTTTGCTATCTTTTAATGTAGAGTTGTACTTTGGCCTCCTATTTCTGTAGTTTTTTTCTATATGTTCTATGAGGCCTTCTTGTAAGGAAACTTGGCAATAAAGAATATAACTGTTTCCACATAATCCATAATAGATCTGAAATAAAGACAGAATTAAAATCCACATGCAAGAGAATATTCCATGAGAATATTTACATGTTGCACATCAATCTAGGCACAACATTACATAATAAAATAAAATAATAAAATATAACATTATTATGCAATGTGTGCAACACCCATTATCTCAACATCTCCCACTTGTTGTATACATTGCATAGGGTCAATTCATAGCCACATAAATGAACAAAGAAACAATCCCTCCTAGCACATCCACCATCATGGATCAAAATACACCAAGTGCTCCATCTTGGTACCCGCAACAAAATCAAAGTATCTAGCATCTCAAACATGAATGATCTCACCTCCTATTATGCCACTACCACTGGACATACATAGAAGCCATCCAAAGAGAAAGCCACCCAACTTGTCACATTAGAAGATCATAAAATCCTATACCAATTGAAAAATGCAAAGTACAAATAACCTGATCCAAAGGTAATCACATGTATCCGTAGTTGTCAAAATATCCATAGCTGAAATAGCACCCACAGCAAAGTGCCAACCCATCCAACTATCCATACCTCAAAGGCATAACAAGTGAATCTCATATCACTAATATATCCAATCTATAACCTGTAATCACAAGCCTCAAGAGCAATACCTACCACATATATACCAAAAAGCTCCCACTGCAAAAGATAATGTCAAATCTATAACCAATCCACTCACAACATCTCAAAGAAGTGAATCCATCTAGTATAAAGGACATCCACAATACATAAACTGATATCCTGCAAGAACAACTCTCGTAACAAGTCTCCAATAGTCTCCCAAATTCTCCACAACCAATAGAGGAAAGAGATAAAGTAATAACCATGTCATCTCTCGCATGACATACATGAACACAAACTAGTGATCACAATCTCTAACCAATCTCAAATCCAATGTAGGCAAAATTGAACATCTAAGAAGATAATCAAGACCAGGGAAACCATGCAAATCATAACCTGTATCATGTCCTTCTACACACACCTCTAGATGTAAACTGTGCAAGTATGATCTCCTCCTTTAAACCCCAATAAGAAGCCTCAACAACACCTAAACCATACCATATAACTAATCATGGGTGCAAGCCTCTCACAAGAAGATCAAACTCAATAAAACCATTCCTAATCCAAAGAATATGCCCAATATAAAACCATCTCCCAAACTCAACTAGCATAACAACATATGCACATGTAGATAACCAATGCTAAACCATCTCTCAAATGAACCCTCCAGAACTAACTCATGTATCATAGCTCAAGATCCATATCCATGAAATACAAGCATAAATATAATGCAACTGAGAGAAATAATGGGCTATACCTCTCAAGTAGCAAACTGCCGAGTAGACCAAGAGTGGAGAATGAGAATGCTCATCAAGATACCCAAGTCTCCAACCAAGACTTGTCTAAGAACAATATCCTCTCAAGTCCATATCAGGTGATTGCCCCTCAGACTTCCTGCTGAAACTATCAACCGTCCCAACAAATACTTCTCTAATCTAAGAAAAATCAGCATCACCACTGTCTCTAAGTATCCATAAGCACATGTAACCAATCAATCCATGCCAAATCCAAATGCAACATAGCAATATCATAAAGTATCCAGCTTATGATCAGTGTACTCAATACCAAGAAACTAAACTAAGATCAATGTCAAAATTCCAACAATGGCCTCAAGAACATAAACATGACAACATGATCTAACCATCTCAACCAAAGAGATAACATGCTCCACATGAACATACTATAACATGTCACAACTCTAAACGCGTATCAAGAGTATACCATGACATAATAATGAAACCATTCTCACACCAAGGATAACATGCCAAATAAAAGCATAAACCACACCTTTGC
Organism: Cupressus sempervirens; assembly: GCA_028749045.1. Classification (NCBI taxonomy): domain Eukaryota; kingdom Viridiplantae; phylum Streptophyta; class Pinopsida; order Cupressales; family Cupressaceae; genus Cupressus; species Cupressus sempervirens. The sequence goes on along the minus strand of CM053793.1, from coordinate 80,941,880 downwards.
CAAGAACCTTGTGAGTCCTCAAGATGCAACCATCTCCACACACCATGAAGAAAACCATCTCCACATACCGTGAAGAGTCATCTCCACACACCATGAAGATAACCAAGAAATCCATGAGTCCTCAAGATCTAACTATCTTCACACACCATGAAGATAACAAGTGCACTATGCAAATGTCAAAGACACTTCTGCAGCAATAGGATCTAAGACAAACCTCCAACATCTGCAAACACTCAATAAATATATCAATGCCAAAAAAAAACTCCCAATCAACCGTGGTACCAAGTCACCTATGGCATCATAAAATCCATCTCCTATATGAAGATCCAAACCAAACTAGGAACTAATCTTGCACTGTCACCTCATCAATGTCACAACCTCCCACTAAACCATGTATCTAAGCTATCCATGACATAATGATGAAAAAAAAATTAAAAGATCCATCCTCTAACCATGAGAATCAACCAAGGTATCAAACCATCAAAGAACTCAAAGTGCACATCATGATCTCCTCAAAAAAAACCAAATAACCATGATCCTCAACTAAGAAGATACACCACCATAACTGAATCAAAAATTCAAGCTAATGAACATCAAGGATGTACCTATATAACCAATCATGTCATGCCAAAATCTATGACACCATGATCACATCCATGAACTGAGCATCTAGCTCTCAAAGTGTCCAACCTGTCAGCATAAAATAGTCAACCACAATCCTCCATTATGACTGTACTTGGTAACAACATCTTATCCCTTCTACATGAAGAAAAAATAAATCAAAAAATCATGTGACTTAGGGCATAGACAACCCAAATCCAAGCCACCAATATGAATATGCATCAATAATGAAAGATCAATGGGAAAAGACAACCAATAACCAAGCTATAAATGCAACTCATAAGTATAGACCGCTTACAACACTGCACAACTTGTAGATCCAACAAGTCATCATACATATCCAAACTAAACACTAATAACCATATCATCATGAGACCAAACTAAATAATGAACTGAGTATACAATGACATCAAATCTTAAATCTCCAATGCCATAAACTCACAATGTTACCATAGTCAAAATATATCTATAAACTATTCAGATAAATATATCAACAAATAAATCATGCCAAACCTGCACCAAATCTGAACCAATGTGTAGAGCTTTCCAAGAGCTTTCTGTTGACTACTCGAAGTCCAAAATCTGACTCTGTATGCCCAAGTTATGTCCTAATCCATACTCAAAATAAACAACATCTACCTTTAGGGCTCTTAAAACTTAACAAATTTCAAAATCATAGAACCTACACCGAGTTGTAGTGCTCTAAATTAGCTTTCCAATGCCTGTAAGAACTCTGGAATTCGATATTCTAAGAGAAAGTTATGGTTGTTTTACTAAGACAGTCTTCTTACCATTTTTACTATGATTTTTCATTTTTCATTTTTTTCTGTGATGCAAATTCCAACGAGATTAAATTTGATGGCCATCATGAGCTGAAATCAAAAAACTTTCATTTCCTCTTAACATGGCCAAACTAGGGCATATTATATATCAAAATTTATGAAAATGTCGACCTGGATCCAATGGTGAGGTCTATTTTTACCCAGGAGGTCATTTCTGCAAGCTACCCCCCAAAACCTTCATTTAAATGAAACATTCAAAGAAAACCTTTTTTGTCCAACAATTTCACATGTCCAAATTTTTTAACATCCCATCATAACAACAAACCCAAAATCCCTCAGATTTGCAATAAACAACTCATATATCTTGCCCTTTCTTTTATCCTCTCATGCATTCCCATGGATTCAATCTAGGGTTACAATAATAAAACCATAGCTCTGATACCACTTGTAAGGAAACTTGGCAATAAAGAATATAACTATTTCCACATAACCCATAATAGATCTAAAATAAAGACAGAATTAAAATCCACATGCAAGAGAATATTCCATGAGAATCTTTACATGTTGCACGCCCATCTAGGCAAAATATTACATAATAAAATAAAATAATAAAATATAAAAATATTATGCAATGTGTGCAACACCCATTATCTCAACACTTCTATTATCTAAACTTTTATGTTTGTATTTCTTTGATACTCTGTTAAAGGTTTTGGGTCCTTTAAAGCCTATTTTTACATAGTCAAAACAATCATGAAAACATTATGAATTTTTTTTCCAAGGGTAATTGAGGCAACACTCATTTGGTCAAGAAGTTGCTTGAGGTTAAATTTGAAGATTGAGGTCTTTAAACCCAAAAAACAAGGCCCTTCATGAAGAATCCTAGAGTTATCATCTTTGTGAGAAAAGAAAAAAGAAAATTCAACACAACTAATATCTCAACCATGCCACAAAGTTTTCAAATCTAATGGGTTCATATTCTAATAGTACTAATAATATATCAAGAACATTAATGTAGATGTAGGCATCTTTCAAATCCACAAGAGATGTCCTCACAATATAAATTTTGTTAGAGTATGCTTTCTTTGTACCCTTGGCACCTTGGTACTAGAATCAAGAACATGATGAGGGCACAATCTAAGACCAAACTCAACACAAGAGGAAAAAGAAAATATTATTATCAGAAGTGCTCTACTATCACATTTAGCATAATGAAAATAGACCAAAGATGTGCCTTATGGGCTTACAATGTGGTCTGATTCTGGGGAAAAATCCTCCTTACAGTACCCTCTCCCAAACTCCACTAAAAGCTACCTTTACAATGCTAGAAATGACCTTAAGTAACCCAAATTAGGTTTAGAGTTAGGAATACATTTTAGAATATGCCATTTGGCATCCACCACCAAAATAGAAGGTTCTAGAAAACATGTCAGAAGTTGGTGTAAAATTAGAAGAATACAGAAATGGTAGTCCAACTTTCAGGAGGGACTGACGAACCATTTACATTTCCAAAAAGTTCTCCAAGCGCTCTATAGCCCTATGGACCAGCTTTTCTCTTTCCCCATTTTTTGGACCTGTACAAGGCCATTTAGTGCTCAAATCTGACTTTGAAATGCTCTTAGGAGGTCCCCAAGCAACTTAAAACTTCAATAACTTTCAAACCATAAAGCCTTTTGACCTGATTCTTTTTTTGGAGTGCTTTAAATTACAATTATAATCATCCATCGAACTTACACCTTCTAACTCATTATAATTATGGCTCAATTACAAAATAAACTATTTTTTACATTGGCATGTATCACAAGCTGTTCAAAAACTCAAACCTAGAAAACCAATAGTGGAACAATGAGAGTTGGAATCCTTATTTGACCCAAATGGGTATCCAGAAATGAAAACACTTTAGACAAAAACTAACATTAAGCATATTTTTGGGTGATATAGGATTTCCCTTACACCATTGGATGCTCCTGCATTAAAACAAAAGTTATATTAGAATAAGAAAGAACCACAAAACCATTAAATATGAAATTAGAGGTTAGATTAAGAACAACAACTTTAAAATAAGAAGTAGTGACAATCACTAGGACAACAAAACTCAAAATGGGAGTTAGCTCAAGAGTAGAAACTAAAGAAGAAATGATCATAGAAATAGTATAACTAGTATCTAACTCCAAACATTTGGAGGAACAAACAACTCCTAAGAAGCCTTTACAACATAATTTTATACCTTTTTACAAGGACAAGCAATATTGTAGGAATATCTAGAACCTTGTGAGCCATGAAGGAAGAAAAAGGACCATAATAAAAGGTTAAAAATCATTTCTTTGAGCTCAAGAATTAATCATTATTCATGGTCTCTATGACAATCACCTCAACCATCCTATTTTCCTTTGAATGGACATCGAAGATGATACCTAGGAGGCACTCATATTCATCATCTCAATTTTATTGTGGCATGATTAGTTATTTATAAACATTTGAATTCTTTAAGAAACTAAACTTTATATTTTTCATTTATTGAGTAATAAACATTAAAAATAATTTAAATATGATGTTAAAGAATATTACATAGTTCATTTTTTTCTTAAATATATAATTGTTACTTTTTTATCATAATATTCTTCATCATACTACTTCATAATTTTTTTAAAAGGATTTTAAACTAATACTTTTATATCATTTATTCTATTGGTAATTAAAATAATCATTTTAAATATTTTTATATATTATTTGTTGAGAGGCCTAGATAAAGTCACATCCTCCTTAGTTGCCAATTGAAAATCGTATTCTTTTCTATGGATTTCCTCTTTCTATTTCCTCCTCTTCTTCCTCTGCTCTAGCTTAGTCTCAATTCCCCCAATAGCTTTCTCAGTCTTATCCTCGGATTTCTTTTGTTGAATATGTCATGCCTGACCACTACTTAGGGTTTTTCTGCATATTAAAATTTTACTGTTTGAAGTATCTTTCAGATGTTATGTTGTTTCATTTGCAGAACTGGGTTAAGGTAATGCCCTTGGGACATGTGACTATTGCTGATAATTTAAGAACTTTATCTGCTCTCTGAAGTAGTAAGAATTAATGTCTAATTCTCTAGTTTTGTTACTTTTGTGTGAAGACATTAGATAAAATATTTTGGATAAAGCATTTGAAAAGTTTTAAATTAAATACAAGTTTACATATTATATTTCATGATTGGAAATAGTTTATGTTACCATAATTCAAATTCTTTATGACAACATTAATGTTAGTACGTGGCTTATTGAACATTAGCAGAGTTTATGAATGATTTAATTACGATTAATGCATTTTCTTTGTTAAGTTTAGTTTAGCATTGTTGCATAGGAGTTAAGAATTTATATACTTCTTCATTCATCTAACTTTTGATGGCAAGTTGTATATGTTATCTTCACTTGTGTTATAAATAAAAATAAAACTAAGTTGGATTTGGTTAGAACAAATTCCATTTGTTTTAAAAGGGGTTTAATAACCCGTGGCTTTCATAGAATACATATATTTTGTTGATTAAAGGATTTAATTTCCCTACAACCCTAAAGGGTTTCGAATGCAATAACTTAGGGAATTATGCATTGTTTTTAAAAGCCAACTTTGGCGATGGCTTTGAATCTGTCATATACACGACTCTGAGCAGAATTGAAGTGCATTGAATGCACATTATAGTGAGGCCATTAAGGCACTAAAGTTCTTGGTTGTCCATTTCAATTGTGAGTTTGGTTTCTACAGAAGTATTTTCAAAAAATTGGCCTTTTTGCTTTCTGAAGTGTTACATCTGTGTTCTATTGCTGAAGAGACGACAACATGAAGGGTTTCAGTTGGAAGGAGAAACTTTTTTCTGAAAAAAAATGAGCACGGTTAATTTGCTCATAGTAAGATTTTCCATTGCTTTTCATTTCAGTCTCTTCTGTATCATGGATGTATGCTGGTTAGACAGTGTTCTTAGTCTGGAAGTGAGGTTTGATTTGGCATTTCAAGCTTTGCAACAAGCACTATTGAAGATCTTTGTGTCAAGCATTTCCATTTACTATGTCTCAAGTAGGGGCATTCTCTATTAATTCTTTCTCTCTTACTACTGTATTTAATTTTAAAACAAGAATGTTAGGAGTATTATTCAATAATGTTCTGAAGTATATTTGTGTAATCAACTCTCAAGCTTGGAAGTAGGCATGGTTCGAAGATGTTTTTCTGAGCAATGTTTGTTCCCATACTCGAGGGAGGTTATGGAAGTATGCTTGGTCAACATGAATATGTTTGGGCTTTGTTGTTTATTGTCAAATAGCCCACAATTGTCAGTTTCATATAGTTGAACTCTGTGTTTAACATATCACTGTGATTAATTAATATGAGAATGTAGATTTCTTTCGGTTATGTTGTGTGCAAATGGGTTTTTACTATGTTATATGCATCTTGGAGATCACTGTGTATTGTGTACCTATGGATGTTATCAGTTTTGAGAATGTGTCTCGAATAGTGTTAATGAGGTTTGGTCTGGTCTTTTAGTCAAATGGTTTGCATTTGATTCTGGTACAGTTATTTACCCTAGTATCGCATACAAGTTTAGGGTATAACGTTATAGAAAAACCACGGATTAAAACTTTAGTTGAACACAATTTAAAATGACTATTATGTATTAAAATGTAGCTAAGTTTAAAAAAATCTTTAATCTATGACATAGACATTTTGTCATACAGTTTGAAATCAAACAAAAGTAATTGTATTGGGTTGTACTTAGTAGATTTTTGGGGTTATTCCTGCATAGCTAATTTCATTTTTCTAAGTATGTATTTGGATGTCGAAATCTGAGTTACAGCGATTACATCAAACAATAAATTTAAGGATATTAACCTTGTAGCAATGGTTAGGATAGTTTGATGGCTTCGACATTTTGTTAAACAATTACCTTGAAATATTAATGAAGATAGATTTGTGTTGTAATAGCATAACTATTGTTATGTTAATGATCTTATTGTGAGACTTAAATTGAATAGTCAAAAATTCTTGAGAAGAAAGATTTTTATGTGAATTTCGAATTTTGTTAAAAAAAATTGTTGTTCGACGCATTTTGTAAAAAATTGGTTATAATATTGATATGGAACTTTAGGTTGTAATTTGATTGGTGAGAACAGACGGCAGAAAACTTGTCAATAGTATTAGCTGATTCCTATTATACATTTTCAAATGATTTTGTGATCTGATTGTTTTCGATTACTGACAGAGAATGACATTATGATATGGTGTCTAATTTGTATCTTCAAAAGCTTAGTGCAGTTAGAACAGAGTAATGACATATTGTTAAATAGTTGTGTAGAATTCTAAAAATATAACATGAAAGCTCTTTGTAAAACAAAATAATTTACATTTGGATAATGTAATATATAGATGTTAAAATGGCATCATTGTTATTGATCTTTGTATAGGCATTGACTGGATCTAGACGATAGGAAATCTGTCAATAATGCTATAATTAATAAGAATTATTTCATTAGCATTTATACATTTCTTTGAAATAAAATGTTATGAAATAGAAATCTTTTATTCAAAAGATGTATTCTGTTATATATTTGAATTCAGAACTATTTAGAGTTCATTATTGAAAAGAAAAGTTGTTTTCAAATAAAAGGTGAATTTATGATATATGTTTGATGAAATTTCATTGTTATCATAATTACTTTAATTTTACTATCTTGCTATTCCAAAGGATAAGTATAGATTGTTATGAGAGCAGGGTTAAATAGTATAGTACTAAGATCAGTAAATATCATTAAGTTAAGATGTCAGTTTAATTGTATTTACGGATTCTTAATATTATAGTATTTGATTTTGTTGTTATAGTAGTCTAAATTTACCTTGGAAATAGGCAAAGTTAAGATGTGTTCAAATAGATTACAGGATGTAGTATCATGTTGAATACTGAATTATCTCTGTAGCATGTACATTCTTAGAAAATCTGTTTGAAGTGTGTTTAAGAATAGCTATGATGAACATTTATCGAGGTGGCTGAATACGATTTATCCTATTCAATAATTTAAATTCAGTGATAATATTAAATGAAATTAGGTGGGTTAATTACATATTAATAGATAATTAGCCTTACCTATGACTTAAACCTATATGGTTAAGTACGGAGAACAAGGCATTTCTCTATTCTGTCGTTGACAAGTATAATAGAGAAACCCGTTATGTGTTGACTATGAGCATACCATACATGGATGCAGTATCTTAGTGCCATAACGATGACACCTCAGTATATATATGTTTCATTTACATATTATTCTTAGTGCGAGTTTAATTTTGCAATAATGAGTAAAGGTATACTTCTTGCATATTAATTTTGGAATTGCACTGTGTTATAGTTAAATAGATATCTGCATTATGGTTTTGTTTATGTTTGGACTAATGTGCATGCAAATGGATTATATTTTTCTACTCAGTGTGTACTGAGCCCTCTTTTGTTTTGTGTTGCATCCTATCTGTTTCCAGGTGCTTCGAGTTTACAAGTAGCCAAAGATGCTTATTGAAGTTCTCCTTGAATCTTTATTCATTTTCTTGTAGGGTCCATACATAGACATTTAAGGATGAGATTGTACTCATTATTGTACTAAACTCAATATTTGGATGATGTTTACTTGTATTTTGAGGTTTTTAGATTGAGAATGGTTCAATCTATGTATTTGTACTTGTATGAAGTGGAGTTAATTTAAAAAAAAATATTGCGTACTTTGTACTTGTTATTGGATTCATATTTATTGGTTTTGTTAGTAGTAGTGTTACAGAATATCTAAATCCATAATCTATTCACCCAATTATATCTAGGACTCTTTCATAGAAGCTAAGGCAATCAAAATCTCATTCTTTTTCTTCATTTAAAGGCCTACAACCTCTAAGCTCCATAAACTACTCCTCCAATCTCCTGATTATGAAGCTTCTCACTTAAATCCCTCCCAACCTTCCAAATGGAATCATATCTCTACCCATTAGTCCAATATTTTCCTTATGCTTAGCCTTAGCCAAGGCTCCTTTTTTTTTTTCCTTATAGAAAGTTGAAGCTCGAAGAGGAGCCAATTAGAAAAAAAATTAACTCTACAATGGAAGATGCACAACTCATCCACTTTGTAGGAAAGGGCCTCTAGATCAATACCATCACTTGACTTAGGAAGAAATGTAGAGGAGGAAGACCTAGGAATTTGAGGGTCTTCTAGGTAGCTAAGATGGGTTTTAGGGGAGAATGGAAGAAAAATGGTCAAGGGCATTGAGAGTAGAGTTATTAGGGCTCATAGAAAACTACATAGACTTGGAAGAAACTAGAAATGAAGCTAATTCATTCAAAAGATCTGTAGTCTCCTCCTATTGTGAAGCATTTTGACCTTCCCAAAAGAATTAACCCTTTTTCTAGAAATAGAGGAAACATTTTGAGAAGCTAATAAGGGTTTATATGAGGAAGAAATAGAGGTGAACGCCAATTTATTAATTTTAATAGATAGTTTAGGGGAAAACCTAGCTTCAGGGGTCAAATTATGGTGAAACTCATAGAGACTAAAAATCAAGTTTTATTGAAGAGGGGCTCCACCTTTGACTTTAACCTTGCAAATAGAAAGCAACATTGGAGAGGAAAATGTCCAAAAATGAAAACAAAATTTATAATTCCTTTCAAAATGATTTAACATGGGGAAGAGGTGGGAATGAAAACGATTGGGCTAACCTCAAGGATCATGAACAAGATGAGAATCTCTACCACAACTTTCTAGTCACCCAAGAGCTTCTCATATTAAACCCACTTTGAAACTTTAAAATAATTTCTCCAAGGTCTAGGAAAAATCAAAGGTTCTCTTTGAAAGAAACTTTGATCTTCGAAGGGATTTTGGTCCCCTCTATTCTCATCTCAATAATAGCCAGTTTGGTTCCACTATAACCACAAATGAAATATCACCAATTATAAATTTCCTTTTATCCAAAGGACCAAGAAACTTCTTAGACATAGATCTGGATTGAAACCTTGCATACCATAGAAATACTTTTCCATATGATAATTTGAAATGGTCAACCAAACACTGGTGTTATTCTTAAATTATTCACATTTATTGCCTACTTAATCTAGTTCAACCCCTACCATGTTAGCAAGGAGCAAAACCCCACCCCCCACAATAGTCCACCTAAGGCTAGAAATCCAATATATAGAACTTTTTTAGAGAAATATGTGTGTAAACTTTCTTTGAAAAGGAGAATCCACCTATTTAGACCCAAGAAAGAAACCTCTAGAAAAGAAAGAAAATTAGAATGACAATCTGATTCTCAACTTGTATTAAAATTAATTAAACCAATTAATGACATCAATTACTTTACCATCATTGTACATTATGATGATATCCTAAGAGATAATCACACACAAGCCTCTATAGGGATAGATTCAAAATCCTCCCAACATTCTAGAAAGTCAATGTACTTGTCGCAACTTTATTAACTTAACTTAATGCAAGTTAAGAAAATCACTTTATCCATTGTGTACAAAACTCAACATTTTTTTTGTCAACCTGACTTCCCTACCAACCCAATCCATCCTTCTCATTCAAAATCTTAATAACATTAAGAGAATCATGGTTAGCTATAATAATCATATAACCCTTCTTATGAAATAACATGATCCCATGGAAAATAGCTAAAATTTATTCCACATAGGTCATTTGGACTCCCATGTTGACAACATTAGTGACCAGTACTCTACCTCTCTTTAGTATATTAAAATTCTTTGTTAATTATTTATTATCTTTACTTATGATTCACTATTATGGCCAATTGTAGAAATTTAATAGTGATTCTATAAGTCTTAAACTATGAACAAATAACATTAGGTAGAATTTTAATTAAAATTTAAAGATAGAAAAATGAACAAAGAAGGTGGATGGATTTGATTGTGCATACATAATTTTCTTGTGTTCATTTAGTTTTTCAATCATCATTTACATGATATATATATATTTTTTAAGTTTTTCTATCTTGAATGTCTTTTCAAACTTTTTTTTTTGGCACACCAATTACCTTTACTTGTTTAAACTTGTGTAGTCATTATTTAACATAGCAAAAGTTTCATTTAGCACAAGCTTGGTAATTAATCTTTTAAATTGTCAAGAAGTTCTTCATAAAGTTAGTGTTTTTTGTCCTAGACCTTGGTGAATGGTATGAAGTGGTACTTAAATAATCACATTCCTTTGTTTCAAACATTTAATGTAAGTGGAAGGTCAATGCCACTTAAATTTACTATAGTTTTTACAAACTTCATTATGTTGTTTTGGAGTTTAAATTGACTTACTTTGCTTATCATCTTCTATATTGAAGGCTACTTATTGGATATTTCATAATTTATTTGAGTTTTTTTTTCTTTCTTTGTTTTATCCTTGTTCTAGACATGTATAAATTTTGTTGATGCTCATTTCTTTCTATCTACTTAATATTTTACAAATCTAATGTTATTTAATGTATCTATTGGTTTCCCTTCTTGTAATTTTTTTTAGAGCAATAAGATAATGTGATGTAGGTGCATCAAATGGTTAAGAAATATCTTGCATTAACCAAAAGTATTCTTTAACAATTTGTTTTTTGATGGGTTCCAGTTCTAGTTTTTTTCTGCAATAGTAGAGTCAATGTTTTGTTATTAATTGTAGCTAGAACATTAAATTTCACTATACATCTATAGTTTACATTCTAGTTTTAGGTGTTCTCAATTTCCATGTATATATATTCTCCATTAATAGAGTTAGCTAGAATCCATGCTAGATTACTTTCCATTATTAATACCTTGTTTGAATGAAAGAAATCAGTATTTATGATTTATGTCAATTCTTAATGTAACATACTTTAGGATAGGGTAAGAGTGGTTATCTATAGAAACAAATTATATTTAGAGACTACTAGCTCAAAGTGTATTAGAAATAATAATTTTGACTATTAGTAGTGAACCTATATAGTACATTTAGATGATATACCTACTAAGATTGGTGAGTGGAAAAAAAATTAATTTCACATTTGTAGAACTATATTATAATAATCTATGGATGTGTAATTTTTGGCCAATTACTACACTCAATAAAAAATTTCCACACAATTGGAATAAAATGTAAGTAGAAGAAGAGAACCAAATGACTTGTTTGACTAAAAATATCAAAATAAACTACATGAAAGAAGAAAGATTCAAGGAAGATATGAGGGAAAGGGCTAAATATTTGTTGCATTCAAATAAAGTGCATATGTAATGCAATATTTTTGTTGTGTTTAAATGTAGAGATGAAAATGTTTTATTTATAGGTATATAACTCCTAATTAGACCCTTCTATCCTAACAACACTATAATACCTCATGTGTTCCTTTTTGTGTGCTTCATCTCCTACCACTAAGAATGCTCCTCCTCTACATAAGCATCATTATAGTTCATTTTATTGAGGAGCAACTCCTAATAGTTCTATACATACCCTTAGTTTTAACATTGTAGTTTGTTCCCTTTTCTACATGGTAAATCTTCTCTCTCAACATGATCATGATATCCTTGACTTGTACAAATGTTGAATTTTTTTTTCTAAAAGACTCTACAATTTCTTTTGTTTGCACAACTCCTATTGACCAAGAAGAAGAAAAAATAAAGATATTATCATAGACTAAAAGTCCATTGCTTGATAATTTGTTTGTTTATTTTATCTTTAAATGCTTAATTAACAATAAACAATATAATTTTATTCTATCTATCTTCTTTATAAAAAAAAATTAACATAAAAACACACCATTGATGAATACAATTTCCTACATAATCTTCTAAAAAAACTAATGTAACATAGCAAGAACTTACACGAGGCAACTAAATATTAGTAAGTAGATAGCTCCAAATATATCTGTTATTTGTGTGAAATTTTGTAAACTACATAACCTCAATGTCATCATGAGGAGATCATCTCTTAATCAGTGTCATGAACGTCCCATGGGTTATGCAAAAATATAAAATATGCAAATGAAAAAGAAAGGAGATTCCAAGGACTTATAAATTAAATCATTATGCTAAGATGAATGAGATGGAAGCCCACTGACCTGACAAGTACGTGAAAAGAATACAAAAATATGGGCCTGATGCAGAGGAAAAGAAAATCTCGTTATCTGACAGAAGGCATATTTATTATCATGATTATGAAGTCCGGGCTCTTCAAAAGCTGAGTAAAATAGTATATGGTTTGGAATCTGGCTAGCAATATCATCTCGTAAAGTGGCTTTCTTCAGCCTTTTGATTCCAATGACCAGATAGAAGCGGGTATACCCACTTTTCCCACATAGTTAAAAACATTCTAGACTTTGTTTTTTAGTATGATTTGGCCTTTCTTTCATTCATTCTCTGCTTTTACATGGTCTTTCGCAACCTTACTGTTCTCAATGGTTAATTGTAATTCTTTTCCCTTTTTTTCCTTTCTAAATGTACCTTTTACAGACTTTGTTTGGCCTTTCATTCATTTATCTGCATTTGCAGTGTTTGATTGTAATGTCTTATGGTTGATTTTTTAATCTAACATATATTTTTTAAGATAGCTTTTAAGTTTAAAATAATGAAAAATAAAGTATCATATGAAATATGAGAAAGCTAAATGAAATAATTAGAAACATTGTAACCAAGTCTTAATTGAAATATCCAATTTCAATACAACAAAATTATAGGTGTATACTTTAAGATGTTAGATTCCATTCATACATGAGGTATAAGACAAAGCAAAGTAAAACAACCACCAAAACAACTACAAAATTAGGTCATGATAAGCAGAAAAACTCAATCTCAATACAACAAAATTATACGTGTATACTTTATGATGTTAGATTCTAGTCACACATGAGATATGAGATAAAGCAAAACAAAAAACCACCAAAACAACTACAAAACTAGGTCATGATAAGCACCAAAACTCAATCTTAATACAACAAGACTACAATTATATGAATTAGACATATAAACTACAAAGCCAAACAAAATAAGTAACGACTGCAAACTAGGACTTAAACTTAAAAAATAAATTTTATACAACAAAACTAATTTTTTATAATCTAGATTCTAATCTCACATGTGTATCAAAACTATTCTTTTTTAATGATCTAAATCCTAATCTCACATGTAATGTAAAAACAGACAAAACAAAGCAATCAACAAACAATTGTAAACTAGATCTTTTTGCAAAAAAAAATTAATACAAGACTACATTTATACCATGCCACATCTGGATCTTGATATATAAAGACAAAGAAAAACAAAACGACGAGCGAAAAAACTGTATACTAAGTTATAAATGAAAAACCCAATCTCAATACAAGAAATGACACATATATACCAAGCCTCAATCTAAGAAATGACACATATATACCAAGCCTCAATCTAATAAAACATTACTGAACAAATGAAAACAAGACAACTAAAAATAAAATCATAAGCAAAAAAAACTCAATCTCGATATTGCTGAAGACTCCTATATGATGCTGCACCCTGATGAGTTACCAAATAGTGAGAACAATGGTATTGTTTTATTGATACACTTCTAGATCTTCTATCTATTTCAAGTTATAATTCTACAATAAATGATAATTAATTTCTATTTTAAAGTAGCTTATTATTTTTTGTTAGAAATATTAATTTCTATTAATCATCCGATGCTTCTAGATTATTAGGTTTAGGTTTAGGGTATATTAGTTAAAGTATTTTCTAGAAGTTCGAGTCGGCTAAGATCATGGTGAATGAAATATAATATATTTTATTGTGTGGCAGCACATTGTGTTGTCCTACATTTATGTTATTTTTCTTAAGATTGGATTGAATTTCAAATTGTGATAAAAGAGCAAGTGGTGTGTTGGTGCTGCTAAATGGTGGAGGATTGTTTGTGTTATGAGAAAGATAATTGTTTTGAAGAAGATCACATAAGAAGTATTGAGCAGGAAAGAGGGAAAGTTGGCAAAAAAGTATGGTGTGAATTCTTATAATTATTTAATGGCATTTGAGAAATTATACTTTTGTCTTTAAAAGAAAGGAAGATTATAGTCAAAAAAATGTGTTAACTAAGAAGTGAAAAGTCTAGCTGTCCAAAGGTTTGTTCAAGTTGATTGAAGATTTAATTCTAGAAGTAAAAAGGTATTTAGAATTTTCTAAAAGAAAGAGTAAAGTGTGTTAAATTATTGATTTCAATGGGAAAAACTGGTAGAGTTCAAAAAGAGAAGACAAATAAGCTAGAAGAAGAATTAGTGATGGAAAATAAAGAAAATGCAAGATTATTGTGTGAAAAAGGTATTTTGCAAAAGGAATTGGAAAAAGTAAGAAATGAAATGGGAGAAGAAAACTCTAAATTGTTAAATGAAATTAGTGTCCATATAGAGGCAATTGAAGAGCTAGAGGATAGGCTAAAATTTGTGGAAGAAGTACATAATTGGCAAGTGAAGGAAACATGTAAGCTTAGAGAGAAAAATAAAAAATTAGAAGAAAAGTTAAATTTGTTTGATGATGCTAAGAAAAAGAACAAAGTTTTAGAAGAAAATGTGAAGAAATTGGAAGAGGAAAATAGTATGTTGAAGAAGGAATTGTCTACTTTGAAACAAGAGAGAGAATGTTTGAATGTGAAACCATTTATAAGTGATGTATCATGTGACACAAATGATTTGTGTGATTATGAAATTGAGAAATGTGATTTTGCTAAAGCTGAAAGTGTTTGTGATGGAAAATGTAAGAAAGAAAATGACAAGAAGTTTGTAGATTTTATTTGTTAAGATAATAATAGTGTTGGTTTGAAGATTATGGAAAGAATGGGTTTCAAAAGTAAAGGTTTAGGAAAGCATGAGCAAGGAATAAGGAATTTGATTGAGCCTATAGTTAGGCCAAAATATGAAAGTCTTGGATATGATGCTAAAAAGATGAATAAAGGTTCAAGAGAATCAATTGATAGCATAAAGATTGTGCAATGTTCACATTGTAAGATGGGATATACATTCTTGTAATATTTGTGGCTTGAAAAATCATTGTTATAAGACATTTTGGAATAGAGAGTGCAATAAAGATTTTATGGTAGGTTGTATAAAAATGTATTGTGGATGGAGCTATGGATTGAATTGGTAGAAAATTGCAAGAATGATTAGACGTTTATTCAAATACAAATGTTCAAGTATAAAAAAGAACACAATAGCTTTGGGAAACAAATTAGAGAAAGGCATCAAAGAGGCAAAAGGTTCTTAGTGAACCTTGTCACTAGCATTTGTGATAGATGAGGCAAAATTATCAATGGATCCTATGAAAAGAGGAAATCATTAGCAGTCAATTGTTGACAACTTGGAAGACACTATTCATGCATTAACAGATATGAAGATTACATGGCACATTGGAATTTGTATGCTACAAATTTTGATAGTAGAAATTAGGGGGAAGTGTTAGAAATATTAATTTCTACTAATCGTCTGATGCTTCTAGATTATTAGGTTTAGGTTTAGGGTGTGTTAGTTAAAGTATTTTCTAGAAGTTTGAGTCAACTGTAATATTTTCCAGAAGTTTGTAGATATGTTGTTTTCTCGGCTAATGCTAGATTTCTCTAGAATATTGTATGGTTGCCTATAAAAAGGCACTATGTACTCATTTGAGATCACTGTGAATGAAATATAATATATTTTATTGTGCGACAACACATTGTATTATTCTATGTTTATGTTATTTTTCCTATTTCCCATCCAACATTTTTCAATTTTTAGCATGAATGAGATGATTTACACACTGATAAACATTATTGAAACTGACAAGTCTCAAAATTTGATAAACAATGAGAGCTAGTTTATGTTTTTCATGAGGATTTCAAGGGACTAGACATAAGAACATATCAACTAAATTTCTCTCATAAATATTCTTTCAAAATGGGTGTGGAATTATCCATGCTAAAAGAAAGTTTTGGTATCTTTCTTTTCCATAAATATGTTGGAAGAATTGAGCTTAAGGCGAGAAATCAAAATTTCTCAATAGAATCAAAACCCTCAACCCTAATATCAATGAAAAAAACACTTCTTTCTCCATTCTTTTGATAAAGTGACACATAAGACAACTGGAATGAGATTAGTTCACTTCTATTTTAAGTGGGCTTTTACATATATTATGTGACCTTATGTTTTCGCCCCACACAATAATTTACATGATATCATTCATTGCATATTGTTTTATATTGTGTAATTAGTTTTATCATATAATTCCAATTATCAAAAGCTTATAGAACTAGAAAGTTTGTCCTTGTAAAACTAGTTTCTTAACTTTGTTTACATACAAAAATTACTAACCTCCTTTTAGTATTTTGCTGATAGAATACATACTACTTTAATGAGTTTTCTTAATCCTCCAATTAGGATTTAATATTTTAATTTTGCGATAGAATACATACTATTTTAATGAGTTTTCTTAATCTTCCAATTAGGATTTAATATTTTAATTTTTTACTTAAAAAATCTTTTATTCTTTTAATTATGTCACTAATGTATTTTAACCAGTCATCCCTCTATGTTGAAAAATTTCTTAAATTGCATAGTTGAAATTAATAAAATTTTAATTGTTAAAATTAAAAAATAGAATTAAAAATAATAAAATTTATGCAAATTATATTTTGTAAATTTTGTTTTGTTATAACACTTACAAATTTTTATCTATTTACATAGAGTAAATAACATATATTTATATTTTATGGAAAAAGAGGGGTAAAAAATTATTAAGACATAAAGGATTACAACAAGGAGAGCCTATCAAGGAACTCTGTCCTGATCAAAAAGTTCATCAAATTCTCATAATAGATCAAGGGGCAGCTGGCCCCTAGCAATAATATTCGAACCTGGTGCATGAACCTAAGCCCATTAATCCAAACTATCAGTAGCTCTATTCCATTCATGAGGAGTGTAAGTAAACCTAATGAACTCAAGAGAGGTACAAAAGAGAGATTCTAATGAAAAACAATAGCTAGTTGCCAACGAACATCCTCAAGCTCATGCAAAGTAAGAAAGTTCACCAACACTTATGGTGTATCAACTTCTTGAAGTCATAACTTTTGACTGGTATATGAGTTTTGGTAGAGATTTTATAGCAGTCACATAAGGAGTTATTTGGATTGCCGATGGATCTCAGCTAGATAGGTGGCCATTTTGTCATTTTTTTTCCAACCTAAAATTTTATCTTGACCTCCAAAATTAAGCTTTTGTGTTTTTTTTTTTTTCCAATTTTTTAGAAAGTTATTTTTTTAATAAATTTGAAATCATACTCTTGATTTTGTAGACTAGTTAGCAATTCATCTTACCTTAGTTGGGGGCATTTCTTGGGAAAAATTGAAATTAGTAGGATGGATTTTAGAAATTACCAAAAATCCCAAATTCTATTTTTTCCAAAAATTTGTCAAATATGGTAATTTTTAGAATTGTAATAAGTAGGCATTTTCTCTCATTGTAAGGTAGAAGAGAGGTGGAGAAGTTGAATGAAATATTTGGCATTTTGAAAATGTGTGTTGTGTTATTATTTTCTAAGTATTATTTTGAAAGGGGTTTGGGCTACATCATTTGGTATAAGAGCACAAAAGGTCTAGGAAAAAGAGAATTTTGTTGTTATGTAGTTTTGATTTTATGTTTAGGCAGGTTGAGAAGAGGAACTAGTTTCCTAAAGACTAGGTAGAGAAGATAAAATACCTAGGTTGAGGCAAAGGCAAAGCAAAAGCAAGGTTAATGGACTCGTTTAAAGAATTAGATTTATTGATGAATTATTTGCATAAGAGGAGAGAAGAAAACAAAATAAAAGAGAAAGAGAGGAAGAGGAAGGAGGAAGAGATGAGGCAATTAGAGTTGAAAGAAATGTTAAGAAAATTATAAGAAAGTTGGCAACAATTAAGAAAGCTAATGCAATTGGAAATGCAAAAATGGTACCTACGAGTCAAGAAGAAGATCACATGGTCTATTTAGAAGATTATTTAGAAGAAGAAAAGGAAAGAAGAGACACAAAAAATTAAGGAAGATTCAAAAAATGAAATGGTGAGTATAGCAATAATTATTTTGACATCAAGAATTGATGAAGCCCAGATAAACATAGCTATGGAAGAGTCTTTTTTATCATTTTCAGCCTTATGGCAAGAATAAACAAAAAAAAAAGGTTATTTATAATGAGATTTCTAATGTGGATATTTCATATTTTTTTAATGAGGTATATGAATGTTCCTAGAGGTATTATGTTAATTGTGGTCATGGTGAATATGTTGATATATTATTTTTTGGAGACATAAATAACTATGGTACAAAGGTTTATACACAAGAAATGAAATTTTGGATTCTAAAGGATGATAAGATATTGAGTAGAATATGGATTAAGAATAATGAGAGGAAGAGGGATCCAATGACAGATGCAAAGATGAATGATAAAATGTCAAAAATTTGGAAGATCAGGAAGAAGGAATAAACTTGCATTCCTTTGAGTCAATAAAATCAATGTTTGATACAATGGAAGAAAAAGTTCTAGAAAAGAAACTATACACATTTTTTAAAAAACTTGTGAGAGCTATGTTCTTTCAAGTAGAGGAGAATGATGCATGAGCTCTTAGTAGCTTTCTAAGTAGGAGCTTTTAGTAGTTTTAAAAAAAAAATTAAAGTTTTTCTTAGTTTTTAGAAAGTTGGTTTTTATTAATAACCTTGAAATATTACTTCCAATTTTGAATGTTAGTTGGCAGTTCATCTTATCTCAGTTTTAGGAAGCTTCAAAAAAAAAAATTAGCTTTTTTCGAGTAGTTTTAAAATTAACAAAAATGGCAAAAAAGAGTTTTTATGAGAAAACTGCCAAAAATGGTAATTTTGGATTTGTATTAAAAATTTTAATCTCTCACATTCTAGGAGAGGGGGATTTGGAAGAATAATTACATGGCCTTCCAAATACCATTACCTCTGATAGGGACACTAAGTTCTTGCACCATTTTTGGAGGACTCTCTAAAGGAAATTAGGAACACAGTTACAGTTTAGTAGTGCTTATCATCCTCAAACAAATGGACAAAAATAGGTAGTCAATTAGAGTTTGGGAAATATATTATGCTTCATTGTGGGGCAGAAGCCTAAACAGTGGGACTTGGCATTACCCCAGGCATAATTTTCCTATAATAGTTCTGTTAACAGATCCATTGAAAAATATCCATTTCAAATTGTCTTTGGTCAAAACCCTCAAGGTGTTCTAGATCTTTTGTCACTTCCCTTAGGAGATAGAATTAGTGATGATGGAGTTTCTTGTGTTAAATATCTTCACCAGCTCCAACAAGAAGTTAGACAATATTTATTGGATATTAATGTGAATTACAAGGTTGCTGCAAATGCTACTTAGAGACAACAAATATTTAATGTTGGTGACTTGGGGATGGTTTACTTGAGGTGTGAATAGTTTCCTATATGCACCTATCATAAATTGAAGTATAAAAAGATTGGGCCTTGGCAAATAATAAAAAATATTAATGATAATGCTTATGAGGTCAACTTATTGGAAAATCTTGACATTCCCCCTATTTTTAATGTTTTTGATTTATACACATTCTATGGAGATGTTCCCAATGTTGATGAGGGCAAGGGAGTGGATTGACAACATCACCTCCTTAATAAGAAGAAGAAAAAGATTGTGAAAATTCTTGACAAGCAAACTACCTCCATAAGGCATGGTCATCATAATAGATGCCTTATATGGTAGGATGGGTTACCTGAAATAGAGAGTAGATGGTTATCTAAGTGGGTAGTAATGTAGTTGGATCTAGTAAAATTGTAGCAATTCATACACCATCACTTGCAGGAGCTACATCTCTTTCAAGAAGGGGAGAATGATGTATCAACCTCTGGTAGTCATAACTTTTGACTCGAATATGGGTTTTGGCTCAAATTTTACAGATAGTCATGTGAGGAGTTATTTGGATTGTCGATGGAGCTCAACTCAATATTTGGCCATTTCAATATTTTTATGTGAGCCTAAAGTTTCATCTTGACCTCATAAATTAAGTTTTTGTGCTTTTTTCTAGTTTTTTACAAAACAATTTTTTAATAAATTCGAAATCATACTCTTGATTTCATAGATTAGTTGACAATTCATCCTGCCTTAGTTGTTCTACTTAGCATGCGTATGAAGACCAGTTCAACTCCAACCTATATAGAGCAATCCAACCTGTAGGATTCCCTTTCCCTTTTCCCATTCTCACATCTATAGGCTTTTCTTGGAAAAAAATCAGTATTTGTAGGATGGATTTTGGAAATTACCAACAATGGAAAATTCTATTTTTTTCAAAAAAATTCCAAATATGGTAATTTTTAGAATTGTAATAAGTAGCCATTTTCTTTCATTGTAAGGTAGAGGAGAGTTGGAGAAGTTAAATGAAGAATCTAGGGTTTCAAAAATCTGCATTGCATTATTATTTTTTGAATATTATTTACAAAAGGGTTTGGGCTACATCATTTGGTATCAAAGCACAAAAGGTCTAGGAAAAGAGGATTTTGTGGTTGTGTAGTTTTGAGTTTATGTTTATGCAGGATGAGAAGAGGAACTAGTTTCCTAATGACTAGGTAGATAAGATAAAACACCTAGGTTGAGGGAAACACAAAGCAAAATGAAGGTTAATGGACTCGTTTGAAGAATTAGATATTTGATGAAGTATATCCATAAGAGGAGAGAAGAAAATAAAATAAAAGAGAAAGAGAGGAAGAGGAAGGAGGAATAATGGAATTAGAAATGTAAAAATGGTACCTACTAGTCAAGAAGAAAATCACATGGCCTATTCAGAA
The DNA here is from genome assembly GCA_028749045.1 of Cupressus sempervirens. NCBI lineage: Eukaryota > Viridiplantae > Streptophyta > Pinopsida > Cupressales > Cupressaceae > Cupressus > Cupressus sempervirens. The sequence continues at coordinate 80,920,670 of CM053793.1, read as the reverse complement.
GAAGAAAAGGAAAGAAGACACAAAAGATAAAGGAAGATCCAAAAAATGAAACGATTAGTATACCAATGACTATTTTGACATCAAGAATTGAAGAAGCCAAGATAAACATAGTCGTGGAAGGGTCTTTTTATCATTTTTAGCCTTATGGTTAGAATGAGAAAACAAAAATTGTTGTTTATAATGAGATTTCTAATGAAGATGTTTCATATTTTTTAATGAGGTATATGAATTTTCCCAGAGGTATTATGTTAAATGTGGTCATGGTGAATATGTTGATATATTATTTGTTGGAGACATAAATGATTATAGTACAAAGGTTTATACACAAGAAATTAAATTTTGGATTTTAAAGGCTAAGAAGATATTGAGTAGAATATGGATTAAGAAAAATAAGATTAAGAAGGATCTAGTAACAGATGCAAAGATAAATGATAAAATGTCAAAAAATTGGAAGATTAGGACAAAGGAATAAACTTGCATTCCTTTGAGTCAATAAAATCAAGGTTTGATAAAATGAAAGGAAGAGTTCTAGAAAAGAAACTATACACATTCAAAATAAAAAATTGTAAGAGTTGCAGGGTAAAAGCACAAACCTGTGTCACCCTTTCACAAAGGAAAAGGCTAACAAAAGTGTAGTTGTTCACATTCAATGACAGTAAAACTAGTATTATTATTTAGAATTTAAAAATGAAGTAAACTAATGAAATGTGTAGAAATGGATGAATTTTAGGATTATAATTTTTAATAATTATTTGGAATAAGAAATTATATATTTTCTTATTTTTAAAAGATAAATTTTAGTTGCTAAAAAATGCTGAAAATTAGGGGTCCAGTTGCCACCACAAAGCTCTATGGAAATAAACTTATTTCCCTTTGATCTTAGATTATGTTATCAATAATATATATAGCTAGAACAATCAAAGATAAAAATGGGCTTTAGATCTATATTTACTCTTTTATAACAATTCAAATTTCAACTTATTCAAATCAATAGCTTTCATTTCCCACCACATTTTTCAAAATAAATCTATTCTAACTAAAAGAAAAATTATAGATTCTAGAAGAGGACTCTCTTCTCTAGAATTTCATATAATTTTATTTTATTTTTTGGATATTACTTAATATTTTTTTCGTTGTCAAAATTGACATCTTCTCGAGTGTTAAAATACGTACTTGTAGAATTTTTAAATTACAATATACTATGTCTAATTAACATGCTATGAACTCTAGATGGGAATATTATTGACTTTGAGCTCTATAATATGGTGTTTATATGTTATTTAAAAAGTATCATAATAGATAGTAAGAGTTATTGAAATGTCAGTTTTATGAAATAAATTTTTTTTTTGGTAATTGGATTCTAACGAGTATAAAACATGCATTTAATAGGCATTTCCAATTGGAAAAGTGTGAGACCATATATAATTTAGCTAGAATAATTTTATCAAGATCATATGTTTGAAGAAAATATTTTTTAGATAGAAATACTCAAATTTAGTCATTCTGATAAGTCAACCTGAAAGGTGACAAAACTTTGAACTTTTACCCTATGTTCCATCAACCAAAGGAGAATGATGAGACAACTTTAAGTGGCTTTCTAAGAAAGAGCTTTTAGTAGTTTTTTTAAAGCTTTTAATATTTTTCTAAGTTTTTAGAAAGTTGGTTTTTATTAATAACCTTGAAATATTACTTCCAATTTCAAATGTTGGTAGTTAATCTTATCTTAGTTTTAGGAAGCTTCACGAAAAAATCAACTTTTTTGAGTTGTTTTAAAAATTAACAAAAATGAAAAAAAATAGTTTTATGAAAAATTTGCCAAAAATGGTAATTTTAGATTTGTATTTATAATTTTAATTTCTCTAAATGTAGGATAGGAGGATTTGGAAGAATAATTACATGGCCTTGCAAAGACCACTACCTGTAATAGAGACACTAAGCTCTTGAGCAATTTTTGGAGGACTCTCTGGAGGAAATTAGGAACACAATTATAGTTCAGTAGTGCTTATCATCCTCAAATGGATGGACAAATAGAGGTAGTCAATCAGAGTTTGAGAAATCCTATTATGCTATAGTGTGGGGGAGAAGCTTAAACAATGGGACATGGCATTACCCTAGGCAGAATTTTCCTATAACAATTTTATTAATGAATCCACTAGAAAATCTCCATTTCAAATTCTCTATGGTCGAAACCATCAAGGTATTCTAGATCATGTGTCACTTCCCTTGGGAGACAAAATTAGTGATAATGGAGTCAATTTTGCTGAATACCTTCACCAACTCCAACAAAATATCAAACAAAATTTATAGGATAGTAATGTGAATTACAAGATTGCAATAGATGCTACTTAGAGACAAAAAATATGTGATGTTGGTGACTTGGTAATGGTTTACTTGAGGCATGAACAATTTTGTACAAACACCTATCATAAATTGAAGTATAAAAAGACCAAGCCTTGCAAAATCATCAAAAAGATTAATGATAATTCTTATGTGGTCAGCTTACCAGCAAATCATTTCCACTATTTTTAATGTTTCTTATTTATACACATTCCATAGAGATGTTCCCAATATAGAAGAGGGCCAAGGAGTGGATTGGCAACATCACCCCCCCAATAAGAAGGAAAAGAATGCCAAAATTCTTGACAAGCAGACTACCTCCACAAGATATGGTCATCATAACAAATACCTCATATAGTGGGATGGGTTACCTGAAACTAAAAGTACATAGTTATTTGAATGGGTAGTAATGTAGTTGGATCTAGTAAGATTGCAACAATTCATAGACTATCACTTGCATGAGCTATGTTTCTTTCAAGAATGGGAGAATGATGTATCAACATTCGAGAGTCATAACTTTTGACTCAAATATGGGTTTTGGCTGAAATTTAATGGGCAATCACATGAGGAGGAGCTATTTGGACTATCAATGGATCTTAGTTTAATAGGTGGCCATTTAGACATTTTTTGGGAGCCTAAAATTTCATCTTGACACCAGAATTGAGTTTTTGTGTTTTTTCTAGTTTTTTAGAAAGTTGTTTTTTTAATAAATTCAAAATCATACTCTTGATTTCGTAGAGTAGTTGGCAATTCATCTTTCTTTAGTTGGGGGCTTTTCTCAGGAAAAATCAGGATTCATAAGATGGATTTTGAAAATTACCAAAAATGGAAAATTATATTTTTTCTGAAAATCTACCAAATATTAGAATTTTAAAATTGTAATAATTAGGTGTTTTCTTTCATTGTAAGGTGGAAGAAAGTTGGAGAAGTTAAATAAAGAATCTAGTGTTTTGAAAATCTATGTTGTGTTATTATTTTCTGAATATTATTTTGAAAGTGATTTTGGCTACATCATTTGGTATCAGAGCACAAAATGTCTAAGAAAAAGATATTTTTGTGCTTGTGTAGTTTTGAGTTTATGTTTATGTAGGTTGAGAAGAGGAACTAGCTTCCCAAAGACTATGTAGAGAAGAAAAAATACCTAGGTTGAGGCAAAGGCAAAGAAAAAGCAAGGTTAATGGACTTGTTTGAAGAACTAGATTTATTCATGAAGTATTGCATAAGAGGAGAGAAGAAAATAAAATAAAAGAGAAAGAGAGGAAGAGGAAGGAGGAAGACATGAGGCAATTAGAGTTGAAAGAAATGTTAAGAAAATTACAAGAAAGTTGGCAATAATTAAGAAAGATAATGGAATTGGAAATGTAAAAATCGTACCTACCATTTAAGAAGAAGATCACATTGCCTATTCAAAAGATTATTTAGAAGAAGAAAAGGAAAGAAGAAACACAAAAAATAAAGGAAGATCTAAAGAATGAAATGGTGAGTATACCAATGACTCTTTTGACATCAATAATTGAAGAAGCCAAGATAAACATAGTCATGGAAGAGTCTTTTTATCATTTTCAGCATTATGGTCAGAATGAGCAAACATAAATGGTTGTTTATAATGAGATTTCTAATGAAGATGTTTCATATTTTTTTAATGAGGTATATGAATTTTCCTAGAGGTATTATGTTAATTGTGGTCATGGTGAATATGTTGATATATTATTTGTTGGAGACATAAATGATTATGGTACAAAGATTTATATAGAATAAATGGAATTTTAGATTTTAAAGGCTAAGAAGATATTGAGTAGAATATGGATTAAAAAAAATAAGAGGAAGAGGGATCCAGTGACAGATGCAAAGACGAATGATAAAATGTCAAAAAATTGGAAGATCAGTAAGAAGGAATAAACTTGCATTCCTCTAAGTCAATAAAATCAATGTTTGATACAATGGAAGGAAAAGTTTTAGAAAAGAAACTACACACATTCAAAAAAAAACTTGTAGGAGTTGTGTTCTTTCATCTAGAGGAGAATGATGCAAGAGCTTTTAGTGGCTTTTTAAGCAGGAGCTTTTATTAGTTTTTTAAAGCTTTTAGTGTTTTTGTTAGTTTTTAGAAAGTTATTTTTTATTAATAACCTTGAAATATTACTTCCAATTTCAAATGTTAGTTGGTAGTTCATCTTATCTCAGTTTTAGGAAGCTTCACGAAAAAAATCAGCTGTTTTGAGTTGTTTTAAGAATTGCAAAAAATCGGCAAAAAATAGTTTTATGAAAATACTGTCAAAAATGGTAATTTCATATTTGTATTTAAAATTTTAATTTCTCTCATTGTAGGAGAGGAAGATTTGGAAGAATAATTACATGGCCTTTGAAATTCCATTAACTCTGAGAGAGACACTAAGTTTTTTAGCCATTTTTTGAGGACTCTCTAGAGAAAATTAGGAACATAGTTAAAGTTTAGTAGCACTAATCATCTTTAAATGTATGGACAAAAAGAGGTAGTAAAATAGAGTTTGGGAAATCTATTATACTTCATTCTGGGGGAGAAGCTTAAATAGTGGGACTTGGCATTACCCTAGGCAAAATTTTCCTATAACAGTTATGTTAACAGATCCACCAGAAAATCTCCATTTGAAATTGTCTATGGTCAAAACCGTCAAGGTGTTCTAGATCTTGTCTCACTTCCCTTAGGAGAAAAAATTAGTGATGATGGAGTTTCTTTTTTTGAACACCTTCACTAGCTCCACCAAGATGTCAAACAAAAGTTATAGGATAGTAATGTGAATTACAAGATTGTTGCACATACTACTCAGAGACAACAAATATTTGACGTTGGTGAATTTGTGATGGTTTACTTGAGGCGTGAATAGTTTCCTTTAGGCACCTATCATAAATTGAAGTATAAAAAGATTGGGCCTTGCAAAATCATCAAAAAGATTAATGACAATGCCTATGAGGTCAGCTTGCCAACAAATCTTGACATTTCCCTTATTTTTAATTTTTTTAATTTATACACATTCCATGGAGATGTTCCTAATACAGATGAGGGACAGGGAGTGGATTGGAAACATCACCTCCCCAACAAGAAGAAGGAAAATATTGCTAATATTCTTGACAAGTAGACTACCTCCACAAGGCATGGTCTTCATAATAGATACCTCATATAGTGGGATGACTTACCTGAAATATAGAGTATATGGTTATTTGAGTGGTCAATAATGTAGTTGGATCTAATAAAATTGTAGAAATTCATAGACCATCACTTGTAGGAGCTGCATTTCTTTCAAGTAGGGGAGAATGATGTATCGACTTTTGGGAGTCATAACTTTTGACGTGGATGTGGGTTTCAACTAAAATTTTACAGGTAGTCGCATGCATAGGAGTTATTTGGACTGTTGATGGAGCTTAGCTCATTAGGTGGCCATTTCAACATTTTTCCAAGAGTGTGAAATTTCATCTTGACCTTCAAAATTGATTTTTTTTGTTTTTTTCTCATTTTTTGAAAGTTATTTTTTTAATAAATTCAAAATCGTACTCATGATTTAATAGATTTGTTGGTAATTCATCTTGCCTTTTTTGGGGCTTTTATTGTGAAAAATTGGGATAAGTAGGATGGATTTTGGAAATTACCAAAAATGGAAAATTTTATTTTTTTTGAAAATTTGTGCAATATGGCAATTTTTAGAATTGTAATAAGTAGGTGTTTTCTTTCATTGTAAGGTAGAAGAGAGTTGGAGAAGTTGAATGAAGAATTTAGTGTTTTAAAAATCCATGTTGTTTTATTATTTTCTGAGTATTATTTTGAAAGTCGTTTGGGATACATCATTTGGTATTGGAGCACAAAAGGTCTGCGAAAAAGAATTTTTTGTGGTTGTGTAGTTTTGAGTTTATGTTTATGTAGGTTGAGAAGAGGAACTAGCTTCTTGAAGACTAGGTAGAGAATATAAAATACCTAGGTTGAGGCAAAGGCAAAGCAAAAGCAAGGTTAATGGACTTGTTTGAAGAACTAGATTTATTGATGAAGAATTTGCATGAGAGGACAGAAGAAAATAAAATAAAAGAGAAAGAGAGGAAGAGGACAGAGGAAGAGATGAGGTGATTAGAGTTGAAAGAAATGTTTAAAAAATTACAAGAAAGTTGGCAACAATTAAGAAAGCTAATGGAATTAGAAATGAAAAAAATGGTACCTACTAGTCAAGAAGAAGATCACATAGCATATTCAGAAGATTATTTAGAAGAAGGAAAGGAACTAAGAGACACAAAAAATAAAGTAAGACCATAAAATGAAATGGTGAGTATGCCAATTACTTTTTTGACATCAAGATGAGGGTCAGGGAGTGGAGTGACAATATCACCTTCGTAATAAGAAGAAGGAAAAGATTGCCACAATTCTTGACAAGAAGAATACCTCCACAAGGCATGGTCATGAAAACAAATACCTCATAGAGTGGGATGTGTTACCTAAAACAGAGAGTACATGGTTATCTGATTGGGTAGTAATGCAGTTGGATCCAGTAAAATTGTAGCAATTCAGAGACTGTCACTTGTAAGAGCTATGTTTTTCTCAATAAAGGGAAAATGATGTATTAACTTCGAGGATTCATAACTTTGATTCAGGTATGGGTTTTGGCTGAAATTTTATAGGTAGTTGTGTGAGGTGTTATTTAGATTACAGATGGAGCTTATTTGAGTATGTGGCCATTTCAACATTTTTCTTGGAGCTTGAAATTTTATCTTGAGCTCTAAAATTAAGTTTCTGTGTTTTTTTCTAGCTTGTTTGAAAGCTTTTTTTTTTAGTAAATTCAAAATCATACTCTTGATTTCATAGATTAGATTGCAATTCTTCTTTCCTTAGTTGGGGGCTTTTCTTGGCAAAAATTGTGATTCATAGGATGGATTTTGAAAATTATGAAAAATGGAAAATTCTATTATTTTTCAAAAAATGCCAATTATGGTAATTTTCAGAATTGTAATAAGTAGACATTTTCTTTCACTGTAAGGTAGAAGAGAGTTGGAGAAGTTGAATGAAGAATCTGATATTTTGAAAATCTATGTTGTGTTATTATTTTGAAAGGGGGTTGGGCTACATCATTTGGTATTAGAGCATAAAAGGTCTAGGGAAAAGAGATTTTTGTGGTTGTGTAGTTTTGAGTTTATGTTTATGCAGGTTGAGAAGAGAAACTAGTTTCCTAAAGACTAGGCAGAGAAGATAAAATACCTAGGTTGAGGCAAAGGCAAAGCAAAAGAAAGGTTAATGAACTTGTTTGAAGAACTAGATTTATTGATGAAGTATATGCATAAGAGGAGAGAAGAAAATAAAATAAAAGAGAAAGAGAGGAAGAGGAAGGAGGAAGAGATGAGGTGATTAGAGTTAAAAGAAATGTTAAGAAAATTACAAGAAAATTGGCAACAATTAAGAACACTAATGGAATTAGAAATGAAAAATTGGTACCTACCAATCAAGAAGAAGATTAGATGGACTATTCAGAAGGTTATTCATAAGAAGAAAAGGAAAGAAGAGGTACAAAAAATAAAGGAACATCAAAAAAATGAAATGGTGATCATACTAATGATTGTTTTGATATCAAAATGAGTACTAGGTTGTGGATTGGAAACATCACCTCCCCAATAAGAAGGAAAAGATTACCAAAATTCTTGACAAGTAGACTACCTCCACAAGGTATGGTCAGCATAATAGATACCTCATATAGTGGGATGAGTTATGTAAAATAAAGATTACATGGTTATCTGAGTGGGAAGTAATGTAGTTGGATGAAGTAAAATTGTAGCAATTCACAGACTGTCACTTGTAGGAGTTGTGTTTCTTTCAAGAAGGGGAGAGTGATGTATCAACTTCTGAGAGTCATAACTCTTCACTCGGATATGGTTTTGACTGAAATTTTATAGGCATTTGCATGTGGAGTTATTTGGATTATTGATGGAGCTCAGCTCGATAGGTGGCCATTTTGACATTTTTCTGGGAGCCTAAAATTTCATCTTGACCTCTGAAATTGAGTTTTTGTGTTTTTTTCCAATTTTTAGAAAAAAGTTTTAATAAATTCAAAATCATATTCTTGATTTCGTAGATTAGTTAGCAATTTATCTTGCCTAAGTTGGGGGATTTTCTTGGGAAAAATTGGTATTCGTAGGATGGATTTTGGAAATTACCAAAAATGAAAAAGTCCATTTTTTTTGAAAATCTACCAAATATGGTAATTTTCATAATTGTAATAATTAGGAAATTTCTTTCATTGTAAGGCAGAAGAGAGTTGGTGAAGGTGAATGAAGAATCTGGTGTTTTAAAAATATGTGTTGTGTTATTATTTTCTTAGTATTATTTTGAAAGGGGTTTGGGCTACATCATTTGGTATCAGAGCACCAAAGGTCTGGGAAAAATAGATTTTTGTGGTTGTGTTTTTTTCTATTTATGTTTATGTAGGTTGATAAGAGGAACTCATTTTCTGAAGAATAGGAATAGAAGATAAAACACCTAGGTTGAGGCAAAGGAAAATAAAAAGCAAGGTTAATGGACTTTTTTAAAGAACCGGATTTATTGATGAAGTATTTGCATAAGAGGAGAGAAGAAAATAAAATAAAAGAGAAAGATAGGAAGAGGAAGCAAGAAGAGATGAGGCAATTAGAGTTGAACAAAATGTTAAAAAATTACAAGAAAGTTGGCAACAATTAAGAAAGCTAATAGAATTAAAAATGCAAAAATGGTACCGACCAGTCAAGAAGAAGATCACATGGCCTATTAACTAGGTAACCCTTATGCATTAAAAAAATGAAATAAAATTCACTAGAGCTGCAAGAAGCCACTCTCACAATACTAATAGGTCTTGGATTCCCTTAAGAAGAACCATCACTATTAATTTTAAGAACTCCATGAGGAGGAGGATTCCAATGCCTCTCCCAATTCACCTATCCCTTCTCATGTTATTAAGGCTATTTAGGAACTCTTTGATACCATTGAGCTAAACCCCCATATTGAAGATGAAATTTGAGGTGATTTCATATAGAAAGATCAACCAGATCCATACCCCCATCCAACTCACACTTTTCTTGAATAGTTTCCTAAAGAGAATGTGAGATCTTCCACTAAAGATACATAACACCAATTCAAACATCTTGAAAGATTCAACAATTCCTCTCCAACTAGATATGCCAAAGAATGAATGATGGGCCAATAATCAAAGAAGCATGGAGAGGAGAAACCTTGGAGGGAGCACTCCACAAGTTGGCCCAAAACTCAGGCAAAGAGGAGGCATGCCAACAAGAGCAAACCCAAGCACTCCACCAAAGGTGCTATAACTGAGTAGAAAAGGAGCAATGGAAGAATAGATGGGAGATAGACTCCTTACCATTACCACACAAAAAAAAAAGATGAGGGACCCTTAAATCCATGTTTACAAATATTGTCCTACGTAAGATAATGATTGTGAACTAGCCACATGAAAAATTTACACTTGGACCAAGAAAATTTATCCCAAACTTTTTTCCACCAAGGGACCTTAGCATCCCCTAACATATTTCTATTTATCTCCTAATACCTAGTAGAGATAGAATATTTACCAAACAAGGTACCTCCCCAAGCAACAACATATGGTCCTATTAGAGAGAAACATGCCCTAGAGGCCAAAATCTGAGAAAACTCCTGATGATCCACCATTGTGCCTCCAGGAGACCAATCTAAAGAATGCTTCTATCTATTTGTAATGAGCCACATTATCCCATCTAGTAGTAAGAAAAGAATCATAGAGTCTAAAGATGAGGGTACATGGATAAGATGGATAGTAATCCATCCCAAGAATTAGACCAAAACAAAGCCTCAGAGCCTCCCTTACATATCTAGAAAAGATCCCTCTTAACTAAAAGAGAACCTATCTTGAAAGTATGCCAGACCATAGAGCCATGACCTTAAAGAGGAAGTGCAGAAATAAAGAAAGGATCAACACCTCTATAATACTTATGAGTAATAATATGGGCCCAGAGTTGATGTTTTCCACCACACCATCACCAATAAAGCTTAGTAGCAAATGCTTGACTAGTCAAGATAGTTGATTGAAGACCAAGACCACCCTCCTTCTTAGGCCTACAAATAGTCTCTCAACTAATCAAACTCCATTTAAAGATACATAAATTTCTAGTCCAAAGGGATTGTCGAGAAAGAGCATCAAACTCCTTGAGAAAGTAAAAAGGAGCATCTTGAACCATGCTTCTATAAGTAGGAAGAGGTTGAATAATAGTTTAAAGAAGGATAACCTAAGCAATAGTAGAGAGACATTTATGAGTGTAATGATTTACCTTTTCATGAAGCTTGTTAATAAAATTATGCCAGATGAGTCATGGCTACCTAGAAATAGAAATAGGGATGGCGAGATAAGTCAAAGGAAGTAACCCAATTTGAAACCATAGGATATTAGCAATCCTTTGCTAAATAGATTCAAGAGTGTTAAAAAAATAAATAGAAGATTTGTGCTCATTAACCTTTTGGCCTAATGCCACCAATTAAATATCCAAAGTATGTCAAAATGCTTCATCTTCCTTGATTAGAGCAAGTCTTGCAAGAAAAAGAATCATCAATAAATTGAAGGTGAAAAAATGTAGGTAAACCATTACTCCACCACAACCCTTGATACTTAATGAATCTACCCAAACCCTCAACCATAATGATGAAAAGATGGGGCAAGAGAGGATCATCCTGGTGGAGATCTCTAGAGGCATGGAATAGCTAGGAAGATTGACATTAAGAAGAACAAAAAAAGAGGTAGAAGTAATAGAACTTATAGTCCAACTCACCCAATTAGAGATAAAGCTAAAGGTAAGAAGAATATTCCTTTGGAAACTTGATTTAACACTATTGTAGGCCTTATCCATATCCAACTTAACATACATAGATCCCTCCCTTGAACTAGCCATAGAGTGAATAGCCTAAGTAGCAATAACAACCCCATCCATAATTTATCTTCTTTCAACAAAACCACCTTGTTCCTCTAAAATAATAATGGGGAGCCACTTTTTTAAGTCTCTCAACAATCAATTTAGTAATGCCCTTTTCAACCACATTACATAAAGTAATAGGTCTAATTTTTTTTAGGTGATTAGCCTCCTCTCTTTTTGGAATAAGAGTCAAGAAAGTAGAATTCAATGTCCAAAGCATCTACTTGCTAGAATATGATTTCTAGGTAATTGAATACTTGGGAAGAAAGCTTTGAATTACTTCTATAAATCATAGAGACTTTATAGGCTTGGATAGTATTTCAATCTTAATGATTAGCACATGAAACTATTAACTTAGGGAATACTATATCATGTGGGAAAATTTAACCATTAACAAATTCATTATAAAAAAATGTTCATACCAATGGGAGAAATATATTTTTATTATGCTCTCTTTAGGATTCTATCATTACCTTGATTTAGGGGTTTGTGAAACAATAGACAACTAGCCAAAAACATAGAAATGGGGGAATGTTTGTAAAACATTAACAAGAAACTCACTACATAGACTCATGTAAATTCCCTAAAAATTATTACATTATTTATCCTTTTAAAGAGGATTTTCTTTCAAATTTAAATATAATTGGAAACACGGGAAGTTCAAGCCTAGCCCTTTTTTGGATACCTCTATGAAATTTATTTCATTATTGGATATCAAAAAATATTGGCTAGTAAATACATAAGAATAAAATTCATTTGGAAATGATGTCACCTTTCTTTTAAGGAATTAACCTTTATCTCATTAATTTTGGCATTGGAGAGTATCATTATTCTTCTTCAAAAATCATCATAGTACAATTCATATTTTCCACCCAATTAATAATATTGATTCATACTTATTAGCTCTGTGAAAAAATTTCATCTTGAAAAGAGATGAAGTTAGTCAAGTTAGGGTGTTGATAATATCTTAAACCTATAAAACATGACTAATGTAAGGTACATGTGTTTATATTTTTTTGATTGACTAAATATAAATGATCCATCATTACATGTGGATAATGAAAAACATTTTCACTAAGATGATTCATTTAATTAGGTTTTTCAAGAACTTAGAAAATTTCCATGTCCAAGTTCAAGAACTAAAATAAATCTAACAACAATTGGGATTGGAAAACATTAATGGAATGACATTGGGATAATGGGATAAAAATGAGAAAACAATTATAATCAAGGTATTTTTTTAGTGGCTAATATTTGCAAATTGGATAACTTTAGAATATTTTGGCTAGTAATTTGGCTAATAATTATGATTTGATACAATCTAAATCACCACAATTTTATAAAATTTAGTTCTAGAATATTTAAAATCCCTCAATAATTTATTTTATTGAAAAATTTAAACTCAAATATTTTCCACAATATTCATTACATGATTAGATTTGAGTCACCTAAATATAATATATTATTAGACAAATTATATTTAACTGACCAATAATTATCATACTTATTAGTTACTTTAGGGATATATCACCAATATTTTGTTTTCATTATTAATTTAAAGTATATGTAACGATCCTCATAATATTCCACGAGGTAAAAAATGTTTAATTTTGATTTGTAGTATTCCATGGTGATTATTGAACTTCTTATTATTATTGAGATTCACCAATATTTTATATTTTTTTTTAGAGGTGGATTTCTTAAAGTTTACCCTAGTTATAATTTATATTTATATTATGGGTGACACTCATGCATCTAAACGCTAGATTTAAAATATGTCATTGTATCTATAGATGCATAAAAGAGGAGCAAAATGTTGGAAACTACAAATGAAATAATTGTTATATTGTCATTAATTTCAAACCTTATTGGTGAGATAGTTTTCTATCTGATCTAAGTGTCATATCTATTGGATTAATGAAGAGGATTTGAGAAGTTCAACATAATATAAGTACCTAGAGGATAGGTTGAGTTATGCAGAGGAAACTTCAAATGGACACTTTATTAGTTGGACTTTGACAAGATAAAGTGATCATTTAAATCATGTTGCAAGTGGAGAAGACAATAACATTAAATTCTTAAAGAAGAGACCAAAGACATACCAAATGCATAGGCCTATCCAAGAAATAGAGTAGAAGATTAAAGAACTTAAAGTATATATATCAAGTGATGCTAGTGTTGAGGGAGCCACAATAAGTGTCAAGAAGAATTAGTGTTGATCGAGCATTAGTACTAGCTGAGTGACAATATATGTGACAAAAAAGAAATTTAGTAGTGATTGAGTAACCTAGTGATGCCTAAGTGTAAAAACATAGTGGTTGTCAAGGAACAACATTTTGATAGTTTATGAGAAATCATAATTTCTAGCTGACAGAGTTGATTTCTTGGAATATGGAAAGCAATTTGAAGATAAAGATAAATGAGTTGGATCATTTAATACTAGGAAAGGGTTAGGTATACAATAATTAGATTAATTTAAAAGAGGGTAGATAGATTCATTTCATTTGTTGAATTTGATTGTAACCCTAAGATCGACGATAGTGTTTATGCAACAAAAGATCATAATTACCTATTTAAGGTGGTACAAGGGATAACTTTAACAAGAAGAAGGTTATGAAAGGTTGGATTAGTTGCTGAAATTATTTTACTGGTGAATTTAAGTAGAAGGATGCCATGAATTGAGTGGAGGTGAAGAGTGATTTCTTGAAGGATTGCCAAGAAAATTGAAGACTAATATGACGATGAAGACTTGTCAGTGGATCAACTTATGAGCCAAATTGAGATGTGTATATGCAAATTGAGTTGTAGTTGGAAGATCAAAACTTGATGTTACTATCTAACCATTGTATCAGTATTGAAATCCTTTAATCAAGGTTGACCTAAAAGTTATATGTAAATCTTTAATCAAGGTGACATTCTAATAAAATTTTCTATAGGCCTATAACAAGGCCACTCCTAACATGGTGATTAAATCCTTTAAAAATGTCATATTTAATGGTGTGTTTTGTAACCTTTAATAGGGTTCGCTCCTAACAGAGCTCACTATAGAAGAGTTATAAGATTAGTGACATGTTACTGGTAGTTTTTCCCAAATTGGGTTTCCATGTTAAATCCTAGTGTCAAACTTGTGTAGATGTTATTTATGATTTTTTAAGGAATAATGTCTACATTCTGCAAGTCTGTTATATTTAGGATAATGGACTACTAGTTGATGTTACTGAAAGTTGACTATAGAGATTGAGCTATGGAATGTTAAGATTAAAAGTTGTTTAAGTGTATGTTTAAATTGGTACATCTAGAGCTTGGATAACTAATTCACCCCCCTCCCCCCTCTCATTATTCTAAACATTCAAAAAATTGGTATCAAAGAATTAGTTCTTGTAAAGAAATTTTTTAAGGTACTCAAAGCAAAAGATCAAGATTTACAAAAAGGAGGTATTAAGATTATTGAACAAAGAGAATTTTCCTGCATGACAAAGAATAATGAGGCTACATATAGCTAGGATTGGCACTGTTGCACTAGAGTTTGTGGATAACACATATTTGGATATAACAACAACTCCTATGACTGCTTAACAACTAAAAGAAAAGCCAAAACACAATTAGGGAATTCTCAAGATTGCATTAGCCCTATGCTATGTTGATTTCAATAACATAAAAAATTGCAAGAATGAAAAGGAAATGTGGGATAAAATTAAGGCTATATATGGAGGAGATAATAATTTGATGAGAGCTAAATCATAAAGCTTGAGAGGAAAATTTGATGAAATAAAAATGACAAAAGGTGAGAATATAGTTCGGTACTATGTAACAATCAAAGAGGTTGTCAATGCTATTAGAGTGCAAATATAAAGATTGAACATGAAACAATAATAAGAAAGGTATTGAGAGCTCTACTACCTATAATTTATACTATAAGGGTTTCTGCAATACAAGAACTGAGATGTACTACATGTAATACCCTAGCTTTGGAAAGTGTGATTGGTAGGATTACTACTTTTGAGATGTCTAATTTTGACAATTACACTCCTACTACTATTGAATCTTCTTTTAAATCACAACTAGTTCTTAGAAAGAAATGAAAAGGAAAGCATGCAAAAAGTGACAGTGACACTTCTAATGATGAACTTGATGAGCTTGAAGCACTGATGGCTAGAAGTCATTCAAGAGACAAAGGAAAATACATAGGTAAACTTCCTTTAATATATTTTTCATGTAAAAAAGTTGGTCATGTTGCTAAAAGATGTCATGACAAAGAAGACACGAATAAGGGAAAGTAAAGAAAGTATAAAGGTAGAAGAGATGACTGAGACAAGAGAAACAAGGATGACAAACATAAAGGTAATAAATCTTATTACATTGCTAAAGAAAAAAATGATATTGAATATGAAAGTAATGATGAAGAAGTATGTTAGTATGAAAGAATATTTTGATGAACATGGTAAAACTGCATTAATCTCTTATGTGAATAAAAGTGACAGGTGGATAATTGATAGTGGTTGTTCAAATCATATGACTGGTGATAGAAGTAAATTTGAGAATATTGGACCATACAAGGGTAGTTGTGTTAAATTTGGTAATGATGTACCATGTCTTGTGAAAGGTAAAGGATCAATACAACTAACTGATAAGATCAAATGTGACAACGTGTATTAGGTTGAAGTGATGCAGAGCCACACTTTGGAAAACTCAGGAGGAATCAGTCACTCAACTGAGTTGCTTCAAGGGGCATCTACAACCTTCAGGATCACACACTAAAATCAGATTCAATAAACAAAACTTTGAAAATAAAATCCCCCAAATATCTTCTTGCTGCCTTCGGATAGACCCGCACTTAGACATGAATAACTTTCAAACCAGAATAGATTTACTCAATCCAACCGTTAATATTTGGTGTAACTAGGTTTCAAACAACATATAAAAATTTGAGATAAATCCAATGGTTCAAACCTAATATATTGACCCAGCATTAGAGTACATTTTTTTGCAATTGTTATTCCCTAAACTGATTGCCATGAGAAACATATGAAGCATAACAGTAGAACCATAATCTTGAAAAAAAAAAACACAGGAGACCAAAGGAGACATAAAACATCCCATTCCTCCCCAAGTTAGAATCATTTTTTACATAAAAGATTGGCTTTTTTAATAACCAAAGTCTGACTAGCCTTGCTGTCCAGTAGTAATAAAAACGTTTTCTTTTCCATCTAAGAATAGGAATTTGAAAGATGCTTTAACATCAATACCATGCAGCAATCATGGATATTCTTGTAACTGCTAAGAATAGGAATCTGAAACATGCTTTACCATCAATACCATGCAGCAATCATGGATATTCTTGTAACTGCTAAGAATAAGATTGGCTTTTTAAAGAAAACTGACTTTCCTCCAAATAGAAGGAATATGAAATGGTTTCTTTTATTCCATAGCCATTTTCTCGTCATTATGAACACTCTTAAAATTGCCACCAACTTTCTGATGAGATTCTTTTAATTATTGACCACATGGCATTTCTATTACTAATTTTATCCTTTCTAAAACCGACACTAACATCATTAACCCTTTCCTCTAACTCTCTAACATATCCGACTAAAAACTATAACATTTATTTAATAAAACACCTAATTCTATCCACTAAGACATAATCCTAAATTATTAAAATTGACCATTAAAATATATGGAGAATCTTGGACCTTTGAAATGATTTAGTAATGAGATGCACCTGCGTCATGAAGGACTTAACAATAATCTATTGAGTATTTCAAAGTTGAACAAATCAAGTTATAGTGTTGAATTCCATCACATAAAGGAAAAGATATTTGGTGCTCATGGAAAATTTATTGGAAGTGGTGATCAAAGAAGAGGTAACTTGTTCTACATATACTTATTAGATGAGACATTTTTCTTTGCACACTATGAAGATATTTGGTTATGGCACAATAGGTTATGTCATGTAAATTTTGACAATTTGGTTAGCATAACAAGATGAAAAAGTAAGAGGTTTTCAAAAAATGAATAAACCTAATAATTCTATTGGTGTTCAAAGCTATTGTGGAGACTATTCGATGATGACTACTCTAGAATGATGACAGTGATGTTTCTTACGAAAAAATATGATGCTTTTTAGTTATTTAATTGGTATTTGGCAAGAGTTGAAAAGGAGACCAGAAAGAGTTTGAAGTGATTGAGATATGATAGAGGTGGTGAACTCATTTCTAATGAATTTAACATATTTTGCAATGATAGAGGAATCAATCTAGACAAATGTCAACACCTAGGATCCCTCCTCAAAATGGAATAGCTTAAAGGAGAAATAGATCAATAATGGATTGTGCTAGAACACTGATGATGGAGAAGAATGTATCAGATAAATATTGGAGAGAAGCTATAAGTATAGTTGTTTATACCTTAAATAAAGTAAAAATGTTACACCTTTTGAATTATGGTATGAGTATTCTCCTAATGTAAAATATTTCAAAGTTTTTGGAGGCAAATGCTATGTACTAAAAGATAATACAAATGGAAAACTTGATGCTAAAAGCTATGAAGGCATATTCCTAGGATATTCCACTAAAAGAAAATCTTATAAATGTTTGAACTCTAACACTAACAAAGTTGTAGAAAGTGCAAATGTGAAAATTGACGAGTAAACAAAAAAGAATGAATTTGGATGAAAGACAGAACTTGATGACTATAGTTCATTCATATATGTGATTGATAGAGCTCCTAGCACACCACTTGAATAAGGGAACAAAGTTACAAATAAAAAACATAATGGAATTGTTGAGTTGCATTAGCCACTTGTCATGCAATAGACCATGGGTGGTGAGAAACAAAAAAATGATGCCAAGTCATAGATAGAGTAAGCCATACACAAGGAAGACAATGCCAAGCATGTAGAATGTGAACTAGGCTGTGAACCAAATAGAAATAATGACCTTGAAATATGTTTTCAAGATTAACCCATTGAAGAACAAAGAATAAAAGAACCTGTACTAGAAAAATATGTAAGAAGACATCATGCACCTAAGAAAATCATTTGGAGATAAAGAATATGATGTTATGACAATGAAAATACTAATAAGTGATACATGTTTACTTTGTGAGTTTGAGCCCAAATCTATGAAATATTCTCTAGATAACGGGGATTGGATAGAAGAAATGAATGAATAAATTGAAGCGATTGAAAATGATGGAACACTGTCATTGGTACCTAGACCTAAAGGAAAAAATGTTATTGGAAAAAAATGGGTATTTAGGAATAAGTTGAATGAAAATGGTCAAGTTACCAAGAATAAGGCTAGAGTGGTATGCAAAGGATATGCCAAAGAAGAAGGTATTGACTATGGGGAAACATTTTCCCTTGTTGCAAGAATAGAACAAGTTAGTTAAATACTTGAATATTCTACTTGCAAAGCATTTAAGGTATACCAAATGGATGTCAAATTTGCATTTTTGAATGGAATACTTCAAGATGAAGTATACATAGAGCATCCTAAAGGATTAATTGACCCTAGCAAGAAGAATATGGTGTACAAGTTGCACAAGGCTATATAAAGCTTTAAACAAGCCCCTAGAGCATGATATAAACATCTACACATTTATTTGGTGAAGATTGGATTTGCAAGAACTAATGATAACAAAAATCTATACTTGAAGACTAGTAAGAATAATGAGGTATAGTTGTCTATATTTTTTATTTATGATATCATATTTGGAGGCAATGAAGCATTATGCAAATCATTTGCTGATGAAATAAAGAAGGAATTTGAAATGTCAATGTTTTGTGAGATCAAATTTTTTGTTGTCTTACAAGTATATCAAATGAAGCAAGGTATCTTCATTACTCAGTCCAAATATATCAAGGAGATTTTGAAGACTTTTGGAATGGAAGAGTCAAGACTAGCTATTACTCCTATGTCCACTAGACATAAGTTATCTATGAAGCACGATTCTAGTGATGTTAACTAGACATTATATTGATCAATGATTTGAAACTACAATATGTTTTTGAATAGAAGATCTGATATTACATTAGCAGTTGTGATAGTTGCAATTTTTTTTGCAAGTCATAAAGAGAATCGCATGATGGCAGTGAAAATGATATTGAGATATCGAAAAGGGACAAAAGAAAATGGATTACATTACAAGAAGAATGATAGGTTCAATGAACTAAAGGTATTTACTAGTTCTAATTGGGCAAGAAACATTGATGACAGAAAGAGCACAAGTGGAGGTGCATTCTTTCTAGGAAAGAGACTAATTTTATTGACAAGAAAGAAGAAGAACTGCATTTCTCAATCAACAACTGAAGCTAAGTATGTGGCCACATTAGTAAATTATTCAAATATCATATGAATCAAGAAATTATTGAAAGCTATGAAGGAAGAGATCATAGATATAGTTGTTATCTATTTTGATAACACTAGTACTATTAACATATCTAACAATCATGCAATGGACATAAAGGCCAAGCATATTGCTATCAAGTAGCATTACTTCAGAGAGCTAGTCTAAGACAAAGAAGTGAAATTGAAGTATGTGAACACTAAAGAGAAAATAGCAGACATTCACTAAATATTTACCTAAAGATGCTCATGAATATCTAAGAGGTAAACTAGGGGTTATTCACCTAGAAAAAACTACTTAAGAAAAGATGGTGCTCTTCATCAAAAGTGTTGAGCAGACTATCTTACAAATTGATGTAGACAAACATACTTTAGGAGTTGACTAAGGTAGTACTAAAGAAGAAAAGAATGATGAATTAGTCATACAAATATGATAGAAGAAGAATTCAAAACTAGCATGAAGATATCTATATGAAAAGATGAATAAGTTGAAATGTCTTTGGAATTGTTGTCAAAGAGGGAGATAATGAAAGTTAGTTACCATAAGAAAGAGGGAGAGATTGAATGAAAGGCACGTTGTTAGCAATATAGAAAAATCTGATTGATTTCATGTTCTGATATGATAGAGGGAGCTTATGTGTTGCATATTAGAGTTGCATGGATGAGAATTAGAATCAAACTAAAAGATAAAGGTTGTTGGAATTAGAGATGAGAATCATAATGAAACTAAGGATATCCGTGAATATATGAACCTTCACATTGAGGTTGTTTTCTTAAGAATGCATAATTTTTGGATTTTATGGTAACTATAGGTGTTTCCAACAATGCCAAAGAGGGAGATTGCATGAAATTGCAATTGGAACAATTATTATGTTGTCATTTATGTCAAACCTTATTGGAAAGATAGTTTTCTATTTGATCTAAGTGTCATATCTATTGGATTGATGAAGATGATTTGAGAGGTTGGTCATAACAAATGTATCTAGAGGATAGGTTTAGTTATGAAGAGGAAACTATAAATGAATACTTGATTAGGGTATGTCCAGGATCATGGTGCGCCAACAAGTGGCGATCTGAAAAATATGTAGTTCTGAAATGCCTCAAACCATTTCAAAATCTATTCCACCTTTTTTCCTACCCACCCTGATACTAATGAAAATAATTAATATCTTTATAAGGTCTACTATATCTTTTGATACCAACCTCATATGGTCAACTTTAAAAACATCCTAAAAATGTGTTTTTGGCGTGTTTTACTGTGACTTTTACTTCAAACATGTAGCTGGCGACATTTTTTCACCAAAATTTGATGATATGAAAAAGGTTTCTTAAGAATGTTCTTATCTTTCCATAAATGTAAGGTTTGTCAAATTATGATTTTAGTAAGTTATTATTACTTATTTTCTAATGGAGTTACATATAAAGTTCTGACTGACACACTACTTGAAAAACAACTATAACTTTCAAATGGTAAAACATTTTTTAAATTCAAAAGATGCATCACATCTGTGTTTCTTCCACTATAAGGAAAAAAATGAAAAATTAAATTGTGCAAAGTTTTGAATTAGTTAAGGTGGTCAGACACAAGAGTTTTTTTTATTCCAAAAGTACTAAAGTCAAAAATTATTTATTAATTATTTATTTAGAATAAAAATATCCAAAAATATGTGTCACATCTAGGCATGAGTCTACTACTTATATCTATAATATTATTAAAAAATATTATCATTTGATTTTGATTAAGGTGGTCAAACATACATCTACTTCTTATTTTTGTTCTAAATTTTTTGTAATATTGCATTAAAATTCAAAATTTTGACCAATCAATTTTAATTTTTCTGAGATAAGTCCTAGTAGTTTAGAAACTAGATTCAATTCCCTAGAGATTCTTTTTGCTCAACTTTTTTATATAAAGCTAATAACAATAGAAAATTGCGTGTCAAGTTGACATAACCCTGATTTTCTAATTTTTAATTGCCACTTAAGAGCATAGTTTGGTTGATCATGATCCTGCACATACCCATTAGTTGAACTTTTGACAAGATACAATGATTATTTAAATCATGTTGCAAGTGGAGAAAATAGTACCATTAAAGCCTTAAAGAAGATATCAAGACAAACCAAATGCGTAGGCATTACCGAGCAATAGATAAGAAGATTAAAGAAATTAAAGTATTTGTCAAGTGATGCCAGTGTCTTTTAAGCCATACTAAGTGCCAAGTGGAATAAGTGTTGACTGAGGATCAATATTGACTAAGTGAAAATATCTGTTGAATAATAAATTTAGTAGTGATCGAGTAACCCACTAATGATTGAATGTCTAAACATAGTGTTGGTCATGGAATGACATTTTGACAATTTATGAGAAATAGTAATTTCTAATTGCCAGAGTTGATTTCTTGGAATATGGAAAGCATATTGAAGATAAAAATTAATGAGTTGGATCATTTAAGGGTTAGGTAAGAGCTCAATGGACTAATTTAAAAGAGAATTTTCTAGAAAAGAAGAGGATGAACAAGAAGACGAACAAATTCATTGTATGTGTTGAATTTGATCATAACCCTAAGATCGAAGGTGGTATGTAAGTGGTCAAAGATCATAATTACCTCTTTAAGGAGGTACAAGGGCTAAATTTAACAAGAAGAAGGTTTTTAAAGGTTGGATTATTTTTTGATGTTATTGGAATAGAGAATTTAAGCAAAAGGCCAAGATGAATTGAGTGGAGGTGAAGAGTGATTGCTTGAAGGATTTCAAAGAGAATCAGAGACAAAGATGATAATGAAGGCATGCCAGTAGACCAACTTATGAGACAAATTGAGATCTCAATATGCAAGGTGACTTTTGCTAACAAATCAAAACCTATTATTAGTTTCTAACCATTATATCAGTATTTGAAATCCTTTAAGCAAGGTTGACCTGATAATCATTTGTAAATCCTTTAATCAACATGACATTCCAATGGAATGTTCTAAATTCCTCTAACAAGGCCACTCCTAACAAGGTGATTAAATCTTTTAACAAGGTCACATTTAATTGTGTGTTTTATAACCCTTAAAAGGGTTGGCTCCTAATAGTGCTCAATTCAAAAGAGTGAAAAGATTGGTGACATGTTACTCATAAATTTCACCAAATTGGGTTTCCGCATTAAATCCTAGTGTAAAACTTGTGTAGATGTTATTTATGGAATTTTACTGATTAATGTTTAAATTTTGTAAGTCTATTATTTTTAGGATAGTGGACTACTAGTTGATGTTACTGAAAATTGACTATAGATACCAAGAAATAGAATGTTAAGATTTGAGGTTGTTTAAGTGTTTGTTTGTTTGTTTAAATTGGTATGTCTAGACCTTGGATAACTGATTCACCTCCTCTTTGTTATTCAAAACAATCTAACCAAAAAAATGTTGTTGTGGCTAAATATAATATTTTTTTCTTAGCCTTTTATTTATGATTTTTATAATATTATTTTTCTCTTTGATTCCTCCTTCAAGATCATGTTGTTCTTATCCTTAAATAACTTAAGAAAGGATGAGTGATTTAGTTCTAAAGTTCCTATAAAATAGGGTGTTTGAAGGGTTAATTGCACCTCCAATTTTTAATAATGCCCCTTTTGATCCTAAGGAAAAATAATTAGTTTGAATAGAATAGAAAACATTTTCATAGACATCCCTTGTGAACTGTAGTGAAAAATTAAATAATTAATGAAATCCTCTTCCTTTCAATATAAGTGATAGCTATTGAACAATTGAAGGACCCTTTTAACAAGATTACTTTTAGTTATTGAAATCTTGTTGTTGCTGAATAACATCAACAATGAACATGTATCCCATATAAAAATTATTCATTACAAGGGTAATGCTCACACATATGATAAGTTGAAGAGACATAAAACATGCTAGAAGGATTGGGGCATCGAATAAATCATTTTTTTTTCATTGAGATTGAATAGAAAACATTATTAAAGGCGTAAAATTAAGTAATCTCTCACCTTCATTTTCATGAAGAATTAAAATCTCTCATCTCCTTGATCATTTATCAAGGTCTAAAATAAATTGGACAGTCTTCAAGTTCTCTCTCTCTCTCTCTCTCTCTCTCTCTCTCTCTCTCTCTCTCTCTCTCTCTCTCTCTCTCTCTCTCTCTCTCTCTCTAGTAGATAAAATTAACCTTACAATCTATAAAAAATGGTACATAGTTCACACTAGTATTGTTGATCTAGACATTCTCCTTGAAGTTGAGCCTTAACCCATTTCCCACATGCCATATAATACCTTGAGTAAGGATTATTTTTAAATTATTCAAGATATTATTCCAAATTGTTGAAACTTTAGGGAGAGAGGCTAAGAATATATCACCAAATCTAAGCTATTTGTCTTCATGAATCCGTGTCGAGTGATTTTCTTTGGATATCAATTACATCCAATCTTAACAAGCAAGAATTTATTGAAATATTTCAACTTTCTTATACTTGGACCCTAGGAGATTTAAAAACTTACAAATATTGACCTATTTTACAAAGGATAATTATTTTCCTTCCCTTACAACTATCAATAAGATTTTCTATTGAACGTACCCAGTCTTATTAGCTAGGAGCATAGGAATCTTGAATAGGGATGTATACAAGACAAGGATATTTTGAAGAACATCCTTTAAGATCTGAAATTTCCAAGCTTGAATAAGGTGCTTTCCCTTCCAAACCAAAATTTTCTATTTTTGAATTATATTTTTACAATGCAAAACCAATAGTTGGGAAGTAAGTTAATTAGTTAATTAAGGTTGTTAGGGATGAGTTGTAGGAAGAGATGGCCTTTGACATGCGATAATTTTAATAATTTTGTTATAAATAATTTATAATTTATTAAAAAAAAACTAAAACTACTATAATATTAGTGTAAATAGATTTTTACAATTCATAAAAGTTTAGAGTTTTGAAGTATTATGGATTTCATTATGTATATAATTTTTGCATCAATGTTTGGAGTGACACTTTGTGATCTATCATAAGGATGAGAAGAGGCAGAGGAACAAAAATGAGTTATTGTAGTCTTGCTGAAGTATGTATAAGGATGCCCAAATGATAAGAAGGGAAAAGGGGGGCACAAAGGACAAGGAAAAAGAGTCGATAAACCTAAATTAAATTAAGAAAAATAACTAGAAAAAGAGGCAATACAATATTGAAAATTAAAAAACTAAAAACTAAAATACTAAATGAGCTTATAATAATATTAATGCTAATAAAAATGACTCAATAGTAGCAATAATAAAAATAAATAAAAAAATCAACAAAACTAATAATGATGATGATGACAACAATAATGCAGATATTAATTATTATTAATACTATATACAATATTATAATTACCAAACAACAACAATCAATAAGAATAAAAATAAGGGAAGAGGCAAAAAAAGTGATAAATTAAAAAGCACAAATCCTAAATATAATAGAATCTCTTTGGTGGCCAAAGCCAAGATTGATTATCATGTATTTTGATGTATTTATTTATTTAACTAAAAATAGAGATTAACCAAGACCTCCTAGATAAGAGGTTCACAATTTATCATTGTGTTGTAGGCTCTTGCCTAAGATTAATTATTATTAGTGTTATATGTTGTACCTCCCATATAAGATGCTTACAATTTACCATTGTGTTGTAGGTTCTTGTCTTATTATTTATTTCTTTTTGTTTGTATTAGTTTGTTTATTATTTTATTATATTTATTATAATTTTATAATTTTTCCTTTTTTCATTACTGTTATTTGAATTCTATATTTTTACTATCACTTTTTTCTAATTTATTATTTATATTAGAATAGTATAAAAGTTGATTACAATAGGTTCATCATCAACTATTCAACATAAAGAAAAAGAAACTTTGAGAGTAATATACTTTAAGTCTATAGGATCACCACTATACATGACTTACAGAGTAGTCAACCAATTTAATCCACCTAAAAATGTAGCTAAATGATACAATATTTACAATTCTTATAAAAAAAATTATATAAGGCTGATTATCAAATTGAAAACAGGTTATTCATTTGTAGTTAGGCCCCATCCATCATTAGATTCTAGTGCTTGCAAGAAAGCTACATTAAACAGTTCATCATTCCATCCTACTTAAACCTATCATTACTCAGCTTAGTCTCTTCATCATCGGTAATATTTGGAGTAGGTTTTTGGGTACTAGTGGAAATGTGTAGATCCTCCATGATTCTTTCAATTTTCTTAATATCATTCAGGCCCATCATATCTTTAAACTGATCAAGATATTGGAAAGTGTTGACCTCATCTTTATGAATAACTAGCATGCAAGCCCTAAACAACATCATAATATGGACCATAGAAATTTCCAAAGAAAGTGACACCTAAGACATAATGGAAAAATGTGTAAGTTTATGAGTAAACTCAGTAAGTCCTTTATCCTTCTACTAAAATACCTCTTCATTTCTTGCTTTCCAAAGGAGCTAGAAGATCTCACATTCAAGAAAAGACCAAAAAGAGTTAAGGTTAGAATCAAAAGCTTCAATATATCTAGCTAAAATTTCACTCTAGGAAATACTTGGTTTGAAGTTCCATACAATAGGATTACCCAAAAAAATTGACCATATCATGGTAGCAAAATTATAGTGAAAAAAAACATGTTCAAAAGACTCAACTGCATCACAAACTTTGCAATGGCCAGGAATGAGACCTAAAGACTCCAAATTAGATCCCACAGGAAGGCTTTAAAGTAACAAAAGTCATCTAAAACATAATTTTTTGGGTTCCACTTTTGACTGCCACAAGTATTGAGAAAACAAAGACCATTCAGAAAAAGGGGAAGACAATCCCCACCCTTGGATCACTCTTTGAAAGATTTCTCGATTGGAAACAAGAATATTATATAATTGTTTTGCTATTACTTTATTTATCATTGTTCCATCACTCCACATCAACTATTTGAAAAAAGTGTCAGAATCAATAACCTTTGAGAAATTACATGTACCAAGTGGCTTGCAAATTAGCATATAAGTTTTCTTCAGAGTTTGTGTGATACAATATCTAGTTCTAATTTCATCCTAAGTACCGATCTAGTTTTCAATCATTAAATCACTGATTAAAGACACACCCAACACATTCCAATGTTTTGTTCAGCAACTTTGTGTAAGTTCCAAAGGTTTTCCACTTAAATACAATCCCCACCCAATTGATCTATTTGAGACAACATAATATAGAGAAAAGCCAATAGCTATTCTAATTGGTAAGAATATCCTTGAATGGGTCCAAGCCTTCCATAGGATAGAAATAACATTACAACACAAAAATTTGATTTTAAAATCACCTAATAGTATATCAAAAAATGGAATGTTCATCCAACTTTTACCTTTGGAGATGATAGAATATTGAATGTTATTTATAAATAGAACTTTCTAAAGTTCATTACCATATATGGCCTTAAGAATCCACATAGAAGCAAGGGCAGTATCATGATTTTTTAAGTCCTTTAAACCCAATCCACCGTAATCTTTGGGTTTATAGAAGCATTGGGTAAAACCACATACATGTGTCACCTTTTATAAAGAAAAGGGATCTTAGAATACAACTATTTAACTTTAATGACATAAAAAATGGAACTTGTGTTTAAACTTTGAAGATGGTGTAAAATGATGAAATGTGTAGGATTTGATGCCTATGATTTTTATAATTTTTTTGATTAAGAATATATTCATTTAAAAAAAATTGAAGTCCCTATTTCAATAGTAAAAAATATGGGATGTAGTTCCCGTCAAACAAGTATATGCTTGAATCATCTTTTTTTGTTCTGATTTCAAAATATCTTATAGACAACATGTATAGCTAGGGAAAAAAAATATTTTGATGTATATTTTATTTGTTATAAATACTCAAGGTTGATCTTATCAAAATCCAATAGTTTTTTCTTCCCACCAAAATTGCCCTATCAAATTTACACCTTTTCAAAAAAAATACATATTCATAAAGATGACTCTCTCCTCTAGAGATAAATATATATTTTATTTTATTTATATGATTTACTATTATTTTTCCATTTTAAGGGAGCATCTTCTAAAATGTTAAAATATCAACTTATAATATTTCAAAATTATAACACATTATAACAAATCCAAACACTCTAAAATTTATATAATGATGATATTGAATTTGAGTCTATAAAAGGGTAAGTTTAGTTTTTATTACAATTGAGTTTTGATAGAGAAATGAGATTTGACTAAAATAGGTTTTGGTATCCTAAAAGGTAACACAAATATGTTCTTTTACCCCATTGCCAATTCACACAATGCCTTTTTTTGTTCCCCATCCCATCATGCCATAGAAAATATCTCAATATTTTTTTAGTTTTATCCATTTGATGATTAGTCATCAACCAAGTAGAAGCACAACTTTCTGCACAACTTGAACCTACCTATGAAGGAGAGATAGCAAGTTTTCTATTTAATATGTCTCTTTTGTATTGTATCAAAGACCCACTCCCACATAACTTTAGTAGAAGTATTCACATCAAAATAGATACCAAGGTACCTGACAATCTCATTAGAGCCTTTCAATTGCCAAGACATCAACTATAAGCAATTAAACTAGTCAAACCAACCTAGAATTGAGGATTTATGAGGAGCAACTTTGGCACTTGAGGCTAAATAGAAAAAATCAAGTCTATCCAAGGTGTTATGAAAGTTCATCTCCTCAAGTTCCAAGAATAATCCAATGCCATTAGCAAACTGGGAATTTAATAAAGTATCATTATTAGGAAGCATGAGAACTTTAATAGGAGGACCAAGGGAGGGAGCTCCAAGAAAATAAAATAGAGCATCAACAACAATCACAATTAGGGAGAGGGAAATGGGACAACCCTCTCTATTTGGTCTCCTAAGAGGAATAGGCCTGGTAAGATTTTCATTCACATCTATAATAGTGGAAGAATTCTTAAACAACATGCTTATCCATCTACACAAATATTCACGAAATCCAAAAGCTTGAAACATTCCAATAACAAAAGGCCATTAAATTCTATCCTAGGCTTTTTCAAAATCAAGTAAGATCATAGCCACATTTTGATTACTCTTCTTAGCCCAATCATTACTTCCCAACTTGTTATTATATTTTCCAATATATACATTTCCTTAATGAAACTTGTCTGTGTAATTGAGATAAACCTATTGAGAAAGTTCTCAATTATTTTAGCTAACAACTTTGTAATAATATTATAAGAGATATTCAATAATTTTTTTGGCATCTAGTTCTTGATTTCAGCTTTGTCACCATCCTTTGGAATCAATTTGATCATGCCTTTATTAATGCTTCTACTCAAGGATCCTCTAATGAATGAGTCTTCATAAAGTGCCAAAAAATCACAAGATATCCAATCTATATTGGTTTTGTAGAACTCAATAGGAAGACCATCACATCTTGGTGATTTGTCATTGGCTAAGAAGTTAATAGACCATTTAAATTCTTCCAAATAAATAGGATTATTTAATCTTCTACTATCTTCTTCTAAAACATTTTTGGGAATCATTTTAAGAACTTTTCAAGTGCCTCATAATTAGCATCAGACATCTCAAATCAAAAACTCTAAGAGTAATACTCAAAGAAGGTTGATTGCATTATATCTGGGTCCGAAGAATTTCCACCATTAATTAGAATATGTTCAATGAATTCCCTTTCATTCTTTTCCTTGATAATATTAAAGAAATATTTAGACCCCCTATCTCCTTCTAGACTCCAATTCAGTTTGGATCTAGCTCTTTGACCTTGGATCTTTTAGTTTTGAATCTTTCTTAAGGAGTTTTTAATCTTAATCAAAGAGCTTCTAACTCCAAATCCTAAACTCTGACTTGGAGCTCTTTCTCTAGTAGATTAAGATTAGCCCATGCCCTAGTTTCTTCTACATTTAAATCCATACTTTTTTTTACCAATGTTTTGAAAGATTTTTTGCTAGACTTCAACTACTCCTTCCCAAATTCTCTTGGTTGAATATCACCAACAACCAACTTATAAAGAATAGTGACCCTTTGGAGTGCACCAATTGTATCCAGGTCTTTGAGAAGAGAAAGATTAAGTTTAATGGGCTTGTTAGTATTCACCCTAGAATTTGGAATCTCATTTTACAAACCAATCTTTGTAGATATAGGTGAATGGTCTGAGAGAGAAGAAAGAGAAACTAAGATAGGTGAGTGTCTAGGTTCATAATAAAAACAAAGAATAACTAAGTTTGCATAGATTCTATCAAGTCTACAATAAACCCTTTGAATTTCCATTTTATTATTTCACCAAGAGTACCAAATATCTTGAAACTCAAATTTTCTTTTTTTTTTCTAAAAGGTCTAAAACATTAAACTTCCTCTTAAGTTTGTTCTAGAAGAACAACTCATTATCTTTCCAATTCAAGGAGTTGTCTCCTAACTTATCCTCTATATGTTCCACCATATTAAATTCACCAATAAAGATCCACTGGGTATTAGGAAAATTAGTTGTAGCCCACTTCCATAGTGTTTTTATGTCTCTATAATCATTAGGTGCATAAAAGTTACAAAACCCAAAACTCTGACCATCTTTACTAAATACAATCCACAATTCTCTATGGCAAGGAGTGACTACTCTACTTACAATATAATCAACCTAGTTAGGTCCCACAAGAATAGTATCTCCCCCCTCCCTCTTTTATGGTTGGAGTAGAATGTAGTGACTTAATCTGAAAGCATATTTAGGATAGTGTGAGCCTAAAATCCAACTACTTTAACCTCTTGTAAACATATGAAATCCTTTTGTATAAGATTTCTGCACCATCTTCTTACAATGTATTTTCTATCATTCATCTCCAAACCTCTAACATTCCATCTATGGACGTTGATTATGTTCATGATTTTTAGAATTGTTCATACCATTGCAATAAAGTTTGTTAAAGCAATTGGTGATATCTCCTTGTTTACTTTTATAACCATTAGAATTAGTTATGATATGGTTAACATTTCCCTTTCTTTTCTTGCTCCTTTTATTGAAAACTTCAACAAAAAGGGGGGTTAGTTCTATTTTTGTCCGAAGAAATTTGTATCCCTTAAGACTTCGATCCATTCAACTACATATTCTTATCATTTAGAGAGTGATTAGCAAGCTTAACCAGTTGTGGCCTCTCAACTAGAGAATTAAGAGCAAGTTGTTGAGCATTAAGTTTGGTGGGGCTTTCAACCAAGGGCACTCAATCAACACTATCTTTTTGACAAATAATGGATTTTATCCAGTTATAGGCACTTGGGATGATCTTAGAACTAGGGATGGGATCACTAGTAGAAGTTAACTTAGAATCATAAAGAATGTTGGAAATAGTGTGAAATTCCTTTTCTAATAAAGAATGAGAAACTTTACTTTTATCAATCTACATAGGCTTATCCATCCCTAGAATACTATCAAAATTAGTTGAGGTGGCACCAAGGGTTTCTCTATTCTAGAACTAGATTCTTTTTAGCATTATCTTGCATGCCCATTCCTTTTACAATGAAAACAAGCACCTAGATTACCAAGTCAGGAGACTTTCCATGAAGAAACTTCAAAGTCAATAGTAAGAGAGATATTATCAGGGAATACAATTCTAGGTTTAATAGCAACCATAACCCTAGCATTTAAGTTTGGAAGGGCATTCTTGGATTTTTCTATCTACAAAACCAAGCCAATAGGCTTCAATAACTACTGAATAAAAGGCCAAAATTCAACATTCAAATTCTTAATTTCTACCCAATTGAGTAAAGCCCTAGCATAAATTTTTTCTACATTCCCAGTCAGTGACCATGGGAAGACTCTAAATAGAGATTTACCAACATTCCAAAATTTCTTGTTGAGGATTTTTTTTGCATACTATGAGTCTTAAAAAATACTAAAAGGAGCCCTTTTTGAACCATTCTATAGAATGTAACATGAATCCCAAGTTTCTTACCCCAAACATTTACAACCCATTCATCAAAAAACTTTTGGGAAGGTAAGAACCCTTTATCCAAGCAAGCAAAGAAAACTATGATATTTTTTAATCAAGATTGTTTTTTTCTAATAGCTCTTAGCATATTTGTTGGAAATGATTGGAAAGATCATGAGGAAAATTGTTGGAATGATCATATGGAACTGGTAAAGAATGTTCTCAATCATTGTTTTGTCATTGATGTCAAACTTGCTACTTGTAGGAATGACAATTGCTTTAGTGATCCAAATACTATCAAGTGGTTGATTGACAAGGAGGAGGAAATCAATAAGATGTAACTAGAACACTTAGAGAAAGGTTGAAGTAATGATGTTGTAATGAAGTACAAGGATCAACTAAGTCATTTATGAAATAGTGTATTGATGACATAGTCTAAGACACAGAGAATAGGCACATTGAAACATATCAAAGATGTAAGGTTTTAGCTAAGACATCTGTAAAGCCTAACTAAAGTTCATTAGAGAGAGGGAGCTGAGCAAGCTAGTAGGTGCCAAACAAATTCCTAGTTGAAGCCAAGCAAGTTCAACTTCAGATGCCAAGTGAACTTCAGATGCCGAGTGAACTTCAGATGCTGAGTAAAATTAGGTGTTGAGCAAAAATAGATTCTGAGCATTAGAAAATCAATAGTGCCGAGTAACATAGAGATGCCAAGCATCAATAAATCAATAATGCCGAGTTGCTGCATTATTTCAAAATCAAAGATTCACCAGATCTAAGCCGACAAGGTTGTTATCTAGAAGTCTGTGAATTAAATGGAAGATAAGAATGATAAGCTGGTGGCATAGAACACCATGTAGAATATTTGTGGAGATTACAACTGGAGTCTAGATGAAGTTTCTAGATAAGAGCAATATATGGGGTAGATACATTGTATCCTACCTAATCCATTTGAAACCCTAAAATTGGAGAGGGAGAATTGAGCAAAAAAGGAAAACTAGATTTCTATTTAAGGAGTCATAAGGTCATGAAGCAAAGAGAGGAGAATGTGGTCGAGCATAAAAGCATGAAGTGATGAAGAATGTGCTAAGGAGAAGAATGCACAGAAACTCTATTTGGATAGAAGACCACAAGGATGATTGCATTGGTATGATGAGTAAGAAGACTCAAGGAGATGAAGCTTGAGATGACAAGCTCTAAGAACTAAAGTGATTACAAGCCAAGCAAAAGGACTGAACTGAAGAGTGATCTAAAATCTGCAAAGTATGTTGTAAGTTGTATCAGATCAAAAATCCATTATTGTTACTCTCTAGCAATTGTAATAGATAGTTTAAATCCTATGGACTTAGGTTGGTTTAATAGCCATGTTGTAAATCTTTTAACAGGGTGACATTCCAAGTGAATGTTCTAAAGTCCTTTGATCAGGCCCATTCCTAACAGCTTGGTGAAATCCTCTAACAAGGTCACATTTAATAGTGTGTTGTAAGCCTTTAATAGGGAATCACTTTAGAAGAGTGAAAATTAAGTAGCACGTTACTGGTGGTTTTTTTCAAATTGGGTTTCCACGTAAATCACTGTGTCATGTGTTAATCTTGCATGTTTTATTGTTGCATGTTGATTTGCTGTAACTAGCTAAGATGGTTGATTTAAGTTTGGATGGATGAAAAGTGTATGGATTCATTATAAGTTGTGAAAAAGTATTATTAGGGCATTTAGACCTTGGATAACTGATTCACCAGCCCCCCCGCCCCTCAGTTATTCTAAAGAATTCTAACAATTGGTATCAGAGCCAAACTGCTATTTCAGTTTAAAGGGACTATAAGCAGGAAAGATCAAAATGCCTAAGAGAGAAGTCCCCAAGCTCAACAAAGACAACTTTTTTGCATGGAAAAGTTTTATGAAGCTACATCTTGGATCCATTGGACATTATGCCCAAAATTTAATTGTTAGTGAACATGTTGATCCAACTAGTACTCTTACTACAAAAGATATGAAAAACAAATAGGAACAAAATCAGACAATGCTGGAAATTGCCTCTGCACTCAACTATGCTGAATTTGATGATATCAAAGGATGTGACACTACATTCAAAATGTGGAAAGCCCTATCAGACATCTATGGAGGAGATCAGAATGTCCAAAGAGAAAAAAGAGAAAGCCTCAGAGGAAAGTTTGATGATATGAAAATAGAGGAAAACGAGAATGCTGCTCAATATGGCACTAGAATAAAGGAAGTGGTAAGTGCAATAAGATGTTTGAATGGTCAATTGGATGAAGATATTGTTACTAGTAAGTTCTTAAGAACCTTGCTCCATATCTATGCTATTAGAGTATTTGCAATACAAGAACTAAGATGTGTACTAGGAAACAATCAAAGTTTTGAAGGTATAGTGGGTAGACTCACTGCATTTGAGTTATCTAACGTTGACAACTACATACCTAAGAATGTTGAATCTACTTTCAAGGCCAAGCTATCACTGAAAGATGCTGAACAGGTGAAATAAAAGAAGGGAAGGAAGATGAAATATGTATCCAGTGACAGTAGAACTGATGAGGAAGATGTGGAACAATTGGAAGCTTTGCTAGCTAGAAGATTTCACAGAGGCAAAGGAAAATTCAAAGGTAAGATGCCTATCATTTGTTTCAATTGCAATGAAGTAGGACATATTGCTGTAAGATGTACATAGAAAAAGGATTATAAGGAAGGCAACAAGTACAAGAACAAGAGAGAAGATGATAAGAGAGATTACAAATAAAAAGGCAAGAAATGTTTTATTGTTGAAGAAAATTCTAATGATAATGATGATGAAGTTGTTTATGAAGCCATGAAGGACCAATCTGATGAAGAAGAGCCTACAGCATTGGTAACATGTATGAACAAAAATGACAGATGGATCATAGACAGTGGATGCTCACATCACATGACAGGAGACAAAAGTAAGTTTGTTAACTTTACTCAGTATGATGGAAATAGTGTTAAATTTGGTAATGATGCTCCATGTCAAATAAAAGGAAAAGGCTCCATTAAGCTTACAAAAAAAATTTCATGTGATAATGCATACTATGAGTGTCTCACAGTTAGGCAATATAGGATGCAAAGTAGAGTTTGGAAACAAAACTGCAAAAATCTATGATACTGATGGTAAACTAATAGGAAAAGGAGATCAAACAAGAAGTAATCTATTTTACCTTGATATGGATGATGTCTTTTGTTTTGTTGCAAAATTTGATGTTGAATGGTTATGGCACAAAAGGCTATGTCATGTCAACTTTGACAATCTGGTCAACATTAGTAAAATGAAGAAAGTCAGAAGTTTACCAAAATTGAAGAAGCTTGATAATACCATGTGCAAACAATGTTAGTTAGGAAAGATGACAAAGTCAAGTTTCAAAAGCAAAAACTATACATCTAAAGAAGTACTTGAGTTAGTTCATACTGACTTATGTGGTCCAATGGAAGTAAAAAGCTATAGAGGAGATAAGTACATAATGTTGTTTGTTGATGACTATTCCACGATGATGACTATTATGTTCTTAAGATAAAAATCTGATGCCTTTCAAATGTTTAAGTGGTATGTGTCTAGAGTTGAAAAGGAAATAGGAAAGAGCTTGAAATTCTCGAGATTAGACAGAGGTGGTGAATTCACATCAAAAGAATTCGAGATATTTTGTAATGAAAAAGGAAAAGATAAATGTCAGCTCCCATAACTCCCCCATAGAATGGAATTTTTGAAAGAAGAAATAGATCTGTGATCGAATGTGCTAGAACATTAATGATGGAAAAGACCATTGCTCTAAAATACTAGAGAGAAGTTGTAAGTGTAGTTGTTCATACACTGAACCGAGTACAAGTCAAGAAAGAAGTCCAAGCTGAAGAACCAAAGAAAATGGACAAGTACAGAACCTTTGCATATTCTCATGAAGAAATGCCTGCTGATGTGGATGATGTCAATCAAATTGAAACTCAACAACAAAATTCAATTTCAGCCGAGTCACAACTAGTGAATGCCTAGTTGCATTCAGAAGCCGAGTTGCAGAATGAAGGAAATGCACAATCTGATACTGAAGTCAGTACACATGAAATAGATGAAGAACAACCCGACAACTTAGTACATAGTGACCTTGATTCAGAAAGATCAAACATGGAAACAAGGGCAGAACCAAGATTATCCAAATATGTAAAAAGACATCACCATGTTGAATAGATAATTGGTGACAAAGATGCAAGACCAATGACAAGGAAAAGACTAAGATATGAATCATGTCTGATCAAAAAATATGAACCTAAAATAGTATATGGTGCATTACAAGAGGATGACTGGTATAAAGCTATGGAAGAAGAAATTGATCAAATAAAGAAGAACAAAACCTGGAGTTTGGTTCCCAAACCAGTTGACAAAAATGTGATTGGCACCAAGTGGGTATTCAGGAACAAGCTAGATGAGAATGGTGAGATTACTAGAAACAAAGCTAAACTAGTATGCAAGGGTTATGCTCAAGAAGAAGGACTAGATTATGGGGAAACATTCACCCCTGTTGCTAAAATGGAAGGAATAAGAACTTTACTTGCATATGTTGCATACAAAAATTTTAAAGTTTATCAGATAGATGTAAAGTTTTCTTTTTTAAATGGTATACTAGAAGAAGAATTCTACATTGAACAACCAAAGGATTTGTTGATGAGAACAACAGGGATATGGTTTGTAAATTACATAAAGCACTCTATGGTCTAAAACAAGCACCCAGAGCATGGTATGAGAGACTTCACAAGTATCTAGTGCAAATAGGATTTGAAAGAACTGATGATAACATCAACATGTACATCAAATTAGACAAAGGTAAGGATATTATTATATCTAAAATCTTTGTGGATTACATAGTGTTTAGAGGAAAGGAAGTGCTTTGCAAAGGCTTTGCTGATAAAATGAAACATGAATTTGAGATGCCTATGTTTGGAGAAATCAAATTTTTTGTTGGATTGCAAGTACATGAACTAAAACATGGTATATTTGTGACACAATCAAATTATATCAAAGAAATACTCAAAATGTTTGGATTGGAGGAGTCCAAACCAGTCAGCACACCAATGATGACAAGAAATAAGCTATCCAAAAATGATGAATCAGCTGAAGTCAATCAAACAATGTATAGATCTATGATTGGAAAACTACAATATGTTGTACATAGCAGACCAGACATAGCATTAGCAGTTGGAATAGTGGCTAGATTCTCTGCTAATCCCAAAGAAAATCATCTCATAGCAGTAAAAAGAATAATGAGATATCTTAAGGAAACTGATAACTTTGGTCTATACTACAAAAAGAATGGAAAGTTTGAACTCAATGCATATACAGATGCAGATTGGGGAGGCAACATTGATGACAGAAAAAGCACAAGTGGAGGTGCATTATTTTTAGGCAAAAGGCTAGTTACCTGGATTAGTAAGAAACAAACATGCACATCCCAGTCCATTGGAGAATCAGAGTATGTGGCAGCTACAGTCAATTGCACAAATATTGTGTGGCTCACACATCTATTGAGAGGAATGAAAGAAGAGGTAAAGAAACCTGTGATATTGTATTGTGATAATACAAGTGCTATAAACATATCCAAAAATTCAGTAATGCATACAAAAACCAAGCATATTGCAATCAAGTATCATTATGTCAGAGAATTGTTAGAAGACAAACAAGTGAAGTTGGAATACTTTCACACAAAGGAACAAACTATAGATATCTTCACTAAACCATTACCCAAGGATACTTATGAATATCTTAGATGCAAGTTGGGGGTAATACCCCTAACTCAAGCAATTTAAAGCAACAAGCATGCTGCCCTGCATCAACAGGAACAAATAATTGAAATATCAGAAGAATGATGCAGAGGATGATAGCAGGAGCAAAAGCTCCAAATCAGTCACAAGCATGGTGACAAAGGGAGAAAACATGAGATGCAAAGCTTATATTTTACATGTTAAAGATGCTACATCTTTGGCATTTATGTCAAAGAGGGAGAAATGTGTAGAAACCTAATCAATACAAAGCAAGAGGGAGATATATATGAAAGATGGAGATACATGAGATCAGTAGTAAAGATGCAACAACCAAGAAAAGTAGTAGACAACATATACAATCTTGGTGGTAACTAAGTTGATCAATTGATTAGTTTGGTTTTGTCATCAATGCCAAAGAGGGAGATTGTTGGAAATGATTGAAAAGATCATGAGAATTTTTTTTGGAATGATCATATGGAACTGGTAAACAATGTTCTCAATCATTATTTTGTCATTGATGTCAAACTTGCTACTTGCAAGAATGACAATTGCTTTAGTGATCCAAATACTATCAAGTGGTTGATTGACAAGGAGGAGGAAATCAATAAGATGTAACTAGAACACCTAGAGAAAGGTTGAAGTTATGATGTTGTAATGTGTCATGTCCACTTTTCAAATAATTAAAAATAATAATCTTTTCTAAGGCGGGCATGCCCAAAAAGGTGAAGTTTTAGAAAAAGGGGATAATCTTTGGAAGATAATGGACCAATAAATGAAAATTATTATTAAAATATTTTTTATTAACCCCTCTTGAATGTGAGTTAGGGTTATGCCCTCTTTTAAGGAGTTTGGAGGCATTTTGGGCTCATTCTAGAACTTGATTTTTGCTCATTTCTTTGTTATTCTTCAGAGGCTACCAAATCTGTGGAGAAGGAGACCTAAGAATGGGAGTTTGAAGGTTTCTAAGAAGGCTAAGGGTAGGAGTTTGAATCCATTCTATGTGCATGATCATGCAGAGTTTTCCTTTGTGCTGAACAATGCAGATTTGTGGTTTTTCAAGTGTGTTTTTTGTAAGAGTTTGGTGTTTCCAGTTGAGTATTTCATATCAGTTTGAGTTGCTGCTATATTTTAAACTTTTAGATGTTAAAATAGAGCTTAATATATGTATTTGGTCATGATTATACTTCTGTGATAGATTATTAGTGCTTTTGTCGTGTTTCCAGGCTATTCTATGTTGTTTTCGAGAGCCTGATGAGCATTATTTTTTATCCTCCATTTTGGAGCTGTTGTGTAAATGTTATACAGATCTGAAAATGTCATTTTGTAGGATTTTATGCTGCTAAAATTTCTATAAAAATGTCCACTTTCAGATTTACTAATAATATGTGAAGCTGTGAAGTTTTTGGCACTATTTCTGGCATACCCGATTTGGGGTTTATTGAGAAATTGGTGGATCTTTGAAAGATTGGTTGTTTGATCTTAAAGATCTGATTAGAGGCTTGAAATATCATATAAAATTAGAAAATAGAAATTTTAGTGGTATCAGAGAAATGATCTTGCCAGCTTGAGGGTTTGTAGAAGTTTGCATGTCAGTTTTGACAACTACCCAAATCTTGCATGTCAAAATTTATGGTTGCATGCTACTTCTAATCATGTGCATGTTATTTCTTGGTGAATTTAGTGGTTGAATGTTTCTTCTAATCATTTGCATGTCAAAATCTATGGTTGCATGCTACTTCTAATCATTTGCATGTTAGTTCTTGGTGAATTTGGTGGTTGCATGTTCCTTCTAATCAACTGCATGTCAAAACCTATGGTTGCATGCTACTTCTAATCAATTACATGTTAGTTTTTGGTGTTTGAAGAAGTTATAACCTATTGGGGTTACACTCTACTTTATCTAGAATGGACAGTTATAGTACAGAGTCTCAGAGGACACGATCTTGGACAATTGATATCCAGAGTCAAAATAGTAGAAAGGATGGTTATTTAAACATTCGAGATAAACTTAGGAAAATAAGCCATGACATGTTTGAACAGTTGGTTGAGCACCATCATATGATGAATGACATGTTTTTCGACCTAGATAAGGTGGATAAGTTGATTGGATTTCTATTTGGTAGATTTTCTCATAGGGCATTTCTACTAGACATACCAAGTAGAGATGAGCATTCATGACTTTGCTGAGAAAGAGTACCAGGCATAGTTAGATGCTTCGTCACATGAGGTTGAGGCAGGTAGTACTTCACATGATTTGTCTAGCCAGCTGAAGGTGAAAAAAGATAGTGTTGTGACTTCATTAACTCATCATGATAGGATGTGAGATATGATAGAGGATCACATTCAAATGATTCAGTTACAGGGTAGACATAAGGGATTTTAAGCAAAGTCTTATTGTGTTGACTTACAAGCGATTAGGGAAGGAATGGGAATGATGCAATTGAGTTATTTACATCTTCTATCAGATTGTGACCATCTTCTTAGCCTTGTCAGAGACTATTTAGATGCCTTGAGGAGGAAGGAGGAGGAAGTTGATAGGCTTTCTCATGAGCTTGAGGACACTTGAGTTTCTTTGGTGAATACTCCATTGGCGTTACAAGACTGGGAGAGACATGGGGATAAGCATGGCATAGAGTTGAGTTTAGTTTCATCTTGCACTCCTGATACTCAACTTTCTATGAATGGTAGATCATATGTGGTCTTTGATAATGTTATGATTTCATCTTGCATTCACATCCAGGATATAGGGACAATGTCAGACAGGTATGTGGAGTTAGTTGGTATTGGTCATATTACTCTGGTGAGGAGTTTTCTTGAGTTACCAGCTGATTATAGTTTACGGATATGGACTCGAGGTTGTTATATTGGCGTTTGGGATTTAGTTGACTAGAAATCTTTAACACTTTTTGGTAGTAGTGATTGTTTGGGTGCTATCATGGATTTGATTAGCAGATTGCACGATGTTGTCTTTTCTTGTGCCAGCAGCTTGTCTGATGCTGGTATTAGTTTTTATACACCGGTGTTGGGCTTTGTTCATATATCCAGTCGACCATACTTGCTGGAATGTGTTGATGATATTTCATATTTGGAAATGTGTATAGATGAATCCCAGGATCATATTGGCATTGATGACATCCAAGAGGATGCAGTGGGCAGTTTTGAAGACTTAGTTTCCTTGGTGGTTTCTTTTGGTATAGAGGAGATAGTAGTGCTATAGTTTTTGATACTCCGTATGTTGATATGAGCTTTGGAGTTGATTCACATGATATGGATATATAGTACTCTAGAGACCAGTAACCTTGAGGATGCTCCTTTAGACAGTGCGTCGAAGGAGGTTTGTAGGATACAGTCTAGCTAGTGCCATCATGTGTCTAGTCAGTTGAGAGTTAGTGAGCGAGACATTGCTATCACTTGCCAACATTTTGATGCTGCTCATGAATTGTTAGCAGTTTATGGATGGGGTTCTCCTACTAGTGATGAGAAAGGAGGTAGTTATCTTTTCTTGATAGAGTTCCACTCTTTATGGGAGGCTATCCAGATTTTGAGACAGGATTATATGCAGTTGGTAGTCGACAGAGATTATCTTATGGAGTGGGGTAGTACAACATACGATGCATTGTTGGCCAAGGAAGATGAGGTGAGTGAGCTCACTCAATAGCTTGAGGT
Organism: Cupressus sempervirens; assembly: GCA_028749045.1. Lineage (NCBI taxonomy): Eukaryota > Viridiplantae > Streptophyta > Pinopsida > Cupressales > Cupressaceae > Cupressus > Cupressus sempervirens. The sequence continues at coordinate 80,879,694 of CM053793.1, read as the reverse complement.
GACTTCTAAGATTCTTGAGAGTAAACAGTTGGCTTTCAAGGAGTCATAGTTTCATTTGGCTAAGGTGACCATGGAGTTAGAGCAACTACAGTCTTTACTAGATTCTGTACAGTCACAAGCTGTAGTGTTTGGTGATCCAAGGATGTCCATGGTTGAGATTGTCAAAGATAGTGGATATGGGGATGCATCCATCCTTGATACTAACATTGGCATATCGGGTTTGTCCCCACTAGAGTTAGGTTCAGTTGAGTTGGGTGCTACAGCATATTGTTGTGGTATGCCTGACATGGTGGTGACCTCTAGTACCAATGGCACAGAGACTAGAGATGTTGTATCAAAGACCATGTGTGATGTTGGTGAGCTGTTAGTTGGCATGGTTCCTGCTAGTAATACTACTCCCTTGGTGATGTCTTCAAAGGTAGTAGTCAGTTCCAACTTGGTTAGTGATCGATTGTAGTTAGTTACATCTGGATGGTAGTTTGAGCCACTGACTAAGATTGGCGCATTCTATCGGCATTACATTGTGAGGTATGCTCATCAATTTACCTTTGATGACCATGTTGATGAGATGATGATACAAAGATGTACTTTGGTTCCTAGTGCTTATCATCAGTTATGGGATAGTTTGACACCTCGGGATAAGAGTCATGATGGGCAAGACATGGTGATAGGTTCTATAGTTTACAGCTTGATAATACATGACTTAGAGCAAGAGTTTTGGAGTGATGCTTCAGTAGGTGTTGTTATTGATTCTACTCCTTTGGCTATGACATCTCATGACTTAGCTGGTGATTAGTCACAGTGGGTTGTATCACTTGTTCATGGTGAGCTGTTGACTGAGGTTGGTTTTCTTTATCAACATTATATTGCAAGGTATGTACATCAGTTAGCATTTGATCCTTGTGTTGAGGAGTTGATGGCAGGCAAATTTGGTTTGGGTTCCATTTCTTACTGTTTATCTTGTGATGGCTTTTCACGATTAGCGGTGCATGGGAGTTATGGTTATGAGATAGTGGCCAGTGATCTGCAAAGTTGTGTTGACTACAAGAGTTGTATATTGTGTGGATTCTCCATACTTGGTACAATTTCATTTGGGAGCATTCACCATTGTTGTAGAGTTGGATTGTACATTCCGTATAGGCCAGTAGGATGCGTTGATGGTATTTACTATGTTGGTAGTTTGATTTTTCCACTTTACTTGGGTTTTGATGTTCTAAGAGTTTGTGTCTCATGGGTTTATGACTATGGAAGTTGTGACTTTGGAGTTTGGTTGAGTAGTAATTGTCAGTTTGATTATGGATTCCTCTTGGTTATATTGCAGAGGATATTGCAGGAGCCTGTGTTAATTGACAATAGTATAGTTCATGACTACATTTGGGATCCAGGTGGATTGATTGGTTTATTGTTCAGCCATTGCTTGAGGACAAGCAATATTTGGAAGGGGAGGACTTGTCATGTCCCCTTTTCAAATAATTAAAAATAATAATCTTTTCTAAGGCGGGCATGCCCAAAAAGGTGAAGTTTCAGAAAAATGGGATAATCTTTGGAAGCTAATGGACCAATAAATGAAAATTATTATTAAAATATGTTTTATTAACCCTTCTTGGATGTGAGTTAGGATTATTCCCTCTTTTAAGGAGTTTGGAGGCATTTTGGGCTCATTCCAGAACTTGATTTTTGCTCATTTCTTTGTTATTCTTCAGAGGCTGCCAAACCTGTGGAGAAGGAGACCCAAGAATGGGAGTTTGTAGGTTTCCAGGAAGGCTAAGGATGGGAGTTTGAAGCCATTCCATGTGCATGCTCATGCAAAGTTTTTCCTTTGTGTTGAACAGTGCAGATTTGTGGTTTTTCGGGTGTGTTTTTTGTAAGAGTTTGGTGTTTTCGGTTAAGTATTTCATATCAGTTTGGGTTGCTCCTGTATTTCAGAATTTTAGATGTTAAAGTAGAGCTGAATATATGTATTTGGTCATGATTATACTTCTGTAATAGATTATTAGTGCTTTTGTGCTATTTTTGAGCTATTCTATGTTGTTTTCGGGAGCCCGATGAGCATTGTTTTTAATCCTCCGTTTGGGAGCTGTTGTGTAAATGTTATACAGATCTAAAAATGTCATTTTGTAGGCTGTTATGCTGATAAAATTTTTATAAAAATTTTCACTTTCAGATTTCCTAATAATATGTGAAGCTGTGAAGTTTTTGGCACTATTTCCAGCATACCCGATTTGGGGTTTATTGAGAAATTGGTGGATCTTTGAAAGATTGGTTGTTTGATCTTAAAGATTTGATTAGAGGCTTGAAATATCATATAAAATCAAAAAATGGAAATTTCTTAATGAAGTACAAGGATCAACTAAGTCATTGATGAAATACTATATTGATGACATACTTTAAGACACAGAGAATAGGCACATTGAAACATATCAAAGATGTAAGGTTTTAGCTAAGACATCTGCAAAGCCTAACTAAAGTTGATTTGATCTAGGGGATAAAAATTACTAAAAAGTAAAATGTCCCCAATGCTCCAAGAATTAACATCATTACAAGTGTTCACAATTTTGACTCCAACATAACTCGAACGATCAAAATTGGAGTTCAAGTGCAAAAATTATGACTGGTCAAAATGGTCAAACTGGGACCAAAGGTCATAAAAGGGTGAAAAAATAATCATCTCAAAAGTATTTGACAATGGATTTCAAATGAAAGAGCTCGTCAAAAGCTTTCCAATGGCGTTCATTTCATCAAGAACGGAGATTGGATATAAAAGTTATGATGGTTTCAAATTCAAGCAAAAGTATGGATTTTGATGATGTCAGCATGACATCACAAAATCATAAAGATAGGGAAAACATTCAAATTCGAATTAAAATAGCTATTTAATTCGAATTAAAGGAATTAGATAATGGGAGTTAAACTCCTAACCATTGGCCTCCTAAAATTAAGGCCAACCAATGAGCTATTTATGGTATATAGAATATTAAGGGAAGAGTTGTTATCTATGTAGAACAAATCCGCCCAATCTTATTTAAATAATGGTATTTGTTGAAAACAAACCCTTAATTTTGGTGTGAGATCATAACAAAATAATGGTAAAAGGGGCAAATTCGAAATATGTAATCAAAATGGGAGATTATGTTGGTTAATTATTTTAGCCCATTTTTGGCTAAATTTGATGTATAAAATGGGGGTAGTAGGCTTTGGAAAAGCATCCAGGTGATGAGAAGGAGATTATGATCTTGGAGACTTGATGATTATTCTTGCACATTGGAGAGTAATGCTACAATTGTTCTTGAAGGGAAGATCTTGAACACTTGTAATTGACTTTGGAGCAAATCGGATTGGTCCCTCTATTGGAGCAGGACCCGGAGATGTAGTCCGACTCACGGATGAACTCCGTTATCAATCATGTTTCGTCTTATGTCTCTCTACTCTCTTTCTTTCAGTCATTACCTTTTTATGCTTTGTTCATTTTAGCATTTAAGTTGTGTTAATTTGCTAACTAACGCTTTGAAATTTTACTTTATGAAATAATGTTAAGCATTCCTCTGTAATAGTCCTAGATCCTAATCAGATCAAATTTGGTATCAAATCTTCTATTGGACTAGTATTGTAGATTTGAATGCTAACAATATCTAGGATTTAGAAAGGAAAAGGAAAGCTTGAGGAATACAATCTTGAGATTGGAAAATGAATGACTAAACCATCATCACAAATGGAAGATGAAGGTGGTGGACAAGGTTTAGAAGACCAAAGTATCTAGAAGACTCTTTAGAGTTTGCAGACAATGGTAGAAGTTTTGGTACAAGAAAGGGAAGAGAAGATGAGAAGACGTGCAGCTCGAAAGGACAAAGGGAAAAAGAAAGGCATTGATCGTGATCCAATAAAGACACCTCCATCTTCTCCTTCTTCTCCCTCTTCTCATTCTTCCCCCTCTTCTCTTTCTTCTACCCATTCTAAGTTTTCTAATATTTTTAAGGGTGGACATAGGCCTCGAATCAAGTTGGATGTAAAATTTGACTTGCCAAAATATTGTGGGGAGTTAAATGTCGAGAAACTAGATGATTGGATTCAGCAAGTAGAAGTCTATTGTAGAGTTCAAAACCTTGTAGATGATGTTGATAGAATTCAGTTAGCCACTCTTCGGTTAGGTGGCGTAGCCTTAACTTGGTGGGAGAGTAGGTCTCAGGATGAAACTTCACAGCATGGTAAGTTTAATTTGTCTTGGTCAGAATTTGGTACTACTTTAAAGAAGCAATTCTACTCCCTAGGCCATATGAAATAGTTAATGATGAACTAGCAACATTGTAGGCAAGGGAAAGGTCAGTCTGTCCAGGATTACACCCATGAATTTCATAAAAGGGCTATTTCATTAAATGTCCCATTATATACCCATGACACTTTACTCAAGTACATAGGTGGTCTTCATTCTTACCTGAGGCATTCTATTCTCGTCCTAAATCCTTGTAATTTGGATGAAGTATGTGTGCAAGCAACACATTTAGAATCAAGGGGTAAGGGCACTTTCATTGATAAGTTTGATAAAAAACCATCTAAGTTTGAGGAAAAGTCCAAAGGAAAAGGAAAGGGTAAAAAGATAGCAATATTAAAGAAAGAGGGTGAGAAACCCACACGCTCAGATTGCAAGAAAGAAGGGCATGATGATTCTAAGTGCTCGAAGCTGCATCCTGAAAAGAGGCCAAAGCGATATGGTGGAAACAAAGGCAAACAAAAGACTGCTGCTATAACTCAACAAGATCTTGGATCTGACTCCGGCGATGAGACAAAGATTGTTGCTACCGGGATTCAAGGTAAAGGAAAAGGTATATCTCTTTCATCAGCTACAAGTTCTTCTAATATAAGTGCAAGTACAAGTAAAGAATCTTCTCCTAAGAATGATAAGCAAACGAATGAATTATTTCGCATCTGAGCTGTTATCAAGCATACTAAGGTTGATACATTATTTGATACGGGTTCTCAAGTTAATTTGATATCTAAAGAAGTTGTTAAAAAGCTTAATTTGACTACAACACCTCATCCAAAACCATACCCTCTTGGATGGGTTTGCAATGATGCACAATTACAAGTAACTAAACAATGCAAGTTAAGATTCGCTATCACTGCAAACTTTGTGGATGAGGTAGAAGCTGATGTAGTCCCTTTAGATATTTTTGTTCTTGTACTTGGGAGTCCCTATTTGTATGATCGACAAGCTATCTTCTATAGGGGGGAAAATAAGTATCATTTGTTTAAAGACAATATTGAATACATTGTACGGGCACATAAGGTTAAGACTAATCTAGCATTAGTCAATGCTGGTCAAATGAAAAGGTTAGTCAACTCTAGTAAGAACTTTGTGTTAATGTTTGTAAAAGCCAAAGAAGATGAAACATCTGAGGCATTTAAGGGATATGATCCAAAACATAAGGCTGAAATGGTCAAAGCTGTTTCTGCTTATTATGACTTGTTTTAGGAACCGAAAGGATTGCCTCCTAAGAGAGAGATACAACATGAGATTCAGTTGCAGCAAGATGCACCACTTCCTAATATTGGCATGTACCATTTATCAGTCTTGCAAAATGAAGAAATAAAAAAACAAGTTTAGGAGCTCATTGAGAAAGGAGTTATCTATCCTAGTACTTCTCCTTTTGGTTCTCCTATTGTGTTGGTTCCAAAGAAAGATGGGACTTGGAGAATGTACATTGACTACAGGGCTCTGAACAAGATAACGATAAAGAATAGGTACCCTCTTCCTAGAATTGATGATTTACTTGATTAGTTGAAACATGCAATTTATTTCACTAAGATAGACTTACATAGTGGATATCATCTAATAAGAATTGCAGAAAGTGATATTTGGAAAACTGCTTTTAAGACAAAACAGGGACTTTATGAGTGGTTGGTTATGCCATTTGGGCTTTGTAATGCACTAGCTACATTCATGAGAGTCATGAATGATGTCTTTCATCCCTTTATTGATGACTTTGTCATAGTCTATTTAGATGATATTCTTGTATTTAGTAAGTCTTGAGATGATCATGTAATTCATGTAAAGAAAGTATTTGATATACTAAGAAAAGAAAAACTATATGTAAAGATGTCAAAATGTGAATTTGCAAAGACATCTTTAGTGTACTTAGGTTATGTTGTAGGGAATGGTCAATTAAAAGTAGACCCTATGAAGGTCGAATGTATTGTAAAATGGCCTAAGCCAAGTACAATTATAGAAGTCAGGAGTTTCTTAGGTGCAGTTCAGTACTGGAGGAAGTTCATTGCAAACTTCTCTTTTATTGCATCATCATTACATGCATTGACTAGTACCAAGGCAACTTTTCAGTGGGGAGGTCCACAACAAAAGGATTTTGACACTTTAAAGGAAAAGTTGAGCATTGCACTAGTGTTAGCTCTACCTGATTTACATCAACCATTTGAGATTGCGACAGATGCGAGCGGGTTTGCCATGGGAGCTGTACTCATGCAAGGAGGTAAAGCAATCTGCTACCACTCTGAAACTTTTTCAGGAGCAGTAAGTAACTATCCTACATATGATAAAGAACTTTATGCTTTAGTTCAAAGTGTTAAAAAATGGAAACATTACTTAATGGGAAAGGAAACTGTAATCCACACCGATCACAAGCCACTACAATATTTGCACTCATAATCTAAGTTGCAACAAAGTAGGCACTTTAGGTGGATGGGTTTTCTACAACAGTTTCATTTGGTAATTAAGTATAAGAAGGGTTCCCATAACAAAGTAGCAGATATGCTATCTAGACCTCCTGTTCAGAATGCTTTGATAATCCTTCAAAATAGATCTATGGTTCATGAAAGTTTTTAGGAACAATATGCTAATGATGAAAACTTTAAGGATATCTATGCAACTTTAATCCAGGGTAAACATGTGGAAGAGAAAGATTACTATGTGCAGGACAATTTGTTGTACTACTTGGGAAAACTATGCATTCCTAAAGATGAACATGCACATGTAATTTGTGAAGCACACACTTCTTTGATTGCAGGGCATTTTGAGATAAGTAATACATTAGCTCAATTGCAAAAATATCGTTACTAGCCTTGTATGCAAGAAACTGTCACTAAGTACATAAAAGGATGTGTATTGTGTGCAACCAGCAAACCAAGTAATAGGAAATTGGGTTTGTACACACCATTACCTGTACCATCCCGTCCATGGGAAAGTGTGTCTATGGACTTTGTAGGAGGTTTACCTATGTCTAGGAAGGGTCATGATTATTTGTATGTAGTAGTTGATCGGTTTAGCAAAATGTGTATTTTAATGCCTTGTAAAAGGTAGGTCACTACTGAACTGATAGCTCATTTTTACTTTCAAAATGTATGGGTTTGTTTTGGGTTACCTACTTCTATTGTATTAGATCGAGATTCTCGATTCTTAGGGGAATTTTGGTTATCTTTGTGGGAACTCATGGACACCAAGTTGAAGAAGAGTACAACCTTCCATCCGCAGACCGACGGATAGATAGAGGTAGTGAATCAGACAGTTGTGCATCTACTTAGAGGCTACTGCAGCAAACATCCTAAGTTGTGGGATGAAAGTCTTCATTATGTGTAGCATGCATACAACCATGCAGCACACTCTTGTACAAAGAGGTCTCCTTTTGAGACTTGCTTCGGTTACTTGCCTAAGACACCAATGGATTTTTCTTTTGGGAAGGACAATGTTGTAGATGGACGCCATGATGTAGAAAAGGCTTTAAAGTTCATCTAAAAGGTCCAAGAAATCCACCAGGTAGTAGAAGAACAATTGGAGCAGAGCCAAGCAAAATAAAAGGCTCACCATGATAAGCATCGTATTGATCACCAATTCCAAGTTGGTGATAGAGTTTGGTTACATATTAGTAAGGAAAGAATGCAAGGTGAAGGAAGGAAGCTCAAGCCTATCAGGTATGGTCCTTTTGAAATCTTAGAGAAGATTGGTACCAATGCTTTCCGCCTTAATCTTCCTCCATACATGCAAATTTACTCAGTTGTCAATGTTGAGAATCTGAAGTTGTATGAGCCTCCAATGATCTCGGATGAAGATGTTAGTGTTCAAGTTCCATTAGTTGATGACCTTTTACTAGAGTACATGTCAGAATTGCCACAAGATGTCATCCTTGACAGGAATGTCAGAACTTCACGAAGAGGACCAGTTGAATACCTCCGAGTGGGATTGAAGGGGATGCATCCAAGCAAGGCAAGATGGATGGAGATTGGTAAAGTGAGGGAGCTATACCCTCACCTTCTTTCTGAGTAATCCAAACTTTCAGAGGTTCGAAAGCTCTTCAGTGGGGAGGCTTGATCCGGGGGATAAAAATTACTGAAAAGTAAAATGTCCCCAATGCTCCAAGAATCAACATCATTACAAGTGTTCACAATTTTGACTCCAACATAACTCGAACGATCAAAATTGGAGTTCAAGTGCAAAAATTATGACTGGTCAAAATGGTCAAACTGGGACCAAAGGTCATGAAAGGGTGAAAAAATAATCATCTCAAAAGTATTTTACAATGGATTCCAAATGAAAGAGCTCGTCAAAAGCTTTCCAATGGCATTCGCTTCATTAAGAATAGAGATCGGATATAAAAGTTATGATGGTTTCAAATTCAAGAAAAAGTATGGATTTTGATGATGTCAGCATGACATCACAAAATCATAAAGAGAGGGAAAACATTCAAATTCGAATTAAAATAGCTATTTAATTCAAATTAAAGGAATTAGATAATGGCAGTTGAACTCCTAACCATTGGCCTCCTAAAATTAAGGCCAACCAATGGGCTATTTATGGTATATAGAATATTAAGGGAAGAGTTGTTATCTATGCATAACAAATCGGCCCAATCTTATTTAAATAAGGGTATTTGTTGAAAACAAACCCTTAATTTTGGTGTGAGATCATAACAAAATAATGGTAAAAGGGGCAAATTCGAAATATGTAATCAAAATGGGAGATTATGTTGGTTAATTATTTTAGCCCATTTTTGGCTAAATTTGATGTATAAAATGGGAGTAGTAGGCTTTGGAAAAGCATCTAGGTGATGAGAAGGAGATTATGATCTTGGAGACTTGATGATTATTCCTGCACATTGGAGAGTAATGCTGCAATTGTGCTTGAAGGGAAGATCTTGAATACTTGTAATTGATTTTGGAGCAAATCGGATCGATCCCTCTATTGGAGTGAGACCCGAAGATGTAGTCCGACCCACAGATGAACTCTGTTATCAATTGTGTTTTGTCTTATGTCTCTCTAATCTCTTTCTTTCAGTCATTACCTTTTTATGCTTTGTTCATTTAAGCATTTAAGTTGTGTTAATTTGCTAATTAACGCTTTAAAATTGTACTTTATGAAATAATATTAAGCATTTCTCTGTAATAGTCCTAGATCCTAATCAGATCATCATTAGACAGAGGGAGTCGAGCAAGCTAGTAAGTGCCGAACAAATTCCTAGTTGAAGCTGAGCAAGTTCAAATTCAGATGTTGAGTGAACTTCAGATGCTGAGTAAAATCAAGTGTCGAGTAGAAACAGATATCGAACATCAAAAAACCAATAGTGCCAAGTAACACAGAGATACTAAGCATCAGTAAATCAATAATGTCAAGTTGTTATATTATTTCAAAATCAAAGATTTGCTAGATCTAAGCTGACAAGGTTGTTATCTAGAAGTTTGTGAATTAAATGGAAGATAAGAATGATGAGTTGGTGGCATAGAACACCATGTATAACATTTTCGGAGATTACAACTGGAGTCTAGATGAAGTTTCTAGATAAGAGCAAGATATGGGATAGATACATTGTATCCTACCTAATCCATTTGAAACCCTAAAATTGGAGAGGGAGAATTGAGCAAAAAAGGAAAACTAGATTTCTATTTAAGGAGTCATAAGGTCATGAAGCAAAGAGAGGAGAATGTGGTCGAGCATAAAAGCATGAAGTGATGAAGAATGTGCTAAGGAGAAGAAAGCACAAAAAATCTATTTGGATAGAAGACCACAAGGATGATTGCATTGGTATGATGAGTAAGAAGACTCAAGGAGATGAAACTTGAGATGACAAGTTGTAAGAACTGAAGTGATTAAAAGCCAATCAAAAGGACTAAACTGAAGAGTGATCTGAAATCTGCAAAGTATGTTGTAATTTGTATCAGATCAACAATCCATTATTGTTACTCTCTAGCAATTGTAACAGATAGTTTAAATCCTATGGACTTAGGTTGGTTTAATAGCCATGTTGTAAATCCTTTAACAAGGTGACATTCCAAGTGAATTTTCTAAAGTCCTTTGATCAAGCCCATTCCTAACAGTTTGGTGAAATCCTCTAACAAGGTCACATTTAATAGTGTGTTGTAAGCCTTTAATAGGGCAGGCTTTTAACAGGGCATCGCTTTAGAAGAGTGAAAATCAAGTAGCATGTTACTGGTGGTTTTTTCCAAATTGGGTTTCCACGTAAATCACTGTGTCATGTGTTAATCTTGCATGTTTTATTGCTACATGTTGATTTGCTGTAACTTGCTAAGATGGTTGATTTAAGTTTGGATGGATGAAAAGTGTATGGATTCATTATAAGTTGTGAAAAAGTATTATTAGGGCATTTGGACCTTGGATAACTAATTCATCCCCCCTTCTCAGTTATTCTAAAGAATTCTAACAATATCCTCATTTAGTGAGAGAGAAAGGGTCCTCAGTTCATAGGGCGGGAGCTTACCTTCCTCCTTTCCTCCACCAACACAAGACTTAGTAATTCATCCATCCTTGAGTATGTCTTCATTAGCTAGGGGTCCATCATTTCAGTTCCCATTCATAGCGATTTTGTAGATCTTACTAGAAAAAGAAAGGTGACGATGGGGAAGAAGTTGTAGGTTCCTCCAAAACTACCTTATATGAAGGTTTCTCATGCAATTCTTTTCCTGAATCCATGAATTACCTTGGACATGAGTATTGCTTATATCCTCATGTTCTTTCATTATTTATTTAGACACCTCTCCTCCACCATCATTCATGATTGCAACTCTTTGGTCTCTCACGAGTGATCTAGAGTGAGTGAATAATGGGAGGGTAAGATTTACCTAATACCAATAGAGAAGCCCAAATGACACACTTCAGGCAATCACAAAAGAATAAATAAGAGAGCACACAATCCAAAATATAGGTACCAAAAGCATTAAAAACAAGGTAAAATAGGGCATGTAGTGAGAAAATATGGCTAAGAAACACGTTGCAAGTTACATGAGCCAAGGCACATAAATGTCTAGTTTTCATACATAGATTGCTTTTTTGAACTTCTCCCTCAGAATTGTCTTCTAGTCAAATTGTAAATGATCTTTTCTAATTTATTATTGATATTATTGAGTGTTTTTATTATCATTAGTATTATTATGGGTGTTAAATTTCGTTTAGTATTTTTTTATTTTTTTATAGTTTTTGATTATTGTTTTGCTTCTTTTTCGAGTTATTTTTCTTCATTTTATTTAGTTTTCTTGGCTTCTTTTTTCTTGTCCTTTGTGCCCCCTTTTCCATTCTTAGCATTTGGACATCTTTATATTTATTATGAAAAAATTATAAATAGAACCGAATCTAGAAGAATACAAAACTCAAAACTATATATTTGTCTAAAAATTAAGATGCCTATACTTCTCTTATTGAACATCATAAATAGAAAATACACAATGAAATGATGTCATAAATAAATTGTTAATTTGAAAAGGGAATAAAAATTTAAGCCAAATCAACTCCTTTTAAACAAATCTTAAATATTAATCTAACAATATTTCTTCTAAGACCTGAATTGTTAAGATGAAAAGATAGAAAGAGAGTTCACTCTGTTTGTACCCTCTTTCATTAAGTAAGAAACCTTAAGAAGCTCATTAATCAAAACAAAGATCTACAAAATAGTAACACAACCTTCAGGAGTTGAATAGCTTTATCCTACAACCTAAACTTTCTAAGAATAATATAAAGGGAATGCTAAATGATTCTATCATACCAGCTTTATAAAACTTGTGAATGTGAACTGAGAATAAATATCCATGGATTTGATCATATTAAAGCTAAAATAATAAAAAAAAACTACAATTCTTAGTTCTAACCATCCTTCATCTTTGTTGATTGTATTTCTTTTACTATAAATTTTGATCAAATTGCCTTGTGTTTTTACTATTCCTCTCTGTTTAACAAAGCAACAAAAGGTGACCAGCTTAAGCACAAACATGCAAAATGTTTCAAAACATAAGATTAACATAAACATAAAATAATTCTTGGAGCCGACTTTACCGTTGAAAATGCCAGTGCAGGGACCTAATTTACGTGAAAATGAAGTAATGATATGTACATGCAAAAACAAAGGTGTAATACAATGTGAAACAAAGAAATCAAGCACTCAATCAGATGAAAGAAATGATGAAATGAGACTATGATTGATCTTTTGATGACCTAATCATGCATGTTGCAGCCCTTCAGCTGATTTAATGTTTCATATATTTGGATTTACAAGAGAGAATTTTAATGCGTACCAAGAATTGTATTTAGATAAATTAAAAAGGCATGTGCTGGTTATGTTCAGTTGTTTCTTTCTAGATAAGTACAACTATAAAAGTAGAGAGATTCCTTCAAACATTTTTTTGCATGGGGGGACTGGTAATAAAGAAAAACCTTTGATCACTGATCAATGCAAGAATAATAAAATATCACAAATAAAGTATTGTCATGATGATTATCAAGCCAAGAATCCATAAAAGCAGAAAATGGGCATATATTATTTACTCTCTAAAGTAGCTTTTAACAGTCTTTTGACTGGAAAACACCACAAGAGTTGTGACTGAAAGTTTTTAATTGCCACTTAAGAGCATAGTTTGGTTGATCATGATCCTGCACATACCCATTAGTTGAACTTTTGACAAGATACAATGATTATTTAAATCATGTTGCAAGTGGAGAAAATAGTACCATTAAAGCCTTAAAGAAGATATCAAGACAAACCAAATGCGTAGGCATTACCGAGCAATAGATAAGAAGATTAAAGAAATTAAAGTATTTGTCAAGTGATGCCAGTGTCTTTTAAGCCATACTAAGTGCCAAGTGGAATAAGTGTTGACTGAGGATCAATATTGACTAAGTGAAAATATCTGTTGAATAATAAATTTAGTAGTGATCGAGTAACCCACTAATGATTGAATGTCTAAACATAGTGTTGGTCATGGAATGACATTTTGACAATTTATGAGAAATAGTAATTTCTAATTGCCAGAGTTGATTTCTTGGAATATGGAAAGCATATTGAAGATAAAAATTAATGAGTTGGATCATTTAAGGGTTAGGTAAGAGCTCAATGGACTAATTTAAAAGAGAATTTTCTAGAAAAGAAGAGGATGAACAAGAAGACGAACAAATTCATTGTATGTGTTGAATTTGATCATAACCCTAAGATCGAAGGTGGTATGTAAGTGGTCAAAGATCATAATTACCTCTTTAAGGAGGTACAAGGGCTAAATTTAACAAGAAGAAGGTTTTTAAAGGTTGGATTATTTTTTGATGTTATTGGAATAGAGAATTTAAGCAAAAGGCCAAGATGAATTGAGTGGAGGTGAAGAGTGATTGCTTGAAGAATTTCAAAGAGAATCAGAGACAAAGATGATAATGAAGGCATGCCAGTAGACCAACTTATGAGACAAATTGAGATCTCAATATGCAAGGTGACTTTTGCTAACAAATCAAAACCTATTATTAGTTTCTAACCATTATATCAGTATTTGAAATCCTTTAAGCAAGGTTGACCTGATAATCATTTGTAAATCCTTTAATCAACATGACATTCCAATGGAATGTTCTAAATTCCTCTAACAAGGCCACTCCTAACAAGGTGATTAAATCTTTTAACAAGGTCACATTTAATTGTGTGTTTTATAACCCTTAAAAGGGTTGGCTCCTAATAGTGCTCAATTCAAAAGAGTGAAAAGATTGGTGACATGTTACTCATAAATTTCACCAAATTGGGTTTCTGCATTAAATCCTAGTGTAAAACTTGTGTAGATGTTATTTATGGAATTTTACTGATTAATGTTTAAATTTTGTAAGTCTATTATTTTTAGGATAGTGGACTACTAGTTGATGTTACTGAAAATTGACTATAGATACCAAGAAATAGAATGTTAAGATTTGAGGTTGTTTAAGTGTTTGTTTGTTTGTTTAAATTGGTATGTCTAGACCTTGGATAACTGATTCACCTCCTCTTTGTTATTCAAAACAATCTAACCAAAAAAATGTTGTTGTGGCTAAATATAATATTTTTTTCTTAGCCTTTTATTTATGATTTTTATAATATTATTTTTCTCTTTGATTCCTCCTTCAAGATCATGTTGTTCTTATCCTTAAATAACTTAAGAAAGGATGAGTGATTTAGTTCTAAAGTTCCTATAAAATAGGGTGTTTGAAGGGTTAATTGCACCTCCAATTTTTAATAATGCCCCTTTTGATCCTAAGGAAAAATAATTAGTTTGAATAGAATAGAAAACATTTTCATAGACATCCCTTGTGAACTGTAGTGAAAAATTAAATAATTAATGAAATCCTCTTCCTTTCAATATAAGTGATAGCTATTGAACAATTGAAGGACCCTTTTAACAAGATTACTTTTAGTTATTGAAATCTTGTTGTTGCTGAATAACATCAACAATGAACATGTATCCCATATAAAAATTATTCATTACAAGGGTAATGCTCACACATATGATAAGTTGAAGAGACATAAAACATGCTAGAAGGATTGGGGCATCGAATAAATCATTTTTTTTTCATTGAGATTGAATAGAAAACATTATTAAAGGCGTAAAATTAAGTAATCTCTCACCTTCATTTTCATGAAGAATTAAAATCTCTCATCTCCTTGATCATTTATCAAGGTCTAAAATAAATTGGACAGTCTTCAAGTTCTCTCTCTCTCTCTCTCTCTCTCTCTCTCTCTCTCTCTCTCTCTCTCTCTCTCTCTCTCTCTCTCTCTCTCTCTCTCTCTCTCTCTCTCTAGTAGATAAAATTAACCTTACAATCTATAAAAAATGGTACATAGTTCACACTAGTATTGTTGATCTAGACATTCTCCTTGAAGTTGAGCCTTAACCCATTTCCCACATGCCATATAATACCTTGAGTAAGGATTATTTTTAAATTATTCAAGATATTATTCCAAATTGTTGAAACTTTAGGGAGAGAGGCTAAGAATATATCACCAAATCTAAGCTATTTGTCTTCATGAATCCGTGTCGAGTGATTTTCTTTGGATATCAATTACATCCAATCTTAACAAGCAAGAATTTATTGAAATATTTCAACTTTCTTATACTTGGACCCTAGGAGATTTAAAAACTTACAAATATTGACCTATTTTACAAAGGATAATTATTTTCCTTCCCTTACAACTATCAATAAGATTTTCTATTGAACGTACCCAGTCTTATTAGCTAGGAGCATAGGAATCTTGAATAGGGATGTATACAAGACAAGGATATTTTGAAGAACATCCTTTAAGATCTGAAATTTCCAAGCTTGAATAAGGTGCTTTCCCTTCCAAACCAAAATTTTCTATTTTTGAATTATATTTTTACAATGCAAAACCAATAGTTGGGAAGTAAGTTAATTAGTTAATTAAGGTTGTTAGGGATGAGTTGTAGGAAGAGATGGCCTTTGACATGCGATAATTTTAATAATTTTGTTATAAATAATTTATAATTTATTAAAAAAAAACTAAAACTACTATAATATTAGTGTAAATAGATTTTTACAATTCATAAAAGTTTAGAGTTTTGAAGTATTATGGATTTCATTATGTATATAATTTTTGCATCAATGTTTGGAGTGACACTTTGTGATCTATCATAAGGATGAGAAGAGGCAGAGGAACAAAAATGAGTTATTGTAGTCTTGCTGAAGTATGTATAAGGATGCCCAAATGATAAGAAGGGAAAAGGGGGGCACAAAGGACAAGGAAAAAGAGTCGATAAACCTAAATTAAATTAAGAAAAATAACTAGAAAAAGAGGCAATACAATATTGAAAATTAAAAAACTAAAAACTAAAATACTAAATGAGCTTATAATAATATTAATGCTAATAAAAATGACTCAATAGTAGCAATAATAAAAATAAATAAAAAAATCAACAAAACTAATAATGATGATGATGACAACAATAATGCAGATATTAATTATTATTAATACTATATACAATATTATAATTACCAAACAACAACAATCAATAAGAATAAAAATAAGGGAAGAGGCAAAAAAAGTGATAAATTAAAAAGCACAAATCCTAAATATAATAGAATCTCTTTGGTGGCCAAAGCCAAGATTGATTATCATGTATTTTGATGTATTTATTTATTTAACTAAAAATAGAGATTAACCAAGACCTCCTAGATAAGAGGTTCACAATTTATCATTGTGTTGTAGGCTCTTGCCTAAGATTAATTATTATTAGTGTTATATGTTGTACCTCCCATATAAGATGCTTACAATTTACCATTGTGTTGTAGGTTCTTGTCTTATTATTTATTTCTTTTTGTTTGTATTAGTTTGTTTATTATTTTATTATATTTATTATAATTTTATAATTTTTCCTTTTTTCATTACTGTTATTTGAATTCTATATTTTTACTATCACTTTTTTCTAATTTATTATTTATATTAGAATAGTATAAAAGTTGATTACAATAGGTTCATCATCAACTATTCAACATAAAGAAAAAGAAACTTTGAGAGTAATATACTTTAAGTCTATAGGATCACCACTATACATGACTTACAGAGTAGTCAACCAATTTAATCCACCTAAAAATGTAGCTAAATGATACAATATTTACAATTCTTATAAAAAAAATTATATAAGGCTGATTATCAAATTGAAAACAGGTTATTCATTTGTAGTTAGGCCCCATCCATCATTAGATTCTAGTGCTTGCAAGAAAGCTACATTAAACAGTTCATCATTCCATCCTACTTAAACCTATCATTACTCAGCTTAGTCTCTTCATCATCGGTAATATTTGGAGTAGGTTTTTGGGTACTAGTGGAAATGTGTAGATCCTCCATGATTCTTTCAATTTTCTTAATATCATTCAGGCCCATCATATCTTTAAACTGATCAAGATATTGGAAAGTGTTGACCTCATCTTTATGAATAACTAGCATGCAAGCCCTAAACAACATCATAATATGGACCATAGAAATTTCCAAAGAAAGTGACACCTAAGACATAATGGAAAAATGTGTAAGTTTATGAGTAAACTCAGTAAGTCCTTTATCCTTCTACTAAAATACCTCTTCATTTCTTGCTTTCCAAAGGAGCTAGAAGATCTCACATTCAAGAAAAGACCAAAAAGAGTTAAGGTTAGAATCAAAAGCTTCAATATATCTAGCTAAAATTTCACTCTAGGAAATACTTGGTTTGAAGTTCCATACAATAGGATTACCCAAAAAAATTGACCATATCATGGTAGCAAAATTATAGTGAAAAAAAACATGTTCAAAAGACTCAACTGCATCACAAACTTTGCAATGGCCAGGAATGAGACCTAAAGACTCCAAATTAGATCCCACAGGAAGGCTTTAAAGTAACAAAAGTCATCTAAAACATAATTTTTTGGGTTCCACTTTTGACTGCCACAAGTATTGAGAAAACAAAGACCATTCAGAAAAAGGGGAAGACAATCCCCACCCTTGGATCACTCTTTGAAAGATTTCTCGATTGGAAACAAGAATATTATATAATTGTTTTGCTATTACTTTATTTATCATTGTTCCATCACTCCACATCAACTATTTGAAAAAAGTGTCAGAATCAATAACCTTTGAGAAATTACATGTACCAAGTGGCTTGCAAATTAGCATATAAGTTTTCTTCAGAGTTTGTGTGATACAATATCTAGTTCTAATTTCATCCTAAGTACCGATCTAGTTTTCAATCATTAAATCACTGATTAAAGACACACCCAACACATTCCAATGTTTTGTTCAGCAACTTTGTGTAAGTTCCAAAGGTTTTCCACTTAAATACAATCCCCACCCAATTGATCTATTTGAGACAACATAATATAGAGAAAAGCCAATAGCTATTCTAATTGGTAAGAATATCCTTGAATGGGTCCAAGCCTTCCATAGGATAGAAATAACATTACAACACAAAAATTTGATTTTAAAATCACCTAATAGTATATCAAAAAATGGAATGTTCATCCAACTTTTACCTTTGGAGATGATAGAATATTGAATGTTATTTATAAATAGAACTTTCTAAAGTTCATTACCATATATGGCCTTAAGAATCCACATAGAAGCAAGGGCAGTATCATGATTTTTTAAGTCCTTTAAACCCAATCCACCGTAATCTTTGGGTTTATAGAAGCATTGGGTAAAACCACATACATGTGTCACCTTTTATAAAGAAAAGGGATCTTAGAATACAACTATTTAACTTTAATGACATAAAAAATGGAACTTGTGTTTAAACTTTGAAGATGGTGTAAAATGATGAAATGTGTAGGATTTGATGCCTATGATTTTTATAATTTTTTTGATTAAGAATATATTCATTTAAAAAAAATTGAAGTCCCTATTTCAATAGTAAAAAATATGGGATGTAGTTCCCGTCAAACAAGTATATGCTTGAATCATCTTTTTTTGTTCTGATTTCAAAATATCTTATAGACAACATGTATAGCTAGGGAAAAAAAATATTTTGATGTATATTTTATTTGTTATAAATACTCAAGGTTGATCTTATCAAAATCCAATAGTTTTTTCTTCCCACCAAAATTGCCCTATCAAATTTACACCTTTTCAAAAAAAATACATATTCATAAAGATGACTCTCTCCTCTAGAGATAAATATATATTTTATTTTATTTATATGATTTACTATTATTTTTCCATTTTAAGGGAGCATCTTCTAAAATGTTAAAATATCAACTTATAATATTTCAAAATTATAACACATTATAACAAATCCAAACACTCTAAAATTTATATAATGATGATATTGAATTTGAGTCTATAAAAGGGTAAGTTTAGTTTTTATTACAATTGAGTTTTGATAGAGAAATGAGATTTGACTAAAATAGGTTTTGGTATCCTAAAAGGTAACACAAATATGTTCTTTTACCCCATTGCCAATTCACACAATGCCTTTTTTTGTTCCCCATCCCATCATGCCATAGAAAATATCTCAATATTTTTTTAGTTTTATCCATTTGATGATTAGTCATCAACCAAGTAGAAGCACAACTTTCTGCACAACTTGAACCTACCTATGAAGGAGAGATAGCAAGTTTTCTATTTAATATGTCTCTTTTGTATTGTATCAAAGACCCACTCCCACATAACTTTAGTAGAAGTATTCACATCAAAATAGATACCAAGGTACCTGACAATCTCATTAGAGCCTTTCAATTGCCAAGACATCAACTATAAGCAATTAAACTAGTCAAACCAACCTAGAATTGAGGATTTATGAGGAGCAACTTTGGCACTTGAGGCTAAATAGAAAAAATCAAGTCTATCCAAGGTGTTATGAAAGTTCATCTCCTCAAGTTCCAAGAATAATCCAATGCCATTAGCAAACTGGGAATTTAATAAAGTATCATTATTAGGAAGCATGAGAACTTTAATAGGAGGACCAAGGGAGGGAGCTCCAAGAAAATAAAATAGAGCATCAACAACAATCACAATTAGGGAGAGGGAAATGGGACAACCCTCTCTATTTGGTCTCCTAAGAGGAATAGGCCTGGTAAGATTTTCATTCACATCTATAATAGTGGAAGAATTCTTAAACAACATGCTTATCCATCTACACAAATATTCACGAAATCCAAAAGCTTGAAACATTCCAATAACAAAAGGCCATTAAATTCTATCCTAGGCTTTTTCAAAATCAAGTAAGATCATAGCCACATTTTGATTACTCTTCTTAGCCCAATCATTACTTCCCAACTTGTTATTATATTTTCCAATATATACATTTCCTTAATGAAACTTGTCTGTGTAATTGAGATAAACCTATTGAGAAAGTTCTCAATTATTTTAGCTAACAACTTTGTAATAATATTATAAGAGATATTCAATAATTTTTTTGGCATCTAGTTCTTGATTTCAGCTTTGTCACCATCCTTTGGAATCAATTCGATCATGCCTTTATTAATGCTTCTACTCAAGGATCCTCTAATGAATGAGTCTTCATAAAGTGCCAAAAAATCACAAGATATCCAATCTATATTGGTTTTGTAGAACTCAATAGGAAGACCATCACATCTTGGTGATTTGTCATTGGCTAAGAAGTTAATAGACCATTTAAATTCTTCCAAATAAATAGGATTATTTAATCTTCTACTATCTTCTTCTAAAACATTTTTGGGAATCATTTTAAGAACTTTTCAAGTGCCTCATAATTAGCATCAGACATCTCAAATCAAAAACTCTAAGAGTAATACTCAAAGAAGGTTGATTGCATTATATCTGGGTCCGAAGAATTTCCACCATTAATTAGAATATGTTCAATGAATTCCCTTTCATTCTTTTCCTTGATAATATTAAAGAAATATTTAGACCCCCTATCTCCTTCTAGACTCCAATTCAGTTTGGATCTAGCTCTTTGACCTTGGATCTTTTAGTTTTGAATCTTTCTTAAGGAGTTTTTAATCTTAATCAAAGAGCTTCTAACTCCAAATCCTAAACTCTGACTTGGAGCTCTTTCTCTAGTAGATTAAGATTAGCCCATGCCCTAGTTTCTTCTACATTTAAATCCATACTTTTTTTTACCAATGTTTTGAAAGATTTTTTGCTAGACTTCAACTACTCCTTCCCAAATTCTCTTGGTTGAATATCACCAACAACCAACTTATAAAGAATAGTGACCCTTTGGAGTGCACCAATTGTATCCAGGTCTTTGAGAAGAGAAAGATTAAGTTTAATGGGCTTGTTAGTATTCACCCTAGAATTTGGAATCTCATTTTACAAACCAATCTTTGTAGATATAGGTGAATGGTCTGAGAGAGAAGAAAGAGAAACTAAGATAGGTGAGTGTCTAGGTTCATAATAAAAACAAAGAATAACTAAGTTTGCATAGATTCTATCAAGTCTACAATAAACCCTTTGAATTTCCATTTTATTATTTCACCAAGAGTACCAAATATCTTGAAACTCAAATTTTCTTTTTTTTTTCTAAAAGGTCTAAAACATTAAACTTCCTCTTAAGTTTGTTCTAGAAGAACAACTCATTATCTTTCCAATTCAAGGAGTTGTCTCCTAACTTATCCTCTATATGTTCCACCATATTAAATTCACCAATAAAGATCCACTGGGTATTAGGAAAATTAGTTGTAGCCCACTTCCATAGTGTTTTTATGTCTCTATAATCATTAGGTGCATAAAAGTTACAAAACCCAAAACTCTGACCATCTTTACTAAATACAATCCACAATTCTCTATGGCAAGGAGTGACTACTCTACTTACAATATAATCAACCTAGTTAGGTCCCACAAGAATAGTATCTCCCCCCTCCCTCTTTTATGGTTGGAGTAGAATGTAGTGACTTAATCTGAAAGCATATTTAGGATAGTGTGAGCCTAAAATCCAACTACTTTAACCTCTTGTAAACATATGAAATCCTTTTGTATAAGATTTCTGCACCATCTTCTTACAATGTATTTTCTATCATTCATCTCCAAACCTCTAACATTCCATCTATGGACGTTGATTATGTTCATGATTTTTAGAATTGTTCATACCATTGCAATAAAGTTTGTTAAAGCAATTGGTGATATCTCCTTGTTTACTTTTATAACCATTAGAATTAGTTATGATATGGTTAACATTTCCCTTTCTTTTCTTGCTCCTTTTATTGAAAACTTCAACAAAAAGGGGGGTTAGTTCTATTTTTGTCCGAAGAAATTTGTATCCCTTAAGACTTCGATCCATTCAACTACATATTCTTATCATTTAGAGAGTGATTAGCAAGCTTAACCAGTTGTGGCCTCTCAACTAGAGAATTAAGAGCAAGTTGTTGAGCATTAAGTTTGGTGGGGCTTTCAACCAAGGGCACTCAATCAACACTATCTTTTTGACAAATAATGGATTTTATCCAGTTATAGGCACTTGGGATGATCTTAGAACTAGGGATGGGATCACTAGTAGAAGTTAACTTAGAATCATAAAGAATGTTGGAAATAGTGTGAAATTCCTTTTCTAATAAAGAATGAGAAACTTTACTTTTATCAATCTACATAGGCTTATCCATCCCTAGAATACTATCAAAATTAGTTGAGGTGGCACCAAGGGTTTCTCTATTCTAGAACTAGATTCTTTTTAGCATTATCTTGCATGCCCATTCCTTTTACAATGAAAACAAGCACCTAGATTACCAAGTCAGGAGACTTTCCATGAAGAAACTTCAAAGTCAATAGTAAGAGAGATATTATCAGGGAATACAATTCTAGGTTTAATAGCAACCATAACCCTAGCATTTAAGTTTGGAAGGGCATTCTTGGATTTTTCTATCTACAAAACCAAGCCAATAGGCTTCAATAACTACTGAATAAAAGGCCAAAATTCAACATTCAAATTCTTAATTTCTACCCAATTGAGTAAAGCCCTAGCATAAATTTTTTCTACATTCCCAGTCAGTGACCATGGGAAGACTCTAAATAGAGATTTACCAACATTCCAAAATTTCTTGTTGAGGATTTTTTTTGCATACTATGAGTCTTAAAAAATACTAAAAGGAGCCCTTTTTGAACCATTCTATAGAATGTAACATGAATCCCAAGTTTCTTACCCCAAACATTTACAACCCATTCATCAAAAAACTTTTGGGAAGGTAAGAACCCTTTATCCAAGCAAGCAAAGAAAACTATGATATTTTTTAATCAAGATTGTTTTTTTCTAATAGCTCTTAGCATATTTGTTGGAAATGATTGGAAAGATCATGAGGAAAATTGTTGGAATGATCATATGGAACTGGTAAAGAATGTTCTCAATCATTGTTTTGTCATTGATGTCAAACTTGCTACTTGTAGGAATGACAATTGCTTTAGTGATCCAAATACTATCAAGTGGTTGATTGACAAGGAGGAGGAAATCAATAAGATGTAACTAGAACACTTAGAGAAAGGTTGAAGTAATGATGTTGTAATGAAGTACAAGGATCAACTAAGTCATTTATGAAATAGTGTATTGATGACATAGTCTAAGACACAGAGAATAGGCACATTGAAACATATCAAAGATGTAAGGTTTTAGCTAAGACATCTGTAAAGCCTAACTAAAGTTCATTAGAGAGAGGGAGCTGAGCAAGCTAGTAGGTGCCAAACAAATTCCTAGTTGAAGCCAAGCAAGTTCAACTTCAGATGCCAAGTGAACTTCAGATGCCGAGTGAACTTCAGATGCTGAGTAAAATTAGGTGTTGAGCAAAAATAGATTCTGAGCATTAGAAAATCAATAGTGCCGAGTAACATAGAGATGCCAAGCATCAATAAATCAATAATGCCGAGTTGCTGCATTATTTCAAAATCAAAGATTCACCAGATCTAAGCCGACAAGGTTGTTATCTAGAAGTCTGTGAATTAAATGGAAGATAAGAATGATAAGCTGGTGGCATAGAACACCATGTAGAATATTTGTGGAGATTACAACTGGAGTCTAGATGAAGTTTCTAGATAAGAGCAATATATGGGGTAGATACATTGTATCCTACCTAATCCATTTGAAACCCTAAAATTGGAGAGGGAGAATTGAGCAAAAAAGGAAAACTAGATTTCTATTTAAGGAGTCATAAGGTCATGAAGCAAAGAGAGGAGAATGTGGTCGAGCATAAAAGCATGAAGTGATGAAGAATGTGCTAAGGAGAAGAATGCACAGAAACTCTATTTGGATAGAAGACCACAAGGATGATTGCATTGGTATGATGAGTAAGAAGACTCAAGGAGATGAAGCTTGAGATGACAAGCTCTAAGAACTAAAGTGATTACAAGCCAAGCAAAAGGACTGAACTGAAGAGTGATCTAAAATCTGCAAAGTATGTTGTAAGTTGTATCAGATCAAAAATCCATTATTGTTACTCTCTAGCAATTGTAATAGATAGTTTAAATCCTATGGACTTAGGTTGGTTTAATAGCCATGTTGTAAATCTTTTAACAGGGTGACATTCCAAGTGAATGTTCTAAAGTCCTTTGATCAGGCCCATTCCTAACAGCTTGGTGAAATCCTCTAACAAGGTCACATTTAATAGTGTGTTGTAAGCCTTTAATAGGGAATCACTTTAGAAGAGTGAAAATTAAGTAGCACGTTACTGGTGGTTTTTTTCAAATTGGGTTTCCACGTAAATCACTGTGTCATGTGTTAATCTTGCATGTTTTATTGTTGCATGTTGATTTGCTGTAACTAGCTAAGATGGTTGATTTAAGTTTGGATGGATGAAAAGTGTATGGATTCATTATAAGTTGTGAAAAAGTATTATTAGGGCATTTAGACCTTGGATAACTGATTCACCAGCCCCCCCGCCCCTCAGTTATTCTAAAGAATTCTAACAATTGGTATCAGAGCCAAACTGCTATTTCAGTTTAAAGGGACTATAAGCAGGAAAGATCAAAATGCCTAAGAGAGAAGTCCCCAAGCTCAACAAAGACAACTTTTTTGCATGGAAAAGTTTTATGAAGCTACATCTTGGATCCATTGGACATTATGCCCAAAATTTAATTGTTAGTGAACATGTTGATCCAACTAGTACTCTTACTACAAAAGATATGAAAAACAAATAGGAACAAAATCAGACAATGCTGGAAATTGCCTCTGCACTCAACTATGCTGAATTTGATGATATCAAAGGATGTGACACTACATTCAAAATGTGGAAAGCCCTATCAGACATCTATGGAGGAGATCAGAATGTCCAAAGAGAAAAAAGAGAAAGCCTCAGAGGAAAGTTTGATGATATGAAAATAGAGGAAAACGAGAATGCTGCTCAATATGGCACTAGAATAAAGGAAGTGGTAAGTGCAATAAGATGTTTGAATGGTCAATTGGATGAAGATATTGTTACTAGTAAGTTCTTAAGAACCTTGCTCCATATCTATGCTATTAGAGTATTTGCAATACAAGAACTAAGATGTGTACTAGGAAACAATCAAAGTTTTGAAGGTATAGTGGGTAGACTCACTGCATTTGAGTTATCTAACGTTGACAACTACATACCTAAGAATGTTGAATCTACTTTCAAGGCCAAGCTATCACTGAAAGATGCTGAACAGGTGAAATAAAAGAAGGGAAGGAAGATGAAATATGTATCCAGTGACAGTAGAACTGATGAGGAAGATGTGGAACAATTGGAAGCTTTGCTAGCTAGAAGATTTCACAGAGGCAAAGGAAAATTCAAAGGTAAGATGCCTATCATTTGTTTCAATTGCAATGAAGTAGGACATATTGCTGTAAGATGTACATAGAAAAAGGATTATAAGGAAGGCAACAAGTACAAGAACAAGAGAGAAGATGATAAGAGAGATTACAAATAAAAAGGCAAGAAATGTTTTATTGTTGAAGAAAATTCTAATGATAATGATGATGAAGTTGTTTATGAAGCCATGAAGGACCAATCTGATGAAGAAGAGCCTACAGCATTGGTAACATGTATGAACAAAAATGACAGATGGATCATAGACAGTGGATGCTCACATCACATGACAGGAGACAAAAGTAAGTTTGTTAACTTTACTCAGTATGATGGAAATAGTGTTAAATTTGGTAATGATGCTCCATGTCAAATAAAAGGAAAAGGCTCCATTAAGCTTACAAAAAAAATTTCATGTGATAATGCATACTATGAGTGTCTCACAGTTAGGCAATATAGGATGCAAAGTAGAGTTTGGAAACAAAACTGCAAAAATCTATGATACTGATGGTAAACTAATAGGAAAAGGAGATCAAACAAGAAGTAATCTATTTTACCTTGATATGGATGATGTCTTTTGTTTTGTTGCAAAATTTGATGTTGAATGGTTATGGCACAAAAGGCTATGTCATGTCAACTTTGACAATCTGGTCAACATTAGTAAAATGAAGAAAGTCAGAAGTTTACCAAAATTGAAGAAGCTTGATAATACCATGTGCAAACAATGTTAGTTAGGAAAGATGACAAAGTCAAGTTTCAAAAGCAAAAACTATACATCTAAAGAAGTACTTGAGTTAGTTCATACTGACTTATGTGGTCCAATGGAAGTAAAAAGCTATAGAGGAGATAAGTACATAATGTTGTTTGTTGATGACTATTCCACGATGATGACTATTATGTTCTTAAGATAAAAATCTGATGCCTTTCAAATGTTTAAGTGGTATGTGTCTAGAGTTGAAAAGGAAATAGGAAAGAGCTTGAAATTCTCGAGATTAGACAGAGGTGGTGAATTCACATCAAAAGAATTCGAGATATTTTGTAATGAAAAAGGAAAAGATAAATGTCAGCTCCCATAACTCCCCCATAGAATGGAATTTTTGAAAGAAGAAATAGATCTGTGATCGAATGTGCTAGAACATTAATGATGGAAAAGACCATTGCTCTAAAATACTAGAGAGAAGTTGTAAGTGTAGTTGTTCATACACTGAACCGAGTACAAGTCAAGAAAGAAGTCCAAGCTGAAGAACCAAAGAAAATGGACAAGTACAGAACCTTTGCATATTCTCATGAAGAAATGCCTGCTGATGTGGATGATGTCAATCAAATTGAAACTCAACAACAAAATTCAATTTCAGCCGAGTCACAACTAGTGAATGCCTAGTTGCATTCAGAAGCCGAGTTGCAGAATGAAGGAAATGCACAATCTGATACTGAAGTCAGTACACATGAAATAGATGAAGAACAACCCGACAACTTAGTACATAGTGACCTTGATTCAGAAAGATCAAACATGGAAACAAGGGCAGAACCAAGATTATCCAAATATGTAAAAAGACATCACCATGTTGAATAGATAATTGGTGACAAAGATGCAAGACCAATGACAAGGAAAAGACTAAGATATGAATCATGTCTGATCAAAAAATATGAACCTAAAATAGTATATGGTGCATTACAAGAGGATGACTGGTATAAAGCTATGGAAGAAGAAATTGATCAAATAAAGAAGAACAAAACCTGGAGTTTGGTTCCCAAACCAGTTGACAAAAATGTGATTGGCACCAAGTGGGTATTCAGGAACAAGCTAGATGAGAATGGTGAGATTACTAGAAACAAAGCTAAACTAGTATGCAAGGGTTATGCTCAAGAAGAAGGACTAGATTATGGGGAAACATTCACCCCTGTTGCTAAAATGGAAGGAATAAGAACTTTACTTGCATATGTTGCATACAAAAATTTTAAAGTTTATCAGATAGATGTAAAGTTTTCTTTTTTAAATGGTATACTAGAAGAAGAATTCTACATTGAACAACCAAAGGATTTGTTGATGAGAACAACAGGGATATGGTTTGTAAATTACATAAAGCACTCTATGGTCTAAAACAAGCACCCAGAGCATGGTATGAGAGACTTCACAAGTATCTAGTGCAAATAGGATTTGAAAGAACTGATGATAACATCAACATGTACATCAAATTAGACAAAGGTAAGGATATTATTATATCTAAAATCTTTGTGGATTACATAGTGTTTAGAGGAAAGGAAGTGCTTTGCAAAGGCTTTGCTGATAAAATGAAACATGAATTTGAGATGCCTATGTTTGGAGAAATCAAATTTTTTGTTGGATTGCAAGTACATGAACTAAAACATGGTATATTTGTGACACAATCAAATTATATCAAAGAAATACTCAAAATGTTTGGATTGGAGGAGTCCAAACCAGTCAGCACACCAATGATGACAAGAAATAAGCTATCCAAAAATGATGAATCAGCTGAAGTCAATCAAACAATGTATAGATCTATGATTGGAAAACTACAATATGTTGTACATAGCAGACCAGACATAGCATTAGCAGTTGGAATAGTGGCTAGATTCTCTGCTAATCCCAAAGAAAATCATCTCATAGCAGTAAAAAGAATAATGAGATATCTTAAGGAAACTGATAACTTTGGTCTATACTACAAAAAGAATGGAAAGTTTGAACTCAATGCATATACAGATGCAGATTGGGGAGGCAACATTGATGACAGAAAAAGCACAAGTGGAGGTGCATTATTTTTAGGCAAAAGGCTAGTTACCTGGATTAGTAAGAAACAAACATGCACATCCCAGTCCATTGGAGAATCAGAGTATGTGGCAGCTACAGTCAATTGCACAAATATTGTGTGGCTCACACATCTATTGAGAGGAATGAAAGAAGAGGTAAAGAAACCTGTGATATTGTATTGTGATAATACAAGTGCTATAAACATATCCAAAAATTCAGTAATGCATACAAAAACCAAGCATATTGCAATCAAGTATCATTATGTCAGAGAATTGTTAGAAGACAAACAAGTGAAGTTGGAATACTTTCACACAAAGGAACAAACTATAGATATCTTCACTAAACCATTACCCAAGGATACTTATGAATATCTTAGATGCAAGTTGGGGGTAATACCCCTAACTCAAGCAATTTAAAGCAACAAGCATGCTGCCCTGCATCAACAGGAACAAATAATTGAAATATCAGAAGAATGATGCAGAGGATGATAGCAGGAGCAAAAGCTCCAAATCAGTCACAAGCATGGTGACAAAGGGAGAAAACATGAGATGCAAAGCTTATATTTTACATGTTAAAGATGCTACATCTTTGGCATTTATGTCAAAGAGGGAGAAATGTGTAGAAACCTAATCAATACAAAGCAAGAGGGAGATATATATGAAAGATGGAGATACATGAGATCAGTAGTAAAGATGCAACAACCAAGAAAAGTAGTAGACAACATATACAATCTTGGTGGTAACTAAGTTGATCAATTGATTAGTTTGGTTTTGTCATCAATGCCAAAGAGGGAGATTGTTGGAAATGATTGAAAAGATCATGAGAATTTTTTTTGGAATGATCATATGGAACTGGTAAACAATGTTCTCAATCATTATTTTGTCATTGATGTCAAACTTGCTACTTGCAAGAATGACAATTGCTTTAGTGATCCAAATACTATCAAGTGGTTGATTGACAAGGAGGAGGAAATCAATAAGATGTAACTAGAACACCTAGAGAAAGGTTGAAGTTATGATGTTGTAATGTGTCATGTCCACTTTTCAAATAATTAAAAATAATAATCTTTTCTAAGGCGGGCATGCCCAAAAAGGTGAAGTTTTAGAAAAAGGGGATAATCTTTGGAAGATAATGGACCAATAAATGAAAATTATTATTAAAATATGTTTTATTAACCCCTCTTGAATGTGAGTTAGGGTTATGCCCTCTTTTAAGGAGTTTGGAGGCATTTTGGGCTCATTCTAGAACTTGATTTTTGCTCATTTCTTTGTTATTCTTCAGAGGCTACCAAATCTGTGGAGAAGGAGACCTAAGAATGGGAGTTTGAAGGTTTCTAAGAAGGCTAAGGGTAGGATTTTGAATCCATTCTATGTGCATGATCATGCAGAGTTTTCCTTTGTGCTGAACAATGCAGATTTGTGGTTTTTCAAGTGTGTTTTTTGTAAGAGTTTGGTGTTTCCAGTTGAGTATTTCATATCAGTTTGAGTTGCTGCTATATTTTAAACTTTTAGATGTTAAAATAGAGCTTAATATATGTATTTGGTCATGATTATACTTCTGTGATAGATTATTAGTGCTTTTGTCGTGTTTCCAGGCTATTCTATGTTGTTTTCGAGAGCCTGATGAGCATTATTTTTTATCCTCCATTTTGGAGCTGTTGTGTAAATGTTATACAGATCTGAAAATGTCATTTTGTAGGATTTTATGCTGCTAAAATTTCTATAAAAATGTCCACTTTCAGATTTACTAATAATATGTGAAGCTGTGAAGTTTTTGGCACTATTTCTGGCATACCCGATTTGGGGTTTATTGAGAAATTGGTGGATCTTTGAAAGATTGGTTGTTTGATCTTAAAGATCTGATTAGAGGCTTGAAATATCATATAAAATTAGAAAATAGAAATTTTAGTGGTATCAGAGAAATGATCTTGCCAGCTTGAGGGTTTGTAGAAGTTTGCATGTCAGTTTTGACAACTACCCAAATCTTGCATGTCAAAATTTATGGTTGCATGCTACTTCTAATCATGTGCATGTTATTTCTTGGTGAATTTAGTGGTTGAATGTTTCTTCTAATCATTTGCATGTCAAAATCTATGGTTGCATGCTACTTCTAATCATTTGCATGTTAGTTCTTGGTGAATTTGGTGGTTGCATGTTCCTTCTAATCAACTGCATGTCAAAACCTATGGTTGCATGCTACTTCTAATCAATTACATGTTAGTTTTTGGTGTTTGAAGAAGTTATAACCTATTGGGGTTACACTCTACTTTATCTAGAATGGACAGTTATAGTACAGAGTCTCAGAGGACACGATCTTGGACAATTGATATCCAGAGTCAAAATAGTAGAAAGGATGGTTATTTAAACATTCGAGATAAACTTAGGAAAATAAGCCATGACATGTTTGAACAGTTGGTTGAGCACCATCATATGATGAATGACATGTTTTTCGACCTAGATAAGGTGGATAAGTTGATTGGATTTCTATTTGGTAGATTTTCTCATAGGGCATTTCTACTAGACATACCAAGTAGAGATGAGCATTCATGACTTTGCTGAGAAAGAGTACCAGGCATAGTTAGATGCTTCGTCACATGAGGTTGAGGCAGGTAGTACTTCACATGATTTGTCTAGCCAGCTGAAGGTGAAAAAAGATAGTGTTGTGACTTCATTAACTCATCATGATAGGATGTGAGATATGATAGAGGATCACATTCAAATGATTCAGTTACAGGGTAGACATAAGGGATTTTAAGCAAAGTCTTATTGTGTTGACTTACAAGCGATTAGGGAAGGAATGGGAATGATGCAATTGAGTTATTTACATCTTCTATCAGATTGTGACCATCTTCTTAGCCTTGTCAGAGACTATTTAGATGCCTTGAGGAGGAAGGAGGAGGAAGTTGATAGGCTTTCTCATGAGCTTGAGGACACTTGAGTTTCTTTGGTGAATACTCCATTGGCGTTACAAGACTGGGAGAGACATGGGGATAAGCATGGCATAGAGTTGAGTTTAGTTTCATCTTGCACTCCTGATACTCAACTTTCTATGAATGGTAGATCATATGTGGTCTTTGATAATGTTATGATTTCATCTTGCATTCACATCCAGGATATAGGGACAATGTCAGACAGGTATGTGGAGTTAGTTGGTATTGGTCATATTACTCTGGTGAGGAGTTTTCTTGAGTTACCAGCTGATTATAGTTTACGGATATGGACTCGAGGTTGTTATATTGGCGTTTGGGATTTAGTTGACTAGAAATCTTTAACACTTTTTGGTAGTAGTGATTGTTTGGGTGCTATCATGGATTTGATTAGCAGATTGCACGATGTTGTCTTTTCTTGTGCCAGCAGCTTGTCTGATGCTGGTATTAGTTTTTATACACCGGTGTTGGGCTTTGTTCATATATCCAGTCGACCATACTTGCTGGAATGTGTTGATGATATTTCATATTTGGAAATGTGTATAGATGAATCCCAGGATCATATTGGCATTGATGACATCCAAGAGGATGCAGTGGGCAGTTTTGAAGACTTAGTTTCCTTGGTGGTTTCTTTTGGTATAGAGGAGATAGTAGTGCTATAGTTTTTGATACTCCGTATGTTGATATGAGCTTTGGAGTTGATTCACATGATATGGATATATAGTACTCTAGAGACCAGTAACCTTGAGGATGCTCCTTTAGACAGTGCGTCGAAGGAGGTTTGTAGGATACAGTCTAGCTAGTGCCATCATGTGTCTAGTCAGTTGAGAGTTAGTGAGCGAGACATTGCTATCACTTGCCAACATTTTGATGCTGCTCATGAATTGTTAGCAGTTTATGGATGGGGTTCTCCTACTAGTGATGAGAAAGGAGGTAGTTATCTTTTCTTGATAGAGTTCCACTCTTTATGGGAGGCTATCCAGATTTTGAGACAGGATTATATGCAGTTGGTAGTCGACAGAGATTATCTTATGGAGTGGGGTAGTACAACATACGATGCATTGTTGGCCAAGGAAGATGAGGTGAGTGAGCTCACTCAATAGCTTGAGGTGACTTCTAAGATTCTTGAGAGTAAACAGTTGGCTTTCAAGGAGTCATAGTTTCATTTGGCTAAGGTGACCATGGAGTTAGAGCAACTACAGTCTTTACTAGATTCTGTACAGTCACAAGCTGTAGTGTTTGGTGATCCAAGGATGTCCATGGTTGAGATTGTCAAAGATAGTGGATATGGGGATGCATCCATCCTTGATACTAACATTGGCATATCGGGTTTGTCCCCACTAGAGTTAGGTTCAGTTGAGTTGGGTGCTACAGCATATTGTTGTGGTATGCCTGACATGGTGGTGACCTCTAGTACCAATGGCACAGAGACTAGAGATGTTGTATCAAAGACCATGTGTGATGTTGGTGAGCTGTTAGTTGGCATGGTTCCTGCTAGTAATACTACTCCCTTGGTGATGTCTTCAAAGGTAGTAGTCAGTTCCAACTTGGTTAGTGATCGATTGTAGTTAGTTACATCTGGATGGTAGTTTGAGCCACTGACTAAGATTGGCGCATTCTATCGGCATTACATTGTGAGGTATGCTCATCAATTTACCTTTGATGACCATGTTGATGAGATGATGATACAAAGATGTACTTTGGTTCCTAGTGCTTATCATCAGTTATGGGATAGTTTGACACCTCGGGATAAGAGTCATGATGGGCAAGACATGGTGATAGGTTCTATAGTTTACAGCTTGATAATACATGACTTAGAGCAAGAGTTTTGGAGTGATGCTTCAGTAGGTGTTGTTATTGATTCTACTCCTTTGGCTATGACATCTCATGACTTAGCTGGTGATTAGTCACAGTGGGTTGTATCACTTGTTCATGGTGAGCTGTTGACTGAGGTTGGTTTTCTTTATCAACATTATATTGCAAGGTATGTACATCAGTTAGCATTTGATCCTTGTGTTGAGGAGTTGATGGCAGGCAAATTTGGTTTGGGTTCCATTTCTTACTGTTTATCTTGTGATGGCTTTTCACGATTAGCGGTGCATGGGAGTTATGGTTATGAGATAGTGGCCAGTGATCTGCAAAGTTGTGTTGACTACAAGAGTTGTATATTGTGTGGATTCTCCATACTTGGTACAATTTCATTTGGGAGCATTCACCATTGTTGTAGAGTTGGATTGTACATTCCGTATAGGCCAGTAGGATGCGTTGATGGTATTTACTATGTTGGTAGTTTGATTTTTCCACTTTACTTGGGTTTTGATGTTCTAAGAGTTTGTGTCTCATGGGTTTATGACTATGGAAGTTGTGACTTTGGAGTTTGGTTGAGTAGTAATTGTCAGTTTGATTATGGATTCCTCTTGGTTATATTGCAGAGGATATTGCAGGAGCCTGTGTTAATTGACAATAGTATAGTTCATGACTACATTTGGGATCCAGGTGGATTGATTGGTTTATTGTTCAGCCATTGCTTGAGGACAAGCAATATTTGGAAGGGGAGGACTTGTCATGTCCCCTTTTCAAATAATTAAAAATAATAATCTTTTCTAAGGCGGGCATGCCCAAAAAGGTGAAGTTTCAGAAAAATGGGATAATCTTTGGAAGCTAATGGACCAATAAATGAAAATTATTATTAAAATATGTTTTATTAACCCTTCTTGGATGTGAGTTAGGATTATTCCCTCTTTTAAGGAGTTTGGAGGCATTTTGGGCTCATTCCAGAACTTGATTTTTGCTCATTTCTTTGTTATTCTTCAGAGGCTGCCAAACCTGTGGAGAAGGAGACCCAAGAATGGGAGTTTGTAGGTTTCCAGGAAGGCTAAGGATGGGAGTTTGAAGCCATTCCATGTGCATGCTCATGCAAAGTTTTTCCTTTGTGTTGAACAGTGCAGATTTGTGGTTTTTCGGGTGTGTTTTTTGTAAGAGTTTGGTGTTTTCGGTTAAGTATTTCATATCAGTTTGGGTTGCTCCTGTATTTCAGAATTTTAGATGTTAAAGTAGAGCTGAATATATGTATTTGGTCATGATTATACTTCTGTAATAGATTATTAGTGCTTTTGTGCTATTTTTGAGCTATTCTATGTTGTTTTCGGGAGCCCGATGAGCATTGTTTTTAATCCTCCGTTTGGGAGCTGTTGTGTAAATGTTATACAGATCTAAAAATGTCATTTTGTAGGCTGTTATGCTGATAAAATTTTTATAAAAATTTTCACTTTCAGATTTCCTAATAATATGTGAAGCTGTGAAGTTTTTGGCACTATTTCCAGCATACCCGATTTGGGGTTTATTGAGAAATTGGTGGATCTTTGAAAGATTGGTTGTTTGATCTTAAAGATTTGATTAGAGGCTTGAAATATCATATAAAATCAAAAAATGGAAATTTCTTAATGAAGTACAAGGATCAACTAAGTCATTGATGAAATACTATATTGATGACATACTTTAAGACACAGAGAATAGGCACATTGAAACATATCAAAGATGTAAGGTTTTAGCTAAGACATCTGCAAAGCCTAACTAAAGTTGATTTGATCTAGGGGATAAAAATTACTAAAAAGTAAAATGTCCCCAATGCTCCAAGAATTAACATCATTACAAGTGTTCACAATTTTGACTCCAACATAACTCGAACGATCAAAATTGGAGTTCAAGTGCAAAAATTATGACTGGTCAAAATGGTCAAACTGGGACCAAAGGTCATAAAAGGGTGAAAAAATAATCATCTCAAAAGTATTTGACAATGGATTTCAAATGAAAGAGCTCGTCAAAAGCTTTCCAATGGCGTTCATTTCATCAAGAACGGAGATTGGATATAAAAGTTATGATGGTTTCAAATTCAAGCAAAAGTATGGATTTTGATGATGTCAGCATGACATCACAAAATCATAAAGATAGGGAAAACATTCAAATTCGAATTAAAATAGCTATTTAATTCGAATTAAAGGAATTAGATAATGGGAGTTAAACTCCTAACCATTGGCCTCCTAAAATTAAGGCCAACCAATGAGCTATTTATGGTATATAGAATATTAAGGGAAGAGTTGTTATCTATGTAGAACAAATCCGCCCAATCTTATTTAAATAATGGTATTTGTTGAAAACAAACCCTTAATTTTGGTGTGAGATCATAACAAAATAATGGTAAAAGGGGCAAATTCGAAATATGTAATCAAAATGGGAGATTATGTTGGTTAATTATTTTAGCCCATTTTTGGCTAAATTTGATGTATAAAATGGGGGTAGTAGGCTTTGGAAAAGCATCCAGGTGATGAGAAGGAGATTATGATCTTGGAGACTTGATGATTATTCTTGCACATTGGAGAGTAATGCTACAATTGTTCTTGAAGGGAAGATCTTGAACACTTGTAATTGACTTTGGAGCAAATCGGATTGGTCCCTCTATTGGAGCAGGACCCGGAGATGTAGTCCGACTCACGGATGAACTCCGTTATCAATCATGTTTCGTCTTATGTCTCTCTACTCTCTTTCTTTCAGTCATTACCTTTTTATGCTTTGTTCATTTTAGCATTTAAGTTGTGTTAATTTGCTAACTAACGCTTTGAAATTTTACTTTATGAAATAATGTTAAGCATTCCTCTGTAATAGTCCTAGATCCTAATCAGATCAAATTTGGTATCAAATCTTCTATTGGACTAGTATTGTAGATTTGAATGCTAACAATATCTAGGATTTAGAAAGGAAAAGGAAAGCTTGAGGAATACAATCTTGAGATTGGAAAATGAATGACTAAACCATCATCACAAATGGAAGATGAAGGTGGTGGACAAGGTTTAGAAGACCAAAGTATCTAGAAGACTCTTTAGAGTTTGCAGACAATGGTAGAAGTTTTGGTACAAGAAAGGGAAGAGAAGATGAGAAGACGTGCAGCTCGAAAGGACAAAGGGAAAAAGAAAGGCATTGATCGTGATCCAATAAAGACACCTCCATCTTCTCCTTCTTCTCCCTCTTCTCATTCTTCCCCCTCTTCTCTTTCTTCTACCCATTCTAAGTTTTCTAATATTTTTAAGGGTGGACATAGGCCTCGAATCAAGTTGGATGTAAAATTTGACTTGCCAAAATATTGTGGGGAGTTAAATGTCGAGAAACTAGATGATTGGATTCAGCAAGTAGAAGTCTATTGTAGAGTTCAAAACCTTGTAGATGATGTTGATAGAATTCAGTTAGCCACTCTTCGGTTAGGTGGCGTAGCCTTAACTTGGTGGGAGAGTAGGTCTCAGGATGAAACTTCACAGCATGGTAAGTTTAATTTGTCTTGGTCAGAATTTGGTACTACTTTAAAGAAGCAATTCTACTCCCTAGGCCATATGAAATAGTTAATGATGAACTAGCAACATTGTAGGCAAGGGAAAGGTCAGTCTGTCCAGGATTACACCCATGAATTTCATAAAAGGGCTATTTCATTAAATGTCCCATTATATACCCATGACACTTTACTCAAGTACATAGGTGGTCTTCATTCTTACCTGAGGCATTCTATTCTCGTCCTAAATCCTTGTAATTTGGATGAAGTATGTGTGCAAGCAACACATTTAGAATCAAGGGGTAAGGGCACTTTCATTGATAAGTTTGATAAAAAACCATCTAAGTTTGAGGAAAAGTCCAAAGGAAAAGGAAAGGGTAAAAAGATAGCAATATTAAAGAAAGAGGGTGAGAAACCCACACGCTCAGATTGCAAGAAAGAAGGGCATGATGATTCTAAGTGCTCGAAGCTGCATCCTGAAAAGAGGCCAAAGCGATATGGTGGAAACAAAGGCAAACAAAAGACTGCTGCTATAACTCAACAAGATCTTGGATCTGACTCCGGCGATGAGACAAAGATTGTTGCTACCGGGATTCAAGGTAAAGGAAAAGGTATATCTCTTTCATCAGCTACAAGTTCTTCTAATATAAGTGCAAGTACAAGTAAAGAATCTTCTCCTAAGAATGATAAGCAAAGGAATGAATTATTTCGCATCTGAGCTGTTATCAAGCATACTAAGGTTGATACATTATTTGATACGGGTTCTCAAGTTAATTTGATATCTAAAGAAGTTGTTAAAAAGCTTAATTTGACTACAACACCTCATCCAAAACCATACCCTCTTGGATGGGTTTGCAATGATGCACAATTACAAGTAACTAAACAATGCAAGTTAAGATTCGCTATCACTGCAAACTTTGTGGATGAGGTAGAAGCTGATGTAGTCCCTTTAGATATTTTTGTTCTTGTACTTGGGAGTCCCTATTTGTATGATCGACAAGCTATCTTCTATAGGGGGGAAAATAAGTATCATTTGTTTAAAGACAATATTGAATACATTGTACGGGCACATAAGGTTAAGACTAATCTAGCATTAGTCAATGCTGGTCAAATGAAAAGGTTAGTTAACTCTAGTAAGAACTTTGTGTTAATGTTTGTAAAAGCCAAAGAAGATGAAACATCTGAGGCATTTAAGGGATATGATCCAAAACATAAGGCTGAAATGGTCAAAGCTGTTTCTGCTTATTATGACTTGTTTTAGGAACCGAAAGGATTGCCTCCTAAGAGAGAGATACAACATGAGATTCAGTTGCAGCAAGATGCACCACTTCCTAATATTGGCATGTACCATTTATCAGTCTTGCAAAATGAAGAAATAAAAAAACAAGTTTAGGAGCTCGTTGAGAAAGGAGTTATCTATCCTAGTACTTCTCCTTTTGGTTCTCCTATTGTGTTGGTTCCAAAGAAAGATGGGACTTGGAGAATGTACATTGACTACAGGGCTCTGAACAAGATAACGATAAAGAATAGGTACCCTCTTCCTAGAATTGATGATTTACTTGATTAGTTGAAACATGCAATTTATTTCACTAAGATAGACTTACATAGTGGATATCATCTAATAAGAATTGCAGAAAGTGATATTTGGAAAACTGCTTTTAAGACAAAACAGGGACTTTATGAGTGGTTGGTTATGCCATTTGGGCTTTGTAATGCACTAGCTACATTCATGAGAGTCATGAATGATGTCTTTCATCCCTTTATTGATGACTTTGTCATAGTCTATTTAGATGATATTCTTGTATTTAGTAAGTCTTGAGATGATCATGTAATTCATGTAAAGAAAGTATTTGATATACTAAGAAAAGAAAAACTATATGTAAAGATGTCAAAATGTGAATTTGCAAAGACATCTTTAGTGTACTTAGGTTATGTTGTAGGGAATGGTCAATTAAAAGTAGACCCTATGAAGGTCGAATGTATTGTAAAATGGCCTAAGCCAAGTACAATTATAGAAGTCAGGAGTTTCTTAGGTGCAGTTCAGTACTGGAGGAAGTTCATTGCAAACTTCTCTTTTATTGCATCATCATTACATGCATTGACTAGTACCAAGGCAACTTTTCAGTGGGGAGGTCCACAACAAAAGGATTTTGACACTTTAAAGGAAAAGTTGAGCATTGCACTAGTGTTAGCTCTACCTGATTTACATCAACCATTTGAGATTGCGACAGATGCGAGCGGGTTTGCCATGGGAGCTGTACTCATGCAAGGAGGTAAAGCAATCTGCTACCACTCTGAAACTTTTTCAGGAGCAGTAAGTAACTATCCTACATATGATAAAGAACTTTATGCTTTAGTTCAAAGTGTTAAAAAATGGAAACATTACTTAATGGGAAAGGAAACTGTAATCCACACCGATCACAAGCCACTACAATATTTGCACTCATAATCTAAGTTGCAACAAAGTAGGCACTTTAGGTGGATGGGTTTTCTACAACAGTTTCATTTGGTAATTAAGTATAAGAAGGGTTCCCATAACAAAGTAGCAGATATGCTATCTAGACCTCCTGTTCAGAATGCTTTGATAATCCTTCAAAATAGATCTATGGTTCATGAAAGTTTTTAGGAACAATATGCTAATGATGAAAACTTTAAGGATATCTATGCAGCTTTAATCCAGGGTAAACATGTGGAAGAGAAAGATTACTATGTGCAGGACAATTTGTTGTACTACTTGGGAAAACTATGCATTCCTAAAGATGAACATGCACATGTAATTTGTGAAGCACACACTTCTTTGATTGCAGGGCATTTTGAGATAAGTAATACATTAGCTCAATTGCAAAAATATCGTTACTAGCCTTGTATGCAAGAAACTGTCACTAAGTACATAAAAGGATGTGTATTGTGTGCAACCAGCAAACCAAGTAATAGGAAATTGGGTTTGTACACACCATTACCTGTACCATCCCGTCCATGGGAAAGTGTGTCTATGGACTTTGTAGGAGGTTTACCTATGTCTAGGAAGGGTCATGATTATTTGTATGTAGTAGTTGATCGGTTTAGCAAAATGTGTATTTTAATGCCTTGTAAAAGGTAGGTCACTACTGAACTGATAGCTCATTTTTACTTTCAAAATGTATGGGTTTGTTTTGGGTTACCTACTTCTATTGTATTAGATCGAGATTCTCGATTCTTAGGGGAATTTTGGTTATCTTTGTGGGAACTCATGGACACCAAGTTGAAGAAGAGTACAGCCTTCCATCCGCAGACCGACGGATAGATAGAGGTAGTGAATCAGACAGTTGTGCATCTACTTAGAGGCTACTGCAGCAAACATCCTAAGTTGTGGGATGAAAGTCTTCATTATGTGTAGCATGCATACAACCATGCAGCACACTCTTGTACAAAGAGGTCTCCTTTTGAGACTTGCTTCGGTTACTTGCCTAAGACACCAATGGATTTTTCTTTTGGGAAGGACAATGTTGTAGATGGACGCCATGATGTAGAAAAGGCTTTAAAGTTCATCTAAAAGGTCCAAGAAATCCACCAGGTAGTAGAAGAACAATTGGAGCAGAGCCAAGCAAAATAAAAGGCTCACCATGATAAGCATCGTATTGATCACCAATTCCAAGTTGGTGATAGAGTTTGGTTACATATTAGTAAGGAAAGAATGCAAGGTGAAGGAAGGAAGCTCAAGCCTATCAGGTATGGTCCTTTTGAAATCTTAGAGAAGATTGGTACCAATGCTTTCCGCCTTAATCTTCCTCCATACATGCAAATTTACTCAGTTGTCAATGTTGAGAATCTGAAGTTGTATGAGCCTCCAATGATCTCGGATGAAGATGTTAGTGTTCAAGTTCCATTAGTTGATGACCTTTTACTAGAGTACATGTCAGAATTGCCACAAGATGTCATCCTTGACAGGAATGTCAGAACTTCACGAAGAGGACCAGTTGAATACCTCCGAGTGGGATTGAAGGGGATGCATCCAAGCAAGGCAAGATGGATGGAGATTGGTAAAGTGAGGGAGCTATACCCTCACCTTCTTTCTGAGTAATCCAAACTTTCGGAGGTTCGAAAGCTCTTCAGTGGGGAGGCTTGATCCGGGGGATAAAAATTACTGAAAAGTAAAATGTCCCCAATGCTCCAAGAATCAACATCATTACAAGTGTTCACAATTT
Organism: Cupressus sempervirens; assembly: GCA_028749045.1. Taxonomy (NCBI): domain Eukaryota; kingdom Viridiplantae; phylum Streptophyta; class Pinopsida; order Cupressales; family Cupressaceae; genus Cupressus; species Cupressus sempervirens. The sequence goes on along the minus strand of CM053793.1, from coordinate 80,839,071 downwards.
TGACTCCAACATAACTCGAACGATCAAAATTGGAGTTCAAGTGCAAAAATTATGACTGGTCAAAATGGTCAAACTGGGACCAAAGGTCATAAAAGGGTGAAAAAATAATCATCTCAAAAGTATTTTACAATGGATTCCAAATGAAAGAGCTCGTCAAAAGCTTTCCAATGGCATTCGCTTCATTAAGAATAGAGATCGGATATAAAAGTTATGATGGTTTCAAATTCAAGAAAAAGTATGGATTTTGATGATGTCAGCATGACATCACAAAATCATAAAGAGAGGGAAAACATTCAAATTCGAATTAAAATAGCTATTTAATTCAAATTAAAGGAATTAGATAATGGCAGTTGAACTCCTAACCATTGGCCTCCTAAAATTAAGGCCAACCAATGGGCTATTTATGGTATATAGAATATTAAGGGAAGAGTTGTTATCTATGCATAACAAATCGGCCCAATCTTATTTAAATAAGGGTATTTGTTGAAAACAAACCCTTAATTTTGGTGTGAGATCATAACAAAATAATGGTAAAAGGGGCAAATTCGAAATATGTAATCAAAATGGGAGATTATGTTGGTTAATTATTTTAGCCCATTTTTGGCTAAATTTGATGTATAAAATGGGAGTAGTAGGCTTTGGAAAAGCATCTAGGTGATGAGAAGGAGATTATGATCTTGGAGACTTGATGATTATTCCTGCACATTGGAGAGTAATGCTGCAATTGTGCTTCAAGGGAAGATCTTGAATACTTGTAATTGATTTTGGAGCAAATCGGATCGATCCCTCTATTGGAGTGAGACCCGAAGATGTAGTCCGACCCACAGATGAACTCTGTTATCAATTGTGTTTTGTCTTATGTCTCTCTACTCTCTTTCTTTCAGTCATTACCTTTTTATGCTTTGTTCATTTAAGCATTTAAGTTGTGTTAATTTGCTAATTAACGCTTTAAAATTGTACTTTATGAAATAATATTAAGCATTTCTCTGTAATAGTCCTAGATCCTAATCAGATCATCATTAGACAGAGGGAGTCGAGCAAGCTAGTAAGTGCCGAACAAATTCCTAGTTGAAGCTGAGCAAGTTCAAATTCAGATGTTGAGTGAACTTCAGATGCTGAGTAAAATCAAGTGTCGAGTAGAAACAGATATCGAACATCAAAAAACCAATAGTGCCAAGTAACACAGAGATACTAAGCATCAGTAAATCAATAATGTCAAGTTGTTATATTATTTCAAAATCAAAGATTTGCTAGATCTAAGCTGACAAGGTTGTTATCTAGAAGTTTGTGAATTAAATGGAAGATAAGAATGATGAGTTGGTGGCATAGAACACCATGTATAACATTTTTGGAGATTACAACTGGAGTCTAGATGAAGTTTCTAGATAAGAGCAAGATATGGGATAGATACATTGTATCCTACCTAATCCATTTGAAACCCTAAAATTGGAGAGGGAGAATTGAGCAAAAAAGGAAAACTAGATTTCTATTTAAGGAGTCATAAGGTCATGAAGCAAAGAGAGGAGAATGTGGTCGAGCATAAAAGCATGAAGTGATGAAGAATGTGCTAAGGAGAAGAAAGCACAAAAAATTTATTTGGATAGAAGACCACAAGGATGATTGCATTGGTATGATGAGTAAGAAGACTCAAGGAGATGAAACTTGAGATGACAAGTTGTAAGAACTGAAGTGATTAAAAGCCAATCAAAAGGACTAAACTGAAGAGTGATCTGAAATCTGCAAAGTATGTTGTAATTTGTATCAGATCAACAATCCATTATTGTTACTCTCTAGCAATTGTAACAGATAGTTTAAATCCTATGGACTTAGGTTGGTTTAATAGCCATGTTGTAAATCCTTTAACAAGGTGACATTCCAAGTGAATTTTCTAAAGTCCTTTGATCAAGCCCATTCCTAACAGTTTGGTGAAATCCTCTAACAAGGTCACATTTAATAGTGTGTTGTAAGCCTTTAATAGGGCAGGCTTTTAACAGGGCATCGCTTTAGAAGAGTGAAAATCAAGTAGCATGTTACTGGTGGTTTTTTCCAAATTGGGTTTCCACGTAAATCACTGTGTCATGTGTTAATCTTGCATGTTTTATTGCTACATGTCGATTTGCTGTAACTTGCTAAGATGGTTGATTTAAGTTTGGATGGATGAAAAGTGTATGGATTCATTATAAGTTGTGAAAAAGTATTATTAGGGCATTTGGACCTTGGATAACTAATTCATCCCCCCTTCTCAGTTATTCTAAAGAATTCTAACAATATCCTCATTTAGTGAGAGAGAAAGGGTCCTCAGTTCATAGGGCGGGAGCTTACCTTCCTCCTTTCCTCCACCAACACAAGACTTAGTAATTCATCCATCCTTGAGTATGTCTTCATTAGCTAGGGGTCCATCATTTCAGTTCCCATTCATAGCGATTTTGTAGATCTTACTAGAAAAAGAAAGGTGACGATGGGGAAGAAGTTGTAGGTTCCTCCAAAACTACCTTATATGAAGGTTTCTCATGCAATTCTTTTCCTGAATCCATGAATTACCTTGGACATGAGTATTGCTTATATCCTCATGTTCTTTCATTATTTATTTAGACACCTCTCCTCCACCATCATTCATGATTGCAACTCTTTGGTCTCTCACGAGTGATCTAGAGTGAGTGAATAATGGGAGGGTAAGATTTACCTAATACCAATAGAGAAGCCCAAATGACACACTTCAGGCAATCACAAAAGAATAAATAAGAGAGCACACAATCCAAAATATAGGTACCAAAAGCATTAAAAACAAGGTAAAATAGGGCATGTAGTGAGAAAATATGGCTAAGAAACACGTTGCAAGTTACATGAGCCAAGGCACATAAATGTCTAGTTTTCATACATAGATTGCTTTTTTGAACTTCTCCCTCAGAATTGTCTTCTAGTCAAATTGTAAATGATCTTTTCTAATTTATTATTGATATTATTGAGTGTTTTTATTATCATTAGTATTATTATGGGTGTTAAATTTCGTTTAGTATTTTTTTATTTTTTTATAGTTTTTGATTATTGTTTTGCTTCTTTTTCGAGTTATTTTTCTTCATTTTATTTAGTTTTCTTGGCTTCTTTTTTCTTGTCCTTTGTGCCCCCTTTTCCATTCTTAGCATTTGGACATCTTTATATTTATTATGAAAAAATTATAAATAGAACCGAATCTAGAAGAATACAAAACTCAAAACTATATATTTGTCTAAAAATTAAGATGCCTATACTTCTCTTATTGAACATCATAAATAGAAAATACACAATGAAATGATGTCATAAATAAATTGTTAATTTGAAAAGGGAATAAAAATTTAAGCCAAATCAACTCCTTTTAAACAAATCTTAAATATTAATCTAACAATATTTCTTCTAAGACCTGAATTGTTAAGATGAAAAGATAGAAAGAGAGTTCACTCTGTTTGTACCCTCTTTCATTAAGTAAGAAACCTTAAGAAGCTCATTAATCAAAACAAAGATCTACAAAATAGTAACACAACCTTCAGGAGTTGAATAGCTTTATCCTACAACCTAAACTTTCTAAGAATAATATAAAGGGAATGCTAAATGATTCTATCATACCAGCTTTATAAAACTTGTGAATGTGAACTGAGAATAAATATCCATGGATTTGATCATATTAAAGCTAAAATAATAAAAAAAAACTACAATTCTTAGTTCTAACCATCCTTCATCTTTGTTGATTGTATTTCTTTTACTATAAATTTTGATCAAATTGCCTTGTGTTTTTACTATTCCTCTCTGTTTAACAAAGCAACAAAAGGTGACCAGCTTAAGCACAAACATGCAAAATGTTTCAAAACATAAGATTAACATAAACATAAAATAATTCTTGGAGCCGACTTTACCGTTGAAAATGCCAGTGCAGGGACCTAATTTACGTGAAAATGAAGTAATGATATGTACATGCAAAAACAAAGGTGTAATACAATGTGAAACAAAGAAATCAAGCACTCAATCAGATGAAAGAAATGATGAAATGAGACTATGATTGATCTTTTGATGACCTAATCATGCATGTTGCAGCCCTTCAGCTGATTTAATGTTTCATATATTTGGATTTACAAGAGAGAATTTTAATGCGTACCAAGAATTGTATTTAGATAAATTAAAAAGGCATGTGCTGGTTATGTTCAGTTGTTTCTTTCTAGATAAGTACAACTATAAAAGTAGAGAGATTCCTTCAAACATTTTTTTGCATGGGGGGACTGGTAATAAAGAAAAACCTTTGATCACTGATCAATGCAAGAATAATAAAATATCACAAATAAAGTATTGTCATGATGATTATCAAGCCAAGAATCCATAAAAGCAGAAAATGGGCATATATTATTTACTCTCTAAAGTAGCTTTTAACAGTCTTTTGACTGGAAAACACCACAAGAGTTGTGAGGATGCTGCCTACTCTCTTTATGCTTGTCACTGTAATATCATTTGCGTCCCCTACAGGTTGGCCCCCTTAATTCAGTCTGATGTATTGTAACCTACTTTTATATCTTCTTTTGTACTCTAGAGAAATGATTGTGTTTACATTTATTTTTTCACAGACCAATTGAAAATCATTTCTCCCCCGCATACATCTACGTGAAAGTTTACAGTGGTCTGAGGAAGTGAAATTAGGGTGGTCAGAAAAGTAATTTTAGAAAGCATATTAATCATCATTCCGAGGCAAAAAAAAATTTGAAAAAAAATCACTTTCATTCTATTCCTTTCTTTCAAAAGAGGTAGAAATATTTGAAGAAAATTTAAATGACAAAAATGGTATTTTTTCAAAGAAATTAAACCCGTAGTGTTTGTCTTGGTTTTCCTTTAGCGTCACTTCACATTTCACAATCAATCGGTATAAGGCATTAATAATTAGAATGATCTATTCTCCATGAAGCTTCAGCTTCAGTCATCGTTATCATTATTTTCAATTACATAAATAATATTATTTTATAGATTGTGTTTCATAAGAAACAACATTGTCTATATTTGATAGATAGTAAAAATTTCTTGAGATAATATGTTCACATTTTTCAGAAATATAATAAGTCTAAAAAACAAATATCGATTACCTTAAAAATCCTTCTCTAATTAATATAAGTTTTTAGTAAGAACACAATTTTACTTCTTAATCAATAATTTTTGAAAATGATTAATCAAAAAATTCTTGTTCTTCCTCAAATTATCCAATACCCTTAAGTGGGTCCTTTGGATATCCCCTCCATCTTTTCTTAGGTCTATAGGTTTGGAAGTAAACTCTTAATAAAGAGTTGTTCAAATGAAGAAGAATGATATTTCTAACATGGTTCTTCATCTACTGAGGTCATGTCTATGGGTGTAAGGTTGTATACCTTACTACATCAAACATTGTTTGGGCTTGATATCTTTGATTACTTATTGAGGAATTTCATTGCTTTTATTTTTACGGATTTTTTTTCTTTGGTGGTAAGATTTAGGCCTCTTGAAAATTAGACATACCTTAATCATATGTATTAAAGTTTACCAAATATATATAGTTTCTAACCTAGTTCTTCATGTACAAAGCTCAAGTCTATTGGTGTAAGGTTGTGTACTCTATAGTGCATCAAACACTCTATAGGATTGACCTCTTTGATTACTTTTTGCTTCGTGATTTTTTATTACTTTTATTTCTAGTACATTTTTAAAATTTGAAAGTAAGATATAGGCATCTAAAAAATTAGACATGCTTAATCCTATGTATTAGGGTTTAGCAAATTTATATACTTTATATTTTCATTTGAAAATATATACTCAAGACTCTTCACTACACTTGCTCTAAAAGAATCCCTTTCTTATATCCATATAATATTTAGTTTAGTAATACTAACTCATCTTATACATTAAAAAAAATTACATCCAAACACTAGTTACAAAGTACCCATTTATTATTTAAAATATCCAAATTATTAATATATGACCTTATAATTCATCAACCATTACACATGTACTATCTACCAAATCATCTAATATGAATATTTTATCTAAAAATTAATAATCATAAAGCTTATACATACTTGTAACCAGATACATTGTAACACTACAATTAAAAAACAAAATTAAATCAAACTATTCATTTTACCCAATAATTTATTTTATCTAGTGAAACTAAGAGTACAATCTATGTCTTTAACAAGTTTCCAAATTCTCATCATCTATAACTTTAAGTTATGGATAATCCTTGCTCTAGACGAATGGTGAAATCTTGGGATGTCTTGTAACCAATTAGCCTTATGTTGCATTTATTGTACTTGTTGTAGCCAATGTACTATTGCATTCACTTTGTTCTTTCACTCAATTAATTTCCACCAATGAGATTCGTTTATTTTTTTGGTTTTAAAAATAGTTGTAGTTTTCATAAAGTTTAAATTCATAGTTATTAAATTTTCTAATAGAAATAAATATTTATTTTCTCTATGATTGGGTTCAAATTCATTTGTGTTATAGGAGCTTTTTTTGGAGGCTTCATCATGTTGCAATATTTTTGTCGTAATTATAGTGTGTGATATAATTTGAGGGAAAAAAACTTTAATAAAATAATCACATTAAAACAATCTTACTAAAATAATTAGATAAGAGTGAAACTAAATGAATGTTTTACTAAGAGAGTCATTTTTTAGAGTACTAATACAAAAAACTTGTACATAATTTTTTAACCAAAAAATATATTAAAAATTTATCTATATAAAATTTGAAACAATTGAAAAACATATTACTAACATTCCATATGAATATTAGAAAATCAAACACACAATTTATTTTTATAAATGCTGATTTTTACTCAAATTACTATTTACTATGTTAGAATTTTTATATGTATCCTTCATAGAATTAGATACTTCTTTAGTTACTATATAAAAGTATACTATTATAAAAAACCTATAAAATTTATTATTTAAATTATATTTTCTATTACTATTAAAACTATAAGACAAATACATGCCGCTAACACCGAGAATATTGTAACCCTCTGAAGTAGAATACATTTCCAATCATACTAATAAAACAACCTTTGACATTATACATTAGAAATAGACCTCTATCACCACCACTGTGTCTATTCATCAAATAAAATGCTCCATATAGTAATAATTCCTGTATACAAATATGAAATAAATAACCACATTAATATTAGTTAAATCTTTAATTGTACATAAGAATAGAAATAAGATCCTTTTAGGTCTCTCTTAAGTCGTGTATTGAATTTATCTAAAAGTTTCTTGATTTACACTTTTCATAATTTGAAATCTATATAATTTTTTTAAAATTTTATATTTGTTGGTTTTCCTTTTTCAATGTTATTATTTAATTTTGGAATTAATTAAAAAATTATGATTATAGTTTTTAAAATTAAAAAAAAGTTAAAATATTGTAAAATAACCAATAGTCATGAATAATAAATATTTAACCTACCCCTTCTTAATTTAAAAACACCTCAAAATAGATTATTCCAAAATATAATAGAACTAATCAAGATAATACTCATAATACATACAAAATCAATAATTGCGATCAATCCTAAAAAGCACCATAAGAAAAGCCTAGATGGGTTGAGTGTTGAAACATAAAGCAAAAGAAAACCTTAAAAACAATAGAGAGCTAGCTCTCTTTGTTTTTCTCCTTCCACTCCAACTTATCCTATAGAAGCTACAACAAATCATCAACCAAGAACCTAAAAGGGAGTCAATGGTATCCACCCCCAATCACAACAGTCAAACCTTCCTTTTTAGCATGAAGAAGATGAAGAGTAGAAACCTCCAAATGCATAACCTAAAACACAAACCTAGTCACATCATCAAAATTCTACTCCAAAATCTCCTCTCTTTCTTCCATCTTCATAAATCTCTTGTCCAAGGTGGAAAACTCCATCTTTTGGGATAGAGTTTCCCCTCTAGGGGCAGTTGGGGGTTATTATCTCAACCCATCTTATCAATTCCAAGCTGACAAGAAGGGGAGGTGATGATATGTCCTTTTTCTTCCACCCTCTTGGTTTAATCAACTAATGTAGGAGCATCCTAAGTGGAAGGGCAATCTTGCATCACCCAAAAATATTTTATTTTTCAGTCTTTTCTATTTTAATAAGGACTAGTAGACAAGGTGGTTACTATTTATGGGAACTTGTTATTTTTAGTAAGTATTCCATATGAGCTCAGAATATTTTCATTTTCTATAGGAAGGTTCATTTTAGAGATATAAGCCTACCATAAAAATCTCATTGCTCCAGCTTAAGTATCGCAAAAGCTATTGTAGATTTTCATTCGAAAATTTTGTAGAAAAATCTTCAGGCTCACCATTGGAGGCTTTAGAGTGCCCAAATGAGGTCTAAAAACTCGATAAAATGGCACTAGCATGGTATTGAGCCTATAGATCAAAAGATGGTGTTTATGAAAAGTGGTTATAATAGCCAATCGGAGCAACGGTTCGTGAGTTATGGCCTTCAGAAGTTGGGCTACCGAAACTTCTGAAACAATTGTCAAAGATGTATTTGGCCAACTCTATATGTTTTTTTAGTGTATGTCAGCCCTAAGTATTAAGTTTGAGCATCTAGAACCTTCTCGGGTGGCATAAAACTACCTATTTAAGAAAGACCCAAACATTGTCTAGGATAGCTCTGGGTGATATTTCATAGTTTGTCTTGCAAATTATTGTACTGAAGGTGCCCATGTGGATTAGCATATTGTACTTATGAATTTTGTAATTCTACATTCATAATGCAAATAAAAAGTCTATTTTTTTTCTCACATTTTTTGTTGTTTGTTTGTTTCTATTATGAGTTTATGGTATTAAGGGAAGCACCCAACATCAAGTGGCATTGGAGCTAGAGTTCTTGAGTGTGTGGACATATCATTGATTGTGAGGTAGTTCACACCAAGACTATGGTTTGGACTATTTGTGTAGACAAATCATCGATTGTGAGGTAGGCTGCACTAGGGTTTCAATGGAAGCACAAAAATGCCTCCACAAAGAGAGTGTGGTAGAAGAGCTGTAGGTGTTACACCTAAGGGTTTCTAAGCCCTCCAAAGGAAAATTCAAGCATTGAAAGAACAAATTTGAAGAGGAATAAATCTTCCTATAAGAGATGAAAGCAAGGATGAGGAAAAAGTAGAAGAAAATGCCAAAGCAAAGGCAATTCTAAATCCAAAGGAAGAGAGGCTTTTTAGGGCCATCTCCAAGATTGGAAAAAGACCTAAGTTTGAGGTTCCCACATTTTTGAGAAATTTTAACCTAGAGGAGTTGATCAATTGGATCAATGAACTGGAGGAGTACTTTAAGTATGAAGATATTGAGGATCTAGAAAGGGTCAAGTTTGCAAAGGCAAAACTAAAGCGACATGAAAAGATTTGGTAGCAAGAGGTTTAGTTGGAGAAAAATAGAAAGGGAAAGGACAAAATAACTACATGGGATTGGATGATAGCTAAAATGAAGCAACGATTCATTCCTATAGATTATGAGCTTGATCTATTGAAGAAGATGCAAGGGATGAAGCAAGCAGGAAAATCTATTCAAGAGTATACCGAAGAGTTCTACTGGGTTATCATTAGAACCGGCCATGCAGAAGCTGAGAAGGAGAAAGTTACCAGTCATCTTAATGGATTAAGACCAAGCATTTAAGACAAATTGAGTCTAGTTTGAATGAACAATATTGAGGAGGCATACTAGTTTTCCTTAAGAGTTGAGGAGAAACTGAGCAAGAAGTTTTACAATAAGAATAGTGGAAGAGGTCATGGTGGAAGATCTAGTGGATGATCTTATGGAAGCTGTAATTATGATCAAAAGAATAAGGATGAGGGCTGAAGTAGCAATAAAAACCAAAGGGGAAACAATTCTAATCATTTCCATGATCATAACAATAGAGATCAGAGAGGAAGAGGTAGAGGAAAAGGATCTGGAAGAGGAGGCTTCTGTGGGAAATGTTTTCACTATGGATAAGAAGGGTATAGAGAATTTGAATATACCCAGTGCCAAGGAAGGAAAAATCAAAGAACTAAAGGCCTGGCCAGAGTTGCACATGTTGATGAAGATGCCAAATCCTCACATTCTAAACATGTTGAAAGAGGAGAAGTCCTAGTTAATAGAAGAGTCTTGCTAAGTGGTGAGAATGAACTTGATCAAAGGAGTTTGTTTTGCACAAGGTGCAGATGTGAAGATAAGTGTTGTGATGTGATCATTGATGGTGGAAGTACTAACAATTTGGTGTCAAAAATAATGGTCACCAAGTTGAAGCTGAAGAGATAGAAACACCTATGTCCATACCATATTGGTGGGGTGTAAGATGACCACAAGGTTATTCTTAATGAGTAGTGCTCAATGAAGTTCAAGATTGGAAGCTACCAGGATGAGGTACTATGTGATATCATACATATGGACATATGTCATATGTTGTTGGGTAGGCCATGCTAGTTTGACAGGCATGTTGTACATGATGGGTGAGAAAATACCTACATTCTTACTAAGGATGGAGTGAAACATAAGTTGAAACCATTGAAGGATAAAGAAGAAAAGGTATGTAGTGCTGCCAGAATATGTTTTATTGATGGAAAAGAGTTTCTTAAAGGTATGAAGCATGAGCATATGTGCTTTTCTATAATTCCTAAAGATAGTAAAGAAGAATTAGAAGAGGTACCTACAGAAGTTGTAGACATGTTGGGAGACTTTTCTAATATTGTATCAAATAATGTACTAATGGATTGCCCCCAATTAGGAAGATTAGTGACTTGATGGATTTGGTTCCAATAGCCAATTTTCCAAACAAGGCAGCGCATATAATGACACTAGCAAAAAGTGAAGAGTTGAATAGGCAAGTTCATGAGTTGTTGTAGAAGGTGTTGATTTGAGAGAGTCTAAGTCCATGTGTTGTACTAGTAGTGTTAGCACCAAAGAAGAATGGAGGATGTATACAAATTCTCCTGCTATTAATAAGATCACCATCAAGTATAGATTTCCTTTGCCAAGGATGGATGATATTATGGACTATTTGACTGGAGCTTAGTATTTCACAAAGATAGATTTGAAGAGTGGGTACCATTAGATTCATATTAGAGAAGGTGATGAGTGAAAGAATGCTTTCAAGACAAGGAAAGGAGTATATGGGTAGTTAGTCATGCCTTTTGGGCTAACCAATGCACTGAGCACTTTCATGAGACTCATGAATGAGGTACTGAAGGAGTTTCTAGGTAAGTTTTTCATTATTTACCTAGATGATATATTGATATTTAGTAAGACATTGGAGGAGCATTTGATTCATATTCTAAAGGTGTTTGATAAGTTGAGGGAAGAAAAGTTGTTGATAAACCTGAAGAAGTATAGTTTTGTAAAGAAAGAGTTGGTGTATATGGGATTTGTAGTCTTAGGAGAAGGTCTGAAAATGGACCCACTAGTACATTAGGCCCCCATTTTTTACCAAAGGCCTATTTGGGTTGTTAAATTATTTAAAAAAAAAAAATGGGCCTGATATGGTCAAAATTTTTACCATGGTTAAATTGGTTGTCAAAATTTCAACCTTGAGAACATAAGATGTGATAATATAAAAGGGCATGACAGTGTTAATTTTGTTTTCGCGTGTGTGACTGCAGTGGGTGGGAGTTTGGCACAGGGTCAATAGGAGAGGAGAAAGGAGTTAAGAATCAACCACCCTATAGTTTATGGCCACCAAGTTCATTTATTCAGAATGCATTTGTTTCACTTTTGGGACTTTAAAATCACCATCTATGTATGGTGCATGTTGATAAAATCTTTCAATATCTTATTTCATCTATGTCTAGTGCCTACACCTTATACCCTTCAAGCAGCTTATATCTATTGATAAAATCTTTTAGTGTACAAAACATGTGCCTCTGATTCAATAGCAAAGTGATTTAGTGGTTGGATTACACTGTTCATGGTTTAGACTCTTGCTACCTTAGTTTATGTTGATAAAAATTAAAGAGAGGCTATCAAAGTGAAGTATAAATGTTAACATCTTGAGCATGAATTATTATGTTGCAAACCCCTAAATATTTTGCGGACTTGGAAATTTGAGAGCCCTGTGTCAATAATGTAACACCTTTCAATAAGTGTGCTTGAATTGGGTAATCCAAAATTTAACATCTTGATCATGAATTCTCATGTTGCAGACTCATAAATATTCTTGTAGACTTGGCAATTTGAGAGCCTTGTGTTAATAATATAATGCCTTTCAATAAGCGTGCTTGAATTGGGCAACCCAAAATTTAATAACCCAAAATTTAATGGTAGATATTGGTTATTTTATGGTGAGCTGAATCAATTCTTGAAGTTTCAAGAATGGGTCCTCTCCAAATTTTCCACTTTTCATATAGATCAATTTCTGTAACAATGCTTGGATTGGGAAAATGAAGGCATTACTTATCCATCCAGTCTTTCTCAATGCCCCCCACTTCTTAACAATATCTTTATCTTTTTTTCAACATACACATATACATGCATAAGAATTTAGAAGGAATCCCTTAGAAGGAACTAAACTTATGATACAACTTTGAAGAACTTCGATTGTGTACTTGAAGGTGCATAGATTGCATGAAGTGGGTATTATAGCACAATAAATTATTTGTTACTTCTCAAGGTGTGTTTGGACTTGTTTGAATGCATCTTATTACCACTTAGTTTATTCAATCAGATATGATGGCAAAATCAACTTTGATGGCTATTTTATTTTGGGGAAGTTGTGTCATTGGAACGTTTCAATTCAAGTATGTTAATGGCAAGAGATCATCAGGAAAATCTTATCTTCCTTAGAGGCATAGGAATCATTCCATTTCATATGCACCATTGCATGCTCCCAGTTCACACCCTCTTTACCATTCTTCTACAATAGGTAAATGAACTTACATATTCATTCTCTATTAGGAGTTTTCATTTACTGAAATTGAATTAGGGGTGCTCCAAGAGTCAGAGCATTCTAATTTTATCTATTCTATCTATATGAATTGTGTAGATATTATAGAAACCTGAATCTAGTAACACATTTTGTGCCATATGATAGATATTATGTTTTTTATCATTCCAAAACAATGTTTCAGCAATAGAAATGGAACAAAAAAATTCAGCAAGCCATGAAAGCCACCATCTCAAAGTTCTAATCCTTTTGGCTATCATCTTTGCACCATTCCTTATTGGATCCATCTTGCTATTTGCATATTGTAGTTGGGTGCACAAGCGGAATTCAGATCTAGTTCATCCACCATCTCAAGTTCAAGCATATGAAAGATGAGTACACATTGATGTTTCAAGTTTTCTTCTCTTTTCTTAATGGTTGAAAAACTTCCTATGGGATCCTCTTCTATAGATGTTAAGCTTACAATTTGTGAAGTTTGAATAAGGATCATTATAATCTCTTTATGGGATTCAGGGCCGCAGATGCATCCATTAAAGGAAGTTTTGGGCATTCTTATTGTAGTCCCTTTTTGGTCCCAAATGGAATTAAAAGTAGTTTACTAATAAAACTTTGAACAAACTTGTCTTTTCAAATAGCAGTAAGGGAATATCACTTGGGTTGTTGATTAATAATTGAGCTCTTTCCAAATTACAAAGAGGAGAGAATGTGCATCTGCAATTGATTACCTTGCTTTGCATGAGGCAACAAATAATTTTAGTAGTTATAATCTTCTGGGAAAGGGTGGCTTTAGTTGTGTATATCAAGCCTAGTTCCATGATGGATTTTGTGCTGTTGTGAAGAAGCTGAATGGAAATAGACAATAGGTAGAGGAAGAATTTTAGGTATGTAAATTAAAATTCTAATTGTCTACATTAGCCCTATTCTATCAATGATTTTCTTTGGGATTCATGACATGGCTTAACTTTTCTATAATACTGAAGTCACTTTTCTTGTTTCACTTTTGAATTGATGATTCAATAATGTTCATATCTCTTTTCTTGTTTCACTTTTTGGTTTAATGACTAATAATTCTGGGATCCCTTTTCTTATATCATTTGTCCAAATATCTTAATATATAGACTCGGTTGTTCATGTTGACTCTGAGTGCTTCAATAGTATTGAGGTGTCTATGTTACTAATTTTTTTCATGTTGTCCATGGCTAACATTTTGCTTTTCTAATGGAATGTTACTTCAAATGTACTACATTGAGTCACTAACTACAAATTTCAATTGAAATAACTTTTAAATATATGTAAGAAATTATTGTTCCAATGTGTACTCTAGAAAAATATGTTAGGCAAATTCATCAATGTTCCTTTCAAAATCCAATTTAACTTCTTCCTATAGATTTTATAAGTCTAGTTGTATCGAGCACTAATAGGTCGATATTTTGGTGTAATGGCAACAACATTTATAACAAGTGGTATTAGAGCTCGGTCTCATTTGAGTCCTTTCGATTAATGTCAAAGGCTAGATTGGTAACAAATTGGTAAGCACTTCCCTCATAATTTATAACATGATTTAACCACTTCTAATAAGAATGCAACCTTCATGAAAACTCACAAAGATGTTATAGTATATAGCAACACCACCCCTACCAATGCTCCACCATTTTTCACCCACTATCTCTCTACCATCTCCAAATTTAAACCCTCATTCCCATCTATGAAACCCTACATCCCTACATCTTTTGTCAATAAATTACTATTGAGATTGTTGATTTAGTAGTCAATGTCTCTTTTGAGATTCATGCCATGGATTGGAATAAATCTACCATTTCTATCTTACATTAATAGTTCAAATTTTTCATGCAACAAAAAATACTTATAACAAATATAAGTAGCTGTGGAAAACACATAACAACTTTGGTTTTTTTTTTTTTTTTTTTTTGTCTCGAGACAGATTCCTTGTCAAAGAGTTTTCTTGTTTTCCACATAGTCAATTTTCTTGTTCATTGTGGTGTGAACAAAAATAGTGAGAAGTGGTTACAACAATATTTTGGTGTAATGGCAACAACATTTCTCATTTGAGTCCTTTCGATTAATGTTAAAGGCTAGATTGGTAAAAAATTGGTAAGCACTTCCCTCAAAATTTGTAACATGATTTAACCACTTCTAATAAGAATGCAACCTTCATGAAAACTCATAAAGATGTTATAGTATATAGTAGCACCAGCCCTACCAGTGCTCTGCCATTGTTCATCCACTATCCCTCTGCCATCTCCAAATTTAAACCCTTGTTCCCATCTATGAAACCCTACATCCCTGCATCTTTTGTCAATAAATTACTATTGAGATTGTTGATTTAGTAGTCAATGCACTCTTTTGAGATTCATGCCATGGATCGGAATAAATGTACTATTTCTATCTTACATTAATAGTTCAAATTTTTGATGCAACAACAAATACTTATAACAAATATAAGAAGTTGTGGAAAACACATAACAAATTTGGTTTTTTTTTGTCTTGAGATAGATTTCTTGTCAAAGAGTTTTCTTGTTTTCCACAGAGCAAATTTTCTTGTTCATTGTGGTGTTAACAAAAATAGTGAGAAGTGGTTACAAGGGTTTGTTTAGAATTTATTCTGATGGGAAGAGTAATGGGTTGATTGTATTTTTTTCCACACGATCATTACATCCAAATCTGCTCTATTCATTGGCATTTTATTTTCCAGTCTTCTTCATCACATTAAATCTTTAGTTATATTTGTTTTCAAGTGAGATTCTATACTCATTTATTATTCTCTTTCAATTCTTAACCTTATCCCATATTTATTCACTTTCAATTCTAAATAGGTTCAATAAGCCTCCTAAAGTGGTTATGGGCTATTAAAACTTCTAAATAGACCATCCTTTGTTTTGACATTGTTTTATCTCTTTTCTGATGCCTATTTGTTTAGTTTCAGTAAAAATGGTTTGAGCCAATAGTGATAATGATTTGAACCAAGTGCAGATTCTCCATGTTTTTCTTTCGTAAAAATAAAGGCAATGCAACAGAATCTAAAGTCATTATGCCCTAAATATTATAGAGCACTGAAGCATTTGCACGAGCACTATGATCCATCTATCATTCACTGTGATTTGAAATCATCAAATGTTCTTCTTGATGCAAACTACAATGCCAAAGTAAGTAAATTTGATTGTAAGGGAATATTTTCACATAGAAAGTATGTTTCATAATAGTCTTTCCTGTTTAATATGACATGCAACTTTTAGACTTTGGTCTTGCTATAACAGTTCGAGGAGTTGTGGACAAAAACTTTTTTCAATTTTTGGGAACCTTGGGAGATGTAGCTCTAGAATACCTTGTAGATGGTATGCCTCTAATACTATATTGAGCTTTCAAATTATTTTTATGGCATATTCGCTTCCCAAAAAAATCACATCCTAGGAAAATAGATATAATTAATATTAATTTTCTATGCTACGAATGCCCCCGTGACATTGATTCGCCTCTACCTAGATAATTTTCTTTGTACAACCAATGACAAAATTATCTTTGTGTAACCAATGACAAGGAAATTGATGGAAAAAAGTGATGTCTATACATTTGGAGTAGTTCTATTGGAACTGATTACTAGAAGAAAGCCTGTAGACAAATCAATGGTAGAAGGAGGCATGTCTCTCATTACCTAGGTATGCTTTATCATTTTATGTTTTAGCTTAGGAAATTCAATTTATTAGTTGCCAAGAAAGAGTACTAACATATTTTTGAAGGAGATTGGTGTCATTGGTCTTAAGACTATTGTTATAAATGTGAGTGCTTTCAATGGCAAAGCATGAAGTCACAAGGACTAGTCTCTCTTAGTCCATATGATACCAAGGCACATGTTGCAGTAGTGTTACTAGTTAAATTAAAAAGTTATAAAATATACTATATTTTATAGGGAGTGAGTTGATTGTTGAATATGTAAATATATTGTAGTTTATAGGGAGTGAGTTGATTGTTGAATATGTTTTTGATTACTTGAAAATAGGTTTTTGAAGGGATCTTGAAACCTTTTACAAAATAGTGCTAAAGATAGGCAGAATTATAGTACTAACTAAGAAACATAACAAAAACAAAAAAGGCCAGCCAACTAGAGATGATGACAACAAAGCAAGGGCTAGGCTCCCCAACACAAAGACCCAAGACAACAAAACACAGAGAAGAATTATAGACAAATAGCTACCCAAGATTTTTGAGTAGCTTAGTTGCTTCCAATGCAAGCTTGTTCATATTCTCTACCACTTTCTTTAGCTCTTTAATCTCAGAGGCCACATAAGACTATTTTCTTTTATAGCTGGCTCTAGTCCTTCTACTTAGTCCAATAGGATTCTTTGTCGCATGACGAGAAATGTCATTAGTGAGCTGGATAATGGCTCTATCCTCATTAGAATTCTCCAATTTACCAAGAAGGATCTTGACATGCTCATTAGAAGCCTTAAGAATTTTATAACTTTGATTAGCAATGCTCATCAGGGCAGAGTCCAAACTAAAAAAACTTGTACTTGATTGTTGAATATGTTAAAGAAGAAACAAATGCCAGTTAATGTACAGACTGGAACTAACCTGAATTACTTGATGTATTTTTTATATGTTGAGATGCATATACTAATGAATTTTTGGTTGCTGCAGGCCAAGCCATAGCTAACAAATAGGTCAAAGCTTCCAACTATTGTGGATCTTTTGATTAAAGAGCTGCTAAACTTGAAAAATCTTCAGCAAGTAAGTTGCATTCCAAATATTTCTTTTGAAGGGAATTGACATTATTTTTAAAAATACATTCAGTTTATACAATTTTACTCATGTTTTGGTAGATAAAAACTTAACGTTCTTCCACATTTCTTGCCCATTTTATTGCATATCTGAAATAAGACATAATCTTGCCATTTTCCAATAGCTAAATGTCTTTAAGTGTGATTGGAATTTGGCATAAAATGTATTTTTAAGTTTATATTGTTAGCTAGTTCTGGTTGATCACAATTTGAAAATTAGAGGTTCTAATCCTTTCATTGAAGAGAAAATTTATAGTGTACTACATATCATCACACTTACCCAAAAAAGTTGAGCCAAACTCTAAAAGTTCCATTGAATCTATAGAAGGAAGAGAAGAAATTGATTATCTAGATTGAAAGTCAATATCCATTTCGTAATCTTAGCAAGAAGAACATCATAAGCACTTGTGAACCAAGTATTTATGATGAAGCAAGAAGGAAAGAAAAATGAAAAAATGTGTTGAGTCAAGAGATAGACATTGGAAAGAAAGCCATTGATTATAAAAAGTATTAAGATCAAGTTTAAAAATAATGTTTTAATTGACAAGCACAAAGCAAGATTAGTAGCTAAAGAGTAACAAATTGAAGATTGAGGAATCTTTGCTCTAGTTGCAAAGATAATTATGATTAGAATGTTGATAGCGCTTGTTTCCAATCATAGTTGGAATATCCACCAAATAGATATGAAGTACATTCCTAAATGAAGATCTAAAAACCCAATTTTGTTAGAAAAGAAAAGGAACACATGGTATGTTACTTGAAAAGACACTATATGATTTGAAACAAACTCCATGACATTAGTATTCAAAACCAAATAAGTACTTTCCCCAAAGGAAATTGATTTTTTTAAAACCCAATTTATACATCAAGAAGTCTAATTGCACATTATTGTTCCTTCAAAATTTTGGTCATAGGGCATTGGTCATAGTGCTAGAGGTTGATTTTCTAATTATTGTAAATAACTTATATGTGAGGTGAACAAAGATATGAAGATCAATTTGGAGACCATGGGGAACTACCCACAACCTCAAGCCAACTCGTGTACCTATGCAGGCTCAACACAACAAACTATTATGCATATGTAATTGACTATTACTATCTGATGTTGCAAGCTGCTACTTTTACTAAGGAACTCAAGTGCCTTGCAAGAATGGTGGACTTTGGTAGAAGGTTGTGCCATGGAAAATAATGGATAATTTAAACCTCAATAATCTGTTTAATAACTGTTCTGAGCAAAATTCATGATGATATGTTTGGTTAGGATACCAAACCACCTTGAAAACTAAGGAATCGATACATATTTTTATTGAACTAAAATTATAAAGAAGGAAGTTGAGAAAAAATAGGGACTAAATGGGATTGAAGAGAAATGGAATTGTCTTATATTAGGAAAATTAATGTAAGATGTTTAGCCAAGATTCTGGGATATAAAATATATTGTAGTTCAAGACACATATCAATGATAGTATGAGTCATATAAACTACATATAAGATAGTTATAGAAAAAGGAAAATTTTGACGTGTGCAAGATCATAAGGAAACAACTACTTGAAAATGTGAGGATAATCAAACATGAAAAGATCCAGCCATTTAGATTTGCATAACTGATTATGTATATATGCTTTCATATCTTACATAAATTTCCTAATATGTCAAATTCATCCTGGGTGTCTGATAAATGCACTATGGAACTTATCACTGATTAGTACATGTAGAATAAGGCTATAATTATAGACGGTAACTTTGGAATGATTAAAGGTTTTTAGATTAATATGAAATAAAGACATAGAATTCCAAGGGAAATTATAGAGAAGTATGCAGAGAAAATTTCCTTTATTGTGGAAATAGATCGATTATACCTACATGAAATTAGTTGACCCATGGAATATCTTCATACATCCTATGGGTTATGAAGTGACACAATAGATGCTAGAAGGGTATTCTAAGGTGATGTTAGAGTCACCTAGGGACACTACTTGTGAGAGATGAGGTACCTACCAAGAGAAGTATAGTATGGTGAGAGAATAATTATATAGTTGTACTAGGAAAAGGAAAGTGGAAAACATGGTAGAAAAGATAGCCATAGAAGGAGATGCAAGAAAAGAAGAGTGGAAAGAAATTAAGAAAATGGCACATTATAACTATTCTGTGGTAGATTGAGTTACTGCATTTCTAGGTGTGAAAATAGGAACGTCTCAATGGAATCTCTAAGCTTATTACCTCAGCGATCCAAGACCCCCAATCCTCTTAGGCCACTCAAACTTGTAGGCAAGGTCCTTGTCAAGAAATTTGACCTTTGCTAAGGTTTTTTGATAATTTTGTTTTTGAGCTATGATTATTCAATGTTATTGTCAAAAAAAAAATTTCATTATAATGTTAAAAGAAATCTACTCAAATCTATATGGATTCTTTCATGGTTTCAGATTCTCTCATTTATTTACTTTGAGCTATGATTGTTCAATTCTATTATTAACAAAAACTTTTTAATCATAATGCCTGAGGAAAATCTGCTCAAATCTATAGTTCTTTCCTAGTTTTAGATTCTCTCTTTTATTTACTTTGAACTATGATTGTTTAATGCTATTATCAACCCAATAAAAACATTTTCATCATAATTTTTACTTGGGTAGAACAACAACTTGTAGCCCACTTGTTCGATGCAGGGGCAATTCAAGTGTGCATTGCAAGCAGTTCAATGAGTTGGGGATTGTCTTTGTCAGCTCATTTGGTTGTTGTCATGGGTATATAGTATTATGATGGATAGGAAAATGTTCACACAGACTATTCTATAACTGATCTTCTCCAAATGATGGGGTGTGCCAGTAGAACTCTGCTTGATAATGCTAGAAAGTGTGTAATTTTATGCCATGCACCTCATAAAGAATATTATAAAAAAATCTTATATGAGCCATTTCCCATGGAGATTCATCTAGATCACTTTCTCTATGATCATATCAATGCTGAAGTTGTCATGGGTACTATTGAAAGTAAGAAGGATGCTGTAGACTATCTTACTTGGACATTCTTCTATTGAAGACTCACATAGAATCCAAAATTACTATAATCTTCAAGGTCTCATCCATAGGCATTTGTTAGACCACATTTTTGAGCTTATAGAGAGTATGCTGAGTGATTTGGAATCAAGAAAATGTGTTGCCATAGAAGATGATATGTATCTTTCTCCTTTGAACTTGGGGATGACAGGATCTTACTACTATATTAGCTATACCACCATTGAACCCTTTAGCTCATCCTTGTCTGAAAAGACAAAGCTAAAAGAGCTTCTTGAAATTCTTGCTTCTACCTTAGAGTATTCATAGCTTCCCATATGACCAGGTGAAGAAGAAACAATAAGAAAATTGATAAATCATCAAAAGTTTGCTATTGATAAACCAAAATATATTGATCCACATGTAACGAAAAATACATTATTGTAAGCTCACTTTTCAAGGCATGTCATAGCTAGCAACATAACACCATATCAGTGAGCTTCTTTCTACTAACCAGCTTCTTCAAGCTATGGTGGATGTTATTTCTAGTAATGGTTGGTTCAATCTAGCTCTTGCAACAATGGAATTGAGCCAAATCATTACACAAGGTCTTTGGGACTGTGATTTTGTCCTGTTACAGCTTCCACATTTCACCAAGGAACTTGCTAAGAAGTGCCATGAAAATATAGGGAAAACATTGAAATTATTTTTTATTTAGTTGAGATGGAGGATGATGAAAGGCGTGAATTGTTACAAATGATAGATTCACAGCTATTAGACATTGCTCATTTTTGTAATCACTTCCCAAACATTGATCTGGCATATGACATAGTTGACAGTGATGATGTGAGGGCTGGAGAGAATGTAATAATGTAGGTCACTCTAGAAAGAGATCTTGAAGGTAGGCATGAGTTGGGTCCAATTGATGCACCAAGGTATCCCAAAGAAAAGGAAGAAGTATGGTGGCTAGTAATTGGGGATTTAAAAAGTAATCAACTACTGGCTATTAAGAGGGTATTGCTCCAAAGGAAGACTAAAGTCAAGCTTGGGTCTACTGCACCTTCAAAGCTTCGAGAGAAGACATATAAACTATATTTCATGTGTGATTGATAGCTTGAGTGTGATCAAGAGTACACTTTCATAGTCAATGTGAATGAAGAAGAAGATGAAGAAAATGCAAAGGAATGAATGTTATTTATCGAGTACCACAGTTGTATAAATTTTGCATGAAGTTGATATGGTCAATATATGATGATGGAGAAAGATTGTGTGGTAAAATTCTATAACTCAAATATATGAGCTCACAGAATAAGTTTCATCTAGTAACTTGAATGCTTTTACCATGGGTTTCAGTGATACATGATTCTAGTTAAAAGTTCATTAATAAATAGCTCTTGCCATTGGCTTCACCAATCTATGATTTCAATACAACAAATCATTAATAATGCTAATATTAAGATCAATTGTGGCATGCTTGCATTTAATGCAACCCATTGATTGGGAATCAAGACTTTAGCAAACTAGCTAAGTGTACTTGTGGTTACTGTGTTGAGCTTGTAATAACTTAAATAGTTAATACTATTTTCATAGCGTAGAAGTATATAGAACCCCTCCTCAATGACCAAATTTTTCTCATGTTCCTCTTTATGAAAATACTTGAACCTAGAAAGGACCTTGCCCAAATTTACTAACTCCCTTATAGAAGGATAGACATTGAAAATTGAAAGAAAACCTTTAAATTCTATTGGGAAATTCTCCTAATAATCATCATATGGGATGGATGGAATGAAAGAAACTCAGTAATGGAATGAAAGAATATCAGTAATATCAAGACAATTTGATATTTAATTTTTTAGTTTAATTAATTTCTTAGGCAAAATATATGAGGAACAAAGACATTGCATTAGTGTAGACTATAGTAAATGACTTGGACACTTAGATATCGGGAAATTTGTACTTGTTTCAAATTGAAACATTTAAGTCCCATTTAATTCTCAAGTATTACTAGAAAAGGTAAAGTAGAAAGAGATTAAGATATTTGAAGCTTGATAAGTAGGATATATTTTACACAAGAAGTCAAATTGTTATCTTACTATTAGGATTTAGTTGTGTGTTTTTGGGGCAAACAACCATATTATGATTTAGCAGGCTAGTTTATATTAGAATTACAATTTATAAAATATCTTAATATCATACGTTTGTACTCCAAAGTTGAGTCACAAACATCTTTGTTGGTATTTGTGCTTTTGAATTTTTCTTTTGTGTACATTTTGCGTTGTATTAGTTGGTTTTCTAAATAAAAATTGGTTCCCATATTTAACTTTACTCTCACTTGAGAACTCACTAGTGTTATTCCAAGGAGTTTTAGGTAGGAATTGTAACAAAGAAAGCATGTGTTGAATCAGTTTTATCAGTTTCAAAGGAGTTTTATACTAATCTGAATTATAACATTCAAGAGAATCCAAAATGTTTGTAGTTTTTTTAATTGAATTTTTGTAAAATGTGCTCCAAAAAAAAACTTTTGAGGATGAAAGTGATGATGATATAGATTTGGATGAACAATTTGGTACTTCAAGCACTACACCAAAAGTGCCAGAAGAAAATTTTAGTGACGATGAGATTGTTGAATCAGACATTGAACTTGACAATGAAGGAGTTGTTGAACTAGACAATGAACTCCCACAGAAAGTAAGGCTTGGATTGATAATATTTTCTATTGAAAACTAAAATATGTATGTCATAGTACATTTTGAGTTTGAGTTAGTATTGCTTTTGGAGCTTCTACATGATTGATGTTGTTAACATCAACTCCTTAATTAACATATGTAATTACTGACAGATGGGAAATCCCTCTATTGAAGTAATTGAAGAGCAATGAGATTCTACCCAAGCAGCCAAGGGCAAAGCAATGGATGCAATGTCAAATGGTATAAACTCTTTGCTAATAGAATCCATAGAGTGGATGTCATATATTATTTCTAGAAGGGTATCACATAGATTGCCTTTTGCATTTGTTCTAATCTCAGAGTTTCTTAGGTGATTTGGAAGAGGCTATAAACCATCTTATAGAAGCATACGAATTTGTTTTCTCTTCAATTCCTTTTAGCAAAAAATAGATTTGCAGACTAAGTTTCTTTAGGAATTCTCTTTTAGTTGAGCTTGCAAGGGAGATCAACTAACAAAGATGCTCTTTTAGCTTTTAATACACTTCATAGATGAGATTGCATTATATGGTTTGAACAAGATGTGGAAAAAAATCAAGTGTGTGATATTTTAGAAGAATACTCCCAAAAAATTTGTCAAATTAGTGCAATAACAGAAGAGATGACTTATAACAGATGCACCATACTAACTTTTCTTCTTTCTTTATGTGCTTGAATGCTTTGGGTACTTCAATAGTTTTCATTTTAATTTGAGGAGAATACAATGAGTGGTATAATGAATCTCCAAAACTTGGTCAGCTAAGCTTTTCATAATTTCATCACTATCTTCTTTTTCATAATCATAATCATTTTCATAATCATAGTCTTTTTCATAATCTTTTTCATAACCATGGTCTTTTTCATAATCATAGATTATGAAGTGTGATTCAAAATATAGATGTAAAAATTATATAAAATAAATTTAAAAATAATCTCTTTATCAAAATGAACACTGAAAAATGACTACCAACAATGTACTATGTGACTAAAAAGCTACATCATGTATAGTATCTCATATGGATTAATTCTCTCCTGTCCTATCACCTATCTTTTTATTTAGTTCTAACACTACAGATAACTATCTTATAATGTATTTCATTAGAACTCTCTTTCATCTTAATTATGAATCATGAAGTGTGATTTGAAAATTTAAAAATAAACACAATCTTAATCTACATAATCTACATATGAATTTTTGTCTGAATTGTGAAAATCTACTATTATTAAGATTCTAATTATATAATTTCTAATGTTGTATTCATGAACTACAGATTCTAGCTTTGTTTCACCTCTAATATATGCAATGCTGGGGAGCTCAAGGGATCTTGTAGTTGGAACTATGGCTATTGTCTCACTTCTTATAGGATCATTGATTGCCAAGGAGGTCTCCCCAACACAAAATCCTCAACTCACTTTGCACTTGGCCCTGACTGCAACATTATTTGCTGGGATTTTTCAAGCAAACATGGGTATTTTCAGGTTGATGATTTACATGTCTAATAATGCAATAATGTCACTATGCAAGCCTATTAATGTCTATCTTTCATAGGATTCTTCTTTTATAGAGAAGATGCATGCAACTGTACATAATTGAGTGGGAGGCTTGCACTAAAAAATCGTGTAATTCAATGGTTTTAACAAGTCCCATATTTCTATTTTTAGTTATGTAATTCTACTTATTTGGGATGGCATGAGAAAGTCATACTAATTTATATAACTATTTAAAATTCATGGGCAACACTAGAATCTTTTTCAGTGGAGCCAAATAGCTGGTTTTGGTCAGTAATAGTATGTGTCACATCATTTATGATTCTACTATAGGTTGGGATTCATTATAGACTTTCTATTGCATGCAACTATCATGGGTTTCATGGCTAGAGCAGCCACTGTTGTTTCTCTCCAACAACTAAAAGGCATTCTTGGTCTTCAACATTTTACTATAGAGACAGACATAGTGTCTTCCATGAGATCAGTATGGGGAGAAACTCATAAGGTATGTTTATATGCTTTCTCTCTTTTCTACTCATCACTCATCAAATTTTAAGTTTTTTAACATAACTTCATGATTCTCTTTCATTTTTCTATCCATATAATACCTAGCCTTCATAACGACAAGAAGAAACAACATGGAATGACTGATGTCTGATATGGTGTTCATCTATTTTTTCATTCTTGTGGGTTGATCTGATGGAGTAAGAAAAATCCTAAGCTCTTCTAGATATTAGTAGTTTCTCCTCTAAGATCTATAATTCTTAGTAGTGTGCTGGTGTTTGCTACACATGCTAATAAGCATGGGTTTGAGATTGTATGAGTTTCTATCACCAACTATTTCTATACTATCTTGTATTTGTTTATGCACAATGTGTTCAATTCAGCCACGTCTAAGTATGGTAGAATGAATCACTTATCAAATCACTTATTATTATGATCTATTAGATTGAACTAGGAAGATTGGACTATCTCTATGAAATCTATTTTTTATTCAAATTGGGAATATTTTTATCATTAACATTTTTTATAACACTTTATAATAACTAATTTCTTCATAGTTATGACATCGCAATGATGTATCATAAAGTATAGTTTAAAATATTATTATTAAAAAATAATAATAATTTATATTATAATGTCATGTTCATGAGTTTTAAGATAGCAGATATTTTCTTATAGTAAGTCAAATGGGTAAATGGGTAAATGAATTTGATTAAAAAATCTTAAAATTAAAATTACTGATAGAAACTTAAGTATTATCAAAGAAAAATCATAAATAATCAAAACATAATGTCATATCAAGATGAGTTTTAAGATTAGACTCCATATTTTTTCATTTTCCTAAGCTTTCTTATATCTGAAGTACTGATGTTAAAAAAATTAAAACAAATCTCCCATAAATAACAGCTACGAGCTTGAAAATTTGATATCCATAATAATAAATAATGTTGAATAAATAATGTTGTATTAATCAATGTTGAGAATTAATTTTTGTGGATTCAATAGATTGTGGGTATGCAAGTCTTATTTGGGTCATTAGAGCATGGACTTGGAATTCTTAAACATCTGTACATGTTCAGTATCACTACCCAAAAGATACTAGTTATTTAGCAAGTTTGAAACATGATGGGTATGGAACAATTTGTTTGATATTATGTCTAATTGTTGTTCTAAACATGATTTTCTAGTCCTAAAATGCATGTTTCTTTTTGCTAATGTTTTTGTGGGTGGCTGGAAATAGGTTGGTCACTCAAAAAGTGGTTTGAACCCGTTGACCACTAAATTCTTTATTTTTGAGGCCAAATATTTAAAGACCCTTGTAAAGGTAGGAATAATAATTGACATCATCACACTCACTATAAGAGCTAATCCCTTGAATTATGTTCATTGGCTGGTAATTTATTACCTTTGGCTGATTTAAATGAGTCCCATGTAGGAAGGAGTAGCAGTTGGTAGAACTTTTGCACTGTTCAAGAACTACAATATTGATGGCAATAAAGAGATGGTTGTCATTGGTATGATGAACATTGTAGGTTCATGCACATATTGCTACATCACAACTAGTAATTAGTACAACAAATTTAATCTGTTGAGTTAAAAAACATTAAATGACTACTCCGAGTCTTTATTGCATTCAAAGAATGAAATTTAGTATTGGTCCTAAGTTTTCATAGCAATCAAACCATGGACTTTGTATTGATTCTAAGACTTTATATTATTCAAACCATGGATTCTAATGTTAATTCTAGGTTTTTATGGCATTCAAAACATGAACCGTAGAAGAATTTATATGGTCTGAAGGGATGCTACCCCACACTTCTCGTCACCACCCTTGTAGTCAAATGTTGTTCTTGGACTCCTAGGATATTATTATTGGGTAAAGCTTAAATGGTCTTGAATTTTTTTTATCTTTTTCTATTTGGGGTTCTGGGTTTCTAGAATATCTCAACAATGAAAAGGAATGTGCTAACCAACTCTCTAGTAGGCTCCTCTTAATTGGGTACTTCATGTGGGTTGCTAGACCGCAAGGTTCTTCCTTTATTCAGCAAGTGGCAAGTGCTTAACCTTGAGAACCTTGCGGTCTAATTGTTCTTGTCTTCATGCTTCTTAATCACGTGATCAAGCACCAAAATCTTTGATGTAGGGCCAATGTATGAATCATTTTTTGTCCCCAAATAAAGTTTCCCTTTTACTTTTTCTATTTCTATTATTTGCCCCTACTTTGCATATTCTTCTTCTCTAGCTTGGACTTAATTATTTTTAGTCCTTTAAAATAATGGTCAAGCCCTCTTCTGGTGACATAACCATCCTCTCACATCTATTCATTAGATTGTTATTATGAATTTTTTGTTTACCAATCTATGTTAAACTAATCAACAAAGCTTTGGTCCTCTAAGTTGCAGCGATTTTGATAAAAAACCTAACATTTAATCACCATATCTTAAATGAATTTTGACATTGAGGTGATCACAATTTTTGATAAATTGTAGTTGATATTGTGCACATGTTGAATTGTATCAAGAGATCCAAAACATAATACCATCACTCATGCTAATAATGAGTCCCAAAGAGTGGTCTAATTCGATTCAAAGTTTTTGTATGCGATTTTTCTCCCAAAGGTTTTTTGTCTTAATAGAAGTAAACCCTATCATTTTAGAACAATATTTTTGTGACTAGTCCTTTCATGTAAGTTCCCCTTGGTTGCTACCAGCTTTTTTGTTTTCCCAATGCCATAACTAAAACACAATTTCAATTTTAAACACTGGTATTAGCCCATTTTTTTAAGGTTATAAAATGTGAACCCTAGAAATTAAAAAAAAGAAAAAAAAAAATCCCTAGGATGATAGTGAGATAAAATCATAAAACAGATGTCAAAAGAGAGAGAAAAGAACATGATTATGGCCATTGTTTCATACTATTTAAAATACTCCCAAAAATTTTGTCAAATTAGTGCAATATTACAAAATATCCTTTGCAATTACTTGCGAATGCATCAAATGTTGTCAGATTGTTGAAGTAGTGAAACATGATAGGAGAAATTTGAAACGAATGGGTTTTGATGCTTTTTTGGCTGTTAACTGTCATTATGCACTAGTGGATGTGGTTTTCCCATTTACTCATGCTTCTTGACAAGGAACCCCCAAAAAACTTGTTGGTGAGTTTACTTACCCAAAGAGATTGCTTTGTGAGTGCTTGCAAGTTGGTGAGTTTGAAAGGGAAAATAAACTAGTTACATAAATATCTCACTTTACTATCTGTGCACTTATATGAATGTGTGTTTGCAAGGGAAAATAAACCAATTACATAAATAACTATGCTATTTAGGTAATTAGAGTGTTTGTTAAATAAATGCCTTAATTAAATAAGCAAGGAATATATCATTCACAATGCTGGATTTTTAGGGCTTGTTAATGAAAATTCTCAAGCACATCCTTGCATAGAATTGACTATGATAGTTTTGACAACTGGATTTTGGCCAAGCTACAAATCATTTGATCTGAACATGCCAGCCGAAATGGTATGCCCATTTTTTATATAGTATACCTTTTAAATTTGCCAATGTCTAAAGCAGTTTAATAGTTGACCTTTGCTACTTAATGTAGGTAAGATGCGTAGAGGTGTTCAAGTAGTTCTATCAAACAAAGACAAAGCATAGAAAGCTTACATGGATATATTCTCTGCATACTTGTAATATTAAATGGAAATTTTACCCTAAGCCTATGGTACTTGTTGTTTACCAGGTAATTTCCTTTTTGGTTGATTACTGACTGATAGTTGGATTCTTTGATTCATATAAAATGGCATTATAGGTCATTTTCTACTAATCATTATTATGAATTTCTTCTTCCAATTTTTGGTCAAGAATTAGTTGGGTAGGATAAGTTAAAGCAATGGTTAATGTCATTAATTGTTAATGATCATACATTGATAATTTGATTCATTTCCTACTTATGCTATCTATTTAAAGGAAAACTAAAATTGATGTGTTATAGAAACCATAAATATGCAAAGTGAATATATCACGTTTATCAATGTCAGTTTCCTTGATATATCTAGAATTTACTTATTTTTCCTTGTGTAACTTACTTTGTGGTTATGATACATAGGCATAAACATTTTTGCTATTCAATGCATCCAAAAGGCTAAGTTACTCAAAAGTTAAGACTCAATTGAATTTGATCGATGAAGACATTGTTAGATTGCTAAATTCTCTTTGATGTGCGAAACATAAAATTCTCAATAAAGAGCCAAATACAAAAAGTATGGCACAAACAGATGTCTTTGAAGTCAATTCAAAATTCACTAATAAGATGAGGAGAATTAAGGTATGAACTCTGATATAACAAATTGTATACTATTTTGCCTATCTATTTTTAACAAAAACTAATGCATGTGGAGATCACATGGGAATTGGTTTCTACCTGATTGTAGATTCCACTCCCACCAGTGGATGAGGAAAAAAAGGTGATTGAAGATGTGGATAAAGATAGACGTTATGCAATTGATGTGTCGATTGTAAGAATTATGAAGAGTAGAAAAGTTTTAGCACACCAACAACTTGTTATGGAGTGCGTTGAGGAACTTGGACAGATGTTCAAGGTGAATTTCCTAATTGGATGCTAGATACTTTTGTTTGCATCACTAGTACTTTAGATTTTCTCTCTACTTTCCCACAATGAATGAGTTTATACCTATGTGAATTTGTAAAAAGTGGTCTTTTATTTTTTCAATAGATTTTCCTTTATCTGTAAGAAAATGATATACCTAGATAAGTAGGCATATTGATTTATCTTCATAGGCATATTCATAGGCATATTGACAACTATTTGATGTACTTTTTCCTCTTTGTAGTGTGTATGTCTACAGTCCTGATGCAATCATATTTGGCATGGTGGTTCTTTGGAAAGGGAGGAGATCCTAGTAGTAGCAAGCCCAAACTTTAGATTATTGTTTCTTCTATGGCTTTTGGTGGAGCATTAATAAGTTTTGTACTATGCCCAACAGAGTTGATAAAGGTAACAAGAACTAGACTTTGTATCTATTGTATGTATATAAATTGAACTCTAGAATCCATACCATTGACTATTTGTTGTTTTGTAGTGTAGATTGCAAGTTTAGGAGAATGACAATAGGCAACTGAAAAAGCATCAGTAGATATATGCTAGGCCTCTAGACTGTGCACTACAAACTCTTAGAAATGAAAGGGTAAGGTGTTAAATTGTTGTTACTATTTGGTATGTAGTTGTAGACATGCAATATAAATGCTTCATGTGGTATCCTTCACTATACAAGATACTATTTGATTGTTTCATTGGTGCATAATTTTCTAGGAACAAGGTTTGTTTCGTGTTGGCCTAGCTACATTTTTTAGGGAGTCTATTGGAAACACAATTTTCTTCAGTACTTATGAATTGAATCGTTATCATATGCTTTCACTTATTAGTATGCATGATAAGATGAATCCCCAAATGAGTTCTCAGTCTTCTCAATTTGTCAACTGTTCTTCTAAAGTTTTTATAGAAGCAAGAGTTGGAGTTGTCTTTGGTGGGCTTGCAGGAATTGAGGTATGTAACCTTAATGTTGGAATTTCAACTTAAGTATTTAAACTCAATTTTTGTAGATAAAATGTGTGCAACAAAACTTGTAATTTTCTTATAGTTTTGGTCAGCTGTTTTGCCTCTCGATGTTGCAAAAACCCATATTCAAATAGCTCCAAATATTAATGCCAGCAGAAATCCTATACACACAATCAGGATGGTAGGACATAAAATTTTATTTTTACATGGACTCTACTCTAGAAAAAATGTTTTTAAATTAATTTTTCAAAGCTATTGGATTCTTATGAAAGAAATTAGGATATCTATTAGGATTGATGGTTGGATTATTGAATTGGGTTAATTCATTTATTTGCATGTTTTCTTGTGTTCTGGATAAAAAAATTATCATTCACAATACTAACACCAATTGTTTGCATGCTTATTTTATAGTTGGTATATAGAATGTTCTAATTAAAAGATTAAAAAATAAATATTCAAATACCATGAGACTTAGCTTCTGTCTTTTTGTCTAGGATCTATTCTACTAAGTAGTCTTAGATAACCAATAGATGAATTTAAAAGAAATAAGTGCTCATATTAATGAACATGAAACCATATCCCAATTCTATGTTTGGAAGATTTATAGAGAACTCAGTTTTAGAGGATTATATGCTGGCTTGAGGCCTACATTGGTGAGAACTTTCCCTACTAATGCTACAGTTATCGTCACTTGGGAACTTACAAAAAATTTACTGGGGGTGAAATGGTAGTAAGAGCATTACCTTCAGAGATGAATGGGTTTATACCTGTGTGAATTTGTAAAAAGTGGTCTTTTCTTTTTTCAGTAGATTGTCCTTGATCTATAAGAAAATGATATACCTAGATAAGTAGGCATATTGGCATACCTAGGAACTGGCATTATGTCGTCGGACTTAGCCAACAATATATTTGTACCAAGTATAGTGCACTGTAATGGTATTGTTCATACAATGTTGATATTTACTCAAGAGGACTATTTTTATTTAGTTTTATTCACCAAGTTTCCTTTTCAATTTGATTTTTTGCTGGAGAGACTTCAAACTCAAATGCCTACAAATGCTTCATGTAGTGTCTAGTCTCGAGCCCTAATCACTAGGCAAGCTCCTAGCTCTTATTACAATTTTCTTACTGCAATGTCACATCTAGTTTGCATGTGATTCTACCGACCTAAAGGATCCTTAACCACAAATACCAGTAGTCTCCTCTGCCCAAGATAATACAACTTTGTTTGGATTTAAACAAGAAAATCGCAGCATTATTATTATTGAGGATTTGTGTCTGCTCATAAAATTCTTATCTAAGAAAGCCTTCTTGAGGGTTATGAGCTTGTCTATTTCTCCTTTACGTCAAAGGTTCAATGGGAGCATGTTGCTAAGAGCCTACCCAGGGTTACAAATGCAAAGTGAATTAGTTTTTGATTGCCTCTTTTATTAGAGTAGATTTACCTATGGGGTGTAGAGCACATGGAGAGCTTGCCTACTTATTTAGAGTTTTGTTTCTCATCCTTTTCCTGAATATCATATCAAAGAAAATACAAAGAGCTCACACAAGTTTGTATGATTCTCTTTCTAATTTTGGTAGATATAAAACTATTATGGCTTGAGACTATGTTCAACATAATTTACAACCTCAACAAGAGTTGGAATCCCAATTTTATACATATGTGGCATTGGTTGCAGTAACAAGAATGTCACTACATCATCTGGATATATTCAACAAATCAATATGCTTGGCTATTTTTGACCAATCATTGGTCAAAATTTTGATCAATGCTTGGCTATTTTTGACCAATCATTGGTCAAAATTTTGACCAATACTTGGCAGTTTTCTACCAAGCATTGGTCAAAATTTTGACCAATGCTTGGCTATTTTTGACCAATACTTGGTAGTTTTTGACCAAGCATTGGTCAAAATTTTGACCAATGCTTGGCATAACTTGTACCAACATGTTTCAAGGGTTTCAACCAATGTATTGGTCAAAATTTTGACCAATTTTTTTTTGATCAATGGGTTGGTCAAACTTGGTTGAGATTTGGTCAAAAATTGGGTCAAAATTTTGACCAATAATGGTTGAAAAATGACCTCAAATGTACTAGTGACCTAGAGAAAGTGAAGGCTATCCTCGAATGGCCTATTCCAAGGAGTGTGATAGAGGTAAGATCTTTTCATGGACTGGCTACATTATACAAAAAGTTTGTAAGAAGTTTTAGCAGTATTTGTGGACCCTTGACTGAAACAATAAGAGGGGATAGGAAAAAGTTCAAGTGGACTATAGGAGTAGATAAGAGTTTTAATTTTTTGAAATATAAGGTTACCAAGCAACCTATTTTAGCACTTCTTGATTTTAACAAGGTGTTTCAAGTAAACTATGATGCTAGTGGTACTACAATAGGGGCTATTTTGAGTCAAGAAGGTAGACCTATTGCTTATTTCAGTGACAAGTTAAATGATGCAAAAATAAAATATTCTATTTATGATAAGGAATTTTATGCTATAGCTCAAGTATTGAAGAAGTGGAGACACTATATTCTTCTCACATTTTTTGTTTTGTATACTAATCATTAGGCTTTGCAATATTTGAATAGTTAAGGAAAATTGAACCAAAGGCATTTAAAGTGGGTTGAATTTTTGTAGAGTTATACATTTTTTTTGAAACATGGGAGTGGGAAGTCTAACAAAGTTGTAGATGCTCTTAGTAGAAGACAAATTTTTCTGACAAAAATGTAGATAAAGGTGGTTGGGTTCAAGGAACTTAGTACTTTGTATCTAGATGATTCTAATTTTGGTGAAGCATGAAAGGCATATACAAAACCTGTTACACTTGATAGGACAAGGTGGTTGGATTTTATGATCTAGGATAGTATGTTGTTCAAAGGAATCTAGTTGTGCATTCCAAGAAGTTCAATGAGAGAGAACCTCATCAAGGAGAAGCATAGTGGAGGATTGGTTGGATATTTTCCCAGAGATAAAACTATAGATTTGGTTGTTGAAAATTATTACAGGCCATAGTTACAACAAGATGTGACAAAGTTTGTACAAAGTCATTGAGTATGTTAGGTGATGAAAGGAGTGAATCAGAATACATAGTTGTATCAGCCATTACATGTACCAAAGAAGCTATGGGAGGATGTCAACATGGATTTTGTTTGTGGATTATCGAGGACACAATGTGGATATGATTCTATATTTTTGGTAGTTGATAGGGTTTCAAAGATGGCACATTTTATTCCTTGCAAGAAGACTAGTGATGTTGTTCATGTAGTAGAGTTTTTTTTCAAAGAAGTGGTGAGATTACATGGTTTTCCAAAGAATATAGTTTTAGATTTAGCTATCAAATCTATTGGCTATATCTAGTGTACATTGTGGAAGAAGTTGAAGATAGATTTGAAGTTTCGTTCATCACATCATCCACAGACTGATGGATAGACAGAAGTTTTGAATCACAGTTTGGGAAACTTATTGAGATGCTTGGTTGGAGATAAACCAAAAGGATGGGATATGATTTTACCATAGGAAAAATTTGCATATAATAATTATATCAATAGGAGTACTGGAAAATCACCATTCTAGATTGTATATGGGAGTAGTCCTAGAAATGCTTCTAAATTGAGGTAGTTGGATAAAGGAGAGATAAATAGTGCTAAAGCAGAAGATTTTGCTAAACATTTGAAGAATGTCCATGAGGAGGTAATGAAGAACATCATAAAGATGTATACATGGTATACAACTAAGGTATATGTTAAAAGGAGATATAAGGAATTTCAAATTAGAGATGAATTCATGGTTCATTTAAGAAAGGAGCATTTTCCAGTAGGTATATATAATAAGTTGAAGATGAAGAAGTTTGGACCATGCAAGACAGTGAAAAGGAATGATTCTTGAAATGCGTATGAAGTGGAGTTTCCTACTGAGTTGAATATTTCAAATTTGGTAGAGTATTATGATGGAGGTTTTTGGGCCTCAAAATTGAAGCCTTGATTTTGAGCACCATTGAGAAAATTTAAGCCCTATAAGCGCTTTTGAATGCATATGTACCTGACTATCCATTTGAGGCCTAAGAGGTGTTCAATGTTTCTAACACCTTCCATTCAGCCTATCCACTCATCCCATGAAGATACATTATCATTCTGAGTCATTTCATGAAGTCTCATTTTGAGCATTTGTCAAACCTACATTTTCACCTTAGTGTCAAACACCGACATGAGGCCATGTTTGCATATGAATATCTTGTGTCTAGTTATGTTTCATGACTTTTCAATTTAGGAGTATTTAGTATCCATATCTGAGACCCTATGTTTTAGATTTTGAGTCATTTTGAGTCTGTTTGACTAGGTTTTGAATCCATTAAAGTTGGTCATTATTATTGTCATATTGATGCAACTTATTTTGAATTTTCGGAAGCCCTATTTGAAAAGTTATAAATTTTGAATTGTTGACCCAAATGATGAAATTACTATTATGTTGCATTCTAGAGGTGTGATAGTTATTATGTTTCAATTTTGAGCTTATGATGAATCCATTTGATCAGTTTTCAAATGCGATTCCAAATGCAATTTCTAACTTTTTACTAGTGTCGAGGAGTAGATTGATCAGTACCCCTATTCTTGATGTTATATCTTAAAATTCATGAGAGGTGAGGTTGAATGGATTGTAACACTATTTTTTACTCTAAAAATACTTTAAGTGTACCAATTTTCAAATCTGGACGAATCCATTTGCACACTTTCCCAGGTCAATTCCCTTTGCAAAAATATTTTTATGCCATTGTTTCCAGTCTGCAAATTTGAGTAGCCTACTTTGACTGCTTGCCATTTGTGCCATGTTATTCTTCATGAGCCCAAATCAAAAATTGATATTCACCTCATGACAGTAAAAAAACATCCCAATTTTCATGCCCCCAAGTGTCAGTTTGCCCAATTTTTGAAGCCAATTCCAAACACATTTTATGGTTTTTTGACATGTTTTCTTGCACATAGTTCTAAGAGGTCAATTTTGACGGTTAATATCTTTTGACCCTGAATTCATCATGAGAGGAGATTGGACAATGTAAAATTGTGCGAAACAAAGAATCACTGTGCTAGTTTTTGGAGCTTGGTTAGGTGTTTTGATGAATTTTTAAGGCCAGTAAAAGGACCTCTTGGCACAAAGTTGACTAGTTGCAGAAAGAGATAAATTAAATCTCAAAGTTTCCTAGTATGGTGAAAATTTTTGTAAATGACATTGTGGGTAACAACACTACAACTACTAATTCTAAGGTGCACCTATCATCATATGTTTTGTTCACCATACTAATTGTAGTCTCATACTTTTGAGCACTCATCTTTGGGTTCTTGTACAAGAAAGGCTTGTGCTTGGATGGATAATCAGCCAACACTGTAATTATATTAAGAGACTCATTGTACTCTATACCTTCTCTTGAAATGTTGAGGGCTATTAAGCTTTCCTCATAGAAGAAGAAGCTACACATAATAAAGGGTTAAAGCCACTTCAAATCAAGAAGTCCCATGCACAAAGTAGAATGTGCAAATCGATAGGAACCCTAGCAAGTAGACACATGCATCCAATAAAGGAGCTCTAACACTTTTGAGTAGCAGGGGACAAGTTGGAAGTCAATAGCGTGATCTATCACTATCAAACTCATTTGCAAAAAAAATCTATGCTTAGTAGGCTATGAAATTCATTCAGAGCACCGTGGGTAGTTTCAGGCAGAGGAAAGTGTATAAAAACCATTAAAGAGCTTTGTCCCACATTAAGTGGGTGAAGGCTTTAGTTACCCTTCAAATATCAAAATATGCACACTCCATCATGTCTTAAGGACACCACTTATTAAAGGAAATGCCCATGTGTGGGGGGGGGGGCTAGTCGATGTGCAAAGTAAGTAAGTTTTGAATGAATGAAATAAGTAGTTGTAGATGAGAGACACATGGTGGGCCATCATGTGAGAAAAAGGCCTAGCA
The DNA here is from genome assembly GCA_028749045.1 of Cupressus sempervirens. Taxonomy (NCBI): domain Eukaryota; kingdom Viridiplantae; phylum Streptophyta; class Pinopsida; order Cupressales; family Cupressaceae; genus Cupressus; species Cupressus sempervirens. The sequence goes on along the minus strand of CM053793.1, from coordinate 80,802,163 downwards.
TAGAAGTATTGTGATCTTACGCTTAAGTGTATGATCAGAGGTTGAAAATGGAAGGCTTCCCGATGATACACTCATGAGGCCTAGTGTATGGGCATAAAATAGTTTTAAAAAGGCTCCGAGGATATGCACAGGTCATGAGAGCATAATGGAGATTCACCCCTTATGAGCATAAATGGAGATATGAAGGGCAACCAACCTTACAAGAGAGAGGTTTTAAATGTGAATAAATATTAATATATCCAGTGTATGAGCATAACAGCATTTCATAAGCTCAAAGACCCATGTGAGCATAAGGATAAAATGAAAGCCCTCCAGTGCTATGTGAAAGAGGAATAAAAAGATATATTAATTAATTAAAAATATTTCAAGTGTTGCACAACATATGTGAATCTACCATGTGGCTTCATGAGATTGGGGAAAATAAGGAGAATTGTAATCAAAGTATAAATATCAAATGAAAATTAGAAGTTTCAAATGGATGTGGAAAGATTTAAATAAATTTAAAAGTTTTTATAGTTCAAAATATAGGAATTTTTAAATTTTTCATTTTTTAATGACTGTTCATGGCTTGGTAGCCTGTTTTTCAAACTGCCATAATAGGGGCATTTTTTCTCCAAAATAGGCACTATAATATATCATTGGAACTGGTAGAAGATGAATTTTTGAGATATGGGGTCAAATTTTGAGCAAGTCTTCACTAGTTCGAGTTATAAGCAATTTCATATTTTCTAGGGCATTCTTAATGGAATGAGAAAAATTCATCCTAGAGCATCAGAATTAGTTTAGGAGCAAATATTGATGTTTTTTGAAGCATAAAACAAATTCTGGAAATGTTTTCACCATTCTTGAGTTCATTTTTAATGAAATGTTTTCTTTGCCTTGTTCCAGTTTAGGAATCAAAATAAGTTATTCTTCCTATCAAATATCTTAGATATTTTGTTCTTGTAGAGGCCTAATGATGAGGATTTGATTTTGTAGTTAAGGGGAGAGATTAGAGAGATGTTTTCAGCTTCTTTGGAAAGAATTCTAAGGGGACACTTGTCATTGTTTGATCAAATCTGGGAATTTTTTTCTCCTATATCATTTTCTATCTTTCTCATGGTTGTGGTTGGCAGTTTTCTCTGTGATACTAGTAGGGTTCCAATGTTCTACAATGTAAGATGGTTTTACTTCCGATTTATTCAATGGATAAGGTACTGATCACTAAATCAGATGTAAGCTGATATGAAGTTCATTTGCACAAATCTTTTAATTAAAATCAATTCAATTTTTATGTTTTGTAGTGGGCTAAAAAGTCTAACCCTCACTTAGCTTATGAATTTCATAGATTTTCATTTAGCTACTATAAATCTGGGTTATTGCATGAGTTATTAGGAGATAAAAGGGGTTTTGATCTACTATTATTAGGTTCATATCTATGTTTAATTGCACTAGTACCATACATCAAAACCTCAAGGTTAATCCACCTAGGTCTTTCCGAGCCTGAAGTGAAGCAGTTATTCCTTATAGTTGGCCCAAGACTACAGTCAAGCATATCCTTCATAGGAATTTGCTAGCCTTAGATGCATTACTCTGGTCTCTTGGTTATTTTTAAAATTGTTAAATCAGGAGCCAACAAAATGGCAACTCTATTGGGGATGTATTGAATATGTGTGATGGACAAACCTTGAGAATTTGAAGAAGATTCAATACATCAGAAAGATTTTGCTATAACAATGGGGTTGTGAGGTGTTTTCCATATCCTTGTTGAATTTCATGTTCCCTAGAAAGCTTTATTTTCTTACAATAGTAGTTTTTAAATTGAATGTAAATTGTGTTGAGAAATGAGTATACCTTCAATCAATTCAATTTGGTGAGTTACTGTTGTAATTTTAGAGTTGACAAAGTTATGTTTTAGCTTTGTGTAGAGGTTTCAAATTCAAGATAAAACTGAAGAGGTGTCTTCTATCTGCTATTGTTTCAAATTAATTTTTGGTATCTTTAAGACTAATGCAATTCATGTCTCACTTAATGTGAGTGGTGACTCCAAGTTAATCTATGTACCAGTGCAGTTCTATGCATGAATTATGATTAGTTGTTGTAGAAGAAGAGCAAATTTGAAGAGGTTGAAGCATTCAGAAGCTTGGTAAGATTTGCGATGTGTTGGTTCAAAAAGCTTAAGTAAAGAATTGATGAGATTTTGAGTCTACTATTGTAAGTAGTGGATAGAGAATTTTTAGCCATCTGGATCTTGAGGTATTTTTGTTTTCATGTATTATCTTTTCATGAAAATTGGTTGTTAAGAGGTAGTGTTCTCCATCAAGTGAGTTTGAGCAGTAAGAGGAGGAGAATAGTTTGAAAAGTTTCATAAACTTCATTGGATTGAGTTTCAACTATTCTTTTTAAAGTTTGTGAAGTGTATTTGAAGAGATTTATTTGGTAGAAGGTTGTATAGATCTACTGTAGGTTATGAAGCTGAGATTTATTAGTGGTAAAATGTTTCAAATATTTTCTCACCAAGTGTGAGTGGCAACTCTAGTCAAGATCTCTATGCCATTGCATGGTTTATTTTAATATCAGAGGTTTTTAGTTTGTGGGCATATCTAGTTTGTTGAGAAAGAGGAAGTACAATTTCTTGATTAATGGTTTATGTGTTTGTTTGTATCTGCTGAAGTAGTTGATCTTAGAAAGTGAGTCATTGTTGTGATTTCATTTTCTCTTTAAGGAGGTGGCAGCTCTACAAAGGATCTATAGTGTGAAGGTTTTCATGTTTACATAGTGCCAATCAAAAAATTAGGGGTTTAATGCATCAACACATAAAGGTATTCACAATTTTCATGTATCTGTCCTTCATGAAAGTTGAATGAATGAAATGGTTGCCTCTATCTAGTGTTTTTAGCTCTAAGAAAATAGAGGTAGGTGTTTGATAGTTTATAATATGGATTCATAATCTAGGTCTGAAAATGATGTGCCAACCCTTGAAGGTGTTTGTGCAAATATTGCTAGTTTGAAAAGAAAGATTCATGATAAGACTATCACAATGATAAGAAATACAATTGGTGGTATTAAGGGTCTTAGTGGATTTCAAATTTACATGAAGTTCAAATTAATAGTTATGAATCTTGATGAACTTTTCAAACCTAAGGAGTCTTTGTGGCTAGTGGTACTCTTAGAAGTTTTTATGCCACATTCGATTGATTGGCCAGCCAAGTCAAGATTAGATAAGATTTGTGAAATCCAAGATTTTATCATGGAGATTGAAAGTGCTTTAAATGCTAATGAATATAATGATAATGGATTAAATGAATCCATTGAAAATGATGTTAAAAATGGAGAGTCTCAATCTTATGAATCAAAGGATAGTAATCAACAATTTGATGACAGGCATAATGTGGATTCATCTTGTCATGATGATGATTGTAAAGAAGAGGAAAAGTATAACAACAGTAATAGTCTTTCTTCTAGTAATGAATGTGAATGTGTTATGATACCAGTTGTTGAAGTATTGTCTAAAGAAAAAGATGTGTGTGATAATCAGAGTTCAAAGTTTTCAAAATATATTACTAATGAGTCTGTTTTTGTAAATGTGGCAAGCTATTTGGATAATAATCATAGCCAAGGAGAAAAAACTAATGATGAAGTCTTGTTAAGCATTGATGAGATTTCAGATTTGTTGGCTCATGATTTTGTAAGGTATGCTAATCTATCCAAGGATGCTTGTGCTTTGCCACATTTTATGTTTTCGTATGATGAAGTCATTTCCCCTAAATTTGATGTTGAAGAAGATATAGTTTCAAAATATCCTCTATCAAGTTTTGGAGGTGTATGTGATGGTAATCTGTATATCAATGCACATGATGAATTATATGTTGAGAATGAAAATGTAGAGATAGGGTATGTTGTTAGTTCATTATCTTCTTGTTTTCATGAGGCTAAGATACATTCAAATTGCTCATGTGATGAGGAAAGCAATACTAGTGAAGTGGTTTATTCTAGTGAGTTATTTGAGGAAAAATTTAATATGGATCAGTATTTTGTTAGAAGGCAATTTCATGATGATTCTTGTAATTTGGTATCTAATCACTTGTTGAAATGTGAAGAAAATAAAATGTATGTTTAGTTTGATTTATGGAGTACTGGTATTGCAAATGAGGAGAAATCAGATGCTACATTTTCTTCATATCTGGGTGCATAAGGTGAGTTACCATCTGATTCATGTAACTTGTTGAATGAAGTAGAATATCAAACTTTTGTGTTTCTAGTTGAAGGTGTCCATGCATCAATCAGTGATGATCAGTTTTAGTTGGATATCAAAAATTATGATTATGTTGATTCATATTTTTATAATGAGCAAGATGAAGAAATTAATGCTGATTTGTACATGCACTATGAAGATGATGATAATAGTTTTTTTTTGCCTAACGAAATGATTGAAAGTGCTGATCTGTTGGGTGAAAAAAAGAAGAATGAGAATTTTAGTTTACCTCAAGAAAATGATAATGAGAATTAGGTATATGATAGAGGTAAGGAGCTTTGAAAACTTTTCGGTGGCCCGGGGCCATCATTTGTACATAATAAGAGTAGATTTCTTGCTTTCAATAAAGTTGTTCAAGATAAGTTTTTGCTATCAAGTGTGTGGTCTACTTCTCCTAGAGATCTAAATCCTAGTCATGCCCACAAGGAACATGCATCCCCAAACAAAGCTTGTTAGGAGTCAAAATTGAAGCCTCAATTTTGAGCACCATTGAGAAAATTTAAGCCCTATAAGTGCTTTTGAATGCATATGTACCTAGCTATCCATTTGAGGCATAAGAGGTGTTCAATGTTTCTAACACCTTCCATTCAGCCTATCCACTCATCCCATGAAGATACATTGCCATTCTGAGTCATTTTGTGAAATCTCTTTTTGAGCATTTGTCAAATCTGCATTTTCACCTAAGTGTTAAACAATGACAGGAGGCCATGTTTGCGTATGAATATCTCATGCCCAATTATGTTTCATGACTTTCTACTTTGGGAGTGTTTATTATCCATACCTACCCTATGTTTCAGATTTTGAGTCATTTTGAGTCCATTTGACTATGTTTTGAATCCCTCAAAGTTGGTCATTTATTATTGTCATATTGATGCAATTTACTCTAAATTCTAGGAAGCCCTATTTGATGAGTTATAAATTTTAACCAGTTGACCCAAATGTTGAAATTCCTATTACATTGCATTCTAGAGGTTAGATAATTATTACATTTCAATTTTGACCTTATGAAAAATCCATTTGATCAGTTTTCAAATGCGATTCCAAACGCAATTTCTAACATTTTAATGGTGTCAAGAGGAGTAGATTGATCAATACTCCTGTTCGTGATATTATATCTTAAAATTTTTGATAGGTGAGGTTGAATGAATTGTACCACTATTTTGTACTCCAAAAATACTATAAGTGTGCCAATTTTCAAATCTTGATGAATCCATTTGCACACTTTCCCAGGTCAGTTCCATTTGCAAAAACATTTTTCTGCCATTGTTTCCAGTCTGCAAATTTGAGTAGCCTACTTTGACCGCTCTCCATTTGTGACATGTTATTCATCATGAGAAAAAATCACAAATTTATATTCACCTCATGACACTGAACCAATGTCCTAGTTTTTGTGCCCCCAAGTGTCAGCTTTCCCAATTTTTGAAGCCGATTCCAAACACATTTTATGGTTTTTTGACATGATTTCTTGTAGGCAATTCTAAGAGGTCAACTTTAATGATCAATATCTTTGACCTCAAATTATTCATGAGATAAGATTTAACAGGGAAAAAGTGTGTAGAACAAAGAGTGAGTGTGGTGGTTTTCAGAGCCTAGTCAAGTGTTTTGATCAATTTTTAAGGCTAGTCAAGGACCTCCTCACACAAAGTTGACTAGTTGCAGAAAGAGATAAATTAAGTTTTGAATGTTGATTCAGTTGTCAAATCTGATTTGGATTTGTATTAGATGGTGAATAGATCAATTTAGCATTTCATTTTTTTGGAATTTTTTTTTTTTTTAATCCGGACTCACTTTGGGGCCTGGCTAAATTCATCAGATTTAGGACATTTGTGAGGACAATATGTTTTAAAGCCAAGTCAAATTCCTATTGTTTAAGGAACCATTTAATTTCATGTGGAGCATATTGAAGATAGAGATGATGAATACAGATAGTTGGAATTGCTCAAAGGCTACCAATATCATCCATTTTGATGGCAATACTAAGTGAGTAAGGATCAATGTGGAGGTAAGATTGAAAGTTGTAAGAGTAAAGCATGCCAACTCAAATAAAGTTTCCTTCACCACCTTACCCTTTTATCATAAGTGTGCAATTTGAAGGCAGCTAGATATGTGATAAAGAGGTGGGAGATATAAAGAAGATGAGAAGACTTTACTAGAAAAGAAAACTATTTCTGAGGATTTCAATAAACAAATTTAAGGATTTGGTAATACTAATTTTGACATGCCATTGGATGATAGAAAGTCATTTCTTAGTGAAGTCATTGAATTGGTGGAGAGTCAAATAATAATTATTCTGATGCAAAAGGAAACCCAGTTGGAAGCTATAGAGAGCCTAGCCTAAGAAAGTCACTTACATCAGAAAGAGATACTTATTTAAAGCATCAAAGAGAGGGACCATGGACAAAATCTCTCTATTCTATGGGATCTTCTAAGATCAAAGATGTGCCACCAAATTGGGGTTGTAAGGTTTTCTTCATCAGATTTAAGAAACGAAAAACTTGGTCCCAATCAAGTAAGGGGAGACCCACATATTAAGGGGAGGAAGCTTGCATAAATGAAGAAAGAAATAGAGGAATAAATAAAAAGGAAGCTGCCCATTGTTAGAAGGAGAGAAGTCAAAATTTGCAATAATGGAAGGCAACCATCAGGTAGAAAAGTTCAAAAGGGAGAGCATGGCATGAAAATGATAGGGGAGCCATAGGTTGCAAGTTAAAAGCATCCCATGTTGAGCAAGTTGAAGGAAGCCACATGGGAGCTTGAAGCAAGTCACACATGGTAGTAAAGAACTCCCACACAAACAGAGCAAAGGAAATAAAGGCAGATGTTATATTTATTGTATGTTTATAATCTGCATAAAGAAGCTACAGGTGAGTTAAAAAGAGGACCTAGGCCACATAAAAGAGTAGAGGAGTGAAGAATCCTTACATGGATAAAATTTCTCATGCAATTGACAATAATTTGTATGTCTGTGCTAAATGTCAGACTTGATAGTGGCAACAGATGGAGGAATAACTAGTCTTGGTTACTTAGATGTTATATGTTCATTTGCCACACATTAAATTTTAATAATAATAATAAAATATTTGCAATTAGTTATCGAATCCTATCAAAATGGGTGACCCCAACATTTCCTCTAGTTCTCCTTTGTTTACTTGTGTCTCAAAACTACTTGGTATGGTAAAAATTGCTATAAATGACATTGTGGCTAACAACACTGCAACTACTAATTCTGAGTTCCACCTATCATCATATGTTTTGTTCACTATACTAATTGTAGTCTCATAATTTTGAGCACTCATCTTTGGGGTGCTATACAAGAAAGGCTTGTGCTTGGATGGATAATCAACCAACACTGCAATTATATTGTGAGACTCATGGTACTCTGCACCTTCTCTTGCAGTGTCAAGGGCTATTAAGCTTTCCTCATAGAAGAAGAAGCTACACATAATAGAGGGTCAAAGCCACTTCAAATCAAGGAGTCCCATATGCAACACAAAATGTGCAAATCGGCAGAAACCATAGCAAGAAGACACACACATCCAATAAAGGATCTCTAACACCTTTGAGCAGTAGGGGACAAGTTGGAAGTCGATAGCATGATCTATCACTGTTAAACATATTTGGCCAAGAAATGTATGCTTACGAGGCTATGAAATTTTGTCAAGGTGCCGTGGGTAGTTTCGGGTAGAGGAAAGTGTATAAAAATGATTAAAGAGATTTATCCCACATTGAGTGAGTGAAGGCTTTATTTACCCTTCAAATACCAAAATATGCACACTCCATCATGTCTTAAGGACACCACCTATTAAAGGTAATTCCCATGTGTGGTGGGACCCCTGGTCGATGTGCAAAGTGAGTAATTTTGAACAAAGGAAATAAGTGGTTGTAGATGAGAGACGCGTGGTGGCCAACTATGTGAGTAGAAGCCCTAGCATAGAAGTATTGTGATCTTACACTCCAGTGTATTATTGAAGGTTGAAAATGGAATGCTTCTCGATGATACTCTCATGGGGCCCAATGTATGGGCATGAAATAGCCTTAAAAAAGCTCTGGGGATATGCTTAGGTTGTGAGAGTGTAAAGGAGATTCACCCTCTATGAGCATAAATGGAGATATGAAAGGGTCTCAGCCTTATAGGAGAGATGTTTGAAATCTAAATAAATATTAATATAAAGGCATTTCAAAAGCTCAAAAGCCCGTGTGAGTGCAAGGATAAAATGAAAGCCCTCCAATGCTATGTGAAAGAGGAATAAAAGGATATATTAATTAATTAAAAATATTTCAAGTGTTGCACAACATATTGGAATCTACCATGTGGTGTCACAGGATTGCGAAAAATAAGGAGAAGTATATTCAGAGTATAAATATCAAATGAAAATCAGAAGTTTCAAATAGATGTGGAAAGATTTAAATATATTTAAAAGTTTTTATAGTTCAAACTATAGGAATTTTTAAATTTTTCATTTTTTAATGATTTTTCATGGCTTGGGAGCCTATTTTTCAAATGGCCATAACAGGGGCATTTTTGGTCCAAAATAGGCACTATAATATACTGTTGGAACCTGAAGAAGATGAATTTTCTAGATATGTGGTCAAATTTTGAACAAGTCTTGACCAGTTTGAGTTATAAGCAGTTTTGTATTATTTGGGTCATTCTCAATGGAATGAGTAGAATTCATCATAAAGCATCAAAATTAGTTGAGGAACAAACATTGATGTTTTTTAAAGCATAAAACAAATTCTAGAAATGTTTTCACCCTTCTTGAGTTCATTTCTAACCAAATTTTGCCTTTGGCTTGTTCTAGTTTAAAAATCAAAATTAGTTATTCTTCCTATCAAATATCTTAGATATTTTGTGCTTATAGAGGCCTAATGATGAGGATTTGATTTTGCAGTTGAGGGGAGAGATTAGAGAGATGTTTTCAACTTCTTGGGAAAGAATTCTAAGGGGACATCTGTCATTGTTTGATCAAATTTGAGAATTCTTTTCTCCTATATTGTTTTCTCTCTTTCTCATTGTTGTGATTGGCAGTTTTCTCTATGATACTAGGAAGGTTCTAGTGTTCTACTATGAAACCATGGTTGTTGGTAGTTTTACTTCCTATTTATTGACTTGAGCTCTAGCAATGAAGGCCACACACCCGCACCTATGCAGATTTTCAGTTCATTTTCATGTGTTGTTTTTTGAGATATGGAATTTTGATGCTAGATCATGTGAATCATTTAGAGTTTTATTTAGTGTTACCAGTTTGTGTATTTGGTCTTTACAAGGATGAATACAAAGGATATTTACATGTATTACCTAGGTTTTCTTATTTTGTCTTGTAATTCTTCATATGCCATTAGCTTTGTAATTGAGTGACTAAGGTTTATTCAATTTAATGCACCTTGGATGAGTTGTATGTCAAATCTATTATTTATTTTGACTCAAGGAGTTAAGTAAATTGCTTCAGTGTTCTTATAGGTTTTATGGGTGTATGGAGGGGATATTTCATAAGAATGGGATTTGGGGATTTTAGCTGACAAACTTAATTGTAAAGAAATCAAGTTAGGTCATCTTGCATAAATCTTTTAATCAAAATAAATTCAGTTTTTATGTTTTTTAGTGGGCTAAAAAGTCTAACCCTCACTCAGCTTATGAATTTCATAGATTTGCATTTAGCTACTAGAAATCTAGGTTATTGCATGAGTTATTAGGAGATAAAAGGGGTTTTCTTCTGCTATTATTAGGTTCATATCTATGTTTAATTGCACTAGTACCATACATCAGAACCTCAAGGTTAACCTGCCTAGGTCTTGAAGAGCCTAAAGTAAAGAAGGAATTATGCATTATAGTTGGCCCAAGACTATATTCAAGTGTATCCATCATAGGAATTTGCTAGCCTTAGACACATTAGTCTAGTCTCTTGGTTATTTTTAAAATTGTTAAATTAGGATCCAATAGAGGTGATGGAGATGAAGTTGCAAAAGCTTAGTGGAGTATTCCAATAGCTAGTTTGACTACATAGGAGATTGAGGAGATACTAGATAGTCGTATTGGAAAAAGTACTAGAAACAAAACTTATGAGGAATATCTAGTCAAATGGAAAGGGAGGCCAGTTGAGGATTCATCATGGCTAGCAAAGAAGGAGGCTAACCATTTGGTTTTCCTCTAAACACCTGAGATGTGAAAGGGTCACTTCTCAAATTACCCTGGGTATTTGATGTAGGAGCATCTTGGGTGTAAGGGCAATCTTGCATCACCCAAAAATATTTTATTTTTAGTCTTTTCTATTTTAATAAGGACTAGTAGATAGGGTGGTTACCATTTATGGGAACTTGCTCTTTTTAGAAAGTTTGTCATATGAGCTAAGAATGTTCTCATTTTCTACAAAAAGGTTCATTTTAGAGATATAAGGCTACCATAAAAATGTCATTGCTCCAGCTTAAGTATCGTAGAAGTTATTGCAGATTTTTGGTGGAACAATTTGTAGAAAAATCTTTAGGCTCACCATTGGAGGCCTTAGAGTGCTCTAATGAGGTCCAAAAACTTGACAAAAGGGAACTAGCACTATTTTAAGCCTATAGATAATGAGCTGGCAATTCTGAAAAGTGGTTATAATAGCCAATCAGAGCAACAGTTCATGAGTTATGGCCTTCTGAAGTTGGGCTACTCAAAACTTCTAAAATAATTATCAAAGATGTATTTGACATACTCTATATATTTTGTTAGGGTATATCAGCCCTAGGTATTATGTTTGAGAATCTAGAACCTTCCCGAGTGGCATAAAATTGTCTATTTAAGAAAAGTTTGCACATTTTCTAAGATAGCTCTGGGTGATAGTTTGTAGCTTGTCTTGAAAATTATTTTACTAAAGGAGCCCATGTGGGTTAGCATATTGTACTTATGAATTCTATAATCCTACATTTCTGGTGCAAATAAGAAGTCCACATTTTTTTCTTGCATATACTATTGTTTCTTTGTTTCTATTATGAGCTTATGGTATTAAGGGAAGCACCTTGCATCATCAAGAGTGTCATTCTTGAGAGTGTTTGAAACATGGGAAAACATAGGGCTTAAGTGGCTAATCATTGGGCTGATTCCCCCCTCCCACCCTTGACACCACTAGCACTATCTTCATCACCATCCTCAATGTATCTTTTTCTATTGACCTTCTTTTGAAATGCCTTTTCTAAAGTGGTTTGTTCTTTCGACTACCTACAGATTCTAAACTAACAGAGTGTTTATGCTTGGCATTGGGATCCTTTTCAATCTGCTTCTTATTACTAGGGGACCTTTATCCCTCACCATCTGCCTTTGCATCAGAGTCAAAGATCTAAATCTCCTTCTCCATTTTAATTAGTTTAAGAATTTGGGGTGGGGTGTGGGGGGTCTAAGGAAATTTAGTTATACTCATGTTGGAAGAAAACAACTACCAAGTCAAAAAAATAGTTAGAAAAATGAACTTTAAACTTTCACTATTTAAAACATTAAGCATAACACAATTGATTAAAATACAAATAATCTAAAGAATCATTTGTATATATAGACATAGACACACACACACACACACACACACACACGTGTGTGTGTGTGTGTGTGTGTGTGTAGGTACATGCATACATTATCAATATCTATGTATAGATATATATAGATACATATACATAAATACACACACACATATGTATGTATATATGTATATATGTATACATGTATACATATACACACATATATCTATCTACACACACACACACACACAGGTGAGATTTTTATAGGGTCCAAATCTTGGAACAAAATAAAGAGATGAGCAAATGTGAAACAACTAGCTCAAGAACATAAAATATATGGAAACAAATAAGATAAATTAATTAAAATTTTAGATGGGGCCAAAATTTATCCCAAAAGGAATAAATAGAGAGGGAGAGACTTTAAAATAAATACCATTTTTCTATTATTGAACTATTTTATAAGTATTAGTATCAATAAACAAACAAAATCAAGAAGTAACGAATGAATATCATCATAACATATTCAACTTGGACAAGATTTAAACCTAGATGAATAGACATCTCATAACATAGATTTAGTATTTACAACAAGTGAAGGAATATATTGAGTATTTAGAACAATTGAAGCAATATGAGAGCTATCCAAATCAAAGGGAACTAAGTATGTGAGGAAGATTCAATGTCTCAGCTATTTGAACAATCCAAAGAAATAGGGAAGGGACACACCAAATTATATAAATTATTATATTCATCATCTAAGTTATTAGGGAAAATAGCACGTGGATCAAAAGAGAATTCTTCCACTAGGTAGAGGAAGAGAAAAGATGAGAGTGACAGGGAGTAGCCAAGACTAAATTTTTTATTAGAAAACAATTTCTTAAATAAAATATTTTCCCTCATAATTGACCATGTAATAACAAGCACACTCATTCACCTAGAGGATTATTTCACTTACAAAATCCACTAAAAAATTATCCATATCCACAAGGATGGATTAATAAGAAGTATGAGGTAGTTACTAGTATCATTTTCCATGTTCAGTGAATGACTTAAACAACTATGGCTAGCCTCCTAACATAAAAAATTTAAGAGATTATAAATTATAGGGGAGTCTTTTGAAAATGTGTGTGTGTGTGTGTGTGTGTGTGTGTGTGTGAGAGAGAGAGAGAGAGAGAGAGAGAGAGAGAGAGAGAGAGAGGGATCACTATTTTTAATTCCCTAAATCAAGAATAATAGCTTGTTCGTTAGGAGAGGAAAAGTAAGAGACAAGTAACCACAAAATACACAAGGGTATATATATATTTCTTATTCCTAACCATATAAGTCTAACAAGTAGATATCTAACTATGTAACTCTAGTAGCACCAAAAAATCTTGACTAGACCTAAAAATAAAACGTTTTCTCTTAAAATACAAGATATTGTCAACTAATGCTTGACCTAGAACCATAATTGAAGATATTGAGGGGACAATAAAGAAATTTATTTTCGTGGAGAATTTAGTTTATACACTAGCAATGATCAAGATGGAGGAGTAGACTCCTTAGAAATAGGTGAGACAAATTTGCCAAAGTTTGAGAGATGTGATTAAGTTCACCCATCAAGACAGAAACAAAACACATAAACAAGAAGATCCAACACCAAGTTTCATGTAGGTAAGTTACTAAAATAAAGGAAGGCAAGTGGGAAATAAGAATGTAAAAATAGGAGGGAAGGAAAAGCCATTGAGAAAACATAAATCATTTAAAAAATAGATTCATATGGTTTTTTTGTGTTTACTACAAAATAAAATTCATCAAGATAACATTTAAAAAAATGTTTCATATTTAAAACAAAACCAAAACATATTATCAATAATAAAGAAAACTATAAATAAATTAAAGTTGAAAATTAATAATAATTTCTCCTTTTATATCAAGAATTATGATGTTTTTACATTTCTTTTGAAAGTTTTTACTCAAAAAGAATAATGTAAGCTCATAATTATTTCAAAAATTGAGTCAATTTTAATATAACTTATATGTATTAAATAAAAAATATTATTTTTAGGATTGGGACCTACTTTGATTAGTGTGAGTTTTCTATAAAAATGTGTGAAGTCGTTAGGGTCATTCTTCTTGTAGCCCATGTGGTACCCGAGGATGTGAAAAGTTTACTAGGTGAATCACTTTTTATAAGAGGTGTTGTACTCAATCACAACAATCTAAAAATATATTTTCTTTTAAAGAATATCCACTTTATTTTTTGATAAAAATACAAGTGTAAGGTCATTTCCCATTAAAATGAAACAAATATACTAACTTATGTTTTTCTATATAATATTTATGACAATATATGATAATAATAGTGATTGAATTAATCAAAGAACCTCTAATAGGATATTTTTCAAACAACTAAGTGTTGGAAATATTCAAAACTAGCTAGGTTACTAAGAGGGGAGGGGTGAATTAGTAACGTCAAAACTTTTAACAAATTCCAATTATCATCAATAGGTCTAATCTACTGCATGTATGAGAAATTGAAAGCATAAAACAATTTGAACACAATATTTGGTGATCCAGAAACCTTCCAAATAGAAAGTAAAACTAGGGTGGGGATGATACCCACAAAACTTCAATACTGCAACATAAAGTTGGCTTATTAAGGCTTACAATGATCACTTCCAATGATCTGCCCTATTAGGAGCAATTAGGACTGCTAGGTCCACCTTGTTAGAGGTTTTACAAACATACAATGAAGTATGCACTCGGTAAAGCTATTTAAAGAAAGACTATTAAGTCTACCCTGTTAAAGGATTTGACACTGATTCACTTGTTAGGATGAAATAGTAGATCTAACTTACAGCTGAATTTCTAATTAAGATCCTTGAAGTATTGATCACCTTTATGTGATGGATGTAACTTGACTGCTCCTAATTTGATCTTGCAATATCCTTTAATCTATTGTTGATTCACCTTTGCATGCTTTTTATTTCATTCACATTCACTCTTCTCAAAATCACTTCAAAAAATTGCACTTGGATATGATACAATACATGACATATATACCAACCCAATTCACATAACTACAAGGTTGGTCAATATACAAGTTAACACCAATATTACTAAGTTGGCCCAAATGTAGACACTTGGGTTCTGAAAGCTGACTTGGTGAATTTTTCATACATGGCATCTACTATCATTACTCAGCATCATCATGCACTTAGTAGAATTAGAGCCTCAGTCTATACTAATCACTTCAATGTAGTTTCAAACTTTATATACACTAGAGACTTGATAGACACTACAAAGTTTGGTAACCACTGAACTACTTGGTAAGCACTGAACTGTTCGATTTGAACTATTGGACTTCACACTATCTGAATTCACTTGGTAACCACTAGGATACTCGATAGAAATTGTGAAACTTGGTAACCATTGAATTGATTAGAAAACACTAGAGACTAATCGAAGAGCTCTATAACCATACAGAATTTGAATAAGTGTTGTCACTAATAAAAAACATGACTTAATGCCAACAATCTCCCCCTTTGGCATTAGTGACAAAAATACTTATCAGCCAAAACTTATGTACAACATGGTGTGATACTAACTTGATAGGGAATGCTGATATTTTTATTTTTTTTGAGATTTTTCAAAATTTGTCTTTGTAACTCTACTGTATATACATTTTGCATATATCTACCCCATAAAATGTACATATCATATGAGGCATAATAAGATACTAAGTGTATATACAAATATCTTTCCTCCTTGATTATATACATGTCTCTCCCCCTTTTTGACAATAATGCCAAAGATTTATACATGATCTACTTATATAGAGACACCAAAATGTGAGAGAAACTCAGAATGTACCTTAAGAATAAGAGTTAAGGTCCTATCCTAGTTTTCTTGAAAAATTTTGTAGGTTTGAAGTGCACCTTGGACTTCTATAGTGAGTTCAAACATATGATCTGCAATTGAAAAATTATTGTTATGAAACAATGTTTTGGAATAAGCAATATGCTTCTGGATTGTATCCATGATAGGAAGGATCATGTTCTGAATGTCTATGAGTGTAGATTGGATCCTTGCTTCCTCTCTCAATAACTCTACCTACATATCTCATAGAAATCTAATCCTCATGTGGTGTGCAGAGCTTGAACTGGGGTCAAAATGCAACTTCTGTGCACTAGCCTTTAGATCCTCATCAATCTTATTCAATTTTCTCTTTACTTCTTTTTTGTACTCAGTAACATCACATAACTAAGAAAAAAGGGATGTTAAATTTGTGTAGGAGGATTCAAGATTTGACAAAATTGAAGAAATTTCTACCTGCTTAATAGCTATTTGCTGAGCAATGTTCTCAAGCACTTTATTGTCAAACTTCTTCTCTACTTTCTCCATTAGCTTATCCTAGCCACTGGAATCCTCATTGAATTTGTTAACTACCTCTTCTAATTTGAATAAAATGTGTTGAGAAGAATCAACATCAATACCTATACCCTCTGTCAAAGTATTTTTAGCACTTTCAATGATTCTGAATTCTCTATCTCTCTCTTCTCTTAGTTGATTCTGCTTCGCTTTCTACTCAAGTAGCTAACTGACCAATCTCATCTGATCTACAGTAGCATTGTAAAAATCCAACTTGGGAATCTCAATATCCTTATCTAGATCTATGTCTTCCTATATTTCCTTTCCACTAATCAAAATTTTTAGTTGTGTCTTTGGTTCAACTTTTGACATTAATGCTTTAGATTTTGAAATAGAAACAATAGTGGAAACAATAGGGCTTGTAGTAAAAACTTGTATAGTGCCTACTAATGGAATACTTATTGGAGTATCAAAAGAATCCAAAACTGATGTATTTTCCACATTTCCAAAAATTGAAGTATTTACAGGTGGAATACTAATAAAAGTATGCACAACTGAAGAATTTACTAGAGCATGCAAAACTAAAGTAGTCATAACTAAAGAATTCAAAACTGTAGAATTAGAGACTATACTTATTGCTGATGATCTAGACTTGGAAACTAAAGAAGAGGAAGGCTACAACTTGATAGAATAAGTGATAGAAACTTCCATTAGTGATACTTTGAGTTGAGAGGGAGTGAAGAGTGATTAGAAATTTGATGTATTTGTTGTGGTCACAATCAAACTTGCTAAAGCTATCTCCATGCTTGATGATATTGTAGTTTTTGCTGGAGAGTGAGGAAGGGAGGCTATGACAGCCACAACTATCTTAAATAGATCACTTTCTTCTTCTTCTTGCTTGTCTTCCTCTTTAGCTTCATCCTCTTTTCCTTCTTCACCATCCTTTTTTTGGTGTGATTTTTCACAGTATAGAAAAATTTTGATATTTGGATGAAAAATTAGTTAAGTCTTTGTTTCCTACAAACGAGGGTTTTATTTTGTGAAATCTTAAAAATTGTTAGATTATCCTAATTATGCCCTATTCTATAGGTTGTGTCTTCCTTTTAATTTCTTAGGGCTTGGCCCTAAAATTATCCATAAAAGAGCCCTAAGTACGTAAAAAACCCTTATACCTTTGTTTTGTGTTGCCCTAGTTTTCAAAATTTTCAAAGGGTATTGTTTGAAAATATTTTGGCACGACATTTTATCTTAAAGATTTTTTTGCATTAGAATACATTTTATCCTTATTAATAAAACTTTTATGCACTCTAATTGGATATTTTATTTCGAAAAGGATGCCAAGTTGAAATGTTTTTCAACACTGTTGATTTTCTCAAGATCAACGGATTCCCACATTCTTGCATTTTCAAGTTGCGAGGTCTTTAAATAATGCAGGGAAATGGATTTGTGACATGTAGCCCCTGATGGTTTCTGAGATTTAGTGCACCGCAAAAGGTTTGGTATGTTAGCATTTGTCAGGAAACTTTTGTAGATTTGTCAGATTTGTCAGGACACATTTTAATTTCCTCCGCTACCATTGGTTGTCTAAATCAATGAAACTTCACCTTACAAGCAATATTGTTCATTCATGGATCTTGTTTAGATCTATGGTTCTCGCATTCCCACATTTTCAAAATGTGTGGTCTTTAAATAATGCGGGGAAGTAGGTTCACAATGCATGGCAATGGTGACATCATGGGCTCGCCTTTTGCAGAAAGGTAATTACATTATGTCCTCCATGGTAGTTGTCAGATGACATGGAACGAAGAGAAAGCATTTCATTGGTCCATTCAGATTGAATGAGTGCACAGTCATCACAAGTTTTTGATCACTGTTGATTAAAGAAAGATCAACAAATTTTGCGTTCTTGCATTATCAAAGTGCACAGTCTTTAAATAATGCGGGTAAGTGGGCATGGTGGGACCTAGACAAAGCTTTAAGAAATACGCCGAATCATGCCATGCTGGAAAAGGATAAACAAAATGGAACATGCTCATTGGTGGTGGGTGACAGGCATGCCAAGTTGGAAGTAGCAATATCATGGGCATGAAAAATTTAATTTCTATTAGAAGAACATGGAAAAAAGGGTAATTTTTCATTGGTCAAGTTGATCTAGTGGGCCGCCAAATAAAGAAATCTTGGTTCGCCATTGATCAGGGTAAAATTGATGGTGTCTGCATTCCTACATTATTCAGATGTGAGGGTTTTAAATAATGCAGGCAAGTGGGTTTCCAATACATGTCCAGGGATCCTAAAGTTTTAAAAGGCTTTTTTCTTTTGAAATAAAGCCATCTAATGCATGGGAGATCAACGGGTAGAGTTCAAATTCAAGATACAACATGAAGATAGCAGTTGTAGAAATAAATATGATACAGAGTTTCCTTCATGCGACCTAAATACTCTGATATAGCACGTGAATTTGCTATTGTTGAAGCATAGTTACAAATTTTTGTAGTACAAGAGGATTTCTAGAGCTAGGGAACGAAAATTTTCAAAGTTTTCAGCATAATTCACAGAAGAAACTGTAGAGAAAGGAGGGAAAATTTGGCGGGTAAGTGATTTGTAACCAGTAGAAATAAGAATTTTTTGTTATAAAGTTTTTTAACTCTTAAAGATTCCTCCACGAAAGGATTTCTTTGGGCAAATTGAATATTCAAAAAGGGGTGTGCATGATGATTTTCTAGAACAATATCCTTTGTCAGTACATGAGATAACTAAGGGGAGGGAGTTAATTCCTAAAAACCCTAGAGTAGCTATAGCAGAGGGTTTTTATGAGAAGGCCAATTGGGTAAGAGATGCTCAGGTATCTGTTGGAATATTCAAATATGAAAAGAGTACTTATGAGGGGGGGGGGTGAATCATAAGTATCACACTTTAGTTCAATAAAACTTTTAACTGAAAGTAAATTGCATGCATGTAAATACATTAAATAAACATGTAACAAAACTCATGCATCGATAACTCATAACACTGGAATTTGGTAACATAGAAACCCTCCAGGAATAAGAAGATAAAACTGGGGTGAGGATGATACCCACAAAAATTTACTGTAGCAATATTGTTCAATCACTTCTGATGGTTTGCCCTATTAAAGGCCTACCCTGTTAAAGGCTTAACACTATATTAATAGTGACCTGGTTAGAGGATTTACAAACACTTAACATGAAGTGCCACCCTATTAAAGGATTTTAATCACCTAATCAAAAGGATTTACAGAATAGCTATAAAGCTAACCTATCACCATAGAATTTTCATTCTAATACAATTGCTAGAGAGTATTAGATACAATAAACCTAATATATTATAATCCTTGATTGCTGAATGTAGGCTCCTTTACCACCTTCTCTTGATCTTGATCCTTTGTGATTTGATAACCCTTGCTTCTGAAAATAGATTTCCTTATCCACCCTTGTATGTCCTTCCATGTATTTATAATGAAATTTCATCTTCCTTATAAAGACTTCAAAGACTTAGGGTTTGATTTGGATCTATGATCCATATTGAATCTCAATTTCTCGCTCAATACTTGTTTTTTACTAATTGGTTGCATGCCTTTATCATTTTTATTATTGGCTGCATGTGGATTGCACGAAAAAATAAAAGATTCAATTTTATCATTGAATCCCTCGAAGTTTACCTTCTATCGGCTGCAAAAAAATTGTTTGCATCATAGTTTGTGCAATTTCAAACTTTTATGCTGATCTACTAAGTTACTCAGCTCTTGAAGTATTGCTAATACTTGGCACATGTTGTTTCTTGGATAGCTCGACACCTAAACAAAACTGTATCACTCGGCACCTATTACACTTGGCACTTGTTAACACTCGGCACTTGTTATACTTGGCACTTGTTAACACTTGACGCTTGTTATACTTGGCACTTGTTAACACTCGGCACCTATTATACTCGGTACTTGTTAACACTCGGCACCTGTTATACTCGACACTTACTCTTGATCTTGGTTAAGTGTATTGACACTCAGTTGTCAAATTTATTCTTTAAGCTAACAATCTCCCCCTTTGACATGAGTGGCAAAAACGCTTAATTAAGATCCTTGTGACTCATTAATTTATTCAAAATTTTCTATCTCAAAATTTGCTCCAAAAATTTGCTATCTCCCCCTTTTATCATACTTATCATTTCATTCCTGTACTTAACTCCCCCATACTTAATCACTTCTTATTACTCTCTTATTACTTATTCTGCCCCTTTTTGACACTTATGTCAAGGGTCTTACAATGAAATGCCATACTTAGCCAAAAATGTGCTATTTACTTCAAGGAGTACCTTTAGAGCTGCATCCCAATTTGCTAATGCGACATCTAATGTCTTATGCTAGATGGAAATCTCTACTACTAGGTGTACAAGTCCATCAGATGAAGAAAGATTGGGATCTTTCCTATGGACTATCTCTGCAATTATCTACTCCTTGTGAATTAGTTCCAAATGAGGAGTTATTGATGATTGAGTTTGCATCAATTTAGCTTTTGTGGTTGCCTCCTCTACTCCTAAGATAGCTAACTCTCTTTGTGTGTGAAGTGATTGGACAAAATGCTTCTCACTCTAAGCTAGATTTGTGGGGAGTTGCATGCTAGAAATTTTTAGATTATTTTCCAAGCTCAGTATTTTCTGGCTAGTGTCCTGTGTGAATGTGGAAAAATCACAAAACTTGTTGTACAGGGAAAAGATGTTTCCTAGTACAATTTTAACTATTATAACTTTCTTTGCCAGTTCTTCTTGTGACAGTGCTATATCACCAGATATTTTACTATTTACTTTACCTTGGAACTTCCTTTCTGACCATTCAAGCAATTTGGCATTTGTTTCCTGGTCTTCATTAGTCACCTGGTCAACTATATTAGATAGTTGCTCTATAATTGGTCTTGACTCATCTAGAGATTGTAAGCAAAAGGCTTCTGTGAATATATATTTAATTTCATTTAAGGTAAGCTTATGCTTGTATTCTTTTCTTAGTGCTTCTTGTCTCCTCCTTTTGTCCAATGCACTCTGAATTTCATTAATCTTTTCTTTAGTAAGAGTGCTAGATTCATAATATGGGATCTTTATTTCCTCATCAAGCTCAGGAACTCCATAGTGAAGTTTTCTGACTGCCTTTGATGAGTTCGAGCCTGGTGTCCTGATTTGCAACTGTAATCCATCTATGCTCGGCTGCTGAAGAGTCTGTGTTGGAGTACCAAATTTTGGTAATGCAACCAGTGTTTGTATATCCCTTTTATGATTGCTAGGTGGGGTTGAACTTGTTGATTTTTTAGATGTTTCTTTTATTTCCCTTGCTGCTGTACTCGACATTTGGAGTGTATAAGTGACTATACTTGGTGGAGGTGGTGGTGGAAGAAATAGAATACCAGTAGTTTGTATGGTCAAAGGTGGCACTTTTGCTTTTACCTTGACTATCTCTGTTTTAACTTCTGGATTCTGTAATTCATCAACACTGACCAATACAGGATTTCAACTTAATTTTGCTACTAGTGACAATTGGTCAAGGATTTCCAAATCCTCTATAGTTAATGGATTGATGTTTGGATTTGAAGTGTCTATAAAATCTTTTATTTTTATGATATCTATAGGTGTGATGGTGGCATGAGGAGGACTAGGAGGGGATACCTGTATGTCTTGCATACTTTGATCTTGTGGCTCAGCTGTATCTTTCTCTTCCTCTTTCTCCTCATTATGTGCCTCTTCTTCCTTTTCTTCTTTACTCTTTTTCTCCACTAGTTCCTTCTCTTTTTCTTTGGTTTCTGACACCTTCTTTTCTTTTGTCTTGGCACTTGCCTCTACCTTATATTCTTCATTGTATACATCTTCTATTTTCTTGTAAACTATTTTCCACAATCTTGTGGATTTAGTAACTACCTCTTCAATTTTATTCTACAATATGTTGAATGCTCTATACTTGGGAAGTGAATCTGTTATTATGCCTTTTTACTACATTTATTACTTGATCTTTAGTCAAATTAGGCAACAATCTAGCTAATGTTGACTCCCTTATCTCTTTTTCCATTTTTAAACAAAAATGCCATTTATCCTCTACAATTTTATACAATTATCTTGGCATAGATTCATCTAATTCTAGAGGTGTGTGCTTATATTCAGCCATCATAGCATACACAAATTCCTCTAATTTATTTTTCTCTTCTTTCGTGAGCTTAGAAAAATTCAGGTTCTTTAAACCTTTTAAATCATTATTCCTAATTTTTGAACATAATTTATCAACAACAATTTGGGGTTTGTGTCTTACCACTTGAAATTGACTATTGTCCTCTGACTCTGTTTTCTCCTCATCTATTTCAAACTGGGGAATAAATTTCCTTTCCTTTGACTCAGCAGTAGTCTTCTTTGAGTCTTTCTTCTTTCCTTTTGCCTCCTCTTGGGCTTTTTGTGCTACAGCCCTTGTGGTAGGTCTCTTTGGTGTAGGAGCAGCTACTTTCTTTCCCTTGGTTTGAGGAGCAGAAGGAGTTGTGGTCTTTCTCTTAACTGGTGCTTCCTTGGCTTCTTCTACCTCAACACTTTCCTCTTTATCTTCTCCTAACCCTTGAGTCAGACCTTTAAGTTTATCTCCTTCTTCTTCAATGTCATCTCCCTCTTCCTCTGTTGTTCCTTCTTCTTCCACGCCAAATTTTTTCTTGATTTGTCTCACCATTTTCTCTTTCTTCTTTACTGCTGAAGCAGTCTTCAAATCTGTTATCACCTTTGATTTGACAACATCATAGGTTCCAAATTTTTTTGCATTTTTATTAGCTTCTTTTGCAAGTAGAGCTATTATTGTTGCAGAGGTTTGATCAACATCAAGTTCATAACCTAGTGGCCTAAGCCATCTTACTCTAGGTATAACTTCTTGTATGTAGGTATAATCTATATCTACAAGAAAACAAATGTCTTTTTCATATTTCTTAGTCAATGAGATTGGAATTATCATTCTTTGTTTCATGGACTTTTTGAAGTCCTCAAAGTAACTAGTCATTTGGGCATCAAAATTTTCACCCATCTGTTCAATGTATCCATTAATTTGTTCAACAATTGTTTTATCTAGATTCCATCTTACCTTACCCATAGAAGGAAATTCTTTCATCATATAGAAAAACATGCACGTCAAAATTGATCCAAATTTGCATTGAGCTCCCTTGCTCTTCCTTATAGCTCCCAGATTTTCATTAATCTGTTGAAACATGAGCTCTGCCAAATCATAAGTGTGATCCCTTTTTATTATCTTGTATGCAACATCAACTACTATACAAGGTACATTGTTTAACCTGCTTGATTGATAGAATTAATGTGAAATGATTCTTACAGAAAAATCTAGTAGGGGATTTATGACTATGTCGATAGTCATTCCTCTATTGTTCCATTTGGCACCTATATTTTTATCTATTACTTCCCTTTTGTCACTTCGCAGGGACTTTGGCCGATCTAGGGTTAGAATACCAGTAACCCTATGAATAGTTTTCTTGGTAAATTTTATTGGCCCTGACTCTAACCAAAAAGCTCCATCATGTATTTAGCTCAAAACTATCTGTACCCATTCAATTTTGAAAACAGTTGGAAATGCTAGGGTTTTGGTTAATCCTTTTCTTTCTATTATTCAAAACTCATTTTTCAATACTTTGTTTTCACATAGTTTATCATATGCATTATGGATTTCTAAGTCTCCTATGGCACCAATTTTGCAATTATAACATCTGCGAACATCTTGGACCATAACAACTTTATTCGAAATAATTGATAATGCACCTACAGGATCATTCTTGTATGCTACTTCTGGAATGGACTTAAATTTAGGTTGTTTAACTATGTTGCTAACTGACTGTACTTTATGACTCTCTATACCCTTAGTGGTTCCTAACCCAGATGCCATTGTTTTCCAAACTATGGTTTATGATTTAAACAAGTTTATAAGTCCTACGTAGCTCAGCACTTAAGTAAAATACCTTAAATTGATGAAACTTGTCTTGAATCGTTGTTGAAATCTTCACAAATGGCTTCTGAGCTGATCTTGATCTTCTCCGCTTTTCTCAGCTTTGCTTCTCGTTTGAATGGTGGGAAAATGATCAAAAATTGGATTTATGTACCCTTCAAAATAGAGTAATAAATGCTTAGTATGCTGCCAACTATCTACTCGGCACTTGAAATTTTCATCATGACTCGGCTCCCATTGTGTTTTACTTTACTCGGCTCATATTGATATTTCATAGCTCGGCATCAACTATCAACTCGGTCGTTGTTAGCAACTTGGCTCCTGAAGGAAACTTTGACAGATCTTCACAAAAGTTCTCAATTTTGACTTAACATCTTTGCTTATGCTGATTTCATTTTTGTAGTTCTTATATGTCTTGGGACTAATTTATGATGTAACTTGGTTTATCAATCCCACACACTTATTCTTTGCTTAATTTGATGAAGTGTGATCACTTGACCTATTAGGTGAAGTGATCTATGTACTTGATATGCTATGCTCATATTTCTTCCTCCATGTCTTATTTATATCACTTCTGATATGTCCAACATCTATCTTTTCCTTTCCATTGTTGTACTTAGAACTTGATGCCTTTGACCTTGTTGGGCAATTCCTGCTGACATGACCAATTTTTAAGCAACTGAAACATGTAGTTTGACTCAACCATCTTTTTTAGTTCCCTCTAAAATGCGTTCTTATGAATTTTTGTGGCATATATCCATATTCTTGACAATAGTGACAACTGTACCTAGTGTTGTAATCCAAAAATTCATAGTTTGATGTCTTTGCTGGTTGATTTACTGTCCACATAGACTTTGATCTACATTCAAAAGTTCTATGTCCATACTTTTTGGAATTATAACAATATCCATCAAATATTGATGTCTTGATAGTTTGGGTTCTACATTCATATGCTTGATGACCTTGCTTCTTGCATTTATGACAATGATTTATGCTTTTGGGTTTGTCATGCTGATGGGCATTCTTGCTTCTACAGACATTAGATTTATGTCCTTTCTTTCCATAGAAATGACATGTAGGTTTAACATCTTTACCTTTTTCACTTCTTTGTTCTACACTCTTTGATGATTCTCCAACTTCAGTGCTATTATATCCAAGCCCTGTTGTATCATGGGTTGATCTTGGAGACTTCAGTATTTGCTCAAAATATTTGATGGCTTCACTTGATTTTTTGAGATTTTTTGCTACCTCTCTTTGTCAGTTCAATTCATTCTACATTGTTCCTTCTACATCTTCAAAGTAGAGATCTCAATATCTTTCATATTGAGTTCATGATGAAGATTCATCATTTGAGCAAGTGTATCCATCTGCATGTTTGATATCCTTGTCAATTTGGTACATTTTTCTTCAAGTTTGTTTGCAAGATTCCTCTTGTCATTTTCCATCATGACCTTATCATCAACTACTCTTTTCTTTTGTTTAGTAATTTCACATATCATTATAGCCTGTGATTCATGTTCCATCTTGAGAGATCTTATCTCATCTGCTTGAATTTTATTTTTCTCCATTCATTCTGCTATTGCTGTATCAAACTCTTTGGTGTCTCCACTGAAAAATATGTTGGTGGTATCAGTCTCCTTGTAGTGTATATCATTTTCAGCTATGGCTAGATCCTTGCTCTTTTTTAATGAGTTTCTCAATTTTTTTTTGAATTCCTCCAAGCTATGCAGAGCAAGTTGCACATCTTTCACCCGATTTTCAATGATCTTTCCAAGTTTGAAAGCTTCCATCTTTAGATATTTTCCTCCAAGCTGTTAGGCTTTTCCTTGTGAGAACCTGGATAGTTTTGATACCAATTGTTGGAATATTCAAATATGAAAAGATTACTTATGAGAGGGGGGGTGAATCATAACTATCACACTTTAGTTCAATAAAACTTTTAACTGAAAGTAAATTGCATGCATGTAAATACATTGAATAAACATGTAACAAAAATCATGCATCAATAACTCATAACACTAGAATTTGGTAACCTAGAAACCCTCCAAGAAAAAGAAGGTAAAATTGGGGTGGGGATGATACCCACAAAAATTTACTGCAGCAATATTGTTCAACCACTTCTGATGGTTTTCCCTGTTAAAGGCTTAACACTACATTAATAGTGACTTGGTTAGAGGATTTACAAACACTTAACATGAAGTGTCACCCTGTTAAAGGATTTTAATCACCTAATCAAAAGGATTTACAGAATAGCTGTAAAGCTAACCTATCACCATAGGATTTTCATTCTAATACAATTGCTAGAGAGTATTAGATACAATAAACTTGATAGATTACAATCCTTCATTGCTAAATGCAGGCTCCTTTTCTGCCTTCTTTTGATCTTGATCCTTTTTGATCTGATAACCTTTGCTTCTGAAAATAGATTTCCTTATCCATCCTTGTATGTCCTTCCATGTATTTACAATGAAATTTTGTCTTCCTTATAAAGACTTCAAAGACTTAGGGTTTGATTTGGATCTACGATCCATATTGAATCTCAATTTCCCACTCAATACTTGTTTTTTACTGATTGGTTGCATGCCTTTATCATTTTTCTTATTGGCTGCATGTGGATTGCATGGAAAAAATAAAAGATTCAATTTTATCATTGAATCCCTCGAAGTTTACCTTCTTTCGGCTGCAAAAAAATTGTTTGCATCATAGTTTGTGCAATTTCAAACTTTTATGCTGATCTACTGAGTTACTCAACTCCTAAAGTATTGCTGATACTCGGCACATGCTATTTCCTATATAGCTCGGCACCTAAATAGAATTGTATCACTTGGTACCTATTACACTCGACACTTGTTAACACTCAGCACCTGTTATACTTGGCACTTGTTAACACTTGGCACCTATTATACTTGACACTTGTTAACACTTGACACCTGTTATACTCGGCACTTGTTAACACTTGGCACCTATTATACTCGGCACTTACTCTTG
This sequence comes from Cupressus sempervirens, assembly GCA_028749045.1. Taxonomy (NCBI): domain Eukaryota; kingdom Viridiplantae; phylum Streptophyta; class Pinopsida; order Cupressales; family Cupressaceae; genus Cupressus; species Cupressus sempervirens. The sequence goes on along the minus strand of CM053793.1, from coordinate 80,775,131 downwards.
ATCTTGGTTAAGTGTATTGACACTCAGTTGTCAAATTTATTCTTTAAGCTAACAGTATCCATGGGAGGTTTGGAATTATTTAGAAAGTGGTTTTCAGAGAGACAATTGGATACTCCTCTGAGAAATGTCTAGGAGTTTGATATTGGAATGTTGACAATCCCTATAGTTTTCTTTGACAATGATTTATTAATGGATTTGGCCAAGAAGTATGACCCAATTATAGGATGGGTAAATAATCATGCTAGAGTAAGACTCTTTAGGGTCTTCCTTGAACTGATTAGAGAAGTTTTCAATCTTAACCCTAACCATGCTGTGCATGAAACCATCGACATGGATAACCTAAAAGCAAGGTATGATGCACAAAAAACCTACTTGAAAAGAGGGCCACTACAGGAGCACGCTTCCAAGGTTGGTAATTTGTCTGTAATTACTATCAGCACCACAAAGCCATTATTAAAAAGACATTTTAACATTAGGGCTAAGGCATTATATGTTTCCCTTTGTAAGATTTTTGGAATAGATGAGGTAGAACAAATTCCAAGCTCAATTTTCCTCATCATGGCACAAACCCTTCAATTTGGAATGAGCTCTATCCTAGATTTTGTAACATTTCTCGCAAGAGAAATTCACAATGGTTTGGTTGGGATAGCAAAAGGAAAAGTAAATAAACCATTCTGTTGGTATTCATTGCTTATGCATATGTGCTTGTACAAGGGATTTACTTTTTTTCCACAGTTATGGAATTGGAAACAACTAGGGAAGGGAAGAAGAATCCAGTACAGTTGTGGAGTGTAGATATGACCTCAGAAGCCACAAGTTCTAGTTATGTAAGGTTTGATAGGTATTTTGCATCAAAGCTTCGATTGGTTTTAAGCGGAGATAGCCCTACAATCCCACAAGCATTACTAGAATTGGTCAGACCCAAGGACCATGCTAAAGGGCTACTTGTTAGTCATAATTGGGGGGATATAATTCCCTAAAATGTTTCAACAGTAATAAGAGTGTATGGTTTTTTGGGAAAACCTCATGTGCTATCGTTTCATGTGCCTTTGAAGATAGGAGTTGCTGAGATGTTATGGCAGATAGCTACCATAGATGAGGGGGAGTCAGCTAGGAAGGACACATTTTTTCCAATAGTTATTGTGGCCCATGATTTTGTTTTTGTAAGGAAAGGTTGGAAACATTTGAAATTTTTTTAAGACAAATATAACATGGCAGAATCTCATGCCAGATTTATTGATTTTGAAGGTTTCTATGATATCTTCAGGGAGAGAATAAAAGCTTCTTGCGTGATCAAAAAACTCTATTATCCTAAAGATGTGATTAGAAACATTTTCAACTTACAAGAAAAAGAATTGAGAAAAGAAAAGTGGATGGTGTTTAGGAAAACTCTTGAATTCAATAATGCTTTTGATCCCCACTATGACCCATTGAAAGAAAAGAAATACTAGGGAGCCAAGATGCAGGCCTTGATGAATAATTTTTCTGAGATAACATAGGCTATGAATGAAAAAAGGGCTACCTATGTTAAGACATACCCAGACAAGGCTACAAAAGTGCAAAAAAGAATTAATAGTAAAAACATAGTAGCTCCTGGCCAATATACCTTGTAGAAAAGGCCAGGTTATGTAATGATTCAGAGTGTGCAATAGGGACCTCTTCATCAAGAAAAAAGACCAGGAAGTCCATCTACAACCGGTACTCCAAAAAGGAAAAAGTTAGAATAGAGATCTTCTTCTTCTCTGCCAGAACAATACTCCTCGAGCCAATCCCCAATCAAGATAGATGATGAAGCATCTTTAGGGGAACAATTAAGACAAATTGGAGGAGAAGGGGATATAATTGTTACTTCCATAGATCTGGATATTGGGGAACCAAAAGAACCCCTTGCACCTTCCTTGGAGCTTACTGTTGCTAACTATAAAGGTAAGGAAATTGATCCTATAGTTGTCCAAGCCTCTGAGAGGTTTGTAAATGATGAAAATTATATGAAATCTAGAGAATTTTCACAATTCTTGTGGAGGCTGAATATAGACAATTTTGAAAATACTTGTAAAAAAATAAACGCAAAGAAACTAGATAAACTAGACTCTGTTATTAAAGAAGAGGTAAAATCTAAATTTTTGAATGATTTTTCCCAGTTTACACCTGAGGTTGGGAGGCAATTAGTTAAATAATTAGGAGTCCTTATCTTACCTGAATGGGACATAGTTAATGCTATGGTTTTTGATTTAGTAAGAAAACAAAAGGATGTTCAGTTACAAACTGAAGAAGAGATATTATAGGCTCATAAAGGAGTCAAATTCAGTGATGATCACCAAGCTGTTGTAATTTGGTCAATTGAGAAAAGGGATAAAACTAGGATGCAGGAAATCTCTACAATAGAACATACTGGTACATTGATAGTATACAAGGCTAGTGAAGTAAGTAACAAGAAAATAATGGGAATGGCCTCAAAAGTTCTAAAATTTTGTGGTATTGTATCTGACAAGGAAGAAGATAGATTTACCCAACTCAATGCTAGATTTGAAGAAGTTTTAAAAGCATATGAGGAAAGGGGTGTATAGATACAGTCACTGGAAAATAAAGTATCTCAAATGGAGAAGATACTTGGGAAGAGAAAAGCAGGAGAATCTAGTGCACCTAGAATTGCCTACCCTTCACAGTCATTTTTTGGAGCAACCCCTATCATTGAAATACTAGACACCCCTAAAAGGCCCCAATTCTATACTACATAGGACTTTGAAGAAGGAAAACCCAAATTACATGAGTTGCGGGTAGAATTAAAGAATCAATATGAAGGAAAATTGAAGCAGGGTGTGATGTATTTAAGGGATAAAATACAATGGTCAACCTTCTTTGATCAGTTGACAAGAATTACAACTCTCATGGATGAGTTGAACAGAGATGAGGTTAAATTAACTCCTCTGGCACATAAGTGGAGGGAGAGAAACAATGATATCACATTCATGTGTATATCTGCCATTTAAAATGCCCTATCATCAAGCAAAGAAATTTTTTGATTTATTAAATAAGCTAGTAGATTTTGATGATAAAAGGGATTCTTTGCAAAAAAAGATTAGCACTTTTTTTTTCCAAGTACACAATAAAGGAAAAAGAAAAGTGGAAAAAAGAGTTAGATGAAATATTTTATGAAAGGATAAAAAACATCATGAGTGAATCTAGTTACTGGTTTTGGGCAAGGACAAACGAAGAGTTGGTAAAGATACAGTTATTTTATAATGCCATCAGAAAAGAGCCTGATGATTTAGAGGAATTGGAAAATTCTTTAGTGATTATACAAAGAGAGGCTCTAAATTTTGATTGGCCAAATGATGCTACTTATAATGAATGGAAAAATTAGTTCTTAGTACAAATGTCAAAAGATGATGAGGAGGAAGATGCAAAGGTAAAAGTTACCGTCATAGTTAGTAATGAAGACATGGAAAATCCTCAGATCAAAGTAAGTTTGCAGGTAGTTGAAGATGATACATCACTTTTTAACCTTACGGCCACTTACTTCAAGGATGAAGAATAAATGAAGAATCAGATCATCTTTTTTTGTCTCAACAACTGAGAAGCATAACAGAAAGGGACCCACCAAGGAATGTTCGATGTAATAGCCTTTTTGTTATTTTCTTTTGTCTTTTGTGATAGATGTATATCAGTATCTTTTAGAAGACACCTATCACTTACTTTTAGCCTAAATCTTGTTGTATCTCACACTATTTAAGTGAGATTCCAAGGCTAAGGAATGGTCTGAATTCTATTTTTCTAAGTAATATGCTTAGTCTATTTTTGGTCCAAATTTGAAGGCAAGTTTGTGATGTACTTTCTCTATCATTTCCTTGAGAATATATGAATATAGAATGAGCTATGTTTCTTTCTAAAGGTCATTCTGAGTCTATTGTATATGATATACCATTTTCAAAGAAAATGAATACAAATTGTGAACTGTCCCCATATCATTCTTTTCTAAATCTTGTCTCCTTTTTATTACTGGGTTATCTTGATACTATATAAGTAAAGGCTTGTGCAATTGAATGCAATCCAGTTAGGTTGTATATCTATTTATCAATGCTGTTAATTCAATGGATTAAACAAAAGCTTTGGTAAATGTGGTAAGGTTTCTTCAATAGCAGAAAGGGTTTTGAATGATGAATTTTGATAAGAATTCCTGATAGAATTTTTTGTACGACAACAATCTAGATCTGAGAATTTGCTATAGACTCTTAACCCCAATGAATTAGGCACTGATCAAATTGATTCAGCTGAAGGAGAAATATATCATAAATGATTATCAAAATGCAGCATCAAATCAAATTTTAATTTTATTTCCTGTAGATCTTCAAAGATGGTCAGCACTTGTCCACATGGAATGTTTTAGCTTTAGTTAGCCACTATTGTTAAGAACATCTGCAGATCTATAGAAGAATTCTTGGCCATATCTATTTTATGGGATGTGTTTATCAAGTTAGTAAAAATTATGTATATGTTTGAGGATTTTGAAATGAGAATTAGAATGAAACTAAGAATAATCCTCATACAGTTATTCTAGTTTTGAATCATCCCTCGGTATACCCACCCTAGTTTTGTAGAGCCGAAAGAGTAGAAAACCAGCTGTGGTTTTATTGAAGTTGGGTCCAAATAATTTGCATATGCAATTGTTAATAAGAATTGGCTAGTCTTTAAATTGTGTATGTACTATCATCCTAGGATTAAGCATTTTTTTGCTTAGTAGTTTTAGTGCATTTTAAAACACCAACAAAATGGTGACTCTGCTGGGGAGTTGTCCAACACATCTGTGAGAAAGTATTGTAGTTTCTTTGGTCCTGTTGTGTATGTGTGTGTCATGTTATCTAAGTTTTGCCCATGGTTATAAGGGAATCTTTTAGTGACAAACCTTGAGAATTTAAAGAAGATAAAGCCCAAGTACCATAGCTACACACTAGCGTATCCAACATATTGAAGTGTCTTATCTAACAAGCAAGAGTTGCAGTCTTACAACATCAGTGATTGGTCTATCTGTGCCACATATTTTTGTTTCTACTTGTGTATTGTTTTCCTTGAGTCAGCAATAAGTTTCATTACATATTTTCCCAAAATAGGGTGGCGACTCAATCAAGGTTTTGAAGCTAGTGCTTATTGTAACAAAAGGTGAATATGGCTGACAAGAGAAAGAACACAAAAGCTTACATAAGAGCCAATCTCGATGTATCAATGTATACTAATCTACCCCAAGGTGGTAGGAAGAACCAAAATAAGAAGAAGACAGATCCAAATCCCACTTGGAAACTCAGAGGTAATGCATCTATCAGGAAGAACAAAAAATAAGAAGAAGACATATCCAAATCCCACTTGGAAACCCAGAGGTAATGCATCTATCAATTTCCATTATCAACCAGTAGTAGGAAGAGAGTCTTCTTCGCTTAGTTCTTAATCTAAAACTAAAAGACTCTTAGGAGGTATTTTCAGTACCCCATTACTAGATGAGAGAGTCTTTCAAGACAAAGACATGTCTACAATAGGAGTTGCTCCATCACAACTAGATCTTGTAGTAGATATGAACTATAGGCTAGGATGTAGGAGTTTATTTAATAATCCTTTTAATCCTAGAGCAGCCCCATATGTGGAACCAAACCTTATAGATCTGGACGATCCTACTGATTCAAAAGCTACTTTTGCTGATCCTAAAGAAGTGCACTCTAAGATAGGAATTTTGAAGAAATGGATTGCTAAGGAAGAAGCTAAATGCATTCATCTTGAAAAAGAGAAAGAGCAATCCACTTTGGATGCCATAATAGAGAGGGATGCTTTGCTAAGAAGGATGGCTGCTTTGAAGGAATAGAATAAAAAGTTAGAAGAAAATACTACAACTCTCCATACTCATGTATTTGGAGATGTAGACAATCTGAGAGCTAAAGTTCAAGAACAAGAGAAATGCCTAAATCAAAGGCAAGAACTAGTTATTGCTCAAATCCAAGCCTATAAACCTATTCAAGTGGATCCTGTAGAGCCCACTGCAAAAGCTCTAGATAAAGGGAAAGGCAAGGCTATAGGAATTGAAATAAATGAGCCTCAAGCTATACCAAGAAAACCTATACAACCCTCCATGTCAAAATTAGATCTAGATCTAGAGAGGGCTCAAAAAGAAAGGGAAGATCTTGCAAAAAAGCTTGAGAAGGTTGAGAATGAAGCTCAAGCTGTAGAAACTAGGAGAAAGATCCAATTCATAAAATCTAATTCTACATTGGCTTCATGGTCTAATTTATCTACCCCATCTACAACTCTTGTACCAGTCAGTGGTCCAATAATCTCAAGTTAGGGGACATCCCAATTTGCTCCTGCCTCATCATCCACTATTGGCACCCAAGTTCCATTTGTCCCACCTCAACAATCCCAATCGGCTCCTCTAAGTCAAGCTAACATAGCAAGTACTTCAAATGTTCCTGGTTTCTAGAAGAAACCTATACCTAGAAAAGTATAAAAAAATATCATTTGCTGGTATTTTTGGCACTCCACATCCCATATCATTTGATCTAAGAGACAAAGTGGTTAAGTTCTCTAGGAATAATGTTGTTGCTGGTGAAGAACATTTGAGAATTTTCATTGATATGTTGAATGATTATGAAGTTGAACATGAAGATATGGTAATGAAATTGTTTGTGCATTCACTAACCAAAGATGCAAGGGATTGGTTTAGGAGGTTGCCTGATGATAGTATTACCTCATGGAATGACTTGGAGAAATCATTCAAGGAGCAACATGGAGACAACACTAATGTATGATTCATGTTAAATGAATTCAACAACATCAAGAAGAATCCAAATGAGTCCACATTTGATTTCAATGTAATATTCTAGAAAGGTATGTACAGATTATTTCAAGTTATGAGGTTGAATGAAGATGTCTATCTCACAACATATTTCATTTCTTTTGATAGCAAGATGGCTTATCAATTGAGGGATAAGGATCCCAAAACTTTAAGGGATGCCTATAAAATTGTAGTAAATATAGAGAATAATAGGAAGGGATCTAGTAAACTAGGTAGGAGGGATGATCCAAAGCTTTTTAATCCTAAAAACAATAATAAAAGGGAGGGTGACAAAACTCCTATAGGGAAAAAGTTAGAAGAACCTACTATAGGCCAAGTTTTGGAATTGCTCAAAAAGATGAATCCCACTAATTTTAATAAGCCAAATGTTGCTGAGAGAACCCTTGTCAATAACAACAGTTTTAATAGGCAGCCTAGAATGCAAAATTAACCTTACACCACCCAGTGGAAAGATGGTAAGCTAGTTCCCAACCATACCCACAATGTGAAGGATAAGGGTACTCCAAATATCCTACAAAGGAACACTATAAATATGAATGATGATATACCATGGTGCATTATATGTCAATCACCTCATTCTGCTGATTATTGTGTTGTTGCTCAGTCATTTGCCCAAGGTCAAGGAGTGCAACCTGAAGAAGAAACTGAAGAGAAAAGCCATGATGATATAAGTTGCAATATGGTAAGCATGTGTGATGATCTGATAGATTCTGATCCAGAAAAGCATGAAAATGATATTACTAGCCAGAGAATTGCTTACCATCTACATTATTAGCAAGTGCTTTCAGATGATGAAGGGTATGATACAGATAAGGTATGTAGTACATTTTTTGATGTAGGTCTCACAAGCTTAAGAATGGCCTCCAAAGAGGAGATTGACAAAATTACAATAGAAATGATTTCACAAGTCCATAGTAACTACAATTTGAGAAATAGAGCAGTAAATAATGATGTAGGGAAGCCATCTAGTGTATTCATCAAAGATATCACTCATAAGATGAATGATCAAAACAAGAAATTCAATGTAGATGTGCCTAAGATCAAGGACAATAAGGGTAAGAAATGGAAACCAAAGAAGAAGGTTCAATTTCATATAAGTGAAGCAAAAAAATCAGTGGTGCAACCAAAGAAATCAGAACCTAATGTTATCAAGCAAATAGTGGTGCCTACTGCTCAAAAGATTCCAACTCCAGGTACTCTTGTAAAACCCACTATTGTTGAACCTATTGATATGATATCTATGTTATCTCAAATTACTATAAAAGTACCCTTGTCTAAACTTCTTAGAATTGAAGAGCATAAGAATAAAGCTTTGTCATGGTTGGGTGGAATAGGAAATAATAATATTGTTGTAGATCAAACTGTGTCCCAACAAACCCCATTAGTAATAGAGGATAGTGGTATCATATCCCAGATTCCTTAGATGTTTTTAGATGATTCCTTAGTGGCATTTATAGATGATATTGACCCCTTTTTCCTCAGCTTGATCATAAAGGGGAAGACCTTAAAAAATTGCATGATAGACTTAGGAGGTTCCAACACTATAATGCCTTTCAAAGTAATGGAAGCCTTAGGTTTGAAGGTGGATACCAAACAGGGCAGATGCAGAGGAACGGATGCTAGGGAAGTCCCAGTCATAGGTACCATAAATGCCTTACCATTCAATTTGGCTACATATCCTAAAGTAGAATTAACCATGTCTGTCCTTGTGGTAGATATACCTCCACACTATGGAATGTTACTCTCCAGGAAATGGAGTGCTGCCACGGGGGGAAGCTTGCAATGTGATCTGACTTATGAAGTTGAATGTTGCATGAACTCACCAAAATTATGGAAAATGTTCTTTGATGGGGCTAGTTCTAAAGAGGGTGCAGGGGTAGGTGTAGTTTTTGTGTCCCCTAAAATTAACACTTTTAGGTATTCATTCACTTTGAAGTTTTCTTGCACAATTAATATTGCAGAATATGAAGCATTGTTGCTAGGACTTAAAGTTGCCACACATCATAGAATTAAGAAACTATGTGTCATAGGGGACTCTAAACTAATTATCTCTTAGATCAAAGGAACCTACTCATCCAAGAATAAGAGATTGAAGTAGTATAGAAATGTAGTTTGGGATAAAATAGAATTCTTTGATGCATTTGGGATCTCATGGAGAGATAGGACTCAAAATAAGATGGCTGATTTGTTAGCCAATGTAGCAATCAAGCCAAAAGAGATATCATTTGTAGGAATCTCTCAGATTGAGGTACAAAATAGACCTTCCATACCTAATAACATTGAAAATTGGCAGGTTTTTGAAGATGACAAAGATATTACATATTTTTTGTTAAATGAAAACAAGTACCATGGTCAGGAAATGGATTGCAGTGAACTGATTGAAACCATAAATGGAAAGGAAACCATTTTTGGTCAAGAGATTATGCAATTGAAAACAAATAAGGTGCCGAAGGGGTTAGTAGTATTGAAAAATATTTTTGATAACTAGGACAGAGTAAAATTAGGAGTTAATGACCCCAAACCTCAGGAGTTAGAAGAGATAAACTTGGGTACTGATGAAGTTCCCAAAAGGGTTTATATTGGCAAAAATCTACCTATTAAAATTAGGAAAACATTGATTGACCTACTTAGAAAATATAGACATGTTTTTTCTTGATCATATGATTAACTTAAGGCTTATAGGGAGGATCTATTCCAGCATGTCATACCATTAAAAGATAATGTAAAACCTTTTGGGCAAAAATAGAGACCAGTGAATCCTACCTTGGCCCCAAAAATGCAAGAAGAGCTGATGAAACTAAGGGATGGAAGGATAATCAAACCAATCAGGCATTCCACCTAGGTTTCAAACTTAGTTTCTATCAAGAAGAAGAATGGAGATATTAGGCTATGCCTGGATTTTAGAAATTTAAACATTGCATCTCTGAAATACAATTATGCTTTACCAAATATGGAAGCCATGTTGCAGCAAATGACTGGCTCTTAGTTAATGTCAATGATGGATGGTTTCTCTGGATATAATCAAGTTCTAGTAAAGGAAAGTGAACAATTCAAGATAGCCTTCACAACCCCATGGGGAACACATGTATATGTAAGGATGCCATTTGGCCTGATTAATGCAGGAGCTACCTTCCAAAGAGCCATGGATGTAGCATTTCATGATTATATTGATAAATTTATGGTTGTGTACTAGGATGATCTTACAATATATTTTAATAAGGCTGAGGGTCACTATAAACATTTGGAAAAAATCTTTATCAAAGCTCTGGAATATGGAGTTTCTTTAAACCCAAAGAAATGCACATTTGGGGTCATAGAAGGAAAACTATTAGGACATATAGTGTCTAAGGATGGGGTGAAAATAGACCATGAGAGAGTAGCAACTATTGACAAAGTCCCAAAGCCAAAAAATGTAAAAGGAATTCAATCCTTCTTTGGCCAAGTCAATTTTCTTAGGAGGTTTGTTACCAATTTTGCTGAAATTAGTAGACCTATCTCAAAGATGCTCAAGAAGGGAGCCACTATAGATTGGAATGGTGAGTGTTCACAAGAATTTTAGGATATTAAAATTGCAATAAAAAATTCTCTAGTACTGAGAACCCCAGATTATTCAAAACCCATGCATATTTTTTCTTTTGCATCCTTCCACACTATAGCTAGAGTCTTATTGTAGAAAAATCAAGAAGGATATGAGTAGCCTATTGCCTTTTTTAGTAAGTCATTGTAGCCTACTGAATTGAAGTATGAAATAAATAAAAAGAAAGCATATGCTTTAGTAAAGGCTACAAAAGCTTTCAGATGTTACCTGGTAGGTGCTACTGTTATTGCTTTTGTACCTAGTGTTGCAGTCAAGGATATATTTTCTCAACAGGAAGTATCAGGCAGAAGGTATAGATGGATCAATAGAATCTAGGAATTCAACATTGATATATAGATAACTAAGTTAGTGAGGGGTCAAGGTTTGGCCAAACTCATTGCTGAAGCTAATCTAGAGGCTAATCAGATAAATCTGGTAAATGATGATCTCAGAGCTGACTTATGTAACATGGACCAGTGTGATTGGTACACCAATGTCATATATTACTTGCAACACATGGAGGCTCCTCCCCATTTGCTTGAAAATGAAAAGAGGAATACTAAATTGTAAACCATCAGGTATGTAATTGTCCAAAGCAACCTATGGTGGAGAAATTTTGAGGGAGTATTATTGAAATGTGTTGATAAAGAAAAGGCAAAAGAGGTCTTGAAAGAAATGCATGCTAGAGTTTGTGGGGGACACTATATGGACAAAACTACTGCACATAAGATAATGAGGGCTAGATTTTGGTGGCCCTCCCTTTGCAAGGATGCCCAAGTTATGGTTAGGAAGTGTGACCCTTGTCAGAGATTTGCTAGAAAACTAAAGTTCTCAGGAAATACTCCATTGAAGCCAGTGGAGATTCAAGCACCTTTTCAACAATGGGGTCTGGATTTCATAGGAGAGATTTTCCCCAAGTCTAGCACTAGCTATTCTTAGATTCTGGTGGCTACTAACTACTTTACAAAATGGGTAGAGGCTATCTCGACAAGAAATGCAACAAGTAAAGTTGTCAATAATTTCTTACTGAATAATATTATCTCTAGGTTTGGCTGTCCATAGAAAATTGTAACAGATAATGCTATGTGCTTCAGGTAAGAGGAATTCATTAAATTTTGTAATAAATATGGAATAACAAGGTCATCATTTGTTCCATATCATCCACAAGGGAATGGACAAGCTGAGTCCACAAATAAGAGCCTGTTGAAGGTCATTAAGAGAAAATTGGATGATAATAAAAAGGCATGGCATTCCAAGTTATAGTTGGCAATATGGGCTGATAGAGTAATTGTAAAGAAAGCCATTGGTGTAGCTCCATTTGATTTAGTGTATGGAATTCAAGCCAGAATGCCTTAGAACAACTTGATGGGACTCTACAATTACATCTAGTTGTATGATGAAGATACTATAGATGAAATGAAAGAGAGAATGGATGAATTGGTAGGATTGACAGAAACCAGAAGAGAAGCATCTCTAAAGAACCAAAAGTTTCAATTGCAAGTCAAGACACTCTATGATAAAAGAACTGTAAGCAGAAAGTTTGAAGATGGAGATTTAGTCTTAATGTGGAATACTAGAATTGAGGATAAAGGAAAACATGGAAAATTTGATCCTATTTGGTTAGGCCCATATCTAAATGAAAATACTTGGGGTGAAGATTCTTATATACTCAAAGATGTATTCGATAGTATTCTTGAATTACCAGTTCATGGACAATTCTTGAAGAGGTCTTTTTCTTGAAAAATACTTATTGTCTCCATGAACAGTAGTTTTAGGGTTTCTTGTTGTTTTGTACATTCTGTATATTTTGTAAATCTCTGTTAGTATCCTTGTGCAGTCTGGTTCCTTGTTTTTGTGTGTTGCTCAGTGCTCTCTAAAGAAGTTGTCATTTTACCAAATATGTGGTCTGCTCTCCTGGAGATTCTGAATTCTTGCATAGACTCAGGTAGTCTATCATCCCCAGATAGAGCCACTATTGGTGTGATTTTTCACAGTACAGAAAAATTCTGATATTTGGATGAAAAATCAGTTAAGTCTTTGTTTCTTGCAGACTAGGGTTTTATTTTGTGAAATCCTGAAAATTGTTAGATTATCCTAATTATGCCCTATTGTGTAGGTTATGTCTTCCTTTTAATTTCTCAGGGTTTGGCCCTAAAATTATCCATAAAAGGGCCCTAAGTGCGTAAAAAACCCTTATACCTTTGTTTTGTGTTGCCCTAGTTTTCAAAATTTTCAAAGGGTATTGTTTCAAAATATTTTGGCATGGCATTTTATCTTAAAGATTTTTTTGCATCAGAATACCTTTTATCCTTATTAATAAACCTTTTATGCACTCTAATTGGATATTTTATTTCAAAAAGGACACCAAGTTGAAATGTTTTTCAACACTTTTGATTTTCTCAAGATCAATGGATTCTCACATTCCCACATTTTCAAGTTGCAAGGTCTTTAAATAATGTGGGGAAATAGATTTGTAACATGTAGCCCCTAATAGTTTCTAAGATTTAGTGTGCCACAAAAGGTCTCGTATGTCATCATTTGTCAGGACACTTTTGTAGATTTGTTAGATTTGTTAGGACACGTTTTATTTTCCTCCACTGCCATTGTTTGTCTAAATCAATGAAACTTCACCTAACGAGCAATATTCATCAACCGTGGATCTTGTTTAGATCTAAAGTTCCCGCATTCCCACATTTCCAAAGTGCGTGGTCTTTAAATAATGTGAGGAAGCAGGCTCACAACACGTGGCAATGGTGACATCATGGGCCTGCCTTTTGCAAAACGGTAATTATGTTATGTCCTCCGTGGTAGTTGTAAGATGACATGGAACAAAGAGAAAGCATTTCATTGTTCTGTTTAGATTGAATGAGTGCATAGTCATCACAAGTTTTTGATCACCGTTGATTAAAGCAAGATCAACAAATTCTGCATTCTAGCATTATCAAAGTGCACAGTCTTTAAATAATGTGAGCAAGTGGGCATGGTGGGACCTGGACAAAGCTTTAAGAAATACGTCGAATCATGCCACGCTAGATAAAGACTAAATGAAATGGAACACACTCATTGGTGGTGGGTGACAGGCATGCCAAGTTGGAAGTAGCAATATCATGGGTGCAGAAACTTTAATTGATATTAGAAGCACATGGACAAAAGGGTAAGTTTTCATTGGTCAAGTTAATCTAGTGGGCCGCCAAATAAAAAAATCTTGGTTTGCCATTGATCAGGATAAAATCAATGGTGCCTGCATTCCTACATTATCAAGATGCGAGGGTTTTAAATAATGTGGGCAAGTAGGTTTCCAAAGCGTGTCCGAGGATCCTAAAGTTTTAAAAGGCTTTTTTCTTTTGAAATAAAGCCATCCGATGCATGGGAGATCAACGTGTAGAATTCAAATTCAAGATACAACATGAAGATAGTAGTTGTAGAAATAAATATGATACAGAGTTTCCTTCATGCGACCTAAATACTCTGATATAGCATGCAAATTTGCCATTTTTGAAGCATAGTTACAGATTTTTGTAGTATGAGAGGATTTCCAGAGCTAGGGCACAAAAATTTTTAGAATAATTCGCAGAAGAAACTATAGAGAAAGGAGGGAAAATCTGGCGAGTAAGTGATTTGTAACCAGTAGAAATAAGAATTTGTTGTTATAAAGTTTCTGAACTCTTAAAGATGCCTCCATGAAAGGATTTCTCCAGGAAAATTGAATATTCAAAAAGGGGTGTGCATGATGATTTTTTGGAACAATTTCCTTTGTCAGTACATGAGATAACTAAAGGGAGGGAGTTAATTCCTAAAAACCCAAAGGGTTTTTATGACAAGGCCAATTGGGTAAGAGATGCTCAAGTACCCATGGGAGGTTTGGAATTATTCAGAAAGTGGTTTTTAGAGTGAAAACTAGATACTCCTCTGAGCAATGTCTAGGAGTTTGATATTGGAAAGTTGACAATCCCTATAGCTTTCTTCGACAGTGATTTATTAATGGATTTGGCCAAGAAGAATGACCCAATTACAGGATGGGTAAAGAATCATGCTGGAGTAAACCTCTTTAGGGTCTACCATGAATTGATTAGAGAAGTTTTCAATGTTAACCCTAACCATGTTGTGCATGAAACCATCGACATGGATAACCTAAAAGAAAGGTATGATGCACAAAAAACATACTTGAAAAGAGGGCCACTACAGGAGCATGCTGCCAAGGTTGGTAATTTGTCTGTAATTACTATCAGCACCCTAGAGCCATTATTAAAAAGACATTTTAACATTAGGGCTAAGGCATTATATGTTTCCCTTTATAATATTTTTTGAATAGATGAGGTAGAACAAATTCTAGGCTGAATTATCCTCATCATGGCACAAACCCTTCAATTTGGAATGAGCTCTATCCTAGATTTTGCAACATTTCTCGCAAGGGAAATTCACAATGGTTTGGTTGGGATAGAAAAAGGAAAAGTAAATAAACCATTCTGTTGGTATTCATTGCTTATGCATATGTGCTTGTACAAGAGATTTAATTTTTTCTCCATAGGTATGGAATTGGAAACAACCAGGGAGGGGGAGAAGAATCCAATATAGTTTTAGAGTGTAGATATGACCTCAAAAGCCATAGGTGCCAGTTATGTGAGGTTTGATAGGTATTTTGCATCAAAGCTTAGACTGGTTTTAAGAGGAGATAGCCCTAGAATCCCACAAGCATTGCTAGAATTGGTCAGACCCAAGAACCATGCTAAAGGGCTACTTGTCAGTCATAACTGGGGGGATGTAATTCCCTACAATGTTTCAATAGTAATAAGAGTGTATGGTTTTTTGGGAAAACCTCATTTGCTACTGTTTCATGTGCCTTTGAAGGTAGGAGTTGCTAAGCTGTTATGGTAGATAGGTACCATAGATGAGAGGGAGTTGGCTAGGAAGGGCACATTTTTTCCAATAGTCACTGTGGCCCATGATTTTTTTTTCGTAAGGAAAGGTTGGAAACATTTGAACTTGTTTTTGGACAAATATAACATGGCAGAATCTCATGCTAGATTTATTGATCCTAAAGGTTTCTATGATATCTTCAGGGAGAGAATAAAAGCTTCTCACATGATCCAACAAGTCTATTATCCTAAAGATGTGATTAGAAACATTTTCACCTTATAAGAAAAAGAATTGAGAAAAGAAAAGTGGACAGTGTTTAGCAAAACTCTTGAATTCATTAATGCTTTTGATCCCCACTATGACCCATTGAAAGAAAAGAAATACTAGGGAGCCAAGATGCAGGCCTTGATGAATAATTTTGCCGAGATAACACAGGCTATGAATGAAAAAAGGGCTACCTATGTTAAGACATACCCAGAGAAGGCTGCAGAAGTGTAGAAAAGAATTAATAGTAAAAACATAGTAATTCCTGGCCAATATACCTTGCAGAAAAGGCCAAGTTATGTAATGATTTAGAGTGTACAACAAGGACCTCTTCATCAAGGAAAAAGACCAAGAAGTCCATCTACAAACATTACTCCAAAAAGGTAGAAGTTAGAACCAGGATATATTTATCTTCTCTACAAGAACAATACTCCTCGAGCTAATTCCCAATCAGGATAGATGATGAAGCATTTTTAGGGGAACAATTAAGACAAATTGGAGGAGAAGGGGATATAATTGTTACTTCCACAGATCTGGAGATTGGGGAACCACAAGAACCCCCTGCACCTTCCTTGGAGCTTATTGTTGCTGACTATAAAGGTAAGGAAATTGATCCTATAGTTGCCCAATCCTTTGAGAGGCTTGTAAATGATGAAAATTTTGTGAAATCTTGAGCATTTGCACAATTTTTGTGGAGGCTGAATATAGGGAATTTTGAAAATACTTGTAAAAAAATAAAAGCAGAGCAACCAGATAAACCAGACTCTGTTATTAAAGAAGAGGTAAAATCTAAAATTTTGAATGATTTTGCCCAGTTTACACATGAGGCCGAGAGGCAATTAGTTAAACAACCAGGAGTCCTTATCTTACCTAAATGGGACATAGTGAATGCTATGGTTTTTGATTCAGGAAGAAAACAAAAGGATGTTCAGTTACAAACTAAAGAAGAGATATTACAGGCTCATAAAGGAGTCAAATTCAGTGATGATCACCAAGCCCTTGTAATTTGGTCAATTGAGAAAAGGGATAAAACTAGGATGTAGGAAATCTCTACTACAGAACATACTGGTATATTGACAGTATACAGGGCTAGTGAAGTAAGTAGCAAGCACATAATGGGAATGGCCTCAGAAGTGCTGAAATTTGGTGGTATTGTATCTGGCAAGGAAGAAGATAGATTTACCCAACTCAATGCTAGATTTGAAGAATTTTTAAAAGCATATGAGGAAAGGGGTATACAGATACAGTCACAGGAGAACAAAGTATCTAGAATGGAGAAGATACTTGGGAAGAGAAAAGTGGGAGAATCCAGTGTAGCTAGAATTGCCTACCCTTCACAATCATTTTTTGGAGCAACCCCTATCATTGAAATACTAGACACCCCTCAAAGGCCCCAATTCTATACTATAGAGTACTTTGAAGAAGAAAAAACCAAATTACATGAGTTGTAGGTAGAATTAAAGAATCAATATGAAGGAAAATTGAAGCAGGGTGTGATGTATTTAAGGGATAAAATACAATGGTCAACCTTCTTTGATCATTTGACGAGAATTACAACTCTCATGGATGAGTTGAACAGAGATGAGGTTAAATTAACTCCTCTGGCACAGAAGTGGAGGGAGAGAAACAATGATATCACATTCATGTGTATATCTACCATTCAAATGCCTTGTCATCAAGTAGAGAAAATTTTTGATTTATTAAATAAGCTAGTAGATTTTGATGATAAAAGAGATTCTTTACAAAAAAGATCAACACTTTGTTTTTCCAAGTATATTGCTGAAAAATTCATTTTATTTCCTTGTGCTTTAGAATCTGTTAACACAACAAAGGAAATGGAAAAGTGGAAAAAAGAGTTAGATCAAATATTTTATGAAAGGATAAAAAACATCATGAGTGAAGCTGGTTACTAGTTTTGGGCAAGGACAAACGAAGAGTTGGTAAAGATACAGTTATTTTATAATGTCATCAGAAAAGAGCTTGATGATTTAGAGGAATTGGAAAATTCTTTAGTGATTATACAAAGAGAGGCTCTAAATTTTGATTGGCCAGATGATGCTACTTATAATGAATGGAAAAATTAGTTCTTAGTACAAATGTCAGAAGATGATGATGAGGAAGATGCAAAGGTAAAAGATACCTTCATAGTTAGTAATGAAGACATGGAAAATCCCCAGATCAAAGTAAGTTTGTAGGTAGTTGAAGATGATACATCACTTTTTAACCTTATGGCCACTTACTCTAAGGATGAAGAATAAATGAAGAATCAGATCATATTTTCTTGTCTCAACAACTGAGAAGCATAACAAAAAGGGACCCACCAAGGAATGTTCGATGTAATAGTCTTTCTGTTATTTTCTTTTGTCTTTTGTGATAGATGTATGTCAGTATCTTTTAGAAGACACTTGTCACTTTCTTTTAGCCTGAAGCTTGTTGCATCTCACACTATTTAAGTGAGATTCCAAGGCTAAAGAATGGTCTGAATTCTATTTTTCTAAGTAATATGCTTAGTCTATTTTTGGTCCAAATTTTGAAAGCAAGTTTGTGATGTACTTTCTCTGTCATTTCCTCGAGAATATATGAATATAGAATGAGTTGTGTTTCTTTCTAAAGGTCATTCTTAGTCTATTGTATATGATATACCATTTTCAAAGAAAATGAATACAAATTGTGAACTATCCCCATATCATTCTTTTCTGAATCTTGTCTCCTTTTTATTACTGGGTTATCTTGATATTGTATAAGTAAAGGATTTTGTAATTGAATGCAATCCAGTTAGGTTGTATATCTATTTATCACTTTTTTTAATTCAATGGATTAAATAAAAGCTTTGGTAAATGTGGTAAGGTTTCTTCAGTAGTGGAAAGGGTTTTGAATGATGAATTCTGATAAGAATTCCTGATAGAATTTGTTGTATGACAACAATCTAGATCTAAGAATTTGCTGTAGACTCTAAACCCCAATGAATTAGGCACTGCTCAAATTGATTTAGCTGAAGGAGAAATATATCATAAATGATTATCAAAATGCAGCATCAAATCAAATTTTACTTTTATTTCCTGTAGATCTTCAAAGCTGGCCAGCACTTGTCTGCATGGAATGTTTTAGCTTTAGTTAGCCACTATTGTTAAGAACATCTGGAGATCTATAGAAGAATTCTTAGCCATATCTATTTTATGGGATGTTTTTATCAAGTTAGTGAAAATTATGTATATGTTTGAGGATTTTGAAATGAGAATCAAAATGAAACTAAGAATAATCCTCATACAGTTATTCTAGTTTTGAATCATCCCTGGGTATACCCACCCTGGTTTTGTAGAGCCAAAAGAGTATAAAATCAGCTGTGGTTTTGTTGAAGTTGGGTACAAATACTTTGCATATGCAATTGTTAATAAGAATTGGCTAGTCTTTAGATTGTGTATGTACTGTCATCCTGGTATTAAGCATTTTTTCGCTTAGTAGTTTTAGTGCATTTTAAAATACCAACACGTTCACCAACTCTTGATAATCTTTAGCATCAATGGTGACACAAGGAGTATTTTCTTCTTCATTTTCTTCATCCTTGTCACTATCATCATCATCATCTTTAATCTCAACTAGATTCTCACTAGGTTTATGTAGGTGATAAATATTCTTCCACGTATTTGTTGCATCCTTGAGTACATGCTCTATGTCTTTTACCAAAATTAAACAAGTATGAAATCTGATAGTCATTTTGCCTTCATTTTTCTTCAGAGCATCTTTTATCTTAGCATTGGTAATGCTCGGTAACAACTGTCTCAAAGTTTGTTCATATATGTCTTTTGCTGATTTCATGGCTGATTCCCATCTTGTCTTTAATCTTTGTAATAGCTCATTGAAAATCTAAGGTGCAATTTGATCAGGGGAATACTTCCATTTTTTCATCTTTGTTAATAACAACTCCTTAATCTGCATCTTCTCAGCACCTATTCTAGTTTTATAATTTAATGCTTTGAAATTGGTTATACCAACACCTTCTTTCATTTGTTTCAATCTTTCTTGGAAGGTGAGAGGGGGCTTACTAAACACAACTTTGCTGCCACCTTTCTTTTTGGTTCTTCTTGTAAATACTATTGTGGAGGGCTTGGGTGGCTTGGTTATAATCACCTTGCCTTTCTTTCTTGCAGGCTCTTCTTCCTTTCCAAAATCTTTTTCATTTTCAAATTCCTCTTCATCTTCACCTTTTCCCTTATTAATCATAAGAGGGGCACTTATTGTTTTCAACTTTGATTTCCTCCTCTTTCCTTTGTTCATAGCTTGTGGAAGCTTGATCTCAAGTTCTATTCTTGGTTTTGCTTCATCATAGGTTCCAAAGAGAGGTGCCTTTGGATCTATAGGCTCATTTACTAGGGCTTTAATTATTTATTTTTCCTCATCAATATTAACCTCATAAGGAAGAGGTTTCACCCACACTGTTCTGGGCCTTACTACTTGAATGTATACTCTGTCACTATCAACCATAAAACATACATCATCCTTATAATCTTCAACCAATTTTTTTGGTATCTAGAACCTATTGTTCATCTTTTCTTTGAAGTATTCAGAACAATTGTCCATGATTCTATCAAAATTTTAACCCATTTCAATTATAAACTCATTAATTTGGTATAAGACTAGTGTGTCTTTCCTCCATACAACTGTGCCTTTAGAGGGGAAAAACTTTTGAACATAAAAGAACAAACATGTCAACAGTGAACCAAACTTGCACAAGTTATTCTTTGAAGTCCTAATTATTTCCATATTCTTGTTCAGTTGTTTCAACATCAAGTTTGCTAGGTCATATTCTAAATTCTTCTTAACAACCTTATAAGCTAGGTCAACTACCTCACATGACATGCTATTGAGTCAACGTGAGCTATAAATCTTATGAGCTATGATATGAATGCTAAATTTGAGTTCTACATCAAATACATTGCTAATGTTCATTCCTCTATCATCCCACTCAACTAGGTTTTCTTTTGAATCTCATCCCAACCTAGGGTTTTAGTGACTTTAGCTTTGGTAAGAATAGGGAGACCACTAATGTGATGAATCATTTTCTTTGTAATCAAAACTGGCTGCTCTAACCATAATTGACTATTATGAACTTGGCTTAAGATATACCTAATCCATTTGATTTGAAATTTTCATGGCAGGTGAGGAATATGCGTTAAGCCTTTCTCTTCCAAGTGTTTATGCTCGGGTTTAAGAGTCCCATCCACATAGAGTTCACTTAGGGAACTATCCATTTCTAGTGTTCCTATTTCCTAAACTACACATTTGAAATGAGTTCTAGTATCATTGATAAGAAGTACCTTGGGTGGTATCTGTGACTGAGCTCCATTTGGGTTGAAGGTTTTTGCAATTGCTAGCACCAATTTGAAATTCAAAGCTTTCCATTCAACACTTCACACCAACATTTTAGATCCTTCCTTCACCTTGCTATTGCTACTACTATTGGATGCCATGATCACATGGTAAACTAAGAATATTCTTCAAAAAACCTTGCTGCAAATTCTTTTCAAGATCAGTTATATGCTCTACAAATCACTTTGTTCTCAATATATTGAATTCATGGTGGAAATGAAGTCAAATTCCTGCCTTTTGATAAAAATTTCCCATTAATGCTTGGTACGATGAGAGCCATAATGACATAGTGCATGATAGCTTTTCATCCACTATCTACATAGATCACTTGGTAAAAGCTTGTAACTCAGCAACCGAACAAAATCTCATTACTCTTGACTTTTCTCAATATGACCCAACCTTACTCAGTGATTATTGATGCTGAAATTTTGTGATCCCCTTATATCTAGAATACTAATTTGGATCTTTTGCTTCCTTTCAATTGAAACTATTTAAGATGTGACCTTGAAAATTCAGTTCTAGTTCTTCCTTAAGAACTTAATTGGAAATGATGGAGTCACCAACTTCTTGAGTGACTTGACTACCATCACTTGAACTAACTTGCTCGGTAGATTTCTAGGAATCCACTATTGTCTGATCTGCTTCTTGATGTTATCTACTTTTTCTTTCTTTTCATCTTCAACTCTACCTATATTCATGCAATTCTTAGCTATATGACCAAGTTTAGTACATGTGTAACATCTTATGGTGGTATCCTTTCTTCTCATGTGATGTCTAGCACAATTTATACCAATGTGTCCATATTCTCTATAGTAATGATATTTACACCAAGTATTTTAGTCCCAACCAAATATTTCCTTTACAAATTGTTTAGCTAGATTGAATGGTTTGGATCTGCATTCAGATGCCTTGTGACCTTGTTTCTTGCATTTGTGACACTTGCTATCAAATTTTGGTTTCTCCGTGCATTCATTAGCTTTATGACCATGCTGACTACAATTGTAGCATTTTCCATTGAATTTTTCCTTTCCATTGCTCAAACATTTATTTGATGTATGGCCTATCTTACCATAGTAATTGCAAGTAGGTCTTTGATTCCTTTGAGCACCTTTTTTGGAGGATTTACCTTCTTCTTTGTATCCAAGTCTTGCTTTTCCCTTTTCCCTATAAACATTTTGCTCATTTTGTCAATTCAATTGATCCATGTCTACTTGGGATTTTATTATTCTTTCATTGAGTTGCTTTTCAAAATTTAGATCAACTTTCATCCTTTCATTGATTTTCTTTTAAGTGTTTAATGATTCCTTAGCCTTTCATTTCAAGATCTTAGACTCATGATTTCTTCATTTGCATTGGAGAGCTCATTGATAAGACTTTCTTGCTAAAGGGATTGATTTTGAATTTCATTGTTCCTTACCTCCGAGTCTTCTTTAGCTTTATTTCTTTGTTCTAAGATTTCACACAATCTTATTAACTAAATTTCTTGTTCTCTTTTCAATTTTCTTACTTCTTGCAAGGAGCCATTCTTTTCTAGTTCTTTGATTTCATCATTTGCTTCATCTAAACTACTTGAGGAAAAAAATTCTTCAATCTTCTCTTCAACATACTGGTGGTCATTCATCTAATTTTCAAGTTCTTTCCTTCTTTTTAGAGATCGAGAAAGATGCTCTTTTTCTTTTGAGTTGAGCTATGGCCATCTCCAAATCTAACTTTTCATTCTCAATAGCTTTGTCGAGTCTGATTATCTCCATTATCCTTGATCTTTGCTCAAGCTATCAAACTTTATCCTGAGAACCATAGAGCTCTGATACCAATTGTTGGAAACATTCAAGACTAGCAAGGTTACTGAGAGGGGAGGGGTGAATCAGTAACATCAAAGCTTTTAACAAATTCAACACTTAATAATATAATCCAATTATCATCAATAGATCTAATCTACTGCATGCATGAGAAACCAAAAGCATAAAACACTTTGAACACAATATTTGGTGACCCATAAATCTTCCAAATATAAAGTAAAATTGGGTTGGGGATGATACCCATAGAACTTTAGTACTATAGCATAAAGTTGGCCTATTAAGGCTTACAATGATCACTTCTAATGATCTACCCTATTAGGAGCAATTAGGATTACTAGGTCCACTTTGTTAGAGATTTTACAAATGTGCAATGAAGTATGCACTTGGTAAAGATATTTAAAGAAAGACTATTAAGTATACCCTATTAAAGGATTTGAAGTTGATTCACTTGTTAGGATGAAACAGTAGATTTGACTTACAACTGAATTGCTGATTAAGATCCTTGAAGTACTGATCACCTTTATGTGATGGATGTAACTTGACTGCTCCTAATTTGACCTTGCAATATCCTTTAATCTTTTATTGATTCAGTTTTGCATGATTTTTATTTCATTCACATTCACTCTTCTCAAAATCACTTCAAAACATCACACTTGGGTATGATACAATGCATTACATATATACCAACCCAATTCACATAATTACAAGGTTGGACAATACACAAGTTAACACCAATATTATTGAGTTAGCCCAAATATAGAAACTCAATTTTTGAAAGATGACTTGGCAAATTTTTAATACACAATGTCTACTATCATTACTCGACATTGTCATGCACTTTGTATAAGTAGAGGCTCAATCCATACTAATCACTTCAATGTAGTTTTGAACTTGGTATACACCAGAGATTTAGTAGACACTACGAAGCTTGGTAACCACTAAACTACTCGGTAAGCACTAAACTTCTCAGTCTGAATTGCTGAACTTCACATTACCTAAATTCACTTGGTAACCACGGGAATGCTCAGTAGAAACTGCAAAACTTGTTAACCACTAAATTGCTTGGCAAACATTGGAGACTAATCAAAGAGCTTGGTAACCATACAAAATCTGAATAAGTGTTGTCACTAATAAAAAACATGACTTAATGCCAACATGAAGGCCTCTTATTATTGTATGAACACAATTTTATATATATATATATATATATATTCATAAATTTTAAATTATTACTTAATTTTAGTACAAAAACTATAATACAATGAAATATATTTTGCATTTTAGTTTAAATAATTTAGAATATTGATAGATTAATATACATCTTTTTTTTATTGGAAAAAGGCCTATGCCATATAGTTTATAATAATAATGAAAATTTACAATGTCTCCATTTAAACAAGCATTGGTAGGAAAGAATGGAGAAGATAGCCTCTCATATAGCCCGAGACTTATGTCTTATACATGAATACAAAATAAAATGAGCATGCCCTTATTTACATATTTTAATGGATGCCATATATTCATTTTCATTTGAATCAATTGCAAACCTTTTTTGCATCATTCAAGCTCTTTGTTTATTTTACATGTATTTGTAGGTGCCC
Source organism: Cupressus sempervirens (assembly GCA_028749045.1). Taxonomy (NCBI): domain Eukaryota; kingdom Viridiplantae; phylum Streptophyta; class Pinopsida; order Cupressales; family Cupressaceae; genus Cupressus; species Cupressus sempervirens. The sequence continues at coordinate 80,750,831 of CM053793.1, read as the reverse complement.
CTAAAATAATTTGGGCATTAGGAAGAGACTAATGTACAGGTTTATTAAGAGGAGTGGTGGAAAAAATGTTGTGCATTGAATTCTAGGTGAGGATAAGGTGAGTGCCCTAGCTCAAATTTCCTCAGCTCTCTTTGTTGTTGGGTCCACAGGGATTGAATGACTATACTCAATGGTTGGATTATGGGTGAGAGGTGTGTGTGGAGACTACAAGGGGTGTTTTGTGATCATTGGTGGGGAGCATAGGGTTGCATGTTAGTTAGGGCTAGACCTAGTGTATACAACTTTTGGGTGTAGGCTATGCATGGTGGATATTATTTTGACCAAAGATTAGGAATTCTTCATGTTATTGGTATAGAGCAATAGGGATTCCCCTCTTCTGATATTTTATCTACTAATATGGAGATGGTTGAACCTTCTCTATTGGTGCAAATTGGGGCCAAGGGCCTGGCTGATAATCTTCCATATGGGGTTGATGCTTCTTCTTCAAAGGGCATGATTTGTATCAAAAAGGTGAATGGGTGTTTGGAGAGAACAAAATACCAACTAGTTTTGGTCATTCATTCTAAGAAAATTTCAAATGGCACTAAATACTGGAGTAAGCATGCACTCATTTGTAATTTTTTGGGCCTCTGTGTTTCTCTTCTAGTGTTGGAATCATGTGTGCATCGGATTTGGCATCCTGAGGGGGACATGGAAATTCTCCTAGTTGTTAATAACTATTTTTTGGTAACTTTTTTAATATGATAGACATGAATAAGGTGTTTGAAGGTGGTCCATATTTCTTTAACTAGGTAGGCCTCTTCATCAAGTCCTAACACATAGGATTTAATTCTACGAAGGAGATCCCCTCTTGAATACTTGTGTGGGTTTGCCTTTGGAATTTTTGAGAGAGGATATTCTCCAATCTATTTTTCTACTGCTTGGGAAACCTATAGGTTTGACCATGCAGACTCAAGACTATATGTTAATCTCTTATGCATGTATTTTTGTTGAGGCTGATCTAAATAATCCACTACCATACTCTATGGACATTTTTTTGGGCCCTACCCCACAAGTATAATAGTTGGACTATGAAACTCTACCTTTTAAATGGAGGATATGTCATGAATATGGGCACTTAAAATTAACACAAACTCCCTTGAAATAATTCTTATCAATCATTGAGTTGTGATGTCTCTACTTCTAAGGAAGATAAGGGCAAGGCCCCTTTTCCTGATGGACTTTCAGATAAGAATGGATTTTTCCTTAAGCCCCATAATAAGGGTAAAAGGAAGAAGAGAACTTGGATGGATAGAAAAAATGATGGTAATTTTAACAAGTTTAATGTCCTACATGAATTGTCTCAAGAGGAAGGCATTCTAGGTGAACTGGCCTCTAGTGATAGGCCTCAACATGGGACCTACAATGAGGAGGTAAGGGATCTAGCTCATCCACTAGAAGAGAAACAAGGTAAAAATATTCCTATGGTTGAACCATCTCAGGGGAACGATGGTTGTATTCTTTGCGGGGGGGACACAACATGGGGACAATCTAAACAATTCAGCTTCTACTCTTCTTGCTTATTTGGGGATGATAGATAGTACAAAAGGTACTAGAGATGTACCCACTTTAGGAATACGATAGAAGCTTTTTAACAAAGGGTCCTTAGAGAACCCATCCAAGAGTAGAAGGAAGACTAATCATGAGAAGGTTAATGGTGCAGGAGCACATTAAATACAAGAACATGAGAAAGTTAAGCTTAATTATTTGTGATATTAAATACATTTGAGTCATTTATATTGTATTTGGGTCAATTTTTAAAGGCCATGAAGCCATTTTTGTCAAAAATGTAAAAGTTGCATAAAAAGTTGTAAAATGCAACATTGAGAAAGTTGCTAATAATAGAAAAATGATGTAAAAAGGTATATGGTTGGTCTTGGGGGTAGTTAGGAAGGTTTATAGCTATCAAATGGATATAAAAACCATTGTATGGTCAAACCAAATCAATTTGGAAAAGACGAAATACTTTGATACATTTTTGGTGCATTTTATTGTTGTGGTTTTGATTAGTTTTTTTAGTTTTAGAGTAGTTTCCAGGCCTTGTATGGCCATGTACAGCCTGGAAACCATATAATATAGTAATGGATATATATTATGATGAATAATTCTTCTCATGCTTTTGGTTTGGTTCAATTTTATGAAGAAATAAATAAGTTATGGGTATTTTTGTGAAAGTGGATGTTTGCAGATTTGAGATTCGCTGAATATAGTCATGTTGCAGCGTGTGGTGCAGACATATTTTGGAGACTCAAGACCTCTAATGATATTAATTGGAAATATATGTGAACTACCTTTCATTTATAACTGGTTTGAATCATTTTCATTTAGATTTGGGAAAGTTATGAAGATTTGAGTGAAAACTGGTTTTTAAATGCCTTCAATGGTGTTGCAGAAAATGATTTGATATTATACAATGATTAATGAATGAGAAAAGAAAATAACTTATATATTTGAAAACTAGACTTAGAAATGGATACTACAAAATTGGTTTGGTATTATTTAAATTTATTTTGAGAAAGTTATTTGATTCCCTAGGAAGGGTTAATGGTTTGGCTCCTAATTTATGACAGAAAATATGGGTCTTGGTTCAGAGTATATAATTTATAATCTGCTAATTGGATTGGTCTCATATTTGGGTATGTTTTAGAATTACTAATTTGGAACAATTATTCCAAAGGGTTTTTCAAGAAGATATTTAGTACTGAAGTTATGAACAATGCAATCAGACATAGCAATCTGATTGTGTGAGTGAAGATGTTGTCTTTATTGGTGTATAATGTCAGGGTTCTTTGTTGTAATCTTTGAGATGTTCTTGGTTCCTTGAGGGTGTACCAGCCTATTGTGAATCCCTTGAGTTGAGCTAAGATTCCTTGAAGATAAATACAGAGGTCTCTACATCAGTTAAGATGATTGGGGAGACTTTATTCGAGTCAAGGGTTGTAAAGCCCATTGATTCCCACTTCTCTCAACCCCCCAAATGATTATTCTCTCTTGGAATGTGAGGGGGTTGAATAGAATTCCTAGAAAAAAGGTTGTTCATAAATTAATTGAGTCTCAATATATAGATATTATTTTCATTCAGGAAACCAAGCTTACAATTGATGGTTTGGCTAGCATGCGCTCCAAAGTTGTGGCCCCATGGTTGCTGGTAGGGAGTTAATTCTCAAGGTATCTCTAGTGGAATTGCCTATATTTGGAATCCAAGAAAGGCATCACCTCTATGGTGGATTTCAAGTAGGTTATCTATTTCTTTGATTACTTCCCACTTTGAGACTAGAGAAAGGTTCATGTTTTCTAATATTTATGCTCCTAATGATTTGGTGGGTAAATCTCTTATGTGGTCTCTTATCACCTTTATCCATTCCTTAGATCCTTTCCTCCCTTGGATTGTGGTTGGGAATTTTAATGTTGTAATTAGTTTAGATGAAAAAAAGGTAGGGTAGCTCAATTTGAGCCTTCCTCAAATATGTTCATAGATAACATTGGTATCTTGAATCTCATTGATGTTAAACTTGGAAATGGTATGTTCACCTAAAATAATAGAAGGATTGAGATTGAGGCTATTTCTAAAAGGTTGGAAAGGTTCTTAGTTTCTTGTTATTTGATGGATGTTAGGTGGTCTACCAAATTGAAAATTCTAGATTGGAGAAGCTTTGATCATTGTTCTATTAAGCTTTTTGTTACTCCCTTCAAGGACACTAAAAATCCTTCCTTCAAAATTTAGTTGATGTGGTTGAGATATCACTCTTTGTAGGATCTTATAATAGTGTGGTGGCATTAAGGTAGGCCTTCTCATGGTACTACCATGTTCACTTTTGAGAAGAGGCTTCAACATGTGAAATTTTGGTTTAAAAGGTGGAACAAACTATATTTTGGGAATCTACAAGACCAAAAGTTGGTAGCTCAGTCTAGGCTAGACAATGTCACTAGCTAGATTTAGGACAAAGGGATGATTGTGGATTTGATTCCTATTGATTCTTCAACACTTAAGGAGGTAGAGGAATGGGAGCTTCGGGGAGAAATATTTTGGAAGAAAAACTCTCATGTGGATTGGCTTTAGGATGGAGATAGGAACACTATGTTTTCCCATAACATGCTTTAGGTTCACAGGTTTGGTAATTATATTTCCTCTCTCGTCTTAGTTACTATATCACAACTCTCTTCCAAGGAGGATATTTCTCTAGAGGCCATTGGATACTTGTCGAATATTTTCTCTAGGGATGAACCCATTCCAATGTTGGAGGAAATGACCATTTTAGATTGCATTCCCCAAAATATTTCTAATGAAATGAATGTGAATCTCTTACAACCTATTTCATTAGGTTGGCTAGAGAAAGTGGTGTTTGGTATGAAGAAAGGTAAGGCCCTTGGCCTAGATGTTTTCACCATTGAATTTTTCCAATAATTTCCCCATTGAACTTTTAGAAGTGGTCTAGGAATCCTATTAAAATAAACAAATTCTCAAGTCTCTAAATGCTTCCTTCTTGGCTCTCATACCAAAGATTGATGGCACTAATAGTTTGGATCAATTTAGGTGTATAGCTTTATGTAATGTTACTTACAAAATTATCACCACATTAATTATTGAAAGGCTCAAGCCTCTTTTGGGTACTTTGATCTCTGAGGAGTAGGGAGGCTTTGTTGGTAGTAGACAAATTATTGATTGTATTGTCATTGCATTAGAGGCTATCCACTCTATGGCCACTTCCAAGCAAAAGACCATGGTTATCAAGATGGATTCTGCAAAGCATACTATTAGGTAAGCTAGGATTTCTTGAGTAGAATGCTTTTGTCTTTTGGTTTTGATTTCAAATGGGTTGATTGGAATCTCAGTTGTGTGACTTCTCCTTCCTTCTCTGTTATTATTAATAGAGAATCTACTGAGCTATTTTCTACTTTTTGAGGACTTTAGAAAGGGGACCTTCTATCTCCTTATCACTTTATCATTATGGTAGAAGGCCAAGGTAGATTTATTAAATTTTAGGTTGAACAAGGCCTTATCCATGGGTGGAAATGGAATAATAATCTCCCATCATATTCTCATCTCCAATTCATGGAGTAGGATTAGCCATTGGACTTATAGGTGGCTCTCTTCTATTGGGAGAGTTATTCCCCTTATGACATTGATTCATGCCCTTCCTATCTACAGGTGTTTTTTGTAGATTCCCCCTACTAGTGTTATTAAGGAGTTCGATGCTTTGTCTCAAAAATTTCTTTGGTCATGTAACCTTCTCTCTTTGAAGTGGATTTTAGTCAATTGGGAAACTATTTTCTTGCCAAAATTTTTAGGGGTATTGGTCTTAGGTGCATGGCTCTTTCTATCATTGCTTTGGCTGCTAAGTTATATTGGAGTTGGTGAAATAATAAAGTTTAGGTTTGGGCCAAGATTCTTTCCCAAAAGTACTATCCTAGAGTAGATTGTTAGGATATCGGGAAAGACTAGCAATAGTTGCGAAAGACTCTTTTATTTGGGACACTCTAAAAAAGAGAGCACATTTTATTAAGGATGACATTTTTTGGATATGTAATGAGAGATCATGTGCTTTGTTTTGGTAGGATTACTTGGATGGTCATCCTCCCATTCTCTCTAGTCATCCCCATCCTCAACCACTTTGTCATATATTTATGGATTCAAGGTGGACTTAGGGGAACACTTTAAGACTATCAAAAGGTGTGGATCAGTGGATGTGACCTATTGGAAGGATGCACATGAGTGGCCTTTAGGTAGTTCCATGGAGATTCAAGCTTGCTAACCTCCTCTTGAGTAGGCTTTATAGTTCTACTCGGGATGAGGATATCCTTTCCTAGGGCCTAATTCCTAAAGGAAAGTGCAACATTTTCAAATGATATGATTGGTTGGATAAGTAATGGTATGAATTAGCAAAAGTACCTTGGTAGAATAAGGTTTGGAATAGTTTTTCTTGTCCTAAGTATAATTCTTTCTTATGGTTGGTTGCTCAAAATAAATTTCTTACTTGGGATAACATTCAAAAGAGAGGGTTTTAAAGGCCTTCTCTTTTTTCCCTCTGTATGCATGATGATGAGAGTGTATCCCACTTATTCTTTGTTTTCCCTATCTCTAGATAAATATGGCACAAGTGGTGGGAAGTGTGGCATCATGGCTACATTCATATTGCATCCCTTATTGAATTTTTGGAAAGCCTTAGTAGTCCCCATGTGTAAATGACTTTCCTTCAAGTGGCATGGTTTATTTGACCTACTTTCATTATATGGAATATTTGGTTGGAGTGGAATCGTAGGATTTATTGTAGCTAAATTTTGGGAGTCACTAAATTGTGGTAGAAGATTTTTAATAAGCTCTAGGAAACTATATATTGCAAGTGTGATATGTTTGAACATATTGATCCTAAAGATTCTAGTACTGTGAGGAATTTGAGACTCGTGGACAAGGGAGTGGGAAACATAGGTGTAGACCACCCTTGAGTCATATCCTAAAATTATTATTGATGGCTCCTCTTGTGGGAATCCTAGGTAGGAAGGTATTGAGGGCATATATAAAGGTAAGGATGGTGAAGTTATCTCTCTTTTCTCTATCTATAAAGGTGAGTACTCTAATAATTTTATGGAATCCCTTGCTATTAAGATGACTATTAAGCGGGGATGTTCTTTGGGATAGAAGAGGATTATATGTAAGTCACATTCTCAGATTGTTGTGGATATGATAAATAACTAGAAGGTGGTTGATGTTAACTAAAAATTAGCCTCTATTGTTAGAGAAATTTTGTATTTGATTAATTATGTGGACTGGATCTCATTTTGTCATATTGCTAGGGAATGGAATGTAGTGGCTGATATTTTGGCAAAATGGGCATTAGATAATGGAATTGGTTGGGATATTTTAGGAAAGGATAGGCTTCTTGTTGATTATCTTGCGACTTTTGAGAAGTTAGTGGAAAAATATAGGATTCAATAATTGTGGTGGTTGTTTTTGGTTTTGTTGTACCTGAGGTTTATTGTATTACTTTTGTTCTGATTCAATAGATTTTTACCCAATTTTAAAAAGTAAAAATAAAAATGTACATGTTTATTATTAATGTTAAAGAGTTTAAATTTTTTATAATTAAGAAACAAACAATTGAATTTAAATAATTAACATTATATTTAATTTTCAAGTAGATGAATTAATAAAAAATAAAATAAATTATTTATAAATATTCTTTCTAGAGTGATTCAATAAATAAACATATCATACTTTTAACATAAATATAATTTCTTCACATAACAATCATATATTTTTTTATCAAATTTCTTCGCATAATAATTGAATACTTGATATTTGTCTAAAGAGAAGGATAAAATGCTTTTAGTACACTCTTTCTTAGTCTTATTTAAATTCTCTATGGATACTTAGCACTAGGAAGGCCATTTTTCTTTCCATATATTTAACTAAGTATGGTCTAGTTAGTGACCTATATAATTCTCACAATAGTGACTTTTCCCTATAATTTCCCTCACTTCCTACTGAACATCGTTTGGTTATTCCCACTAGTTTTTATGTTTTATATTTGGGTTATTATTGTTGGTTGGGTTGGTAATGTGGTGGATCACACTTTAAAATGTGGCTACTATTTATGGTAGACCACCTTTCTCTAGGTCATTTTGTGAGGATGTGGATAAATTAAATTAGTTACAAACTTATAAAGCTTATCACCAATAATCAAAATAGAAATGCACAATAATAAGAAATCATTCACCATAACATAATTATTATTAGTTTCAAGGAAAACCCTTGATTATGGTGAAAATCCTAGTGTAGATTGCACCCACTATATATTATACTAATATTCTTCTCAAAACATATGATAGTATCTCAACTCTTATTTAATAATACAACATCAAGGATCACATCAACATTACCATTTCCTACAAATTTCATTTATAACCATTCTAAATAATCAATTAGTTCAGCATGTTAGGACTTCCCCAGTGCACATTTAAGTATAGATGACTATGCTAGAACTTACACATCTTCTTAATAAAATATACAACCATTACATAAAATTTTCATACACTCAATTATATAGTCTACTCTTTCCAATAATAATGAACACACTATGCAAATAAAAATCAATGCTTGAACTTTGTAATTCTTCCTTAATAATTGTTAGAAAAGAAGTATCATTAAAAGATTGGACTTTAAAAAAGAGATGGAGATGTAAGCATTGAAAAATATAAAATAGATCACTTCTCATTCATATGTGGATATTTAAAATTCATCTTGTAACATTATAGATTGGTTTAAGTCCTTGAATTTACTAATTCTAATAAACCCACTTATTAGAAGAAAATATAACTTTTATATTATCATGAGGCAGTGAACAATATTTTATAAAGAGGCATATCAATAATCTAATCACTCAAAGGATTAGGTTTCTCATTGTTATAAATAAATTGATTATTATGGTCAAACATTATATAATCAATTAAAATATGGCATTATGAGCACTCATATAATTCTATTCATATGTACTTAATATTGAAGAGTATCCTTAATATTATTCACATGTTTTTTTGGATAATAAATATTCTCTAAAGAAAGAATTAGAAATAAGAGAGGTATTTATTACATTTATAATTATTCTATTGAATATCTTATAAAGATTAGTGCATGCAAATATCAAACATATAGAACTGCTTTATAGTGATACTAGTTCTTTACTTATTCTTATTTTTCCCAATAAATATTTAATTTAAATTTGTGTAAATGTATAATTATGTGTCTTGCTAGAATGTCTAGAATAATAGAATCATTTACTCAAGGTCCATAAATACCATTTGAACAAATAAACATTAAACAATATATGTTTTGCTTATCTTGTTGTTGATGGGGTCAAGCCCAAGAACTGCCTTTTACAATGCCAAAAATGTTTTTAAATAGACCCCAAAGGGTTAAAGATTAGGAATACATTCTAGAAAGTGCCAGTCAACATCCACTACCAAAATAGAAGGCTCTAGAAGTTGCATTAGAAGTCGGCACAAAATTAGAAGAATCCAGAAATGGTAGCCAAACTTTTGGGAGGCATAACTTTTGAACTGTAGCTCCGATTGATGAACTGTTTACATTTTTGGAAAGCTCTATGAGTGCTCTATATCCCCATGGACGTGCTTAGCTCCTTCCTCATTTTTTAGACCTATATAATGTCATTTAATGCCTCTAACCTAACTTTGAAGCATTCTTCGAAGGTCTCCAAAAATTGAAAAACTATAATAGCTTTCAAACTGTGGGGCCTTTTGACTTGATTCTTTTTTTGAAATGTTCTAAACTACAGTTATAACCATCCCTCCAATTTACACCTTCTAACTCACCATAATTATGGCTGAATTACATAGTCCTATTTTTTTAACATTTACACATATCCCAAGGTGCTTAAGAACTCTAACCTAGAACACTAATAGTGGAACTGTGAGAGTTGGAACCTTTATTTGACCCAAATGGGTATCCAAAAATAAAAACACATGAAACAAAAACTATGTCTAGGTATATATTTTTTTTGGGTGACATAGGATTGCCCTTATACCTCTGGATGCTCCTACATCAGACACCCAAGGTAGATTGAAAAGTGACCCTGTCACTTGATGGATGATAGAGGAAATCCCAAATGGGAAACCTCAGCTACTGATATCCAAGTGGAGTCCTCTATCATCCATCCTTTCCACTTAACCAAGTACTCTTCGTACTTCCTATATTTGGTACTCCTACCCACATGACTATCCAGAATCTCTTCTATGTCCTCCTTCTTAGAAGTAGGAATTGGACATCACTCCAACATCAACCCCTCATCGACACCACCATAATGATACTCTATTAAGTCTACAATGTTGAAGATAAGAGAAATGTAAATTCCATTTGGCAACTCCACCTCATATGCATTTCCTGAGTCATGTTTCTTCAAAATTTTGTAGGGGCCAAATTTCTTCATCTTTAGCTTGTTGCAAGTACCTACTAGAAATATTTATTTTCTTAAGAGTACCATGACTAGATCCCCTACTTGGAACTCCTTATGTCTTCTCCTTTGATCAGCCCTAGCTTTATATTGTTGGTTCATCTTGGTAATGTGTGCCTGGACCTCCTCATGTAGATGCTTGATATGTTCAGCAAATTATTTTGCTTCAACACTTGTCCTCTTCCCTTACTCCATCTTCCTCAATTCTGGTGTAGTCCTTGGGCTACTTCCATATACAATTTAGAATGGTGATCTACCAGTACTCCTATTTATAGAGTTATTGTAAGAAAATTTCACTTGTAGTAGAATCAAATCCTACCCCTTGGGCTTATCCCCAACTAAACATCTCAGCAAATTGCTTAGACTTCTATTTACCACTTCAGCCTATTTATCAGACTACGGGTGATGTGTAGAACTAAAATTCAAGTCCGTTCTCAACTTCTTCCACAATGCTCTCTAGAATTACCCCAAAAATTCAATAGCTCTATTAGAAACTATACTCCTTGGGAGACCATGTAGTCTTACCACCTCTTTGAAAAACAAGTCTGCAATATGGACAACATCATGAGTTTTGTGGCATGGGATGAAATGTGCCATTTTGGAGAACCTATCAACCACCACAAATATTGAGTCATTACTCCTTTGTGTCTTGGGTAATCCAAGAACAAAATCCATACGTATGTCCTCCCATGGCTCTGATGGAACATGCAATGACTGATACAGTCCAATACTGTGACTAAATCCCTTGGCTACTTGACAAACCTGACAACTCTGTACAAACTTCTTCACATCTTGTGACATTTGAGGCCAAAAATAATGTTCTCTAAGAATGGAAATGGTCATATCTCAACCAAAATGCCCTACCATCCCTCCACTATGTTTCTCCTTAATCAAATTTTCCCTCATGGAACTCCTTGGAATGCACAATTAACTACCCTTGAATAACATACCATCCTGAATCAAATAGTCTAGCCACTTGGTTCTGTCTATAGCAATAGGTTCTTTACAAGCCTTCCACACTTCAGCAAAATTAGGATCCTCAGGGTATAGATTCTTGAGTTCATCAAACCCAACTACTTCAACCTGGATTACTGTAAGCAACAACTGCATCCTACTCAATGCATCTGCAACCCTATTAGACTTCCACTTCTATGCTTCAACACAAATGTATAGGTCTATAAGAACTCTACCCACTTTATATGCCTTTGGTTCAATTTTCCTTGGCTATTTAAATACTGTAATGCCTAGTGATTAGTATACAAAACAAATTCCTTTGGCAATAAATAATGCCTCCATTTCTTTAGGGCCTAAACTATTGCATAGAACTCTTGATCATAAACATAATACTTCTTCTTCACATCATTCAAATTTTCACTAAAATATGCAATAGGCTTACCTTCTTGGCTCAATACAACCCCAATAGCACTGTTGTTAGCATCACAATCCACTTGGAACACCTTACTAAAATCAAGAAGTGCCAACATAGGTTGTTTTGTCACCTTCTTCTTCAGAATTTCAAAACTTCTCGTAGCTGTCACAGTCCATTTGAACTCCTTTTTATCCCCTCTTATTGTGTTAGTCAAAGGTGCACATATACCACTAAAATTCTTAATGGATTTCCTATAAAAAGTAACCAGACCATGAAATGATCTTTCCTTAGTAGTAGACCTTGGAGTAGACCATTCCAAGATGGCTTTTACCTTCTTTGGATCCATTTTGAGACCTTCAGGTGATACAACAAATCCCAAGTAGACTAACTCTTTTTTAGCAAAGCTACACTTCTTCAGATTAATTAATAGTTTCTCTTCCCTCAACCTTTCAAGGACACTATGAATATGCAATAAATGTTCTTCCAAATTCTTGCTAAAAATTAAAATATCATCCAAATAAACAATAACAAATTTTCCCAAGAACTTCTTAAGTTCCTCATTCATAAGCCACATGAAGGTTCTTGGGGTGTTTGTTAATCCAAAGGGCATGATTATCCACTCATAAAGACCCTCCTTGGTCTTGAAGGCAGTTTTCCACTCATCTCCTTCTTGTATCTGTATCTAGTGATAGCCACTCTTGATATCTATCTTTATGAAGTACTGAGCTCCACTCAAGTAGTCCATAAGATCATCCATTCTTGGCAAAGGAAACAGATACTTGATGGTTATCCTATTTATAGCTCAAGATTCTATACACATTCTCCACTCTTCATCATTCTTTGGTGCCAGTACTATAGGTACTGCACATGGACTTAGACTCTCTTGAATCAAACCCTTCCTCAATAGCTCCTGAACCTATCTATTTAGCTCCTCAATTTTAGTAGGAGTCATCTTGTGAGTAGCCTTGTTAGGAAAACTAGCTCCAGGGATTAAATCTATCTGATGACTGATTTTCCTTACAAGTGGCAATCCTTCTGGAACATTATCAGAGATGATATCTCCAAACTCACTTAATAAATCTGAAACTTCAAGTGGTATTTCACTACTACCTTCCTTATATTTTCTAGGAATCAAAGAATAACACATACATTGATGTTTCATGCCATCTAAAACCTTTCTTCCATCAACAAGACAGATCCTAGCACTACTGTATACCTTTTTGCCTTCCTTTATCATGGGCTTCAGTTTGTGATGAACTCCATCCTTTGTCAAAGAGTATGTGTTTGCATGACTATCATGTACTGCATATCTATCAAACTGCCATGGTCTTCCCAACAAAAGATGGTAGACATCCATTGGAAAAATATCACAGAGAACTTCATCATGGTAACTCCCAATTTTGAACTTCACTAAACATTGTTTACTTACTAGGACCTTATGATCATCCTTCACCCAATAAATCCAATAGGGCTGGGGGTGTTTCTCCCTCTTGAGCTTTAGCTTAGAGACCATCTCCTCTGACAACAAGTTTTGAGTGCTACCACCATCAATGATTACATCACAACATTTATCCTTACACTTGCACCTGGTATGAAATAGACTCCTCCTTTGTCCTGATTCAATCTCACCACTTAGTAGGACCAATACATGCAAAAAACAAAAAATAAAAAAAGCAAAGAAGCCTATAGCAGCATTTGAAATGGAAGCCTTAGCAAATACCTAGTAGTAAAGCAATGCTCACACTTAAAGGTAGAATCAAGAAGTTGCAGACACAATATCAGAGTAGCCAAACACAATTCAAAGAGGGCAAGAGTCTAAATAAAGGGAGATACTATTAGTCAAAGAAAAAGAGGAACAGAGCATGCTAACGCATTGGAAAATAAGTAATCCATGCTAGACAAGGAAGGAGACATTTGGGGAGGAGGAAAACTAGCACAAAGGAGGCCCTCCACATTTTGAGACAGCCAACAAACAAGGAGAGGCTCATGTTTTGAAGCTCAAATTAATGTTAAACAATAAAGGAAAGCCTACGCAAAGTCAAAGAATTGAAGGAATTTTAAAACAAGAGTTGGAATCGATTGTTTTACCTGTGGATTTTGTAAAAATAAAATTTTATAGTCGTAGGAAAAGGAAGAGATGCCACCTTTTTGAGAAAGCTCACATAGATGGAAGGAGCCAGTGGTCAAAGTATGAAGCCCTACATTTTTGTAGAAGGTATGAATGCAACATGACAAAGAATGTGTGGATAGAGAAGAGGTAGTGTGTGAATAAAAAGAGCTCACACGCTATCATAAGGTGCAGATGCATCAGAAGTAGGGGACACCAAAAGATGTAGAACCTTCATGGACATCGAAGAGCAAGAAGAACACACCTTACTAGAGGAGTGGGTAACTAAGAGAAAAGTTAACGCAAAATTGAAAGAACACATCAAACAAAGGGAGTCACTACAAGAGCTTTTGAAGCTCACATTTTCTCTAAAAGGAGCCCATGTGAACAAACAGAGAAGGCATTTTTTGTTTAAAAAATGATGAAGTTGTGCTTTGCTAAATGAGGCGTCAGTCAATGAGAAGAAGCAACCAATGCTTGAGGCTATGAAAACTGCCCAAGAAATTAAAAAGTGACTACCATGGAGTCAAAGCCCTTAGTTTTCACACAGGGAAAAGAGGAATAAGCACACGGAATATCCCACATTGGGTGGGTGGAAAAAGTTTTAGTTGTTTAAATATAATTCTTTGAGCATTGTTTACATTTCTTAAAGAGAAGCCTCTTTTGACAAGCCACAACCTTGAGGGGCCTGCAGGTGAAAGGGAAAACAAAATTTTGACCAAAAAAGTGTGCAATTCAAAAGATGTAAACATTAACAAGTTGCAGGCAACCAAAAAATGAAAAAATCTGGTGCCTCGCTACTTCGCTAGCATGGAAATTTCAAAAAATCCAGCTAGCAACGTAGCGAGTTGCCAAAAAATCTTCAAAATTTTACAAGAGTTATAATGTAATGTGGGTCTCACTTGGAGACAATAGTGAATCAGATGGTGATAAGTGGCAAGGACAAAGTGACTAGGTAATGATGCGGTGAGCAAATGTTAGGAGCACACTAGATTGCGCCATGTGGAACAACCGACAGTCCTCGTTATCTCACCAAGAAAAGTTGCTCACTCGATAACCATAGAGAGATAGTGAGGGTTGTTGAGATCGTGACATGTGGCACCAAATTTGAAGCCACTGGCTAATGTTAGTGTGGAATGTGGCATTGTTTGGATGGATAGAGTGCAGGTTTGACAAGTGGCGTGGTCTAATTGCGTCAGAGGAGCAAGAAGAGTTTTTAAGTAAAATATATATATTCTTGTGTCCACGTTCAGACTAAAATTGAAAATTTGATTTAAAATGTTGGATTTCTATACTTGAAACTATAGAATATTTTAAAATTTTCATTTTATTCTTTTTATTATGAAAGCCATGAATAGAGCCTTGATTTTCAAACAGCCATATCTAGGGCAATTTTTAACCAAATTGGGTACTCCAATATACCACTAAAATTAGGAAGAGCTGAATTTTTTGAATCTGAGGTCAATTTTAGTGCAAGTACTTACTAGTTCATGCTATAAGTCATTTTGTGAAATTTGGGGTATTGGAACAAGAATAGGAAAAACTCATCATTGATCATTAAGAGTGGTTAAAAGGCAGATGTGAAGGCTTGTTGAATCCTGGGTATGGAGAAAAAATAATCCAAAAAGTTTATTTTTCCTTTGAGGTCTTATAACTGATCTTCACCTTTCACTTTGAGTTCAAATTTGATATCACAAGTCAGTTATCTCTCAAAATCAAAATATCTGAGATTCTTTATGCCTCTGAGAGCCAAAAGGATGAGATTTAATTTTCAGTTACAAAGAGAAGGTAGAGAGAGGTTTTTTCTGCTACTTGGAGGGAATTTTGAAGGGACACTTGTCATCTCCTAATTAGATCAAAGATTCTCTTCTTCTTCCTATATCTATATTTTTCTTTCTCTTTGTAAGGGTTCTAGTTTTTTGTGACTGAGAAACCAATAGGTTCTAGTCTTTGGAGAAAAATTAGTCACTACTGAAATACCAAGTTTTGGATCTAGTTTTGATGTGTTCCCATACTATGATACCACATTCTTCAACAATATTCTCTTGTATGAATAGTAGTAGGAAGGTTAATACATCAAGTTCTTATAATTTAGGTTTCTTTGTGTTTTTATTTCATGCATATGGTTGTATTGTTTTCAAAGAAATTAATACAATGAATAGTAGGATTTCGTCAGTTTCATCTTGAATCTTGTCTCCTTTCTTAGTAAGTTTCAATGTTTTATGATCTTTGAACAAAGAGCCTAGGTCATAGTTGCAATCCCTTAAGGTTGTATGATGTTTTATTGTTGCTTATAACTCAAGGGGTTGTGTAAATGCTTCATTAAATCAATAGGGTTGAAAGTTTATTAAGGGGGATATCAGGTAAGAATGAGGTTCAGATTGAGCATAAATGTCCATTTAGAAGTTAAATAGATAGATTAAAAATTTGAATATATGTATAAGTATCAGATATCCATATGTATGCATTTAATTCATGGATTTTCCCAATGTTAAGGCACTGATCAGCTATAGGACCATTAGTTTCTTACTGTTGTATATCTGAGGGTTTGTTGAGATCAACATTATTAATCAAACGTTCTTTCCCTTTCATGGTGAAGGACCTAAATGTTTAACCCTCACTCACCTTATGCATTCCATAGATTTTCATTCAGCTATTGTAGATCTCTATCATTGCATTAAGTCATTAGGAGATATAAGAGGTTTCAATCTTCTTAATAGATTTAGGAATATGTTTTGTACCAGTACGATATCATTTGAATCTGAGGTCTACCCACCTAGGTTTAGCAAAGCCTAAAGTAGAAGAAGGGTCATGCCTTATAGTTGGCCCTATCTTTGAGATGATATGTTGATAATGGGAGTTAGCTGCCCCTAGATGTGTCATATTCTCATGGGGATAATTGAAAACCCTCCAGCATTTTCAAACACCAACAAAATGGTGACTCTACTTGGGATTTTCATTTAGAAAGAACCAAAATCTTTGGCTTAAAATAGATTGGATATAGTATGTATATAGCAACAGGTGTTTCTTATTTCCTTGCTGAAGTTTCATGTTCCCCAGTTAAGCTTTATTAATAATCAGCAGTATGTTGTAAAATTGGACGAAAATTGTGTTCTATGACTATTATAGGTTTATCTTCAATAATTTCAATCTTTGTAAGTGCTATTGAGAAAGTTCAGAGTCAAGAATTTGATTCATAAAGTATATTTTCTTTTCAAGGTGTTAATGATCTGCAAGTTTCTCCTACATTGAAGGTCTGGCTCCGATTTGTCAAGTGAAAAATTATGTTTTATTTCTCACATAAGTGAGTGCTGACTCTCAAATCTCTGTACTAGTTTGTTCCTAGTTGATCTCATTGCAAAATTTTGAAGGATTTTCAGTTGTATGGGTAGATCTGAGATTGTTGATAGATCTTGGAAAGGAAGTTGTAAACGCTTGATAAGTTTTAAAGTATTGTTTGCAATCTATTGTTACAAGAAATTGAAGTGTAAAAAGTGAATCATAGCAATGATCTCTTTATCCTCTTGAAAAGAGGTGGCAGGTCTACAACGTTTTGACTAGTGGTGTAAAGGATTTTCAGTCTTGCACCTATGCCAAATTAGCAAATCAAGATTTAGCATCAGCACTTGAGGTATTTTGGTTTTTATGTTTTCTTTTCATGGAAGTCAA
Source organism: Cupressus sempervirens (assembly GCA_028749045.1). Lineage (NCBI taxonomy): Eukaryota > Viridiplantae > Streptophyta > Pinopsida > Cupressales > Cupressaceae > Cupressus > Cupressus sempervirens. The sequence continues at coordinate 80,733,682 of CM053793.1, read as the reverse complement.
AAGCTATTAAAAGTGGTTGCCTCTATTTAGTGATTTTTCAGCACTAGAAGGAAGAGGTAGAAATTTTACTGTATGATGGAGTTAGATCTCAGATCTGAGATTAGTTTTCCAAATTTTGAGAGTTTCAAAATTTTGAATAATAACATTGCTATGTTGAATAGACTAGTCTACAAAAGGATTGTCAATCTTATAAGAATTGAGGTAGGAAGTACTCAAGGTTTAAGTGCCAAAAAATATTACTTAAGGCTTAAGTTAGTAATTAGTAAGATGCCTTTTGATTTTAAACTCAAGGAATCTTCCCTACCTAGTTGTTTCCTTGATGTTCTAGTACCCAATTTAGTCAATTGGCCAGCACCTATAAGATTACACAGGTTTTTACAAATTGAAAGATGCATTGAAGAGATGGAAAGTGATGATAATAGATTTCATGTTATGTCTCTTGATGATAATGAGTGTGCTAAAAGTTAGGGTAGTAATGAATACAATGAGTCTGTAGAGCAAGATAATCTATCTTCTGAATGTGGAGGTGGATTCAAATGTTAATGAATCAAGTAATAGCAATCAGCATGAAAAAATGGATATAAAAGAGAAGATAAATTTTTTTATAGTACATATGAAGTTGAAGAAAGTTGTAAAAACAGTAGATATAGTGATTGCCATGATAAGAAAGAATGTTGTAATAATGTTGATTTTTCATATTGTTACACTAAGAACCCTGTTGTTGTAAGTTCTTCATGTTATCTAGATGATAACCACAGCCGGGAGAAGATTTGTGAGACAATCTTCTTGAGCTTTGATGAAATCTCAAAATTTTTGGCTCATGAGTTTGAAAAGAAAGTAAGTATTTCTAAGGATCTTCATATTTTCTCTCATAATACTTTCTCATTTAGTCAAATCAATTCCCCAAAGTTTGATGTGGAAAAAGAGGTAGAATCTAAAAAATCTTTGTTAGACTTTGGAGGTGTATATAATAGAACCTCAAAAATTTTTGCACATGAGGATTTGTTGAATGCTAATTATGTTAATGAAGGGAAGTTTAATGCTATTTCAGATTCTTTTCATGCTAGTTATGCTACAATAAGTTTTGATATTTCATGTGATGAAGAGGAAAATAGGGAAGGTTGTCAATCAGATTATGGATTTTCTTCATGTGTTCATAAGTCTTGTAAAGATAATTTCAAGGTTTATTTCGACATTCAGTTAGAGGAAGAAAATGATAGTGATTAGTATAGTTTAGATCAACACTTTTAGAATGAGTTTTCATGTTCGGTAACTAATCAATTGTTTGAAGGTTGTGAAGAGGTTTCAGCAAAGGATAAATCTGATTTGATGAGTAACATGGTTGTAAGTAGGCAACAATCAAATTTCACATATTCTTCACATCCAGAGACAAAAGATGAGTTGCAAGTTTTTGGGACATGCAACTTGGTGAATGAGGTAGATTTTGAAGTTTTTGTGTTTTCGATCAGCGTGCGTGAATCATTGTTGGATTTTGATTCTCAGTTCATTTTGTATACTTATGAGCATGCTGATTTTTTTTTTCTCATAATGAGAATGAGGTAGAGGCTAATGGTGATGCATGTGTGCATTATGAGAATGAAGGAAGTTGTTTTGTTTTGCCAAGTAATTTGTTTCAATATGCTGATCTAATTGGTGAAACAAATGGAAGTGAGATTTTCAATTTGCCTCAAGAGAATGTAAATGAAAATAAAGTATATGACAGAGGTAAAAGGTTCTAAAACTTTTTGGTGGCCTGGGGCCATCCCTTGTACATAGTAGTGCAGTTGTTTCCTTGCTTTCAATAAAGCTATTCGAGAGAGTTTTTGAAGTTCAGGTGTGTGGTCTGCTTCCCCTAGGGATTTGAATCCTTCCCATGCTTGCAAGGGACATGCATCCCCAGATAGAGCCACTGTTGGGACTCAAAATCGAAGCCCTAATTTTGAGTACAATTGAATATTTGGAGCCCTATAAACGCTTTTTGATGAGCATGTACCTAGATTTCAAGTTGAGGTGCCTAAGGTGCTTGATGTTTCTAACACCCTTGTATTCAGCCTGTCTAAGCTTTCCATGAAGAAAAATTGAGATTGCAAGCCATTCCGTGAAGTCCTGTTTTGAGCATCCATCAAATCTGCATTTTATTCTAAGTGTCAAAAAGTGACAAGAGGCTGTGTTTGCCATTGAATATCTTGCACCTAGGAATGTTTTGTGACTTGCCACTTTGGGAGTGTCTAGTGTCCATATGTGAGAACCTATGTTTTAGATTTTGAGTCATTTTGAGTCCGTTTGAATAGGTTTTTAATCCCTCAAAGTTGGCAATTTAATGTTTTCATGCTGATGCACATTGCACACGTTTCTGGGAAGCCCTATTTGGCAAGCCATAACTTTGACCCAGTTGACTAAAATGCTAAATTTCCTTTTGTGTTGCATTGTAGATATCTGGACTTTTTATATTTCAAGTTTTAGCTGATTATGAATCTTTTTGATAAGTTTCCAAACGCGATTCCAAAAGCAATTTCTATCTTTTTACTGGTGTCAACAATAGCAGATTGATTGGAATCCTTGTTCGTGATGTTATATCTTGAAATTTTTGATTGCCTAGATCAAATGGATTATACCACTATGTTTTCCTCTAAAAATAATTTAAGTGTGCTAGTTTACAAGTCTTGATGAATTCATTTGCACACCTTTCCAGGTCAATTCTATTCACAAAAAATGTTTTCTGTTAGTGCTTTCAATCTGCAAATTTTGAGTAGCCCACTTTGACTGATCTCCAATTGTGCCTAGTTATTCGTCATGAGCCCAAATCACAAATCCATAATGTCCTCATGATAGAGAACTAATGCCCTAGTTTTCATTTCCCTATGTGCTCATTTGCCTAGTTTTATGAGTCAAATCTGAACCCAATTTGTTGTTTTCAGACTTGTTTACTTGCAGGTAATTCTGAGAAGGCAACTTTGATGGTGAATATTTTTTGACCTCAAATTCATCATGAGACAAAATCTAACAAGGTGCAAGCGTATAGAACAAAGATTCAGTGTGCCAATTTTTAGAGCTCGATCAAGTGTTTGGATCTATTTTTAAAGCCAGCCGACAGGCCCTATTAGCTAAAATTCACGGTTTGCATAATAATGGTAAATTGGTTTTCAGTTAATTAATTAGTGGTCAAACTTGGTTTTAATCAGTTTAAGGTGATCGATGGATCAGTTTGAGGTCTCACTTATTTGAAAATGAAATATTTTTTTTTTTAGTTGGACCCACTTTGGGGTTCAACTGATTTTATCAGATTGACAAAACTTCAGAAAAGTGAAATGTTTTCAAGACAGGGATTACAGATTATGATCATCTCACTAAGAGGTTAGTAATATTAATGGTAGAGATCCTATTCAAGAGGGAAGATTGGTGATAGTATTTAAAGCCCTTTCTCAAGGAGTGTTACCTATTAATAAGCATCACCATGCAAGAGTGAGGAAGGTCTAAAAGGAAGGAACTTCATGCAACTGAAGAAGCTTAATATTATGATTTTCTTAGTCAGATACAATGGTCATCTTAGAGCTTCTAGTCTTTTTTGACATCTAAAATCACATGCTTATCATCAGTAATAGTATTAAGATGTGAAAATCATTGAAAACCATCAACCACTTGTAGGAGCTACTATTGTTGAAATTGATGTAAAGTTGGGACATGTAAAATATAAATCATGCCATATCTTATATAAGAATACATACAAAAAACAAAAACTCAAATAAGAAAAGAAGCCTGTAGCAGCGTTTGAAATGGAAGCCTCAACAAATACTTAGTAGTAGAGGAATGCTCACACTTAAAGGCAGAATCAAGAAGTCGCAGACACAATATCAGAGTAGCCAAATGCAATTAAAAGAGGGCAACAATCTAAATAAAGGGAGATGTTTTTAGTCAAAGAAAAAGAGGAACAGAGCATGCTAATGCATTGGAAAAGAAGTAATCCATGCTAGACAAGGAAGGAGACATTTGGGGAGGAGGAACACTAGCAAAAAGGAGGCCCTCCACATTTTGAGACAACCAACAAACAAGGAGAGCCTCATGTTTTGAAGCTCAAATCAATGTTAAACAATAAAGAAAAACCCACACAAAATCAAAGAATTGAAGGCATTTTAAAACAAGAGCTGGAATCAATTGTTTTACCTGTGGATTTTGTAAAAAGAAAATGTTATAGTCGCAGGAAAAGGAAGAGAAGCTACCTTGTTGAGAAAGCTCATGTAGATGGAAGGAGCCAGTGGTCAATGTATGAAGCCCCACATTTTTGTAGAAGGTAGGAATGCAACATAACAAAAAATGCATGGACAGAGAAGAGGCAGTGTGTGAATAAAAAGAGCTCACGCCATCTCATAAGGAGTAGATGCATCAGAAGCAGGGGATGCCAAAAGATGCAAACCCTTCATGGACATCCACGAGCAAGAAGAAGATGCCTTACCAGAGGAGTGGGAAACTAAGAGAAAAGTTCACGCCAAATTGAAAGAACATGTCAAACAAAGGGAGTCACTGCAAGAGCTTTTGAAGCTCACGTTTTCTCAGAAAGGAGCCCATGTGAACAAATAGAGAAGGCATTTTTTGTTTAAAAAATGATGAAGCCACGCTTTGCTAAATGAGGTGCTAGTCAATGAGAATGAGCAACCAATGCATGGGGCTATGAAAACAGCCCAAGAAATTAAAAAGTGGCTGCCATGGAGTCAAAGTCGTTAGTTTTTGCACAGGGAAGAGAGGAATAAGCACACGAAATATCCTACATTGGGTGGGTGGTAGAAGTTTTAGTTGTTTAAATATAATTCTTTGAGCATTGTTTAAATGTCTTAAAGAGAAGCCTCTTTTGACAAGCCATGGCCTTGAGGGGCCCGTAGGTCAAAGGGCAGATAAAATTTTGATCAAAAAAGCATGCAATTCAAAAGTAAAAAAGATTAACAAGTTGCAGGCAACCAAAAAATGAAAAAATCCAGCACCTCGCTACTTCACTAGCCGAGAAATTTCAAAAAATCTGGCTAGCGAGGTAGTGAGTTGCCAAAAAACCTTCAAAATTTGGCAAGAGTTAGAATGCAATGTGGGTCCTACCTAGAGACAACAACAAATCAGATGGTGACAAGTGGTAGTTATAGAGTGACTGGGTAATGATGTGGTGAGCAAATGTCAAGAACACACTAGATTGTACCATGTGGCACAATCGACGGTCCTCGTTATCTCACCAAGCGAAGTTGCTCACCCGATAACCATAGCAAGATAGTGAGGGTTGCTGAGATCATGACATGTGGCACCAAAGTTGAAGTCACCGGCTAATCTTAGTGTGACATGTGGCATTGGTTGGATGGTTAGAGTGTAGGTTTGACAAGTGGCATGGTCTGATTACGTCAGACGAGCAAGATTAGATAAGATAAGATAAGATAAGATAAATTTATTAATGTCCAACAAAAGACCACAATGTGGGTCTATTGGACTGGAAACTTACAACAAGGAAAAAGCAGACAAACGGAGCACCAAACGGTGTCCAAAAAAGAACAAGCACAACAAAAGAAGAAGAAAGTAGGAAACATCACGGAAAAGATTAGGTATCCGTCTTCACAAGGAAAAAGTCCAATAGTGACTGAAGATTTTTTAAGTAAAAAATATATATTCTTGTTTCCACATTTAGACTAAAATTGAAAATTTGATTTAAAATGTTGGATTTCTATAGTTGAAACTATAGAATACTTTAAAATTTTCATTTTATTCTTTTTATTATGGAAGCCATGAATAGAGGCCTAATTTTCAAATGGCCATATCTAGGGCAATTTTTAACCAAATTGGGCACCCCAATATACCACCAGAATCAGGAAGAGCTAAATTTTTTGAATCTAAGTTCAATTTTTGCATAGGTACTTACTAGTTCATGCTATAAGTCATTTTTTGAAATCTAGGGTATTGGAAGATGAATAGGCAAAACTCATCATTGATCATTAAGAGTGGTTAAAAGACATATGTGAAGGCTTGTTGAATCTTGGGTATGGAGAAAAACTAATCTGAAATGTTTATTTTACCTTTGAGGTCTTATAACTAATTTTTTCCTTTCACTTTGAGTTCCAATTCGACATCAGAAGTTAGTTATCTCTCAAAATCTAAATATCTGAGATTCTTTATGCCTCTGAGAGCCAAAATGACAAGATTTTATTTTTAGTTACAGAGAGAAGGTAGAGAGAGGTTTCTTCTGCTTCTTGGAAGGAATTTTGAAGGGACACTTGTTATCTCTTGATCAGATCTAGGACTCTCTTCTTCTTCCTATATCTATCTTTTTCTTTCTCTTTGTAAGGGTTCTAGTTTTTTGTGACTAAGAAACTAGTAGGTTCCAATCTTTGGAGAAAAACCATTCACTACTGAGATACCAGGTTTTGGATCCAATTTTGATGTGTTCCCATACTGTGATACTATATTCTTCAACAATATTCTCTTCTATTAATAGTAGTAGGAAGGTTAATACAACAAGTTCTTATAAGTTAGGTTTCTCTGTGTTTTCATTTCATGCATATGGTTGTATTGTTTTCAAAGAAATTAATACAAAGAATAGTAGGATGTCATCAGTTTCATCTTGAATCTTGTCTCCTTTCTTAGTAAGCTTCAATGTTTTATGATCTTTGAACAAGGAGCCTAGGTCGTAGTTGCAATCCCTTAAGGTTGTATGATGTTTTATTGTTGCTTATAACTCAAGGGGTTGTGTAAATGCTTCAATAAATCAATAGGGTTGCAAGTTTATTAAGGGGGATATCAGGTAAGAATGAGGTTCAGATTGAGCATAAATGTCTATTTACAAGTTAAATAGATAGATCAAAAATCTAAATATATGTATAAGTACTAGATATCCATATGTATGCATTTGATTCATGAATTTTCCCAATGGTTAAGGTAGTGATCAGCTACAGGATCATTAGTTTCTTACTACTGCATATCTGAGGGTTTGTTGAAATCAACATTATTAATCAAACATTATTTCCCTTTCATGTTGAAGGACCTAAATGTTTAACCCTCACTCATCTTATGCATTCCATAGATTTTCATTCAGCTATTGTAGATCTCTATCATTGCATTAAGTCATTAGGAGATATAAGGGGTTTTAATCTGCTTAATAGGTTTAGGGATATGTTTTGCACTAGTATGATATCATTTGAATTTGATGGCTACTTGCTTAGGTTTAGCAAAGCCTGAAGTAGAATAAGGGTCATGCCTTATAGTTGGCCCTGTGTTTGAGATGATATGTTGATAATGGGAGTTAGCTGCCCCTAGATGTGTCATATTCTCATGGGGTTAATTGAAAACCCTCCAATATTTTCAAACACCAATAGGAGGGCTCTAACCTCCTCAGGATTAATAGCTCTGGCCCTTCCACCACACTCTCTTCATGGAGGAATCTTCTTAACTCAAACCTACAACCACATAGTCCTAGTGCAAACTACCTCACAGTCGGCGTTGTGTCTACACACTCAGGAAAACTTGGCTTTGATACCACTTGATGGGGTTAAGTCCAAGAATAGAATGGACACAGCAGGAAAGTGAAACTTTATTAACTATGAAAATATGCTAATATACTTAGTACAGAGAGAAATAGACTCCAAAACATGCCCTTTGGGCTTACAATAATATAAATCTGGAGATAATTTCCCCTTCCAGTACCTCCTCTCAAACTCCACTCTGAATTGCTTTTTACAATGCCAAAAATGTTCTTAAATAGACCCCAAAGGGTTAAAGATTAGGAATACATTCTAGAAAGTGCTATTTGGCATCCACCACCAAAATAGAAGGCTCCAAAAGTCACATTAGAAGTCGGCGCAAAATTAGAAGAATCTAGAAATGGTAGCCGAACTTTTAGGAGGCATAACTTTTGGACCATTGCTCCGATTGATGAACCATTTACATTTTTGAAAAGCTCTATAAGTGCTATATAGCCCAATGGACCAGCTTCACACATCCCTCATTTTTTGGACCTGTATGAGGTCATTTAACGCCTCTAACTTGACTTTGAAGCATTCTTAGGAGGTCTCTAGAAATCAAAAAACTATAATAACTTCCAAACTGTGGGGCCTTTTGACCTGATTCTTTTTCTAGAATGTTCTAAATTACAATTATAATCATCCCTCTAATTTACACCTTATAACTCATCATAATTATGGCTCAATTACATAGTCCTATTTTTCTAGTATTTACATGTATCCCAAGGTGCTTACAAACTCCAACCCAAAACACTAATAGTGGAACTGTGAAAATTGGAACCTTTATTTGACCCAAATGGGTATCCAAAAATGAAAACACATGAAACAAAAACTATGTCTAGGTATATATATTTTTTGGGTGACACAAGATTGCCCTTATACCTCGAGATGCTCCTTCATTAGTTGTAATTTGATCTCTACTATAAACTCAGTAACAAAATTAACTAGTAGTTCATTATCCTAAGATAACAAACTTTACTAAATGTAAACATGTAAATGTAAAACATAATAAAATATTCAACACAAGTTTGACATTAGGATTTAACATGGAAACCCAATTTGGAAAAAAAACCACCAACAACATGTCACCACTTTTTCACTCTTTTAAAGTGAGCTCTATTAGGAGTCAATCTTGTTAAAGGTTTACACAATACAATAATTGTTCCAATTGTAGTTTCCAACAATATCCCTCTTTGACATTGATGAAAATATCTTAACACCTCTTTCAACACCTCAAATATGTTGCTTTATAGGAATACAATCTCCCCCTCTTTGTTACCATGCAATCCAAAATATTTCACTTTCATGAGTGACCACTGTTCTTAGTTTTATTCTAATTCTCATCTTTGCAATTTTAGAAACTCCCTTTAAGTTTTATAAAAATCCCTTTAGTAATTATGTTCATTTCTTTCAAGATTTATCTCTTCCTCTATAATATTTCTCTTCGTCTATACTATATCTCTCCCTCTTTGACAACAATGCCAAACATGTAATGCCCCGCCTGGAGATCCTTGGAAACAAGGATTGAAATCAAGCCAAGATTTTTCTTTTTACAAGTATAAATGCACATGAAAACATCATACAAGGATCACAATGATCGCAACAGAAGACTTCACCACAATCTCGACAACCAACAGATCTCCAAATGCGACTACCGACTAACACATGTGAACAAAAGCCAACAACCACCACAACAAGATGAGAGCTCAAGAAATGACCACTCATCAACAAAAAACCAAGATGGGGTAAAATAAAGAATCTTGAAAATTGGCTAAGCCTAAAATCCTGAAGCCCTGAAAATTGGCTAAGTCTAGAATTCTGAAGCCTTGAAGTTTCCTAGAATCTATAACTTATCTCTGAGAGGTCTGAAACCTATCTCAAAAGATTCGTTGTATTTATTAAAATATATCTTAATTATAAGAAACTTATACTTAAACAATATATTTTAAACCCCAAGAGGCTAAAATAGAAACATGAGAATTGGATTACAAGAGAAACCAACTGAATCAAAATGCAACAGCATAGGGTTGAAGAACACCCAAAAGGGTAGCCAAAACAACCCTCAAAAAGTTTGGAACATGACGAAAAGTTCCTGCTGTTTTCCCTCGCAGGTTTTTACAAAAAATCATGTGGCACTACTTACTAAGGGAGGGCGACACTTCTTCTTAAGGTGTGCGACACTCTTCCAGTGTTGTACGACATATCTCAAGAAGGTGTGCGATACTTTATAGGATCGTAGGACACTTCTCAAGAAGGCGTGTGATACTTTATAGTATCGTATGACACAGTTTGTATGGGTGTCCGATACATTATTATGTCACACAATGCTAACAAAATGTCGCCTATAGAAACATGAAAACACTTAAAGAACTCAAAAAAAGGGAAAAACACAGAGAAAACCTCCACACCAGGGAGTACCAGATCCACATAAATCAAGGAATGAATACTCAAAAGCACTAACAACAAGGAAAGAGGAACATCTAACCATCTAAACCATAATAGTGAGGAACATACTGAAAACAACATCGCAGTAAACATAAATAATATCACAATTAAAAAATAACCAAATTAAGTACGTGGTTCCTCCCAACTATCAATAGCATCATAAGACCATCATGGGTCCTAGCCATCCCCTGCGCGTAACATCCCAAGCCACCGACCAGATCGTCAGTACTATCATAATAGGGACGTCACTACTAAAACATGCAACAATATAAGCATAAGGAAATATAACATGCTAGTAGTAAAGCATAAGATAATCCTACAGTAGATACCATCATCTATCACATGCTAAATAGTAGTAAGCAATAGATATACTACTAAATCAAATCACATCATCTAATCATATGCTAAACATCATGATAAGAGAATGCATCAAATAAACTAACATCATTTAAACATGATATCCAAGCATTCCAATGAAAGCATAAATCACAAGGAAGCATACTTTGAAACTCGAAGTACCAAGTGAAAGCATCCAGCAATAGTTGCACTAGAACAAAGATCGTCTCTATACACTGATCCCTAGTAGTGGTGAAGGTAGCTATGCCTCCCAACCACATGGAACCCGTAGGTCCACACCCACCGTGCTGATGGAGATAAAGATCCAACCACAAACACACATAAAGCACAACATCCATGGCTAACACTCACGCTAGACAGTATGATGGTTGCAACCCAAAACCTAAGACAATGCAAGGAGTATAGGTCTTGGTCAGATACTCAAAAGGCTACTAAGTAGGCGCTAACATCATGGAGAGTCGCTTGGCATCAAAAGGCCCAAGTTCGGATCTGCATAGCTCAACTCCCTCAATGGAAGGCCAATACATTGTGTAGCTCAACTCCCTCAACGGAAGGCCAATACAAAAAAGTACCATTTTATTATCTTAAGTTTTATTACCATTCACACATTTTATTAGTTATCACTTATTTAAAACTTCCTATCCTCCGCCAACCCTATGGGACTAAGGTCACCAAGCTATGAGATAGAAGCCCCCTCCATATGCTACCCTACCCTACCCATGCTCATCCTATGACAAGTGCCCATGGGCATGCATACTCCCATCCCAACCCCAATGATCATAACTTCTAGAAGTACCATGAAAGATCGAGCCTCGCAAGTCACTCAAAAAATGCATGCGGACATACTCATGTGTGGTGCACCACCATCATGAAGATCATAACACAAGGATAGGAATGAGAACACAATGCAAAGAAAACACCCAACTCAAAAAAAATGAGAAGGATAGATTCTACACGAATCCCAAAGCTAATAAAACCATACATCATGAAATCACTCAACCGGCCTCAATCCGAGAGATTGGATTCTACATGAATCCCAATGATGTAACAAGACCAAACATCATGAACTCACTCAATCGGCCTCAATCCGAGAGTATGGATTCTACACAAATCCTAGCATTCATGAAACAAAAGCAAAGGTGTAAGAGAAACCATAACAACAGTTAACAAATCACTCAACCGAACACAAAGTCGAGAGTACGGGTGCAACACACATCCCAATGCAACAAAAGTGCAATAGTGGTCTAACTAATATCCAAATAGATCATCGAAGTCCACAACCCACATTGTGTCAAGAAAACTCGAGAAAATAGGGCGGCATGCAAAACGAGGTAAAAACTCCAATTTTTAGAAAAACTCCAAAATTAAAACCCATTTGACCTTTGGGTTCAAAAATCAAAAAAATCCAAAAATAAATGGAATCAGAGACTATATGCAAAAATGGCTAGCATAATGGTAAACTCCAAACCCTCATATCAAGAAATAGAGAAATTTTCATACCTGCCCAACCAGGTATAACTAGCATATAAAAATGGAGGGGAACACTAGTTCTCAGCCTCCAAACAAACGGCTACCAAAAATAGAAGCAGAAATGGAGCAGAAACAATAAAATAGGAAAGCCCTACCTTACAACCAAAAGGGAAAAATTAGAATCTAAACTAGAAAATAAATATCTCGCAGAAGTAGCTAAAAATTGCAGCAATCCAAGGTTTCCTCGAGCTGGATGCAATGAGCCCAACTTCGCGATGATCCCACGCCCATAGCTCCCACAACGAACAAAACAATAAATCCTCATGAAGAGGATTTTTGGGTTTTACTCTCCAACTTTCCAATTTGAAAGTGAGAAGTTAGGAATTAATTTCTTTTTTGGATACTTATTCACTTTTCAAGTGAATAATTGATTACGGCAAATAATTAGCCAACCTAGTTAAACCCTAAATCAACCCAAATGAAAATAGGCTATTCCTATAAATAGAAATTCATCTATGGAAAAGTTGCTAGAAATTAAAATAAAACAATTAAAAAGCTTGAAAACCCAAAAATACCGAAATCTCCTTAATAACTTTCGTGAAATGCGAACCTCTAAATGCATAGACACGCTTACTAGTCTAATCACATAATGCAAATGAGTTCGGATTTAATAATCATCGAAGGGTTTAATTTAAACATTTTAATAAAGGATACGTCGACCCTATAAGGATGACATTGGTAAAATATGAATGGTTGAATCACTAACTCCATGTGCCACTGCCAGGGATATAAATCTTGCACACTAAACAACATGATCAAGTGCAATTGCATATAATAACATAGCTGAAGCAATAAATGCATTAAATCACCTAATTTAACCATTTAATTAATTATATTAAAATAATCTATTTACATCACTCACGTTCACATAAAGCATAACAATGCAGGAATAAAGTAAATAACCATAGCATTAAATCCATCACATAACATAATCAGATGTATGTCCTCCAAATAACTAGATATCATCATAAAACACACTGTCATCTCAAAATGGCATCGCCATGCAATATGATCAACTGAACAACATAGTAGTCTAATATCTATGATACTGAAATCAAAGTGAACATCTGACCCTCAGGTCGTCTCAAATGTAAAACATCACATAAGAACAGATATCTCTCAGATCAAAAATATAACAAAGTAAATGTCCACAGCACATAACCAAATAATCCCACATGAACAATCCATTTCTAATTATTAATGCATTTAATAAATATTGATTACTCTGCATTAAAAAGGCATTTAAAACACATAAGCAAACACAATCATAAACATGACTAACTATTGCTACAGGAACCTAGTCCAGTGTAGCATGGTAATAGAACATAGTGCAATCTCTGCACACATCTCAGGGTAATCACGAAACAACCTCATGATACCACATCAATCTTGGTAACTACTAGCACAAACCTTAGTGAACCATAAATCACATCATAATCTCAAAGATTAGTCAAAAGCATAATCAAAGCAACTGATATAGAAACATAAATTCAAACACCTCGATGGTGTAGACCACTCAGGTTCACAATCCTGATCCCATCTCAACAAAAGATCAGCAAGGTTGGATCCATCAGGATGACTTATAGAAGTCAAATCGGAGAGGCACTACAAAACACACTAGCTTTCTTAGCTTTAATTATTTCATACATCTTAATTATGTAGATTTTTGCATGTCTAGCTAAATTTTTTTCATCTATCTATGACTGACCTATTATGATGTTCTCCTTCTTTACTTGACTTCCTTTGGCATCTCCCAAAGTAGAATTTTTTGCATCATTGTGTATGGTATTCTAATGAGCACATTTGATGCAATGTACCATTCCTCCTTAAGTTTATTTTCTTAGGGGAATCACCCCTAGTTTAAACCTCTAAGATATTCATGAGCATCTTTAGGTAAGGATTTAGTCAATATGTCTGCAATTGTTTCTTTGGTGTGTACATATTCTAACTTTACTGCTTTGTCTTGAATTAGTTTTGTCAATTAGTGATACTTGATAGCAATGTGCTTTATTTCAATGTGAATTACTAGATTCTTTGATATGTTCATAGAACCTTTGTTATCACAATAGATAACCACTAGATCTATGATTTCTACTTCCATTCCTTTCCAAAATTTATTAATCCACATAATGTTTGAATAGTTCACTACAACTATCACATACTTGTCCTCAATTGTTGATTAGGGAATACAGTTCCATTTCTTGCTTTTCTATGACACCAATCTCTTTCATGGAAAGAATGCAACTCCACTCATTATTTTTATGTCATCAATATTTCTTTCTCAATCTGAGTTAGTGAATACATTTAGTTCAAATCTATCACTTCTCTTGAAATACAATCCATAGTCTTATGTACCTTTTAGATATCTTAATATCCTTTTCAATTCCATCATATGATTCTCCTTAGGATTTACTAAAAATATAGCAACTATCCCAATAGCTAATGCAATATCAAGTCTTCTATGAACAACATATTGTGATTTTCTAATCATTGATTTGTATAGTACATCTGGTTCACATCATCAGATTCATCACTTTTAGAAAACTTGTGTCAAGTAGACATAGGTGTGCTCACTGGTCTTGATTCTTCCATTTCAAAAAAAAGTTAGTATCTCCTTGATATATTTGGACTGAGTAACATGGAAATACAAAACTTCATTTGACATACTTGTAGTTCAATAAAAAATGAAATTTCACCAAACATTGACATCTCAAATTCCTTCTTCATTTCATCAGCAAATGATTTTCATAATACTTCTTTTCCTCCAATTATAATGTCATCAACAAAAAAATTAGATAGTAGTACTTCATTGTTCTTATCAGTCTTTGAGTATAGATTGTTCTTATCATTTGTCCTTTCAAAACCAATCTTCACCAAATAATTTTGTAGTCTTTCATACCATTATCTTGGGGCTTGTTTCAATCTATATAGAGAGGTTTTTTAAGTTTACATACCATATTCTTCTTTTCCAAGTCCAAAAATCCTTCAAGTTTTTCTATGTACACTTCTTCCTCAAGTATACAATTTAGAAAAGTAGAATTGATATCCATCTAATATACCTTGAAATTATTGTAGGCTGAATATGCAAGTAGTGTTCTGAATCCTTCAAGTCTTGCCATAGGAGAAAAGGTTTCTCCATAGTAAACTCATTCTTCTTGAGCATATCATTTGCATACTAATATTTTTTTGTTCCTTATAACTTTACCTTTTTCATTCAACTTATTCCTAAAAACCCATTTTGTTCCAATTACATTTTGTCTTTTGGTCTTGGTACTAGGGTCTAAGTGTTATTCTTATCAATTTGTTCAATTTCCTCATTCATTGCCTAGATCTTATCTTCATTTTCTAGAGAACCCTTTACTATTTTGGGCTCAAATTCACAAAGTAAGAATGTATCATTTATGAGTCTCTTTCTTGTCATAACACCAATTTCTACATCTCTAATGATTTTTTTAGGTTTATGATGTCTTCTTACATACTTGGCTAGCATAGGCAGTCTCATTCTCTATTCTTCAACAAGTTCATCTTGAAAAATAACCTCAAGTTCATTATTTCTTTCTTGTTCAAGTTCAAGTTTAGGTTCAACATGCTCAACATTGTCTATCTGATGGTCGACATCTTCTACCTATTGCTTGGCACCCATGGGCTATTTTCTTCTCAACAACTTGTTGTTGCACTTAATTATTTCATGTTTGTTGAGAAACTACAACTTGGTTTGTTTGTTCATTAGGAGTGCTAGGAGAACCATCACCCACATATATGAATGCATTGTAATCTTTAAGTTCTTCCTTAGATTCAATATCATTTCTTTCTACAAATTCATCAACTTTCAAATTTTCACTTTCCACAACTTTATTAGTATTAGAGTTTAAACACTTGTAAGATTTAGTTTTTTGTGGAATATCCTAGTAATGTACCTTCATCATTCTTTGAATCAAGTTTTCCATTCCTAATTTCTTTTAATAAATAGCATTTTCTTCCAAGTATTTTGAAATATTTCACATTAGAAGCATATCCATACCATAATTCAAAAGGTGTAGCATTTTTTATCTTTCTTGACTTTTACTATGTTTAAGGTATAGATAATAGTACTGATAACTTCTCTCCAATAATTTTGTGATACATTCTTCTCCATCATCAACGTTCTTGCACAATTCATTATTGATTTATTTCTCCTTTTAGCTATCCCATTTTGAGGAGGGGTCCTTGGTACTAACATCTATCTTTTAATTTCTCTATCATTGTAGAATTTATTGAACTCATTGGAAATTAATTTACCACCTCTGTCAAATCTCAAACACTTCAAACTCTTCCCTATTTCTTTTTCAACTCTGGCCAAATACCACTTAAATAACTAAAAGCATTAGATTTAGCTTTGAGAAATATCATAGTCATCATCCTAAAATAGTCATCAAAAAATAGAATTAAATACTTATTTCCATAGAAACTTTGAACATCAATAGGTGCATAAAGGTCAGTACGATCCAATTCCAAAATATCACTAGATGTGTATGTTTTTCTGTTGAAACTAGACTTTGTCATTTTTCTCAATTGAAATTGTTTAGACATAGCATTTTTAGGATTATTTAGTTTTTTCAACCTTCTTACTTTATTAATTTTACTAATGTTTACCAAATTGTCAAAATTCACATGTCATAACCTTCTATTCCATAACCAAACATCTTCTTGTTGTGCAGACAAACATGTCTCATTAGATAAATTTGGATAGGACAAGTAAATTTTTGTTTGATCACCACTTCCAATCAACTTACAATCAACATCATATACCTTGCCCTTTCTGTGATGGAATTCAACTCGGTATCTTGATTTGTTTAAATGTGAAACACACAATAGAATATAGTTAAGTCCTTCCACCTAGTAAACATAGTTACACTTGATTTTGTTAGTCAATTGAATTGTACCACTATTTTTTACACAACCACCTTTGTATGGTCTACTATCCTCAAATTTATCTCTATCACCATTCATATGATTAGAGAATTTTCTATCAATTATCCATCTATCACTTTTGTTCACATATGAAATTGAAGTATTTTTTCCATCTTCATCAGAATCATGTTTCATAGTAGCATAGATAACTTCTTTATCATTAATTTTAGATTTAGTGTAAGTTTATTCTTCAACAATATAAAATTATTTCATACCTATGTCATCATTTTTCTTCTTGTAGTCTTGGTCATCTCTCCTTTCTTTGTACTTTCTTTCCTTTCTCTCATCCTCATCTTCTCTGTTAGGAGATCTTGCATCTATATGACCAACCTTGTTGCATGAAAATCAAATTATAGGTAATTTACCTTTGCATTTACCTCTACCTCTTCCAAATACTTTTGCAATGAGTGCTTCAAGTTCATCAAGCTCATCATTAGATGTGTCATTACCACTCTTCACATGTTTTCCTTTTCTTTTGCTAAGAACCAATTGTGACTTAAAAGAAAATTCAATAGTAACAGGTTTGTAGTTATCAAAACTTTACCTCTCAAAAGTAATAAGTCTACCAATTACACCTTTTAAATTCAAAGTGTTACCTAGAGTACATCTCAACTCTTGTATTGCAAAAACCCTAATGGCATATATAAGAATTAGAGTTCTCAATACCTTTCTTATCAATGTTTCATCTTCAATCATTCAATTTGCACCTTGAAGAGCAGTGGAAACTTTCTTTATTATTGTAAAAAGGTGTACTATGTTCTCACTTTCCATCATTCTCATTTCATCAAATTTTACTCTCAAACTCTCTGATCTAGCTCTCAAGACATTGTCATCTCCTCCATATGTGGTCTTGATTTTGTCTCATATATGTTTTTCACTGTCACACACATTTATATCATCAAAATTAGCATAGCTTTGGGATGAAGAAATCTTCAATGTTGACTGATTGTATTCTTTCTTTCCTTTCAATTTTTGAGAAGTTAGAGGAACAATAGTTATCTTCACATATTCATTGTCCACAAAGTTTATTGATGCATCACTAATATTGGATATGAGTAGCCTCATCAATATTTTCAACTTTGGTACCTACCTTTTGTTCAAACTTCTCTATTTAAGAACAAATTCTTTGCTACCAATTTTTAGAATGTTTAGAATAACTGAGAGGGAGGGGGATGAATTAGTTAATCAAGGTCCATAAGTACCATTTGAACAATTAAATATTAAAAAACATATTTTCTGCATATCTTGGTATAACTCGGTCTCTACTGTAAACTCATTAAGAAAATTAACTAATAGTTCATTATCATAAGATAATAGGGTAAAAGTACAAAGTTATGTGTCCTTTCAAGATGACTTATCAGAATGATTAAATTTGATTATTTCTATCAAAAAATCAATTTTTTTCAAACATATGATCTAGATAAATTCATTCTAGCTAAGTTATATATGGTCTCACACTTTTCGAATTGGAAATGTCTATTAAATGCATGTTTTATGCTAGTTTGTATCCAATCACTAAAGAAATAGAAATATTTCAGAAAACTAACATTTCAATAACTCTTACTATTTTTTATGATATTTTTTTAGTAACATATAAACACCATTTTGTAGTGCTCAAAGTCAAGAATATTCTCATATAGAATTTCTAGTGTTTTAATTAGATATAATATATTATAATTCAAAATTTTTACAAGCACGCATTTTAACACTTGAAAAGATGTCAATTTTAACAAATAAAAAATATTAAATCATATCAAAAAAATAATAAAAAATTATATGACATTCTAGAGGAGAGAGTCCTCTTCCATAATGTATAATTTTTCTTTTGGTTAGAATAGATTTGTTTTGAAAAATACCGTGGGAAATGAAAACTATCGATTTTAGGTGAGTTGAATTTTGAATCATTATAAAAGAGAAAATATAGGTCTAAAATCAATTTTTATTTTTCATTATTCTAGCTATATATGTTATCCATAACATAGTCTAAGTTCAGATGAAAATATGTTTATTTCCATATAGTTTTGTAGTGGGAACTAAACCCCTAATTTTTAGCATTTTTTAGCAACTAAAAAATTATCTTTAAAAAATAGGAAAATATATTAATTCTTATTCCAAATAATTATTAAAAGTTATAATCCTAAACTTCATCCATTTCTACACATTTCATTAGGTTACTTCGTTTTCAAATTCTAAATAATAATACCAGTTTTATATCATTAAAGGTGAATAGTTATACTTTTGTTAGCCTTTTCCTTTACAAAAGGGTAACATAGGTTTGTTCTTTTAGCCAAAATACTTTATTGAATGTAAACATGTAAATTTAAAACACAATAAAATAGTCAACATGAGTTTGACACTAGAATTTAACATATAAACCTGATTTGGGAAAAACCACTAGCAACATGTCAACACTTTTTCATTCTTTTGAAGTGAGCTCTATTAGGAGCCAACCATGTTAAAGGTTAACAATACACACTATTAAATGTGATCTCATTAAAGGATTTGATTACCCTATTAAGAGTATCCTTGTTAGAGGACTTTAATCATTCCATTAGAATATCACCTTGCTAAAGGAGTTACATAGACTATTAAGTCCTTCAATGACTATTATGTCAACCTTTTATTAAAAGGATTTCAATAAAAACTATTTACAATGATTAGAAATAAAACTATAAGGTTTGATCTATATGATTACAACTCATTTTTGTAGTTTCAAATCTTTGTTCTGTTCTTGTGTTGATTCTTTGATAAGCCTTCCTTGTCACCTCTATCCTTGATTTTCTTGGCAACCCTTTAAGATTTCACCTATCTCAAACTTAAGCCTTCTTCTTATATTATCTTATCAACCTTAGCAACTTTGTTCACTCTTACTAGAAACACACATAGATTCATTGTTTTTTCTCTTCTACACATGTCTTATTCACTTTCTTATCACACTCTTCATGTGCTTCCTCCTCTTTTTTCAAAGTTTGGCTATGCAACTACTAAAATAGGTATTTATGAACTTTTTCCTTTTCAATAATAACTATAGATCTTAGAGTTTGTGATTTGATTCATCAAATTCATTTTATCTATTCATCTTTCTTCTTTTCTAGAAAGTTCTCATCAAATTCGATCATTAGGTATGATACCAAATCCTCTCCTAGAATTAAATGATCTAACTCATCAATCTTATCTTCAACATACTTTCCATATCCGAAGAAATAAATTAAATTTGTTGGAAATCATGATTTCTCACACACATTCAAAAATACTATCACTTGACCATTACTAAGTTCTAACACCCGATCATCACTTAGTTTCTTGGTCAGTGTAGAACTTATAGCTCGACATCAACTTGTTTTCTTAGTAAATAATGATGCTCAGTCAACATTGAATTTTATTGGTTCTTGCTATGGCTTGGTTGACACTAGCATCACTCAACACGAACTATAGAGTTCCTTGATCTTTTACTCTATTCCTCGGTGAAGCTTTACATAAGTGATATATCTTGACTTGTGTTGTAAAGACTTGAATAGAAATATGATATAAAAATTCAATTTATTTTGTCAAACTATAACTAATCAAATGTCCATTGTAGCTTCCTTTTCATAGCTCAACCTTCCTCTACGTGTTTTTGTTATGAAAAACTTCTCAAATCCTCTTCATCAATAAAATAGATATGATATTTAGATAAGATTGAAACATGTCTCATCAGTAGATTTGCACCAATGACAATACAATAATTAATCCAATTATAGTTTCCAATAGTGTCTATCTATATATCTATTATCTATCTAATGATTGATTTGTTATATTATGTAACATTCTTAGTTAGTATTATTTATAAAGATGGGTTCTTATTTGAAGATTTATATTTTCTTGTAAATATTCCATTTAATATAAATTGTGTCTTATCATAAAACTTAATCAAATATTATATATTTTTCCTTAGATAATAGTACTTTATTTTTATAATATATTAATTAAAATTAAGTTAATAATTCCTTTTGAAAAAAACATGATAGAAATTTTATAATCTTAAAGTTCAAAATAAATATAAAAATTTCATCAATAATAATAATAATAATTAATTAGTAATACAAACACATATTAGTAAAAATATAAATAGATTCTAGCTAAGAATCTCATTAATGTCTTGAATCCAAATATTGTGAGTTCTGAAGCTTTCCCAGTTGCTAGTAGATTCATCTTAACTTTTTTCTCATTTCTTCACTATGGATTATGAAGGTGACTCTAAAGGTTTGGATACTTTTTGGAAACCTAACTTCCTTTCTAGTAGTGTTTAAAGACAGAGAAAGAATTCTCAACATACTACATTCCCTCATTCATAGAATGGATTGAAATGGATAATGAGTAATGTTTATGCTCCTAATTATAATATTTTTAGGAAAAGCTTATGGTTTGAGGTGATGGTGGAAAGATCTTTGTGTCTTATTGGTAACTCAATGGTCATGGGGGATTTTATATGCCTCTCTAACCCTTTGAGAAAAAAAGGATTGAAATATGGAATTCTTATATTCTACTATGGACCACTACATATTTGTAGAAATTGATACACTTTTAAATATTAAATTACAAGGAGGCTCCTTCAATTTGTCCTATATGAGGATTTAAGATCAATTTATTCAAGTTAAGACTTGATAGATTCATCCTATCCTACAATTAGGACATCCTTAATGATTTCTTTATATCTTATGTTGTTATATATAGTTTAGATCACCATCCTATAATACTTCAATGGGATCCTAAGGTGTATTTTTATAAGCATCCCTTTAGATTTGAACTCATTCATGTATACCATAAAATCTAAAATTTGGTTCCCATCTTGAGGATTGCTAGATCATCAAATTAAAATAAAATGATATGTTTAGGTTATCCAATAATTTGAAGAATGTAAGGGGAAATATTAGACATTGGAATAAATAGACCTTTGATAATATTTTTGAACAAAATTCCATACCCAAAAACAACCAACAAAGAAATCAAATCGATGTGGAAACCTTATGTTGGGATAAAAACTAGAAAAAATAGGAAAAGTTTTAGATAGAATAGTTTCACAATATCATTAACTAAGATAAAAAATTATGGAAGAAGAGATCTAGAGCCCAATGGATATTGGAAGGAGACATGAAGACCAAATTCTTTCACCAATCAATTATAAAATAGAGAAAAATGAATCTTATAAAGTAATTGATTTCTCCATAAGAAACATTACTTGACTAAATGACATTGATAATGAAGTTATGGGTTACTTTAAGGATATTTTGACTAAACCTCCTCCAAATAACCCTCCATTGGAAGGAAAACGAAATTCTCTCCTAGATTTTGTTCCCTCTTGGTTATATCATGAAGATATTTCTTGTATGGAAACACATGTAACTATTAAGATGTGAATTATTCTACCTTCTCCCTCATTCATTTTAAGTCCTCAAGAATTTCTCCTCTATTTTTTTTTTCATAACTACTAGCATATAGTTGATACATATGTCTTTTGGCTGGCCAAAGAGTTCTTAACTTCTAGTGTTATCCTTAGACAACTAAATAATACCTAAACATTGTCCCCATCCCTAAAGTTTCAAGGTAAAATAAAGTGAAGGATTTTAGGGTTATTTGCCTCTATAATATGATCTACTAAATTTTCTCTAAACTTGTAGTTTCTAGAAGCAATCCTTACCTTGAGTAAATTATCCAATGGCGCGAAGTGGGGTTTTTTCATAGGAGACATCATAGATTATGTTCTCACAATTCAAGAAGTGCTTCATTCTATGGAGAAATGTAAAAAGGAAAGTATGATATTAAAACTACATATCTCCAAGGCCTATGATATGGTCTCTTGTGATTTCCCAATGCTAGTCTTGCACAAACTGGGCTTCAGAGGCAAGATTTTGAAATTGTTGGAGGTGTGTTTCGAAACTCCCAAATTCTTGATTCTTATTAATGGTTCCCCAAAAGGATTTGCTAAGGGTTCCTAGAGGCCTAAGACAAGGTGACCCCCTTTCCCCTTACCTATTCATTAATTTAGCTATTGTTCTTGATTAAACTATTTGTATAATTATCACTAACAATATTGTCAAAGGGATCAAACCATCCTTTATTCCTATTATTATTTCTTATCAGTAGTTTCTTGATGATGGCCTCTTTGTTGGGAAATCTACTATTCTAGAAGAAAAGGAATGTAATGGTATTTATGGTGAATTGGCCTTAGTTTCTATACAAATACTTAACTTAATAAAAAGTGCCCTCTTCTTTTTCAATACATTAAAAATATTGTAGAGTAAGATTGTGGATTTTCTAGGGTGCCAAATGGCTCATATCTTGTAACTTTATTTGGGTTTGCCCTTATTTATTGGTAAATATTATATTGAAATTTGTTCAAATAATCTTGAGCATATTCAATAGAAGTTAGTAGCCTAGAGAGGATCCTTAGTAATGTGAGCAAGCTTTAAATTCTCACTATAGTGATTTAGAGTACCTCTCAATATTTTATGACCTTGTTTCACATACCAATTTCTTGGGATACCAATATGTATGTTAATAAGAGGCATTTTCTTTAGGTAGATTTCAAGGAGAAGAAGTGCTTTTCACATTATAATTGGGAAATGACCTTCTCCCTCAAATGATCAGGGAGGTCTTAATGTTATTGTTAAACTGATTGTCTTGACATTTTTTTGCTAACTAACATTAGTTGAAATATTATGAACTCTAAAGTGGAATGGGCTAAAATTATGAGAGTTAAGTATTTACACAATTTCAAGGGTTAAATCCTTGTTAAAATGTCTCATCTAATAAGTTCTAATATCTACAATAGCTTTCAAAAAATTGCTCCTCTTGTAACCCAAGGATGTTTTGGGCAGTTACACAATGACAATGATGTGAATTTCTAGTTGGATCCCTAGGCCAACCAACCTCCTCTTTATTTCCACTCAGTGTCCCCAACATTAATTAATATTTTTAGAGAGCAACTAGAAAATAAGCTCATTGATTACTAAGATTCTTTGGGTGTTCCTCTCATATGGAAAATTGACACTAAATTGTACAAGATGACTCTTAAATAGATTGTTGTTCATCTCATTCAAACTTATCTCTAGGTTCTATAGATTGAATCAAAAGGATAACTTGATATGGAGGAATTCCAAGTTTAGAGATTACACTATGAAAATGGGTTTCATTCTTCTTACCCCCAAATGGCCTCAAGAATTTGACTAGGGAATTAGGATATGGAAGCTCAAGCCTTTTTCCAACTTTTTGGGGTGGATAATATGTTATAGGAAAATTGTTACATTAAATTACATGCAAAAAAGAGGTATCCATTTAGTTAATAAGTGGGTTTTGTGTGAACAAGAAGGAGAAACCATTTCCCATATTTTGTTCTCATTAACCTTTTCTTGGGAGATCATTCAACAAGATCTAGATCTATTTAATTACCATTTCTATTAGAATAATAATAACAAAGAGGTGGTTAATTCATATATTCCTCCCACAAATAACCCTTTTACTAAAGAAGTATGGTGGAATAATCTTATCTATGGAAGATGGTATCTTTAGAAAGAAAGACATAATAATATCTTTAGAGATAAAAGAAAAGATGATAATATCATGTTCCCTTCCCATATTCACATCATTAAGAAAAAAATGAGGATTATTCATCCCCCAAGGCATGACACCCCTATGAAGTCATTACACTAGGATATTACAAGAATTTAGAATCTTGTAGAATGTTTAAAGTTTATCAAAACCACTACAATTAGGTTAAGAAAATATATAAAATCCCCTCCCCCCATTCCAATTCAATTGAATTGAACTTTGATAGCTTGTCACTTGGAAACTGGGATTAGGTGGTAGGGGTAGCCTCATTAGGAATCCCAGAGGGATGGTTGTGGCTGCATATGTGGTTAATTTAGGTACTCAAACATCTTATGTGCCAAAAATTATCTCCCTTTTCCATGGTATCGATTTGGTGATTGGAAAATGTTTCAAGAAAATAATTGTGGAAGTGAATGATCTGAATGTGATCAATATATTGAACAATAGAGATAGTGTGGGATGGAATGTGTAGGACATAATAAAAAAGAAAAAATAGTTAATTATAATGGTGGATAAGGTGAAATTCCATCACACATATTAGGAGGGATATAACACCACCAACAGGTTGTCTTACCTAAGAGAGTACACTAAGAACATAAAAATATGGGAAAATATGCAATATATTCCCTTAGAGGTGTTAGTCCCAACTGATAATGTTGTTAATGTATGTGAAAGCTTCATATTAATTGTTATCTTGTCATTTATGTCAAGCCTTAGCTGGTTATAAATTATTCTAATTCAATAGAGTGCCATGTCATTTGATTGATGAACATGATTTGAAGAAAGTTTGATGATGTAAGTGTTGATAAGTGTATGGTTTTTAATGGTAAGTCAAATGAGTTAGACTCTAATAGTATAATATTGGTTCGATTTTTTTTACACGATAACTAGAAAAAAATTCTAGAGAAAGTCAAATTGTGATATTGCTATCAAGATTTAATTATGTAGATTTTGAGTCAAACTCATTGACCTATGTTTCATGAATAGTGATTCACATGAATCCATATCTCATGAGAATAAAAGTAACATTTAACATGCATTAGATCTAGGTGATTCTCACTAAGGTGAAGCAATGTGACTTTGTGGGAGGTCACCCATCCTAGTACGACTCCAGCTTGAGTGTGCTAAACTATAGAGTTTTCTCCAAGGTTAAACCCACTCTTCTTGCAAACCCATTTGCAAAACCTTCACCAAGTGTTGTGACTTATGAACCATTCATTAAGAAGCCCCTTAATCTCATCAATTAATAAGTACGAGATATTTTCCACAACAAGTCAAATTATGATATTGCTATCGCGATTTAACTGTGTAGTTTTTGAGTCAAACTCATTGACCCATGTTTCATGAGTAGTGATTCACATGAATCCATCTCTCATGATAATAAATAGAACATTTCACACTTATTGGATCTAGGTGATATTCATAGAGGTGAAGCACTAAGACTTCTTAGGAGGTCACCCATCCCAGCACTAGTCTAGCTTGAGTGCATCGAACTATGAAGTTTCCTCCATGGTTAAACCCACTCTACTTGCAACCCCATTTGTAAAACCTTCACCAAGTGTTGTGCCTTATGAAAAATTCATTAGAAAGCCCCTTAAGCTCATAAATTGATAAGTAGGAGATATTTTCCATAGCAAGTCAAATTATGATATTGCTATTAGGATTTAACTATGCAATTTTTTATTCAAATAGAGTGAAGTTTTTGCAAATGGGGTTGCAAGAAGAGTGGGTTTAACCATGTAGGAAACTTTTTAGTTAAGCACACTCAAGATGGAGTAATACTAGGATGGGTGACCTACCAAGAATTCCCAGTGCTTCACCTCTATTAGCATCACCTAGATCCAGTTAGTACTAAATTTTCCATTTATTCTTATGAGAAATTGATTCATGTGAATAACTAAACATGAAATATGGGTCAATGAGTTTGATTCAAAAACTAAATAGTTAAGTCCTAATAGCAATATCATAGTTTGAATTACTATGGAAAATATCCTACTTATCAATTGATGAACTTAAGGGGATTTCTAATTAATGGTTTATAAGGAACAACACTTGGTCAAGGTTTTTAAAATGAGGTTTCAAGTAGAGTGTGTTTAACCATTGAGGAAACTTCATAGCTAAGCACACTCAAGATGGAGTAGTACTAGAATAGGTGACCTCCTAGAAAGTCTCGGTGCTTCATCTCTGTGAGAATCACCTAGATAAAATGAGTGCTAAATAGTCTATTCATTATCATGAGAGATGGATTCATGTGAATCACTACTCATGAAACATGACTCAATGTGTTTGATGCAAAAACTACATAGTTAAATCCTAATAGCAATATTACAATTTGACTTCTTGTAAAAAATATCTCCTACTTATTAATTGATGAGCTTAAGGGACTTTCTAATGAATGCTTCATAAAGCACAACACTTCATGAAGGTTTTGTAATTGGGGTTACAAGAAGAGTGGGTTTGACCATGGAGGAAACTCTATAGTTAAGTGTGCTCAAGGTGGAGTAGTGCTAGGATGGGTGACCTCTGAGGAAGTCCTAGTGCTTCACCTCTATGAGAATCACCTAGATCTAATGACTGTTAAATGTTCTATTTATTCTCATGAGAAATAGATTCATGTAAATCACTACTCATGAATTATGGGTCAGTGAGTTTGACTCAAAAACTACATAGTTAAATCTTGATAGCAACATCACAATTGTTTTACATGATTTGAATAAGTGTATGAGGTACATGAATGAATGGACACATTATTAATCAATTCTAATATAGAGTAAGAAAAATGTAATTTTAACTAAGAATAAGAATGAATAATATTTTAAGAAAATATTTAATCTGAGGTCAACATTTAATGAAAATAAAGATTGTTTGAGAAGTTTCAAGTATAAAGATGAAATTTTTTACAAGATCAATGACTAGAGAAATTTAAAGAAGATCTAATGAAGGAGATTTAACAATTGGAAGTGAAGCACAAAATTCAAAGAAAAATTATATTACATGTGCACCTAGATTCAATGAACATAAAACTAATAGAGATCTAATGATTCTAATTAAGCTAAAAAAAAAGAAGATTCTAGAGGTATGGAAAAAAAATTCTATTTAAAATATGAGTGTGATGTTTATTTTTGTTGGTTGAGTTGATCAAGTTGATGTAGGAATAAGGTGAACTAAGAAGAACAACATTGCAAATATCAGGTAAAGGAAGTGATAAGCTAAAGTGTGGAGTACGTAAATCAACAAGTAACAAATCAAACAACCAAGATTGAGTGAAGTAGAGATTTGAACAAGAAAGGTAGTGCTATACCTAACATATCATTTCATTGTTATTCTCTCATTATTGTAACAAAAATAAATTCTAACTAAGTGGACCTAATAGTATTTTGAAATCCTATATGGTAACATTTTATTGAGTGTTTGTAAGTCCTTTAAAATAGGCCATTCTTTAAAGTTTCAAATAATGAACAAGGTCTAGATAATTTTTTGTGAAAACCCTTGAACAAGGTCACATTAACAATGTGTATATAACCTTTGAAAATGTTGGCTCCTAATAGAGCTCACTTTAGAAGAGTAAATTTTTTGCATTTTTTATTCCTAGGTGGTTTTTTCCTTTATAGGGTTTTCACAGTAAATACTTGTGTTAAATATTTAAAGTTTATTTCATATTATGTGTTTATCATTGTAACTTGGTATATGCTGAAAGATAACTCTAATGCTCTGTATAAACTAAGTGATAATTTATTTCAAAGTGTTATCATGGCTACTATATGTATCATCAGCAATGAAGAATGTACAAGTAAGATTCTGAGAATGGTTTTGCCTATTTATGTTATAAGGGTATCTTCTATTTTGGAATTTAGAGCTATGTCTTGTCATGATATTACAATTGATGGTTTTGTTAATATATTTATTTCATTTGAATTAAGTAACTTTGATAATATTGCGCCTAAGATTGAAAACTCTTATAAGTCATCACCAACAATTAGAAGTTCAAATAAGGGAAGATTAGTGCAAATGAGAGTCATTTAGATTCATATGAGAATGAGATGGATGAGATTGAATCTCTATTAGCTAGGAGGATACTAAGAGGCAAAGGAAAATTCAAAGTTAAACCCCCTCTTATTTGTTTTAAATACAATGAAGTGCTAGAAACTATAGTTTTGAGACATTTGTTATGTTTGCATTAATCTCAAAACTAATTGGTAAGAAAATTTTATATCTAAGAGTGTCATATCTAGATGATTGATGAAGAGGGTTTGAGAGAAACATGACAAAAGAACCTAGAGGAAAGGTTGAGTTATGAGGAAAATACAATGATAACTTTATTAGCTAGACTTTGACAAGATAAAGTGATTATTTAATCATACTACAAGTGAAGAAGATAGTTGTACTAAATCCCTAAAGAAATGATCAAATATTGACCAAATGCCTAGGCTTGACTAAGAAAAAGATTAAGAAACTTAAAGTATATGTTGTGTGATGCTAGTGTCGACCAAACACCAGTATGTGACAAGAAAAAATAGTGTTGATAGAGCATTATTATTGAGTGTTAGTATATGTGTCAAACATAAAAGATAGTAGTGATTGACTAACCTAGTGATGATCGAGTGTAAGTATACAATGTTAGCTGAGGGATACCACTTGAAAAATTGTGAGGAAATGAGGATTTCAAACTAGCATAGTTGATTTCTTGAAATATGTAAAACATGTGGAAGATACTTGGAAGGATGATCTAGAGCATCTAATTCAAGGGAAACATTGTTTGAATGATTCTATGCAAGAATTCAAAGCAAAGTTTTGAGAATTTTCTAGAAGAGAAAAGAGGAGATGAAATGTTCAAAGGATTCGTTGAATCTAACTAAACCCTAAGATCTATGATGATGTTTAAATGGAAAAAGATCATAACTACCTATTGAAGGAGGTAGAAGGGCTAATATAAAGAACAAGGAAGAGGTTAGTAGAGCTAGTGAAGGCCTAATCAAGGTTGGAGTAGTTGTTGATTCTATTGATTGGAGAACCTAAACTATTATAAATATTCTAACATAAATTTGTTCATATTAATGCTAGTTGTCCTAAAATGAATATGAATGACAAGAAAGACAAGAAGGAGAACAAATATATAAATAAAATGGACTATAAGTATATATCTTTAAAAAAAAATTCTATATTTATGAGGAGTAGCACAATGAGTCATATTTGGATGATGAGAATGAAGGAGAAGAAGTGGTATATTTTGTTTTTAAAGAACATATGAAACAAGAAAGGTGTGAAGAAGAAAAATATTATATTTCTTATGTTAGTAACATAAAAGTGGCACATGAGTTATTGGCAGTGGATGTTCACATCATATGACTAGTGATATTAGTAAGTTTGGTAAGCTAGAAGAATATGAAGGTGGAACTACTAAAAATGGAAATGATATTCGATTTCTTGTGAAAGGTAAAGGATCATTGATATTAAATAAAATTAGATATGATGATTCTCATTTGGTTTAAGAAATAAAATACAATTTTTTAATTTTTGTATAGATGAATAATATAGGTCATAAGTTGGAATTTCAAAATAGGAAGGCAAAGATCTATGATGATGATGATGAAAAATTGATTGGTACTAGAGAGAAAACCATGGGTAACCCATTTTCCTAGATCCTACAATTAGTGCATGTCTATTTGCTAAAACCAAACATGTATGGTTGTTGCATAAGATATTGTGTCATGTAAGTTTTTAGAATATGGTCAAAGTGAGAAGAAATAAGTAAATTAGAGGGATGTTGAACCTACATAAACTTGAGAATGTGTGTAAGAAATGTCAACTTCGTAAAATATCCATGTCTAGATTTTCAAGTAAGACACATTAATCTACTGAAATTATAGAGTTGGAACCTATTGATTTGTGTGGACCTATGAAATTTGAGAGTAACTATGGAGATAGGTAGTTCATAATATTTATTGATGATTATTCTAGAATGATGAGAGTTATGGTTTAAAGTTGAAACCTAATTCTTTTCAAATGTTCAAGTGGTATAGGAAAGAGTTGAAAAATGAACTAGTAGATAATTGAAATGCACGAGATTTGACAAAGGTGGTGAGTTTATGTTTGATGAATTCACTAACTTTTGTGTTGAGAAAGAAAGTAAGAGATAACACTAAAGACACCATGGGAGAATGAGATTGTAGAGAGAAGAAATAGATCCATTATTGATTGTGCTAGAACACTATTAATTGAAAAATGAATTTCAACAAATATTCTAGAGAGAGGTTGTAAGTATTTTTATTTACAACCACAAATAATTTAAGTTGAAGATATGAATAGACAAGACACCACATAAACTTTGGTATGCTCATACACTGAATGTAAGTTATTTCAGAATATTTGAAAGTACGTCTTATATTCATAAAGATGCAAAGACTGGGAAGTTTGATTCAAAAAGTGATAAAGGTATATTCCTAGTTTACTCTAGTAGGATCAAGACTTATAAATGGTTGAACAAAGTGATTGACATAATGATTGAAATTTAAAATGCTTGATGGAAGAGCAACATGAGTGTAAGAGAAATCTTGCATCACCCAAAAATATTTCCTTTTAGTTGTTTCAATAAGGATTGTCTTAATGCAAAGTTATTGTCTGTGGGGGCTTGGTACTTAGTAAGTTAGTCATACAAACTCAAAATGTTCTAATTTTAGAGGTGAAGGTTCATTTTAGTTATATCATTTTTTTAGTGGAGTTTCATGGCTAGATTATATGTCTTTGTGAAGTTATTACATATTTTCAATGTGTAATTTTGGTATAAAAACTTTACACTTAGTTTTAAAGGCCTTAGAGGCTCGGGATGAGGCCTAAAGTCTCAATAGATGAGCACTTTTACAAATCTGAATTTGTAGATAAGTAGATGAGGTTTCCAAAAAGTGGTTATAATAGCCAATCAGAGCAACAGTTTGAGAGTTATGGTCTTCTAATGTTGGGTTAACCAAAATTTCTAAAATAAATGTCAAAAGTGTATTTG
The DNA here is from genome assembly GCA_028749045.1 of Cupressus sempervirens. Lineage (NCBI taxonomy): Eukaryota > Viridiplantae > Streptophyta > Pinopsida > Cupressales > Cupressaceae > Cupressus > Cupressus sempervirens. Next base: position 80,702,335 of record CM053793.1, on the reverse strand, counting down.
GCCAACTCTATATGTATTTTTAGGGTCTATTAGCCCTAGGTATTAAGTTTGAGTGTCTTGAACCTTCCTGAGAGGCATAAAATTGACTATTTAAGTAAGGCCTGAACATTGTCTAGGATAGCTCTAGCTGACAGTTCATAGCTTTGTCTTGCAGATTACTATAATGAAGGCACCCATGTGGGTTAGCATATTGTAATACTAAATTTTGTAATCCCACATGTGCAGTGATAATAAGAAGCCCATATTTTGTTTTCTCAATTGCTATTATTTCTTTATTTCTATTATGCATTTATGGTATTAAGGGCAGCTCCCTTCATCAAGTGGTATTAGAGCTAGAGTTCTTGAGTGTGTGGATAGATCACCAATTGTGAGGTAGTTTGCACTAGGATCATGATTTGAGTTGTGCATGTAGATATATTATTGTCTGTGAGGCAGTTTGCACTAGGGTTTAAATAGAAGTAAAAAAAATGCCTCCATGAGGAGAGCATGGTGGAAGAGTTGAAGGTGTTACACTTGACGATTTTAGAACCCTCTAGAGGAAAATACAAGCATTGCAAGAACACATGTACATAGGAATGAATATTTCAATAGGAGATGATGAAAATGAGTATGAAAGAGAAGAAGAAGGAAATGTAGAGCAAGCCATAGTAGAGGAAGTTTTTAACCAAGAGGAGGCAAAGATTTTTAAGGTCATTTCCAATGTTGGAAAAATACCTAAGTTTTATGTTCCCACATTTTTGGGAAATCTCAACCTAGAGGAATTGATTGATTAGATCAATGAATTGGAAGAGTACTTTGAATATGAAGATATTGAAGATCTTGATAGGGTCAAGTTTGTGAAGGCCAAACTGAAGGCTTATTCAAAGATCCAGTGGCAAGAGATCCACTTGGATTAAAATAAAAGAGGAAATGAAAAAATCACTAGATGGGATTAGATGGTAGATAAAATGAAGTGATAGTTCATTCTTGTGGATTATGAGCTTGATGCATTGAAGAAAATGCAAGGGTTGAAGCAAGTAGAAAAATCTATTCAGGAGTACACCAAAGAGTTCTACCAAGTTCTTATTAGAACCGGTCATGCAAAAGTTGATAAGGAGAAAGTGGCCCAATATCTTAATGGGTTAAGGCTACGCATTCAAGAGGAGATGAGTCTTGTTTGAGTGACCAATATTTAGGAAGCATACCAATTTTCCCTATGAGTTAAGGAGAAGCTAAGAAAAGAGTTTGATGAAAAGAGTAGTGGTAGAGGTCACGGTAGAAGATTTGGTAGATAGTCTTAGGGAGGCCAAAATGATGATCAAAAGAAAAAGGATGAGGATGGAAGTAGTAGTTAGAACCATAAGGGAAGTAATTTCACTTGTTTCCATGATCAAAACAATAGAGATTAGAGAGGAAGAGGTAGAGGAAAAGGATCAAGAAGAGGAGGCTTCCATGGGAAATGTTTTTACTATGGGGAAGAAGGACATAGAGTTTTTTAATGTTGCCAATGTCATGGAAGGATAGATCAAAGAATAGAAGGCCATGCCAAAGTTGTGCATGTTGAAAAAGATTCCAAATCATCACATTCTGAAGATTTTGAAAGAGGAGAAGTTTGGTTAATAGAAGAGTCCTACTAAGTGGTGAAAATGAACCTAATCAAAGGAGGATTTTGTTTTACACTAGCTGTAAATGTGAAGATAAGTGTTGTGATGTGATCATTGATGGTGGAAGTACTAACAATCTGGTGTCAAAAATTATGGTCACAAAATTGAAGTTGAAGAAATAGAAACATCCCCATCCATACCATATTAGTTGGGTGCAAGATAACCACAAAATCATAGTCAGTGAGAAATTCTTAGTGAAATTCAAGATTGGAAGCTACCAGGATGAGGTACTTTGTGATATCATACCTATGGACATATACCATATGTTACTGGATAGGTTGTGGTAGCTTGATAGATATGTTATACATCATAGGCGATAAAATTCCAACACTCTGACAAAGGATGGAGTGAAACATAAGTTGAAGCCATTAAAGGAGAAAGAAGAAAAAGTATGTAATGCTTCCAAAATATGTTTCATTGATGGAAATGAGTTTCTCCAAGGTATGAAGCATGAGCATATGTGTTTTTCTATAATTTTGAAATATGGTAAAGAAGAAGTAGAGGAAGTACTTGTAGAAGTTGTAGATATGTTGGGAGAGTTTTCTAATATTGTGTCAGATATTGTACCTAATGGATTACCCCTAGTTAGGAAGATCAGTCACCAAATGTATTTGATTCTGAAAGCCATTTTTCCAAACAAGGCAATGCATAGAATGACACTAGTACAAAGTGAAGAGTTAAAAAACAAGTCCATGAGTTGTTGTAGAAGGTATTGATTTGGGAAAGTTTGAGTCCATGTGTTGTACCAATAGTATTAGAAAAAAAAAAAAAAGAATGGAGAATGGAGGATGTGCATAGATTCTCAAACTATCAACAAGATCATAATCAATAAAAAATTTGCATTACCAAGGATGGATGATATTATGGACTATTTGATAGGAGCTATGTATATTAGAAATATAGATCTGAAGAGTGGTACCATAAGATTCACATCAAAGAAGGAAATGATTGTAATATTTCCTTCAAGAAAAGGAGAGGACTAAATGAGTGGTTAGTCATGCCTTTTGGGATAACCAATGCACTAAGCACTTTCATGCGGCTCATGAATGAAGTATTGAAGGATTTTTTAGGTAAGTTTTTCATTGTTTCTGTGGATGATATTTTGATCTTTAGTAAGACATTAGAGGAGCATTTGATGCATATTTGAAAGGTGTTTGATATGTTGAGGGAAGAAAAGTTTCTAATAAACCTAGGAAAAGGAGTTGGTGTACCTACGATTTATAGTTTTAGTAGAAGGTCTGAAAATTGACCCAGAGAAAGTGAAGGCTATCCTTGAATGGCCTACTCCAAAGAGTGCTATGGAGGTAAGACCTTTTTATGGATTGGCTAGTTTTTAAAAAATGTTCATAAGAGGTTTTAGCATCATTTGTGGACCCTTAACTAAGACAATGAGAGGGGATAGGAAAGAGTTTAAGTGGATTGTAGGAGCAAATAGGAGTATTAATGTTTTGAAATAGAAAGCTATAGAGCAACCTATTTTAGCACTTCCATATTTTAACAAGGTGTTTCAAGTAGTCTGCGATGCTAGTGGTACTATAATAGGATCTATTTTGAGCAAAGAAGGTAGACCTATTTCTTATTTTAGTGAGAAGTTGAATGATGCCAAAATAAAATATTATGTTTATGATAAAGAATTGTATGCTATAGTTCAGGCATTGAATAAGTGGAGACACTATCTTCTTCTTAAGGATTTTTTTTTGGTATACTAATCATCAAAATTTGCAATATTTGACTAGGAAAGGAAAATTGAAGCAAAGACATTTGAAGTCGGTCAAGTTTTTGTAGAGTTATACATTTTTTTTGAAACACAGGATTTGGAAGCCTAACAAAGTTGTAGATGCTCTTAGTAGAAGACAACTTTTGCTAATAGAGGTCTAGATTGAGCTAGTTGGGTTAAAGGAACTCAAGAATTTATATCTAGAGGATCCTAATTTTGGTGAAGCATGAAAAGTTTGTACAAAACTTGTTGCACTTGATAGGATAAAGTGGTTGGATTTTATAATACAAGATGGTATGTTGTTCAAAGGAAGCAAGTTGTGCATTCCTAGATGTTCAATGAGAAAGAATCTCATCAAGGAGAAGCGTAGTAGAGGATTGGCTGGACACTTTGGAAGAGATAAGTCAATTTCTTTGGTTGTAGAGAATTATTACTAGCCATAGCTACAACAAGATGTCAAGAAGTTTGTATGGAGTTGTAGAGTATGTTAGATGGAAAAAGGAGTTAAGCAAAATGCATGGTCGTATCAGCCATTACCTATACCATAGAAGTCCTAGGAAGATGTTGACCTAGATTTTGTTCTTGGGTTACCAAGAACTCAGTGATAACATGGGTCTATTTTTTTTTGTGGTTGACAGGTTTTCAAAGATGGCACATTTCCTTCCTTGCAAGAAGACTAGTGATGGTTTTCATGTGGCAGAGTTATTTTTTAGAGAAGTGGTGAGACTACATGATCTACCAAAGAGAATAGTTTCACATTGAGACACTGAGTTTATTGGGTATTTATGGCATACTTTGTGGAAGATATTGAAGATAACTTTGAAGTCTAGCTCATTAGATAATCCATAGACTGATGGGTAGATATAAGTTTTCAATCACAATTTGGGAAATTTGCTAAGATGTTTGGTTGGAGACAAGCCAAGAGGTTTGGATGTGATTTTACCATAGGCAAAATTTTCATATAATAATTATATCAATAGGAGTATTGGTAAATCACCATTCCAGACTGTATATGGGAGCAATCTTACAAATTCTTTTTGAGTTGAGGTAGTTGGATAAAAGAAAGAGAAGTAGTGTTAAAGTAGAAAATTTTTCTCAACATTTGAAGAATATCCAATTGAGGTGAGGAAACACATTATCAAGATGAATATATAATATAAGGATAAGGTAGACATGAAAATGAGGTATACAAAATTTTAGATTGGAGATGACATCATGGTTCATTTGTGAAAGGAGCATTTTCTAGGGGGTACATATAATAAGATGAAAATGAAGAAGTTTGGACTGTGTAGGATAGTGAACATGCACGATTCTAGAAATACCTATGAAGTGGAGTTGTCTAATAAATTGAATATATCATTAGTATTTAATATATCAAATTTGGTAGAGTACCATGAAGGAGGTGATGGGGATGAAGTTGTAGAAGTGTAGTGGAGTATTCTAGCAACTAGTTTGGCTATAAAAGAGATTGAGGAGATATTGGATAGTTGTGTTGGAAAAAAGTACAAGGAACATAAATTATAAAGAATATCCAATCAAATGGAAAGGGAGGCCAGTAGAAGATTCATCATGGCTAGTAAAGGAGGAGGTTAACCATCTTGGTTTTCCTCTTAATACTAGAGATGTGATAGGGTCACTTCTCAAATTACCCTGGGTGTTTGATGTAGAAGCATCATGGTTGAAAGAGAAATCTTGCATCACCCAAAAATATTTCCTTTCAACTATTTCAAAAAGGGTTTTCTTAATGTAGAGTTTTTTTTTTGTGGAGGCTTTCTACTTAGTAAGTTAGTCATACGAGCTTGAAATGTTCTAATTTTAGAGGTGAAAGTTCATTTTAGTTATATCAATTTGACTATGCAATTTCATGGCCAGATTATATGTAATTGTGAAGTTATTATAGATTTTTGGTGTGTATTTTTGGCATAAAAACTTCACACTCATTTTTGAAGATCTTAGAGGCCTTGAATGAGAGTTGAAAAACTCAATAGATGGGACCTTTCCAATCAGTGAAATGGTTCGAGAGTTATGGTCTTCCAAAGTTGGCCTACCTAAAATTTCTAAAATAAATGTCAAAAGCATATTTGGCTAATTCTATATGTATTTTTAGGGTCTATTGGCCCTAGGTATTAAGTTTGAGTGTCTAGAACCTTCTTGGGAGGCATAAAATTGCCTATTTAAGAAAGGTTTGAACATTGTCTAGGATAGATCTTGGTGATAGTTTGCATGTTTTTCTTGCAAATTACTATAATGAAGGTGCACATGCGAGTTAGCATATTGTAATTCTAAATTCTATAATTTTGCATTTGTAGTGATAATAAGAAGCCCATATTATGTTCTCATAGTTGTTGTTGTTTCTTTGTTTATGTTATGTGTTTATGGTATTAAGAGTGGCATCATTCATCAATGTTAGAATTGATGAGCTTGAAAATAAGAATGATTAGGAAAATGATAAGGAACTCGGGGATTAAAACACACTTGTGTATGTGTATTATGATACATATGCTATTGTACCCAAGCACAAAACTAAGTCATTAGAATGGTACACTGGGAAACAACAAAAAGCTATTGAGTAACATCCTACATTACTTGAGCCACAAACATAACAACCCAAGAAAAATGTTGAGCCTGAACTGAGTCATGATTGTTAGGATGAATGCTAATGATATTCCTATGGGGGATTATTTTATCATGAGTGGTGATGATATCCCTATGGAGGAGTATCCTAGCATTGTTGGAGAATCAGAGATATCAATAGAATGACTATTTATTTGTTTCATGATTATATTTTTCATTGATGTGAATATACTGAGAAGATCGGTAGAGTACTAGAGAGAGAGAGAGAGAGAGAGAGAGAGAGAGAGAGAGAGAGAGCATACAAAGAAAGTATTAAAAATTACATCAAGAATAGTAGGGGACATGTTCTATAGAGTTTCTTTATGATGTATCTCAAATCGTATACAGAAGTCAAAGACTAGTAGCAGTTGTTCGAGATCTATAGAAGACAATTTAAAGATAGAGTTCCTAAGAAGTAATTTATGATGTTCAAAATTTATCTCCTAATAGAGATAGAATCTAGATGAGAAGATTTAGACAGGGATAGAAGACATATTTATGATGACATCAATGAGTGCACGAAGTCTATGGTTGAACGTTGAGCAGTTTTAAATACTATGAGCTAATAGTATCATGTAATTATGAAAAAAATTAATTTGGTGTATTATCTTAATGAGGTCCTATTGTAATTATAATTGTGAAAGCCTCAAGGCCAACTCAAAAAATTATTTTGAGAATTTGGTATAAAAGAAAGTTATTTTCCTTGCGATAATGTATGCTAGTGTGCAAGAGTGTATGAGATGATTTTGAAGTAGTAATCAAATTATAAGTAAATATTAGTACATGTGAGTAAGCGATCAAATATATTATTGTGATGTAAGTTTGCAAATCTCATATTGAAATTTGAGAAGTGTTTGGTGTAGAAAAGGTATGATCAGAGGATAGAACAAGAGCTTGAATTGCTGAGATCAATTGTAATCTCTATTATTCTAAAAGGAATAATACATAGGCCAATTGGATAGTGGGCTTGGTGGTCCTTCCCTTGAAGTTGTTGGGATAGTTGGTCTTTTTACCTTCTACAACTCCTAACAAAGTTGGAATCTCCTTACATGGATTCAAAGTCCCCTAATAGGGGCTGATATGTATTGAATGTATTTAATTGGCTTGTAACAGGGTCCATCCTCTTACAGGGAACTTATATATTAGTACATCATTTTGTGGGTAGCATTCATACTAGGCTTTTCCCTCTGATTAGGGGTCTCCCTAGTTAACATATCTAGGGTAATTGTGTATGTGTATTTTTTCATGGTTGTTGCATATATTGATCACATATTTTATAATCAATAAGGTTAATAAAACTTGTATTGATCTGATAACGAATTCACCCCCCCACCTCATTTATCTTATTGGACTTTACTCAAGTCCTTGAAGGAAAATCTTAACAACTTAAGGATATCAATGGAACATTATTTATGAAAAGAAAGCCCTAAGTTTTTTGGAGTGAACTATGAAAACTAGAATGAGAAGATGAAGAAACATCTTCTATGTAGCATGGGTCTAAGATATTAGATGATCACAAAGAATGGAAAGACCATAGTTGAATCTAAAGAAATCTTGAACTGTTTAATGGATCTCAAAGAGATTTGTTCATGTGTAACATGCTTGCTAGATAAGCACTTTTGTTATCTCTTCTTGAAAATGAGCATAGTCAGCTAATTTTTTTAGGGTTATCTAGTAAGTTTTGGAAATATTTAGAATCTACTTTTGAAGGTGATAAACATGCTAAAATGGTTAGATTAAAAAATTTGATATGTCTATTTCAAGAAGCTAAAATGATGTAAGATAAATCTATAAGAAGTTATATAAATATAAGAAATTGATACAAGAATTAGGGCTTGTGAAGGAACTAAATAAGAAGTTGAGATCACATGGAAAATCTTGAAAAAATTGACACCACCATTCAAGAAGACACTTCATATGATTGAGAAAGGAATACCTTGTATAGAGAAGTTCTCAACATAGACTCTTCTTCAAGGATTGGAAGTAGCATAATTAATTTTGAAACAAGGTGGAGATTTTACTAGAGTGGAGACTACCTTTAGCATACTATGTGTTTGACCTGCTCTATCAAGGAGTGCAAGCACCAACACAGATTATGCTAGAAATAGTAGATTGAGATCTAAGGAAGAGAGAAATATTAAAGAAGGAATTACCTTTCTTATGAGAAGAGAACCAAATGGTAAGAAAATTTTTTAATGTTGGACTTGTAATGAATTCGGTCATTATGCTTCTAAATGTCCTAGAAGAGTAAGGAAGTACAAAAATAATTTGAAGTCTAGAAAAATTAGAGAATATTTTTATGCAAATGAGGATCATGAATAAGATGAAAGAATTTTGATAAAAGGTGATGATGAGTTAGGATTTCTACTATAAAAGAAGAAAATCTTGAAAAAAAAAGTTAGAGAGGAAAAATCCCTAGTGTCATAGTTTGAGGAGAAAGATGATTGGATTATAGATAGTGGTTGTTGTTCACATCATATGATTGGTGATATAAATAAATTTTTTTACTTGAACAATTGTGATGGAGGAATTGTTAGAGTTGGGAACAATGTGATTTTTCATATCAAGGGAATAGGATCTATTACTCTTGATGGTAAAACTAACATAGATGATATTTATTTTGTAGATGGGTTGAAACATTATCTTCTAAGTGTTGGATAGTTGGTTGACAAGGGTTATCAATTAAAATTCACATAGAATACATATATCATAAAGGATAACATTTGTAAGATGATTGGCACTAGCACAAGATCCAATGGTAATATTTTTCATTTGAATCCTACATAGATGACATGTTTGGTTGCTAAAGTTAATCATAGATGGTTGTGACATAAAAGGTTTTTTCATATAAATTTTCACAATAATTTGAAACCAAGTAGTACCATTTTTGTTAGGGATTTTCCTAAAATTGTAAAGCCCACTAACATTGTATGCAATAAATGTTTTAGAGCTAAATAGAACAAAACTCTTTACCCATAAAAAAGTTCACTACAATAACAAAGTTGGAGATTTTTTACATATATTTGAGTGTTCCTACAAATAAAAGAGGATTCTATGGTGAAAGTTACTTTATTATTTTTATTGATGACTTGAATAGAATGATGTGGGTAATGTTCCTTAGAGAAACATATGAAGCAATTGAAAAGTTTAAGGTGTTTAAGAATGGAGTTGAAAATGAATCTAGATTAAAGATTAAATGTCTACAATCTGATAGAGGTGTAGAGTTTTCCTCAAATGAGTTTAACATTTTTTGTGAAGTGAATGGTATTAAGAGACAAATTTCAGCCCCTAAAACACCTAAGAAAAATGGTATAGCTAAGAGAAGAAATGGATCTATAATAGAAGTTGCAAAAGATATGATGTTTGAAAATGATGTATCAAAGATATGTTGAAAAAAATTGATTAATTGTGTGTTGTCTTTGATGTTACACAAAATGTCATATCATTGCTAGTTAGTGTATGTCAAGCTCACTAAAGCAATGAAGGTAGTTTCCTATGTCTACCGAGCATTCCAAAGCTTTCCTAGTTCAAAAGAAAGTGTCTACCAAGTTCACTCAATCATCAAAGGAAAGCTTGCAAAAGTTGAGTGGTAATCGATCTCACTTGGCTAATAAAGAAAATATTGGATGGAACTAGTGTTGATTGAGCTAACTTGGTTTCCAAAGGAACTTTTTGAATATGAAGTATTAACCAAGTTCACTTGGTTAACACAATTTTTTTTTTCTAAGTTAGTGTTGTTAGAAGGAAATTCCAACCCTATTAGGAGTTGTGCCAACCCTGTTAGGAGTTGTAGTACAATGTATGCAAGAAGAGCCCAGTATCCAAACATGCAATTTCAACTACAAGAAGAGCTCACTGCTCAAACAAGTAATTTATTTCTATGTTACTCTTTCCTTTTTCCTGGCAACCAAACGAATCACTGTCTAACCTTGTAGACTAGGTCATGAACCTTAGATCCAAATATCAAACCTTGGATCACTTAAAAAAACCTCAACAATGAAGTTTTCTTCACTCTCTCTCTATTGTGCTCAAGTTCACATTCCACTCTCACTACTACTTGCAATCACTTCACATTAATACAATTTCGTACAATACCATTCTTCATGATAAAGGAAAATGCCCTTTCTTTATATCGTGTCCATAAAGAAATTCCCTAAGTTAGCTATTAGACCTTGTCAATTAATTATCTATAGGACCACTTTAAGAACACATTACACTTAGTGATAACATTAATCTTTTGCTTTACAACTTGAATAACTTCCTGTAGACATAATATCATGACAAGAAAACTTAGCCATGTCATCATCAACATGTCTTCTTCATGTCCTCAACCTTGATTCTTAGAATAATAACTTTGCTAAGAGATATAACAAGTTTACCAAAACATGCCTCTATAAACTCTATCTTAGAATAAACATCACCAAAACTTAGATAACTTCTTCTAGACTTATCATTTCTTCTTCTAACACTAATTTCATATACTATATACTCATATGTATCTCTTAGAACCTTAGATAGTTAGAATACTTAACTAGCCATCTGTACCAACTTGATCTTTCCATTGTTCTTCTGTTAAATACCATAGAAAATTACTATGTTGACATCAATGAAAAAATTAGTCATGAAAGTAACATATCATCATAGTAACATACCTACAATACTCCCCCATACGAATATCATCAACATTCATACTTTCAACAATCTCTCAACAAGTGTTTACCAAACACGGTCTATTAACAAAGGATTTTCTTGTTTTGGCATATTGTGTTCAATTGATTTAGTTGTTAGTTCTAGTTGACTAGGAAGATGAATATTAAGTATTCCAATTTTTATTCAAGCTGACTTGACAATGAGTAAGATATAAATATAAGGTCACATTGAGGATTGAAGTTGTGAAAGTGAATAGAATATTTGAAGATGCTTAGAGGAAGGAAATTAGAAGGATAAGCATAATATCTTTGTTGACTTGCAAAGATGCATTCAATCAAGAAGGATCAAGTATACAAGCCAAAATTGATATCTATAATGAACAATTTAGTTGCATAAAAAATTAGGTCATCTCATTGTTACTTTCTAACCATTATAGCAGTGATCTAAATCTCTTAACCAAGTTGACTTAATAACTATTTGTAAATCCTCTAACAAGGTGGCATTTCTAATTGAAGTGTCAAAGGACCTCTAACAAGGCCACTCCTAATAGGGTGATTAAATCCTCTAATAGGGTCACATCTAACAGTGTGTTTTGTAGCCTTTAATAGGGTTGGCTCCTAATAGAGCTTACTTTAGAAGAGTGAAAATATGTAACTAGTTGCAATTGGTGGTTTTTCCCAAATTGGGTTTCCATGTTAAATCTTGGTGTCACTTGTGTTCATGATATTTATTTTATGTGTTTGAAAATAAGTTAAATATGGCTAATCATAGAAAACATCTTATGATTTTCATTTTCTTAGTTGTTTTTGTTATTCAGTTATTGTTGAGTTATATTATTTTCTAGTGTAAACCAAGTGCATGTGTGTTTGCTGAGTTATAAAAGAATATAGTTTAATCAAAGTTTTGTATTGACATCTAAGGGATCTAGGATTTATTTTTTTAGTAAATGATTCACCTCTCCCCTCTCAGTTACTCCTCTTATATTTTCAACAATTGGTATTAGAGCATTTGGTGCTTGCAAAAAAGGTTTCAAGGACCTAAGCTGAAGATCTAGATGTCTTATAGAAGGGAGATTCCAAAGCTGAACAAAGATAAATTCAAGGCATGGAAAGAACTCATGACGCTACACATGGAAACCATTGGAGATATAGGGCTAAATAATCTAGATTCCAAATATAAAGCTCCTATTGGAACTATGACCATTGAAGAAATTATAGAGAAGAAAAGTCATAATATCATGATGATTAATACTGCTTCATCCCTCGGCTATGTCAAATTTGATGAGGTTAAAGATTTTGGAACTACCTATGAAATGTGGATCAAGCTAAAATCCATCTATGGAGGAGATGACAATGTAAAGAGAGCCGAAAGTGAAAGTCTTAAAAGACATTTTGATCAGATAAAAATGAGAGAGGATGAAAATATTGCAAAATATGTTGATAGAATCAAAGCTAGTATTAGTGCTATCAAAGCCTCTAGAGGAAAAATTGATGATGAAATAGTGGTAAAAAAAGGTACTCATAACCCTTCTTTCTATCTATGCAATTAGAGTGTTTTCTATTCAAGAGATGAGATATGATCTAAATCACACTATAACTTTGGATTCTCTAATTGGAAGATCGAGAAAAATTTGAACTAGATAAATATGATAATTATACTCCTAGTTCTAGCAATCTCGAGTCTACTTTTGAAGCTAAGGTATCACTCAAGAAGAAAGCTAAAAGATCTAAAAGAAAACAATCTGAAGGTGAAGAGGAAGATAGTTCTAACAATGATCTTGAAGCTATTGAAGCATTGCTTGCAAGAAGATATCCAAAAGGTAAAGGAAAGTATAATGGTAAGATTCATCTAATCTATTTCTCTTGTGAAGAAGTTGGACACATTGATGCAAGGTAACCAAGCAAAGAAGAAAAAGATGAAAAGAAGCATAGAAAGTTCAAAGGCAAGAAGGATTTTAAGAACTTCAAGGACTACAAGGAAAAAGGTAAGAAATCTTGTTTTATGGCTAAAGATTTATATAGTAGTGAAGATGATGAAATGGTTTATATTTCTATAAAAGATGAATCTGATGATGAAGGAGTTAAAATGACACTTATCTCTCATGCTATAAAAAATGATACATTGATTATTGATAGTGGCTACTCACATCATATGAATGGTGATAAAAAAAATTGAACACATGGAACATTATGATGGTGGTAGTGTGAGATTTGGAAACAATGAACCTTGTTTCATAAAGGGAAAAGGCTATATTTAAGCAACCAATAAACATAGATGTAACAATGTTTATTGGGTTGAAGGACTAAATAATAATCTATTGAGTGTGGCATAGTTGAATAACATTGGGTTCAAGGTAGAATTCATGAATGGGAAGGCCAAACTATTGGATGGAAAAGGTAATCTAGTTGGGTTTGGAAAACAAACAAAAGGTAACTTGTTTTACCTAGATCTTAGTGAAAGTTCATGTTGTATTGCTCAAGTAGAAGAAAGTTGGTTATGTTATAAAAGGTTGTATAATGTGAACTTTGATAATCTTGTCAAGATAAGAAAAAATAGAAGACTAAGAGGTATTCCTAGTTGAAGGAAACTTGATATGGGTCTATACAAGAATTGTCAAATTGGTAAGATGGGAAAGACAAGTTTCAAAAGAAAAGACTATCATTGAAAAAAAGTACTGGAGCTCATACATACTAACTTATGTGGACCTATTGGAATAGAGATTTATAGTGGAGATAAGTATTTTTTTGATGATTATTCTAGAATGATGACTATAATGTATCTAAAAGAAAAATCTAAAGTTTTTCATTAGTTTAAATGGTATCTGCCAAGAGTAGAGAAAGAAACTAGAAAGAAGCTGAAATGTTTGAGATTAAATAGAGGTGGTGAATTCATTTCTAATGAGTTCAATGAATTCTACATTGAAAATGAATTAAGAGACAAGTATCATCCCTTGGTACACCTCAGCAGAATGGTATAGCCGAAAGAAGGAACAGATCCATCATGGATTGTTCAATAACCTCAATGATAGAAAACAGTGTTGCAAACAAATACTAGAAGGAAGAAATCAACACTGCAGTGCATACATTGAATAGAGTATAGTTGAAGAAAGACTCAAATCAAACTCCTTATGAAATATGGTATGGTTACAAACCCAATGTATGTTACTTGAAAGTATTTGGTAGAAAATGTTATATCTTAAAGGAATCTAGGAAAGGTAAAATTGATGCCAAAGGTGATGAAGGTATATTCCTAGGATACTCCTACAAAAGTAAAGCATATAAGTGTTTGAATCTAACTACTTGTAAGATCATAGAAAGTGCACATGTGAGAACTGATGAATTTGCAAAAAAGAATAAAGAGGAAAGAAGCAAAGAATTTGAGGATTATAGAAAGTTTGTTTACTGTGAACCTAATACATTGCAAAATCTATTTTAAAGTTAGGAGGTCTCACCTCCTGAGTCCCCAAAATATCCAAAAGCTACCAAGTTGCATCCAGTGCAATTTGAGTCATAGTCTAAAGGACTTGAGTCATAGTCAGATGCTACCAAGTTAGTGCCTAAACAAACTGAGTTTGATGGACTTGAGTCACAGATAGTGGGACCCAAGCTTAATATAGAAGATTGTGAAGAACTTAATGAAACATGTTCTAAATCCAAAGTACTTATGTTAGTAAGATATCTTAGAAAGCAATATGCACCTGATATGATTATTGGAGATAAATCAAATGGAACAATGACAAGAAACAAACTGAGAGGTACATGTTTGCTTGTTGAATTTGAACCTAGAAATGTTAAAGACTCTTTGGATAATGAAAGTTGGATTGAATCTATGAATGAAGAAATACAACAGATAGAGAAGAATAAGACTTGGACTCTTATTCCTAGACCCAAGGATAAGAATGTAATTGACACAAAGTGGGTATTTAGAAATAAGCTAAATGAAGATGGAAAAGTTTCAAGAAACAAGGCAAGGTTAGTTTGTAAAGATTATTCTCAAGAAGAAGGTATTGATTATGATGAAACTTTTTCTCTTGATGCAAGATTAGAAGGTGTTAGAACTTTAATAGCATATGCAACATGCAATGGATTTAAAGTTTATCAAATGGATGTAAAATCTACATAGAACAAACCAAAGGTTTTGTAGATCATAGCAAAAGAGGTATGGTCTACAAATTACACAACGCATTGTATGGTCTGGGTGAACCCACAATAATGGGTTCCACTTTAGTGGGACAAAGGAAAAAAAATATTTACAAAAAACAAAAATTGTAATTTTCATATGTATGCTGCAAACACTTAAAATATGTTCACAACGAACATTCTTAATTAAGAATTTTCATTGTGAACATATGAAAAATAAAAATTTGACATTAAAACATCATTTTTACCCCTTGAACTATTCATTTTAATGGTGTCACAAAGGTTGGAGTGAACGTGCAATATTGGTGAGCGTCCCCCCACCATTTTCCTTCACATTCTCAACCTCACACTATTCAGGTATGTGTATACATTATTATTTTATGTCATGCCCAAAATACAAGGGCAAAAACACACACAATTTTTTTATATATTTTTAATTAGTAATTAAACTTAAAATCACTAAGTTTGATATGTTCATTAGTTAGGGAAAGTAGTAGGAACAAAGAAGACGAAACTAGGGTCCTAAATGGACACCTTGACATTCCATTTCAGTTTTAGAACAATGTGTAGGAGTAGATTGTTTAATAAAAAAATCCTCATTAATCTGAATAATTAATTTAAACAATCTAATTTTCAATTTATTAAAATATTTAACACATGGCCTCTTAATGAATCATACATTTAAATTATTTGGATAACAGTATAAATAAATACAAATCTATTTACTTGAAATATTAAAATCAATTGACTAACATATCTTTGTAACCTTTCACAAGGCTTAATGTTAGCATCTACACTTATTACTATCATATTCTATTACTAATTTCAAATTTCTTAAAAATAAAGTATACTAACTGTCTAACTTTAAAGTATACATTTTTTTGTAACATTCATTAATCTCTCTAATCTTCTTAACTCATTTAAATTTATGGTCTATTCTAATATAAAAATAATAATGATGATAATAGTAACATAGCTAAAATTAAATAAATTAAAATCTAGGCTAAATTATACTAAGACAATTCTTCTTTAAAAACATAATAATTAATTTTCTTTATCAAATAGAACAAAGATTTTCATTAATAAAACCTTTACTAACATTAATTAAGAATCTAATATGTAATTTCACCAATTTTTTTAAAAATAACATTATTTAACTAATCCCAAAATTATTAAACACCAATAACTACTTACTAACCAAAACATAAAACATTTAATTAAAAACATACTAAACTAAAACTACGTTAATCAAAACTAAATTCAAATAATAAATTACTAACAATGTATCTTTACTTATCTACTATTCTTATTAACTAAGATTTAAAACATTAAATACATAATCATACACTAATAAGACTTTAAAACTTCATTCAATTACTTACTAACTTAATAAATAACTATGCTTAAACCTAAAACAATTAATCATGAACTAATATTGAAACAAACTAATATTTAAAGAAAACATTATTTAAAACACTAATTGAACATACCAACTAAAAAAAAAACTAATTTTAAATTACAACTGAATTTGAGACTTTTAATACAATACTATTATCCCTAAAACCATAGCCAAGTGCCTTAAAGAAAGTATGGCACTATCCAAGATTTCCATTGCACAGGTCTTGTCCCCCTCTTCCATGCACACGCAAGGTTAAAAAGAAAGGTGGTGGATATGATTATAGCATTGGTTGGAAAGTATGCTCCAAGCACATCTCCTGTCAAGGCACGTGGTCAGTAGAGGCTGCGAAACTTGGGGGGGTGAACATGTTTATGTCACCAATAAAACATCTGAACTTGGTTTTAAAAACTAGCATTCAATCTGCCTACATCAACTCACAGGGAAGGTGGGGAAGCAGTTAGGGAGAGTTATGAAAAGAGTTCTAGCGCTAGGTCTATCCCCACTCCAAGCCAGCCACTCACACCATTAATCACATAAAGTTAAATTAGGTGGTCGATAAGAAAGGAAATGAAAAGAAAACATGTCAACCAATCTACATTAACTAACACCTCTACCCCTCTTGTACATTTGCTAAAATGACTATCAAGCAGTTCTGGGGATACACTTCCATATGAGAATAAAATTTAATGACTACCAAATTTACTACACTCTTCCCCATGTTATCAACTATTGCCATGGTACACACAGACTAGAGTAAGACTTAGGGTAAAGGGGTAATAAGTTTTTTAAAAGTTTATTAGGTAAGAGCTTAGGACATTTCTTGATTTTTTTTTAAATTTAAATTTACAAAATAAGGTATACACAAAGAATATTCTCTATTGCAACAAAGGATTGAATTTAGCTTCCTATACAAAATCCAGAGAGTAATTTTACTCCTAGGAGAATGTATTTTTTTTGAAGCCATTTTTTTTAAAGTGTTAATTTTTGTTTTGAAACTAATTTTTTAACAAGGGGGGGTATATTTTATTTCCATTTTTTTTTAGTTTACCAATTACTTAGTTTAACAAGGAAGGTGAATAATTCATTTTATCAACAACAAGAGATTTATTGTATCTCCTAATACATACAAAATTGCATTGAAAATTCAACATAACCTATTTCTTCCTTAACATAATTAAAACTTGAAAATTGCATAATTGAAATATCACCATGTTATCCATTCCTCATTACACATATCCATAAACTGAAATAACATAAGATACAATGCAAGAATGTTACTAAATCTTTTCTCTTCTATTAATCAACCTAGTTCAAGGCTCCATTGGGAAAGAACCAGTAAGAAAACCCAACATTCTTGCCACTTCAACAAGAGTTTAAATACATTTTTACATAATATTACAATAAAATTTGAAATCTCTTCTAGGTCCTTAACAAGAGATCCTTTCCAATATCTTCAATACATCACGGTGATCATAGAGAAGACGAGAAACTGACCCGAAGACTAATCAAACATATCATGAAGAACAAATCAAGAATGCATTTCCATCTCGGTTTGCACAATAGGTTCAGCATTGAACTAGACTAGGGAGAAGGTGAATTTTTCCAATAGGAGACATTGGTCACAACACCATAACATAGCCCTTTTGAGGCTAAAATCTCAAGAACTTTTGTTCTTCCACAAATGCCCTTTCGAGTCCAATATTACAAGGACTTTCATTCTTTCACTTCTTCAAAATTCTAAATTTCAAAACATGGTATGTGATGACAAGTAGGGGCCCATAACACCCTACCCTCTTTCCCTCTTCTCATCTTGAGAAGAGACACTACACTATTGGAGTCCAACTAAGGCACTTCCTCCGTACATTTCCGCTTCTTCCCTATCCAACATTGAGTAATGCCAAATAACCCACATAATCCCATCAAAATTCAAAGAAAAACACAAAGGAAGGACATTCAAGAAAACATGTTTCAAACCCACTCCCAAGCATACCGAACACACATACAAGGATACCAATGGAAACACAATAACTTATACATGAAAAAATATGAACAACATGAGAAACATGAGCATAATGAGCTGAAGAATTCCTACCTTCATAATAGGGTTATGGAAAAATGAACAAATTTGGAATGAGCTTTCCCTTCCTTGTCCTTCAATCTTGAAAATTTCTCTCTTAAACTAGAGATTGGGAGAACTACCAAAAGCTCTCAAAAGTGCCTCTAAATAAGATCCTAAACTCAACTAAACCTAAGGCAAACCTCAAGGTGGAGTTAAAGTTACCCACTCATGAAGGAAATAATCAATTTTCCCAATCAAGAAAAAATGGAGTTTTTGAGTGACCATAAAAGTCAACAAAAGAGGCTAGGGGAGTGGAAAATGCTCCCAATCCATACCCTTACCACTTGGGTACTTCAATTTAATAATTTTAGGTCTTTAGGATTAACTAGGGACCTATCAAAAGCTATGAAAATTTTAAGTCTATTTAACAACCTTCAAAAAATGTAAATTATGCACCAATTAACAAAAGGTTTAGTTTTGTCTCTCCATTAGGTTTCCCGAGCAAAATATCCTACACACTCATTGCACACATCGGTAGTTCAAGAAAATCACATGCATACATGTATATAATGTATCAAGAATTCACATGAACTAAAACATCCATCTTTCAATTCATCAGTTGTTTATCTTGTTCTACTCATGTTCTCAATCATTAAAATTGCATAATCAAAGTGTTAGTTCTACATTCATTTACTTCATCATTATACATGTTCATAAAGCATTAAATGACGAAATCCAATATCTAGAAGTAAAACATCACACATCATAAAATATCATAGTAATGTTCAGTGCACAAATAGTGTCCCAACATATCGAGTCATGAGTATCAAAATAATAATGTATCAACTATGCTATGATGGGTCAGGGTGAGGCCTCACATTAAAATATTTTTTACGTTTTTAATGTTTTCAAAGCATATTTAAAAAACATTAGAAAAAACATTAGAAAAATATTATAAAAAATATTAAAAAACAAATGTAGAAAACATTAGAGAAAACATTAGAAAAACATAAGAAAAATATTAGAAAATTTATAATAATATTAAATTTAGAAAAAAAATTTACAAAAAACTTTAGAAAAACATAAAAAAATTTATAATAATATAAAATTTAGAAAAACATTAGAAAAACATTAGAAATTTTATATTAATATAAAATTTAGAAAAACATTAGAAAAAAATTGGAAAAACATTAGAAAATTTATAATAATATAAAATTAAAAAAAATAGAAAAATATTAGAAAAATATTTTTAAAAATTAGAAAATTTATAATAATATAACATTAGAAAACAAATTTAGAATTTAACATTAGAAAATTTATTAGAAAAAATATTAGAAAAACATTAGAAAAAACATTACATTTAAATATTAGAAAACAAAATAGTTTAGAATTTAATAAATTAGAAAACTATGAGAAAATATTACGATTTAAACATTAGAAAATATTAGAAAAATATTAGAAAAAACATTAGAAAATATTTTTTTAAACGTTAGTCTTGAAAATTAGAAAAAATTAGGAAAATATTTAAAAATATTAAAAAAAAATAGTGTAGAAAATAAAATTTATAAAAAATATTAGTTTTATTAGAAAAACATTAGGAAAAAAATTTGCATTTTTAAATATTAGAAAAAAATTAGAAAATATATTTAAAAATATTAGTTTGAAAAATATTAGAAAACTATGAAAAAATATTAGAAAAAAAAATCAGAAAATATTAGAAACATATTTTCAATATTCATATAAATTTATTAACATTAATTTACATGTTATTGATTTTTTAATACATCTTAATATTTTATGCTTACGTATATGTTTTAGTCATGTTTTTGTATATGTTATTCATCTTAATGCCTTATTCATGTTTTCAATATTCATGTTTATGTATATGTTATTCATCTTTATGCCTTAATCTAAACTATGTAATTAACTATATTTAATGACATACATCTTACTTGGGGAGATCCTAAATTATACATAAGAATGCAGATTAAAATGTAGATATTTTATTTCATAGATATATGTATATATGTTCATCTTAAATGTAGACATGTATGTTTTCAATATTCATGTTTATGTATATGTTAAATTCATCTTAATGTCTTAATCTAAGTGTAATTAAATGACATGTGTTAAGGGTCCAGATCCTAAATTATACATAAGAATGTAGATTAACATGTATTTTTTATTTTGAATATAGATGTATGCATATTTGTTCATGTGTTAAAAGTAGACATGTATGTTTTCAATATTCACATTTTTATATGTACATATGTTATTGATCTTAATGTATTTATCTAAGTGTAATTAACTATATTTAATGACATGTCTTAAGGGGAGATCCTAAATTATACATAAGAATTTATATTAATGTATATTTTATTTCATAAATGTACATGTAAATATGTTCATGTTAAATGGAGACACATGTATGTTTTCAATATTCATGTTTATGTATATGTTATTGTTTTTAATGTCTTACTCTAAGTATATAATTAACTATATTCAATGACATGTCTTAAGGGGAGATCCTAAATTATACATATATAAGAATGTAGATTAATGCATAGGTAAGAATATAACATACATACATACATAAGAACATATAAAGAGTATGACCTAAAGAATACATGTTACAACATTTAATTAATAAAAGTTAATTATAAGAACATAACTTGATTATATACAAACATAAAGAATGTAAATCATATAAGAACAAAAGATTATATACATAAATATATAACAACATTAACAATCATAAGAAAACATAAACAATGCAAAACCCTAAAACTAACTATAACCAAGCTACAAGATAACACTAACCATAACCCTTTAACCCTAACTCAAACTCTAACCCTAATTTCTAACCCTAACTTGAAAACTCTAACCCTAATTTCAAACTCCTACATATTTACACTTTCTTAAGACCAAATATATATATACATCCACACTAGTAGCTCAAAAACAAAGAGAGGTACCTAGATCTACTTCTATTAAATATGTTAACAAAGAGAAGGAAGATATTATACAAGAAGTTCATGCAAGGTTCACAACATTGTCTATCCATTTTAATTCTTTTGTATCTACCTAACTTAGTCATCACCATCATATCCATGGCTCTGAATGATCTAATTGTAAAGTTACTAGTGTTATGTTTCCCCTAGAAAAATAATAGTCAAAATGGAGTATGCATATGAGTTGTATTTGATATATACCTAATCATTCACCAAAGACCATAATTCACATATCCTTACTATAAGTTTCTTCAATCCTCAACTAGATTCAATAAAATTTCTTTGATACCAAATGAGAGAGCTATAGTTCAATGTTTTGAATTGCATTTCTTAGAAAATTATAAAAACATATTACTTAAATAGAATAAGATGAACCCTTTATATTTCTTATACAATTAGTAATCAAACTACAAAATAGGAAAACTATATATATTTTAGAATTTAACTACTCCAAATATTTGATCTAGGGGATAAAATAAGATCTAATATCCTTAGATCATGTTCTTATTTTATATATATTTTAAATGATGGATTATGGACCAATGTGTTCAAATTAATAATTAATTACATGTTTAGACTAAATTTAGAAGGACGACCAAATTCAAGTTATGAAAATTACAAACATAAATAATCCCCCAAGATTTTGGGAGTGCATAATTTCTCCTAGTCAGTAATAAATAACCTCTTCTTGAATCTTTAACTCCTAGCCAAACGATATCATTTTTATCCAAAATTGAAACCAAAATTTTTATATAAAAGGGGTTTTCCTCCTTTCACTTTTGATATGTTCATGAAATCAATAGACCAATAAATTTAAATATTCCATGAATTTTTCAATTTTTTGTGCAATTGAAGACTTGTACTCAACATTTGAAGGAAAATGCCCAATTAAAGAACTCGAAGTCTTCATTTTTTTAAAGATCCATTAAAAATATAGAAATATTTTACATCTGATGTACATTTTTCTTCATACATGATTACCAATAAGAATAATTCTCAAGAAATAAAGAAGATCCAAATTTATCCATTCTTCTTATCTCTTTTTTTCCATTGATGACCATAAAGAACACCAATATTGTAGATCTAAGATTGGAAAGTGTATATATATATAAACATGCATTTAAAAAGGAATCCTTGATTCAAAAATACATTTCAAGCACATGTATTCAACCATACTTATAGATTCTATTTATTTCTTATTACTTTAAGAAGATATCATTTCTAGGTTCAAATCATGAAATTACTAAGAAACTGTCTGTGCCAAATTTCTCGGTTGAAATCATGAAATTTTTTCTAGGACTAGGTTGACTAGACATGATCCATCTCAAGGTAACTTTACTCTTTCTATCTCACCTCTTGTACACCTACTTTTATAATTTGGCACAATATCATACCTTACTATTTTCCAATTTCCTTTGTAGTATCACAAAATACTTTAATAATTTTATATATCATAAGCACATATTTATCTTGAAAGGAATACATCCTTGACTCCCCCGTCCTTGAATCTTTATCTTACACTAGAACCCCTCTATTCATTTTGGGTTGTGATAATTCACTTTTGGTTTGAGGTTGAGCCTCTTGAGGTTTTTATGTTTTATCATACCTAAAATTTGGCGAGTGCTCATCACTCATATAAATTCTCACCATTTCATACTTCTCAAACATTATTAGTTTTTATCAATTTTTATTCCTCAAATAATTAATATTTTCACAAATTCATTTCAAGTGTAATTCCTGCACGATGACCTATTATTGATATATTGTGATGCTAAGTTGTCACAAAATCAAAAAAGGGTATAAGCATCAAATATACCCCTTGGTATGACTTAGATGGATGATGATACTATTGCACAAGTGCAACACCATCAGTTGTCACAAAATTCACAAACTATAGGATAACCAACCTTTGTGACACCACACATGATGTCTCAACAAAATGAAAACTTAGAAATTATCATATGAAATCAAGCAATATTTTGAATTCTAACATATTAAATTATCTTTAATACATATCTATCTAATGATTGTGTAAGTTCAACTAACTTGTATTGCCTATTTATATCAAGTTGTTATGTTATTAAATTCATCCATGGTATAATTAATATTATTTTTTTAATAAACTAATGATAACTAAGAGTATGATCATACAATTAAAAACACATTTAATTCAAGATGAAATTCAATAGTTTGAAAAGAAGTTGATATTCAAATTATTATAAAATAAATCTCAAATGTCAGTTCAACCATGATGTACACTTATAACATGTTATATCTTCTCGTGTGATCTTCATTTTCTAGTCTCCACTTGTGGCATGCACACTTAACTTTGACTGGATGTAGACAAAGCCCAGTAGTAATGACCAGGTGGCTGTATTGTAAAAGCTTGTTGTTAGGTTGATAATCAACAGTGTATTCCATGTTGGACTATTTTGTCTTGCTTCAAATATGTTCCCTCTATCACAAAAGAACTTGCACCACAAATTTAAGTATTTTAAAATTTGATAAATATAAAGTTACCTACACACACACACACACACACACACATATGGGGAACAACATGTTCCATCACTTTCTTTAGGGTCATATAACTTTGTCCTCTTTGTAGTACATCACAATAAATAGTAACTGACACCTTCGTGATTTTTAGGCTCAACAATCACTGCAAAGAAATCTCCTACATAACAAGTGTACATGTGTATGTGTACAGTACATATATAAAATAGTTCAAATTGATAATTAAATAACACTAGTTGAGATTAATTTTTATGATAATTACACACTTTTAGCAATCCAGAGATATATTATAATCATCAAAAATCAATGGAATATCATAAAAAATTTCATCATCTTTGTCAAATATATCTATACATCAAGTGGTACTGAAATCCATGCACCTGTATATCCATGTGCTCGATTGATGCATTCTTTATAATCTTCATCAATGCAACTATCACAAAAACATGAATATTCTCTTGTCTTTAATGTCCAATTACAATTATCTATACTCATTACTTAATGTAAGGAACATGTCTTTTCTATCCTCTTGCAACCATGCATGTTTTTTCTATTAACACCTTAAAGTTTATTAAATTGAAAATATGGACAAATTAAATTTAAACTTCAACAAATTGAAAAATAAAACTTAAAAATAAAATTTTATAACTTAATTGCATTAAAATTAAACATATGTACACATCCATACCTATTATCTCCCAAAAGACTCTATATGGTGCCTGTCAACTCATTGTTGATGATGTCCTAACCTCATCTAATGAAAAATGTGTCTTACACCATTCAACAACATCATGTGCATCATTTACATGAACTCTTTGATAATTCATTTGATACTTTCATAGAACACATTTGATGCAAGCTCCAACACCATCATGTTCACCTTCTCCATGGCCACTCTTAGAAAAATTCCATAGGTGTTTTATATTCTTATTGCAATGATATCTACATAATGCATAAAATGGTCTAGATGATTTGAACTATGTGGCACATCCATTAGACCAAACATAATGCTAATCAACATTTATGTTTCTTTCTTTCAAATAAGAAAAGAAGATATTGAAGCAATGTTTGACATAGTGAATGGCATGTTCTTTATCATCACTTATATAGAAATGATATTCTTTTTTAATTACCCATGCTTGAACTATACTATGAAAACCATCCAAATCTAACTGTGCATGTCTATTAAAAATATGTACCATAATAGTGACTTGCTTAGAAAAGTAATAATCTAATTGAATTGCTTTTTGATGAAAAAAGGAATAGTTCTCTACAAAATCAACAATTGATACAATCATTCCAAGTGGGAAATTATCTCTCAAAGTTTGAAACTGTTGTGCTTGCCACTTTGCAAAAAATGCATGACATATATAAGGTTGAATCAAATTCCTAAATCTATCCATAAATGTTAGAATAGTTAACTCCTCTTCAACATATTCCAACCTTTTTGTCTCTTTCCCCAACTTTGTTTCATTCTTGACATACTTGTAATTTTTACAATTCAATTGTTTTGTTGCATCAATATTCTCAATTTTCAAAGGAAATAGAGACAATTCACCACATGTTTCACATAATCCTTTGATGCAATTTATTTGACTAGTTGGATCATCTATTTTGTCACATAGAATGGATGATATAAACTCACTTCTCCTACTAGGAGGAGCAGCATGAAAACCATATGTGTCTTCTACAAACTTTCAAAATACCTAATAGTGGAGATCAAACTCGATATGATGACAACAACAACATGTTTCAAACACTTTGTTTGACCTCACAAAGTATGGCTTCAATTTTTTAAACAGTGTTTGCCCAACTTTTACATTAGGATGTTCACTACAAAATAACACATATAACTCATGTTGTGTTGTGTCTAGCCAATATTTTGTATGATGTTCATAATGACCAGATGCAATCCTATGCCTGATAACATCTCTACTATTTGCTGAAGGATGAGTGTTATCAATCCCAAATGATATGACTAAATTTTTTAATGACTCTTAAATCCTATCAGAATGAGGTGCTCTACATATGATTTCCCAATTACCCTCCATAGTACTGTCATCCATAATTAATGTTCTCTTAACATATTTTCTCATTCTTTTCCTACTAAAACCCATTTCAAACAAAATTGAAGATATTTGTCTATGTTGGGTCATATTCTTATTTACAATAGACATCAACATCACTTTTCTTTCCATGGACTTATCTTTAGTTCGAGAGTATTTTCCTATTTTTCTCAAACCTTGTTTAACATTTTCAATCAGATTAGTTTGCATGCTAGAAAATCTTCTCTTCTTTGATGTTGTGTCTAGACCTAACAATTTCAATGCCTCTTACAACTTCTTTTTTGTAAGAAAAAATAAAAGTAACTGAGCTTGTTCAAGTGTTTCAGTGTTATCAAATTGAGTCATAATTTCTCTTATCTCCTTATTCATTGACCTTTTCTTAGACAAACTTAATGGTTGAATAGTAGCTGCAAGTCTTCTCAATTTATCCACATCCATTTTAAGTAAATGATCTAATTTTTTGGAGAAATAGCATTCTTTACAAATTGGGAAATTTTTAGGAGTTCATCCATACCACTTCATGCACCTGATCCTGACCCTTCTCTGACTTTTGTTACTAAAATTTCTATAGGGAGTGATCTTGAGCCTTCTCCAACGTTCATTGTTTGAGATTCTATAAGGAAAGATTCTGACCCTTCTCCAACGTTCATTGTTTGAGATTCTATAAGGAAAGATTCTGACCCTTCTCCAACTTCTATTATTCAAACCTCTATAGGGAGTGATCTTGAACCTTCTTCAACATTCATTTTTTGAGATTCTGTAGGGAGTGTTCCTAACCTCTCACCTATATCCACTTCTTCTACTTCTGTCGAGCCTTCTTCAACATTTCCTTCACCTTTTTGATTGGCTGTAACAAATTTATAAATAAATCAAATTAGATAAAAAATAAGATTGAAACATAATTAAATTCAAAATCATAAAAAAAAAACCTAATATATATAATTATATACCTTGTTTAATTCAATGATAACGTGCCTAAAGATTTCTTTGTTCCACTTCATCAGATCTCTTCCTTGCATATTTTTTTTTCCTTCCTTTCTTGTTTCCCATTATAAAATCATTATAAAAAAAATTACTCTTGCCTCAAGATAAATTTTGTGCAATAACTATATAAAAATGTCTTTATACGAATTCATAGTATGGCTTCACTATTTTTAAGCTGACCTATCTGAAGCTGATGTAAGTATTTTTTATTTTTTACATGTTTGCACAAACGTCGAGAAGTAAGCATGTTGGTGTGAACATATCTAGTTCAATTTCTAGTGGTCAAAAATTTTTGGACCACGTGTTCATTGTGAACATGTGTTATATGTTCACTATGAACATGCAAAATTAAAAAAAATTGGGCCCTTTTTTCTTTTAATTTTTTTTGCTCTTTCGACACCCATAATTGTAGATAAATGATCTCTTACTATAAATAAAAAATGCCAAAATGTGTTGCACAGAGAAAGCTTTCCAATGACTATAATTGTAATACATATTTTAGTCATTAAGACTTTCAAATATGGGTTTAACTCATCATAGGTTCATTATCGATTGAACATCAATTAACTTTGACACTTCAAGAAAATTAGTAAATTAGGTTAAATTTTTTTTGAAAAATATCTAGGAAGTAGCTTATTGAGATAGCTTTATATTAGAAAAAAAAAAAAGATTTGTGATAAATTGACTTCAAGTTATCTGTGTCAAAATGAACATATGTCTGAATTACAATTGGTGTCATTTCAAAATTTCATAAACTATACAATATTCAACCAAATTGAATCAAACCAAATGTATCCTCTAGATATTGATGTTACAAATCCAACGCCAAAAGAATTACCTCATTATCTTTTCTAGAAAAAAAGTTATGTGTGTCAAACTGATTGTCACTCTTTAAAAATATTGAATTTTATTATGTACCACTTTTCAGAGGAGAAGAAAAATTTGACAAAAATAAAAAAAATTTAGACTAAAAAATATGGTTACAAAGTAGGAATGAAGTACTAAAAGTCACTAGTTTATTTCATCTTAAAATTATTTACAGTTTTGGAGATATAGTCACTCAAACGTGAGGTTTGTTTCAAAAATAACAATTTCAGTGTCAAAATTGGTCAAAAAGTGAAACCCATTATTGTGGGATCACCTGACCTCAAGAAAGCTCCTAGAGCTTTGTTTAAAAGCTTCATTACTACTTGATAAAGATTGGTTTTCAAAGAAAAAATGATAACAATAGTCTATATATCAAAGAAGGACCAAACAAGAAGATTGTGTTGGCAAAAATATTTGTGGATAACACTTTATTTGTAGGAAATGATGACTTATGCAAGGTATTTTTATGAGAGATGAGTAAATAATTTGAGATTTCCATGTTTGGAGGGATCAAATTCTTTATTGGATTATAGATTTAGTAGAAGAAATATGACATCTATATTACTCAATCCAAATATATCAAGGAGATACAAAAGAAGTTTAGAAAGGAAGACTCAAAACCTTTTGGAACACCTATGCCTACTAGACATAAACTTTCCAAAAATGATGATTCCAAAGAGGTAGATCAAAGCACATATAGATCAATGATTGAAAAATTACAATTTGTAGTGCACACAAGGCTTAATATTGCATTAGATGTTGGCATGGTGGCAAGATTCTCAGCAAATCCCAAAGAAAATCACATGATGGCAATCAAGAGAATCATGAGATATCTAAAAGGTACTAAGGACTATATATTATGGTACCAAAAAGGAGGCAATTTGGATTTGAAAGTATTCATAGATGTTGATTGGGAAGAAAGTGTTGATGATAGAAAAAGTACAAGTGGTGGAGCATTCTTTCTTGGTAAAAGACTAGTATCTTGGACACGAAAGTAGCATAATTGTATTTCTCAGTCCACAACAGAAGCAGAATATTTGGCAAGAGTAGTTAATTATTCCAATGTTGTTTGGTTCAAACAACTGTTGGTAGGTATGAAGATGGGGATCAAGGATCCAGTGGTTTTTTTTGTGAAAACACCAATGCAATTAATATATCCAAAAATATTGTGATGCATACCAAAACCAAGTACATTTCTATAAAATATCATTTTTTGAGAGAATTGGTACAAGATAAAGAGGTAAGATTGGAATATGTGAATTCTAAAGATAAAATTGTAGATATATTCACTAAACCGTCACCTAAGGATACATTTTTGTATCTAAGATGTAAGTTAGATTTCATTCTCCTATTTGAAGCTCACTAAATCTAGTTTAGTGACACATCAACCAGAGCATGTTGAAGATCAGATAGTTGACCTAGTGTTGAAAAGAGCACATTAAAAATGAATTAGTACATGAGGTACATTGATACTCACTAAATATTTTCTTTGGAATGAGATGTCAAAGAGGAGAAGTTTGATTTCATATCTCATAGAAATTTTATTACTTCAGAGATATTGGAAAAAGATGTTGAAGACAGAGTTTTGCTAATATAGGGATAGACTAAAGGTAGAGGGAGTTTTCATGGATGAGAATTATAATGAAACTAATGATATGTTCCTTAATTTATTATTTCTCTAAAAAATTCATTGTATTATGACATGTTGTGTTGCCATCAATGCTAAAGAGGGAGATTGTTGAACACGATTAATTGTGTATTGCCTTTGATGTTACACAAAATGACATATCATTGCCAGTCAGTGTATGTCAAGCTCACTTGACCAATGAAGATAGTTTCTTATGTCTACTTAGTATTCCAAAGTTTTCCTAGTTTAGAAGACAGTGTTTACTGAGTTCACTTGGTTGTTAAAGGAAAGTTTGCAAAAGTTGAGTGTTAACCAAGCTCACTCAGCTAATGAAGAAAATATTTGATGGAACTAGTTTTAACCGAGCTCACTTGGTTTCTAATGGAACTTTTTAAATATGAAGTGTTAATCGAGCTCATTTGGTTAACATAGGAAAATCATTTTTGAGTTAGTGTCTACCAAGCATGGTTGGCCAACGAAGGTCTTTCTTGTTTTGGCATATTGAGTTCAATTGATTTAGTTGTTGGTTCTAGCTGATTTGGAAGATGAACATTAAGTATTCTAATTTTTATTCAACCCAACTTGACAATGAGTAAGATATAAATATAAGGTCAACTTAAGGATTAAATGTGTGGATGTGAATAAAATATTTGATGATGCTTAGAGGAAGTGCATTAGAAAGATAAGAATAATATCTATATTGAGCTTCAAAGATACATTCGATCAGGAAGGATCAAGTATACAAGCTAGAAATAAGATCTATAATCAAAAATTTAGTTGCATTAAAAATTAGGTCATCACATTGTTACTTTCAAACCATTTTCACAATTATCTAAATCTCTTAACTGAGTTGGTTTAATAGCTATTTGTAAATCCTCTAACAAGGTGGCATTTCTAATTGAAGAGTCAAAAGACCTCTGACAAGGCCACTCCTAATAGGGTGATTAAATCATGTAGCAAGGTCACACCTAATAGTGTGTTTTGTAACCTTTAATAGAGTTGGCTCCTAATGAGGCTCACTTCAAAAGAGTGAAAATCTATAACTAGTTGCAAATGGTGGGTTTTTCCCAGATTGGGTTTCCACATTAAATATTGGTGTCACTTGTGTTCATGCTATGTATTCTATGTGTTTGCAACTAAGTTAAATAAGTCTAATCACATAAAAAATCTTATGATTTGCATTTTTTGAGTTATTATTGTTATTTCAGTTATTTTTGAGTTACAATATTTGCTAGTCTAAATTGAGTTCATGTGTGTTTGCCAAGTTACAACAAAATACAATTTAATTAGAGTTTTGTATTGACATATAAGGGATTTGAGATTTATTTTGTAGTAAATGATGAAGGTAGTTAATATTTCCAACAAGATATTCTAGAGAGAAGTAGTTAATAGAACAATATATATATAATGAATAAAGTATAGATTAGTAAAGGTACAAATTAGACTACTTATGAATTATGGTTTGGACATGCACCATCAATAACTATTTTATAATTTTTTGAAGAAATTTTTATATCAAGAGAGATGATGACATTGGTAAGTTTGAATCAATAAGTGATGAAGGTATGTTCCTTGGTTATTCACTGAAAATCAAAGCTTATAGATCTTTTAATCAAAGGACTAAGACTATTTTTTAGAGCACAAATGTGAAAGTGGATGAGAAGTTTGGAGTTCAATAAAGAATACTTGATTATAATTTTGATGAAGAATCTATTATTAAGGCTAATCAACAAAATATTGAGTTTTTTTATGAAACTAACAATGAGTTACAAAATGGCATCTGAGTTGTGGAATAGAGAGGAACCAAGATCTAAACCTAGAAAAGAAGTAAGAGTTGAGATAGTGACACCAAATAAGAATTTGACAAAGAATCACCCTACTAAATAGATTATTGCAAGTGAAGATAGAGGAGTTATGACAATAAATAGAGTACATGAAGTGATGTGATTTATTTATAGAGTAGAGCCTAAAATAAAAGATGTAGCTTGCAAGGATGATCATTGAATTCAAGCAATAAAGGAAGAACTAGATCAAATTGTAAAGAATAAGACATGGGAATTGGTTCCTAGACCTAAAGAAAAAAATGTTACATAAGTAAATGGGGTTTTAGAAATAAAATGAATGAACAAGGTGAGGTTGTGAGAAACAAAGCTAGAATGGTATGAAAAGGATATTCACAAAATAAGGGTATAGATTATGCAAGATGGATGTGAAGTCATCATTTTTAAATGAAGAAGTTGAATATACATTGAGAAGCCTAAAGGATTTCCTTTGATGGAAGATAGAGATATGGTATGTAAGTTGAAGGAAGCAATGTATGGATTAAAGAAAGAACCTAGAACTTGGTATGTAAGGTTGGATAAGTATTTGGAAAATTTGAGATTTTTCAAAGGTACTATATATTGTAATTTGTATCTAAAAAATTTAAGAATGGTTTAATGATTATTGTGATACTTGTGGATGACATAATCTTTGGAGGTGATGATGATGCAAGTTATTAATTTGTTAATGAAATGAAGAAGGAATTTGAAATGAGTATGATTGGTGAAATGAAGTATTTCTTAGGTTTGGATATTGTGTAGAATAGTGAAGGTATTTTGGTTCTTAGACTAAGTATTTGAAAGACTTATTGAAGAGATTCAGTTTGGAAAGTTGTTAGCTAGTTGGTACACCTATGGTAATTGGTCATGAGTAATCTAGCAAAGATAAGACACCTACTATTTAAAAAATGAAGTTATAGATTCATGATTGGAGGTTTTCAATATTTGACTCATACAAGACCAAACATAGATAATGTAGTTGGAATTGTTGTTAGATTTAAAGTTGATCCTAAAAAGGTTGGCACAACTCCTAACAAGGTTGGAGTCTCCTCACAGGGATTCAAAGTCTCCTCATAGGGATTGAAAGTCTCCTCACATGGACTGATATATACTAGATGTATTTCATTGGCTCATAATAGAGTCCATCCTCTTAAAAGGAACTTATATACTAGTACATAATTTTGTGGGTACCATCCTCACTCATCTTTTACCTTTGATCAAAGGTTTCCCTACTTAACATATATGGTATAATTGTGTATGTATATCTTCTTATGATTTTTGTTTATATTGATCACATACAAGCTCCACACAAATACACACACACACACACACACACACACACACACACACACACACACGGATCCACTTGCTCACACTATTTGTTCAACTTTGTCTTTTTTTAAATAGGAAATTTGTGCTTTACCATTTGCTTTACCATTTTATACATCAACCATAGATCTTAGGGTTTATGATCAGATTCAACTCAATTCCTTGTATCTGTCTATCTTCTTGATATTCTTCTAGAAACTTCTCTAGAATTAATTTGTTAGGTGTTTACCTAATCTTCTCCTTGAATTTAATGATCCAACCATCACTATTTTCTTCAATGCAATTTACATCTCCCATGAAATCACGTGAGTCAGCTTGATCTCACAATTTCCTTGAATTCATTTTTATATTGTGACTCGACAATCTCTAAATTTTGTTAGTTGGTCATCACTAAAATACTTGGTCTCTATAAAGCTTTCTGCCTTACCTTCACCTATCTTGTTGGGTTGATGCTAATACTTGGTCAACGCTAATATATAGTCCATTAATATAACTTGGGGTTAGGGGGGTGGGGGGGGAGGGGGGGGTGAATCAGTTATACAACTATTATCACAATCATTTACTTTAAACAATCTTAACCATATGAATGTTAATAAAACCACAACAATATACTCATACACAATTGACACCAGATATGTTAACAAGGGAAACCCTTGATCAAAGGGAAAACCCTAGTGGGGATGGTACCCACAAGATGATGTACTAATATAAATATTCCTTGTTAGAGGATAGACCCTATTAGGAGTCTATTACAAGATTCAATACATATGAATCCCTATTAGGATACTTTGAATCCATGTTAGGAGATTTCAACCCTATTAAGAGTTGTGCCAACCCTGTTAGAAGTTGTGAAAGATAGCTGGATCTACTGCTCAAATAGCTTCAAGGTTAAGATCAAAGAACCCACTATCCAAATGATCTATGTATTATTCCTTGCAGAATAATAGAACTAAAATGTACATCCTTCCTCTGTATTTTTCCTATCAAATAGGCTTCTTCTCCTTCAGATCTTGTAAACACATTTCATACTACACATCCAATGATCCCTTGGATAGCTTGCACATATTCAACAAGAATTTTTCTCCTTCTCACACTATCCACTAATAATTCACATTTCACTTGATCCTCTAAATCAAGATCCCTTCATAATAAAGGAAAACAACTATCCTTTATGCCTTATTTTTATAATAATTCCTTGAGTCGACCTTGAAGCTTTTCTAGTTAATTAAAATAAGGCAATTAATTAATTCACAATTACAATAGTACTATCGGCTCATAGTCTATACAAAACTTCACAGGTGTGAAACCATATCTTGTGCACACACTAGAGTTGCCACATGATTGACCTCTATCATTGTGTAACTATGCATCTCTTGATTACATCTTAGATGAAAGATAGTGATAGATCATTTGAACACTGTGGGTAAAAGAACAAAGTTGTGTCACCTTTCAAGCTGACTTATCAGAATCACTATATTTGAGTATTTCTATCTAAAAATAAATTATACTCAAACATATGATCTAGACAAATTCATTCTAGCTAAGTTATAAATGGTCTCATACTTTTCCAATTGGAAATGTCTATTAACTGCACATTTTACACTAGTTTGTATCCAATTATTAAAAAAATAAAACTATTTCAGAAAATTGACATTTCAATAAATCTTACTATTTGTTATGATATTTTTTGAATAACATATAAACACCATTTTATAGAGCTAAAAGTCAAGAATATTCTCATATATATTTTATAGTGTTTTAATTAGATATAGTATATTGTAATTAAAAAATATTACAAGCACATATTTTAACACACGAAAAGATGTCAATTTTGAGAAAGAAAGAAATATTAAATCATATTAAAAATAATAATTAAAAGACGCATCATGTTCTAGAGGAGAGAGTCCTCTTCAAGAATGTATAATTTTTCTTCTGGTTAGAATAGATTTGTTTTGAAAAATGTGGTGGGAGATGAAAACTACCAATTTTAGGTGATTTGAAATTTGAATCATTAGAAAAGATAAAATATAGGTCTAAAACCAATTTTTATTTTTGATTGTTCTAGCTATATATGTTATCTATAACATAATCTAAGATAAAAGGGAAATAAGTTTATTTCCATATAGTTTTGTGGTTGAAACTAGACCCCTAATTTTCAGCATTTTTCAACAAGTAAAAAGTTATCTTTAAAAATTAGGAAAATATATCAATTCTTATTTCAAATAATTATTAAAATTTACAATCCTAAACTTTGAATCCATTTCTACACATTTCATTAGTTTACTTCATTATTGAATTCTAAATAATACTACCAGTTTTATGTAATTGAAGATGAACAATTATACTTTTGTTAGCCTTTCCTTTATAAAAGGGTGACACAAGTTTGTTCTTTTACCCTTGTATTCTAATGCTCTATTTTGGCATTGCTTCTAGTAAATCAAGTGTAACTTTCATACACCATAAAATCATACTAAGTCCTCTTAACCATGTCATTAGGACAATCTTAGGAACATGTCATCCACTACACATCATCTAAAGCATCCTCTGCTTTTGTGCATACAAAGATTACTGATTGTCATTCTTCCAGTCTTAATAGAATTACTGCTATATTGACATCAATGACAAATAAAATCGTGAATGCAACATATCAATATTCTAAAATTCTTAGGATGCTCCCCCAATGTAGTATCATCAACATTCATGCTAACAATATCCCCCTTTGGCATTGATGTAAACATAAATAAAAAATATCTAAGTTTCAAGAATACCAAACTATACTCTACTACTATTGGTGTTATCATCTTCTCAAATCATCTTCATCAATCTAAAATCTTCTGGCACACTGTATTGTTCTTCTTCTTCTTTTAGGATCGACAATAGTTTTTTATAGTAAACAACTTAAAATTCTTTTTGTCTTCATTTTTACACTTACACTTCCTTTTGCATACTTACATTTTTGACTGGGCCCTTACATTTCATTCTGTGCACTTATATTTCTAACTATGAACTTACATGAATTATTTTAAATCTCCCTAGAGAGATAACTGTCCCCCATTTCCATCTCAATAGATTCTTCTCTTCCCATTTCTTATGTACATTCTCTCAATATATTTTTCATGTACATTTTCTCCCCTAATTACATCAATGTTGAAGGTGTCAACCATAATACCAATTTCTAATCAGCTTCTTAAATCATCAACTAGCTCGAGTGTCCAAAGATACTATTCAATACCAATTACCAAAACTCCTTTATGATTCAATACATACTAGATACTCCTCCATTTAGGAAGCATCAATATTTAGTCTAATCTAACCATAGCACTCTGTACCACTAGACTAATGCACTTCTTGCATCATCTACTCTAAAGTAGGTAGGGGCATAACCCCTAACATATCTCTTAGGTATTCAAAAGTATCTTTAACCAAAGGCTTCATAAAGATATCTACAATATAATCTTTACTGCTTACATACTCCAACCTTATTTCTATCTTTGCTGCCTTCTCTCTCAAAAAAATGATATTTTATGGATATGTGTTTTGTCTTAGAATTTGTAGTAAATGATAATAGGTTCTATAAAATCAATTCTAATATCCGTCAACATTTGTTTCACTTGATTACAATTATTTGTTGTTGCAACGTACTCTACCTCAGTTGTACTCTAAGATATATAGTCTTATTTCATGCTCAACCAAGAAACCAATCTTCCTCTAAGAAATAATGCTCCACCATTAGTGTTATTTCTGTCATCCATACTACCTACCCAAATTACATCACTATATGTGCACAAGGTGAAATCACTTGATCTATCATACTGAATTCCATAATCAAATGTACCTTTCAAATATCTAAATACCCTTTTTACTACTACACAATGATACTCTTTTGCATTAGTTTTGAATCTTTCCACAATTCCAACTACATTTTCTATATCTAATCGAGTGTGAGTTAGATAGTTCAATCCTCAATTCATAGGTCTATACTCCATCTGCTCAACTATAGGTGTTATATCTTTACTAGATAACTTGTGACCAATTTTCAGGGGTTTACCAATAGGTTTACAACTTTCTAAACCAAATATTTTCAACAAATCTTTCAGATACTTGGTTTATGAAATAAACATCCCATATTTGTTCTATGCAATTTGTAATCCTAGAAAAAACTTCATTTCTCCTATCATGCTCATTTCAAAATCATTTTTCATCTCTTTTGCAAACTTATCACTTTCTTTATCATTTCCTCCAAATATTATGTCATTCACAAGTATTACAATGATAAATGAACCATCATCAATTTTCCTTAAATACAAATTACCATGTATTTTACCATTGATAAATCCAAGCTTAGAAAAATACCTATCCAACCTTGCATACCAAGCTCTAGGTGCTCGCTTCAGACCATATAGTGTTTTCTTCAATTTGCATACAAATTCTTTATCTTATGTCAAAAGGAATCCATTATGTTTCTGAATGTAGACTTCTTCTTCAAGTTGTCCATTCTAAAAAGTTGACTTGACATCCATCTGATGCACCTTGAAATTATTGCTTGTTGCATAAGCCAAGAACATTCTATTGTCACAAAAGTTTGCACCCTTGCCTAAAGTTTTTAATTGAAGAAAAACTTGTGAAACATGGAAACAACCTCCAAGTTGTGGGACTTGAACAATGAGGTTGAGTCTCTAGAGAATGTTGGTTTCCTTTCCTATCAGGATGCACCTAACTACTCTTAAATGAGAAAGGGGATGATGGCATGCATAGAACATTAACCTAATCTATCCTAAAGAGGTGATGCACCAAAATAAAGTGTTCAATCCTAACTCTACCCATGAATGTAAGGTTCATTAACACATTCTCAAAGTATATAGATCCTAACTTTGTTTATTCCAACTATCACATGTAGATTAGAAAAATAGAGAATGTTACAAGGAAGAGCCCTCACACTATAACATTCAAAAACCAAAAATAGATACAGTCATGCAATTAGAGAGAAAGAGACAATAGATTAACAAGAGGCCAAGAATGTTTGCAATTGGAGATTAAAACATAGATTTTAATAATGTAGAGGCAGGGAAATCATAGAAGTAGAACACAAGGAAATACTAGAGGATCAAAGAGAGAACTAACCTTAAGAAGGGTTACAAAATCTACTTTTATAGTGTAAGCATAATTGGGATAACTTTGACTAAAATTCACCCTAAAACTACTACCATTAAGTCCTTAGAGAATAATCACTACAAATTTGAGAGAGATCTCATCGTGCTACACATTCAGATGCAAACAATCAATATTATGAAACCTTTAGAAGATAGAAATGGTGGCCATCAAATAAAAATGGAGAAAAAATGGGCAACCAAATGGTTAGATAGAAAGGTTTAGCCATAACTATGCATGGGGGGAACCACCGAGTGCTTGTTATTGATCCAAAGATTGGATTTCACCATTACTTTTCCCTTTTCCAACCCTTTTGGCATGTCAAAACTATGAAAATCAGAAAGTTGATGAAGAACACATAGAATCTACCATGTGCCCCAATATTTTCATTTCCTTTTGCCAACTCGCAAGGTTTTCACAAGTTTGACCACTTTATTGCATAACCCTTGCCACTTTTTAAAATTTAACTGTGATGCTTCATGAAACTACAACTTAATAGTAACTCTAACTAGCATTGTCACTATCTTAACTAGGCTTGCCATGTACACATGTCAACGTATCATTATGTCATAAGAAATAAAATCTATGCATCTTCACAAAGTGACAAAGTGACAACCTTAGATGTTACAAGATTTGATAGTAAACGAAAGATGCAGAGAGGATACTAGCCCATGAGAAAAGATCAAATGAAAACCTGCCAACTAGACCCTATTGTGACAACTCCACTAGCCAAAAGAAGGAAGGCCTACCTTTGACATGTGTCATGTTGTCACATTCTTGCATAATATAAATTTCCCACACTTCTAAAAAGTAATAAAGTGAAAATTATATATCTCAAAATATTGGATGATGGAGAGAATGAACCAACTAACAACTACACTGACCAAGGAAAGGGACCCATTATGCTACATGGCAATTTGTCACTTTTTCACTATGACAAAATGTTTTTCAAATTCTAACAACAACAAAGTGACAATTTTCAATCCTTTTGCATCTAATGGTGAACAAAATGTGGGCCCATAGAAATATTAAAATGCATAGTCATATAGGAAATAAAGATATAACCTAAGGTTTTAAAGATTTATTTTATCACACCCCAATTTTTGAATATTTCAAATATATGAGTGTTATATTGTGTTTGAATTCAAATCCTGCAATTTTACTGGGAGGGAAAAATAGCTAACAATTCTAGCAACTTAGAGGAGATGCAAGCCTACAATGCATACGACCAGTGACCTTCAACATCCATTGGGCTATAGAGTTGAAAAAACATAAAACCCACACATTGTGAAACCCTAATTATAAAACACCAAAAATACAATAGCAACCTCTCCAAATATAAAATAGGAAAGGTGCACCCTCTACAACCTCTACAAAAAAATATCATGTGCTAATGCACTTCTTGGAAAATAGGAAAGAGCAAAAAGTGAACTAGCCAACTATATACATGAAAAACCTAACCCTATTAGAAATAAGGCTTAAGGTATATTCCATTTACTAGAATAGGAAAGATATCACCATTAGGTCTACTTTACTAGTAAGCATTGGCCTACTTGCAATTGATTATCACATAGGGACAGCTCCATATTGCATCAAATATTGAATGTTTCCCTAGTTTTATATTGTTTGCATTCCATTTGAGCACAAGATCACCTTCTCTAAAAGTTCTAACCCTATCCTTCTTATCAAAGGAATTTTTCATCTATTGTTGATGTGTTTCCAAGGTCTACATGGCCTAATTTCTCTTTTCTTCCAACTCCATTAGCTCTAACATCCTTACTATCATAACATCATCTTCAATTTGTTCCAACTAATGGGCTAGTTCTAGGGAAGGGAATTCCAATGAGATAGGAAGCCTGGCTTCCCTACCATACACAAGCATAAAAGATGAGTTCCCAATTGCTCTCTTAGGTTTTATTCTATCAACCCAAAGGGATGTCCTCAACTTTCTGATGCCAACACCTTTAGTTA
Organism: Cupressus sempervirens; assembly: GCA_028749045.1. Lineage (NCBI taxonomy): Eukaryota > Viridiplantae > Streptophyta > Pinopsida > Cupressales > Cupressaceae > Cupressus > Cupressus sempervirens. The sequence continues at coordinate 80,662,775 of CM053793.1, read as the reverse complement.
TCCTCAATATTCCTTTTCATGATCCTTATCAAGTTTTTGTTGGATGATTTAGCCAAGCCATTACCTTGAGGATAATAATTGGAAGAAGTACTTAAGTAAATACTATGATCAACTACCCATGCACAAATCTAAGCTCCTACAAATGATTTTACATGATCTAAAATGATGGTGGAATAAGTACCAAAACTTGTGATGATTCCATCTAAGAACTCAACAACTAAATTCTTAGTAGCATCCTTTAATGCAATTCCCTTCGTCCACCTTGTAAAGTAATATGTAGTAGCTAGGAACCATTTATGACCAAAGTTATGAGGAGGGTTAATAGGAGCTATGAAATCTAATCCCAATTGAGAAAATGGTTGATCATCCTGAATGGGATGAAGTGGAAGGGCTACAAGTCTTTGTTTACCTTAGAAAAAATGGTTGATCATTCTCTCAGCTTGATCTACACCAATACATCTTAGCAGAGCTCCATTGAAATCCTTCCTAAAGAGAATAACATCAACTATGGCATAAATAATTAACTAAAATCTAAACTATCTTCTTTTAGCCCTATCCAATTCTTAAGGGTATCCATTTCCTGATAAGAAGGTCATCATGTCATTTATCCAACTCTTTGGATTATGATCTCTCACCTCCTGTTGTTTTGTCAATACCAAGGCTCATCTAATTCCTAAGATGAGACCATCTAATTCCCTCTTACCAACTTGGTAATCTAAATATCTACATCATACTCCATCACTTTAGTGATCCAACCTGCTCTTTTCTCATTAATATCCTTTCTCAAAAGGAAGTCCTTGACACTTGCATGAGGTACTAATAAATGGATCTTGTTGTGGGATAGAAGATACCTAAACTTCTTCAAGGATCTTATGACTACAAGAGCTTGATTCTCTGCATAGTTGTACTTATCTTCATACTCTATAAGCCCTTCACTAAAGAAGGCTATAGGTTACTCTTCATTCTTCTCATTTGATTGAGTTAAGGTAGCAGAAATGCTTTAATCACCTCCTAAGGTATAAAGAATGAAATCCTTCTCAAAATTTGGATTGATGATAGTAGGAGCTAAGGCTATGGCTGCCTTGATTTATTCAAAACTTATTTTCCCTTCCTTGGTCCATGCAAAGACCATGTTCTTCTCAAGCACAGTTGTAAGAGGTTTTACCATGGTAGCTAAATTAGGAATGAATCTCCTCACAAAATTTATTCTACCAAGAAAAATTTGCAGCCCTTTCTTGTGGTTAAGAAGAGAGAGAGAGAGGGAAAGTATTTATTTTGTTCTCTTTGGATCAATGGTCAAACCATTCTTAGATACAATTTGTCCTAACAATTTTCCTTGATTGGTGGCAAAGGCACACTTACTTTGAACAAAGACACTCCATACTCTCTACATTTGAAAAAAACCTTTCTTAGATGGCCAAAATGATCTATCACATTTTTTAAGATATTATAATGTCATCAAGATAGACTAATACAAATTTCTCTATCATATTTTTGAAGGCCATCTCCATTGGTTTCTGAAATGTGGTACCTACAATGGTTAACCCAAATTGCATCTTACTATAAGCATAGGAATGCAACCTTATATCTATCAGCCTCTTTTAATAACACTTGATTGTAGCCTAAGAATCCATCTAGGAATGAGAACATTTTTGATCGACTAACCCTAGATAAGGTTTGTTCCATGGAAGGAAGGGAATGATGATCCTTAAGGGAGGCTTGGTTAAGGTCCCTAAAGTCTCCACATAGTTTTATTTCTCCACTCTTCTTCCTAACAGGGACAAGGTTGGCTACCCATGATGAGTGATTGATAGGAAAGCTAATATTAGGAAAGCTTCAATAAACTTAGATATCTCCTTTCTCATTAATGGTTCAATTTTAGGATTCACTAGCCTTTTCTTTTATCTTACTAGTTTGACATTATCATTTAAATCTATGGTATGTTGAAATAGACTTGGGTCAAAACCCTTCAAATCAACATATGTCAATGAAAACCATCACTAAATTCTTTACATGGATGAATGAAATTTTCTTGTTCAATTTTAGTACATACCTTTCCCATCTTCCATCAGCAACCATGACTAGAATATGATTATCTTTACTCACAAAAAGGTCAATGCCTCTATCTCTTGCATGGTCAACATGATTGAAGACACTTTTTGAGGTAATCAGACCCTTAGGAAACTTATTGGAATTGAGGTTAATGTGTTGATCCCCATAGTAGTCATGTAATCTTGACTAGTTTCTATCTAAGAACTCTGCTTCATTATGCAAGAAACTCATAATTTATGCATCAGATTCAAACACTTGCCAATTTACATTATAATCAAGAATAGAAGGCCTAACCACCACTCTAATCTATTGCTTCTTCTCATCTTCAAGACTCCTTGGAACATCATAAGATGCCCCCACTATTGCAAGTCTATCAACATGTCTATTCTCTCTCCTAGGGATTCTTTGAATATTAAATGCATTAAAACCTTCAAGAAAATCCTATACTTTATGTTTATGAGACTTGAGAAAACCATTCTTAGTGACATTCTAATTTCTCACCTGATAGACAGTCAATTTACTATCTCCATATACACATAATGCTTGAATCCCTCTTTTTGAGTAAGTAGGAGACCTTGAATCAATGCCTCATATTCTACTATGTTATTGGTACAATTGAATTGAGTCCTAAACGAGAAGTAGTACCTTTGTAGCATAGGAGAAACCAACATTGCACCAAACCCTAATTCATTTTTATTTCTTGATCCATCAAAATAGATTCTCCATATCCCACTTGTATCATCTTTGTTCTTCATAAGGTTAGGGACAAGAGTATCCTTTTCAATTATACAATAAGTACCAAGGCTTATTTCAAGGGTTTCTGATATAGGATCAAATTGATATGCATTAACTAGTTCATCTAAGAGAAAATCAGTTATCCCTATCAAAGAAGTGGTAGGCTCTTGCACTATATCATTTTCATCTATCTCTAGGATAGTGCAATTCATATTGATGAGATTGGGAGTGTAGGGCTCAATATGATTGAGGACCAAGGGCTCTTCTCTAGTTGAAGATTTAGTTCAATGCCTTGTTCTAAAAAATATGTATGACCAATCAGAGGATATGTAGCCACCTATTTGGGTAGTGAAATCTCTTGAGAGACAGATGGAAAAGTGTGGCTTAACTTCAACAACTAATAAATCTTGAATTGTAGTACAACTAGGGCATGCATGTAGGGCCATTTCAACATCCATAAGGATTCCTATAATCTTTAAATTAATACTATCCAACTACAACACATCCTTAACAATGGGCTTGTATTTCATTTCTAGAACATCAACAACACACTTAGGTTTCACTAAACTACTAGCCCCTAAATCAATCATGCAATTGTGAACTAGCTTATCCCCTATATTTAGAGAGACATAAAATGGAGGAGGTCTAATTTTATAAATTATCTCTCCTTCCTTTTCTGGTTGTACAAGACTTGTGGCACTCTTCATGCTAGATGGTTAATCCCTTGGTTCAATTCTCTCCAATTCTTGCTATAGTAGCTTCTTTTGCATGGGTATAGTAGCAACAACATCCCACATGGAAATGTTTTCATTTTTCTTCTTCATCTATTCCACCATATTGAATGATGCATTAGTTACTTTAGTAGAAACCTTTGGAGTTGCATGTATAGAAGGCTAAGATGGAATAACTTGGGGGGCAGTCACACCTCTTCTTTATTATTTTTCATTTTCTACTAAGGAACATTTGATTGATCATTTGCTACTTGTACATGAGGTATTACATTTAATGTTGAGGCCTAATTAGGAGGGGGAGGGGGGGGGGTAGCATATTCAATAGCTCTTCTCTTACTCCTAGTGTTGTGAGCAATTGGCTCTTTATTAACATGACAATGTTCCTCTACTTGATAATTCATGAAGGAGAAATCACCTTGTTGTTGCAAATGTGAGACATCTTTGGGTTGGCTTACATTTTGTGATTGTCTTGTTACAGCTTCTTGAGTGGACAAAGCTAAATATGATTCATCCTTTTGACACATACAATAGGCATACAAGTAATTGTAGGAGGGGTAAAAATATTGATCTTGAGCCATATTGTTTTGAGGGACTAAGGCCCTACTTTGATTTGCATTTGAAGTAGAAGCATGACTATTTTTCCTACTTTGATCAAAAGGATCATTCCCTTGATTATAATTTGGAGGCCTACCACTTAAAGGAGTCTAATATTATAGTTGAGGAGCCAAGTTTTACTTTGAGCTTTTTGTCTCTCCAAAGTTACCACCTTGTTTCTCACCTTCTAAATCATAGAGAAGCTATCTTCCAACTTCTTATCTTGAATTTTCAACTTCTTCCCAATATCTTGCATTAGAGCCTTCAAGTCTCCTAGCTCACTAGATGATGTAGAAGCTAAAAGAGCTAGAGCAATGGGTTGTGATGTGGAAGATGTGCAAATAGGGGCTACTACTAGTTGGTAATTTGGCATATCAGGGAAGAAGGGCATAGGAGGCCTTGGAGCTGGCTTACCTCCTTGTATCAGAGTATTCTCTACCTTGATAGTAGTCTCATAAGCATCAGGCATGTATTCCCTCCCATGGTTTGGATTGTAGTGGCAATATCACTATTAAAGGCTCTTAGATAATGAAAGAAAGCATTACCAGGGGTAGAATTTACTAGGGTTGGTATTCTATCCCATGTTTTTAAGAATCTATGGTTGAAGTCAGTCACGTATTCATGGGGTGCCCTTTTTATAGTAGTTAACTACTCTAAGTGAAAGATAGTCATTTTATCTTCAAAATGTTTGTATAGGGCTACTCCTAACCCATCCCAATCTATAATAGAGTTAGGAAGCAACCCTCTATACCATTGGAGTGATTTCCCTTCCAAGGATGAGGCTAGAAGCATGATTTCTACAACATCTTCAATTATTCCATGGATATTATAGACATTAGATATTTCTTGAATATGTTCTATAGGAGAGATGGAAGTTTCACTGGTAAAATAAGGTACACTTTTAAGAGATGATACTGGTATGTCATGTCTTTGGGACAAAAGGAGAGGACTTCCACTATTAAAGTTGGCAAAAGCATGAGCTATAGCCATGCTTGCAAGTGATCTATTGATATGGGTAGATGGTATTCTAGGTTAAGATCTAACAATAGGAGTGGAGATGGATTTTTTAAGGGTATGTGTTACTACTGCACTCCTAATTGGTGATAAAAATACTCTAGTCTTTCTTCTTCTAGGATTTGAAAATGAAATCTTTGTGTATTGAAACTTACCCCTAGAAGATATTCATGTTTTAGCTTTGGGCATGAATCAAAGAAATTGTGGTTTGAAACTAGATGTTGAAATGGAGTAGAGTCAACAAGTGCTTAAAAATAAACCTCTTGAAAGCTTGGAATACTAAGATTAGCACTATTTCCTTAGCATCAACCTCGATGTTCTTCTTTTTGACACTAGTGAACTTGAAATATTTTGATATATTCAACCCTCTAGGCATGCCAAAAAAATTTGTCACAAAAGTTTGCATGCTTGCCTAAAGTTTTTACCTAAAGGCAACCTTGTGAAACATGGAAACAACGTCCATGTTGTGGAACTTGAACAATAAGGTTTACTCTCTGGAGAGGGATAACTTCCTTTCCTATCAAGATAACTACTCTTGAAGGGGAAAGGGCAAGAAGGCACACATAGAACATTAACCTAATCTATCCTAAGGAGGTGATGCACCAAAATAGAGTGTTCAATCCTAACTCTTCCTAAGAAAGCATAGTTCATTAACACAATCTTATATATAAATCCTAACTTTGTTTATCCTAACTATCACATGCAGAACAAAAAACTAGAGAATGCTACAAGGAAGAGCCCTCATACTATAACATTCAAAAGCCAAAGATAGATATAGTCATGCAATTAGAGAGAAAGAGATAATACATTAACAAGAAACAGGGATTATTTGTATAGTGTATTAATCGCAGAAAGAGATACAAATAGAGAATATAATAAGGAAGAGGCAGGGAAATTATAGAAGTAGAGCACAAGTCAAAACTAGAGGATTAGCGAGAGAACTAACCCTAAGAAGGGTTACAAAATCTGCTTTTATAGTGCAAGCATAACTAGGATAACTTCAACTTAAAGTCACCCTACAACTACTACCATTAAGTCCTTACAAAAAAATCACTACAAATCTAAGAGAGATCTGATTGTGATACACATTGAGATGCAAAAAATCAATAGGAAAAAACCTTCAAAAGACAAAAATAGTGGCCATCAATGCAAAATGGTAAAAAAATGGGCAACTAGATGGTTAGATAGAAATATTTAGCCATAATTGTGCATGGAGGGAGTCACAAAGTGGTTATTATTGATCCAAAGATCAGATTTCACCATTACTTTGCACTTTTCTAACCCTTTCAGTGTGCCAAAACCCTAAAAATCAGCAAGTTGATGAAGAACTCATAGAATCTACCATGTGGCCTAATAGTTTTATTTTCTTTTGCTAGCTCGTGAGGTTTTATCAAGTTTGACTACTTTATTGCATAACCCTCACCACGTTTTAAAATTTAACTGTGATGCTTCATGAAACTACAATTTAACCATAACTCTAATTGGCATTGTCACTATCCTAATAGGGGCTGCTATGTACAGATTTCAATTTGTCCTTATGTTGCATGAAATAAAACTTGTACATCTTCACAAAGCGATAAAGTGACAACCCCCAATGTTGCAAGATCTAATGATGAATGGAAGATGTAGAGAGAACATTGGCCCATGAGAAAAGAGTGAATGAAAACCTACCAACTAGACCCTATTCTGACAACTGAACTAGCTACAAGAAGGAAGGCCCACCTTGGACATGCATCATGTTGTCTCCTTCTCACATAAAATAAAGTTTTCACACTTTTGGGAAGTGATAAAGCAACAATCATAGATCTCAAAACATTGGACAATAGAGAGAATGAACAAACTAAAAATTACAGTGACCAAGGAAAGTGACCCATAGCACTATGTGACAATTTTTCACTTTGTAGCTATGACAAAAAGTTTTGCAAATTTTGACAGCAACAAAGTGATGATCATCAATCTTTTTGCATTTGACAATGAACAAGATGTGGGCCTGCTAAAATATTAAAATGTAGAGTCATATAGGAAATAAAGATATAACCTAAGGTTTTCAAGATTTATTTTTATCATGCCCTAATATTTAAATATTTCAAGTATATAAACATTATACTATGTTTGAAATCAAATCCTTCAATTTTGGCAAGAGGGAAAAATAGCTAACACATCCTTACTAATTTCATTCTTGCCATAGATGTATATGTCTCTTCATAATCTATGCCTTTTTTTTCTGAGTAACCTTTACAAACAAGCCTGGCCTTGTTTCTCACAACTTCTCCTTTCCCATTCATCTTATTTTTGAATACCCACTTAGTTCCTATAACATTTTTGTCTTTAGGTCTAGGAATTAATTCCCATTTCTCATTCTTCACAATCTAACCTAGTTCATCTTTAATAGCTTTCATCTAGTGATCATCTTTACATGCCTCATCTATGCTCTTAGGTTCCACTTGAGAAATTAGACATAATTCCTTATTCACTCTATTCCTTTTAATCACACTTTTATCCTTTCTCCCAATTATCTACTCTAGAAGGTGATTCTTTGTCATGTTTATGTTGGAAGTAGGAGTTGACATCTCAACTCATTTCTCTTCTCTAGATTTAGATCTTTGTTCTTCTCTATGTTCAACATATACATCATTTTGCAAGTCATTGTTATTCTCAAAAAGAACTCCAACATTCTATCTAACAATTCCTAAATTATCCTCTTCTTCATCGGAATTATAATCTACCACCTTCTCTTTAGTACCAAAATTTTCATCAATCCTTATATTTGCACACTTAACTATTGTCTTAGTTCTATAGTTGAAACATCTATATGATTTACTTTTTAATGAGTAACCAAGAAACATACTTTCATCACCTCTAGGATCAAACATACCAATATCATCATCTCTCTTTATGTAACACTTACTTCCAAATATTCTACAATACTTGACTGATGGTGAGTGACCAAACCATAGCTCATAGGGTGTCTTGCCCATACCTTTCTTGATATATACTTTTTTTAGAGTATATACTATAGTGTTAACTGCTTCTCTCAAAAAATTTTTTGAGACATCATTCTCAAATAGCATCTCTCCAGTTGCTTCTACTACTGACTTGTTCCTTCTTTCAACAATCCCATTTTGTTCAGGTGTTCTAGGTGAAGAAAAACACAATCAAAATCAAAGTCAAAATTACAATCAAATCTTTAATGGATGGTTTCTCTCATTATAATCAAATCAAAATTACAAAAGAAGATAAACATAAAATGACATTTACTACCCCATATGAGACCTTTTGTTATCAAATCATGCCTTTTGGCTTGAAGAATGTCAGCACCACCTATCAACACATAATGACTACAATCTTCCATGATCTTCTACATGTCATAATGGAGGACTATGTTGATGAAATTCTAGGAAAATCTAAGACATGTGGTTCCCACATTAATGTGCTCACCACCATTTTTGAAAGATTGGAGAAATACAAAGTGCACCTCAATCCAAGGAAGTGTGTTTTTGGGGTCAAATCAGGCAAGTTGATAGGCTGCATAGTGTCAAGAAGAGGCATTGAGGTAGATCCCAACAAAGTAAAAGCCATCATGGAAATACCTCCACCTACCACATTGAAACAACTCCATAGTTTTCAAGGAAAGTTATAGTCCATCAAATGGTTTGTGTCCCAGTTAGTAGATAAGTTCCATCCACTCCAACATTTTCTTTAGAAAGAGACTAAGTTTCAATGGGATTACCTATGTTAGAAAGCATTTGAAAAAATTAAGGTATACTTGGCTAATCCACTAGTTCTAGTCCCTCTAATTGCAAGATGACCATTGATTCTATACATTTCAGCCACTTTAGTTGCCTTAGGTGCCCTTTTGGCACAACTAGATGGCAATGGTAATGAGCAAGCCATATACTATCTTAGTCAAACATTAATTGGCTATGAGTTAAACTATATTTCTATTGAGAAAGCTTGTTTAGTAGTAAACTATGCCATTATATGCTTAATCGCACTACACATCTCATTGCCAAGATAGATCCACTCAAATATTTGCTATGAAAAGCCTCCCTCACTGGTCAAGCTACAAAATGGGTCTTGATTTTAAGTGAATTTGACATTGTCTATAAGGATCACAAGGCCATTAAGGGACAAGTAATTGTATACTAGCTTGTTCAAGCTCTACTTCAAGGAGACCATCCCATTATAACAAATTTTCTAGATGAAACAATTATGACTGTTACCCCTAATACACAATGGAAGCTATTTTTTGATGGTTCTTTTGCATAAAAGGGATTAGGGGCAGGAATTTTTTTTGTTACACCATAAGGAGACCTCATTCCAAAGTCTTATAAAATTTCATTCCCTTGCACAAAAAATATAGTTGAGTATGAAGGATTAGTCATAGGGCTTCATCAAGCTATTAGATATAATATCAAAAGCTTTCTTGTCTTTGGAGACTCTCAGTTGGTCATTAAACAAGTCACAAATGAATACCAAAAAAATGATGAAAATTTGTTGCCATATTGCCAAATAGTTGAAGATCTTAAACAACACTTCACTAATATAGTCTTTCAATAGTTACCAAGGACCAATAACAGAGCAACAGATGCCATGGCCACCATTGCCTCCATGGTTTCCATGCCTGAATATAGTCCAAGTGTGAGTTTCTTGTTGAGAATCTTTTTCTTCCTGGTTATGAACAACATGATTCAAATTTGGTGTGTGAGATTGTCGTTCCTAAGTCTCCATGGTACGTCGCCATTTTTTCCTATCTTCATCATAAAACAATCCCCATCACCCTATCCCTAAATCAAAGAAAAACCTTCATCTGTCACACTGTTTGATATACTATCCTAGGTGATACACTTTTCCAAAAACTCTTTGATGGAACCCTCCTTTGATATCTCAGTTTAGATGAAGCCAGAATGGTGTTAGAAAAGGTCTGCCAAAGAATTTGCGGTACCCATTCCAGTGGCCTTCCATTAGCAAAAAAATCCTTAGAATGGATTATTATTGACCTACAATGGAAGTGGATGTCTATCATTTTGTGAAAAGATGTGTCCCTTGTCAACAACATGGCAATTTGATCCATGCTCCCACCTAAGACCTTTAGCCCACCATCACACCATGGCCCTTTTCTCACTGGGGATTTGATTTTGTTGGTCAAGTATATCCAAATTTTGCAAATGGCCATAAGTATATTATTACCACAACTAAATACTTCACAAAGTGGGTTGAGACTATCCCATTAACCTACACCACTAGACAACAAGTTTTGAAGTTCATCTTGAACTACATTATCTATCATTTTGGTATACCTCAAGACATCATGATCGATAATGGAACTCCTTTCAAAAATTAAGAAGTTGCCACATTGTGTAGGAAATTCAGAATCACCTAGCATTTTTCCACCAAATACTACCCCTAAGGCAATGGCCAAGATGAAGCGACCAATAAAACCATTTTGAAAATCCTAAAGAAAATTATTTATGTTGTTGGCCATGACTGACACCTCCAAATTGCTCCCACCCTTTTGGCCTACTACACCTCCATCTGTACCCCCATAGGAGCCACTCCATTCTCCCTTGTTTATGGTTTTGAAGCTTTCTTACCTATCAAAATTGAGCTCCATTCCCTCAAAATCTCTCTCAAGAATCTGATGTCCAAAGAAGAATACCAAGTTTCCCGCTTGCAAGAGACACAACTCCTTGATGAGAGATGCCTCAGTGCCCTGAAACACTTTTGTGTGTATCAAAATTGCCTTCAGCTTTAGTTTCACAAAAAAGTCAGGCCTTGGGAATTTGAGGTGGGTGACTTAGCTTTGCAGCATAATATGAAGAACCTCCAGAATTGTGAGAAGAAAGCAATATTTAAACCTAATTGGCTTGGTCCATTTATCATTACAGCCAAATAAGGATCTGGGGCATATTAGATTGCCACTGTAGAGGGAGATCCACTCCTTGAACTTATAAATATCCAACACCTCAAGTAGTTCTATTCTTGAGTCTTATAGTTCCTATACAATATTCTTATAGCTCCACAAAATACAAAAAAATTAGAAAATCAAAAAACTCCAAAACAAATCATAAAATGTTCTTGAAGAAAAGACTAAAAAGAAGAAAAAGTTCCTGAAAAAAGTGTTTTGGTCTATTATCTATAAGGCTCATCGCACTTCACCCCTTTCCACCATTTTATCCCACCTTTGTGTAGAAGTCCTATCTGACTTGTGCTTTTAATGCATCTAATAAAGGACCTCTTGTCTATGAGGCATCCATTCACTTCCATCTTTCAAAAGAACTCTAGTTCGTAAAACATTTTTCCCATCAAGTGTTGATCCTAAAACCCATTACACTGAGCTTTTACCCATGACAATGACTACAATAGAACCTAAACAAAATCATTGTATGATACCTAATGATTTGAGAAATTTTTATTTTCACAGTCCTTGCCAAAATTTTGCAACAACATTAGACAAACACATAGGATGAATCCTTCCTACACCAGATGGTATAAATAATTTTCACATTTTGAGACTTAACATTCTTGGCAGGAACTATGGATTGATTCACTACTTGGTCATGAGGTCTCTTTTGGTTAATTTAATTTTGTGTGTTAGTGGTAGCCTTTTATGGTGTGCCTTGATCTTCCATATTTTACTATCACCTAAATAGCTTCAATTGACTACATGTGTCATTTGCAGTATGATCTATTTTTGATGCTTTAGTACATGTATGTCAGTTTTGAGTTATGATTATGCATTACTCACTGGGGGAAATGAGTTAGTACACTTCCCACTAAAGACCCCTAAAAAGGCTTTGGGTGTGCCTAGACCTTTCCAAATGAATATATGTCATTTGTTCCATCATAACTATGTAGACTACATCTATCATCATAAAGTATCTATTGTGTTGAGAGTCTAATGCATGCAAAAGAAACTTGTCATCTATGATTCTATAGCATATGGTGCATCACTTCTTTTGGAAAATCAAATGAAGGTGTGCTCTCCCATATAAACACAACTAGATCCCTCAGTATCATGTAGTTAGTATTCATGTAGTCTAGGGTTTCATTGTGCCTTGCTTGAGACAAGGGTTCTATTTATTTTCCCCCTCCTGTGCTATGCTACTTGGTTCCTATGAGTGAGGGGTTTTGACACATGTCCATTCATTAGGTTCATTCATATCTCATATTTACACTTTAAGTTCAATCATTTCACTTTGCATTCATTAGTGTCTTTTTCTGTTAACTAACATTTTCATTTAGGATATTCATTGCATTAGGCATTTTATTCATTATTAGATTTCATCATTGGTTCATTGCATTAATCTATTAGGTACATACATTATAATCATTATAGTTAGCGACATACATCATGATGTATCTCACAAAGCATATAGTAAATCCATACATGTATAATAACAAAATGCATACATTTCATATCTCACCGTAGAACCTGCATCATTCACACATTAGTCATCATATATAAATCATAGGAAACATAACATCACACACCATCCTACATCACAATGTCAATAACCATATCATAGAAATCACATGCATAAGAAACAATCATCCACACAAATATAGGCTCATCGAATCATGTCAGGTATATCAAAATAATCAGTGTTTGTGTACAATCCATATACAAAGAATCATGTAGTATATCATGCATCATGCATCATCAAAAAACTCATTGCATCTACATTACTATGTCAAAATTGCCTATCATAGAAATCACGAAGCTGGCTAAGAGGACCCAGCCCCTCCTATACCCCCTCCTCCTCATGTTAGCCTACCCTATCCCACTAACTACTCTAACCTCTTGTGGCCCCCTATGGTCCATCAACTGGATGCCTCACAAACATCTAGTGGTTGGTAATTGACAGGCGTGGCATCATGATATAAGGACCTATAGTAGGTCACCTCTTACAAAAATCGTGTCTCTTATCGATGGGCTACCATGGGCTCCTACATCACAACCATTACCACCCCAAGCTATACCATTTGTCAAGCCAAATCATGCTATCAATAGTACTCATCCACCTTTCTCTAGTGTGTCTTTCACTCTACCCACAAAGTGGCCACCTCCTCCTATAGAGTGTCTATCTCAGCTAGCTCCTCTACCTTAGCCTCCATACCAAAATTGTTGAACTCTCTTGCATCTATCCTAACCTGTAGTGTAGCCAAGGCCTCTTGGGCACTATTTTCCCTTGCTCATTATGCCTATACCTCTACCTATAGAGCTGCTAAGGCCTATTGAGTGTTATCTACCCTCAACCACTCTACTTTTACCTCAAACTAGAGATGGGAAACCTCAATCTAGAGGCTATCTTGCTCCACCTTGACCATATCGGCATCCTTTGGCTGAGATGACCCCTATACCTATGGCCCTAGTGGCCCTTGTACCTATGGCCCCCATGGTGGCCTTACTAGTGCTAATACCCTCCTTTGGTAGGCTTGGTACCCCAAAGGACCCTATTGTGCATAGTTTTTGCCTGCCCACCATCACCTATTGCATCCCCTTTCCCTATGCCTACTTTTCTAGTGGTGATGCTCCAGGTACTAGCAATCATACTGGTTGATGAGTTGCTCACCATTGTGTGTATGTAGGTGTCATCCATATGTCTCCATGTAAGGAAACTTAGGTGCAAAAACAACTTCCTACACTAATCTCTTAAGAGAAGTATGGTGCAAATCCTATAAAAATATTTTACGCTTACAGATTCAATATCATGTAAACAACAATATTTCAGCCAACCAAGCATAAAGAAAATAGATAGAGAAAGAAACACATAACACAAAGATTTTTTAGTAGGAAAAAACCTTTCGGTAAAAAAAACCCACCCCTCCAGAACCTACACAATGTATTATCTTCAACACAAGGTTACAATACACCTCCAATGCAAGTTCAACAGTGACAACAGAAGACTCCAGTATCAACTCATAGTACCAACAATACACTTTTTCGCATTGCTTCTCCTCACAACCCTAAAAATTCTTATAACATGCACTTCACTTTAGGGCTACTCCCAAAGGTAACCATATTAGGTTTTTACCATTCTCCAAGAAAATAGAAACCCCAAAAAAAAATTTGGAACCCCACTATTGGGGTAGAGTGTATAGTACTCAAATTTATTAGTTGCCATATGTGTTCACCTATCATTGAATCTTCCTAACATAGCTCTTACGTGTCATAGGAATCCATCATAACCATTTTAGCGATGATCTCCTAATACACAATTCAAGATGTCAACACATCAACATTATTTGCAAGAAACACATTTTACAAAACAAATAATAAGAATAGGAATTATCCAAGGTTGAGACACCTTATTCCTAGAATTCTCCCAGTTGTCAAACACCTTGTAAGAGCAATAGGAACATAACAAGAACTAACCGCTATAGGAAAAAAGGCCCATAGACTCTAAACACCATCTGAACTTCTCAGTGTCCACTGGTTTTGTTAATGCATCTGTAACATTCTTCACAGTATCTACTTTCTCCAAATTTACCTTTCCATCTTCCACCATATCTCTCACAAAGTGAAACTACACATCAATGTGCTTCGTTCTAGCATGGAAAGTTGGATTCTTCACAAGGCAAATAGCACTCTGACTGTCACACAAAATAGTAATCTATTTTGCATCAACACCAACATCAGAAGACAATATTTTAAGCCAAATGGATTCCTTACAAGCATGAGTAGCAGCCATGTACTCAGCTTTTGTAGTGAACAAAGAAACCATAGGTTGTCGTTGTATATGAGCAATGTTAGTATGCTAATAGAAACCAAATTTAAATAAATCTTCTACAAACTAAACAAAATTCATAAACTTCAAGATAGACTAAGATGAACTCTCAATTGAGAATATGAGCCATTAATGGACTCTCTCAATAAGAAGCTCTCTTGTTGAGTAGCTTTATCTAAATGGATAGGATGTATGCTCAATATGCTTCCAAAGGCTTCAATGGATGATTGTGGATTTTTAGTGTGGATAGATGGATTTAGTATGGATTTGGCTCTCAAAATAGCATTATAACTTTACTTCATGGATTGTGTTATTTTGAAAAGGGGAAGGATCCAATTTATAGGCAAGAGGCTTGAGGGATTGAGGGCTAAGATGCAAGGATGGAAAAAAGCTCATGGAGGGCTTATATTGCATGAGAGGAGAGCACATGGATTGTGCTTCCTTACAACCAATCAAGGAGTGACACATGTCACATGGTGAGAGGATGGAGGAAAGGGGAAGGATGAGTCAACAAAGGAGGCTCAAGGGATAAAATCTTCATAAAGACCCTTCATAAGTGCTTTGTAAGAACATTTATGACTTTGTGGGCTTTATAAAGATTTTTGGTTGAATATATTTGTGAGAGATACCATGCAATTCGAATTTGAGGTTTAGGGAGGTTTTAAGCTTGCTTAGGGTTGTAAAAATGAAGACTAAGAGTGTACAATGAAAATTTGGTTCTATAATGATATGCAGTTTCTTTTATGTTTAAAACACTTTTCCTACATTTGGCATAGTTGGTTGGAAAATAAGCAAGTCAGTGGTAGTGTAGATTGGTGAGTTCATTGAGAAATTGAATTTTGAGTCTATGATGACAAGTTATTTTGAAGACTTTAAGCAATCAATGAAGAAAATATTGAGAATTCTAGTGTCACTAGTAGAAAATAATTATGAAGATATCTATTTTCTAGTGGATGTCGACTATACATTTGTTCAAGCTACTACTCCAAGGGTAAGATGCTTGAGACCCTTAGGATATGAAATAAATGTTGATGAACCCTCTAGAGCTATTACAACTTTACTAGCCAAAGAGGTAGACAAAAAGCCAATGAATTTTGAAACTATGAGTTGGCCAAATCCAAGATTATCATGGA
Organism: Cupressus sempervirens; assembly: GCA_028749045.1. Taxonomy (NCBI): domain Eukaryota; kingdom Viridiplantae; phylum Streptophyta; class Pinopsida; order Cupressales; family Cupressaceae; genus Cupressus; species Cupressus sempervirens. The sequence continues at coordinate 80,646,785 of CM053793.1, read as the reverse complement.
ACTCAAGATAGCCTCTATCATTAAGAAGAAAGATAAGTTGGTGAAAAAGTTGAAAGAAAAATTTGGTGAAGGTGCCAAGCAAGAAGAGGAAGAGGAAGAAGAGGATGAAGAGGAAGAAGACCATCAAACTCAAGCACCACTAGCTTTAACACAAGGAATGTGAGAAGTAGTTGAAGGTGCTAAGGAAGAAGAAGTTGATGAAGAAACTACTCTCACTAATCAAAAGAAGAGGAAGGCCAAGGCACAACCTATGAAAAGGGCTAAAAAAATGGTCAAACCAAGCCATGCCAAGCCTAAAACACCTACTACAAGGGCCAGTACATGTGTGACTACTTAAAAGGCAAAGGAGAAAGCCAAACTAGTTGAGCATGAAGGTGGTGTGCAGAAAAAGCCAAGGAGGAAATACATTGCATAAGCCAAATCTGATAAGGAGAAAATAAAATCAGATGACAATACCCAATTCAAAATGGTCAGTCACAATCCTCTATCAGACTTAGAAAATCTATGTGAGAATGTTAAGACTAATGTAAATTTGTTAGGATTTTCACATGTTGATTTTGGTAACCTTGGTAAGGTTGAGAAAAGTGAAGTACAGGAAGCTATGTATGCTATGATGGAAAAATTTAAGAAAGCCCCACTAGAAATTTCTAACTCTATGCCAAAAATTTAATATGAGAGAGTTGAGCAAAAATGACATTATCATCTAAACTTGGAAAAATAAATAAGGGAGGCTTCACTTTCACAAGTGATGCCTAAACTTAGTAAGGCACAACTTGCTAAGGCTATGAAGAAATATGTAGTTAGGTTTGTACCTAAATATAGAGCCTTTAGCATTTTGCAAAATAACATTGAAGATGTTATGAAGAAGTCCACATAGATGTGGAAGATCACTTGTGGGCTTGCTATAGTAAAGGAACGTGAATAAGAGCCTATTGAGGTGAATGATGATGAGGAAGATGATAAGAATGAAGAAAATGTTGAGGGAGGGACAAAATGGAAGGTAGATGTCAAGGCAACAACTGAGGTAGAGCAAAAAGAAGAAAATGTATATCAGATACAATTGCCAAATGTCAACCCTCAACATGTAACAAGTGAGAATACTAAAATAATAATAGTGAAAGATTTTTATGATCTCATAGCTCAAAACATCAATCCCCTTAAAAAAGAAGATCTCAAGAAGATACTTGATCAGTCTACACTATAGGAAAAACTATGTGATAATCCTATATTGGTGAGTATAGATGAATTGTAGAAGCAAATAGTTGAAATAAAAAGGGAAGAGGTGAATACACAAGAACTACCTACTATTTCCCCTCAAGTCACTAATGCACAACCTTTGGATAAAGTATCTGAAGAAGTTGATACAGTTGAAAAGGACATAGTGAAAACTCAAGCCACTATAGAAGAATAGAGTCAAATAGGTTAGATGATCCTATATGTACCTCCAGCACAAGTACAAGGTAGAAGTCAAGGAATTGTGGAACACAAGGACAAGCTTGAAGAGACTGAGTTGACACCAAAGGTGAAGGAGAAATTTTCAATTCAAGTCCTAGTAACTTTACCAAAATATGGCACACCTTCAAATCATACTCTTCAGAAGTCGAGGATAGATGCAACACTATTGTAGATCTTAGTGTAGAGTCCTAGCTCATTAAAGGCTAAAGAAGTGATAGAATATGGAGATGTAAGCCTTGATGAAGAGATTTAATTACCTCATTATAATTATGACACAATGACCATAGAGTAGATGGGTATATTGCAACAAGTGCTAGCTACAAAGAAGCATCAAGAACTATTTAGTGGGAAGCATAGGGAGATGGAAGCATTTGTGGATATTAAAGACATCTTTTTAGATGCATTTAGTTTTCCTACTCCATATGAGACCAAACCACTCGTTGAACAACTAAAAAATATAGTGGAAAAGGTTAGTGATGTAGAGCTTGACACAAATGTAAAATTATTAAAATGGTTAGAAAAAAAAATTCAGAATAAAGTGAGTGAGAAAATATCAGGTGACATAGCACTCACACAAGTTGCATTGGCAACTAAGGTTGAGGATGTGAAGAAGGTATTATAGACACTTAAAATTGTCCCAAACTCTATATTAATTAATTTAATATTTCCTATGACATTATAATTATTAATTTATTAATTAATTATATTTTTTCATATTCTTCTACTTATTTAATTAAATTTATTTTAATTAAATAAGTTTATTTCTCTAATGTATTTAAATTTAATTTGAATACAACCCCTCTAATGTATTAAATTTATTTAATATAAGGTGCTCCGTAAATCTTCTTTTAAATAAATTCTAATTTATTTAAGCCACTCCACTTTATTAAATTCTTTAATCCCATGATTAAGTTAAATCTTATTTAATCGTATCCTAATCGTATCCTAAAACCTAGTCTATACCCATCATTTTCATCCTTGTAAGCCTACCCACTACTTAATACCACTTATTTACATTAAAAACCTTTTTAAACACCTTTTAGTTCTTAAGTGTTTGCTCAAACATGTGTGAGAAGCTCTTGATCCAATAAACCTTCCACTTCACCTATACCTCTTACACATCTTACACTTTTTTCCCCCACTCCTTCCCCTAAGGTTACTCACACATGTGTGAGCACACCTTGAGCCTCTCAACAATAAAGGCTTTTTTTTAACTTTTACACTACTTGTCCTTTAGCCCATGTGTCTCCCATATGGCACCTATGTGAATGCCACATAGATGCCACCTCCCCAAGGCCTCTCTCAAACCTATAACTAGAATCATGGTCTCAAACATTTCTCCATCTCCTCTATATGCATTGTTCTTATGCCAGTATAGTTCTAGAGCTTTTTAGAGATTTTATGCTTAGAACTAACCTTTGTTAGTTGTTTGCATTGCTTATATTTCTAGTTTTTGCATTAGTTTCATCATAGTATGATGTTGTAGGTTTATTTCTTCATTGCATTTCATTCACCTCCATATCCATGGAATCCTTTGAGGGTGGCTTACTCATAGCTATTGTTTGAAGTATTTCACACACATTCTTAGTATAGATTCATTTCATATTGCATTCTCATCAGCAAAGGATTTAATATTTGTGTTTGGGAGAGCACATCTACATCCCTCACACAGAAGCACACCAACAAGGCCTCTTATGGGTGCCCTTATTGAGTTTTTTTGAGGTTGTGTGAGGACTCTAATATTTTTGGTTACATAGGTTTTTAAAACTCAAGTAGAATTATTAGGTTTTCAATCATATTTGTTATCTTGGATGGAAATGCTACTAATGTTTGCTTGTTTACATGTGCTCCCAACAAGTTAGGTTTTTCCATATGCATTTTCACATGCTTAGTGGTACCCTCATCCCTATTCCACCTTCAAGAATCATAAAAACTAGTAATTTCTTGTTGAAACTTATGCACTATCATCTTTTCTAGGATGCAGTGTTATTTGCAAAGATGGTTTGTCATCTCCATAGATAAGTGTCTCCACAGATTTGTGTCTCTACAGATTTGTGTCTCCGCCACTACTAATTTTTTAAAAATCAACCTAATCCTACATAAAATCTAAGTTTTGTCATCTCCATTTGAGTTTTAGCATCTCCAAAATCTTTTTTTTTTTCTTTGTAGGTTTACCATACTATTGTTTGTGTTTCGGGCAGCCATTAAAACTAGTTGTTTCATGATACTATCATCTATGATTTGTCACTGAGTTTTGTTGTCTTTGATCCATAGACTATTGTTTGTGTATTCTAGTGTCTCTAATTTTTGGCATTTGTGACCCTATTTTGTCATCTGTGACTAAAAACCTATCAATGAAAAGTTTATCATACATCCTAGTGTTTTATCATCTATATTTTTTAGTGTCTGCATAGTTTTATCGTCTAGACCTAGTTTCTATCATCTCCATGTTTTAGCATATTGAATCATTTTTTTTAACACTTAACTCATTGATTGGTTGATTGATAGATATTTCTAATCATTTTTTATTATAGAAGACAAGATTTGGAAAACTTCCTTTAGTGATTTTAATCACTTAAAAAATTTGTAGTGATATTTATCACTTAGGGACTTTATAGTGGTTTTAACCACTTGGAATTTGTAGTAATTTTAATCACTTATGGGATGAAAATGGTAAATAAACTTGTATGAATTAATCACTTTCCTTGGAATGCATGTTTCAATTAATATATAAAGGTCAAACACACTCTTAAATGCCCTAAGGTAAACTATTACACGCACGTTATTGGAATGGATGATGCTCAAACACATTCTTGAATGTCATTAATGAATTACAAAGTTTTTCATTGATATGCATGTGCAAGCTAATCAAACCCAATCTTGAGTGCCTTAAGGAAATTGACATGCTTCCATTGGAATGAATGTTTTGATAGAAAATATTCTCTTGAATTTCTAAGGTCAATGAAGCTTTCTATGAAATATTTGGATTTAGTGCTTAAAATGAATTCTTTCAATCTTGAATGACTTAAGGGAATTGGTTTATTTTTAGCATTTTGCTTATGTTGAAGATGATTGATTTACTTTATGTTGACAAATCCTTTCTTTTTATTATATTGACAAAATTATCAAGTTGGAAAGAATAATGCATGCTTAAACACAAGTGTCTTCAAGAGTAGATTACAAAACCTAAAGCTCCATTGGGAAAGAATAAGTGTCTTTTAACCCTAAGGCCACTTACATATTCTCTCATCTTGTGCCTTTGAGTGATCTTGAGTGCACATTAAATAAGTGGTCTTGTTTATATTTTTAAGAGGCCTTCTTGGGGATTTCATAACCCCTTGGGATGACCTCAACTCTACTATTCTGGTGGAGTATAAGAATCTAGAGGTGAATTGAAAGACACCTCTCTTAGAAGCAAAATTTTGTCACTCTTGGCTAAGCTCCAAAGAACTTTATATCTTTGGGAAGTGAAGGCAAAGATTTGGGTTACAGTCTCCCCCCAACTATGTCACACTATTTTATTTCATCTATAGATTTGGGCCTCATGTACCTTGCATATATCGAAGACTCCCTTTAGGAAATATTTGTACATCCTAGAGGTAGCCTTATTAGGATTGTTGATGTGTTTAGTGTGCTTGATTGTTTAAGAATCAAAAACCAATACCAAATATCAAACAAGTTCAAAAACAAGTGAAATGGTGAGCTAAACTTTTAGTGAGTGAAATAGTTGTAAGTGGGTACTCTTGACCTATAGTTATTTTTTAGGAGTTCTTATATTTGGTCTACCATTTGGAAGTCATTAGGTCTTTTAGTCACAAGCTTATTTATAAAAAGTTTTGAAACTAGGTTTGTTTTGTTCTTGCCATGACCAAAAAAGTCAAATCTAAGAAGGTGAAATTGTCCAAACCATTTGCTTACATGGAAAGGAAAAATATAGCATACGATGATAAACAATTCCAATACACAATCAAAGACATCAAGAAAGAAGAAGTTAAATAGGACCGTTATGATAGAATTGAATACAATGCTAAACTTTGAAATTGGTCTACTTTCCTTGCAGTGAACCCAAGATTTTTGTTCCTAGTGAGAGAAGATTGAGTTAACCACATAAATACCATAACACCTTCATTTTTCACATCAACCCTATTTCCAAATTTCTAGTCTTCCATTTGCAAAATTTCCTTTAGAGAGCTTGATCATTTGAACCTTAATCTTTTGGGCATAAGTACTTCTTAGTTACAAAAATTTCAAGATTACAACACTAGACCTTTATCCATAAGCAAACATTTATCATACTTACACTCACTCATTTGGGATCACAATTCCATCTCCAAATAGTGGGCAATCAATTTGGTGTCCTATCTTGCCTAAAGTCACTTGTCCATCTTTGGTAGGAGAAAGATACTTTTATCCTATATGACACTTGGTTCGCTAAATCAACAAGGTCTTTTGTTTACATTTAGGTTGTTGGCCCTTTTATCATATAAGGTTCAATTTCTCTCCCACATGTTCTTCTCTTTCTTCCATAATCTTCCACCCATTGGTTTGGTCACTATTGTATGGTACATACACAATCTAGCATATTCACATTTAATCCCATGTCTCATTTATTGAAATCATCAAGGCAACAAGAGATAAATAATCATTTTTCTCCATGATTAGTCTCATTGGGGAGCACATTTCCCCCTACCATGAACTTTGGCATGCCTAGCTCAACATCCACACAAGAACTAGAGGATCCTTTGTGCAACATAACTCTGGAAAATAATTCACATGATGATGAAGAAGTATACCAAGATGAAGATCCTATTGACAACAATAATATCCCTAATGATGTCCAAACATTTCTTGTAGATCCATACAACTTGGAAATGATGGGAAAAGTCTATTATGGTAAACAAGACTAAGATCTTCCTAAACTTGGTTAAAGATGCTGTTAATGTCCCTATGAGTTTTGATGAGAGCATTTGTTTTAGATAGATTGCCAAGGGTGGTGCTCCTATATTACCAACTTCAAACATAGCCCAAAAATTTTGTAAAGAGAAGCAACCTATAGCGAGAACTAGTTCCATACCTACATCAAATGTTTTAACACAACCAACATTCCAATTGAGTGTGGAACATATCCAACAAATCATTAGTGTTATTCCCAACACTACTAATGCTACTATTTTGTAGTCAACCCTGACAGGTCCAACTATAGGATGCTTAAACATTTGGCAAGTACCTACACAAAAAATGGCAATTCCAACACAAAAAATATATTCCTCTTATTTGCAAATGCCAACAAGTATGGTGAAAACATCTGTGCCAATTCTAATGACTACATATCAATACATTGGCCAAAGTGGAGCACTTCCACCACCTCACAATACATTTGGGACTCCATACAACTTAGGAGGTGGGTTTATCAATTACCAACAATCACAAATGCAAGAAAACCAAGAGTTAGCCCAGTAGTTACATGAACTTATAAATTTGGTCTATAATACGAGCAACAAAGGCATGAAGGATTTCTCTTTTGAGGAAATTTGCCCCTTTCCATTTGACAGATCCATTAACACGATACCATTTTTACCAAACTTTGAGATTTCTAAATTTGACAAATACACAGGAGAAACATGTCCTATCACACATCTCAAGGAATTTTTTGTTTTGTGCCAAGAAGTAGTCTATAGAGAGGATTATCTTAAGAGGCTCTTCACACAAAGTCTTGGAGGCCCTGCACTAGAGTGGCTAATGAACTTACCCGAGGGTCCCATTATTTCATTCAATGATTTAATGGGAAAATTTGTAGCACAATACTCTTACAACATTGAACGTCATGCCTCATTAAGTGATTTGTGCAACACAAAATAATGAAATGGTGAAACATTTGCCAACTTTCTACAATGGTGGAGGCATCTTGTTAATTGCATGCCATACAAAATAGAGGATTCCCACCATGTGGATATATTTATCAAAAACTTGATACAAGAGATGTCTTTCCACATGAAGATGGCTAGTCTTGAAGACTTTGCCACCTTAGTCAAGACAGGAAAGAACATTAAAAATGGACTCTTAGACAAGGGTTCCATTAAACATTATAGCTCCTCATCCTCAAACAATGACATGAACAACAATAGAAAACTCAAATTTTGGTCCAAAAATAAAAGTGTTACCCATGATGTTGTCACTGATGTTAAAAGTGTACAAAACCTCCAAGGTGGGAACAAAAAAAAAAAACTATCATAACCAAAAAAACAGCAATTCAAACCATGACAATCATAATCAAAACAATCAGAAATCTCATAATAAAACTCAATTTTTTCCTCACAACAACAACAATACCAATAGCAATTATGACCATGACTATGATCAAAAAAGGAAGTTCACTAACTTTTGTGAACCCTTGGATGCCATATTCCAAAAACTAGTGGATCACAATTTAATGGTATTTCCTAACACATGGCCCTTTGATGAAAACCAACCCAAATGAAAATGGTATAGGGAAAATAAATAATTCAAATACCATCACATCAAATGACATGATACAAAAAAGTGTATAAAACTAAAGGTCTTCATTCAAAATCTTGTTGATGATGGAGAAATTGAGGTAGAAGGGGGACCACCCTCTAAAAATGCTAAACTAAAGATATTTCAAAAGCCATTTCCTAACCACAACAATGGAAACAACAATACAAACAATGTAAATTGAGCTTCCACATCAAATGCATTATACTATGACTATTCTACTAACCACATATCAAGATTTGACTCCTTGTGTGGTAAAATAGAAACAAAAAATATATGTGGTTTTGACTCCATGTGTGGTCACATTGAAGAAGTAGACACTCATGTGAATACCCTTTTCCTACAAGGAAATGATTGTGATGCAATCACTCAATGGGGAAGAATCACTTTGCAAGCTGCCACTCCCAACCCCACTAATCCATCAATTCCACATGCACCTACTGTACCATCCACTTCACAAAGACCCACTTCTTGCTATGATGTATTATCCTAGGTAGGGAATAATCTTGCACAAATATCCATTCTAGAGCTCCTCACCACCTCACCCATCCACAAAGAGATTTTGGAGACTACTCTTTTAGAGTCTCATGTTCCTAAAAACATTAATGCATCCCAATTCACCATCATGGTTGGAAATCTTGCCACACAACAACACCATGTCTTCATAGACAAAGTTTTCCAAGGTCCTAACCAACACCACAATTTGTCTCTTTACATTGAAGTCCTTATACAATGACATAAGATAAAAAGAGTCCTTATAGATAATGGATCTAGTTTGAACCTTTGTACATTGAAGATGATCCATTTCTTGGGGCTTCTTGAAGATCTCCTAGATATAAATAAAAGGATAACAATCAAAGCATATGATGAAAGAGAAAGAGAATCAAAAGGGTTTATCATGCTACCACTAAAGGTTGGGCTAGCTGTCATAAACACTAAATACCATGTCCTAGATTTGGATTTTCCATATAATATCTTGCTTGGTTAACCTTGGATACACACACTCAAGGTAGTCCCATATACATATCATTAATGCTTCAAATTTCCCTACCAAGGAAGAGAGGTAACAATTCTAGGCAATCCTTTTCCTTTTTCTTTTTCTAAGAGATTGGAAGGTGCACCAACAAATTTTTGTTCAGTCAGTGAGTTTGCTAAGGTTATACCTAAATATCCCACCATAAAAAAATCACCTTCCACAACAATGCCATAGTTATCCAATAATGATTTCAGTCCTCATTAAGGAGAAGAGAAGGTCAAAGATACTAAGGTCAATACTACAGGGAAGAATGTTGCTTTTGCTGACCTAGGAATGGGTGAGTATAAGTTTGAAAATGCCTTCTATGTTGGACAACTACCACTCTCCCCCCATTCCTTTAGAAATACTTCAAAAATACCACCTTCTACAAATAAGGATACTATGCATGTTAACAAGACAACATTTAAACATTGGGGTTCACTTAGTGATGAACACATGGAATCTAATATCCTAGATTGGCTATATTTTGATGGAAAAGATGAACCTGTGGAATTCCCTAAAGATGAATATGTTAAAGCTCCTCTCATCATTAAAAACATGGGATATCATGGACTAGCCTTAGGCCTAAAGGAGATGGAATCGGACAACCCATTGAGGCTAATAGGTATCCTAAAGGACATGGTTTGGGCTCCATTAAATCGAAGGTGTCCTTTGCTGACAACTATTGTATGGTTGAACCTAATTCTGAGATTGAAGAGAAGGAATTCTTTGAAGTACCCTTCCAATACATTGAGGATGACCTACATAACCATGTTTGTGCCATTACCATAGCCAACCTTTCAACCACTGACCTACCTCTCACCAACCCTAACATGATAGACTGGGACCTTTAGGACACACCACCAACTCTCAATATCTGTAACTCTAACAAAGCAATGATGGCACTCTTTGGAATTAAGAATCTCCAAGATTATGAACATGAGATTGAATACAATGAGGAAGCCTACATTGGTAGCCAAGTCAACTCTCTTAGTCACAAAAGTGAAAAAGAAAAGAAATTTTTTTTAAAATAGAAGAAAAATCATCTAGTGAAAACTCTTTTGGATGAAGAAATGGATAAAATAAAAGATGCCTCTTCTGGTGAAAAAATTCTAGAGGTACTAGAAGAGGGAGAGGTTGACTTTCCATTTAGATCTTTACCACCAAAAAATTCATCTATACTGAATCAGGACACAATTCTAGTTAATTTGGGCATGGTAGATAATCCAAAAATCACCTACATTGCTACCACCTTAAGTTTTAAAGAACAAAAAGAAATGAATGAGTTCCTACAAAAAATCAAAATCAATTTTGCATGGACATACAAAGACATGCCTAGTTTAGACATAGATTTGGTTGCGCATCATTTAGCAGTAGATCCAAAGATTAAACCTATGAAACCAAAGTTGTGCAAGATGCATCTTAAGGTAGTACTTTTAGTCAAAGAAAAACTATAGAAAATGCTAGAGGAAACATTTATCTAACCTATTGATTATCCTGAGTGGGTCTCCAACATTGTTCCTATAGGAAAAGCATCTGGGAGCGTTCACATCTATTTAGATTTTTGAGATTTAAATTTCACATGTCCTAAGGATTACTTTCCACTTCCTAACATAGACCTCATAGTGGATTTGATTGTCAGACATGAAATGTTGTCTTTAATGGATGGTTTCTCTCATTATAATCAAATCAAAATTACAAAAGAAGATAAACATAAAATGACATTTACTACCCCATATGAGACCTTTTGTTATCAAGTCATGCCTTTTGGCTTGAAGAATGTCAGCACCACCTATCAACACATAATGACTACAATCTTCCATGATCTTCTACATGTCATAATGGAGGACTATGTTGATGAAATTCTAAGAAAATCTAAGACATGTGATTCCCACATTAATGTGCTCACCACCATTTTTGAAAGATTGGAGAAATACAAAGTGCACCTCAATCCAAGGAAGTGTGTTTTTGGGGTCAAATCAGGCAAGTTGATAGGTTGCATAGTGTCAAGAAGAGGCATTGAGGTAGATCCCAACAAAGTAAAAGCCATCATCAAAATACCTCCACCTACCACATTGAAACAACTCGATAGTTTTCAAGGAAAGTTATAGTCCATCAAATGGTTTGTGTCCCAGTTAGTAGATAAGTTCCATCCACTCCAACATTTTCTTTAGAAAGACACTAAGTTTCAATGGGATTACCTATGTTAGAAAGAATTTGAAAAAATTAAGGTATACTTGGCTAATCCACTAGTTCTAGTCCCTCTAATTGCAGGATGACCATTGATTCTATACATTTCAGCCACTTTAGTTGCCTTAGGTGCCCTTTTGGCACAACTAGATGGCAATGGTAATGAGCAAGCCATATACTATCTTAGTCAAACATTAATTGGCTATGAGTTAAACTATATTTCTATTGAGAAAGCTTGTTTAGTAGTAAACTATGCCATTATATGCTTAATCACACTACACATCTCATTGCCAAGATAGATCCACTCAAATATTTGCTATGAAAAGCCTCCCTCACTGGTCAAGCTACAAAATGGGTCTTGATTTTAAGTGAATTTAACATTGCCTATAAGGATCACAAGGCCATTAAGGGACAAGTAATTGTATACTAGCTTGTTCAAGCTCTACTTCAAGGAGACCATCCCATTATAGCAAATTTTCTAGATGAAACAATTATGACTGTTACCCCTAATACACAATGGAAGCTATTTTTTGATGGTTCTTTTGCATAAAAGGGATTAGGTGCAGGAATTTTGTTTGTTACACCATAAGGAGACCTCATTCCAAAGTCTTATAAAATTGCATTCCCTTCGACAAAAAATATAGTTGAGTATGAAGGATTAGTCATAGGGCTTCATCAAGCTATTAGATATAATATCAAAAGCTTTCTTGTCTTTGGAGACTCTCATTTGGTCATTAAACAAGTCACAAATGAATACCAAACAAATGATGAAAATTTGTTGCCATATTGCCAAATAGTTGAAGATCTTAAACAACACTTCACTAATATAGTCTTTCAATAGTTACCAAGGACCAATAACAGAGCAACAGATGCCATGGCCACCATTGCCTCCATGGTTTTCATGCCTGATTATAGTCCTAAGTGTGAGTTTCTTGTTGAGAATCTTTTTCTTCCTGGTTATGAACAACATGATTCAAATTTGGTGTGTGAGATTGTCGTTCCTAAGTCTCCATGGTACGTTGACATTTTTTCCTATCTTCATCATAAAACAATCCCCATCACCCTATCCCTAAATCAAAGAAAAACCTTCATCTGTCACACTGTTTGATATACTATCCTAGGTGATACACTTTTCCAAAAACTCTTTGATGGAACCCTCCTTTGATGTCTCAGTTTAGATGAAGCCAGAATGGTGTTAGAAGAGGTCTGCCAAAGAATTTGTGGTACCCATTCCAGTGGCCTTCCATTAGCAAAAAAATCCTTAGAATGGATTATTATTGACCTACAATGGAAGTGGATGTCTATCATTTTGTGAAAAGATGTGTCCCTTGTCAACAACATGGCAATTTGATCCATGCTCCCACCTAAGACCTTTAGCCCACCATCACACCATGGCCCTTTTCTCACTGGGGATTTGATTTTGTTGGTCAAGTATATCCAAATTTTTCAAATGGCCATAAGTATATTATTTCCACAACTAAATACTTCACAAAGTGGGTTGAGACTATCCCATTAACCTACACCACTAGACAACAAGTTTTGAAGTTCATCTTGAACTACATTATCTATCATTTTGGTATACCTCAAGACATCATGATCGATAATGGAACTCCTTTCAAAAATTAAGAAGTTTCCACATTGTGTAGGAAATTCAGAATCACCTAGCATTTTTCCACCAAATACTACCCTTAAGGCAATGGCCAAGATGAAGCTACCAATAAAACCATTTTGAAAATCCTAAAGAAAATTATTTATGTTCTTGGCCATGACTGACACCTCCAAATTGCTCTCACCCTTTTGGCCTACTACACCTCCATCTGTACCCCCATAGGAGCCACTCCATTCTCCCTTGTTTATGGTTTTGAAGCTTTCTTACCTATCAAATTTGAGCTCCCTTCCCTTAAAGTCTCTCTCAAGAATCTGATGTCCAAAGAAGAATACCAAGTTGCCCACTTGCAAGAGCCACAACTCCTTGATGAGAGATGCCTCAGTGCCCTGAACCACTTTTGTGTGTATCAAAATTGCCTTCAGCTTTAGTTTCACAAAAAAGTCAGGCCTTGGGAATTTGAGGTGGGTGACTTAGCTTTGCAGCATAATATGAAGAACCTCCAGAATTGTGAGAAGAAAGCAATATTTAAACCTAATTGGCTTGGTCCATTTATCATTACAGCCAAATAAGGATCTAGGGCATATTAGATTGCCACTGTAGAGGGAGATCCACTCCTTGAACTTATAAATATCCAACACCTCAAGTAGTTCTATTCTTGAGTCTTGTAGTTCCTATAAAATATTCTTATAGCTCCACAAAATACGAAAAAATTAGAAAATCAGAAAACTCCAAAACAAATCATAAAATGTTCTTGAAGAAAAGACTAAAAAGAAGAAAAAGTTCCTGAAAAAAGTGTTTTGGTCTATTATCTATAAGGCTTGTCTCACTTCACCCCTTTCCACCATTTTATCCCACCTTTGTGCAGAAGTCCTATCTAACTTGTGCTTTTAATGCATCTAATAAAGGACCTCTTGTCTATGAGGCATCCATTCACTTCCATCTTTCAAAAGAACTCTAGTTCGTAAAACATTTTTCCCATCAAGTGTTGATCCTAAAACCCATTACACTGAGCTTTTACCCATGACAATGACTAAAATAGAACCTAAAAAAAATCATCGTATGAGACCTAATGATTTGAGAAATTGTTATTTTCACAGTCCTTGCCAAACTTTTGCAACAACATTAGACAAACACATAGGATGAATCCTTCCTACACCAGATGGTATAAACAATTTTCACATTTTGAGACTTAACATTCTTGGCAGGAACTATGGATTGATTCACTACTTGGTCATGAGGTCTCTTTTGGTTAATTTAATTTTGTGTGTTAGTGGTAGCCTTTTATGGTGTGCCTTGATCTTCCATATTTTACTATCACCTAAATAGCTTCAATTGACTACATGTGTCATTTGCAGTATGATCTATTTTTGATGCTTTAGTACATGTATGTCAGTTTTGAGTTATGATTATGCATTACTCACTGGGGGCAATGAGTTAGCACACTTCCCACTAAAGACCCCTAAAAAGGCTTTGGGTGTGCCTAGACCTTTCCAAATGAATATATGTCATTTGTTCCATCATAACTATGTAGACTACATCTATCATCATAAAGTATCTATTGTGTTGAGAGTCTAATGCATGCAAAAGAAACTTGTCATCTATGATTCTATAGCATATGGTGCATCACTTCTTTTGGAAAATCAAATGAAGGTGTGCTCTCCCATATAAACACAACTAGATCCCTCAGTATCATGTAGTTAGTATTCATGTAGTCTAGGGTTTCATTGTGCCTTGCTTGAGACAAGGGTTCTATTTATTTTCCCCCTCCTGTGCTATGCTACTTGGTTCCTATGAGTGAGGGGTTTTGACACATGTCCATTCATTAGGTTCATTCATATCTCATATTTACACTTTAAGTTCAATCATTTCACTTTGCATTCATTAGTGTCTTTTTCTGTTAACTAACATTTTCATTTAGGATATTCATTGCATTAGGCATTTTATTCATTATTAGATTTCATCATTGGTTCATTGCATTAATCTATTAGGTGCATACATTATAATCATTATAGTTAGCGACATACATCATGATGTATCTCACAAAGCATATAGTAAATCCATACATGTATAATAAAAAAATGCATACATTTCATATCTCACCGTAGAACCTGCATCATTCACACATTAGTCATCATATATAAATCATAGGAAACATAACATCACACACCATCCTGCATCACAATGTCAATAACCATATCATAGAAATCACATGCATAAGAAACAATCATCCACACAAATATAGGCTCATCGAATCATGTCATGTATATCAAAATAATCAGTGTTTGTGTACAATCCATATACAAAGAATCATGTAGTATATCATGCATCATGCATCATCAAAAAACTCATTGCATCTACATTACTATGTCAAAATTGCCTATCATAGAAATCACGAAGCTGGCTAAGAGGACCCAGCCCCTCCTATACCCCCTCCTCCTCACATTAGCCTACCCTATCCCACTAACTACTCTAACCTCTTGTGGCCCCCTATGGTCCATCAACTGGATGCCTCACAAACATCTAGCGGTTGGTAATTGACAGGCGTGGCATCATGATATAAGGACCTGTAGTAGGTCACCTCTTACAAAAATCATGTCTCCTATCGATGGGCTACCATGGGCTCCTACATCACAACCATTACCACCCCAAGCTATACCATTTGTCAAGCCAAATCATGCTATCAATAGTACTCATCCACCTTTCTCTAGTGTGTCTTTCACTCTACCCACAAAGTGGCCACCTCCTCCTATAGAGTGTCTATCTCAGCTAGCTCCTCTACCTTAGCCTCCATACCAAAATTGTTGAACTCTCTTGCATCTATCCTAACCTGTAGTGTAGCCAAGGCCTCTTGGGCACTATTTTCCCTTGCTCATTATGCATATACCTCTACCTATAGAGCTGCCAAGGCCTATTAAGTGTTATCTACCCTTAACCACTCTACTTGTACCTCACACTATAGATGGGAAACCTCTATCTAGAGGCTATCTTGCTCCACCCTGACCATATCTGTATCCTTTGGCTAAGGTGACCCCTATACCTATGGCCCTAGTGGCCCTTGTACCTATGGCCCCCATGGTGAACTTACTAGTGCTAATACCCTCCTTTGGTAGGCTTGGTACCCCTAAGGACCCTATTGTGCATAGTTTTTGCCTGCCCACCATCACCTACTGCATCCCCTTGCCCTATGCCTACTTTGCTAGTGGTGGTGCTCCAGGTACTAGCAATCATACTGGTTGATGAGCTGATCACCATTGTGTGTATGTAGGTGTCATCCCTATGTCTCCATGTAAGGAAACTTAGGTGCAAAAAAAACTTCCTACACTAATCTCTTAAGAGAAGTATGGTGCAAATCCTATAAAAATATTTTACACTTACAGATTCAATATCATGTAAACAACAATATTTCAGCTAACCAAGCATAAAGAAAATAGATAGAGAAAGAAACACATAACACAAAGATTTTTCACTGGGAAAAAACCTTTCGGTAAAAAAAACCCACCCCTCTAGAACCTGCACAATGTATTATCTTCAACACAAGGTTACAATACACCTAAAATGCAAGTTCAACAGTGACAACAAAAGATTCCAGTATCAACTCATAGTACAAACAATACACTTTTTTGCATTGCTTCTCTTCACAACCCTAAAAATTCTTATAACATGCACTTCACTTTAGGGCTACTTCCAAAGGTAACCGTATTAGGGTTTTACCATTCTCCAAGAAAATAGAAACCCCAAAAAATTTTTTGGAACCCCACTATTGGTGTAGAGTGTATAGTACTCAAATTTATCAGTTGCCATATGTCTTCACCTATCATTGAATCTTCCTAACATAGCTCTTACGTGTCATAGGAATCCATCATAACCATTTTAGCGATGATCTCCTAATACACAATTCAAGATGTCGACACATCAACATTATTTGCAAGAAACACATTTTACAAAACAAATAATAAGAATAGGAATTATCCAAGGTTGAGACACCTTATTCCTAGCATTCTCCCAGTTGTCAAACACCTTGTAAGAGCAATAGGAACATAACAAGAACTAACCGCTATAGGCAAAAAGGCCCATAGACTCTAAACACCATCTGAACTTCTCAGTGTCCACTGGTTTTGTTAATGCATCTGTAACATTCTTCACAGTATCTACTTTCTCCAAATTTACCTTTCCATCTTCCACCATATCTCTCACAAAGTGAAACTACACATCAATGTGCTTCGTTCTAGCATGGAAAGTTGGATTCTTCACAAGGCAAATAGCACTCTGACTGTCACACCAAATAGTAATCTATTTTGCATCAACACCAACATCAGAAGACAATATTTTAAGCCAAATGGATTCCTTACAAGCATGAGTAGCAGCCATGTACTCAGCTTTTGTAGTGAACAAAGCAACCACAGGTTGTCGCTGTATATGAGCAATGTTAGTATGCTAATAGAAACCAAATTTAAATAAAGCTTCTACAAACTAAACAAAATTCATAAACTTCAAGATAGACTAAGATGAACTCTCAATTGAGAATATGAGCCATTAATGGACTCTCTCAATAAGAAGCTCTCTTGTTGAGTAGCTTTATCTAAATGGATAGAATGTATGCTCAATATGCTTCCAAAGGCTTCAATGGATGATTGTGGATTTTTAGTGTGGATAGATGGATTTAGTATGGATTTGGCTCTCAAAATAGCATTATAACTTTACTTCATGGATTGTGTTATTTTGCAAAGGGGAAGGATCCAATTTATAGGCAAGAGGCTTGAGGGATTGAGGGCTAAGATGCAAGGATGGGAAAAAGCTCATGGAGGGCTTAGATTGCATGAGAGGAGAGCACATGGATTGTGCTTCCTTACAACCAATCAAAGAGTGACACATGTCACATGGTGAGAGGATGGAGGAAAGGGGAAGGATGAGTCAACAAAGGAGGCTCAAGGGATAAAATCTTCATAAAGACCCTTCATAAGTGCTTTGTAAGAACATTTATGACTTTGTGGGCTTTATAAAGTTTTGTGGTTGAAGATATTTGTGAGAGATACCATGAAATTCGAATTTGAGGGTTTAGGGAGGTTTTAAGCTTGCTTAGGGTTGTAAAAGTGATTAGAGGAAGGGTTAGAGATAGCTTAGGAATAGGCAAGTGGATGGCAAGTGGATTGCAATTAATGAGGGTCGGTGAAGGAGGAGATATTTGTTAACTTTTGCTTGAGTTAGCAAGTCTTAACCCATGTTTAGGAAATGTGACAAGGTTAGGAGGGGATTAGATTTAGGGTTAAAGACATCTTCTAGAAGAGTCTAGGCTTTGGATGAGGATGAAGAATTTCTAGAAGAGTCTAGAACTTCCTAGGATAAGATTTTATGAAATAAATAAAGTTTTATTTATTTCAAGGATTTGGGTTGAGGAGATATTTATTAAAATATTTTTAATAAACATGAGGATTAATATTTAATCTTGATTAAATATTTTGAGTAGGGATTAGGGGTAGCAAATGATGAGATTAGCCTTTAATTGAAATTAAAGAAGGATTAGAAGATTTTGGAAGAGGTTATTGGTCTTAAGGAAATTGGCCAACTTTTGGGAAAAAAATAAATAAATTATTTATTTTGAAATTTTTGGTCAATTTATTAATTAAATAATTAATAAATAAGGAAATAATGTTTAAATAAGATTTAAACATTTTTGGAAGGGATTTCTTAATTAAATATTTTTAATTAAGATAAAGGGATTTAATGGCATAAAAATAAATTAATTAATTAATAAATGATGATGTCATCAAGAATTTTTTAGAAAATAAAAATACTTTATTTTCTAAAGGTTTTTTAGGTGTCTACATTTTGCCCCTCTTTGATGTGATGTCGCAAGTGGCATGACATCAAAGATAAGAAAATAAGATGCCCAAGGCTAGAGCAGAAGAGGAGAGAATGGACCATGAGATGCCCCCTCAAGAAGGCGATGGGGAGAGAAAGCGAGGCTCGATGACTTCTTAAAAAGTACAAGAATCTGAGATGAGCAAGAAGACTTAGATTTTCTTAAGAGAAGAGGTTTGGTTAGCTCAAACTCTCACAATGGGAGAATGATAAAGGGAGAATCAGAGGCACAAGAGGAAGCAAGCTTAAGATCTCAGGGATTGCAGAGGATGAAAGAGCAGAGCACTATAAAAGGAATCCAGGATGGGGAGATGGATGAGGGGATTAAAAAAGCTGATGCAACAGGATTTCAAAGAGTCAGATTGGCGAAAGATGGGTTTCGGAGATCCCTAGGACTAGGATTGTGGATCTCGAAAGATGAGGCTTGGTGGATTGATTTGGATTGGTGGATCCCTAAGACTAGGATTGTGGATCCCTAAAGCTAAAGGTGGAGAGTGATTCAAAGAGATACTGATGCATAAGTTGGGGTAGGAGAGACAGATGCTGGATATGGATGGGGGATAATAGAGATGAAGGAAAACCATTGAAGCTTTTTGAGCGGGGGGATACTTCAAAGAGAAGTACCACCATGTAGTTGAGCACTAGATTTGCTATAGGACTGTTGGTTAATTGCCAAGGTTACCAAGAACATCAAGGCCTTTTCACCAACTGTCTAGAGGACTGACGAACTGACTCAAAACAAACACGCAAGGATTGCCCCAGCATCACACATGAATCTCGAAAGAATTAGAGTGCAACTGACACTGGGTAACCCACAAGCAGAAAAGAAAAACAAACAAAAGACTTGATCAAGACCTTACGCCCAGATTGCCCCATTTGTAGTATACCATGATATGGAAGATCGTGGCAACTTTGAGGAGGGAACAAAAAGATTGTTTGGAAAAGATACTTCAAGACCCAAAAGGGGAGATTCCAAATCGAAAGAAAGTGAAAACCCAAAAGAGAACTGTTTGCCAACGAGATGGGTAGGACAAGGTACTAACGGACCAAGATCAGACATGAGGAAAGCTATATCCTACAAGGATCTATTGGAGAGCACCTAAACTGATGGATCTAGATGAGTGATGCGTCTGGCAAGCTGAACTAAGAAGGATAACACTTTGGTGATAGGAGATCTAGCTAAAGGATGCATTGGAATAGCTAACCAAGGGTTGTGCGATGTGTGCAAGATGTTGATCAAGGAGGAACTAACACGAAAGTTGGATAGATACAATGGTACTAAGCTAAAGAGGATGTACAAGCTGACAGACCAAGATATTTACAAGCTGAAGCTGACCAAGATAGTTACAAGCAGGCAAAAAGCTCAGGATGATAGGATAGCGGGATGGTTCAATGTTGTGCAAGATGCGAAAGCTAAGGGTGGGGTGATAGCAAAAGATATGGATTTGCTAGGATGCATCCAATGATGATGAGAGATTTTGTGACCAAGGATAGATAGAGGAGCAGGATGAGATGGCTGGATAGGATGGTAGATAGCTAGGATTATTATGGATATAAAGAGATGACATTGGGTTTGCATGAGGATAGCCTAGAGCTAGGTAGCAATGACAAGGGAGGATGGACAAGACAAGATCTCCAAGGAATATAGTGCCCCCAATTAGAAGATAACATGTGAAAGGAGGTCTTATGATGGATGTGATAGGATTGAAGCTAGGATGGGAAAAGTTGAAGGGGCTAGGGAGATGGATGATAGCTGAGATGATTGGCTGAAGCTGCATAAGATTAGTGGATGGTGTGAGATGGAAGCTAGAGGATGGAGGATAGGTGGATAGATTGGAAGATGGAGTTGGATGTCAAGAGATGAGAAAAAGCATGAGGGTGATAGGCTAAGCTGGGGATGGCAGGATTACGCATGACACTTGTTTGCCAAGTTCTCATCATGGTACTTCTCCAAGGCACTTGAATTGCCAAGTTTTCACCAGTGGACACTTTATTTTTCTTTTCTTTTTTGAGTTTTTGACTTTGGACTTAGCTAGAATGATTTTTGCTTTCTTCAGCTATTTTGGCCTTTTTGGGATTTTTCACTGGCTATTGGAATGTTCAATTTTGTTGCTAGCTGTTGGTACATCGGATGTGTGATTTATGCAATAGATTGGATTAGATGGGATTGATGGTAGGATATGGAGGGATGAAAATGCTGGAAAGGAGCATGAGATGGGGATGCTTGCAAGAGCAACATTGGCACATGTTGGAACGGGTGTGAAAAGAGCATATGGGGGATAGATGGTAGATGCGGGCATGATGGAGGATTTGTGGAAGCGTGCTTGGGGATATAGGCACCCAAGATGGAGTTAGGAGATGGGGGAAATGAGTCACTAGATGGGGGATTAGCAATGGTAATTCCATTATGCATTGGTTTTCAACTTTTTTCTTGGGGATCCACATGGTTTTGGATTTTCTTTTCATAGGCTTTTGCATTGTTTTGCATTCTTTGATTGGATTTTGCCTTTTTGGAGTATGTCTTTTAGAATAGAGATATGATTGCCTAGGATGTGGATTTTTAGCTTTATGCATTTTGAAGTTGGCATTTACATTGTTTTGGTAAGCTTTGGGAAGATGGTTAGGAGAAACTTTGTGAGATGGAGAGGATATGGAAGAGCATGTAGGGGGATGATGATGGATGATGTGCCCTAATATGTGCCTTTGTTGATCTTGCATAGAAATGGATGGAATAGGATTTTTATGATGGCTGTTAGGAGGATGGAGGATGGTAGATTTTGGGACATAGGGACCCAAAATGGATTTAGCGGATGAAGAGGGGATATGGTAGGTTGTTTTGGGTTGCAAAGATGGTGGAGGGGGGATGACATAAGATTTCTTGAAGGAGTGATGGGAGGCTGGCATGGTGGGCTTGGAGATAGGCTTGGTTTGGGGGTGTGGTGTACCAACACCTTTAGATGGTGAGCCTTTGGATACATATCCAAGACCATGAAATACTAGATTTTTTTGTGCAATAATACAGTCTCTGATTCCTTGCTCTTGTGGTCCTAAACCTTGACCTTGATAATGCCATCAATTGAGCATTTGAACAAGCTGAGGAAACTTTTTGCTTGCAGAAAATGGTAGAAGTGATTTATTAGGTGTATTGCAATGGGGAGATACTATTCTTAATTCTTTTGCTGAGAGAGGGCCACCGTGGATGAATGTAAGTGAACCAAGAGGGTAGATTATAGATGGTGGAATAGCTTGGATAGGTGGTAAGATGGAAGCATGGAGCAGGGGAGATGGAAGGATAAGATCTTGATGTAGCTAGTGGGATGACAAGATATCTTGTAGTGGAGGAGATATGGCTCGAGGTTTTGGAGATGGAGGAGATGGTGACTGCACTATGGATGGAAGAAATGGTACAATGATATCTTCATTTATGCTTTGGGGGATGTCAACATGCTTTTGGGCAGGA
Source organism: Cupressus sempervirens (assembly GCA_028749045.1). Lineage (NCBI taxonomy): Eukaryota > Viridiplantae > Streptophyta > Pinopsida > Cupressales > Cupressaceae > Cupressus > Cupressus sempervirens. The sequence goes on along the minus strand of CM053793.1, from coordinate 80,624,684 downwards.
TCTTGATAGGATTGGTTTGGAGTGGATGGTGCCATAGGAGGTGAAGGGATGGATTCTTCAAAGGCAGCGGATGGATAGATGGGAGATTCAATAGTGGAGATGGGTGAGTAGAAGATGGATGCATAAGGGTCATTACGAGAGATTTGGGAAATGCTTGGAGGTGATGTGGATAGGATTTGGAGGGATTTGATAGGTGGTGGGATTTTGATGCTTGTGGGAAGTGGAAGGATTTTAAGCAATTTGATGGATGGTATGGGGATGATAGCTATGGAAGATGGAGGTGATATTATAGATGGGGAAGCTTCATCACTGACTACTTCACATGGTTGGATTAGATGACATGGCTTATCGACTGTTGGAGGCAACTTTTCTTGTATTTCCTCTAGGAGATTCCTTGGAGACTCGTGTGTCGAAGGTGGAGGTGGATTGACAGGAATAGCTAGTGTGATGGGGTGGAAGATTGGAAGCTTGGTTGACGGGGTGATGGAGAAGAAGCTAGAATATTGGATGGCATGACTAGATAGTTTGGAATAACTCTTGGATTTTGGGGGATGCTTGGGGGAATTTTTCTAAGGCTTTCAATATACCTGTCATAGTCAACAAGATTTTCATCATCATTGGAATAGGAGGTGGCGGGAGCAAGGACAATGTGATCAAACACATCATGATAGGATTGGTACTTCATGCTTTGATGATGAGTTTGATGGGGATGGGGTCTTGCATATGGATGAACACGAAATCTCATGGTTGGATTTGGATTAAGCACAGATTTTGGATTGGTTGATGAAAGATTTCCTAGGGAGAGTCAAAGCTGTATGACAGACCTAAGGAGGATTGGATGGAGATTTTTGGCTTTCTTGTGGGTGGAAGACTTCAAGGGTATGCTATCAAAAAGTGAGAGTTTTGCTTTCCTATGTGCAGGATTCATGGTGATTGTGTCAACTTAAGGATAGACTAGTGATCCTATGGCATGACACGAGATTGACCACTTGTGGATCCCAACCTTTAGCTCAAGGTGATGAGGGATACAAGTGACAAAGCTGGATTACCCTAGACAATGCTCTGTCAAAGGGATAACCTTGGTGAGATTGGTTGATTGGTAGGATAGATTGATTGAATAGAAAATTTTGGCAAAGTGACAAGAACTCTTTAAAGGCTTGGGTGATTTTGGATTGGGTTGCTAGGTGGCTAGGGGGATGAGTTGGATGGACTTTGAATTTGGGATTGTTCTAAGGCAAAGAACTAGATAGATTCGGTTGCAGTGAGGGAGCTTGGATAATTTTCTAATAAGGCAGTGACTATGCTAAGTATGCCTTGAGCTGGGAGATTTCTACTTTTTTGGGATTTCGACCAAAATTGGCAAACATTCATTCAAAAGCTATGAACCAACCAGCAGACAAAAGTTTTCAGCAAGCACGTCAAACACACCAACATCCTAGGAAGTTTTCTACAAGGATGAAATTTGGTTTAGCTAGGGAGTCCTCGATATACACAAGGTACGTGAGGCCCAAATCTATAGATGAAACCAAAAAGATGTCATACAGCCGAGAGGAGCGGTAACCCACTTCTCCTCTTTCACTTCTCAAGGGTATAAAGTTCCTTGAGGCTTAGCCCGAGTGACAAAATCTTGATCCCAAGAGAGGTGTCTTTCGATTCACCTCCTGATTCTTATACTCCACCAGAACACTAGAGTTGAGGTCATCCAAGGGGTGATGAAATCCCTAAGTAGGCCTCCTAAAAAGTGTAAAACAAGACCACATACATGATCTTGGGCTTTAAAAGACACACGCTTATTCCAATTGATGATTTAGATTTTGTAAGCTATGATTGAAGACACTTGTGATTATGGCATACAATGTTCATTCCAATTTGACAGTGTCATTAGCATAATGGAAGTTGAAGGATCATCAACATAAGAAATGTGAGCGTCATTGAAAATGCATGAAAACCATGCAATGTCCATTGATTGTTAGGCATTCAAGATTTAGTGTGAGTTTGTTTTAAGCCCAAAACAAAGATGTGTGAAACTTGATTGCCAAGCGCACGCCTGGAGGCCCTCCATGTCAAGATTTGTCCAATTTTTATGCCCAAAGGAAGTGTTAGCAAGCCTAATGTGCATTCAAGGAATTTTCTAAGTTATAAAAACTAATAAAAACACAAGTAAGTCAAGTTTGATCTTTGTGGAGCACTTAACACCCTCTTAGGTGGACCCATCCCCATAGATGGCGCTGAGATTGCAACCAATTGTTAATATTTGATGGGTGATTAAAGAGGGTGAGTCCAACTACAAACTCACTTAAAGCATCTTTATTTGGTTTTTATAATTTAGGAAGTTCCTAGAATGTAGATTCTTTTTATGCCCCAAAAAATGAAGTGTGAGATATTGTAATGATTAATTGACCTTTTGCATTCAAGATTGGATTTGTTGTTTTAATCATGCATTCATAAAAAAAAAAACTTGATTTTAATCCATGGCACTCAAGAGTGATTTTAGCAACATGCATTCAAAGACAAGTGATTAAACATTCAAGTTTTTTCCTTTGAGCATTCAAGATTGAGATTTTGTGTGTTGTTTTAAGAACTTTGAACTGCTTTTTTTAAACCTTAGATCATTCAAGATTGTTTTGGACTCAAAAGTGAAAATGACTCTTTGGACTTTGGTTTTCATTCAAGATTTTGTGTTCTAGTTTGCATATTTTAAGCCCAAAAATGATATTCTTAGATTGTTTTGATGCATGAAAAACCTAAGAAACATTCAAGATTTTGCAACAAGACATTTTTTTGGAACAAATAACAAAGTTTTTAGGACAATTTTTGGCAACCATTTAGGACTCTTAGTTTTCATGAGATTTTTAAAAGAACTTTAAAATATTTGCAAATGAGGTTCATTTTATCCTTGATTGATGCTTTGAGTTTGATTTAGATTTTAGTGTGCACTTAGTGTTGATTTTGAACCTTTTGAAATGGAAACTTGAAGTTCTTTTTAAATTCCCAAAAATGAAGTGTTCCTAACTTTGCATGAATGCATCTAAAACCTTGATGTTGCAAGGATGCAAATGATTGGATTGGTTTAGTTTCACTTGTTAAAAGATTTTTTCTTTTTTGCAAATTTTGAATTTTTAATGGATTTAAGTATGATTTGGGGGTTCATTTTAAGCACTAAAAAGAAGTGTGTATGATTTTTCTTCCTTAAAAAAAAATGGCCAAGATCTCCCACAAGAAGAAGAAGAAGAAGTAGTAGATGGAATAAGAAGAATATAGACAAGAAGAGGAAGAAGAATTTCAAGTGCTTTGTCCACCTATAAGCTTGAAAAATCTGCAAACACTATGAGTTCCTTTGTCTTCTTCATGCTCATTTGGACCTACAAAACCAATTTATACAATCCTACCAATCACAAAAATAAGCAAAATTAGCCAAAATTAGCAAATGACATACAAAATTTGACTAAAAAAGCTAATGAAGATGACCCATGCGGGGTCCCACCAAGCATGCCAAAATGTATATGAGAAATGTTAGTATGCTAATAGAAACCAAATTTAAATAAAGCTTATACAAACTAAACAAAATTCATAAACTTCAAGATAGACTAAGATGAACTCTCAATTGAGAATATGAGCCATTAATGGACTCTCTCAATAAGAAGCTCTCTTGTTGAGTAGCTTTATCTAAATGGATAGGATGTATGCTCAATATGCTTCCAAACGCTTCAATGGATGATTGTGGATTTTTAGTGTGGATAGATGGCTTTAGTATGGATTAGGCTCTCAAAATAGCATTATAACTTTAATTCATGGATTGTGTTATTTTGCAAAGGGGAAGGATCCAATTTATAGGCAAGAGGCTTGAGGGATTGAGGGCTAAGATGCAAGGATGGGAAAAAGCTCATGGAGGGCTTAGATTACATGAGAGGAGAGCACATGGATTGTGCTTTCTTACAACCAATCAAGGAGTGACACATGTCACATGGTGAGAGGATGGAGGAAAGGGGAAGGATGAGTCAACAAAGGAGGCTCAAGGGATAAAATCTTCATAAAGACCCTTCATAAGTGCTTTGTAAGAATATTTATGACTTTGTGGGCTTTATAAAGTTTTGTGGTTGAAGATATTTGTGAGAGATACCATGAAATTCGAATTTGAGGGTTTAGGGAGGTTTTAAGCTTGCTTAGGGTTGTAAAAATGATTAGAGGAAGGGTTAGAGATGGCTTAGGACTAGGCAAGTGGATGGCAAGTGGATTGCAATTAATGAGGGTGGGTGAAGGAGGAGATATTTTTTAACTTTGGCTTGAGTTAGCAAGTCTTAACCCATGTTTAGGGAATGCGACAAGGTTAGGAGGGGATTAGGATTAGGGTTAAAGACATCTTCTAGAAGAGTCTAGGCTTTGGATGAGGATGAAGACTTTCTAGAAGAGTCTAGAACTTCCTAGGATAAGATTTTATGAAATAAATAAAGTTTTATTTATTTCAAGGGTTTGGGTTGAGGAGATATTTATTAAAATATTTTTAATAAACATGAGGATTAATATTTAATCTTGATTAAATATTTTGAGTTGGGATTAGGGGTAGGAAATGATGAGATTACCCTTTTATTGAAATTAAAGAAGTATTTGAAGATTTTGGAAGAGGTTATTGGTCTTAAGGAAATTGGCCAACTTTTGGGAAAAAAAAAAAAAAATTATTTATTTTGCAATTTTTGGTCAATTTATTAATTAAATAATTAATAAATAAGGAAATAATGTTTAAATAAGTTTTAAACATTTTTGGGAGGGATTTCTTAATTAAATATTTTTAATTAAGATAAAAGGATTTAATGGCATAAAAATAAATAAATAAATTAATTAATTAACTAATTAATAAATGATGATGTCATCAAGAATTTTTTAGAAAATAAAAATACTTTATTTTCTAAAGGTTTTTTAGGTGTCTACAGTCGCTTGCTCATCCAACTGATGGCACCACCAAACATAGTGAACACATAAGCACTGGTGGATCTCCTATGGTCAATATCACCTACCCAATTTGAACACAAACCCACAAATACAAATTGAATGCAAAAATCTAGAAGAGTTACCATGATAACATATGGAGTAATCTAATGTACCCCTCAAATATCTGAATACTTGCTTAACTGCATCCCAATGTACCCATCCAAGATTAGCCATAAATTGACTCAAGACTACCACTACTTGGGTAATGTCTAGTCTAGTATAGACCATAGCATACATAATATTGCCAACTGCACTAGCATAAGGTACTCTACTCATGTCCTCCACCTCACTAGGAGATTTTGGACAATCATCTATAGATAACTTTGTTCCCATAGAAATAGGAACACATAGTGGTCTACAATTTGTCTACAATGTTGAACCTGTCCAACACAGACTTCACATACTTACTCTGACTCAACCAAAGTTTTCTATTAGACCTGTCTCTACTAATTTCCATACCTAAGATGTACCTAGCTGCCCCAAGATCTTTCATCTCAAACTATGCAGACAACTAAGATTTAAAATTAGAAATCATACCCTTACCCTTACCAAATAGCAACATATCATCAACATATAATGCAACAATAAGAAGGCGATCATTTTCAACACCTGAAATAAACACAATGATCTAATTTCAATCTTACAAATCTAATTGATAACACAAAGGCATCAAACTTAAGGTACCACATCCTAGGAGACTGCTTCAAACCATATAGAGATTTCTTTAATCTACAAACTAAGGATTCTTTACCTTTAACAATGTAGTTCTCAGGCTGTGACATATAAATCTCTTCCTCCAAATCACCATGAAGGAAAGCTATCTTCACATCCATCTATTCTATCTCTAAATCATATGATGTAGCAAGAGATAATAGATATCTAATGGATGTCAACTTTTCAATAGGAGAGAATATTTCACCATAATCTATTCCCTCTACCTATGAATACCCCTTTGCAACCAATCTAGCTTTGTACCTTTCAACACTACCATCTGCACAGAATTTCTTCTTGAACACCCATTTACAACCAACAAATTTTCTCCCTTTAGGAAAAGGTACAAGGTCCCAAGTTTTTTTTTTTCTCTAATGAAGCCATCTCATCATCCATAGCCTCAATCTAGGAACCTGCATCTTCCATGCCCAAAGCCTCTTTAACAGATCTAAGCTCATCAGTGTTTGTAATCAAAGCAAAAGAAAAACTAGAATCTAACATAGAATAACCAAACCTTTCTGGTTGCTTTCTTTCTCTCATGGATCTCCTCAAGGGCTGTGGTTGAGGTTTTTCTTCCTCTTCTTCTGAACTATTAGAGTTGTTAGAGTTCTCCTCATCATTAGATCCAACATGCTCTCTCTATTCAGTCTTCTTAGGGGTAGGAGGCAACTGAACAACATCTTTTTCCTTTTCTTTTTGATCTGGTTGTAGCACAATAGGAGAAGATGTTAGCTCTCTAAAAATAAAATTTCTACTATACAACACCTTACTAGTCACAGGATCCCAAAGCTTGTATCCTTTCACACCAGCATTGTATCTGATGAAAATACATTTAACAACTTTGTTTTCCAACTTAGATCTTTTCTCCTTTGGGACATGTGCATAAGCCTCACAACCAAAAATATGAAGAAGTCTAATTGAATGCTTCTTACTAGACTACACCTCCATGGTTGTCTTACCAACAAGGGCTGATGTAGGAGATCTGTTAACTAGATAGCAAGCAGTGGCCATAGCTTTGACCCAAAACCTTTGTTCTAAACCACCTCCACTAAGCATACTCCTAGCCTTCTCCATCAGTGCCCTATTCATTCTCTCTACAACTCCATTTTTTTGTGGGGTATAAGGAGTTGTCTTATGCCTCTTGATACCTTGTTCTTTATAGAATTGTTCAAACTCTGTTGAGAAAAACTCACCACCATTGTGAATTCTCACACACTTAATCTTCTTACTAGTCTAATTCTCTACAAGGGCTTTAAATTCCTTGAATTGACTAAAGAATTGTCTCTTACTTTTAAGGAAATAAATCCATGTCCTTCTACTGTAATCATCTATGAAAGATACAAAAAATATAGACTTGGAGATTGAAGAAAATTTTACAGGACCAAATACATCAAAATGAATAAGATCCAAAACATTAGAAGATTTGTGAGAACTAGAGTAAAATTGAACATAATTTTTTTTACCATAGACACAATGTTCATAGAAGTCAAACTCAAGATTGCAATCATTTAACCCCTCAATGTAATTTTTATTTTTCAGGATTTAGAGACCCTTTTCACCAATGTGACCAAATCTCATATGCCACAACATTGTCTTATCTATAGGAAGCTTACCTTCCAAAGTGTTTACATTTCCATCAAAACCAATAACCATAGAATTCTTCACTGCTCATTCAAATGGTGAGGATGAATAACTATTACATAGAGTAATACATGCATCTAGCTAAAATAAGGTACCTCTCCTAGTACCCCTTGAAAGCACTATCGATCCTCTCATCATCTTGCATCCTTCTTTCGAAAAAACAACTTGCATACCTACATCATTCAGCATATTTACAAATAATAGGTTTTGGGCCAAACCTAGAATGTTCATAACTCCATTGATTCCCTTTACTCATCCATCAAGAAATTTGATAGTGACCCTTCCACATCCAAGTATCTTTAGGTGAGAATCATCACCCAAGTACACCTTTACACCATCAAACTCTTAATATTTTGAGAACTAGTTTTGATGAGAGGTCATGTGAAAAAATGCACCTGAGTCAACCAACCACACATCATCAGATGCATGGGATGCCAAATCTGTGATGAATGCATTGCCATCTTCTTGAGATCTTTTTGAAGTTGAATCTGAACCTTTCTTCTTCTTCTTCAGCTCTTTGCAATCTTTATGGAAGTGCCCTGGACTTATTAGAAGTCTTTGACTTCCCACAGGATTTGGTCTACCCTTATTGTCAGACTTATTGTCATTTTTCCTACCTCTTTCCATGGATCTCCCACAAATAGCAAGGGCTTCTTTCTTCAAAATGAAAGCCTTTCTCCACATTTGCTCTGATAGTAGCAAACACACCACATCATCCATTTTGAAAGTGACTAATGTGGTTTTGAGAGCCATCACAAGATGGTCCCATGAATTGGGTAAAGAACACAAAAGTTTGTAGCAATGATCATCCTCCTCTAACTTGACACTAGTTGATGTCAACTGTGATGCTAGTAGATTAAATGCATTTAAATGATTTGTTAAGGATCCACCGTCCTCCATTCATAGAGAGTACAACTTCTTCCTTAGGAACAACTTGTTCACCAAAGATTTGTTGTGATACACGGCCCCAAGTCTTTCCCACAAACTATATTCAATTTTTTCATCTAGAACATTCAGAAGAACTGCATCGGTTAAACAGAGTCTTATGAGACCCTTAGCTTTGCGGTCTTTGATATTCCAATCTACTTGAGCTACAATTTCTGGCCTTGTAGCATTTGAAGTCACTTCCCACAGGTCACGATCTTCCAACATGTCTTCCATCTTAAGTTTCCACATCTCAAAATTAGTGCCATTAAATTTCTCCACCTCCATTCTTCCATATGATGAACTCACCATCTCAATCTACAAATAAGATTCAGGATGCTCTACACAAGACTCCCACTCAACTTGATATTAGCTCAAAAAACTCTACCCAACAACTAGGATCAAAATTTGATTAGGCTTTGATACCACTTGTAAGGAAACTTAGGTGTGGAAATAGCTTCCTACACTAATCTCTTAAGAGAAGTATGGTGCAAATCCTATAAAAATCTTTTACACTTACAGATTCAATATCATGTAAACAATAATATTTTAGCCAAACAACCATAAATAAAATAGATAGAGAAAGAAATACATAACACAAAGATTTTCTGGTGGGGAAAAACCTTTCGGTAAAACAACCCCACCCCTCCAAAACCTACATAATTTATTATCTTCAACACAAGGTTACAATACACTTGCAATAAAAATTCAACAGCAACAACAAAAGACTCTAGTAGCAACTCATAGTACCAACAATAAACTTTTTCACATTGCTTCTCTTCACAACCCTAAAAATGCTTATAACATGCACTTCACTTTAGGGCTACTCCCAAAGGTAACTATATTAGGGTTTTACCATTCTTCGAGAAAATAAGAACCCCAAATTTTTTTTTTAAACCCCACTATTGGGGTAGAGTGTATAGTACTCAAAGGTATTAGTTGCCACATATCTTCACCTATCACTGAATCTTCCTAACATAGCTCTTCATAACTATTTTAGCGATGATCTCCTTGTACACAATTCAAGATGCCGACACATCAACATTATTTGCAAGAAATACATTTTACAAAACAAATAATAAGAATAGGAATTATCCAATGTTGAGACACCTTATTCCTAACACTTCATGGTCCTATACATGCATCCAAGGCACTAGCTACATCCCCCATTATGATATCCTAGCTAACCTCAAGCTGGTCCCATGACCCCATAACCTATCATACTCCTAGGATAACAATGGATATACAAATCTATCTAGCATAGCATCTTGGATCCTCCCAAACTATCACTACACCCTAGAGGGTATATATCTCATCACCACATGCATGGTCTACCCAATCAGCCAATAGTGTGTTTGTGTGTATCAGAGGTATAGCTGATCCTTGTTGTCATCCTCTCCCCCTACTAGTAAAATACTCCCCCACTGATCCACGCTATCATATGGAGTCAAGTTGAACATGATAATCTCATCTAGGTATCTCCTCTAAAATCCAATGGACTTGATGGAGGTGTACTAGATCGACGACCTATATTGGCATGCATATGGCTCACCAAGTTGTTGGGTCTCTCATCTAGTGATGGGGCATGTCACACCTATGTGCTCTGATGACCATACCATTAGTAATGTCAACCCTCGACCTATAGTCCACTGCATCATATAGGCACACATATGTAATTCATGGTACAACTTGGCCAAGATGGTTTGACCCTGGCAAAAGACCATGCCATCATCTTGTAGTAAAGTGTTCTACACCTATGTCCACCTAATTGAGAACCCATGCCCAACATGGTCTAATAGCATCCTCCATATGAGTGAGTCAAGGTAAAGGGCAAGTTGTGGCAATCTCTACTCTAATGCCTCCCTCCATGCCAGCCATGATCTCTGTATGGGTAGCCTCTATCGTTGGCACCTGAAGAACTCTCGAGATAGGGATGAACACCCTTTAGAACATACTCTAGGTACATCCCATTTATTGGAACTCATAGAATGTGCCACACACTGAGCAATGTAACTATCACCTCTTTAGTAGGCAGATGGAAACTAGAAGTTAGTGTATGTCATCACTCTATCAATGCTAACTATTACACTGAGTGAGCTCTCAAATTAGGCCACTCATGGACATGCTCTAAACCCCACAATCTAACATGCCCCCACTCTACCTTTATCGGTGTATCCCCTAGCACCATAGTCATTGGATAGCACTTCCATGGCCAAAATATCACCATCTCCATCTGCAGTATAAACACGCAAATGGTCAGTATATCCTCTATCTTAAGCTCTTTTTTTCTTACCTCAACATGGGGTATACTAATCTATTCACCCCTAGTCATCCTCATCCCTTCATTTTGCAGATTCATCCTAGTCAATAGAGACACCGGTTGATAGTGATGCTGGTCCATGTAGACATGGATTAGTGGAGATGACGAAAAGTAAAGATGCTGATTTGACATCTCTGACAGTTGCATAGATGTCAGAATCTCACCAACGGCTACTAGACTATCATCTATAGAGATGATGACATGAAGATCATCATCTTAGCCCCAGCTCTTGTCCCCATTTTCCCCCTTTTGGTGTTTGCACAGATGATAGGACATATTCTATCATCTCTGTAGAACCCTTGATCTATAGTTTATTATCTATGCAGACAACAAGGTGGAGACTGTCATCTCTGCCCTAACCAAGTTTCCCCCTTTAAATGCACAGTAAATACTAAATTTAAAGGCATAATTAAAATTTTTACAAAGTGAGATAGTTGACTCACCAATGGGCCCATATTGGCTAGTCTTTGGTGCTCTTGAATGCACTTTTCAAGTTGTAATCTATCAATCAGATCCATCTTTTACTTTGGTTCTTTGCTCTTTAGGTGTACAAATGACTCTTCCTTGAGCCCCTTGGAGGCTTATATAGACCCTCCAAGGCCCCTTTTTGAGCCTGAACCCTTTCATGGGCCATGTCAACTCCTATTTATCCCCAAGTCATGCAAAATGTTCATCTATGCCTTTTTCCTACCCTTTCTTTTCTTCTAAAGACCTTTTTTGTTAAAATCACCCAAAATTTATTTTTTGCACTATTTTAGCAAGGGGGCACCCTCCTCCCTTGTCATCACTTTCACACCACTGCTAGGACCCCTATCCTTTCTAGGGAAACCTATATTTTATTTTCCTTAATATAATGTTGTTCCAACATCACATCAAAGAAGGCAAAATGTAGACACTTAAAATTGTCATAAATGCTATATTAATTAATTTAATATTTCCTATGAAATTGTAATTAATAATTAATTAATTAATTATATTTTGTCATATTGTTCTACTTATTTAATTAAATTTATTTTAATTAAATAGGTTCATTTCCCTAATATATTTAAATTTAATTTTAATATAAGCCCTCTAATTTATTAAATTTATTTAATACATAGTGCTCCATAAAACCCCTTTTAAATAAATTCTAATTTATTTAAACCCCTCCACTTTATTAAATTCTTTAATTGTATGATTAAGTTAAATATTATTTAATTTAATCCTAATCCAATCCTAAAACCTAGTCTATACCCATCACTCTCATCCTTCTAAGCCTACCCACTATTTAATCCCACTTATTTACCTTAAACACGTTTTAGCTCCAAGGTGTTTGCTCATACATGTGTGAGAAGCTCTTGATCCAATAAACCTTCCACTTCATTTATACCTCTTACACCTCTTACACTTTTGTCTCCCACTCCTTCCCCCAAGGTTGCTCACACATGTGTGAGCACACCTTGAGCCTCTCAACCATAAAGACTCTTTTTTGACTTTTGCATCACTCATTCTTTAGCCCATGTGTCTCCCTTGTGTCACCTATGTGGATGCCACATAGATGCCACCTGCCCAAGGACTCTCTCAAACCAATAAATAGAGCCCTTGTCCCAAACATTTCTCCATCTCCTCCATATGAATTGTTATCATGCTAGTATAGTTCTAGAGCTTTTTAGAGATTTTATGCTTAGAACTAACCTTTGGTAGTTATTTGCATTACTTAGATTTCTATTTTTTGCATTAGTTTCATCATAGTATGATGTTGTAGGTTTCTTTCTTCATTGCATTTCATTCACCTCCATATCCATGTAATCCTTTGAGGGTGGCTTACTCATAGCCATTACTTGAAGTATTTCATAGATATTCGTAGTATAGATTCATTTCATATTGCATTCTCATCATAAAGGGATTCAATAGTTGTGTTTGGGAGAGCACATCTACATATCTCACACTTAAGTACACCAAAACAGCCTCTTATGGGCACCCTTGTTGAGTTTTTTTGAGGTTGTTTGAAGACTCTAATATGTTGGTTGCAAATTTTTTTAAAAATCAAGTAGAATTAGTAGTTTTTTAATCATATTTTTTATCTTGAATGCACATGCTACTAATTTTTTCTTGTTTATGCGTGCTCTTGATAGGTTAGGTTTTCGCATATACAGGTACTTGAGAACATTTTCTCACTATACATTAAACTGTGTAATCCAAGACTCTTCACCCAAGAAAGTAGAAGTCACATTTTGAGTTTGGAAAGTCAAATCAATGCATTAGGTGAAAAATTGCCTATGACACTAGCTCAAAGTGAGAAGCACTTTAGAACTTTTCTACAAACCTAGTGTCAGTTAGCAGAATTATTAGCAGATGAAACCAATATAAGGGCAAAATTGATTAGCATCCAAACAACACTCACCCCACACATGGAAATTTTTCACAAGGAATTAGGCTGCATTGAAACACTTATGAAGAAAGACCCCAATCTTTCAACATTAGATGGCCTAGTCCTCCTTACTACTAAGCTGGCCATCCAAATCTAGTCTTTGGATGTAGCATGTGAGAATTGGGATGTAACTCTCAAGATTATAATAGATGTCCATAAATTTTTTCTAGACAAACTCACTATAAGTGTATAGCCCATTGACATAAGTGTCAAAAAGGGGGAGATAAAGATTTTGGGGGAGATATAGAATTTGGAGGAGATAGAGAAGAATGGGGGAGAGTAAGAAAAGGGACAAGAAAAAGATATAATAAGCTAAGATGGAGAAAGCAAGGACCATCATGAAGTTAGCATGTAGTCAAAGAGTATCAGTAGAGACATACTTAGTAGGAGTACAAAATTTTGAATATAGAATAGATTAATCAACTCAAGGGGAGCTATCAAATTTTGAGGTATCTAAGTTGTTACAAAATTTTGAACTTTTGAACTTTTGTACATATGTCAAATAAGAGATATGCTATGCTTGTAAGAATAAGGATATTAATGCATGACCAAGTGTTTTTGACACTCATGTCAAAGGGGGAGATTGTTGATCTCAGATTAGTTTTGACTAATGAGTGTCTACATACTTATGCCATTTACTTAGTTCATGCCAAACAAGTAATACATGTTGAGCACTACATGTAAATAATAGAGCATGTCAAGTCACTCATTTGTCGATTCACTCAAGTGTTGAGTAGAAAACATGTGCCAAGTGATTTAGGAGCCAAGAAAGAAGTGCATGTTGAGTAATATATATGTCAAGTCATAGTATAGAAGATAATATATGTCGAGCATCAGAGACTTTAGATGCTAAGTGACACAATTTTGTTATAGATTTTTGTAATGGCACGAACAACTATGTAAACCATTCTTGAGCTGACTAAAGATTAAATTATGATATTTTGGAGATAAGGATGAATCTTAAGTTGGATTCCGAATACAATTACATGTAGCCAATAAGAAAAAGGGAAGGCTTAAGTGGCAAAATGGATGAATCATAGTCATTGATTCATATCTAACCCTATGTCACCTAAGTCCTCTTAAAGAGGACAAACCCTAAACTATCTAGAGGGTGGATAAGGTGTATAGAGGAGAAAAGAGAGGAGTTTGTATGTGCAAATAGAGTATTCATGGTGACTAACAACTTATGATTTGAGATTGCATTACAAAATCTGTTAAAGGAGAATAGAGGAGGTGAAGAGCAAACATTAAAGAGACATCTGATCAAGAAGGATAAAGAGTACATTAGTTTAGAGGTGATCTATTATCAAGCAATCAAGTGCTAACCATAGGATCATTGCTAAATCATTCTAGCTGGTAAATCAGTCAAATCTCTTAACAAACTAGTTCTAATAGGCTGTATTGAAATCCTCTAACAACATGCTTACTTAATTGTGAGTTAAAGTCCTTTAGTAAGGCAGACTTCTAAAAGGGTGTTTAAATCCATTAACAAGGTGAGCTCAACAATCTTTGTAAGATTTTAACAAGGAAGACCTTTCATAGGGTAGATCATTACTCATGATCAAAACATTGTAACCTTATTTGGATACACTTTATTACTGCGGTAGTGAAGATTTGTGAATATCATCCCCACCCCAGTTTTACCTTCTCATTGGAGGGTTTCTAGGTAATCATATTTGATTTCATACATGTGTAAATGCTTAATTTTTACATGATTTAGATGTACATGCTTTACGTTTTATTTTAGTTTACTTATTGAATGCATGAGATGGATGTGTGGGGAGAGTTTTTATGGGCCAAATTTTAAACTACTGATTCACCAACCCCCCAGCCCCCCAACAATTTTACCTTTCCTATTGTAATTCCAACAATCATCACTTTTACTCTAATCTTTTTCATTAGATTCTTCATCCTGATTAGCATATAAACAATTTCTATCCCTATCTCTTCTGGGCTCAAATTTTACTCTAAATTTTTTGTGTCTTTTAGGAAATTTAGATGCATAATGACCATATTCATCACAAGTCCAACACTTAAATATATTTTGATCATCTTTTATCTTCTTCAAATTTTCTACTACTAGAAAAGTCTCCTTTTGTGCTAGCACTTCTTAATAGATTATGTCGAATGTTCATAGCACTAAAAGTTGTCCCAACTCTAGCTAATTCTCTAGAATATCTCATTTCTACTTCTATAGATTCTAATTTTGCAAGAAATGTTTCCTTTGTGAAATCTTTTGTGCAGGGCATTACTAGCTTAATCATTTGAGTTATTTTCTTGAATGGTGGTGATAAACTTTTCAAGATCTTCCATATAACCTCATTATCTTGTTTATTTCCACCAAGAGATTGAATACCTACAACAATTTTTGATATTCTACAAACATAACTTCTCATGGATTCATCTTCCATCATCTTAGCATTTTGAAATTTGCAGATTCAGTTTTACAATTTCATCCTTTTTGCATGATCATCACCTTCAAAAGTAAATTCTAATGCTTTCCAAATTTTAGAAGAAGTTTAAAATCTCTTTACCTAATTATATTCATTTTATGAAAGAGGTGAAAGTAGGGCTTCTTTGGCTCTCATGTTACACATGAATAGATCTCTTTCTCCCTTAGTGCATTCCTCTAGCTTTGATTCTTCAACAATTGCCTTCTTAGCTTTTGTAAAAATCCAAAATCCTAGACCCATGCATAGTAGATGTGTCTTCATATTTTCCTTCCAACTATCATAGTTGGACCCATAAAATCTTGGACTATCCTTCCTAAACATATTCAACATTGATCTCCCAAAGTTGTTAAGCCTTATCTGCAAGGACCTAATGCTCTGATACCAATTGTTAGAATGTATAGTCCACTGATATAACTGAGAGGGGCAGCGGGGGTGTGAATCTATTATATAACTATTATCACAATCATTTTCTTTAAAAAATCTTAACCATATAAGTAATGTTAAAAAAAGCCACAACAAGATACTCATACATAATTAACACCAGATATGTTAACTCAGTATACCCTTGATTAGAGGGAAAACCTCGATGAGGATAGTACCCACAAGGTGATGTACTAATATAAATATTCCTTGTTAGAGGATAGACCC